>JADMNL010000028.1:232015000-233305000 GCA_016271365.2 Neoceratodus forsteri
TGAAGGTACAGTAGTGGAAGCCCACTGGTTAGGGTTATGGGAGCTTTTCATAGTTCCACAACCTCCCATCAGATCGCAGTGTTGGCAATGGTGTGGCACCAGTGGGGGAGGATGCCATCTATTTATTTTCTTCTTCAATAACATTACTTTTTTTAAATCTTTGCTATATGAGCAAGCAAAAACATATGTATGAGACAGGATACAGGTCATCCGAACACTATGGCCCACATATTCATAGGAGATTTGCTGCCCAAAATGGAGATGTGCGGCACATCTCAGAAAATGTGTGGAAGCGCAATATTTGAAAGAGAGAGATGTGTTGTGTACTGAATGTGCAATTGTGTAGAAATAATGTAAACAGCACAAAAAAAGGGGCAGCTACATGAATATGCTGTGCATCCGTATATTTATCCAAACTGTGCAGTGCATCTGCCATGCATCCCAGAAGTGTGCCATGCAAAGTTAGGCAGGTAAAAGGATGGCCTACATCGACCAGCCACCCACAGGAAGACCACGGAACTGCAGACAGGCCATCCTGAGACAGTCCTTGGAGGTACACCAAGATGTGCTCCAGGCACCCATACATAGCAGTCATGCCAGGACAGAAGTACCCAATGCCACAGGTGCCAGCACACTATGGGCACCTCCCAGAGAGCCATCCCCCACACTGCACCCAGGACATAGACACCCAGCTGCCACATGCCAGTGCTGTTGAGCTCCCTCCTAGCACACCAGCAGAGCAGATGGCCACACTGCAGCACATGTACCAGGGACAATGGCTTGCACCCATGTGGCGTACAGGGCACCATATGGTGGTGGCATGCACCTGTGGGTGCCGTCTGGGGCAACAGTGCCTGGGTAGCCTGGTGGTATGAGTGGCAGCCTTGCACAGGCCAGGGACTGACCTGTGGCACTCACCCATGGTGGTACACCATAGGTGCACACAAGTGGGACCCACCCACTTGGGTACCTGGTCAGCCTCTTCACACTGCCATTCCTTGCCATTATTACCATTTTCCTCTTATACGGGGGTGTGTTGGGCACTGCAGGTGACTGTACACTGCATACAGAGCTGGTGTATCACATGCATGTGGTATACTGCTCAGACTATGTCACCCTGTGCCCTCCCCTGTTGCCTGTCCAAGTGGGCCCCCGTACCACAGTCTGACCCTGTACATGGCTATGGGTAACAGCACTGTACCCAGGCCAATGCAGTCCACCCACCCACATACAAACATTCCATCACACCTGCCTGCTAGGCTGCAGTACCTCCTGTTCATCTTTGTGGGGTGGTGAGGCAGCCCTGTGAAGCTGGAACTGTGCATGCCTGGGGCATATAAATGGCCTGAATACATTCCAGTAATGAGCTGTGCATGTGGGAAATGGGCTCAGAATGTGCAGTGAGGCCATTTGCATATCCCAGCTGAGTATTGCAGTTATGCGTACTGCGCATGTGGCCACTTATCGCACATTTCCCTATGCTCTGCATAGGGTGCATATCAACTACCGTGCTGCGCATCTCCCACTGTGTGATCACACATGTTCAGGATATTCAGTCGGACATGCGCAATCACATTCCATGGTGCATCTTCTGAATATACCATTATTCTGTGCTGGTGCATCTCAGTTGCGAGGCACAGGCACGTGCATGATGCAGCCTGGGACTTTTGAATATGGAGCCCCATGTTTTGATTTAAAAGGGTTTCAAGGCCTAAGGGAGGTTGACAGCATCTTTCTGAAAACTATATGTATCTTTTTAGAGAATCAACACAAATTGAACAACCTTAAGTACCATATTATGTAACCAAACCAATAGAAATCATATAAGGAAAACAAACTTTAAATACCACATTTTGTATAATGCTGTCTCTATGCTCTAAATGTCTGTTAGTACTGATACAAAATTGTACATTATTAGAATATTTACATGATAACACATGACAAGGTGTGCAGTTATATATAGGATAAAGTATGGGTCTGGGTGTGTAATGAGAATTTACACACACCCAAGGGGTTTGATGCTACATAAACCCAGAGAGCGAAGCTCAAGGGGTTTATGTGAAGCATCTAACCCTGAGGGTGTATGTAAATTCTCGTTTCACACCCAGACCCATATCTTATTTTATATAATTGCTGGGTTTCCCTTTTTTTGCCTCAGCAATGGTATAAAATAAAATCTAGCTGTGCAGCCGGGTTCGCGGAGGGTGAAGTACGTTGCCGTAGTCAGCAGTTTGATTCTAAGTTTTTTTTTATTTATTTTGTTCACAGCACTGACTGAGGCAGATTTTTTTTTATGTACTTACCACCTAGTCGAGGTGGCGGTTTGCAGTGTCCCGTAGTGGTTCCCCGAGCAGGCACGGTGTCACGAAGCGAGGAAGTGCAGCGGGCGCATGCGCACAGTGAGGGAAATCGTGTGCGTGTTTGCCGTAATGAACACTCCTTCATTACGGCAAATTATGCCATGGTTTCCCTATGGGAAAAAAGGGAAACCAGTAATTATAAGGGCAATAATGCACACTTCATGGGTTAGGTAGGCGGCATAGCTGAGTGCTGCAACCACCATGTTGCTCATTATTTCCTTACGCAAGCACTGTCAATCTCCCTTAGGCCATGACAACTTTTTCAACCAAAATGCAAGCTGTTCAGTTGACCCCACTCCTGTCTCGCACACACATTTTTGCTTGCTCATATATCTCATGATGTGAACGTCATATTCTGGGTCATGAGAAATATAACAAGGCACCTGTGATGGAATCTGTTGAATACAATGCACACATACAGAGGACTGATGGCTAGATATTCAAAACATAGCTGCATGTACAAGTTATCTATACTAACCTATTTTAATGGTTTTTTATAAGGAAAACGGTACCTCCACTGTCAAGACTTAGATACCCAATGATATAAAATTTGCTATGGACAAAGGTCACTTATAGGTGCTGTCTTTATTGGCCTTTCCAAAATTTGGTTTGTTTGACCATGCTCTACTTTACTCCAAATTGATCTCAGTTAATATCTCCACTCTAGCACCTGCCTTGTTTGTGAGCCACCTTTCAGATAGGAAACAGTTCATTAAATTTAGCAAGGTCACCTCCTCTGTGGCCCCAGTCTGAGCAACAAATCTCTAAAACTACTCCAAAAGTGGAGTATTTTGAATCAAAATCACAAAAAATATTGAGAGCGCCTTGTGCAGCTAGGTTATCATTCTTAGGTAGCAGTTTTGCACGTCTATTTAGTGGTTTTGTTTTGTCTAGTAAAGCAGTACTGTGTGGGGGAGGGGAGGTTTTTCAGCCAGTCAGTAAGGCAGCCTAGCTGTGAGTGCTAGTCTGATTTGTTTTCCTAAGTCTTTCTTCATAATAATTTTTGTCTGTGGTGTGTGGTTTGTCATGTTATTTCTGTCGTAAAGTTTTGTGTGGTTACGTGAATTGTCAGTCTGTTTTTATATTGATTGTAGTTATTTTGTTTCGTTCTTGAAGCAATGGAATTACAGTAACTTGTTTTGAATTACCCTGTTGTGTGTGTCTTGATAATTCCTACAGCAGTACAGAAATAAAGTCTCTCTGTTGTTGGACTGTACCAATAAGTAACTTTCTCAATTGGAGAACCATATGAACTAATATGAACAAATTTTGCAAATATATTTTCTTTTCAACTATTCTTTGTATTTGTGTATCTTTATGAAGGTCAGTTAATTTACATATCTTCATGGTGCTAGTGGGGGCTGTCTCCTAGTGCATAAGAACATTATCTTGCACTGTTTGGGCTGACAGAACTGCTCAGCTTTGCTTTGCAGCCCTGTCATTCAAACAGCATGAGATAACGTTCTGATGCAGTAAGAAGCAGACCTTGCTAGCAGCATCAACATGGAACAGGCTGCCACAGATGTAGTGGGAGCTAAGACCATGTCAGGCTTCAAATGGGGTTGGGATAAAGATTATGCTCAAATTAAATCTGTGGGTAAAGTAAAAGTGTGGGCTTGGTCCCAGGATCTTCTAGGGTCTTGGGACCTCGCCTGCAGATTTGATGGACCTTTGATCTCCTTCTGCTGTCACCTTTCTATGTTTCTATAATGAAGGGTATCACAATCTCAGACAAATCCATTGATGCCAAGTTAATTATGGATTATTTATTTAAACTTTATTAAATTTTATTAATCCACTAACCATGAACAGTGCCAAAAAAGGAGAAGAAGGGGGGCACAATAAAACATGTAGGATTATTTATTTATTTATTTTGTTTATTAGAATCTCAGATTAACACCTTTGAGAACAAGCTCATTAAATAGGTTCCACGTCAGAGTCAATACAAAAACAAATATGATGCAGGACACATTAGATTATCAACACACACTACCATAATATTCAATATAGCAGACAAAATACACGTGTATCCTAGCGACCAGCTATACTGTCATACAAGATGTGAGCTTAGCATAGGAAGTTACTGGTGGAAGGAGGAGTAAAAATTAGCCCAGTGGGCTTTGTCATGTGATAGAAGGAGGGAGCGGAGGACAGGGGCATTGGAAGAGTTGTATCTGGTGAGTGATAATGTCGAACCAGCTAGTGGGGGGGTAGGGGTGAGCATGGGTAGAGACCAGGAGACATGGAAAGAGAGGGAGGGAAGGGAGCCAGGAAGGGGTATGGTGAATTGGGGGAATGACAGGAACAGTCTATGAGGGAAGGTGGGAGAGAGGGAGAGGGAGAGGGTAATGGGTGAGAGGGGACAAAGTGTCAGAGGTGAGGAATTGGTGGGGGGAGGAAGAGTAAAGGAGGACCATTGAACAATTAGATAGAGTGGATTATGGGAAGCAATTGCAGCTTGATTCCTCAACAAGATGTTGTCCAAATTTTATTTTAAAATGGCCAATTTTGTAGATAGAGGAGATAGAGGGTGCAGGATGCTACCAGCACCTGTGCAAGAGTAAGACAAAAATGCGGTAGGGCCCAAAAACCCTGTTGGTGGACCAGGGAGGTCCAGGAGGTGGTGCGGGGAAAGAAAGCAGCCTATAAGCAATTCAAGTGCTCAAGGAGTGAAAGGGATCGATGGGAGTACGAAGCTGATGGCTGAAGGGCCACTAGAGTGGTGAGGGCTAAGAAGCAAGGAAGGAGCAGAACCTGGCCAGGGAAATTAGGAGAGGAACAAGGGTTCTTTAGATACATTGGGAAAAATGAAGGGTGAAGCGTAGATTAGCAGGATTAAATCAGGGGAGAGATGGGCACAAGACCCGGGAGCAGGCTGAGGTACTAAATGAGTACTCACCTCAGTTTTCACCAGGGAAAATGGGGTGCTGCATCATACATGGGAGGAGACAGAGATACTGAGGAGGGGGGACCCTACCGATCGGCAGGTCTGGGGAGAGGGGAGGCATCACTGGCAGGTGGGAGGGCTAAGCAGGGAGAAGGCACCGGAAGTGGAAATCACAGCTGAGAGAGTGAGGGAAGCCCTCAGCTCCCTTAAGATGGAGAAAGCACCGGGGCCGGATAAATTACATCCCAGAGTGCTGAAGGAACTTGCAGACATTCTGGCAAAACCCCTGGCAGAGCTTTTCACCATCTCTCTGAGGACAGGGTGGGTGCCCCAAGACTGGAAGGTGGCGCATATAGTGCCTATCCACAAGGGGGGATCAAGGGAGGTGGCAGGGAACTACAGGCCTGTCAGCCTGACCTCAGTGGTGGGCAAGGATGGAGGCATTGTCAAGGAGAGGCTAGGGGGACCTGGATAAGTCAGGGTGCCTGGACGATAGACAGCATGGATTCATCCCGGGAAATCATGTCAGACAAACCTGGTGGAGTTCTATGACTCGGTGACAAGTGCCTTGGACCTGGTAGACCAGTAGATGTCCTCTTTCTGGACTTTAGCAAGGCATTTGACTCTGTCCTCACGGGCCTGTTGGATAAACTGGGAGAAATGGGGTGGGGAACCAGATGATCAGATGGATAGCAATTGGCTCCAGGACTGGACCCAGAGGGTCGAGTTGGTGGGATAGTCTCATCCCCAGGGAGGGTCATTAGTGGGTCCCACAGGGATCAGTCCTTGGGCCCTTCTGTTCAACGCCTATGTATCTGAGCATAAGGACAGGAATCAGGAGGAGATGAGTCTCTTTGCAGATGACTCGAAACTGGGGTGGTGGTGGATGGGGAGGAGGAGGGTGGCCCTACAGGGACCTGGAGGCTCTGGAAAGATGGTCTAGAAAGTGGAAGCTGAGGTTCAATGCAGGGAAATGCAAGGTACTCCACCTGGGGAGCCAGAAACCCAGGTCAAGTGTACACCCTGGGGAATGCTACAAGTCTCGATGGCTGAGAGGGACCTGGGGTGGTGGTGGATGTCAAGATGAACAACTCTGAGACTTGTAGGAGGGCAGCAGCCAAGGCCAACAGGATGCTGGGATGCATCGCTAGGGGGATCACCTCCAGAAGGAGGGAAGTGATACTCCCTCTATATAACTGCTTGGTGAGGCCGCACCTTGAGTACTGCGTGCAGTTTTGGAGGCCACACTTAAAGCGGGACATTAACCTCCTGGAGAGGGTCCAGAGGAGGGCAACCAAAATGATTTGGGGCTTGGGGGACAGGACCTATGAGGAGAAGCTCAAGAGCTAAATATGTACACATTGGAAGAGAGAAGGGACTGGGGGACATGATAGAGGTCTTAGGGTACTATGAAGAGGGTAAATAGGGGAGGAACGTTGGGGGTGCTTCAAGGAAGGAGGAAGGGGCCACTAGAGGGCATGGCTGGAAGCTGAGAGGGAAGATTCAGGGAGAAAGGAGGAGGTGCTACTTCACTGAGAGGGTGGTGGAGCCATGGAATGCACTGCCTAGGGGCTGTGGAGGCAGAGACAGTGGAGGGGTTCAAGAGGGGGTGGGACAGGTACAGGGGAAGGGTTCTGGAAGCAAAATCCAATGCAGCAAGAATATCTGGAACTGGGAAGGGAGAAGCCAGAGAAGGCGAGGGGGACAGCAAGGTCAGCACCCAGGTTGGGGACTGACCAAACGAGCAGACACGAAAGACCATTAGGCCTATTCTGCTGGCATTTTAGTATGTTAATATGTTAGTATGTCAAGAGGAAGTGCGTTAAGCCACTTAGGAGCTCGATGGACAAAAGACCTTTTCCCATGCGCAGTACGGACTCTGGGAATGCAGAAGATCTGGCTTTTGAAGTTATGAGTCTGACAGTTGGACTCAAATGGGCTGAGCAGCTTCTGTACCCCGGGGCATTAGGCCAAGGCTTATCTTCTTTGTCAATATACAGGCTTGAGACC
Source organism: Neoceratodus forsteri (assembly GCA_016271365.2). Lineage (NCBI taxonomy): Eukaryota > Metazoa > Chordata > Ceratodontiformes > Ceratodontidae > Neoceratodus > Neoceratodus forsteri. The sequence goes on from JADMNL010000028.1 coordinate 232,022,258, forward strand.
TAAGCCTCCCTGAAAACTGTAACCAGTTAGCTTTGGTGTAAAGGTCACACATGTGTGTGAGCCTTGCTGCTCCAATAATCAGCCTGCATGCTCTGTTTAAGACAATTCTGAGATGGTGGGTGTCTGTGTCTGTTGTGGAGCCATAGATCACTAGACCACAGTCTACAAATGAGATTACAGAGCTCTGGATGGCTGTGTTAAGGGCCGCTGGGGTTAGGCTGTTCTTATGCCTATATAGCAGACCAATACGAGTGCTGATTGCCTTGGATATAGAGTCAAGGTGCTCAGAGTAGGACAAGGTGCTGTCCAACATGATATCCAGGTATTTATAATGTTGCACTAGTTCAAAAGATGCACCCTCAGAGTTTAGAATAGAGAAAGGGTAGGATTTGTGTTTACTTTTGGAGTCGTGAAACATCATTGTTTTAGGTTTTTTGTAGTTCAAGATATGTTTTTGATCACTGAACCACTTCTCAACCTTTTTGAAATTCCTGTGAAGGCAAGTTCTTTGGGGACTGGATGGCTGGTGAATAACACTGCATCATCAGCATAAAGCAAAATGTTTGCTTGGCAGGAATAAGGAAGGCGGTTAAGGAATATACTGAACAACAGTGGGCCAAGTAAGGATCTTTGTGGGATGCCAGATAGGACAGGTCTACTTTCTGAGATAATGCTGCCAATCCTGACACGCTGAGAGTGGGCGTGCAGGTAACTTTGAAACCATGCCACCGTGTTATCTGGATTATGGATTATTTATGAATGACAGTGTTTAAAAAATCAGGAAAATTGACACGTGAATAAAATATGGTGGATTATGTAAGGAATAATGCCCGACAGGGTGGGCGGTATTGCCCATACCGCCCACCCTGGAGGGCATTATTGCGTTTCGAAAATGGGCACTGCAAAAGAAAAAAAAGTTTCATTAAAAAAAAGAAGCTAAAAAATTGTTTAACAAAAGTTTTGTAGTCATTTTTAGTAAAGTAGTTCTCTCCTCCAGTATGGATTTTTGTCCTATTGGAGATTCTGTAGGGGGGGGGGGTTGGTGTGCAGTTTGTGACGGGGGTCTGCTGGTGTGCAGTTTTACGTTGTTGCGATACCGGGACTGATTGCTGAGTAAAGAGGAAGCTTGGAGACTCCGTGGGGGGGTGGTTGGTGTGCAGTTTGTGTCAGGGCTCTGCTGGTGTCCAGTTTTACGTGGTTGCGATACCGGGACCGGGACCGGGACCAGGAGGAAGCTAAGAAGACGGCGAGGCAGAGAGTCAGCAGTGCGATGGTACTGGGTGCCCGAAATCAGCTGCTTAGAGCCGGAACGTGAGTTAAACAGCAGACGGAGGATTAGTCATAGGATACTGAGAAAGGGGTGGCTGCATTGTGGAGATACCGAGTTCCGTAATGTCAGATTTTGTTTATTTTAAAATGGAAGCGTTTTTCTGTTGGGAAATGCGGAAGAGCCAGCTTTATGTAGTGGCGATGCCTGCAGTTTTGAATAACTGCTTGGTGATCGGTGATGTAAAGTATATCAGACGGACAGCTTCACTTTTATTTAAAAATATTTTTTTTTTAAATTGTGATACTTTTTTGATGTGGCCAGGTCTGGGTTCATGTGGCAGGTGGCACTGAATTGGGGAGGGTAGGGGCAGGATCTCTCGCTAAGCGACTGCAAACAATGGCGTCAATTTCAAATGGAGATGAAGCATTTTGTCCAATTAGGAGCCGAGGTGGGTACTAGGATACTAGAGTGGTTAAGGGGCAGTATAGGCTGGTACTTCTTAGTTGCTGGTCATCTATTGAAACTTAATGTACCCCTATCTTGAGGGTACTGACCAATCAGATTGCAGCAAGTAAGAAGCCCATTTTCTAAAAGTCTAATTAATCATTCATGAGTAGGGATGTAGGTTTGTCATGGATGAGGTTTTAATGACTCGTTGTTTGTTCATGAAATCATTAATAAACAGTAGTAAATATTATGGCACTGTCATCATTGCTACATTCTGATGACACTAGTGAAAGTCATGGAAGTCCTGAATAAAGATCAAATGTCATGGAATCAATGACGTGTATGACTGCCATGACAAACTTACATCCCTATTCATGAGGCAAACTCACCTTCTGATTGGTTGGTGTACTGGGCAAGAATCCTTTAGAAATGCCCGGTACAGATCAGAGTGGCGTGCGCATTTATAAACTGTCTTTTAAAAAAAGACAGTTTTCCCTGTGTGTAACATGATTAGTCTTATAATCACAATAATGACTTCACAGCTGATCATTTCCTTTTGATTTATGACTGGCTAGGTGGGGTTGGCCCTCAGCTGCGCCTTCAGCCCCCTTCCCCCCAGCCGGTTGTTAATCACCAAGAAATGACTGGCTGTTCATTCATTATTGCCTAAATAATGCTCACACGTGCAAAATAGAAATCAGGAAAGTAATTACTATCATCCCACAGATCAATAATAAATGGTTTATGCAAATATACCCTGGGTACATATCACAACCAGCCATGTCAGGGCTGCAGAGCAAAGAAAATTCCATTATTATGCAACATTTGGAGTCAAAGAGGTGTGACGTCATCATACTTCATCAATTGAAAAAGGATAACCAGAACAACTCCAAATACTATACTTGTGCCAAATTGAAATCTAAATGTGTGTACAACACAGATTGCATTCAAGAGATATGATATGTATCATTATAAATTATCATACTAACTATCCATTAATATCATGAAGCTCAAAGCATGTGCAAATAGGGAAGATTAAGAACCAGGTAGCAATCAGTAAAGTTAATTACCATATAGATTACACTTTTATACAGAGAGAAAAGAAATAAAGGCCAATCATAAAGTGCTCAGCCTGAGGAATGCTGAGATTAACTCAGTGATAATACCAGCCTAAAACATAAGTTTGTTAATGTAAGCTGAAGGAAGTATTTACTTTTGAAATGGAATACTGTACACAAGGGATCACTCATTAAGTGCTACACAGAAAAATAAACCTTATTTTTGTTCAGATATGCTTAATTCAGTTATAATGCAAGGTATGGTTAGGCAAGGGTTACTTCATTCTTCTAAAGCAGAACCAATTTAAAATTTGTTCATGGTGATTTGCATATACCGCCCACAATGCTTTGCACTGTGGGGATATTGTGTGATTTTGCATTTCTTTGAGATCTGGCTTTATTGCCAATGCCCTTTCCTGGTAACCCATGCCACCAGTGCTTTTGTGCTGAGGTGCTTTGTCTTTTAGATTACTTTCCTATTTTGTGCTTCACCATGACCCAGACCAGCAAGACCAACATATGATTAGCTCATCCCATACTTGGGCTGTTGCAGATGAGTCACACTGATTAAGTTTTTGTGTAGGATGGAACATGTGGTCATGTCTTCTGTTTTCTGCCATTGCAGAATGTGGGAGAGGCCATTTGGTACCATACACTCTTGCTTAAAGCAGAACCAGTCTAAATTCTTTCATGGTGATGTGAATATACTTCTCATGATGCTTTACATTATGGAGGTATGTGTGATTTTACATTTCTTTAAAACCTGGCTTTATTGCAAATGCCCAATCCAGGTAAGCTTTGCTGCAGTTCTTTTTTGCTGAGGTTCTTTGTATTTTATATTTATGTAATAACAGGGCTCCATTTTTCCCCTTTAAGGAAACCCAATTAAAATTTGCCATTATAACTAGCTGGTTATAACAGCATTCATGCGTGAGGTTTCCCCAAGACCCCATGTGCACACTCACTTCTGCAACATACACAGTTGGAAAATGAAAGTGTCAGCTGCCACTTTCAGCTCCCAGCCCATGCAGAGCTCAGGCCGTGGCCTGCTCTGTGCGGATGGGAGATGGGGCTTGCGGTGAAAAAAAAGGAGCCCAGCAATTATATAAAACAAAGCCTGGGGAACTGTGTATAATAAGAATTTTATACACATCCAAGGTGTGGGATGCTACATAAACCTGGAGAATGAAGTGAGCGAAACTGCACTGAGCTTTCACTGGACCATCAAGCAACATTGCAGTAGCTGTAAAGGCCCCTTCACATACACATACACTCCCATACCAATAGATATCATCCCTAGACAACCAAATAGTATTGCAAAAAGAAGTTGGCACTAAAATAACCAAAGGCCTCACTTTCCACCCCCAGTGTAAAAAGCCCCATGGTCCACTTTTCAACAGGCTGAGAATCATGCACATGCTATCGATAAAAGTGTGTGATGGAACTTAAAAGGGAGTTCAGTTGCATGCCAGCAGTTCTTGCTGCATGTGTCTGACTTGCAAAAAGGGCACCTTTTGTAATCCTTTTCCCACTTAACCAAAGCTTGGAGACAGTTTTTTTGTATGACCAGGAGCAGCTTGTGTGCAGAAGAGAACTGACACCCCTGACGAGAAACTGCTGAATGTAGTAGTTTCTTTGCATGTTCTGGGTGTGAAGTTTTTATTCCCACAATAATAATAAAAATAATAATAAATAAGCTTTATTTCTTTTGCATCTTTCTAAAATCAAGGCACATTACAATAAAATTACAGTCATAAAAACATCATAAAACAAATTAAAATCAGGTTAAAATACACAGCGTTTAGCCAATATCCATATCACCTCCAAATGCCTTTTTCCATAAGAAGGATTTTAAGCCATGTTTAAAACCCTCCACCGTCATGCACTCTCTAATCCAACGGGGCAGAGAATCCCAGAGGGTTGGTGCCATGAAACTAAAAGCTCGGGCACCAAAAGATTTTAAAACTACCCTCGGAATCTCTAGCAACCCCTCATTGGCTGAGTGGAGTGGTCACGTCGGAAGGTAAGGCACCAGAAGATCTTTCAGGTAATCAGGGCCCAAGCCATGTAGGGCTTTATATGTCAGTAATCTGACTTTAAAGGTGATCCGCCACTGAACTGGCAGCCAGTGCAGATCTCGCAGCACCGGTGTGATATGGGAAGAACATGAAGTCCCCATTAACAGCCGGGCCGCTGAGTTCTGCACTAGCTGCAAGCAGTTGATATCAACCCCAGAAAGCCCAAAGTAAAGGGAATTGCAGTAGTCCAGATGAGAGGTCACAAAGGCGTGGATCAGCGTGGGCAGGTCACCAGACGGAACAAGGTGCTTGATCCTAGCAATGTTCCTAAGATGGTAAAAGGATACCTTAACAACTGCCGACACTTGCACATGCAATGTCAGTTGATTGTCAAGGATCACCCCCAGGTCTTGCACCCATTCAGAGGTAGGGGAGCTCCACATCCCCCAGGAATAAACCTGAGGTTTGACTTGCTCCCAGCCCCTCTATCCAGTAGCCAGGATCCACAACCATCACCTCCGTCTTCCCAGAATTCAACTTCAACCAGCTGGACCTCATCCAACCCTGGATCTCGCTGAGACAGTTGTTGAACACTGAGAGTGCTCTATTCTGGTCAGGTGCAAAAGACAGATAGAGCTGGGTATCATCAACATAACAATGAAACTCCAGTCCATATTGTCTTACAATGTCTCCGAGGGGAGGCATATATACCACAAACAACATGGGGGACAGCACAGAGCCATGAAGCACTCCACAGGTCAGAGTGGTAGAATCAGAGGAAAATATCCCTGATACCACCCTCTGAGTTCTACCTGTGAGGAAGGAGGTAAACCATCTGTGTACCAAACCTGAGAACCCACAGATGCATCTCAGGCGCTCAAGCAACACCCCATGGTCTACGGTGTCAAATGCTGCTGACAAATCCAGAAGGACCAAAATGGACCATTTTTTATGGTCTTTCGCCATCAGAAGATCATTGAGCACCTGAACCAGTGCAGTCTCAGTGCTATGCCTCTTTTGAAAACCTGACTGAAGAGGGTCGTAGATGTTATGGATGGATAAATGGTTGTCTAACTGGGCTGCCACCACTTTTTCGATTACCTTCCCCACAAAGGGGAGGTTCGAGATAGGTCTGTAGTTGGCTAGGGAGTCTGGGTCCAGAGAAGTCTTTTTCAACACTGGTGTCACCACCGCTTCCTTCAGGGAGCGGGGATATTTACCAGAGTCTAAAGAACACCAGACTATCCTAGCTGGAAGTGGGATGATAACCTCACCACAGCCCATGATCAGGCCAGTGGGGCCCGGGTCTAAACTACAGCTTGTGGTATGCATACCCTGGACAATCCTTATAACATCTTCAATTTCCGGCCCGTTGAAGGAACTCCAGGCAAATGGAGTGCTTGTAACCACAGGCAGGATCACCGCAACTCCCATGGAGAGTGCGGTGCGAGTCTCGGCCCTGTTGTCGGCCACCTTATCTGCAAAGAATTGAGCAAGCTCCTCACACTGCATTTGTGAAAAGGCTCAACGAACCTGCAGACAGGCTGGGTTGCACAGCCTGTCTACGGTTCAAAAGAGCTGGGCTGGTCGATTCTGTGCAGCAGCAATTTCTCCGGACAGGAATACTGCCTTCTTATGAGTAATTGCTGACTGATAGAGTTTATAATGCTCTAGGAGTCAAGATGGTCGGCATCTAAGCCAGATTTTCATCAGCACCTCTCCAACCTGCGTCCTAGTTGCCGCAACTCCCTCAGATCCCGATCAAACCAGGGGGATCAAGGGCGAAGGGAGAGAGGAGGCACACGGGTGAGAGCAATTAAATCCAAAGCAGTGGTAACAGCCTTATTATAGGCTAGCACCAGCACTTCAGGATTAGAGCTTATCCCAGGAAGTTCTGATAGGTCAAGAACCGCAATTAGGCCTTCAGGAGTACATCCCGTAAAGGGCGGTACTTGACCATCTCGACAGGGGTAGACCTACGCAGAAGTGTGCAAAAACTGAATCTCACAGTGTGGTGGTCAGACCATCCGACAGGTTCCACCCCCACATCGGAGGCCTCCATCCCCAGCAGGAAGACCAGATCCAGTGAATGGCCGTGTTTATGAGTGGCAGAGGTAACCACCTATGAGAGGCCCAATGAACACATCAGTTGGAGGAAGTGCTGACCAAATTGTGAGAGTTCGTCATCGATCCAGGCATTAAAGTCACCCAGCATCATCAACCCGGGCGACTCAAATACTAGGTCGACGACGAAGTCCGCCAATTCCTTAAGGAATAGCTTCTCATCACCGGGTGGACGATAAACGAGCGTTATCCTATAGCCCCCACCTGCCACTATGACACATTCAAAGGATCTGGTCTCCTCCACTGGCACACTAGTGAGATCCAATTCTGTCTTAAATCAGATCACAACCCCCCCACCCCTGTGATCCAATCTCAGGCAGTGTATCACCGAATACCCAGCTGGAACTGCTGCCTTAAGTACTGGGCCAGCATTACTATCCAGCCAGGTTTCGGTGATGCAAGTCAGATCCGCTGTGCCAATCAAGTCTGCTACAATGGTAGTCTTGTTCACAATGGACCTGGCATTGTACAACACCGCCTGGGTTGGATAGGACTCCTGGGACGCTCCAACCACCTGCCCACCATTTACAGAGGTGGTGCCCTTGGGTATGGAGATCAAACAGAAAGATCCATGTTCAGCACTCCATTTCACTCCAGGGCGTCTTCTGGACTTAATCACTCGGATGCAAGCACCCCCCTCATCCATCCTCCGCTGTTCATGCCCCCCACCCCTCCAGAACCCCCCACGAGCAATTCCCAAGGCCCTACAATGTTGGTAGATAGGGAAAAGCAATGGGAGGGGAAAGAAAGGGCGGAGGGTATGAAGAGCGGCGGATGAATAGTGCACCGGGAGAGGGGAACAATATATATCATCATCCACAGACATGGAGCCAGTGACAATAATATCTAAACTCCCTATAATAAAAATAGAATCAAAACACAATACAAACTTGAAAATCAATAGAAATAACTCAGGAAAAGCTAAATCATAAATAAAACAAGACTTAACAAACGCAAGTCCGCTTATCATAAATTAAACTGCACAATCAAAAAACCTAAATAAACAACCAATAACAACAATATCCAGTCCATATGAATTCTAAAAAGTCTTTTTAGGACAGTGGAGCTCCCATCTTCCACAGCCAAAATGTCGAGATATGAGGCCCCAGGCTCTCACTCCATGGATCCAATAACCAGAAGGTTAGAATTAAGGCAGAAATCCCAAAGGTGCTCCCCCAGTTCAAACCCCCCCAAGGAACTCTCACCACCCAGGTGAGGTCAGTACAGGCAGGAGACCGTCCAAGACACAATGATGTACTATGGTAAGCGGATCCAGGCGCAGTTAACAAAGGTACAGTACCATTAGCAATCCTTCGTGGGCTCTCACCACCACGAAATATCACACCCCAAACTGTATCCTTCGAAAAACCCCACCGGAATCAACTGCACCTCTAGGAAAATTAGGCAGCAGCAGCAGCATAAAATGAATTTAAAAAGCAGAGGTCTTACTTTATTGTAGTCATCCAGGATTAAATCAAAGGAGGAAAAGGACCAGTGGAACCACTGCCTGTACCAGGGACTCACTCCAGGAACAACCCGCCTCACCTCGGACTTTACCGCCTCCTGGTCAGTTCTCCAGCTGTTCCAGTGCAGATCAGAAGTGCCAGGAGGCCTGCTACCAAATAGCAGCAGCCTCCCGGCCCACCACCTGCAGGAGGACAGGTTTCCGAGGCGCAGCCCACCGACCACAAACAGGGACCCTAAGAAAGTCCAGGATCTTACTTCCTCAAGCTCTTTTCTTCCCAAAGACAGGGGAGCTGAGCACGAATCCATGCACTGGGAGAACAGGTCCCCACTCACGAGCAGGTAAATCCAGGAAGCGGCGAAACCTCCAAACAAACAGCTCCACAGTCCTCAGTTACAATCGTATTCCCCCCTTCCAATCCTCCGCTCCACTGCACAGTGTCCCAAGATAGTAAAGCTTATCCCCTAACTCAAGGTGTCAGTCCTCTTCAAGCCACAAAAGGACTGCCACTGTCGCAAGTGGATGCCTGCACTTGACAGAATTGGGAAAACTGGGATGCCAAGAAACTGCTACTGGAAACGGACTTTCCACTGCCTGGGAAAATTGAAATTGAAATCGAGAATGGAATAAAACATAAAATATAAATTCAAACGCACTCAAACACAGCTAATAAAACTTAACTAGAGTGCTAGTATACGAAAATAAGATACCAAAAAATTAAAAATTTCGGGAGCAGCATAGCACAGTCAGAGATCGCGGCACAGCACAGCCACCATCTTGCTCCCATGAGTTAACTGGTCCCCAGACTGCCTGATGGCTCAATGATAGCACTACGCACTTCTACACCAGTGACCAGAGTTTGGGTGTGAGTCCGGGTCCACATGGGCCAGTGGGCCAGGCTGGGGAGTTCTCCTGATGGGAGGGAAATCCAGTCGCGGAGGGAGATGGCTCAAATCTGGCACAGTAACAGCCCCTTGTGGTGAACTGGGGAGCTTGCTCCCTTGTGAGGGGTGGGGCATGCCCAGTGTGTTCTATTGTGTTTGAGGCCACCAGAGACTATACTGGATGTCTGGGTGGAGGGCGGGACAATGGGAGAAACCCGGAAAAAACCCCATGTGCATGGCCTCCAAGAGTGATGGCCCCCACAGTCCTCGGGTCATGGCTTGAAGATGGGGGGAGTGGTGACAGGACTGGAGACTGGATGGGAGCCTGATGGCAGGAGTAGGTGGCAACCAGGCCAAAAAGTGAATTGGGCCCGCACATTTGTTTTGCTACTGTTTGAGGCATTGCTTTTTTTTTTTTTCAGTGAGGACCAAATCAACAGGCATACTAACCTTACTGGCATACAACCATGGAAGGATATTTAAAGTTGTGTTTGCTTTTTAAACAAGAAGTAGACGTCAGGAATCAAAACTACAGCAGTTACATAAAAGCCAACTCAGGCCTAAGGGGGCAAAGTGTCTATTTAAATCTGTCTTATCTTAATAACTAGAACTGATGATGATAAAGAAGAAGGGAATCAAATGCAGAGATTGGTGCCATCTTTCTCTTCAAGTACATTCAAGTGGGTCAGATCCTGCAGGACTCTGCTGTGTTGCTACCAGCTATTCAGCATTTGATGTTATCCATCTTGCAACCTTTGTACCCTGCAGTCTGCCACATAATACAGATTTGAGCTTATTTGAGATTTCTCACCATGTTTCCAACTTCTTATTATGCCGCAGCTAATAAGCATTGCAAACCTTCATTTATAATTTATTTAGATAATAAGGCATGAAACATCAATAAAAACTGGTACACAGCAAAGCCGGCTTGTTGCAATTCCAATCCAGTCAAGTAATATCATGGTGAATTTATGCTCACATGGACTGTCAAAGTGACAAGCTTGTGTCTTTCTGTGCCCCATTGGAGCATTGTAACAAGGTCATTTTTTTACTGTGTGTTTGAGACAAATGATTTATCTTGTTTGGCTATGTCACAGTTTAGGCAACATGATTAGGTTTCAGTACCATGTGTTTCAAGAGATTAAAATGTTTATTCATCATGTTATTCCTGTCAGCTACTATACTCGTACTTTGTACCCACAGTGATCCCATATATATCTGTAGCAGCAGGCCAGCAGCACTGTTATGTTTTTGCCGAGTATCACCCTGTAACTTTAAAAAAATGAAACTGAATGCAGTCTTCTCTTTCCCAATGCTCTTCCCAGAGGAACGCAACCACTTGAATGTGTAAATATGCTTATGGTATATGGTTAGCTTTGGCTGTGTATGGAACTCCATACACCAGCATTACCCTAGTAGTGATGTAGCAACTGTCATACAATCGGCCCATTTACACTACCTGATCTGCAGTGTTGTGAGCAGTGCAGGTGAGAGTTGCATTGGCTCAAATGAGGTAGTATAAACAGTTTGAGAAGCATTTTAGATGGCTCTGCTGGGGTGCAGGACGATCACAGTTTTGCTTGGGATCTGTACCGTTGCAGGCATTTTTTTGCTGACATGAAAACATGCCTCTTCATTTCCACCAGTACAGACTCATGGTATGCCATGTTGTCTACATCACTTCAGTGCTGTGCTGCTTATCTGTGTGCCGAAGGTATTTTCACAAGCATATAGCAATTTTGGCTAGTCTACTCTGCAAATGTTCTGCTTTTTTGTACCATTTTGCCAATACCTCAGCTCTTGTGTCAGCACTGAACCTGCATTATGACTTCTCTAATGGAGGGACCAAGCAGCATAATATGTCACACAGTCCATGCAATGGCGTCATGACACTTTAGTGTCATAACGTTGCTTGCCCATTTGTTCTTTTAATTCACAAAGGAGCACAAATGTTGAGGGAGTGTTTTAGCAGTATTATTAATAAACACAACTGAGTATAGATGACTGGTATTGCCAGCCAAAATGCAAGGAGAAACTCCAGAAGTGCTGCAGTGCAACACTGCTTCAGCCTACACCAGCACAGACTGTGTGTGTGTCTGTGTGTGTGTGTGTGTGTGTCTGTGTGTCTGTGTATGTGTGTAAACAGTTGTTGGGAGTGCAGTAAGTGGGGTGTCTCTGGAATGGAAGAGACTACAGTGCTACCATGCAAGCAGTGTAAATACACCTAATGACTTTTCATTGTACCACAATACTTACTGCTCGTCACAGAAGAAAGTGACATCATACTCCCTTCTGCGCACATTAAAACTCCTGATTTGTTGTTGTTTTTATGAAAATAAAGCCACTGTTTATACTTCTGCATAGTACCCACACAGTGCCCCAAATTGTACCTCTTAATTTGTTTAATTTGTAAATGAAATTATGAGTGAGGATAAGAGTGGCTGTCAGGTGACAATCCTAATACATTAAATGATTATGTTTCAAAGATGCTTATTATAACAGAAGCACTTAAATGTGTCAAGACCATCACCCAATGGCTGGAGTGTTTCTTGCTCATAATTTCATTTAGAAATTAAACAAACTAAAAGGTACAACAAGGAGTACTGAGGGAATAGTACACAGATGAGTGAGGGAGTGGGTTTATTTTTTATAAAATAATCAGAAATCAGGAGCTTTAATGTATTTGACAGGGCAGTTGGAAAAAGAAGATCCACAATTTTCATTCAAAACCATATACAGACAAGGCTGCATTTCCATCTTGTGGTTGTTAGGACACAGGGTTTTAAATAATTGATTAACAGTTTTTTTCTTGGGACAATACTAACTGTACAGAAAGCATTTATATATGTTTTCTAGAAGTGTTATGTTTGTTAAATACAGTGAGGCAAGTGCAATGCATTTTCACAATGTTTTAGAATTTTTATGAGCAAAACGCTAATCAATTTTTAGAGTTAAATAAAACCCTGGGACATCACATGACCTCTAAAGCTTCACTCTTGAGGACACAGATACATAACCATGTGATGAAAACATAGCCTTGTTGTGTATGGGCTCCCATACATTATTCTCTATACTTTTCTCATTCAAGATAATACCTGAAAAAGACCTATGTGTATAGGTAAAGATACCGTGTCTTTTATGGTTATAAGAGTGTATTCTCAAGTTCCCTGGGTGAGAGAACTGCGAAGCAATGGTAAGAAGATCTTGCAAACAAAGGACTTTGGAAGAAACTCTTATAACTATAGGAGACATAGGAACTGTACATATAAACGCTATAAAGCATGGTAATGACCTTTGTTTAAAGAAATGCATTTTTTAGCTGAACATTAGATAATCTTTGTGGGAAATGTACTATGCCAACTGAATCCAGAACTTCAGAATTTTAGATCTACAGTACCTGCATGAGACCCTCTTTTGATTGTAAGAGTATTTGGAATGCATGGAAATGAACAATTCTGACTGGCCAAAAAGATGTTATTATGCATTATGCTAGGAATGTTAATTCTTACTTTATTTTCTATTTTTAGTGCACATTTTACATATCTCGTGTGTTTTATTTGACATCATCATGTTGGCATAATACTCTGTGTCTTTCTGTTGTTACACTTGAAGGTGGGATTACTACAGTCCCCTCCTTAGGATGTCAAGAAATCACCAAGGAACGTTAACTGCAAATGCCATCCCATCTGGCAATGCTATACTTTGAACTCACAGCTTCCAGACTACAGTACATTAAAACACAGATACAGTGCAGGACTGAATCACCAGCCTGGCTTGCCACTGTGCCACCTGCAACTTTCCTTTTCTTGTAAGCTACTCAGAATTTCTGGTGGCAGCAGGTCCCAGAGTACATTCTTTATGTTGTCCTTTAGTCTAGTTTTTCAGCTGTTTTGGGTCTTATTTTATGGACTTCTGCACAAAGGAGAACCAGCATGCTGGATATCATGGTGGACAAGACAAACTAATTCTTTATCAGCACTAGACATGAAATGCACATGGATTCTTTCCACCTAAGTCCCCATTTTTCAAACATTCTCCTCTTTTGAATTTAATACTCTTGTGTCCACTGTCCCCATGCTGCTTACTATTGACCTGTATTAAAGTGGTCATATGCTAGCTACATATTTATATTAATGTTACAATCCATTCACCCAAGATAATCCAAATGTTAACAAACATCACATTTTCAAAGGTGTTCAGTAAGTGTCTATACAGTTTTAACAGATGACAAGATGGAAGCATAAGAAGGTCAAACAGATTGCTCAAGGTCATAGAGTGAGCCAGAGACTGTAATGAAATTTAAGCCAAAGTTAGACAGCAAACATACTGAGTAGTGCAGAACATGTTTTCATTTTGCCTGTGCTTTTTCCCCCAATTAATTCTCTACCCTCTGTCTTCAAAGCAGATGGATTCTGTCACTGTTACCAAAATGTGGCATGAATCTTGGTCTTAACAATAAAGACATAAGGTCCAAAATTCGGAAGGTTTCTATGTGTTTGTATGAGCAGAAATACAGAAGTGAGCATTGCACTGTATTTTTCTAAATGTTTCTAAAGTCCAGTTGTGTATACAATTAAGTACAGTATGATAACCTATCTGCCCAGAACTGGGATGGAGAATGTAAAGAACAAAAGGGATGGCATATTAACAGGGACTGGAGCAGAGCTGGTAGTTGTGATTCATGTAGAAACAAATTATAGAGCAATAATGGTTAGCAAGCTAGCCTAGAGTTTAGAGCAATGAGCTATGCACAACCTTGTTTTATCTAGCAGACCTGGGTTTGAGTACCACAATCTCAACTTTTTTTTATTCTTTGGTAACCTGGTAAGGCCTACTAGGCACACGTGCCTGTTTTAAGGGGTGACCTGGGAGGACTGGGGAGGCTAAGTGACTTCCTCAGAGTCACACAGTATGCAAGTGGAAGTTGTGGGAATCAAACTCAGATCTGCTGGATGTACCAAACTCATTCACAGCTCATTACTCTAACCTCTAGGATATACTTTCATACTGAGTGATCCAGAGTAAGTGACTTAACCTCCCTGTGCTCCTGGGTCACCAGTGGGCTGCAAGTTCAGTTCTACAAAAGAATAGAACACCTCAGGCCATCCCGCTGGTGCAGTGGCAAGGCGTCCACTTGCAGCGCCGACATCCTGGGTTCGGTGACTGACTGACTCGGGAGTTGGAAGGCCAGCTTGGGGGGAGAAGGATTGAGTATCCTCAGGACTGCACTCCTTCTTTGGGGGGGAGGGAGGATGAGTGTCCGGCACTATGCAGACCTCTGGTGCATGCTAGGGGTGCCATTGCTGCTGGTGCCACATTTGGGGGGTGCAGTAGATGCTGGTGTCATCTCAAGTCCCTGCCCCCAAAAGGGAACTATAGCAAAAATTCTTGGCCTGTTAATGATGGGCCTTTCCTTTGCTGCTGCTCCCGCTGTGATTGACGTCCACCGGGGGGGAGGGGGTCCCGCTCCCAAGGCTCCCCAGAAGCCAAAGGCTCTGAGACCATGTTCCTTGGGAGGGCACCTGTCTGGTAGTTTTGCCCAGGGGGTAAGCCTTGGCATGAGGAGGTGGCGAGCGGGGTGGGGGGCTGGATCCTCCGACACAGGGCAGGGAGCCTGGTGGAAAATAAAAAGAATAGAAGACCTCAAACTACAGGTGTTTGATTCTTTCAGACTGTGTGGAATGTTTAGGGGAAATAGGTGGACTTTTGGTTCACCTGGTTCTCCATGGTCCCAGTGGTGCAGACCAAGAGAACCAGTCAAACTGTGAACAGCAGTTTACACTTGGCATTGTGAAAAGTGCCCAGGATGTGTCAAGTATCTACTAGAAACCTCCTAGGAGTCCCAGCAGTTGTGTGTCTTCAAAGAACCCTTCCCTCTTACTTCAATTTATCCCATATATATAAATATATAGTGTGCGTGTGTGTGTGTGTATGTGTATAGAGGCAGGAGCACATTAGAGGGCTGAGAGACCCAACAGGGGAAACTGAGCATAGCTAGGAAGGAGGGAAGGGCTATGGTGGATGAGATACCAAAGGTGCAAGATGTACTCACCTCAAAAAAGTACCTGCCCTTGTTTTTTGCCATAAAGGTTTTTCTGGCATGGCAGTTGGGGCAACTAATTAACCCTGCCCCCATCCCCCTAAACTGGCAGCTACCTTCCATGGGAACTACATGGTCAGTGTTCCCCCATGGATTCCCCCCCTCGTGGTAGGGCCAAAGGGGGAAGGGCCATCCTGTCCTCCAGAGGTACACTTTCTGATTGGACTAGGTAATCTTGGGCAGCAGCGAGGATCTGGGTGTGGAAGGGTTGGGCTTCACAAACCCCCAGCCACTATTTCCCATTTTTTCCCTCTCCCGTGCCACAGCCTGATGGAGATGCTTGCATCCAGAGACACTCATGCATTACATAACTGCGGCCCCCTACTTTGTGCCACCTGTGACCTGAACTACTACCAGGACTCCACCTGGTGGCAGTCAGAAGCCAGGAAAACAAGTCTCCCCTCCCCGAGAGAGGAGAGTAATCCTTCAGACGCTTGTTCCTCTCTCTCCTCGGCCATGGCACAGCAACTTGAGTCTGCTTTCAATCCAGGTTGCTGGCATGGTGACAGGTAAGACATCCAGTGCTTTAGCCCAAGGGGCCTCCTTTAACAAGGCCAGGTATGGCTAGCCTGCCCCCTGGAATCCCACCAGGGGTTTGGGCCAGTGCACTGGGGAAGGGGGCTCTAGTCATTGCAGAAGAACTAGGGAAAGGTGGGAGCCCCAAAGGGGGAAAGAAAAGGGCTATGATACTGGGAGAATCACATTGTTAAGGGCACAGGGATTATAATGGTTTCCACGCCCTATGCTGAGAGCAAGGTCTGCTGTTTCTCTGCATGCTTAGACAGCAAATGGGACTTGATTAAAACAAGTGGCGGGACTTGGAGGCAAAAAAAAAAAAACCCTCTGCTCTGCACAAGGATGGTGATGTAACCAAACTCACAGCTTCTGCCTGTTTGAGGCAGAGACCAACATGAGTACTGGAATTTTCCAGGTTCCCCCTCCCTAGTAGTTGCTAGTCTGCTGTATCATGGTGCAGGCCCTGTTCATGTGCTAAGTGGCTATGCAACTACTTGATGCTGTCTGCTACTCCCACCTCTAACAGAAGGGGTTAGGTTACACTAGACTGTTCCAGTTCCTGAGCTGAGATAAATGCAGAGAGTCTGTCCTGAGGAAAGAGAACCAGCAGAGGTAGGCAAGCAGTCCCCCCCACACACACACACAGACACACCCACAAACACACACACTTCCCAGGGAGAAATTGTTTTGGTCAGATGCAGTAAAGGAAAAATTCATAGTGAAAGAGAAGAAAATATCTTGAGCAAGAGAGATAGAGACAAAAGAATGAACAGAGATAGAGGTGGAGATAGAGAAGTTCAGGAGTCCATATGGTCTCTCCAAAGAGAGGGAGGAGTAAGATAGATATAGAAGTGGTGGGGTCTCCTCTCAAGGAGATCTGTGAGAATCCAATCCAGTTTCATGGTGATGGAGGGAGGCAGCCTAGGTGATTCGTGCAGAGTCATGAGGAAGATGAGAAGAAATCCTGTAATATTTATTTATATATTGAAAGGGTTTTACCACAAAATACATATTGAACCATAAAGCTTGTTTCCAGATGTGTCCTGGGGGAACCGGAGTGGGAATAATTACATAGTACAAGCAAAGCACAGTAATCTGATAAGCAAAATGCACAGCTACGTACAGTTTATATAGTAATGTAGTTCTTGAGACCACTCAGACTGTGAGAGTCACACATGTGTGCTGAGTGTGGCCTACCAGTGTATTTGTCTGTGTACTGGCAAGCTCAAACAAGATTGCCTCACAGTAAGCTGGAGCTGAAGGTAGGTTGCAAGGAAGCCTGGGGAAAGGTATGCAGTCATGATCAGGTTTCCCAGGGGAGAGAGGTAGCAGTAGACCTCAAGTGTACCAGAGAAAGGGTTGCTTTAAGATTATTACCAGATGCCCAGCTCTAAGTGAGAAGCAGTTAAGTTACGTAGAACTGCTTGTAAATAGTGGTAGAAGGCTATACTATATATGTAGAGGGCTAACATTAGTGGCGAGGTAGACAGTGAAGAGGGGATATGGGCCCTGAAGTAGGAGGAGTATCTGGAAAGGCTGAAAAGCTCAGCTTTACTCTGCTGACCACCCCCATGCTCAGGCTTGCCCCCTGAATGGGGTCACTGGGCTGGCACCTCCTACTGACAGACTCTAGGGTAAGCAAAGCCCAACTTACCTCCTGGGTCGGGGTCATGGGAGCGGGATCTGCCCCGGTGGACATTGGTGTGCAGCGAGGACGGTGGCAGAGCCGGCGTCATACACGGGGGTCAGCTTTTTTTCTAATGCTAAAGCCCCGGGGGCAGGGAAGTGCAATGAAGTCCAGCATCCACCCCGCACCCCATAGGTGATGGTGACGGCCGCTGTGGAACCCCCAGCCTCCGCCAGGGATCTGTAGTGCACTGGACTCTCAGCCCCCTTCCCCAGAGAAGAAGAGCAGTCCTCCAGATGCTCAATCCTTCTCCCCCCAGCCAGCCCTTTGACTCCTGTATCTATTTCCGAACCCGGGATGTTGACACTGCAGATGGACGCCTTGCCTCTGCACCAGCGGGCTGGCATGGCAGCTGAAATTTGATGCCAAACTGTGCAAAGTGAAGCACATAGGAGCTAGAAACCCCCAAAAAGAACACTGGATGGTGGGTGATGGAGGAGAGAAAAACTGAAGAATAGGACATATTGTTAACAATGGAGAACATAAAGGCATCAGCACAGCACATGAGAGCTGGGAGCAGAATACATTAGGTGCTGGGATGCATAGGGTGGGGAGGACAGTAGCAGAAGGAAGGTGATGCTGCCATTGTACAGATCTCTAGTTGGACCATACTTGAGTACTGTGTGCAGTTTTGGAGTCCACACTTAAAGAAGGACAGAGGAAGGCTGGAGGTAGTGCAAAGGACAGTGACAAAAATGATGTAAGGACAGCAGAGGAGGTCACAGGGGGAAAGGTTGGAAGACCTTAATATGTACAAGTTGGAAGATAGAAGAAATAAGATGGACTTGATAGAAATCATAGAGCTGTGAAAAGCTTCTCACTAGCAAATGTAAAAAGAAAATGTACCTCAGATATAAAAATCAATGGTTGCCTACTTTTGAAAGTAATATTAATTTCAAACAGTACACCAGCTGTTTAAGGTGCCACTTTTCTGTCTCAGATGCCCAGGGTCTCATCAGAGACCTCAGAAATAACCCTGGGCAGACCCCTGTTATGGTGGAGAGCCCTGCAGTACCTGATATCCGGGGTCAGCTATACAAGCAAAATCAAAGATTTTCCACCTGCCAGTAATATGTCTGATATGTAGAACAGCACTGTGCCCAGAAGGCTGACATATCTAGCTCTATTCCTCCTTATAACTCTTCAACACTCTGACCTCACTGACTGTAACATCACACCTGTGCAGGAATAGCCAATCACCTGCAGCCATATCAGTTAGTTGTGATGTCAGTCAGTGCGGTCTCAATGCTGATGAGGAATGAAGAGCAACAGAACTAAATATGCCAGCTACCAGGTGAAGCATTGCTCTTTACATCCCACCTAATATTATCACATTGAAAACTTTCCAATGAACAAAGAGAAAGGAACAATACATCAGGGATAAAAAGAAAAAAAATTACTACTTTTAACATTAACATTTTCTGTCTGCAATTTTTGTGCTATCGGCTCTTTAAACATTAAAAAAAATACTCATATATTCATTGTCCACACAAACTTTGCAGTGAAGCAGTTGGGGTTTTATAAACAAGTCGCAACTTCCACTTCCTTTCTCAGTAGTTCCCACAGGGAAGACAACACAGCATGCTACATTTAACTGAAGCAGATGGGACACATGATGTTTTGACATATGATAAATCCTTTTTCCTGTACCCTGCCATCATCATCAGCTCCCCAGCCGGATGAACATCCTTAGAAATCCCTGGGCAATAAGAATGGTCTCTGTTACTGGAGCTTGGGATACATGTGTGACCCCCACTGATATACATGAAAGGTACAGAGAATCCAGCACTCACCAAAATCAATAAAAACTGCTCACAGGAGTATCAGATAGGTGCAGAGTTTATTCAAAGTGCATAGTGCGAAAAAAGTCTTCCAGATGTGTTTCAGAACAAACAGGTTCTTTTCTCAATGGTGTACATCAGGCAACTGGAAGATCTTTCCTTGGCTTCCCTTTCACACTGTCATACTGATCCCATAGGGAACAGACCTCCATCCTAGCTTGATCAAAATGAAAGTCCCTTTAGCTTCAATTAATTTGGGATGATCCCTAGGGAGCCCTCAATATTAAAATCCTATTTCTATGCACTATCTCTAAGCGCTTCCTTTCTCTTTGGTCCACTCTTCCCATGGGGTCCTCAAGAGAACCCATACTCTCCCTCTGTATCTCACTTTCCAGTGAGTCTCTCAGCATCTGCACTGCAGCACTGGATGCATTACTCCAAAGCACTCCCTCCATCAGTAGACACTGACTCTGGATACGCTTGGCTATGTGAGTCCCTTCAGAGCTTTTACGCAATGCTCATTCATGCATATACAGTGTCACATGGTAGAGTCTCTCAGGGTTGGATGGCTTTCAAAAGTAAAGGCTTTTAAATGTGACTTTTTTACGTTTCACTTACTGTACTTGTGCTTATCAGGGGCTTTGGAATGGTTGGAAACTGAACAGCTGGGTGTGGAGTGGGATTTTGAAATGTTATTAAAACAGCAAAATTAATTTTCAGAGAAGGAGGGGGAGATATTTAACAACTGCCGGCATAAAAATTATGTCAGCAGATGGGTGAATCAAATGGGTATGGGGTGATTTTTTTTTTTAAATAAAAATAAAAAGTTTGTAAAAAATTGCTGGGATGACATAGCAAGATGGCACCATTGAGTGAGGAATAAGTTGGGAGTGTGGAACACAAGAAATCTCTCTCCATGTAAAACAGATTCAGTCTGCTACTCTCAAGTCCTCTATAATGCATTCTGGTTATGAAACATAGAAGTCTGAATCTGAAAGTAAGCAAGAGTACTTACTTGTCATATCCTAAGAAGCATGAATATTTCTCCAAAACACCTCACTCTGACTGAAGACAATCCACAGGCAGCTCTATAAGTCAATGTTTATCACTAGTTAATGAACACAGGGATACCAGGTATAGCATTACTGGTTAATACAGCAAGAATATAACCAGATAAGTAATTGTCTGTAATCTAGAATGAGCATAATGCAAACCATAACCTAAAATCAAGAAAATGAATTAAAAATCTGCTGAAGTTATGGGAAGTAACAGCCAATATTAAACCTCTTCACCCCTTTACCTTTGGAACTGTCACTCAAGGTGTGTGTAGAACTGGGGCGCTAAAACACATAAGTTTAAGGCATACACATCAAGCCAATATCAGAAATACATTTGCATTATGAGTAAAACACAACTTATAGATTTTTTCAGAAAAGTACCTGAAAGACAAAAAAATAAAACTGAATTACCACCGGTAGCCGGAAGTTACAAACCAAAAAGGAGTTTGACTAAAGCTTCAGATAAACCAAAACATCAGGACTCTGGGCATAAGATCATATTACAACCATCACAACAAGGAAAAAAAGGAATTTTGGGGAGGTGGAGGAAGAGAAAATGGCTGCCTTTGATGCAGTGTTAAAAGTTCTAACAAACAATACACTGAAAGAAGTAGAGAATCAAGAAAGTCAGGAGTGTACTCAGTGGGCCAGCCCAGTGGTGCTGAGGGTTAAGGCGCTAGAACGAGCCTGGGCCACTGGGGGTCGGCAGGGGTGGGGAGGTATTGAGCATCCATTGGACAGCTCTCCCTTCAAGGGGAGGTTGTAGGGTACAATGTTGCTCCTGAGTGACCTCTGGTGGCAGTCGGGGATGGCCAGTAATAGGCGACGCTGCCACATGGCTCTGGGGGCGGAGCTCAGCAGATGCTGGTCATCATTGCATGTCCGAGCTCCGCAGGGAAGGGTAGAAAAGAGGAAAACCCTGGCGCCTGATAGGCGAAGGCAGGACAAGTGGTCGGTCCCCATGCCCAATGCCGGGCTTCCCAGCTCCATTCCAGTCACTCCCTTTACCCTCGGTTGCTCCATTAGACATAGATAGCACACCAGAGGAGTCAGCGGTCCCACCCTGGGGGGCTCAGAGCTGGGGGATTGGGTGGCCAGGTGGTGCGGTGGGGAGATGGGCCCTTGCCTGGGGGCTTCAGGCCGGGTGAGAACAGACCATTTTGTGAGTCCATGCCAGAGAGAGTTCAGGTAAGCCAGTGATGAAGGTGTAAAAAAGAAAGTCAAAAAAACAAAACAAAAAAAGAGTGTACTCAGGGAAAAACCCCAGCAGCCTTAGGGGAACTTCCAGCCATCTGCAGCCTCGCTGCAGTCTGGGTCCAGCAACGCTTCAACAATGAATATAGCAGCATATCTTGTGAACCTGGAGAGTGAGAAAACCTTTTTCTTCTTTTTCTAATGCTAGCTCTACATCCTTGAAAAAACTGTGCACAAATATCTGTTTAACTGAGCTGAATAATTCAGTGCAAAGTGGCTGAGGAAATATGTTAGCTTATTTGGGTCCTCAAGATGAGACTGCTGATTTCTATAATGCTTCAAAGGTGAAGGTAACCCCGATAAGATAACAAATATTTTAAATGTGAAGTCTCCTGGTATTGCATCTGAAATATAGCTCACAACTAAGAAAACAGAAGAAACACCCCCAGATAATTTGGGGTGGGGCATTTATTAAAATCCTTAACAGTACCTCAGTTAATTTACCAGTACCAGAGGGATTTGAAGTCTCTTTTATACATAGAACAAGCTTAGGCCCCATTCCAAAATGTAAGTCCTAGGTAAGTACAAATGTAAAGGGGTCAGATTCTTGAATTTTGCAATGTAAATGTGCTTGATAATCAAGCTAAAATAGACCTAAAACTTATCTTAAGTGAAATAAGAAATGCCTTTACTGGCCTTAACCATAGAATGGACATGATAGCAAATGAGACAGGGGTGCCAGAGTAGAAATCAAATTAATTAACAATAAGGTCCTGGAACTGGAAATCAGAGTTTCAGATGTGGAAGATGACCTGCCCCAAACTGACCCAAAACTTTCTGAGTTTATGAGTATGTTCTAATTACTATTTATTTTTGTCCTTTTCATACTATGCAATATAGTTTTCAGGCCTGGGATTGTTCAGTCTTTAGGAAAATAATTAGTAATGATAACCTAGGCAGAGGTGTTAGCTTTAAGAGACTATATGTGCCTGATATTAAAGTTTTATATTTAATGCAAATCACAGAATCACAGAAAAAATATGAGTCTGGAGCCTGAAGGCCATATGGACTCGTCCAATATACTTTAAAATGTAAATTTCTTATCTCCCATAAAATCATCTAACAATTTCTTAAAACACTCCAATGAAGTGCAATTGACTATATTTGAGGGTAGTCTGTTCTATATATTAATAACCCTCTGATTCAACCAATTTCCCTGTTGGTTACTTCTACAGGTTTTACCTCTTAGCTGATGTTGATAGAATCTATTATATCTATTATTTCTAACTAGACCTATATTTTCCCACAGGTCACTATCTGATAGTGCCTTAAACACAGTGCACAAATCACCTCTGATCCTGCGATACTCCATACTAAACAAGCCCAGGTTCCTTAATCTGTTTCCGTAATCTGTGTGTTTTAATTTGCTTATTTTTTTTTGCTGCTCTTCTCTGGACTCCCTCCAACAAATTCTTGTATTTTTTGTATGGTGCCCAAAACTGAACACAGTAATCCAAATGTGGCCTTACTAGTGAGGCATACAAGGGGATTATGACTTTACTAGCTCTGCTGTTTATGTTTCTGAAGATAGACCCCATAATCTTCTATGCTTTACTAGCTACTGCCCTACACTGTGCTGAGACACTTTGGTCTTGAGTTACTGGTACACCTAAATCCTTTTCCATATCAGATGTTGTGATAGGAGTTCCAAATAAATAGTATGTAGCTCTCACATTGCTATGATCCAAGTGCATAATTTTACACTAATAATCAACTAAATTATAAGGGCTCGGAATCATTAAAAGAGTAAGTTGTTAATTAACCTGAACAAATAAATGGGGGAAATGGTATGTTCTCTAAAAAATGAAACAGAATTAAAAGAAAAGAGAAATAAATAAAAAAAAGAGGGGCTTCCTATGGGGGGATTCTGATCCATATTCCTCTGAGGGGCTAGCACTATCTTGCATATTTGAAATACAAGGGATATTAGAGAGCATTTCCTTTATATTGGTCTCTAACTGAGCATTCTTTAGGGAATGGGGGTACTGGATGAAATATATCAGTATTTATTCTGAGTTTGATGTTTCTTTGGGGAAATGGAAGGGATAGGACTTATTTAATTGTTAATATGCTGATCAGACATATTTATGTATTTAGTGAGTTGAAACCACTTAATGCAATATCATACTTGATTAGGGATGATTTGCAGAAGCAGTGTGATTCTATTCATGTTTTAAAATATATGGCAATATGGAAGAGGGTTTAAAATTTATGACCTGGAGCGTAAATGGGTTCAGCAACCCGATAAAAAGAAAAAATATCCTGAACCATATTAATAAAAATGAATAGATATTATGTGCCTCCATGAGACACATTTGTCTCAGACAGAAGCAGAAAAAATAAATAAAATCAGGGGAGGTGACTGTTTTTATTCCCATTATACTTCTAAATCAAGGGGAACTTCCATCCTACTTGGAAAGGACTTTAGGGGCAAAACTAGAAACGTATTATTTATAAGGGGAAAACTAACAATACTTACACACTTAATGGTAGTGTGATAACTACATAATCAGACTTTTTTCTTAAATTGTGGAACCTCCACACCTTTATTTGATTAATTATGACTTTAATCTTATTTTTGATAATAAGTTGGACACTACTGCCTAGAATAGGGGTATAATAAGAAAGATGCAGGTTATTTTCTTAACAGGATGGAAGACCTTGCATTGTTAGACTTTTGGAGAATTATTAATCTTACAAGCAAGAAGTTTCCTTATTTCTCACCCAGATTAAAGACTTACTCTAGGATCGATATGGTATTAGGTTCTAGGCTTCTGTATCATGAATTATCTGATCTGAAATATGATCCTATTTTTATACCTGGTCACACCCCCTGACCAGGGACACTACCAAGTAAAGATCTTGGAGATTGAATCCTTAGTTATTAAAGTACCCAGGCTTCGAGAATAAAATAACAGCGGCAACTGATTTTTACTTTACTAACAATAATATGGAAGATACCTCTACCAACATAGTGTGGGATGCATACAAGGCATGTACTGTATCTGTAGTCTGTGTATTTCAAGTGCAGCAATATAAAAAAAGAAACAGGAAAGTAGAATAAAGGAATTGGAAAAAGATATAGCAAATGCTGAAAGACTACCCAGTGAGACCAATCTTAACATACATTTATAAAATATAATTCCTAAGTCCCGCAGGACTCTGTTCTTGGACCCCTGCTCTTCTCCCTTTTTCCCCACAATCTACCCAGCATTTGTCCCTCTTTGGAAATTATACTCTATGCTGATGATGCAGTTTTGTTCAGGATGGGGGAGGAGCTGGGGCCCTTGAATACTGTGATTCAGAAAGATTTTAATGATTTGCAACATTGGCTTAGGTCGAATAAAATGATTTTAAATACAAAAACAAAAAAACAAAAACAGAACAAAGCCCATGCTTCTTGCTGGCCAATGTTAGGCAGTAAATTCTGAACTTAAATCTCTTGATAGTCACCTTATTGAAACATTTAATAAATTTAAATACCTGGGCCTAGCAGTAGATAGAGCATTAGCTTATGGCCCACACATTTCCAGGCTGGATAAGACGATTCACCAGAAGACTGGTATGCTTTTTAAGATAAAAAAATATTTGGTCATGGAAACTAGGAGACTGCTGGCTAGCAGTTTCCTGTTCTTCACAGTCCATTATGGGGTTGTGTGCTATTCCTTTGCAGGGGCTGGGTTGATTACTAGAATCACTTCCTTATAAAGTTTTGTTTGTCGGTTTGTTACCGGCCTTCCAATGTGAGCTTGCCATTGCACTCTTTATGAGCGTATAGGGTGTCTTCCTTTTGAGACCATAAAAGTGTTAAACTATCTACATTTATGCACATGTTGGCTTTGGGTAAATATCCTGACAGCATAACTAGCCTTTTTAACCCCTGTAAAGAAGACAAGAGATACACATGCGATGAAATCCCAGTCTCCTTCATGTATTATTCCTTTTAGGCACACCCAGCAGGGTCAGAGAGCCTTGACATATTATGCAACTAAACTGTAAAATAATTTACCATCAAACATTACTCAGCGTAATACTCATCAAACATTACTCAGTGCAATACTCTCTTTCTGCTTTCAGAAGAAATCTTAATGCTTGTAAAGGATCATTATCCACTTGTCATTGTAATGAGTAAATATGATGTGGTCTGTTTGTATACTATTTTATTTGTTTTTATTGTATTTCTTGTTAATGTGAATTTTATTGAATGTTTAACTTACTCTGGTCACATGTGAAAATGGTCATTTTTTCCTGCTATGCTTACCAGTATCAAAAAACAAACAAACAAAACTGGAACAGTATAAACACGAACATAATCAGATTCAAAATGAAAAGGTAGCGCATATGATGCTGTTTGCTCAGTCTAAAAATAATGCACAGGTAGACAGGAGTGTGAATACTTATTGCAAAATGAACAGACTGAAATAAATATTTTGGGAATAAAATCAGAGGACAGTACTCAGCTTAAAACCTTGGAGGAAGCGATAAACTGAATCTACAAAATACTGTGCGGAATTATATAGATCCTAAGGTAAGTCAGTGACTGACAGCAAATACTTAAAATTACCACAGAATAATGCTGAACAACAACCATTTTTTGATAAACAAATAGAACATAGTGAAACTGAAAGGGAACTGGCTTGCTAAAACCTGTTAAAGCATCAGGCATGGGCACTGTAAGTGTAGATTTTCATAAAGCATTTATCAGACCTGGACAGTATAAGTATAGATTTTTATAAAGCATGTATCAGGCGTGGATGGTATAAGTGTAGATTTTTATAAAGCGCTTAGCAAAGTATTAATACCTAGACTTCACATATTGTTTAATTCCTTCAAGGACCATCCCCCGCTTCCTTTGGTGAAGCTCTTATTCTGATCGTCCCCAAAACGGGTAAGGACAAGTCATTATATACAGTACATCTTACTGCCTGATGTCACTGATCATTGCAGGTTATAAAATATTTACTAAGATGTTAGCTATGAGACTGGAATGTATTCTACCTTCTCTGATTGGAGATGACCAGGTGGGAAGAAGGGGTCATAATAACGTTGGAAATGATTTGAACATAATTACTACTGCTAAAGATAATAATGCAATGGTGGAGTTCTGGATGCTGAAGAAGCCTTATATAGGGTGGAGTGGCCCTATTTATTTGCTTTGTTAAAAGCTGCTAATGTTGGACATAAATTTTATGACTATTTTTTTTTATTAGTGCTTTATCCACCTGTCTCCCCGTGGGGGCCCCTATCTGCTTAACCTCCCAACCCCATTACCCGGCTCCTCTGAGATCTTACTTTGTGCCATCCTAGCCACAGGATCAGCTGCCCGGCCACCAGTGTGGAGTCTACAGGGGGGGGGTCAACCTTTATCCAGCTGCCACAATGTGTTTTCCATTTTTCTGTCTATTCCCCCCATTGCTGGGGGTGTGACATGTCAGCAGTGTACATGGAGGCATAACGTATGCTGCGGAGTCCCACTGCATCCACCCTTCCATTGGTACCCCTGTCCCATTCTACCCTCAGACCTTCACCTGGGAGCAGTTATTCGGTGGGGCAGCCAAGTCTTCCTCCCCGGGAGAGGAGAGCTGTCCTCCAGATGCTCATTACTCTCCCTCCCCAGCCGATCCCTGGTGACCCGCTCGCACCGCGAACATGGGTCACTGGTGTGGCAGGAAGTAAGGCACGGATGCCTCAGCACTCCACATCACTGGGCCAGCTATTTTACAACTGTATTAAAGCAATATGTAAAGCACCTAAAGCCCAGGTCCTGACCAATGGCACAACATCCCTTATGTTTCCTTTATTTACGGGCACCAGCCAGAGGTGCCCCTTCCCCCTTTGCTTTTTGTCCTGGTAATTAAACCCCTAGCAAATATAATTAGGAAGAAGACAACAGAAAAGGGATTTGAATATGGTGAACAGAGGGTATTGAAACTATTTCTGTTTGCCCATGATACTTTGCTATATTTGAGGAACCCAGAAAGTGAACTGGAGTGCATTTTACAGGTGGTAAAAGAATATGGTGATCAATCTGGGTCTCCTGTAAACTGGAAAAAGTCAGAAGCACTTCCTATACAGTCAGACAAGTGCCCCGTAATGCTTATCCATTCTAAGTAGAGTATTACCTCATATTGCATAGAACTTGATTTATTGCTGCTTCACATCTTGCTGCTCAGTACTGCATTCACCATGTATCTATCATGCTATCGACAGGCTCATTTTCTGCAGATGTTCTGAGAAGATTTTCAGCTCAATGAAATTGTATGCATATACTAAGGGGAACCACAAGCTTTGCTCCCGGGGCCAGTCCTTTTCAATATATCTATCTGTGATATTTTGGAGTGAATCTGGGGCAAAATCAGTCTTTTTGCAGATGGTACCCAAATTGGTGGCAGAGTGGACACAGCACAGGGAATGCAGGGGATGAAAATGGACCTGGACAGGCTGGAAAGTGTGCCAAGATATGGCAACTCAAATTAAATGCTAAAACGTGTAAATTTACATTAGCAAAAGGAATCCAATGACAGAATATTGGTTGTTAAAAAGCAACTGACATGTCTTGGTAGAGATGTGCCAGTAGTGCTCTATCCTGCCTACAATACCTCCTGGTACAGAGTGAACCACAAACAGAGGTACTGTAAGGCAATATTTTACTGTAAAGATGTGGCAGAGCATAATACGTGCCCCACCATAGCATCGGGTCCCCTTCCCGATCCAAAACTGAGGATGACGTCAGGTCAGGATGAGGACCTAGTAAAATGTCATTTCACCAGTGAAAGTGCCACAGAATTGGCATTTTGCCAGCGAAATGCCACTTTTGCCTGTGAAATGCTAATTCTGTGGCATTTTTGTTGGCAAAATGGCATTTCGCCAGGTCCCCATCCTGACCTTACATCATCCTCAGGTTTGGATCGGGAATGGGACCCAATGTTGAGGCAGGGGTGCACATTGTGCTCCACTGCATCTTTACAGTAAAATACTGTATTGCCTTACAGTACCTCTGTTTGCAGTACCCTCTGTACTGGGAGGTACTGTAGGCAGGATAGGGCACTACTGGCACGTCTTTACCAAGATGTGTCAGTTGCTCTTTAAAGGAATAATGCATGACAAGGTGTGTGTTTTGTTAGGATAACATCACACCTCAGGTGGTGGGGCACAAGGCCACAGGCCAAAAGCATCCAACACCTGAGAAGTGACATTATCCCAGTACAACCCACACCCTGGAGTGCATTATTTCTGTTATACAATGGCTTGATTGTAATATGAACATATGAAGAAGCCAGAAGAAGAAGAAGGCCATTTGGTCTATCAAGTCTGCTCATGTTGCAAGGTACACAGCTTGAGCTAGTGTCCCCGCCCCCTCTCCCCACTCCTTCCATCCTCCCTACCCATGACCCTAACCCTCCCCCTATACCTGTCCCAGCCTCTCTTAAAGCTGCCTACTGTCTTCAGTGAGATTGCCTCTTCTGGCAGCACATTCCAAGTGTCCACCACCCTCTCTGTGAAGAAGTGCTTTCTGACCTCCCTCCTAAACCTCCCACCCTCCAGCTTAAGACTGTGCCCTCTCATGTTATGGTTGCCACTCACCCTAAAGAGACTCTCCTTATCAACCTTATGTATCCCTTTCAAGTACCTGAAGGTTCCAATCATGTCCCCTCTGTGACAGAAATGGGAAGGAAAGAGTTAATGGTTTGGATTCTGTAGATGCCTTATTTTTTTAGCAGTGTGGAAAAAATACACTGAGGCTGAAATCCTCCAGCAGCAACCAGCTTGTGGAATTCCTAGCTACTAGATAAGAGCTGGGTCATAAATCTCGAGTGGACATCTCCAGACACACACACAGACCTTGCAGACACGGACACAGGGCAGTTTGAATGGATTGGATCATTCAAATATAAACCTAAGGGGAAAAGGGAATATAATGGGTCACCAATAGGTGTTCACTCTGATTGGGACAATTAAATAGATACATGTTAGTTGGTTGGTGCATTTAAGGGGAGAATAGGAATGACCTAGTCTCCATAGACTATATAAGCTTCTGTAAGACAGAGAACTCTCTCTCTTGCCCTGGAAGCTGTGAGGGGAAACATAAGCTTGGAGCCTACCTGGTATGTCCGTGGGAGCTGGCAGTTAGAACAGGGTCCAGTGTCTCTTGTAAGGACAGGGAAGGGTAAGTTTAGTGATAGTATATTTCAGTAATAGCCTTCTTCTTTTGCCATCTGTTGTTTAAAAACATTTGTTTACTTTTCCTGTATAAGTGTTATTCTCTTGTGTTGTAAATACATTTCCTGTAAATGCTCATTGCACTTTCTGTTAAGTAAAAGCTATTTATTTGCTCAACAGTTGTGACTCTGAAGTCATTTTTCTAAGGTAAGATTTGGTTTTCCACTGGCTAAGGTAAACTCTGTGTAGCATCCGCCACCTGAAAGAGACACACTACCAGACTTTAACTTGTGCAATTGCACGTGTGATTTTTCAAGTTTGTACACTTGAAAGAGGTGCCGGAAAGAAAGTCCGGCTGGTGGCAGCGAATACCTGAGGACACACACACCTCTCTAAAAGCTGTTTCAGCCCAGAGGGAGAGGTGGGTTGTCACACCCTCTATCTCTCCTGTCTACCAGGGAGTACATGTTCAGTGCCCTCAACCTCTCCTTGTATGCCTTATCCTGCTGACCAGCTATCATCTTTGTAATAAAAACAAAAACAAAAGATGAAAAACTACATTCAAAGTATATTTTTTGTCTTTTTTTAATGAGTAGGCTTATTTTGTGAAAAAATAGTGCTGATTTATTGTTTCAGTCCCCATAGCACCTTTGTCAGTGGTGCCAGTTTTTGCTAGTCTGCTCTGTTCCCTTGTAGTTTTTGTTCTTTTTTGTCACAACTTAGATTTTCTGTTTTCCTGTCTCTGTCTTTTTGTGATTGGCTTCAGATGCTGCTGCTGGTTGGCAATTGGTCTCGCCCCCCCCGCCTTTCATCCGCCCGCCCACTGCCTGCTGTGAAGATTTCTGTGAAGTAAGAGGAGAGGAGATAGGCAGGTGGCAGGGAAAATGTTTTTACTGGTTTTACATGGTCACATTTAAAAAAAAATCAACACAGTGACTTGAAGAGCGAGTGAGCATTTTGAAGAGAGAGGCGCGGTGACTGTTTAAGATGCGTTTGCTCACTTACTCACTGGGCGTGCTCGGTCCATGAAACTGAGATATGAAAAAGAAAATTTGTGAATTTGAGGGGAATGTGTGATGGTTGTTGGGTACTTATTGTCTGGTTTCTTTATTTTATTTAGCAATAAATGAGCCGGGGAAACTGAGCACTGCTGCCAAGGGGGAATTGGGGAAGCAGGCTGCCGAGCGGGGATCAAGAAGCGGGCTGCGTGAAGTGATTCCACTAACAGTTGATGCAGTCAACTGTGTGCTGGGACTAGATCCATGATGTTATGCTGGGATCACATCACAGGTCCAGCCCCAGACTGATCAATGAGAGGCCAGCATTCTTTCTTGCCATTGTATAATGTGGAGTAAGGGTGAACCAGATGTTAGAACATGTTAGATGTTTAAGGCAGTGTCAGTGGCTCAGTAGGCAGCACACTCACATCTGAGGCTGAGAGATCAGAGGGCTGTGGGTTCAGTTTCCACATTTGGCACTTGGGTTACTATCCCAATACTGACACTGTAGTGCAGCATGAGAGGGGTGCTGCACTTCGGAGGTGCCGTCTTTCAGATGAGATGTTAAACCAAGGTCCCATCTGCCTGGATTGGTGGTAGTTCAGGTGGATGTTAAAGATCCCATGGCACCTATCGAAAAGGGTAGGGGGAATTTTTATTAGTAGAACATCAAAAACAAATCATATAGCAGTGTTGAGTCACACAATTAATTTACATAACATAAATAATAAAACAAACTGAAAAGAACCAATCGAAAAGTATTACAGGCATACATCATTCCAAAACCTGTAGCGTGTCCTTCCTTTACTTAAATATAATAACTGGTCAGCAATTTCTCTCAATGTACTGACCAGGTTGATATTTTCCATAACAACCAGCTGGTTGTTATGACATTCATGAGCCATGCCAGTCAAACTGTGCTGCTGCCTCATTGGGCAACATTCTGTAGTGGGCGGGGCCAAACAGTCTCACAAACTGCTGGAGAAAAATTGCTGGTCTGTTATTACAAAAAATTAAAGATGGAGAGGGTGTTTCATATGAGAATTTAATGCACACCCTCATTGTGGGATGCTTTGATAAACCCCTCGGGCTTTGCCCTCGGGGTTTATGTAGCATCCCACAACTTGGGTGAGCATTAAATTCTCATATCAAACCCTTCCCCATCCATTATTCTCTATTTAACTACTATACCTAATGAGGTATGTAAACACCTTAATAAAGAAACACATAATATAAAATAACCCATAGTACTGTCTCACAGACCCCCCTTTTGCTCTTCCCACCTCCTCATCCTTATGTACATCATTTAGTAGGGTAATTTAATTATTTTTTTATAACATAAAAGATAAACAATCTTAACAACAATGTTGGATGCACTAAATGATAACTCCTCATTTGTACAACTATCCTTGCTATTTTGAACCACTAAATTATAATTGTATCCTTGTAGGAAGTAAATCCTTATTATGTGCTACCTGTTTATATTTTATAAAAAAATAAAACCCTGCCCACCATTTAAATACCTTGTGGGATGAGTGAATATCAGTATCCTTAAGATAGAATTTAAGCATGGCTTGCTGTACCAAAACACTCATTGTTTCAAAAGGCATTATCTATTGATGTAGAACCCACTGGCATCTTGCCTGCCATAAAAAAAACGTATATAACATAAGGAAATCATTAATGTATCATGGTGATATTGTAACCCTGTCTGCGAGTATTGACCTAATATCAAAATTTCGTATGTTTAGTGTTTCAACCACACCATGTTCCATTCATCCACTAAAAAGATCCATAAAGGTTTTACATATTTGCATGAAAATAAATAATGTTCCATTGTTTCTTCTTGGTTTATGCAGTCAGGGTAGGAGCAATTCCTTTCCTCTCTTATTTTATGTTTGTCATTTCCTCTTATATTGATCCTACCATATGAAGACAACCAGAGGTGTTCCCACATATATGGGGGAATTCTTTGGTTGGTAAGTTGTGCAAGAACAAAATTTATTTTATATGGGGGGCAGTTTTTAAAACTGGGTTCCTCAGGGAGGCTTTTCACCATTACAATCTGATATAGTTGCTGCCCAGTGCTAGACAAGATTTGCTGCTTTGTCATTCACCATTTGTTTATTTTTAAAGCTATGGGTTTGAAATATTTGGAGTGACTATCTTCCAAGCCTGGAAATATCTTGCCAAATTCAAATGCATCCATTCCTTATGAAGCGAGTCAGAGGTACCTAACCCACATTTTACTGTCTGTGATATAAATAAAGTGTGGAAAAAGAGGCGAGGATCTATCATTCTAAGACCTCCTTTTGATATTTGTAAACATGTATAACTCCTTTTTATAGGGTTTAACCTATTTTCCCACAACATCTGAAGAAAGAGGCTGTAAATTTTAGTTTCAAACTCTACTGGTAAAGGGTAAATCATGACCACATATAACAAACTAGGTATTATAAATTGCTTTATAACTTGTATTCTTTTGGTTTCTGACATCTTTCAGTGTTTCCATCTATTTATTTTTTACTTCTACCTTTTTTAATGACATCTCCCAGTTAAATCTGTCATCATTCTGGGGGCTAAAAGTGATACCTAGTATTTTAAGGGGTTCTGATGAGATAGTAATACCGTCAATTTGTGTTGGTTCTGGGTACCCAGATCCCACAAATAGTCCTTTACTTTTTGTTTCATTTATCTTGGAATTAGAAAGAAAAGAATAGTCTGTCATTTCCTGTATAAAATATGGTAATTGTGTATGATCTGAGAAGAAGGGACAAATATCGTCTGCATAGGCCAGTAACTGTAGACTCTCCCTTATACCTGTTCCAGTGATTCCTGTCCACCTAGGGTGGTCTGACAGTTTTCTGAGTAGGGGCTCTAGGGAAAACACGTAAAGGAGGGGGCTGAGTGGGCATCCCTGCCTCACTCCTACCCTTGTCTGGAAACCTGACATGATTTGTCTTCTAATTACAGGGTATACTACTGTTGAGGTGTAGAGTAATTGAAGTTGTTGAATCATTTCCATGGGTTTCCATAAAACGTTAATGTGGAAAATATAAATGGGTGATAGATGTGATCAAATGCTTTTTCTTGGTCGACAGATATGATGCTTCCAAATGTGCCAGAAAGGGATAGATGATCTACCATATCTCTTAGTACCATAAAAGCATGCTGTGTTTTCCTGTAAGGGAGCCTGCAATATTGCTGGGGTGAAATATCCTGGCTTGCATAGTTTTTTAGTCTATTATTCAAGATATGTGCTAGTATCTTGTAATCTGTATTTAAAATAGTAATCGGCCTCCAATTTTGAAGCAGGGTTCTGTCACCTGACTTAAATAAAAAAATGAGTAAACCTTTTAGAAATGAGGAATGCATGTTATTGGATAAAAAAAAATTTGAACACTTTTTCTAAACAGAACGAAAGTTCTTGTATAACTATTTTATAAAATTCAATGGGAAGCCCATCTATCCCCAGAGATTTCCCTGGTTTTAATGACTTTATTGCAGATTCTATCTCAGCCCTTTGTATGGGTTCCTGCAGTCCAACAACTTCTTCTGGAAACCTTGGAATTTTTAAAGTTTGTAAATATGCAGTTATAGCACTTTCGGGGGGGGGGGTGGAGGAACCTTGGGGGCAAGGGCTGTAATAAACTGTTTAATAACTTTATGAATTCCTTTAATAGAACAAGTATTATTTCCTTCCTTATCTATTAAACTTTCCATTTCTGTTGTCTCTTATATGGATTTACACGCCTCAAATGGGTCACCAACTGGTGTTTTCTGAGTCCCCATCTGAAACATTACTTTTGTTGTACTGGGTCTGTCATATTGAAACTTGATTATATTCTCTTTTACTATTTTAATCTGTTCTGAATAATCATAATTCGTGGTGTTGGACCAGGAAACCAAATTTTGAAGGTGTTGTCTAAGGGATAAATATTTTAGAAATTTATCGTTTTCTTTCTTTTTGCCATATTTCTGCAACCAATATTTAATGTCTGCTTTAGTGTCCTTACACCATTCACCTAAACCTGTGTAAAGAAATCTTACAGAGTTCCTGGCTCTGATTAATTCTAATATTCCTATCTGAACTTGGGAATCTGATAATACAAATGAATTTAATTTCCATATGTTAGTTTTTAAGGATGAAACTGGGGTATCACTAAATTGAATTGTCAATGCCATATGGTCATAAAATTCTACTGGAGTGGTTTGGAATGATATTTTCTGCACGGTTTTTGAGATAAACATGTGATCAGTAGTTGTAGTATATTTACCTCATTTAAAGGTGAACTTTGGACCTTCTGTGTGCAAAGTGCTGCAATTTAATAAGTCTGCTGAGCTAATCACTTTAACCAGGGCATTAGAGTCACAATAATTTTTTTTACTAAGATCTGTGTTGTGCCCTTTAGCCCTTAAATCATAGTTAAACTCCCCAGAAAAAATATTTGATATGTAGTAACCAAATAAGGTCTTACAGAATTCAAAAAGGCCACCCTGCCTGCCTTAGTTTGTGGACCATAAATATTTATTAGCCTACAGTTCATTTTTCGCCACTTCCCATCTAATAATAAAACCCTACCTGGCATGAGTTCTATTAATTTGATAAGTGTAAATGTGTATGAGTTAAATAATATACCCACCCCATCAGCACAATCTTGTCCAAACGACCAGTAAGAAGGTCCCCATATCCATTCCCCCTTAAAGAATTTGGCTTGATTATCATAAATCATCCATGTCTCTTGGATAAAGTAAATATCCAACTGTGCTTCATGAATGTAGCTGAAAATCACCTGGCATTTCACAGTATTCAATATACTGTGAACGTTTAAAATGCCTACCCTTAAAGGGGCTATAGGTCGAGGGAGAGGCTAAACTACTTCCTTTTCTTTTTCTTCTTCCCTCTATAACCTACTAGATCTTGGTTTTGAGCACCTTGATCCATCCTGTGGGGTGGAGAATCCGAATCTGCTTGTTCCATTTTTGAATCTTCCCATTCAGGGGCCAAAGCTGCATAAGAGTGGGAAGTTTCAATTTCAACTGCAGATGGAAGGGATGTTGGCTTAATGTTCCTAGAAGATCTTCTTCTAGGAAGAGGGGGAGTGGTGGGGGATTGGTCAGACTTACAAACTGTGTGATCAGTGTCTATGTAGCACACTAGGATTAGCATTCCTGTCATGGAAGTGGGGACATGAGTTTGCTCATGTTCTGGGGGAAGGGGAAGGGGTCCTGTATCTCCACTACCTCTGGGAGGTCCCTTGGTTTTGCATTTGTAGGGGGGGCAATGTGGGTGGTACTTCTTGCTGTGAGACAGCATCTTGTGCCTGTTGAATGAGCAGTTCCGGGCTCCTGCAAGATGCTTTATTTCTAGCTGCCCAGGGACACTCTGAGAAAACATGCCCAAACCCTTCACACAAATCACATCTCATGTGAGAAGCACACTGCATAGAGATATGGCCAATCCATACCTCTCAACTGTACCACATTACGAGGAACGTTCCTCATTTTACTTCAAAAAAGCTCCCTGTTCCACACTGTGAGGATTTGTTCCACATTCAAAGTCAACATTTTAAAGCAAAAAACCATAGTAAATAATGGAAAAAATAAATTATTCAATTAATAACAGGCTTTCTGAACATAAGTGCAACATTTTAACAGTGTTTTGAGCTTCTTAGGTAAAGATTTGATTAAGTGTTCCACATTTTGCCCATTTGTTCCACATTTTGACAGGCAATGTTCCACATCTGGGGGACGAAAGGTTGAGAGGTATGGGCCAATCACTCCACAATTTTCACATCATGGACTGTTGCACGGACTGGACAATTGTGTCCTGGCACCATACTTGTAGCAGGCCCTAGGCTGGCCTGCATAAAAACACACTCCTCTGTCCCTTCCTAACATGAATGAGTTGGGGATGTGATTTATACCTGCATCTGTATTCCAAAGTTTCACTTTATATTTCCATCCTCCTGTCCAAAATAGTTCTGTGTCCAAAATGGCCTCAGGATCACTCAAGGTATCACACTTCTGTGAAAGCCAGTAAGTGATGCCTTCCACATGGACCCCCTCATTCCAAAACATAATAGTAACATACTTTACCAAAGGTTTGGTTGTGGGAATAATGAAAAAGGGGGTTCATGTGGAGGAGAACTTAACCTGGTTATACCTCTCCCAAAAGAGGTCGAAGGCATATGCAGTACGAAAGCTCACATCAAAGTTGTCTTCTCCAGAGATATTTATAAATACAAACACTTCACATGGGGAAAAATGGAGGGAGTCTTTTAATAAACATTTCCCCATGTATTGACTGTCCGGTCTCTCCTCTAGTCCCCTTTTGTATTGGATTCGCACAGCATTCCTCCTAGGACCTGCTTCCTTTTTAATTTTTGAAAATAGTTCAGAAAGTAAAGGCTTCTGAGGCTGAGCCTGGTCCTTGGGGATCCCTGTCATTGGTAGGAGTTCTTTCATGCTCTTCTGCTATGACAGACTTACTCCCGTGGTCTGTGGAAACAGAACCCCCCCCTTGTACAGGCAACATCTCCTTATTACTTGAACTATCGTGTAGCAATGTTGTTCCCTTCATTTTTTGGATGTATGGCTCTACTTGTGAAATTAATCTTCGGGGGGTATATCTGGGCACCATTCTGGATTCTGTGATGTAAATTTAGTTTGGGGTCTCACTCTGGATCAGGGAGCCATGTACCGCTAGGTGTTTGCTTGCACCCAGCTTCGCATAATTCTTTATTAGGTGACCAAGAGTCACAAGGAGACACAGGTTCATCTTTCAGGGAAAATGCTTCCTTAATTGCTGCTGAGGTTGATATGCCTATGGGCGGAAATTCAAGAGCATTTGGTTCCTTACAAGGAATACCAGAGGAGGGATCTCCAAACTGAATGTGCCTTTTAGCTAAAGTAAGGGCATTTTGTTTCTCTTTTATGTCCTCTCTGGGGCATATTTTATTGTTAGTCCCCTTTGCTGTAAAGAAAAAAGATATGGTGCCTTCCTGGTGCTTTGGTTTCTCCTGATATACAATTTTTCCGTGGGTAAGAGGCATTAAGGTAGTCTTAATTACTTTGGGGTCCTGTCTAAAAACAAACCCAGAGATTTTAGATAAAGTTTCTGTCTGATTTCCCAGCAATTCAGCGCGGGTGGGCCCCTCAGAGTTGTGTAGGCCTTGATGCTCTGTAATTATTTCATTATCATAATCTCTTTCTTCATGAGTTATTCTTTCTTTCAGATTTTCTGGCTCTGGGCACGCACTAATAATCATGCATTTACTGCCAGCCAATGCAACAGATTGCTCATGCTTTGCATTGGAAATTACAGTATAAAGCATTTCAGATGACTCACCCGGCCCTGCCTGGGTCTTTGATGCCATTGTGTCATGCCACTGGTTGACAGGCTGAGTGGCTGTTTTGACATCGGACTTCCTTTGAAGTAATATGGGCCTTAAACTGCTACACATAAATATATGCAGTCCCTTGTGCAAAATAACCTTGCTACAAGCCCTTGCCGTATCCCTCAGCCCAGACATACTGATTATCTCCGAAACCTGGCTAAAAATCACATAACACCGATGCAGAATTTGCTATACCTGGCTACACACTTCTCCGCCATGACAGTGTGGGGAAAAAAGGAGGCGGCATAGCTATGTACATTGCCTCCACCATCCAATCCTCCACGATTGCCCTATCCCTACCAACTGACTCCATTAGTGCCTTAATGGTAAAACTCTTCCTCCCCCATTCAATCCCAATCTACATAGCAGGTACATACTGCGCTCCAGGCACCACCTCACCTGCCATACTGGACTATTTGGGCTACTTAAACTCCCTGGCAGCAGGTGGCGAGATCCACATACTAGGGGATTTTAACTGGAACTGGCTTGCTGAGTCCCTTTCCAAATTCCGTGACAAGGTAACAGCCCTAATCCTAACACAACTAATCACTGAACCTATTCGGGCAAACCACAAAACACAGAACCATACACTGCTAGATTGGTCCCTCATATCTCACCCGCATAGGGTTATAGCCTCAGGACTCCTTCTGGATGCCCTTAGTGACCACCACGGGATCTACTCCGTACGCAAAATTCACAAACCTAAAGCTCCCATACCAAGAATCTTCCTGTCTAGATCCTACAAATCCCTGAACCTCCCCTCATTATTAAACGATTTGGGCAACTATGACTGGTTGTGCATTAGTCAATTCACCTTGACAGATGAGGCACTGTTGTTCTTTAAGTCCAAGTTCATCACCATCTGGGACCGCTATGCCCCGCTCAGACAGACCAGAGTCTGAGGTGCCCATCTCCCATGGATCTCTCTCAATATCCTAGCCCACCTCCGAATCCGAGACAAGGCCTGGAAAACCTTTAAGACTTCCAAATCTCAGGCCGACCTCCAGACCTACCGAGCGCTCGCAATTCTAGTACCAAAAGAATCCACCAAGCAAAGGCCAACTATTTCTTATGCACATTCAATTCCTCCTCCCATCTCCCATCTTGATTCTGGAAGGTGGTCAAATCGCTTCTCTGCCCACCATCACAACCACCCACCCCTTCCCTGCAGGTTGGGGGACTCTCCATCACTGCCCCCTCAGCATTTGCCGCCTTATTCAACACTGTCTTCACTACCAGCCATGCTACTCCCAGGTCCACCCCTCACCCTGCTCAGCATGCCCCCACCGTCACCCCATCTGGTGGCACTGCAGCTCACCCCTTCTCCTTCCTGCAAGTCACCCCTGATGAGGTATACAATGCTCTGGTTGCCCTTAACCCAGAAAAGGGCAAATGTCCCACTGGGTTAGACTCCAAAATGCTCCACCTGTCAGCTCCTGCCATAGCTCAACCCCTTGCCTCCCTTTTTAACTTATCATTCACCCTAGCAGAAGTCCCCACTGAGTGGAAATATGCCACTGTAATCCCACTTCCCAAGCGTGGCAATGCCTCTAACCCAAGCAACTACTGGCCCATCTCCCTCCTACCGACCCTTGCTAAGATACAAGAATGCCTGGTTCTCTCTCGCCTATCCACCTATGTGGACTCCTCTTCCTTTTTCTCCCCCTACCAGTCTGGCTTTAGGAAATCCCACTCCACTACCACCTCCCTTCTCAGGATTACCGATTCCATCCTCACAGGGATGGATGCTGGCCACATCACTGCTGCCATCTTTATCGACCTGGCAAAGATTTTTGATACTGTGACTCACTCTCTTCTCCTGACCAAACTAGCCAATGCTGGTCTATCCATCTGGGCCACATCTTAGTTCCACTCCTACCTCACTGGCAGATCCCAGGCTGTCCGTATCAGTTAGTCCATGTTGGATCCCGTCCCAATCATGTCAGAAGTGACACAAGGATCTGTCCTAGGCCCCTTCCTGTTCTCTGTCTTCCTGAATGACCTGCCATCTGCTTGCACACACTCCGCCATCCACATGTACACAGATGACACGGTGCTATACACATCTGGCCCCATGTCCTCAGAAGTTGTGACCAGACTTCAGCAAGACTTCATCTCAGTCCAGCACTGGCTCCGTTCAAAGAACCTCCTCCTAAATGCCAACAAAACAGTCTTCTTAACCTTTGGCACGAGACAAAAATTTCTAGGCTCCCGTCACCATTAGTATTCCACACCCTGGAAGGGTCCCCTCTGGAGTTCTGCACCAGCTTCAGATACCTTGGTGTCTGGCTTGACCAGCACCTCAACTTTTCCGCACATATTGACTCCTTACTCAAGAAGCTGCACCCTAGGCTTGGTGCACTTTACCGGAATCATGACAGCATCCCTCTTCCAGCCCGCCAGGAAGGATATTGTGAAAAAAATGATCCTCCCTGTCCTCGACTATGGGGACGTAGTTTACGGCACCGGTCCAAAGACCACATTAACCAGGCTGGACCCTCTTTTCCACTCTTTTTGTCACTTCACCCTGAACAGCCCCTACTCCACACACCACTGTGCCCTATATCAAGCAATAAACCTCACCTCACTTGACAATCGCAGGCTAACCCTGCCAAAAATCCCGTCCAAGTATTGGTCGCAGTGTCTCCCTTCTTACCTCTCCAATGTCTTAACAAACCCTAGCACACAAGCATACACACTCAGAAACTCAGACTCCAGGTCCCTAGCTGTCCCATACTGGTCTACCTCCACAGGGCAGTCAGGGTTCAGCTACCACATTCCCATGCCATGGAACTCCCTCCCAGCTAACATTCGTCGCTTCACCTCCCTTTCACACCTAAACTCCATGCTCCAAGATAATTTCATCCCTACCTGTCTTGTGTCTAGGCATTTCCCAATTACAAGGCAAATCTCTGGGTATGTCTGCACTTAGAAAACTGCAATTAATTCAGTGCCTAACTATTTGTTCTCTCGCCTTATACTGTCTCTCATACGGGACAAAGTTAATTTTATTGTACACTTGCTGTATGTAACTGTGTTTACCAACTGACTCTCTCAATCTTCTATAAACGTGGATTCAGAACCAAATGTTAGTGAGCTTCCACAATGTACTTACTTGTCTATTCTGTCTTCAACTGTCTACCTCATGCCGTATGCACTGTGGTTACCAATTGACTCTCTCAAGCTACTACTGACTTGTAATCAGAACCAAATGTTAGTGTTTCTCCCACTATGTATTCAGTTGTCTATACTGTTTCAACTGTCTACCTATGTTCTCCCCTCCCCCCAGGACGCATCTGTAATCGAGCAGTATTCTGCTCAGTATGCCTTCCTGGTAAAACGCTTAAATAAATAAATAAATAAATATGAGCCTAGCGTTTAAGCACTCCTGTTCCTTCTGGTGTCTAGTTGTTTCTTCTTTTAGTTGCAAAAACAAGGTAACGCTCCATTTCTTCTGTTGATGGTTCCATATCTTAAATTAAATCTTCTTGGTTCTCCTTTTGATGGCTTAAGTCTTCAGTTGAAACAAATACTTGTAAAATATCTCCATCTTCTGCAATATTCAGCATAGTTTCCATTAAATCAGCAGCCATCTCCCCTGCCACATAAACATTTTCTCCTCCTCCTCCTCCTCTGATTGGCTCCCAACTGGGCTCCTCCATTCTGCTCCCAGGAAGTCAAGCCCCCTGCTGGCAGAGTAGAAGAATTTCCCTGGTGTCCTGGTCAAATTTCTCTCATTCACTAAAAATACCACCAACAGCTTAATCTGGTTCAATTTCAGTAGCTTATCATCTGTATCCCCCCCTCCACCCCCGGTCGCCCCCAAAAAAGGAACTTCTAGGCCCAGTGGG
Source organism: Neoceratodus forsteri (assembly GCA_016271365.2). NCBI lineage: Eukaryota > Metazoa > Chordata > Ceratodontiformes > Ceratodontidae > Neoceratodus > Neoceratodus forsteri. Next base: position 232,064,329 of record JADMNL010000028.1, read on the forward strand.
CTTACCGGGTCAACAAAATTCAACAAAACAAAACAAGAAGAAAGGGACCTGGGATCATTATTAGTGACAGTTTGAAGTCTCATGCCCAATTCCTGAAGGCTACAGAGAAAGTGAGTAGGATGTTGGGATGCAAAGGGAGGGGGTTGCTAGCAGAAGAAAGGAGGTGATTTTGCCCCTGGACATATCCTTAGTAAGACCTCACCTGGAGTACCATGCACAGCTTTGGAGCCTGCACTTGAAGGATTGTGACATCTTGGAAGCTGTTCAGAGGAAGGCCACAAAGATGATTTAGGGGCAGCAGGGAAAGATATATGAGAAGAGGCGGGACAGTCTTAATATCTAGACACACTAGAGGCCAGGAGGGAGAGGGAGAACATGACAGGGACCTTTAGGTACCTTGGGGGTATTAACAAAGTGGACAGTAGTGTCTTGTGCAGAAGCAAGGGCAACGTAACAAGAGGCCTTGAATGGAAATTGGTGGGAGAAAGCTTAAAGAGATACTGGATTCTATCTTTATTTTTCATCTTATTAGATTCGGAGTACTGTGTTTAATCTTAATGGAATGTACATTCTTCTAAATAACTAAATATTTTTCATGACATTTGTGGTGTTTTGCTCTTACTTTCTGTGGTCCATTCACCGATCCTGTTGTTACACTGGTAGTGTGTGCACCTTTGAGCATTTGGTGGATATGATGCAGTGGTGGCGGTGGTGGTGGTGGGGAGCTGTAAGGTGCTAAAACAGCACTTCTCTGTCAGGAATTTTTTTGAAATGCTGCTTATGTTTAATACCTGTCTAATACCTGTCCCCAAGTTCATTGTTAGCAGTCCAAGACCTCTTAATGTCTGTTAAACTGCTTCTATTTCATGCCTTTATCAAAAGGTGTGAAGAAAAAGTATGCAGAAGTACTGGAATATTAAAGATAGTATAGTAAGAATCTATCATGTTAGCGTAGCTCAATACCATGAATTTGAACTCTGATTTCCACTCAATGACAGGCTATGTTTCCTAAGTATGCCAGTTTTCTGTAAATGATTTATGTTAAAAATAAAAAGACCCTTACACAGTGAATCTGTCATGCAAATCTGATTTTTTCTTTCTTCCATGAAGCAATAGTTGTAGCTGGAATGGGTGATAGATTTCATAAGTGAACTAGTAAGAGCTGACACAAAACAACGTGTTTATCCACCTTTCTGCAATTATTTATAGTGTGCTCTTTTGAATGCTGGGGGGAGTGACAGGATGACAATGCTCATTAAATCTGTAGTAATAACTGAAGCAATGCTTTCAGACTAAGCCACCCCCCCCAAACCACCTTAACTAAGCGGTGTGTCTAGCATCGAGAATACATATCAATTAGTGTGGTTGTTTGTCTTTTTCTATTTTTTTCCCTGAGGGGAGATGTATGAAGATTGGTCATACTGCTGTAGATTCCTGCCCCCCCTTTCACATTTCTGGATGTCAAGCATCTGTAATGTGGCTCAAATTGTGAAATGAGTTACATGCTCATTAGTGATTGTCTCAGATGGGCATGAATTACAGATGATTTGCCAGAGTAATATTGAAAAACAGGCACAAAAGATAGATGACAATAAATGAGTGGGTTAGGACTGCAAATCTCAGTTATTCCCCTGCTTATTCTTGTATTTGCAGTAAGCATGTAATACGCTAGTAGGCAGCATTCAATGCCAGTGACAGAAGTTCAAGAGTTGCTCTGACTAGAACTGTCATCCCTGATTTTAGCATGTAACAGAGATAGAATATGTTGTCCTGAGTGTTAAAATATTAAATATTTACTTCCCTTTTAGGCTCCTATTCAATTGAGCAACACTGGCATTCAATGTGAAACAGCAGGAAGCATTACAGCATTTCATTGTGATGTGCGGTCATATATTCACAATCAAAACAAATAAGCCTAGGTGACATTTCTTCAGATTGTAGATGAACAATTTAACTTACAGTATATCCATTCATTAGGTACTATTGAGGGCACGCTAATTTACTAATGGACTTGAGCCACTAAATATCACAGATATTCATGTATTTTATAATAGGAGAAACAATTGGTGATCCACTCAAGTCTCATGCATACAAGGTATCAAGATTGCAAAAAAAAATAATTTTAAAGCTGCAATTTGTTAACAAAAACATGACGTACATTTGGTAAAGTTATAAAATGAGTTTAGGAAGTATGGTTACTGGCCAGCTACTACTTTATTTACTATCTTATTAAATGGAAGAGAACACAAGCCAGCAGTGGCAGTTCCCTCCCCCACGTGTATCACTTCTGATTAAGACACCCTTCCCTGAATGCTCAGGGAACTGTACAATAGCGACAGGCAATAAATAAATAAACACAGACATAAATAATTTAGTTAATACTCTAAAAGTCATATAAATAGTAGCTGAAGAAAGGAAACAAAGTATTTTAATCCTCAAAGGCCTAGTTAAACAGATAAGTTTTTAATCCTCTTTCTAAAGGCCTCCACCGAGGGGGCCTCCCCTCAGTCTCCTAGGGAGAAATTTCCACAACAGAGGGCTGGCTTTTTCAAATGTGTGATCTCCTGAGGAATTCAGCCTGGCCCTCAGGACCAAGAGGTGGCCTTCTTTGGAGGAGTGAAGTGGGTACAAGGACTGGACAGGATGCAGAAGTTCTACCAGGTAAGCAGTAGAATAGCACAACAAGTCTTCCTGAACTTCCTGCAACTTCATAAACCTGAAAAAAAACAACACAACATGAAAACCTCTCTTCCTTGTGATTACACTATTCAACCACCAGATGTGGTAGTCCACATACAATAGACACACTAACAACTGAGTCAATCCACTAGCTCTTTAAGAAGGGATGTATGTGATTTCCTGGTGCTGAAATGGTGCTGGAGAAGTGGAATGCATTGCCAAAAGAAATTAAAAGCACGGGGTTCACCACTGGCTTCAAGCACGGGTAGAACAAGCAAAAGAAATGGTCCAAACCCAAGGACTGAGGCAGGGGACTCAAGGGAAGGGGAAGCATGGACTAAGGTAGGGGCTGTTGAAATACAGTTAGGATGCTCTGCAGACTACCTGCAGTCCAGATTTGGCTGGATGTGGGTGCAGGTAAATTCTGGGCCGTCTTGAAGGATCATTGGGCCTTTTTCTGCTGTCAGCATCAATGTTTCATGTACTGTATACACATTACTATCAAGATCAGCCATGTTGGAACTAGAGTTGCCGCAACGTCTTACTCCACCAGCGAAGTTGCTGTGAAGTGGCTGAAATTCAACATTTGCAGTTTCGTGAAGTTTTCCCTGCCCTCAGCAACTTTGACTATGCCAAAGATTGTGAAGTTTCAGATGAATTCTGCCATGTGCAGGTGAAACTCTGCACTTCGCAGGTGAAAATCCACACCTCATGGGCAAAACTTTGCACTTTGTGGTGAAATTCCGCATTTTGCGAATTGCGCTATCTTTGTTGATTATTTCACTGGGTGCATTTCAGAAACTTCACCCATCTCTAGTTGTCACAAGCAAACTCTTGTTTTCTATTTGTCTTGTGGGGCAAGAGACATTAAAAGAACGTAGAGGTGTTTGAAGTTTTGTCAAAATTCATTCTTTGTATTTCAAAAGCATTCTGTAGGAATGATGTTTTGTCTCAGCAGTTTCTAAGTCAAGGACATCATTATAGAGCTAGGTCTTGATTGATGGGATTTTATTTGTTCTTAGTTTTTGATGGTTGAAGAACACATACAGTAGTAGCCAGACACATGATGAAAAACACCCAGATGTCACAATATAGCACTAGAAATTCCCTTTGATTTCATTTGGATTTCTTTAATGTTTTCACATACTATGTATCCAGATATATAGTGCATCTTTTCACTGTCTACTGCTGTAGTGCAATACAGTTATGTTAACATTAGAGTGTAGGCATTGAGATTTACAGGTTGAGAAGTTCTAGTAGCTGTGCAGATTCTGAAAGATGAAGGGTATAACACCCTATCATTCAGTAAGGTTATGAGTCTTCAAATGCAAAGAGTAGTTGATAAATGGATGAGTTCAGGGACGGCAATTAAAAGATAGGTGTTTAGTTTGTAAATGTGTGGAACCTTTTTTTTTAATTTAAAAGTTGCAAAAAATACAGGATGGGTTCCATGAGAAGCAAGTCTCATTTACAAAATGTCCCAAGTCGTAGTTTCTGACAGGACAATGATTATGACTCAAATAACAAACATACATATATCAAATAAAACAGTTACAGGTTGTTCCTGTAACAAATTAAAAAAAAAACATGTTTAAAAATCCCTAGAGATGGGGAATTTCTGAGTTGAGGGGGCAAGTTATTCCAGAAAAAGGGGCTTGTTAAAACGTGTTTGAAATTTAATGAATTCAAAGAAAAGCCACATTGTGGTACATCTCTAAAACTGTATTTATGAACAGAAGCTATTAGCCTTCTGATAAGTAAGTAGGCCCTTGATTGTTGTCTGATTTATAAATGATGGATAGCCAGTGAAAGGTACACCTGGAAGAGGGGGATAACCAATTTAACTGATGTAATAAGGAGCAATGGAGCTCATCCCATTTTGACTTTAAAATAAAGTGCAGTAACAGAAAATAAACAGTGTTTAGTAGTGAGAGCTTGGAATCAAAGGCAGGGCAATAAATAGTATTGCTATAATCAAGAACAGGAAGGTCTGCTTGGCCAATGATGCATTTACAATCCAGACTTGATAAACAATGTTGGGTGTGCTTTAAGCATCCCAGACATTGACAGACATCTGAGACAGTTTTGTCAATGTGAGGTTTAAAAGTCAGAGAAGAGTCAAATGTGAAGTCAGGGTACTTAAAGTTAATTTCAAAGATTAAGGGTTAGGCTTCATAGCCTTTTACCTTAATCCTGCTCAAGTTCTTCTACCACAAAATTACACTGTTTATAATGTCCAGCAAGGGAGGGAAGGGATTTTAAATCGAGCAGGCAGACAGGGAAGTGGAAGGTATCAGCTGACCAGCACTAAGGCCCGATTTACGATCCCTTCCTTCCCTTGCTGGACATTGTCAAACAGTATAATTTTGTGGTAAAAGAGTTTATGCAGGGTTAAGGTAATGGGCTATGAAGCTCAAAAAACTATTCAATTAAGTTTGAAATTTACTTTAAATTCAGTAAACCAGTTCCAATTGATGACTTTTCAATTAAAAATGAAAGGAAGATTTACCAAAGACAACGAGTGTTGAGACCCAAACAGCATTATTTAAGTCTTCTTGCGATTGAGCAGCAAAACGTTATATGAAAACCATTTCACCACTTTGTCAAAGTTACTTTGAAGAATCGTGGTTAGAGTAGAAGGGGATTTATGAGCATAGAAGAGAACTGTGTCATCAGCATAAAGTCTGACAGAACAGAAATCAGGAAAGTAGTGGATCTACAATAAGATTAAACAAAATGGGGCCAAGTATCGACTCCTGTGGAATCCCAGTGGCAAAAGAAAGAGGTTATGAAAGACAACCATTCCAAGAAACAGACTGAGTTCTCCCTTTTAGGTAAGAAGAAAACCAGTTGTTGACAGAAGAAAAATGGTAAGAAGGCAAGTGAGTTAAAGCAATGAGTGGTTGATCACATCGAAAGCTTTCGACAGATCAATAATATAAAGGGGGGTTTGGGGGCCCTGAATATTTTGAAACTATGGATTGGAGAACCACCAAAGATTCTGATGTTTGAAAGGTTCTGCTAAGCCATAGAAAGTTCTTATAGTTCTGATAGTTCATTGTCCACCTGGGAACAGAAGTAGGAGGTTGTTTAGGAAAGAGGTTTGGTTTATATTCTGTTTTAACTGAAATATTTGAATAGTTTTGTACTTGAAATTAGTTCTGTGTGTTAAAAATTACTACTTTGAGTTAGAACTGTTACTTGGGCTGTGGCATTGTAACTATTGGGGCTTGTGGGAACACTTGTTTGGCAGTGATAATTAGAGTGAAATTTAATGTGATGTTCACCTGGTGTTAGGGGGAAGGGTAATTACAAGAATCGTCTTTCATTGTCCACCTGGGAACAGAAGTAAGAGGTTGTTTATGAAAGAGCTTTGGTTTATATTCTGTTTTAACTGAAATATTTGAATAGTTTTGTACTTGAAATTAGTTCTGTGTGTTAAAAATTACTACTTTGAGTTAGAACTGTTACTTGGGCTGTGATATTGTAACTATTGGAGCTTTTGGGAACACTTGTTTGGCAGTGATAATTAGAGTGAAATTTAATGTGATGTTTGCCTGATGTTAGGTGGAGGGGTAATTACAAGAATCATCTTGTCTTTTATTGTCCACCTGGGAACAGAAGTAGGAGGTTGTTTAGGAAAGAGGTTTGGTTTATATTCTGTTTTAACTGAACTATTTGAATAGTTTTGTACTTGAAATTAGTTCTGTGTGTTAAAATTACTACTTTGAGTGAGAACTGTTACTTGGGCTGTGATATTGTAACTATTGGGGCTTGTGGGAACACTTGTTTGGCAGTGATAATTAGAGTGAAATTTAATGTGATGTTTGCCTGGTGGTGGTAGAGCCCTCCCACCCACCCTGTTTTGTAGGCTTTCTTAAATACAGAAAAGCCACTGGAGGTTGGGATTGAAGGGCTGTGCATTTCTGTTTGTGACTGAAATTTGAAGCAAGAGAAACTGGTGGGCCTGTGACATCATACAGTACCTGATGTCTGCGTACACACACTGTTAGCAGGACTGGACACACACTGGACTGTATGTGTTTGTGAGACTTGGTAACATTATTGGTGGTGTTGAAATAGGGGTCATAAACAACTACATTCAGTATAGAGAGAGATGGTATTCCAGGTGGAAGGGTTGAGAAAAAGGGTGTGTGCCATTATGAACAGAGAGGGACAGACAGGGTGGCCACTTTCCACCATGGCAGTCATCTTCAAAAGGGTTGTAGGCTGCACAGGCTGTGGGGTGGCAATAATCCTCAACTGGGCCTGGAGAGAGGGAGGCTGCCCACTCTGTAGACAGCTATCTCATATCAGGAGTGAAGTATATTGGTTAAGAAGTAAGCTGGGGGAGTTGGGGGGTGTGACCAAGGATAGTGGGTGTGGATATGGGTGGCAGAAGGGTGGGGCTGAGGGGAGGCTGGGGCAATGCTCAGAAATTACAGGACATTATGTTACACCAAGCAGGAGGGGAGATATTAGGGACAGAGGACCCTTAGATAGGGATGTTGACACTAAGGGGAAAACTTATGGAGTAAACATTTGGAGTATAAAGAAAGTGGAGGGGGAAGAATCAGATGGGGCTGTTGTGGGGAAGCCTAGAAGAGCAGACAGTGAGAAGGGAAGGGCTGTTGTGGGGAAGGCTAAAAGAGCAGACTGTGGGAAGGGAGCTCCTAAGGAGAACAGGGCAAGAGGGGAGGAAGAGGGGCAGTTTAGAGGGGCAGTCGGGGTAAACTCAGGTTACTTGATGGAGGCTGGCATAGAGTGTTACAATAAATTTGAGCTACCAAGCAACCTAGAAGGGGAGGAAGGGGTTGGTGGAAATGAAGAAACTGATACAGAGGCCGGGGGAGGGAGTCTGATACCCATATGGCATCACAGACTGGCAATGGAAAGGATAGAAATAGTCCCAGAGTGAGAAGGGGAAACGTAAATGTTAAGCAGATGGGGGAGATGGAACATATTGCAGACATGAGGGAGGAGAGCACGACTGGAGAGAAACTGGGAGACAAGGAGGTGGGGGTGGGGCCCCCCTTCAGGATGGGGGTCTGTACCAAGGATGGGGCCCTAGGTAAAGGGGACTCACAGAGGGCCTCTGGAGGCAGGGGTACTATTACAAGGGAGGAGGATGGTGGTGTGGGAGAGGAAACCATCAGGGCCAGGATAAATGGTTCTGATAAGAGAGGGTTAAAGGGGACACCTATTCGGGGTCTGAGTTAAGTGGGCAAAATAACAAGGGAGGCAGAAAGGGGAGGGTGACAAGGGTGTCTCTAATAAGGTGGGAAAACTCCCATTGGAAGAGATCACGAATAAAGGGGGGGGATGGGGGGTTGACAGCACATAGTGGAGGTAACCATAAGGATGATGTCGGTGTTAAGGTTCTGTTATTGGGATACTCGATGATTAGGGGTATCCATTGGGAGGGACAGGGGGGTGGATACCATAACCAGGTGAAGGTAGTGAGTATCTCTGGGCTGATGGTGCACAGAGCAAAGTTCATGGTGTACGAACTGGTTAGGGATTGTAGAGGGAAACCGGATTTCCTGGTGCATTTGGGAACTAACAATCTAGAGGGAAATAGCATTTTGGATATCCAAGCAAGGTTCCGAGAACTTGCCAGAGTCTGTCGGGATAATGGATGCAACATTTCCTTTTCGGAGATATTGCCAGTACCAAAGGCCTCAGTGGAAAAAAAAAATGAAAATCACAGAGGTTAATGACTGGCTCAGAAAGTGGGGTGAAGAAAGTGGGTTGGGGGTGTTAGGGAACTGGAAAGGAATTTGAGAGGATAAGGGACTGTATGCCAAGGACAGGCTTCATCTTGCCCCGTTAGGGAAGGAAGTCCTTAAACAGGGGGTGGCTGACTACATTCAAGAAAAGTTGGGTTTAAACTTGTGAGGGGGGAGGGATAAGGGAGGGGCTGACCAGAAGCCCTCTTCTCCAGATGAGGGAGTAGCCTTCAAACCCAAGGGGAGGGGGAAACAGACTGGGGAGGAGGTTCCAGGAGGAGCAGAGGGTGGATGGAAGTATAAGGAACCTGGGTGGGGTTCGATAAAGGGATCAGGGGATAAGGGTGGGGTTGTGTAGTAAATGCCAGGAGCTTGGGAAACAAGTTGCCAGAGTTCAGAGCCATGCTGTTTGGGGGAGGGGTGGATGTGGCGGCGGTCACGGAAATATGGGCCAACAAAAACCATGACTGGGACCTAAATGTGTGGGGGTACACTATGCTTAGGAAGGATAGAAAGGAGGGCAGAGGGGGTGGAGTGGCTATGTTCATTAGAGATGACATAGAAATTGCTAGGGTAGAAGAGGCAGAGGGAAACGTAGAGGCCTTATGGGCCACCTTATGAACCCTGGCAGGAGGTAAGGTCAAGCTGGGTGTAGTGTATTGGCCCCTGGGATGGGTGATGTTCTGGAGGATGGTTTGCTGGACAACATCATTGCCCAGTGTGGACCAAAAGGGGAGGGAGTGGTGCTGATGGGAGACCTTAATATGCCAGGTACAAACTGGGGAACCATGTCCTCTAAGATGGCCAAGGAGCAGAGGCTGCTAGACGGCTTCCAGGATGTGTTCTTAACACAGCACATGATGGAGCCCACAAGGGAGGGACATGTCCTGGACATGGTTCTGGCGGATGGGGATCTGGTAAGGGACCTGGTTGTAGAGGATCCCCTGACTGGGAACGACCACAATACCGTCTGGTTTCAAATAAGCACGGGGGAGGAGGGAGAGATCTAGGACACTGGCAGTGGACTTCAGCGGGGCACACTTTCTGGGCATGGGAAATATTCTCAAGGATCACTTGAAGAGGATTACAACAATGACAAATGTAGAAAAGAGATGGGAGGTCATAAAACGGGGACTTCATGAGGCAGTCAGGACCTGCGCTAAGGTGAAGCGTAAGGGAGCAAGATCACACAAACCATGCTGGTGGTCCAATGAGGTTCAGGTAGCAGTCAGAGAAAAGAAGGCTGCCTACAAAAGATATAAAACAATGAGAGGGGATAGGGAAAAGGAAATGTACCATCTTGCATCTAGAAAAGTCACCCAGATGGTGCGGGGGGCAAAGTCCAGTAAACAGCAGCAGCTGGCACAGGGAATATGGGGAGGGGAAAAGGGGTTCTTCCAGTACATTGGGGAGTGGAGAAAAACTAAGGGCCATCTCAGCACGTTGAAATCAGAAGGAGGGTGGGTGGAAGAGGCGAGGGACCAGGCAGAGGTATTAAATGAGTACTTCGCCTCTGTGTTCACTATGGAGGGGGATGGGATATCTACAAAGCAAGGCACAATGGGGATAAAAGCAGTAGTGAGTGGGATCAGGGGAGCATCAGAAATGGAGCAAGAGGGGGGGAGAGGTACCCCAGGGGTGTCACATCAGGATAAGGATAAAAAGGCCAGTAAGGTGGAGGGGACGGATGATGCTATCTCCACTGAAAGGGTGTGGTTAGCCCTTAAGGGCCTAAAGAAAGATAAATCTCCTGGGCCGGATGGCATTCATCCGAGAGTACTATGGAAATTGGCAGACATACTGGCTGCACCCCTGGCGGAGCTCTTCAACAGGTTGCTTGAGACAGGGAGGGTACCTAGGGATTGGCGAGAGGCACATGTGGTGCCAATCAATAAAGGGGGCTCGAGGGAAGTACCAGGTAACTATAGACCCATCAGTTTGACCTCAGTGGTGGGAGAATTAATGGAGAGTATACTAAAGGAACGATTGGGGGTGTACTTGGAGGAGATGGGAGGTCTGGATAGTCGGCAACATGGGTTTGTGCCTGGTAGATCGTGTCAAATCAGTCTTGTGGAGTTCTACGAATGGGTAACATCAGAACTGGACAGGGAGAACGCTTGTGGATGTATTATTCTTGGACTTCAGCAAGGCGCTCGACTCTGTCCCCCACAATGGTCTGGTGGAGAAACTGACGGGGGTTGGGAGTAGGCCCTTTGATGGTCAGATGGATTGAAAACTAGCTAGCTGGATGCACTCAGAGAGCAGTGGTCAGTGGGGAGCTCTTGAACCCTAGAGAGGTCGGTAGTGGGGTACCGCAGGGCTCGGTCCTGGGTCCAATCCTGTTTAATGTATACATTTCAGACATCAGGGTGTGAAATTAGTCTCTATGCTGATGACTCCAAGATGGGAGCAGTAGTTGAGGGGGAAGAGGGGAGGTTGGCCCTGCAATGGGACCTGGACACCATGGAAAGGTGGGCTCACGCATGGAAATTAAATTTCAATATCACCAAGTGCAAGGTGTTACATCTTGGGCGGGGAAACCCTAAACACAGGTACACCCTGGGAGGGGAGGTGCCGGAAGCCTCAACAGGGGAAGAAGACCTAGGGGTCATGGTGGATGCTTGTATGAATAACTCTGAGCAGTGCAGAAGGGCAGCTAGCAAATCAAACAGGATGTTGGGATGCATCATAAGGGGGATCACCTCTAGGAGCAGGGAAGTGATTCTGCCACTGTACAACGGATTGGTTAGACCACACCTTGAATACTGTGTACAGTACTGGAGGCTACACTTGAAGAGGGACATACAGCTCCTGGAGAGGGTACAGAGGAGGGCAACTAAGATGATACAAGGACTAGGGGATTTGATGTATGAGGACAGACTTGAGGAGCTCTGCCTGTTTTCATTGGAGGACAGGAGAGGAGAGATGTGGGGACATGATTGAGGTCTTCAAGTACCTCAAGGGGATAAATAGGGTAAACACGGAGGGGATCTTTAGACTAAAGCAGGGAGGTATCACCAGAGGGCATGGTTTGAAGTTGGAAGGTGGAAGGGTGAGGGGGGGGGAAGAGGAGGAGGAGGAGGTTTTTCACTGAGAGGGTGGTGGATCCTTGGAATGTGCTGCCTGGTGAGCTGGTTCAGAGATCCACAGTGGAGGGCTTCAAGAGAGGGTGGGACAGCCACAGAAAGTGGATGTATCAGATGATGGCTTGGCCCAGGGGAGTGGGGATGGATGATAGGGGTTTCTGGAACACAAGAGGGGGAGCCTCAGTACCCAACTAGGGATCTGAGGTTCGAGCAGACTCGATAGACTGTAAGGCCTAATCTGCTGGCAATTAGTATGTTAGTATGTTATCAGAGCCTTATCTTTATGAGTCTTTTCAGTGCCACCAACAATTTTTAGGTACAGGAGTTTTAAGTATTACTTAGGGTGCACAGCTGTTGTGGGCATGTGGAGCATGAAGTAACTGGATTCTAAACCTTAATGTTTTGCAGTGCAGAGCCTAGAGCAAGTTGAACACAGAATCCTGAAGATGGTGCATTACAAATCAATGCAAATGTAGGGGTGCTGAGCCTTGAAGAAAAGGGGCTTGGAGTCCTGAAGTTGTTAGGGTGCACAGCCCTGAATATGTTGGGGTGTGGAGCCCTAATGGTGCTGAAGAGTGGAGTCCTGAAAGTGTTGGGGCACACAGCCCTGTAGGTTATGGGACATAGAGTCCTATATGCATTGGGGTGTGAAGCCCTGTAAGTGTATGGGTGCAGAGCCCTGAAGGTGTTGAGGAGCAGAGCCCTATAGATGTAAGAGGGAGAAGTCCTATACATGTTGTGGTGTTGATTTGTGTAGGTTTTTGGGCCATGAATCCCTGTAGGTGTCGGACCACTGAGCACTGGAGCCATTGGGCACAGAACCCTGACAGCCAATGGGGCAAAATACGTGTAAAAAGGGGCAGGAGTGGAGCATGTAGGCTATTTTGCAAGAAGCTCCTAATTTGTCATAGAAAGCACAAGCAGGCACTGGCCCTTCATAACAGTCTAGGGAGCCCTGGAGTTAGGGGGCATAGAACTGCATCAGACAGAGAGAGAATGAGAGAGAAAAGGGGAGAGAGAGAGAGAGAGACAGAGAGAGAGAGAGAGAGAGAGAGAGAGAGACAGAGAGAGAGAGAGAGGAGGCTGGGTTGCAGCTGGTGTGTTGCATGTATAAAAACTGGTACATGGCACACCTGCTTGCAGGAAGGAGCTGAAGCCCTGGGTAAGACATAAGGCCTGAAAGGGGTAACAGGTCTGGAGCAGTGGCAGCAGGAGTGAGGGGCAGCAGTGGAGTCAGCAGCAGCAGTATAAATGGTGGCTGAACAAGAAACAGCAGAAGAGTTAGCAGGGTCAGGAGCAGGCTGAAGTTGGAACACATGATAAGTAGGCAATACAAGGAAGTAACCCTCTAGCACAGCACAGAAAGCACTATGCAGCTCACAATTATGCAAGTGCAGACTGCACTGAATTTTAATGAGTGTTGGTGCTCAGTTCTGGGCATGTTTAATAATTCCTGGAAAGAGGAGGGACAGGGCAAATAGCTTGCTGCCCCTTTAAACTGAAGGCAAAGCCTTTAAATTAAAATTCCATAAAATAAGGGTGGGGGGCAATAAAGGGCTGGTCATGAAAACAGCAGTTGCACAGATTTGATACCGCACAACCCTACTAGTGACTTAGCAATACCACCCCCCCCACCACCACACTATTCTGACACACTTTTTTTCTAAAGGCCTTCTAGAGGTTAGAAATGCGTAGTCTGAGAGTGCAATGGCACCTAACTGTTTGTGAGCTGACAACAGCCTTTTTACCCCGAGTTCTGTTTGTGCTTGAGTAGCAGTGACATGCATTCCTACAGTATAACTGCTCTAGCAACCCTGTTTGTTACCCATAGAATCCTATCAGTTTCACACTTAATGGTGTTCTCCCACATTGCATCGTACTTTTCATCTACTTAGTTGACCTTTTAGATTGCAACTGAAAGTAATCAAGAGTATGCACTGAGGATTCATTGACATTTGGGAGGGGGAGGACAAAATCAGTGCTGTTTTCCATGTTTTTCCTAGCTCATGTCCTTTGGTCTTGAATGACATTCTAAATAGCAGATGTCTCTTTCCCCTGGCTCAGGGGGATGTTTAGTAAGAGAACAACTAGTTTCTCTGAGGCTCATTCTGCTATTTGATCTCATGGTTCCTGGTTCCTGTTGAGAGCAACTACCATCTTCAGAGAATGGTAATTTTTCTCCTTTAGAGTATGAGAATAAACACTCAAGGATGTATGCAAACTTTTTTTACACAGTTCTTACAAAAATGACAGTGCAGACTGTAGGAAGAAATGATTATCGGACTGGAAACTATGTATAATACATTCTAATGATGGTATTCTTCTGGCACAGTAACACAATGTCACTTTTTAGCAAAGGAGCTGAAAGTAGGACACCTCTCCCAAAAAACTGTTAAATATTTAAGATATCTGTAATATCCTTTCATTGTAAATGACTTAAAGATACAGGAGGTGGCTACCACTTGACATCAACTACCAAGCAGATACATTGTAGGACTATAGGGTTGTGCCTTTCACACATTATATGCCAACTGAGAATTGTAGATACAGTGGAGCCTGCAAGGAAGCTATGCAATACTGCAGCATTCTACAGAAGGATAACTACAGAAAACAAACAATTTCAATGGCAGTTAATCCCTTTGGTCTTCAGTACTCTGGCACATTGCATTGCATGCTATGCCAGTGTACCTCTAGTCACTACTTGCCAGTTCCCTGCCATGCAAGTATACCATACACATTGTGATATTGAAAATTGTGCAGAAAGTGTGGAATGGACAATTAAGAAATCGCCGCTGGAGTCTTCCTTTGATATTTGGACAGGTTGTTTCCTGTTTGGTATTTTTATTCTGGTGAGTTTCCCACTGAAACTATGACACTACACGTGTTTAAAATGAGTAGGAATCTGTAAGGCAGAAAGGTGAATTTCTCCTTTATAGCAGGGACAAGGTGTCCAGAGTCTTCCTCTCCATGGAACTCAGATCACACACATTATTATTATTATTATTATTATTATTATTATCATGCAACGCTTTCATAGGCATAGCCGACAAAAGCAAGGAAGATTAGGAGCTGACGGAAAGGAGAGTGAAAAGCTTGTGACATGATTAAAAGTGTAAGATGAAAGTACAGAAGGTTAAAAATGTCACAGTTCCTAATGAAATATGTTGAAGTGGAACTAAAATTCAGAAGGATTTTAAAAGGTATTTTTAATTCTTTTTTATTAAAGTCTTAACTTGTGATATTTACTCAGCATTATGGCTGCAAATGTTTTAGGCAGAGTGCACCTTTCGGCCTACGATTACATATGCTTCACAAATAATATTTTGTGTTCGAGTTTATGCGTATTTGTTAGAGTATAATTTTATTACTGTAACATGATATACATTTGTTTTGTTCTAAACAATATTTTTAGTTTGCGTTTCTGATCTGTTACACAATTTTTGTTTGTGACATGTTTTTATGTCCTGTATTGTTTATTGCAATTTACATCTTCCCTTGGTTGTACCTGTAAAAGGGCCATGTAGCCCAGTGTGCCTACCTGGTACCTAATTTTAAAATATATTTTCCCATAGAAGTGGTAAACACTTATCTCCCAGTATACCCTTTCCTGGCATACAGAACTGTGATAAAAAACTAACAGTAACCATTCAAATGTATTATGCAAAATAAATGCAATGGGTAAGTTCACTATACCTGAAAATAAACACATTGATGGGGCTAACCAGATCATAAAAACACTCACCCTTTGGGCTTGTGGTGTTTTTCTCTAGTTAGCCACCTTGGTAGGTTCATTTCCTTGTATACCACACTTACCCATCATGTATTCTATTGTATGTATATGTATATGTTTTATACCTAACTAACAGTATATTTATTGTGGTTGTAACCTTGTGCTAGAAAACTTAAGATTGTACAAAATGCAACTAGCTGGCTCTGCTGCCGTACTATCCCACCCAGAACCCTCTTGGAAACTCACTGCATCACCTGTATGAGGCTATCATGGAGTGTACAAATCCTAAATAAAAAAATATCAATATATGTAAGAAATAACAACAGTATACATTCCTTGCCTCCAAAACTGCCTTCTGTTTCAACACATTCTTCATCTATGCTCTTCCACTTGTAAGTATTGCCCCACTCATCTTTCTAACCCCCTCCACCTCATGAGATCTTTTCTCCTCCTACCTTTTCTCTTTCTCACCCATCACCCCCATGATACTGTTTCTGTACCTCTATCCCTAAATCTCTTCAGAGGTCATGGCTTTAATGGGCTGGACCCAAAACTCCTGTACCCCTGCTTCTGTGATATGTTCCCCTCTTTTCATCTTTTCTTAACCTTTCTCTTGGTCACAGAGCTGTCCTTCAAGTGTGGAAACAGGTTGAAGTGTTCCCCTTCACAGACTGTGATTGTTCCACCCATGGTAACTACTGCCCTAGTTCTGTAATCCCTGTCCTTAGCAAAATCCAAGAAAAACATGATTTTACTTAGCTGTCATCTTTCTTGGATACCTCCAACCTTCTCTCCCCTTTCAGTCTGTGTTCTAGAAATCACATTCCACAGCCCCTCCCTCACTCCCCAGAGTCACTGATTCCATCCTTATGGAGATGGGTCAGGGATGCCTTATTGCTGCTATTTTCACTAATCTGGCAAATGCCCTTGGCACTGTGGGGCACCCACTTCCCCTTGGCAAGTACAAGGGAGTGGGACTGTACCTCATCAGTAGGTTTCTTACACTTCTACCTCTCTTGCCATTTACAGTTGGCACAGGTTGAAAATGCCTTGCCCCC
This sequence comes from Neoceratodus forsteri, assembly GCA_016271365.2. NCBI lineage: Eukaryota > Metazoa > Chordata > Ceratodontiformes > Ceratodontidae > Neoceratodus > Neoceratodus forsteri. The sequence goes on from JADMNL010000028.1 coordinate 232,080,611, forward strand.
CCATCCTCTCTGGGGTTCCCAAATGCTATATCTTGGGTCCCATCCTCTTCTCTGTCCTCTTTAATTCTTACCCACTATGTTGAAATGAACATCCATATATATACTGATGACACTTCTTTTAGGCTGGTTATAAGCCAACACAGGGTTTCTTGCTGATTGGCCAAAAAAGCCTCATATTGTCTAGATCACCCCAGCCCATGATGGAGAGGGAGAAGGGGCCATACATGTAATCCTAGTCCCCCATGCAACTGCCCAACACCATATTTATGCTATATCTCCCTCCTTAATCAAACCTCACTCAGCCCTTTAAGAGCAAATTAACTTGTAGTGGTAATAGTGCTCCCATCGAACCCAAGCCATTATGGGGGTAATAAGTAAATTCCTTTTGCTCAGTCAGCTCCCTGTTACTCTTCATAATGCTAGGCAGCTGTCTCAGATTATTTGCTGACAACTGAGTGCATGTAATGGTAGAGAGGAGTCCGCTTAGCACCACTGAGTGATACTAGGCTGACTGGCATAGAGCATCACATTTAAACAACGATTGAAGAGCTGGTCATTTCCTGGGGACTATTGATCAGCTGGTGGAAGAGTGGCCTGAGGAGCAGCTGAGGAATGGATTGTTACTTCAAAGCACTGGGGCTCATGTGTGGTGTTTAGTGAAGATATTGTTTGTGTTTTGGACCTATATTTTTGTTTTTTCTGACTTCATGTATGCCTTGTTTGCAATAAACACCAATTTGGGTAAGAAATTAAGAGACCTGGTGGAGTGCTTGTAATTTTTATGGCTGCATTGTTGGAGGACTGCAGGTGTATTGCTGTCATTATATCTCTTCTAGCACTGTGGAACCATGTGACTGGACAGTACTTTGGAGTGCTTCCACAGTGCAGGCGCATAGTTCTACTGCTGTGTGTTTCTATGGCCCTTCCCCCTCTGTTGTGGTAGAAACATCCCCCTTCACAAAGCACTACTTTTTGTCCCGTAATTCCGGTAATGGAGCCATATCTAGGATGGCCACCAAAGCCAACTGTTCATGCACGAGTATTGCACATGCACAGTTCTGTTACAGAGGCCATCTTGGTCACAGCAACAAACAGCACATGCATGCTTCTGCTCGCCTGGCCTTTTTTGATATAGCTGACTCCTGTGCAGCGAGAGCTTCAGTTACTGTTTCACTAAGCTCTCGCTGCACTGAGCAGCCATAATGGCACTGACCAGAGTTTGTCTTGTATTGGTCCACCACAGAGAGACCTACACAGATTAGGGCCTTGAAATGAGAAATGTGGGCTTACATTTAATGTGGGGGAAGTGCAAGACACAGTATTGCACCTAGGCATGAGTAATCTGGGTCACAAATAAAGTATAATTCACATTAGACTGTCACAGCAACAAATAGTCTCAGCATTTTCCAATGAGTTGTGTATGTGTTGCTAGATCCAGCAAAAAAGCCTTGCAAAAACTGTTGCCTAAGAGTTGCAACTCACTGTTGCATTGCAAACTATTTCCAGCTTTAAAAAACACCCCCCCCAAAAAAATCTTACTGACATTGCAGTTTAATGCAAATTGTGCTGTGCACCCTTTGTGATGCAAGACTGGGCAGCACAACTGAGGAAACAGACGTCTGGGTAATTATGGATGACACTGTGTTGCACCAGCCAAGAAAGCAAACATGATGCTGAGATACATTGGGAGGTGGTTATGAACAGGGAAAAAAGGGAGAGCCTTCACCCTTCATGAAGGGCATTGGTTTGACCACCTGGACTATAATGTCTCATTCTCATCATTACAATACAGTATGGACATTATAGGTGTTGAATGGGTCTAGCACAGGCCCACAATCAAACTTAAGAAACCCAGCCACCTCTGTGTTTGGGAGCTGCACCCAGCCTGAAAATCTCCTTGCTATGCTTCTCACTGTGATATACAACTCTGGCTCACATAGAGCCCTAAGCTCTTGGGTTGTAGCCCTTAGTATTATGGCCAGTCTATGATCACAGCAAGGTCCCTTACAAGTGATCAGTCCAAGTCTACCTTGAGTCAGCTGATATAGCAAAGGGTTGTAGGCACAGCTATGGGCTGCTTTGCTTATTATTTAGTTTTTGTTCACCTGAAAAGGAAGGCTAGACAGTACTGTCTATTTTCAGCCACATCGGGGCGGGGGGGGGAGATAGAGATGCAAATCAACTGACCTCAGTTTAATGTCTCATCCAAATGATTGCATACCCCAACAGTATAGCATCCCCTTAATACTGCACTCAGGTGCCAGTGTTTATGGGATGAGCCCAATCCTGGTGCAGGACTAGAACCCATAGCCTTCTTGCCCAGAGGCAGATATGCTGCCAACTGAGCTACGCTGACATATCTGAATTCCCTACCCATTTGCTGAAAAGACAGATAAAGCCATAATCTTCAAACATTATGTTGTTTTATATAATTTGAATCCTAACTATGGCAGTACTACCTCAGTACTATAATAGTTTAAATGGCCTCTGTTTTCCTATACTACTTAGATCATTTGTGTTTGTAACAAATTCTGACAACCACAAAACTATTAGCAATTATTTAAGCCTATACTCCTCATGAATGAAAAGGATTTATATTGTTTTGTTATTTATTCAACCTTGATAGTCCAGCTAATCTAGTGTTTAGGACAGTTGCTCTATTAAAATTACTAGAGTTTCCACTCTTTTAAAATCCCAGTTTAAAATGTTCTTAACCTACAGAAAACCCATGGATTATGTTTAACCATTACCCATTAAACTTTAGAAGAAATTGTTAACATTTGTAGCATATGGAGGACATCACCATTTCTTCAAGATTATGAGTAATGTTTAAGACTGCAGAATAGTTGAAATTTAGTCTACTGAATTCACAAAATAGAGACAATGCACCAATATGTCTTAGCTTTGATTTACAGTGTAATCATACCTCCTGTTATCTGCCCTTATGTAAACATTTTTATGTTTGCTTGTGCGCTTGTGCAAGAAACATTATGTGGCAGTTTAGGAGAGAAGCGGGTTTCAGAGGTGCGGCACTGTGGTGGCCAATGCACCACTGCATTCTTAGGTTTGGCCCTTTTTTCCCAATGTGGTGGCATGCTGCTGCTGACACTAGTTCAACAAGCATGCCACCAGATTGAAAGGAATTAGCTGCTGCAATGAGTGAGCGACCCATCATTGCAGGGCAGTGCCTTGCCTGGTGTAACATTTCAAAAAGACATGGTGACGTCCTCTGCTCACAGTCCCCATAAAAGCTGATGGGTGTCCAGTCCCCCTGTTGGCATGCCCCCTTCCCAGTTCATTTGCCAGTGGGGTAGCCCAATCCCCGTCAGCATAATGTCCCACCCATGTAATAATTATGTATGCCAAGGGGATGCCCAATCCCCCTCAGCATCATGCACCCCTCCAAGCAGACACATATTCTGTGCCAGTGGGGGTCCAATCCCTGTCAGCTTCGGTCGACCTCCTCAAACAACACAGGTGGCACACTGGGAGCCCACCTCAGTGTGCCAAAACAAACCTATGAAGGAAAAACCTTCCCATGATGTTGCTTTTTTTTTTACCCTGTGAAAGAAAAAAACAGTGCCTCATTGTCTCCGGTGCTCCCAACCCCAACTCACACCCACCCTCTGCTCACCTGACCTTCTCACACCCCCCTCTCACCCCATATTTACCTCTGGAGCTTGGCACGATGATCTTCGGTGGACCGGAAACACGTCTGCACTCTTCCGACCACGAACTGAAGAAATGCCAGTAAGCTGTATAATGGCATAAATGGGGGGGTTCAACTTAGGTGGATATCTCTGCCATTTTTGCTACTTTTGGCTCCAAATTTTCAACATGGGGTTCTTGGGACCCCACCTCATGAATTCAGTCACTGTCATTTCATTATTCAGTCCCGAAAGGTGATTTCGAGGTCACTGCACAGAATCACCTTCCAGGACAGATTAATGAAATGACAGTGTCACTATTCGTGAGGTGGGCTCCCAAAAACCCTATGCTGCAAATTTGGTGAAAAAAATTCCAAAAAATGACTGTGTTACAAGCGTGCGTTGCACAGTTTCTACGCACACTCATAACTTCAAGAATGTTTAATATTTTCACTCTACATTGTCAGCATTGCCATTTTTTCACACCTCCTTATGAACAGTACAGCTCTCATTTTTCACATCCTGCCCAAAATGTGTTTTAGCACGTGGCGCACAATGGTGCAGTTGCTGTGGGAAATCAACGTTCGGGACAGATTAAGAAAATCACAGAGACACTGTTCATGAGCAGAAGTCCCAAAATGCCTTTGTTGAAAATTTGGTGAGAGCATTTCAAAAAATGACTGTGTTATGAGTGTGCCATTGCACAGTTTCCACGCATGTTCATAACTTCAAGAATTTTTTATATTTCACTCCAGATTTTCAGCATTGGTATTTTTCACACCTCCTTATGAACAGTACGGCTGCCACTTGTCACATGCTGGCCAAAATGTGTTTTCGCACATCCGGTGCACAATGGCACAGTAGCTGTGGGAAATCAATGTTTGGGACAAATTAACAAAATCACAGTGACGCTGTTCATGAGCAGAGGTCCCAAAATGCCTATGTGGAAAATTTGGTGACAGAAGTCCACAAAATTACTACATTATGAGCGTGTGTTGCGCAGTTTCCATGCACACTCATAACTTCAAGAATTTTTTATATTTTCACTCCAGATCTGCAACATTGCCAGTTTTGCACACCTCCTTATGAATAGTACAGCTGTCATTTTTCACATCCTGCCAGAACTGTGGTTTCACACATCTGGCACAAAATGGCACGGTCACTGTGGAAAATCAACTTTCGGGACAGATTAACAAAATTACAGTGCCACTGTTCATGAGCAGAGGTCCCAAATGCTTTCATGAGGTGGGGGTCGCAAAAAGGCCATGTTGAAAATTTGTAGTGCAAATATCAACAAACACCTGGGATGTTAGGGGTTTCTAACCATAACGTCCCACCCTGTACAAATTGACAGGTGTCAGGGGTGTGCCTTTAGATTGCTGGCTGTAATGCTCATGCCATTCCACCTCCACCCTGCAGCCAGTGACAGGCACTGAGGTGTGTCTTGGACTCTTCATCCCCAGAGTTCACCCCATTCCCCTATACTGCACTCATTTTAGCATATGTCCTTATGGAATAGGGTGACTGTAAAGCCAAACACCCCAAGGCACACCTCAACACTTGTCGGTGTCTGCAGGACAGGGTGAGGTGAAATAGCATGAGCGTTAAGAGAGACGACCCAAAGACATACCCCAATGCCTGTCCATCTCTGCAGGGTGGAGTTGGGGTTGGCGTGAAGTTCAATACTTCACTGCCATTCCTACTCTGCATGTTTCTAACTCCTGCACTTCCATTGTTAATACCAGCAAGCAACCATTTGGCATTGACAAATGCTTGTTTTAAATAGTTTCAACTCTGTCAGATATAATCACATTTTGGTACTGCAGTTGTCATTTTATTCTCAGCCCAGTAAACTCTGTCTAATGATAGTAGACTTGTGTTTGTTAAAGATAACTCAAGCGGACCATTTTTACAGTATGTGTCTGAACGGTAGTTTTAATTTTTCCCTGAAGAGTAACTGCAGGATTAGAATTCAAATAAAAAATTGTGCATTTTAGAACACCGCTGTGCATTTGTGCCTGTTTTGTTACCTATCCCTTAGGCAGTGTGGTTGGAAAACAACATTTGAAAACCTGTCTCGCCTTTGCCCAGCTATCTTTCAGCTGGCCCAAAAGGCTGTTCAGGACTTACGGCTTATAACCTTTTCCACTATGAACTGATGGCATGCTCAGTGTTTAAAATGTCCACAGTGCACATGTACTCAGTAGTAGTAATTTTTTTTTATTGATCGACTTATTCAAGTCATTACAATTAAAATACTTGATTAAAATTCAATCAAATACACATTTTTATCTCCATTTGGAGTTGAAGTACAAACTATTTCTTTGTTGTTCATAATCTTTACTATTTCTTGTTTTTTTTAATTTCAATTTGTCTAAACTTGTTTTATTCTTTCTTTTATTTGGCATTTTCCCAGCCAATAATCCTAGTAAGGAGCTATCTCCCCCTTTCTTCACCTCCTTCTGTTCCCTTTTATTCTTGGATTTGGCCTCTAGTAATTTTTGTTTGCTTCTGGTCATAACAGGCATTTAATCTAGGCAGTATATATATAAAAACTTACAAAAATTACTAAACAGTATATATAATTTCCAAAAAAAAAAATGTACAGTACCTCTTATCAGACTCAATCCTAATAAAAATAACAAAATAATTAAATTATACAAAATAATAATATTAATGTACACTTAAACCAATCACCTTCCAAAAATAATAAGTTACACTGGTCTTCAGTTGTCAATCAAATATAGATCAATATAGAATAGAAGTCCGTTTTGAATTTTATATTCAATGTAAGTCCCGAGCAAAATGTCAGATGTCTTTAATCTGTTTTTCCACCGCAAAATGCCTCCTTCCAATCCATCCAATATATCTGACACTTTGTTTCTAGATAATGGATTTACTAGTGAGGTCACAGTTTCATAATTGTCTCTCATCAAGCATCGGTGCAGTTCCTTCTCACATTCTTTTAAAATGCTCCACTTTTCTTTTGAAAAAAAGATTGTAACATCTTCAAATGTTATAGGTACCAGAAACAGAAGAAGAAAGCACAGAAGTCCAGCAGAAAGAAGCAGCAAGGTGAGGGGGCCCAGGCAGCAGCACAGGACAAATGGACAGAGCCTCCGTCCGACAAAAGAAAAGTGCTTCCATGTACTCAGTAGCTTTCTGTGAAGGATTCTGTGGCTGTACAACGTGAGAGTTCTGCAAAAATTATGCATTACCATCACATGATTTTAGTCACTTGTGTCTAAAAACCCATCTTATGCATTTTACCAAGGGTGTTTATTACTTTAACAGGTATGTGTCTGACATTTTTGAACATAGCTACGGGGGAACAGCACTGTAATTCTGAGAAAAAGAGGAATTAAAGAAAAAGTATGCTGCATCTGTATGTTATTTTTCCCCATAGATGCTCCCTTTTAAATAAGGGTTACAGCAATATTATGGTTTCCTCTACACAGGGTTTTTAGTTATCCCAGTGAGTGTTTTGTATGTACAAATGGTAGTAAGTACTATTGTAGAATTGCATGATGCAGTTTATGTCTTTTAAAGCTCTTACTCTGTTGTCATGATGTATCAGTTGTCTACTATAGAACTCTGTAGCTGACAAAGCAGAGATTATAATAGAACACTAGAGGGTTAACTCTAGCAAATCTGTGTAAGAACTGCAGCCATCATTGATAAGGGAAATAAATGGAAATTTCTGTACACACATTTTCAGTCCAGGAGGGGCAGAATGTGCCTATGGAGATTCCCATTCATTTCCACGGTCATGGTTCTTACATCGGGTCTGATGGAAAAGTCACGTAGTTAGCATTCTAGTGTTCTTAAGCTCCCTGTATGATGGGGACATAAACCACATCATGCAGTTCAACAGTCATACTTACCCACATCAATGTGCAAATCAGAAACATACATTGATATGACTCAAAGGCATGCATAGATGGAACAATAAAATAACTGGAAGCAGTATTAAAAAAACAGCCTCTACTGGGAAAAAGGACTTACATGTTTAGTGCAGTTCTCATTTAATGGCACTTTCTGCTGTGAGAACACAATGAGGCTAACTTATGGAACTACATTTGCTGTTGCACACTCATGCCAGTACTATATTACCATAATGCATGCAATATGTTTCAGTGCTAGCCTGGGAACTTGGCAGCAGCACTGCACATGACCACGTGGCAGACCTGTAGCAGGGTATGATGTCCATTGGGCATGCAACATGCAAGCCCCACAAAACTGGTACAGTTCACAGGTGGCAGCAGTGTGGGCTTACGTTGACGTTGTAGCACTTTTGGTTGTAGACTTATTAAACATAAAAGCAATTTATTTACATATTTGCACACCAGGATGGCCTTGTTTTTTAGGTGCAGCACCTATTTTAAGGAGGGTGAAGGGAGGACATTACAACAGCAGAGTAGTTGCACATTTGGATGAAGTTACACTACACAAAACCCAAAGAACCTGAGTAGTTGCAAGTATATGCAATAATTTGGGTACCACAATATATGCACACAGCAGACAGGTTACAGTAGGTGCAGTGAAGCTAAAGAGTAGTCTGTGTGTGTCTGTTGGGAGGGCAGTACAGGGAGAAGACAGTAAGATAGGGAGGCTTACTGATTTTTTGCTACATTGGCTACATAAATAATTAAAAGGCTTGCCTGAGGTTTGATGGGTAGGAGTATCCTGCCACACCCCCCTTCCTGGGCTATATAAGCTAGCTTTCTCCAGTCTCATTCAGAAGTTCCATTCCTTTGCTGTGGCCAGAGGCTTCCTCCCTCCTCCCTTCCTCCCTTCCTGTGGTTGCTGCTTTCTTCTCAGTTGTTTTGGGCCTTTCTGTTTGGTCTTCTCCTTTAGCTTCTGTTTGGTCGGTGCTTTCTGCAACTCCCTGGTTAGTATGTTTTGCCTTTTCTGGCTGTGGCTTGTGCTCCCTGCCTTCTCAAGGTCAACCACTCCTGCTGCTCTCGTGTCCTCATTTTATTCCAGTGCTTACCTGCGGTGTTTTTTCAGTGTGCTGACTCAATTCTATGTCCTCCCACTGTTATGTTCTTGTATTTCATTTATTTTCTCTTCCTGCTTTACCTGCATTCATAACCAGCACAAGCAACCTCTTCACTGCAGTCCCTCTGCATACATTGCATTCCAGCCAGCAGCTACAACCAATTAACCCAGCCAATTCACACTGCTTCTCCCAGCCTTTCCTTTCTCAAAGATTCAGTCATCGGTCATCAGTCTGCTTTAATATTTTCACTATAATTATGTTTGTACTGCAACTCCTGCTTATGGCTGGGTACACTCTATGATATAGGCTTTTGATGTGCTTTTCTCTTTTCAGTACCTTGTCACTCAGTTCATTTACTGTCATCTGTCGTTCTTCAGCAGTCCTCATATGATCCAATCTAGTCTATCATTCATTCCCTCTGTATCATCATACAGTCAGTCCAGTTCTGCATTAGGCTATTAGGCCCTATGAATGCATTCTCTCTGGCCATTATCATATTCCCCTTCCCTGCTGACGCACGTCCCATGAAGTCCACATCTTGAGGGTGAGTCCCTGGCCAGGTGGGGATCCTTTTCAATCTGCTTGTCTCCTCTGGTGCCTACCATCAGTCTCACCTGGTGGTGAGAAGGTCCAACACTCTGGGGTAAACTTCAGCCGTGCAAACCCACTGTTGATGGCAACTCATGGTGCAGTATTTGAGACTTCAGCTGCCAGAGGGTGGGGTTCTAAGTCCACAAGAGTTCCTTTAGCTGTGCAGACCATGTTGACAGCACCTCTGAAAGCTTCCTTCCCTACAACTTCCTAAAGTCCACCTAGTCTAATTCTATATCCCCTTCCTTTAGTTTTCAATTAAGTTTAGGCCTCCTTACGGTCTTAAAGAACTAGTGGAACCAAAACAGGCAGACAGGAAAATAATACAAATTTTAAGTAGTAGTCAGTTGTAACATTTTATTTCTGAAGTATTTTTCCTTTTCCTTTGGCTCAAGAGAATGTATTCCACGTGAGACTATTGTGCTGGATGTGTGGAACAGGTCTTAGTCTGGCAGCTGACATATCTAACTCTACTGCCCCACATTACATCATCAGCATTACGATCTCACTAACAGTGACATCATAGATGAATGACCAGACAGTCACTCACTTGCTGTTCCTAAGTAACAGCGAGGTCACAGATAATGAGGTCACAATGCTGATGATGTAGTGTGGGGCTGTAAAGCAAGATATGTCAGCTGCCAGGCTAAGAGCTGTTCCACAAATCACACCTACTAACATCAGGTAAACAATTTTCTGATTAAACAAAGGGAGAGGAAAAAGTACCTCAGATATAAAAGGTAATGGTTGGCTGCTTTTAAAATCTAATATTAATTTTTAGACAGTATACTAGCTCTTTAAGGCTGGGTGCTAGCCTTTCAGCAGTTGCTCTCTCCTCAGTCCACATTTTGGGGGGCCTCCTTCCCTAAGGTACCTCCTTTGACTTCAAGATCCACTCATGACACTCCCACAGTGTTATCCTGTTAAAGGGATAGAGTGAAAGTTATCCCTCCAAATGTTTCCTCTAAACTGGAATTCTATAATAGCACAATGAGCCTAACAATAGTATTCATACCAGGAGGGATGGCAGCTGAGGTCATGAATCCTCAGAGATTTCCCCCACATGTTTTTTTTCTCTCTCCAGTGTGCAAAAGGCAATAAAGTAGTTGTCCAGTACCATTTACCAAGTATTTTAATTTCTGCTTTGAGCTGGGGTCGGATGCTGGCCCACCTTTTCCTAGAATCCTACCATTCCCTCTCTCCTTTGGTAGCCATGCCCAGTCTACTATCACAACTCACCAGCTATCAGCTGCATATGACATCACATTACTCATTTGCATTTGCAGCTCCTGCTTTGCAGTTCTTTGGGGCTCCTTTCTAAGGTACCTTTAGCCAAAGGAATCACATTCCAATGGCACCTCAAGGGTGGAGCCATCCTTAACAGAGTTCCTTTGCCCCAGGAGGGTGGTAGTCCCTCTGGGGACAGAGAGTTTGAATGGCCAAAGTAACTACTAATGACAGTCAACTTCCTAACATACAACCAGCCTTTGGCTATCAATGAGTTGTATAAGCATTGCTCAACACTGTGATTGTTATGCCCATTAAATTAATAGGCTTGCCTCAGGTATGATGGGTTGAAGCAACCAGCCGCACCCTCTTCCTGGGCTATAAAAAACAGTTTCCTCCAGCCTTATTCGGAAGCTCCTTTTCCTTGCTCCCACTTTCCACCTACTGTACCTCCTCCTCTTCCTCCAGCTACTCACCTCTCATTGTGGGCTTCTTCATAAGGTACCTTTAGTCAAAGGAATCACATTCCTATGACACCTCTAGGGGTGGAACCTACCTCAAATGGGTTCCTTTGCTTTCCCGGTACCCTGACAGGGTAGCAGTCCCTCAGGGGTAGAGTGCACAAATAGTCAAAGTAACTAGAAACGACAGTCAACTTCCTACCATACAGCTAGCCTTCAGCTACCAACAAGTTGCATAAGCATTACTCCACATTGTGGTTGCGTGTGCCCATTAAACTTATAAATGATTTCATCAAGCCCACAGTGCTTCCGTCTTTTTTTAAAGGGAATTTTGTCACTTTGGGGGAAACCCTTGGAAAAAAATATTATGCAGATACAATTCAGCTGACATTTGATGGATTTTTATTTATTTATTTTTTATTTTTGAATTTTGTACTGAGTTAGCATTGAAAGCTTGCACACTGTAACATCTATGTACAATTTCTTTGTCTGTCTAATAAAACGTATCACAATACTGAATTAATCCCATTTTCTATGGACTAACACAGCTGTAAACAGTGTTGTTCCTTTAATTTTGAAAAACAGCCAAGTTTAGGGCTGGCAGTATAGCCTAGCAGTTAGAGGAACGAGGTGTGAACGAGCTTGATACATCCAGCAGACCAGACCTGAGTTTGATTCTCACAACCCCCACTTGCATACTGTGTGACTCTGAGCAAGTCACTTAACCACCCAGTGCTCCCAGGTTGCCCCTGAAAACAGGCACTTGTGCCTAGTTGGCCTTACCCAGTTGCCAAAGACTAAAAAAAAATTAAAATAAAAAAAATAAATAAATAGGTCATATTGCAATAGTAGCACTAGCACCAAAACAAAATTTCTCCTCACAAACATGTGAAGGAGGGAATCAAAGTCATGGAGGTACCTGGACACCCAGAAGAAAAGGAAGGACTGGAGGTGCTGTGGGAAATCCAGGAGACAGGCTCTGGGGCAGCTATCTGTAGGATGGTATACAGACCTTCAGCACAGGGACAGGAATTGGATAAGGCACTTGGGGAAGCCATCATTGGCATGACAAGCAAGGGAGAGGTGCTGCTAGTTGGTAACTTCAATCTGCCAGAAACGGAGTGGAGTCTTCCAATTGCTGCTTCATCAAGGAGCGGGGCCATCCTTGACTCCCACAAGGGGCATTTCTCAGCCAGCAAGTCAAAGAACCCACTAGAGAAAGGGCAGTGCTGGACCTGGTGCCTGCAAACAGGGCAAGGATTGCAGACATCACAGTGGGAAGTCCCCTAGGGTATCAGTGATCACTGTACAGATGTGGTTTAATATTAAGAAAGGAACAAAGGCAAAGCATATGAGGACAAGGGTACTGAACTTTAGATGGGCAGATTCTGAAGAAATGGAAGACTGCCTCAGAAACTTCCTCTTGGGGGAGAGGATTGCCTGGGAGAGGTGGAGGCACAGTGGGGAAAAATAAGGGAGGGCATAATTAAGGCAACCAGCCTCTGTGTGAAGGGAAGTAAGTAAAAGCAGAAAGAAAAAATAATGTTACATTCTCTAGGAAAGTGGCCAAGGTGGTGAAGGAAAAAAGGGTGACATTCAGGAGGTATAAAGAAATGCAGAGGGAGGAAGACAGGGAGGTGTACCAAATAAAACAGAGGGAAACAGCAAAGGCGATGAGGGGAGCAAAGGCACAGATAAAGGAAAAATAGCCAAATTGGTAGCTAAAGGGTATAAGACTTTCTTCAGGTACATAAGTGAGAAGAGGAAAGCAAGGGGAGGGATAATGGAGATAAGGAGATCAGAGGGGGAGACTATGCAGAAGAAGACCAAGAAAAAGCTGTCATCCTGAACAGGTACTTCAGTTCAGTCTTCACAGTGGAGGGACAAGGGATAGACCACCATGGAGCAGCAGGAACAAAGTTTGGGGGGATGGACAGAAGTCCATTTTCAGCAAAGGAAAGGGTTTTGGAGAGACTTGCAGCTCTGAAGGCAGGCAAGGATTTGGGACCAAATGGGATGCACGCAAAAGTGCTAAAGGAACTCAAGGAGGCACTAGCTGCCCCACTGATGGCCTTATTCAACAGTTCACTGGAAACAGGAATGGTTCCGGGGGACTGGAGGAGAGCAGACATGGTTCTTCAGCATAAGTGCATTAGCAGGGTGGAGGCTAGCAACTATAGGCTGGTCAGCCTCATTTCAGTAGGGGGGAAGTTAATGGTGAGCCTGCTAAAAGAAAGCTTTTGAAAAAGGACCTTGGTCCAAAACATGTCAAGCTGTTTGTCTGGAGCGGGTGTATTCATTTTAAACAAATGTAAATTTTGCACTTGAAACCTTTTGGTGTGGTGTCCTTCTTTTTCAGGTTTGTGTGTGCAGGGTACTTTTTGGTCTTTTTAGAATATATTGAACCAATGGGCTGCAAGACCACAGGCAGCAGGGATTCATGGAGCAGAGGGTCATACTAGATGAATCTGATTGATTTCTTTGACTGAGTGACCAGGGAAATTGATCATGGCAGGCCAGTAGAGGCCACCCATCTAGACTTCAGCAAGGCCTTTGACATTGTGCTGCACAGGAGCATGATAAAGAAATTGAGCAGCCTAGTAGTGGGATCCAAAGTAGTGAGGTAAAAACCAAGTTAGAGCAGTCGATGGGGAGAAGGGCAGGGGAAAATGGAGAAAAAGACAAAGGAAGTAAGGACAGGGATGGGGCAAAAAGAAATATAGCCATAAAAAATGGAGGGTAGTAAGTACCAATGCCCGCAGTCTAGGTAGAAAGCTCCGCAAAATGGTGGCCTTGATGGAAGAGGGATGCCTGGATATCGTGACAGTCACAGAAACATGGTACACAGAGAACCATGACTGGGATGTCAACATACCAGGGTATACAATCTACAGGAGGGACAGGGAGGGAAGAAGAAGAGGAGGAGGAGGAGGAGGATTAGCTCTCTATATAAGGGAAGGGATCAAAGCAACAGAACTAAAGGGTAAACAGGGAGGAGAGGAGGCACTGTGGGTCACCCTGGAGACTGGAAATGGCACCACAATCTGCACAGGGGTTGTATGCAGACCTCCATCTCAGGGAGAGGAAATGGACAAGGAAATTATAGAAGGCATCTTTAGGATGGCAGAGAAAGGGGAGATATTGCTGATGGGGGACCTGAATATGCCAGATGTTAACTGAAGCATCTTTGCTGCAGCCACATCCAAGGGCAGGGCCATTCTTGATGCCCTACAGGGGGCATGCCTCAGACAGTTAGTTTTGGAACCCACTCAGGAGGGAGCAATCTTAGACCTGGTACTCTCAAATGGGGACGGAGAGAGGATCTCCGATCTTGAAGTGGGTAGCCATCTGGGAACAAGCGACCACCAAACAATGTGGTTCACGATAAACTTAGCTGTCATAGAAAAGTGAAGGTACTGGACTTCAGGAGGGCTGATTTTGTCAAAATGGGAGAGTGCCTCAGAAAAACACTAGCAAACAGGCAAGAAGGTGGGGTGGAGCAACAATGGGGAAACATCAAAGCCACCATCACAGAGGCAACAAGCCTTTGTGTGAAGCAAATAAACAAATCAAAATGAAAGAAAAAAACACTATGGTTCTCAAAAGAAGTGGTGGGGAAGGTTAGGGAGAAAAAGAACGCATTCAGGAAGTATAAGGAAACACAGAAGGATCAGGATAGAGAACTGTACCAGTTAAAGCAGAAGGAAGCGGGGAAGGCAGTCAGAATAGCAAAGGCCCAAACTGAGGAAAAGATAGCCAACTTGGTTAAATAGGGGGATAAAACCTTTTATAGGTACATTAGGGAGCAAAGAAAGACTAAGGCAGGGATACTGAGGCTGAATAATGAGGAAGGTGGTTGGGCAGAGAGCGACAGTGAAAAAGCAGGGATACTGAAGGAATACTTCTGCTTAGTATTCACAGTGGAAGAGCAGGGGGAGATACCTAATCCAGTCAATAGAAGCACTCTGGATAGGGGGGTTGACATTAGTCCTTCCACAGAAGAAAGGGTTCTGAAAGAACTCTTAAAAGTGAAGGTGGATAAAGCAATGGGGGCTGATGGGATTCACCCCAGAACTTTATAAGAAACTAAGGGAAGAACTAGTAACACCACTGACTACCCTTTTTAATAAATCATGGGAGGATGGTGTGGTACCTGAGGACTGGAGGAGGGTAGATGTGATTCCCTTTCACAAACGTTGGAGCAAGACAGAGGCAGGAAACTACAGACCTGTCAGTTTGACCTCAGTGGTAGGGAGAATGATGGAATCACTTCTGAAGTAAAGAATTGTTGAGAACTTAGAGGCCAGTGGGGCATAGGACCCAAGGCAACATGGATTCACAGCAGGAAGGTCATGTCAGACAAATCTAATTGATTTCTTTGACTGGGTGACCAAAGTAGTAGACCAGGGAGGGGCTGTGGACATGGCCTACCTAGATTTTAGCAAGGCATTTGACACAGTCCTGCACAAAAGATTAATAAACAAATTAGCCAGCCTGGGACTGGGTCCCAGGGTGGAAGCCTGCATAAAACACTGGCTGGACAACAGGACACAGAGGGTAATAGTAAATGGAGTCCACAGTGAAGAAAGGGGGGTTACTAGTGGGGTACCACAGGGTTCAGTACTGGGGCCGGTCCTTTTTAATGTTTTTATAAGTGACACTGCAGAGGGACTGGAAGAAAAAGTATGTTTCTTGTCAGATGACACAAAGATCTGCAACAGGGTTGATATGCAAGGTGGGCTGGAAAGGATGAAAAGGGACTTGGCAAGGTTGGAGAAATGGTCAAATGTATGGCAGCTTAGATTCAATGCAAATAAGTAATGCACCTGGGAAACAAAAACAAAGGGGAAGAGTACACAGTGGGGGTGAGATACTGACAATAACAAAAATGGAAAGGAACCTGGGAGTAGTCATATCAGACAACCTAAAGGTGGGCCAGCAATGTGAGAAAGCAGTAAGGAGGGCTGGGGGGATACTGGGATGCATAGGGAAAGGCATCACCAGTAGAAAACAGGATGTCATTGGCCCTCTGTACAGGCAGTTGGTAAGACCACATCTGGAGTTCTGTGTACAGTTCTGGAGACCCCATCTCTGCAAAAACATAGACTGGGTGGAGGCTGTCCAGAGGAGGGCAACCAAAATGGCACAGGGTCTGTACCAGAAGACATACGAAGAAAGACTAAAGGAGCTTAATATGTATAGCCTCGAGGAAAGGAGGGAGAGAGGGGACATGATAGAAACTTTCAAATACCTCAAGGGAATCAACAACATCCAAGAGAGTAACATTTTTCAGAAAAAGAGATGTGCAAGAACAAGGGAGCACAATTTGAAGATAGTGGGGGGATGGCTCAGTGGTAATGTGAGGAAGTATTTCTTCTTAGAAAATGGATTGGAGAAATCCTGGAGCCTGATTGTCTCAGGTCACCAAACAGCCGGTCCGGTATCAGGCAACAGAGACCGGGAAATAATGAGTCCCCATCTCTGCTGCCTGATTACGTTCCAAATTCTTGGGCAAACAGAATGTTCAGTTTGAAATTGGTGCCATGTTGTTCTCTTGCTGAGACATAACCCCCACCCCACACCTCCTTGTCAGGCATTTGGCACACAGATGGTACAATTTTGGGACTGTAACTTGTTTCCACAGCTTGCCCTCACTTTTAAACTGAGCTGTCAAACAAGCAAATGTAAATATCAGCCTCATCATCTTTCACCACACTGCTGAGCTCTGAGTCCGCTGTGCTGCAAGTCTCCCATCATCTCGATCTCTAATGCTGCCTGCCAACAAAAAAAAACAAAGGGATACCACTTACCAGCTTTAAAAAAAACACAGTCTTAACAGAAATCATTTTCATATTTTTTCATCACTGACAGTGCTATCCTTCTGTCTCCTCGCACTCGTAGCCTTCTAACAGCGCTAGCATGCCGTGTGCTCAGCGCTACTGCAGACAAATTTCTCTCTTGGTCATTCTTCGCCTCCGATCCGCTTCCCATCACTCATCGCAAAAGACATGTAAAAAATTATAGGCACACATTAAAGCAATGGAAAAATGAAATACAAGTAACTCTGATTGCCTTTTTAGCTGAAAACACCTGAATCAGCCGAGAGAGAGAAAGAAAGAGAGACGGGGCTTTCTCCAGTACTGCTACTATGTATGAGAGCAGCAGTACTTTCTTAGTTTTTCATACCACAGATGGATGTCCATCTGCAGTACGGAAAATGAAGAAACTACCACTCCTCTCACACATAGTAGTGGAACCAGAGTTAGCGGTCTCTCTCTTCCTCTGCCTCTGCTCCCCAGCTTGATGGTCCCAATGTCAGCACCCAAAAAAAATTGGGGGGGGGGCAACAAACCACAGCAAGCAGAGAAATGTACCTTCTGTTTTTTTTTGCTGCCACACATCACCTCTCAGTTCCCTTATGTTTCTTTGTAATCTCATAGTGCCGCTCCTACCTGCAACCTTTCCAGTTCAATCTCAGAAGCTACAACACCATAAAATAAAACTAAGACAATGAATGAAAAAATAAAGTGTTTTAACCATTTTAACCATGTGTGTGTGTGTGTGTAACCCTAGCAATCACCACCAGAGTGACAACTAAACATAATTTTAATGCAGGTGGAGGAACTATTTTATTACAAAACTTAATTTAAACTATTTTTATTAACATTTTTTATTAAACTTTTTTTTTTTTAGTACCCATTTTCTAAGTGTAGTAATACCCTCCAGGGTGGGCGGTATTGTGCTATACCAGACCTTCTAGGGGCTATAAGGCCCTCCACCTGTGGCATCGGGCCTCATTATGCTCCTGGGCGGTCTGGTATAGCACAATACTGCCCACCTTGTCAGGTATTATTGCTTACGCAGAGAGGGTTGTACATGCATGGAACAGCCTTCCTGAGGAGGTTGTAGAGTCAAAAACAGTGGGGGAATTCAAGAATGCATAGGACAGATAAAAGGCAATTCTAGCTGGGGGTAGGAGGAAGTAGGCTGTTTGTTAACTGGGATCTGCAGCTTATCCGTTAGGTAGGGAGATGGGCAGACTAGGTGGGCCAAGCGGTCCTTATCTGCCATCAGATTCTATGTATCTATGTTTCTATGTAAGTGGGTTAGAAACTAGTTAATGAATAGGCATCAGAGAGTAGTAGTTAACAACACTTGCTCTAATGATGAGAGAGTGACCAGTGGGGTGCTGCAGGGCTCAGTACTGGGACTGATTTTCTGCAATGTTTTCATCAGTCACATTGCAGAAGAACTGGAAGGAAAAGTATGCCTTTTTGAAGATGATACCAAAGTCTGTAATAGGGTGGACACTCAGGAGGATGTGAAGAGAATGCACAGGGATCTTTGGAAACTTGAAAAGTGGTCAATATATAGGTAACTGTGGTTCAGTGCCCACAATTTCAGAATCATATACCTAGAGCATAGGAACTCATGAGTGGAGTATGGGATAGGGTGAGAGATATTAACAGTCACTAAGCAGAAAAGGAACCTTGGGTTATCACATCTCATGACCAAAACGTAGCAGGGCAGTGTGAAAAAGCAGTGGGTAGGGGTAATGGGATGCTGTAGTGCATAGGGAGAAGGGAAGTGGTGTTGCCACTGTATTGCTGTCTAGTGAGAACCCACCTGTAGTACTGTGTCCAGTTCTGGAGGCCGCACCTCAGAAAGGACATAGACAGGGTGGAGGCAGTCCAGAGGAGGGCAACTAAAATTGTGCAGGGGCTGCATGAGGAGCCCTATGAAGAGAGACTGAGAGATCTCAGCATGTACACCCTGGAAGACAGTAGAGTGAGAGGGGACATGATAGAGACCTACAAGCATCTCACAGGGGTGAGCAGGGTGCAGGAAGTGAATCTGTTTCAAATGAATAAGAGCACCAGACCAAGAGGCATGCAATGAAGCTGGGGGGGAGATTTAAGAGGGATGTGAGGAAGTACTACTTCACTGAAAGAGTGGTAGACACCTAAAACAGACTGCCAGCAGAAGTGGTAGAGGTGAAAATAGTGGGGTGGGGCTTTAAAGAGCAACTGACACGTCTTGGTAGAGACATGCCAGTAGTGCCCTTTTCTGCCTACAGTACTTCCCAGTATGGAAAGTACTGCAAATGGAGATACTGTAAGGCAATATTCAACTGTATAGATGTGGCAGAGCACAATGTGCACCCCCAATGCAGCCTCAGGTCCCCCTCCCAATCCAAGCCTGAGGATGACATCAGGTCAGGATGCGAAAGTGCCACGAAATTGGCATTTCACCGGTGAAAGTGGCATTTCGCCAGTGAAATTGCAGGGAAATGCCAATGCTGCAGCACTTTCACCCATGAAATTGAATTTCACCAGGTCTTCATCCTGACCTGATGTCATCCTCAGGCTTGGATTGAGAAGGGGACCTGACGTCATCCTCAGGATTGGATCGGGAAGGGGACCTGAGGCTGTGGCATAGGCATGCATTGCGCTCCACAGCATCTGTACAGTAAAATATTGCCTTACAGTACCTCCATTTGCAGTACTGTCTGTAGCGGGGGTACTGTAGGCAGGGTAGGGCACTACTGGCACATCTCTACTGAGATGTGTCAGTTGCTTTTTAAACATGCATGGGATAGGCATAGGGGAAAATTAATAAATAGGCTGGAAGGAAGAAGGGTCACCAGAGACTATTTAGTGTCTGTGGAGACAGGCTAGGCAGGGAGCATCTCAGTAGACTGTAGAGGCCAAGCAGTCCTTTTTGTAACAATAACAGAATTAAAACCAGTACTTAAAAAAAAAATTCTATGGGGAACAGTGGCTTACAGATTCAGCACAGTTTTCCTTTAAGCAGCAGAAGCAGAAGCAGAAGAACTCTAAGGGACAAGGATCCTGTTACCATGGAAATTAGCCTAGTAATAAGGGGCCTGATGCCAAGAGAGTGAGTAGAGCATGGCGCAACTTGTGCAAGTGTGTAAAGTTATGACCAAACCTTTGCGACATGCAAGCTGCGCCCGATTCCAAAACAAGTGGCTGTTACGATGTAGAAGTGCCAAATTACACATGTTGCCTGTTACACCCGCAACACATGGCATAACAGGCAATATTGGGCATAGCAGTTACACATGTTGCAACCCTACGACCATATAAAAGTGCACAAGTCACAGACGTGGCATAGGAGCTATGCATGCGAGAAAGATGGCAAGTAGCAGTGCGACGGCTGCAAGTGCATCAAAACATAGAAAGCGGAATTTCACCAACGAGGAAACTGATGTCCTCCTTGAGGAACTTGAGGCCCAGGCAGACCTCCTAATGGGCAAAGGCAGGGAAGATGACCTCTGCTGTAAGTGCAAGGAGTCATGGGAGGAAGTGGCCAAAAAGGTGAATGTGGTGGCCAACGCAAAGTGTACCACGCGTGACCTCCAGATGCGGGTCAGTGACCTCAAGTGTCACGCAAAGGCCAAGGAGGCCTATAACAGGTGGCAGGAGGCAGCCACAGGAGGTGGGCCAAAGGAGGAGGAGAGACCCCTCAGTGGCCATGAGGAGAGAATAATGGTTTTCCTGAGCCAGCACAGCATCCATGGGGATACGGACCTGGATACGACGTGGATGGCCGCATGGACAGGTAAGTGGATGACCAGCGCTGCCCCCAGTGCATGTGACAGCAATGCAGGAGTGTGTATGAGGCTTGTATGGAGGGAATGATGCACTGTTATTCCCCCACAGGTGCTGCAGCAGCGGGCACAGGGGCAGGTAAGTGGATGACCAGCATTGCCCCCAGTGTGTGGGACAGCAATGTAGGGTGGGAATGGAGGCATGTACAGTCAGAATGACATGGCATGGTAGCACTGATGCACTGTTGTCCCCCACAGGTGCAGCAGCAGTGGCTACAGGGGCAGAGGACAGTGGTGGCATAGGCACTGAGCCGGAGCCGGAACACATGCAGCTGACCACCCAACAGGCCACTGTGATGGACACCCCTGGTGGTGCTGGTGTGGTACAGCCGGACACAGCCCCGACACCAGTGGTGGTGGAGTGGCAGACAGTGGAAGCGCAACAGTGGGAGGAGGAGGAGGGACTGGACCTGAGTGATCTGTTCAGCTGTGGCAGCATAACAGACAATATAGCACAGGACCTAAGCCCTGTGTCATATGACAGGCTAGAGGCAAGGCGGGATGGGGCCACGCCATCCCCACAGGAGAACTGCACAGCAGCACCCACAGACTGTGTTGGGTTCTGCAGGACCCTTGTGACCACCTCACATGGAACAGGCAGAGATGCTGGGTTGTATCTGGCTCAGTATGGATGTACACCACTTAGCCACGGAGGAGCACATGGGCACCCTCGTAGGGGTGCTGGAGACAGGGACACACCCCACAGAGTTGGCCATAGAGCGACTTGTGAGCAGCATGGTTGCCTCCCAGGCCTGTGTGCAGGTGCAAGCATGAGTGATCACCTGCCTGGCCATGGCTGTGGAGGGGTTGGTGGCCCAGCAGACCAGGCAGGCAGACATGCTGTCCACGGTGCTACAGGGTGCACACACAGGCCAGCCACTGCGAGGCACAACTTGGAGGGACACCACCATGCAGGTGCCACAGGTGATGCAACTGCCACCAACACCACCACAACAGCCACCAACAGCTGCAGCAACAACACCGCCAGGGGCAGTAGGGCCAACAACATCACCCACCCTACCACCCCTGCCAACACCACCAGCGCAACAGGGCCCACAACCTCCACCACCAACACCACCATCAGCACCAGTGCCACAGTCCCCACCACCCCCAACCACCAACACCAGAATCAACACCAGCGCCACAGCCCCCACCTCCCCCACCACCTACACCACCAGCAGCACCAGCGCAACAGCCACCACCGCCACCACCTGTGGCCAGACCGCCAATGTGAATGGTCGCAACAATTCCCACCGCCATGGCTATGAGGCATGCGGCAGTGGGTACAGGTTGCAGGACAAGTGCCAGATGGGGAGGGTTAGTGCTGGTTGGTGCAGCAGAACATGGCACAACTCAGGTGGCACTGCAACTGCAGACTGCAGATAGCAGCAGGCCACATGACAAGGGACCGGGGACTGTGCCGACAAGCACCAACTGCCCCAGGGATGCATGGAAGACGTCGGAGAATGGCGGTACAGACAGGACCGTTGGACAGTGGTGGACCTGGGGGCATGCAACAGGGGCAGGGTGGGCCTAGTGATGCCACCGAGGCAGTTGAGCCTGCAACACAGGGTGCTGGGCAGGGCGTGTGCACCCCCAAGCATAGGAGAACTGGGTTGCAGCACAAGGGGGTTGACTGACTGTGCCACTATAGTGCGCTGCTGCAATGGGGGGTGGGCAGTGGGCAGATTGACAGTATTGGAGGGCACTGTATGTGGACGTGTGGTGTGCATGCGTGTGTATGTGTGTGTGTGAGTGTGCAGTGCGTGTAGGTGTGGGTGCAATGCTGAAAAGCACATGTTGGGTGTGTATGCTGTGAATTGTCACTGGGTGTGGGTATGTGTATATGGGTATTGTCACAAATCACCAATGTATTGTAGCACTGCAACATGTCACAACTAAACTGAATATACACTGTGCTCTATACAACTGTGTGGCCTCACTCATTCCAACTGCTGTGATAGCAGGTGATGCATGTAACATAGAACTGGTGCCTGGGATGGGTGCAAGGCCAATATCTCACCTGCATATCCATAACATAGGCCGTAAGTGTGTATAGGCTGCAACTGCAGCATGCGTTAGCATAGCATGCGCTTGCGTGTTGCATGTACGCAGGTGCGTGTCAGCATGGTAGACCGCACGAGTGGCCCGTAGGTGTGCCATGTGCAAGGTGGGGCCGTGAAGATGAGAGACTGGCCACATAGCCCACACACTGATCAGGCAGCAGAGAACATCAGAGTTAGGAGGCAAAGGGCAGAGAAGGACTTTCACTGAGGTGGTCAACTGCAGGGAGGTAAGCAAGGGTGTAGGCAGGCATATCCACTGCACACATTTGTGTACAGTTGTGGTGTGTACCTCTCCCACACCATATGCCTCTGTATTACCAATATCACTGTACATGTGTTAGTGAGGCATGCTGAGCGAGCAGTGTCTGTAACTATGTAAAATACTAGCAGGTACCACATGTACATGTGTACAACCTGTGTAGGGAGTGGATGGGTCATCTGATGATCTGATACATGTGGCAAGGGGGGCAGCAATCTAAGGGGATGTGTACATACGTGTAATGTGGGGCTGCAGTTGGAGGGAGAGTGTACAAATTGGACGTATCTGGCTACACCCCTGGTGGTAGGTAGTGGTACTATACAATGACCCCACCAGTGCTTTGCACACATCCCTCTGTCCCCCTTCTGTGGATCAGAGGCTATCAGACTGTGGTACACCTGGGCAGACAGTGGAGCACTGCAGCAGACCCTACACCAGGATGCCAGACCACAGTTACTCTGCCTGCCTATCTGTTCAGTCAGTTACGACCTGTCGGCTATGGCGTGTGCTGCATGTTACAGAGGACTGTGCCTGCAACTGTTGACAGTGCATGTGGATCTCATCCTCACATTGTGGCACAGGGAGCACTGTTGCCATTCACTGTGGACATGGCATGCACCAATGCATCACACAGGCAGGGCAGCTATATGTAGGGGGGCTGCACAACATCACTGAACAGTGTCCTGGGTGCATCTGAGGCCTGACATGTGCTGGTTGCAGTTGCACAGAGGCTTCACAGCTGTTCTGCCCCCCTGTGGATGCCGACACAGTGCACTGGGAGGCGGTGCAGGGTGGGACACCACAGCTGTACCTGACCACTGTGCAGGACAGTAAACATTCCTGTGAGGTGCACCTGCCCTGACCACACAGTGTGCCCACAGGTCTGTACAGGGGTGTTGGCAGGCATACACTCTGTACACAGCTGTGTGGTGGTGTGATGTGTGACTGACATGCAACATGTGCCATGCTGTGTACCACTACAGGATAGCGAGGCATCCTGCTGCTGGTCTAGGCCACTGCGCAGGGACCCTGTGCAGGCCTCTGTTGTGTAGGGGATGGCCATGTGCCTAGACCCTCCTGTGCAGAGGGATGGCTCAACAACACTGCCCTGATGAATATGGCTGGTGGTGGTGTGGGGGAGTGAGGTGTGGGCAGCTGTTGTGGGGTCACCCAGTGCACAATGTATGCGCATTGCTCCACACAGCCCTGTCAAGCAGAGGGTGGTGTTTGTGGGTGGTGTGTACACCGTTGGTAGTGGGTGGGGACTGCAGGGGCATGTGTGTACAGCACAGCACTGTTGCACTGCACCCCTGGGACAGCACACTGGATGCAATGCTGCAGTCATTGCCACTGTACACTCGCCCTGTATGGTATGCTGTCTATGGGCGGCGATGCCGGACAGTATGTAGAGGAGTGAAACAGTGTGGTGCCCCACTGCTGTGCAATGATGCGTTTGATGTGACATGTTGCTTTGCAGTTCATTGCCGCACATGCCAGGAATCCCCCATGCCAGATGAAGCTGTGCAGACAACATGCCATACCACAGCAGACTCAGCCTGAGTGGGAGGTCCCCTGATTTTACCCCAGCTGAGACTGCACAGCTCATCAATCTTGTGCAGCAGAGAGGGACGACACTCCTCCCACCCGGCTGCAGGGTACACACAGCACATGGAGCGGCATGCCCCACACCGTGTAACAGCTGCAGCACCGTTGGCAAGACATGGCATGGAGGGACCCAGTGATCCTGCAGTGTTTGCTGGATATGGCGCAGTGAAGGGACATGGAGATGTGCACGGGTCAGGCACAAGGTGCATGTGGGTATTCCATCATCTAGCCACACGATGTTGCTACGCTGCCACACAGGCCATGGCCAGCACTGGTGCACACATGTAACTGTGTTCCCCTTCCCCACAGATTCAGGACGTGGTGACCCGGGTCTACAGGGTTGGCCAGATGGTGCACAGCAGCACGTGCAGGGACAGCAGCAGGTGCTGAGGCACTGGAGGTCAGGTAGGTGCATGCACTCTATGCCATGTGTTATGTCCATGCCATGGTGGTCTTCAAGGGTGGGCATG
The DNA here is from genome assembly GCA_016271365.2 of Neoceratodus forsteri. NCBI lineage: Eukaryota > Metazoa > Chordata > Ceratodontiformes > Ceratodontidae > Neoceratodus > Neoceratodus forsteri. The sequence goes on from JADMNL010000028.1 coordinate 232,105,573, forward strand.
GTAGCTGTGTGTTGCGTGTGCCTGCAGTGTGTCCTGGCACAACAATGACTACCACCATTGCTGCCTTACAGGTGTGCAGACCAGACTGATGCTCCACCACAGGGCCCTGCTGCAGGCAATGATGGAGGTGAAGGCAGAGGATGCAGCAGCCTACCGGCGCCACACCCAGCGCTGGTTACCCAGGGTTCACCCCATCCTGCCATCGCCAGAGGTGGAGGGGTATCAGCCAGACACTGATACTGTGGACAGTGGGCAGCAAGGGACAGTGGAGCAGCCAGAGGTGGAGGTGATGGCAGATGACTGTCTGGCTGCGGTGCAGGGGGTGCCCCTACAGCATGACGGTGTGGTAGCAGCTGGGGCACCACCAGTGGAGGCATTAGCAGATGCAGTGCAGGCAGCTGAGGTACAGGTGGCGATGGAGCTGTCTGCTGCCAAGCTGGAGGCAGTGGAGCAGCCGGCGGAGGCGCAGGAGGTGGTGGTGCTTCCAGCAGAGGATCAGGTGGAGGACGAGGACATGCTGGCCAAGGACATTGCAGACCACCGGTCGGACAGCAGTGACATGGACCAACTGTAGCCTGGTGGACAGGATGCTGAAGCTGGTTCACCTAGAGGACAGCCTGGTCGGCAGGCTATGATGTACCTGAGGCAGCAGGCAGCAGGTGACCAGCAGCTGGTTGCTCTGGTGTCCGCCATTATGGGGGACATGGTGCACTTTCATGGCTCCCTGGGTGCCCTCCTCACGGTGCTGCAGAGGTGCTAGTGCTGCACAGTGTGGACTGGGGCCGTGGACTATGGACCTTTTCAGCCTTTAACTGGTTGGCTGCCATAGACCGTGTGGGGGGCAACCTGTTGTGTTTATGTGGGGTGGGGGCTGGTGGGCAGTGGGAGGTGTACAGTGGGGGCTGCTTCCCATGTGTGTGTGTGGAGGGGCTGTGGGTGGGGTCATGCCTAGGTGGGGTCCATACGTGGTGGGGTCATCTACTGTGTGTTACTGTTAGGTGGGGTGGGCATTGTACATATGGGCTGGGGAGTGGCCTTGTACATATGAGATGGGAGGGCCTTGTACATATGGGATGGTGGGAGGGCATGTATAATTGGGATGGAGTGAGGGACTGTACATAGCGGGTATATTGCGTGGGTGCTGGGGGAGTAGTGTTTGTTTCTGCTGTTGTTGTTGTTTGTACTTTTTATGCCCTTGTTCAATAATATGTTCTACTGTTTCATCAAATGTTGTGTTTGCACCCCTGTCTCAGTGCATCTCTCTCTGGTATGCATGTGCATGTGTGTGTGTCACTGTGCACATGAGGGCACCCTTGTGGCAGAGCTGCACCATCTCATGTGCATCCCCAATGTGCACATGGTATCTGTGTGCCGGCTGTGCACCTCACAGCCTTGGGACCACACTGGTGGACACGCCTGCATGGTGCTCTGTGTGCAGCAGTGCACCGTAGCAGGTCCAGTTCACATGCCACCACATTGTTCATGTCATGGCTGTGTGGTGGCCATTGGCCAATATGGCTCCCTTCCACCCAGGGGCATGGTGGTCCCTGTGGGTGGCACCAGTGGCACAATGCAATGGTGCATCCTACTGCCATACCTGTGCAGGTCTGTGCCACCCGGTGCTGTGTCCCTGTCGTGGTTGCACTGTTGACATGTAGCAGTGGCCATGGCAAATGCAGTGTACCTGGTGGTGCCACCATTGTGGTGTTGTTCTGCTACCCTGTGTGTGTCCATCACCCACCTGTGTCTCCATGTCCATTGTCCATGTGTGATGTGGACCTCTGTGTGATGCCTGGGGTGCCCTCCCACAATCGCAGTCATGCCTACCAGATGCTTTAGGACATGCATGTGCACTGTTCCAGCTCCAGTGCTGCCACTTGTGTCACATGGCACCTGGCAGGCAGTATCTCCTCACCCTGAGGCATGGTGGTGATGGCATGGGTGCTATGCCATTGTCGGGGCTGTGTTGCACCACAGTGTGTCAACCGTACTGCTGCAGGTGCCACCATGGTGGTGCTGGTGGTGTGGTAGGGGTGGTGGTGGTGGTGGTAGTGTGGTCAGTTGTGGTGTCCTTCTACCAACTCAAAAGAACTGCTGGATCAGTTCCTGTCATGCATGGTGGCCTGCTGTTACACCACTGTGCACCAGGTGTCCTGCCATAATGTCCAGATCACCGTCACCTTCCTGTAGTGCACCATCCCCCTTGTCACTGTCGGGCACTGGAACACTGTGTGCCATGGCGATGTTGTGGAGGATGCAGCAGGCAAGCACTCTCCTTCATGCCATTGCAAGGCTGTATTGGAGCACACCCCCGGAGTAGTCAAGACATCAGAATCTGTGTGGCCATCACTCCTGCCCACTGCAGTGCCTGTCTGCACTGTGCCCCCATTGTGCCACTGTGTCCCCGCATACCCACATTCACTGTCTGCCACACGCACTCGTTTGCAGTTGTCATTCCCCATGGTACATACCTACAAGCCATCCTCCAGTGATGTCCCCTCTCTCAAAGGCCTCATGTAGCCCACAGTTCCTGTAGATGTGGGAGTCATGGCAGGATCCAGGGTACTTAGCCACCACATCTAGGATGTGTCCACCACTGTTGGCAACCACCTGGATATTCATTGAGTGGTACTCCTGCCTGTTGATGTATGCATCCCCATCCTCATCTGGAGCCCTGATGGCCACGTGTGTGCAGTCAATGGCACCTAGCACATGGGGGAACTGCACCAAATTATAGAATGCCTGCTTTACCTGGCGCTGCTATTGGGCATCTCATGGGAAGCTGATATGTTGCAGGGTGCACCATATGAGTGCCACAAGGAACCTTCTCAGGTGTTTGGACACTGCCAACTGGGAGATGGCTACTGTGTCCCCTGTGGGTGTTTGGAAAGTGCTGGTGGTGAGGAAGCACAGCGCTGCACTCATGTGCACCTCCAGTGGAAGTGGGTGGCCCCTGTTGTTGATGCTGCATAGTTCACCACCCAGGTCCTGGCATAGCTCCCTGATGCAGCTCTTGCTGAGCCTATAGCATGCTAGGTACTGCTGCTCAGTCAGGTCCTCGAAGGTCTTGTGAGGGCATCTTACTCTGTGCACCAGTGCCTTTGGTATCACTGATGGGCACTGTGGCTCGTTCACCTGGGTTCTGCCTCTGTGCCTGGCATACCTGCACTCACGGTGCTCAGCTATCATAATTCCCAATAGCGCTCCAATTGCTGATATTGCTGTGCATCTCACTACACTGCTGTCTGCTGTCTCACTATTTTGGGGAGGGTTATATAGCCTGTGCTCTGGTTAGACCAGCTATTCCTTGGTCTAGCTTACGTCGGCTTCATCTGGCGTATTTACTTATACCACCTGTTCTAGAATAGCAGTTTCATTGTCCTGGTGTGTTACACATGTCACAAGCCACATTACACAGTGGTGCAAGCCTTCTTTGGTGTAACTGCACCATAACTTGCTTTGGCATAGTGGTTGTGGGTTGCGGAGTACGTGATCTTTTGGAATCATGCATGTTGCAAGTCACTGGCACAACTTGTGATTTGCACCATTGGGACTGGCGTACTGCATTTACACCTGGCCTAGCTGTCTTAGAATCAGGCCCAAAGACCATAGGGTACAGAAGTGCAGACAATGTAGAAAGTGTAAGCCAAACTGTGTCCAACTATTACGTTTTTAATTTTCTTAAAAGCCAGAACTGTATTTGCTTATTTTTGTTTGTAATCTTTATTTATGCACCCTTACCTTCAGGGCATCTCTCAGGGTCCCTTCCATCAGCCGCTGAACACAACCATCCACCTGAACCGACACCTCTGGGCTACATTGGATAAGAAGGTTCTGGGCACTCCCCTCAGCCCAAGGAGTGGCCCCAGACCACAAGGAGAACTGAAGAGATGGCCGGTGTGTTGGGCGTGAGGTTTGGTCGGACTGATTTCAGATCACCATTGCCTCACCCGAAAGAAAGGGGTATTTCCGTTTTTCTGTCCGGAGCATGGACATGCAATGACATCCTGCCCAGTGAGTGTGCGCTCCCACACACCTCTGGAAGACATCCACCATGCTCCCATCTCCATGCGTCTGCCACCGTGCACTGCAGAGCCCTCAGCATCTGCCAGGGGGTACCAGAGCATTGAGAGATCCCCAGAACCCTCTCCAGAACTAGGAGAGCTGTCTACAGATGCTCAATCCTAGTCCTCCCCTGCCGAGCCCAGGCTCCCTGAGCTTGCTCCAAAAATCGGGTCGCCGGCATGGTGCAAGGTGTGGCATCCAGCGCCTCAGCCCTCAGCACCACTGGGGTGGCCCAGAACTGCATTTAACTTTCATTAAAAACAAAGCCACACCAATTCTCCAAAAACATACAGTGACACTCGCTCCCTATTCCCTTCCAAATCCATGACACAGTTGCACTCTGCCTTTTTAATTCTTCATGGACTGGCTCTGTTTTATTTCTCTAGTTTATCCATTGGTTGTGTACAAATAACTTCCAATTCCCAAATACCATAACTAAAATATTAGTCCTGATATCCCTTGTTGAAATGCTACTTGGTTCACAGACCTAAAACAAAAAAAGTACCTCCTTTTCAGATGGCTGGAGCTTGTCCTCAGTTTATGGCAAAACACACTTTGGGCTAATTAACAAATAATTAATATGTTGTGGTGCCGAGTACAATTAGTTTTTGAATAGTCTCCTAAATGTATTCACACACCCCTACTCTATATATTCCTTCTTACCCTCTTTCTTCTTCCTCTGTCTCTGCCTCTCTTCTTACCCTCATTCCCCAGCTCCCTTGCCTCTGTTGGTGGCTGCACTTTCTGTCTCTGTGATCCACTTGTCTGAAATAGTCTCTCACTGTGAACCTTCATCAAAGTTACTTGACTCCACACTTTAAATCCCACCTCAAAACAGTTTTTCCTCTGTTGTTTGTCCTCCCTTGTCATGCGTTTCCCATTTTAAGCTGCCTATTTTAACAATAGTTATACTGTACATCAGCTGAGTTCTTCATCGTATTGTATTTTATTGTCACATTCTGATGCCATTCCCATTATTTGAAGTTTCCGCATTAATTATTGTAAATCAAAATAATTTGCTAACTCCATTTTAAATGCCTTATAACTTTTAACATGAAGCATTTTTATTTATTTATTTATTGAAATGTTTCAACAGGAAGGGCACACTGAGCAACAAGATGCTCATCTCATGGTGCAACCTGGGGGGAAGGGTACAGCAGAGAGTACGTGATACATAACATTGAGTTACATATTGGGGTCCTGAATTAAGAGTGTCATTGCATACATTGTTTACATACAGGAATTAAGAGTGTCATTACATGCTTTGTTTACATACATACATTCACACATACATACATGCTTACATTACTTACATTAAATTGAATTTAGAATTACACAATGCTGACAGCTAGAACTTGTTGCCTTGAAAGTGTTGAGAACAGGGAGTAGGGTTTAGGTCAGGATTAAGTTACACTAAACGTAGATGACAGTCACTGACTAAGGGAATACGATTGACAGGGAGATAAGCAGAAGTGCAGCAATGGGCAAGTGCATGGGTTGGTAGAAATTATATGCCAGCATTTGTGGTCATTAGCTAAAGCCACTGGTCAGCTCACATAAGATGAAGCGGGAAATGATGGGGGGGGGGTAGTAGCATGAAGGTGGGGGGGGAGGTCAGTGGCATGAACAGTTTGCCGCATAGTAGTTAATGAGGGCAGAGGATAGAGAATGCCTAGAGGAGGAATGGCGGATTTGGGCCGGCAGGTCATTTCAAAGCTTAGGGAGATGGTAGGATCCTTTGCATAAATTATGCTATTTAAAATAATATTTATTATAATATTGTAATGTAATGCCATCTGTGCCAGCATTTGTCCACTTTGTGGTGGTTAAATAGTTAGCAACATCACAAATACAGTTATATCATGAGCAATATTTTTATGCAGAAGATAACAGAGAAATACAGCTCTCCTTAAATTATACATTATGTTGCTTATTTTATTTATTTATTTGAAAATACATCTTTGAGCACAAGTACTCTTTTACAAAGTTTCCATGTCACTGAGTAGTTACAGAGATTTCAACAATAAGATACAAGAAAATGCAGCTCCATTGGAGCATTGTCAGAAGTGGTTCAGGAAGGAGCATTGCCAAGAGCCTTACATGCAGAGTACGTGTATTCTAGTAGTAACAATACAAATGGGTACGGGCAACAGCAGTTCCAGAGGAGCATTGCCAAGGACAGAGCAAGCAGAAAAGTGCACTATTATATATTGTGTGGTTACAAGTCGACAGAAAATCAATTGTAGCAGTTATATTTGGATCCAAGTGAGAGAGCCTTTCTTAGTTCACCCTTGAATTGAACTATTTTAGGGAGGCCAAGAAGGGGTTCAGGTAGTTCATTCAACCACTGTGGAGCTCTGATGGTAAAGGAATGCATGGCCTGACTTAATTTATGGAAGGGTACTGATACAGCATTCCTGGTCATATTTCTGGTAGAAAATCGGTTGTAGACAGGTTGTAGTAGTGTACTAGTACACTAGTAGTGTAGGGGTGTAGTGTTGCTAGTTGGGTGGGGGGTTGAAACTCTGGACCTTGGTCTTCCTCGCCAAGCTGGTGGAGGCTTCGCTGTATTGTGGAACTGACATACTCAGTGTTTGACGTGCGCTGGCATGCCAAATGATGCATAGCCATTCTTCGACAGTCAGTGAGATTGGTTATGGGCATGGGTGGATTAGAGGAATCAGTAAGCAGGGAAGATAACCCTGGTTAGATAGCCCCATGGATTGAGGGAGTCACCGCCCACCCCCACCATCTGTTGTTTGCAGAATTGGCTTCTGAAGAGAAAAAAGGATAAAAATGCCCATAGAGATCTTGAAGGTAGGGCTTACAGGCTTAGCAAGGGGACAGGGTAAAAAGGAAAACTCATTAAATATTGTACAAAAAAAACATCTACAGTAGTTGTTTAATAAGTCATTAGATGTGTGCTTAATGTCTTAAGTATTTATAGAAGTGCAGAACTGGGTATCAAAACATGCATTAGTGTACTGACTTCTGGTCTCACTAGCTCTTGACATTGGCAGAGGCAGCTGCATAACGACTTTCTATACTGGAAATGAGCTGTATGTCAATAACACCACTGAGACCACTCTTATGGTTGTAAGAGTGGTCTCACATGCATTATTAGGGTATGAGAACTGCGAACCAACGGTGAGCAGTTCTAACACCCTAAGCATGTAACTGAGACCACTCTTACAACAATAAGAGTAGTCTCAGCAGTGGTATAGATATATTATTGATAGATTTAAATCAATAATATATTAAAATAAAAATCGTAATGAAATAATACAGTAGAGTGGTGTTCTGTTAGTTTTTCCCATATTCTGCATGCATGCATTACATCACTACTAGGGAAGAACCTTTTATAATTCCCTGCAAGAGACCTGATACCATCCCAGTTCCTGCAAGGTTGAATGTCAAAATATACAGTAGGATATACTGTACATTCCAGTAAAGAGAAAACTGTAGTCACAGCAGGCTATGACTTCAAACCAAACAGTGTTACCTTTGAATTAGTATGACCCATTTCAGCATGTTTTAAGGTCATACTGTCATGCTCGAGTTAGGAGTGGCTTTTATATCCTGACAAATTATTTATAACATCTGACCATCCTTGATTTAATTGTATCATTTCTTTCCACCATGGCATTCATTTTAAATGTCATCTATTTGTGTAAGGTGTTTTAATGCTGAGACTGAGTGGATGGACTCTTTTCCAGCGTGTGAGATTGATCACTGCTGTATTTTCCACAGGCTGAGTATTTGCTATTGGGGTGAACCTAAAATGTGCACGCAGTCTCAGTACCATCAAGCAATGTATTAACAGCAACTGCAGTGCACTTGTAACAAATGTTAGTTTGCCCCTAAAACTACAGTATTATTGTGCGTGTATTGATAATACATTAGTTGCACCTCTTTAAAGCAGTAAGGAGAAAAACTGCACTATAGATGTAGCACTGAAGAATAAACCAGAGAGCACGGTTGTAAGCAGCAACCAGTTGTGAGGAAACAGTGTGGGGTGTATTTCAGAAATGTAGCTCTAGATGATTTAGAGCCTTGTGCATGTTACTTAACAATTGCTATAGTGGAGTATGAATGGCATAAATCAGGATATTGGTATAAGACCGTTGTGCAGGTTACTACATAATTGCTGTACTGAAGTATGAGTGGTATAAATCAGGTTATGTGTATAAAAGTGAGGAGCGTATTAGAAAATTGAGCCATCTTTAAAACTAGAAGATTAGGGAAAGGCAAATAGCAACAGAGTTTACAGCCCAAGGGCTCCCAGCTGGGATATGCTGTGGCATCCCACTAGGCTCTGTTTTGACCTTGATCTTGTTTTCCATGCATACGAAGGCTTAAGGGGAGATAATCAGAAAGCACAATCTGGAGTGTCACATCTATGCATTTAACTCCCAGCTGGATTGCTCCTTTCCTACAAGTAACTGTCAGTGGCTAACATTAATGCCTGCCTCCCTGAAATGGTGATATTGCATGAGAACAAGCTGGTTGTAGTTTAATCCAGACATGATTGTAATGTTTTGGGTGTGTAAGGTTATGATACTGAATGAATTTCCTGGCAGTCTATTCCTACACTGCTTAGGAGGGAAGGGATTGATTGCTTCAGGCAGTGTCCAGTCTGGGAGTCATTCTTGACCAAATCCTAAAAGCTGAATCTCTACATCAGTGGTTCAGAGTGGTTTATACCATCTGTGAAACATAAAATGGCTGCATCCATATGTCTCCGCTCCTGACTTGTCCATTATTATCACACCTTTGTGGACTATTGTAAAGCACTCTATAGCAGCCTGTCTGGAAGGACAATTCATGGACTGTAGCTTTTGCCAAACTGCACCACTGAGGTCCTTATGGAAGCTGTCTTCAAGGGCCATATTAATCCCATTTTAGGGGAGAATTTGGGTATTTATGAACATATTAACATACTAAAATGCCAGCAGAATAGGCCTAACGGTCTTTCGTGTCTGCTCGTTTGGTCAGCCCCTACCCTGGGAGCTGACCTTGCTGCCCCCCTCGCCTTCTCTGCCTTCTCCCTTCCCAGTTCCGGATATTCTCGCTGCACTGGATTTTGCTTCCAGAAACCTTCCCCAGTACCTGTCCCAGCCCCTCTTGAACCCCTCCACCATCTCTGCCTCCACCAGCCCCCTGGGCAGTGCATTCCATGGCTCCACCACCCTCTCAGTGAAGTAGCACCTCCTCCTTTCTCCCCTGAATCTTTCCCCCTCCAGCTTCCACCCATGCCCTCTAGTTGCTCCCTCCTCCTTCCTTCGAAGCACCCTGACTGCTCCTCCCCTATTTACCCCCTTCATGTACCTGAAGACCTCTATCATGTCCCCCTGGTCCCTTCTCTCTTCCAATGTGTACATATTTAGCTCTTCAAGCCTCTCCCCATAGATCCTGTCCCCCAAGCCCCAAATCATTTTAGTTGCCCTCCTCTGGACCCTCTCCAGGAGTTTAATGTCCCTCTTTAAGTGTGGCCTCCAAAACTGCACGCAGTACTTGAGGTGTGGCCTCACCAAGCAGTTATACAGAGGGAGTATCACTTCCCTCCTTCTGGAGGTGATCCCCCTAGCGATGCATCCCAGCATCCTGTTGGCCTTGGCTGCTGCCCTCCTACAAGTCTCCAAGTTGTTCATCTTGACATCCACCACCACCCCCAGGTCCCTCTCAGCCATCGAGACTTGTAGCATTCCCCCCCCCAGGGTGTACACTTGGCCCAGGTTTCTGGCCCACAGGTGCAGTATCTTGCATTTCCCTGCATTGAACCTCAGCTTCCACTTTCTAGACCATCTTTCCAGAGCCTCCAGGTCCCCCTGTGGGGCCACCTTCCCCTCCTCCCCATCCACCACCACCCCCAGTTTTGAGTCATCCACAAAGAGACTCATGCCACTCGTGATACCTGTCCTTATGTCAGAGACATAGGCATTGAATAGGAGGGGCCCAAGGACTGATCCCTGTGGGACCCCACTAATGACCCTCCTTGGGGATGAGAGTATCCTGCCAACTACGACCCTCTGGTTCTGGTCCTGGAGCCAATTGTCTATCCATCTGATCATCTGGTTCCCCACCCCCATTTCTCCCAGCTTAGCCAACAGGCCCTTGTGAGGAACAGAGTCAAATGCCTTGCTGAAGTCTAGAAAGAGGACATCCACTGGTCTACCCAGGTCCAAGCCACTCATCACCCAGTCATTGAACTCCACAAGGTTTGTCTGACATGATTTCCCTGTGACGAATCCATGCTGTGTATCGTCCAGGCACCCTGACTTTTCCAGGTCCCCCCCCCCAGCCTCTCCTTGACAATCCCCTCCATCACCTTGCCCACCACCGATGTCAGGCTGACAGGCCTGTAGTTCCCTGCTACCTCATTTGATCCATCCTTGTGGATAGGCACTATATGCACCACCTTCCAGTCCTGGGGCACCCACCCTGTCCTCAGAGAGATGGTGAAAAGCTCTGCCAGGGGTTTCACCAGGACATCCGCAAGTTCCTTCAGCACTCTGGGATGTAATTTAACCGGCCCCAGTACTTTTTCCATCTTAAGGGACATGAGGGCTTCCCTCACTCTCTCTGCTGTGATTTCCACCTCCGCTACCTCTTCTCCCTGCTTAGCCTTCCCCCCTCCTTCCAGTGATGCCTCCCCCTCTCCAGACCCGCTGATCAATAAGGGTCCCCCATCCTCAGTATCACTGTCTCCTCCCATGTAAGATGCAGCACCCCCATTTTCCTTGATGAAAACTGAGGTGAAGTACTCATTTAGTACCTCAGCCTGCTCCCCTGGGTCTTGTGCCCATCTCTCCCCTGTTTTAATCTGCTAATCTACCCCATCACCCTTCATTTTTCCCCAATGTATCTAAAGAACCCCTTGTTTCCTCTCCTAATTTCCCTGGCCAGGTTCTGCTTCTTCCTTGCCTTAGCTGCCCTCACCACCCTAGTGGCCCTTCTAGCCATCAGTTCATACTCCCCTCGATCCCTTTCACTCCTTGAGCACTTGAATTGCCAATAGGCTGCCTTCTTTCCCCGCACCCTCTCCTGGACCTCCCTGGTCCACTAGCAGGGTTTTCAGATTAAAGCAGCTGCTCACCTCCATCTATCTCATGGGCAACAGTCTGCTTCTGCCATTTGCTCTAAGGAAGTTACAGATTACTCATTAAAACAATCATAACTGTTTTAACACCAGTTGTATATTGAGCAACTACTAATGCTTTCATAGAATGCATCTTTCATATTTAATAATGAGACGGGGACTGTAACTTTATAAGTGTACATACATAAATAGTGTCTTATTTATCTTTTTTCTTAATTTAATTGCATCCTACTACTTGTTTGTTTTTAATGTTGGTTAAATTAGATACTCAATAATAAAATGTAAGTATAGCTGTGTTTTGAAGGGGAACAGTCAGCACCAAGGACCCCACAGCCAAGGGTAGGGCTGGTCCCAAAATATACTTTGTGTGGAAAAACATTTTGGTTTACTTACTGTGTACTGTAGCACAGTATATTGTATCAGCCTAATTTTGTTTACTTCTAAGCTGACATCTTATGTTGCTACAAATCCCTGAATCCCCTGCAGATGACATCAGATCAGTAGGCAGCAATTGGAGATTCAATAGCCTGCAGTGCATGTTATGATTTCAATAATCTCTTACCCTTTGTTTGCTGGTTCCACTGTCTTACCTGAACTAAGTACAGTCACATAGGACTGTACTTAGCCCCTAGAGAAAAGCAGAACCAGAAAACAAGTTATCGGAGATTATAAAAACTCTAACATGCACTGCAGGCTACTGAATCTCCCACTGCTGCCTACTGCTCTGATGTCAGCTGCAGGGGATTCAGAGAACTGTAGCATTGTTTAATGATTTATTTGTAATTTTTGGCCAGGAAAGGCACACTAAGCTAATACAGTATGTTTCCAGGTGTGTTCTGGGGGGTGGGTTGCTGACCCAGAAGTAAACAAAATGAGTCTGATACCATCTACTATACTACAGTAAACAGTAAGAAAGCCAACACATTTCTGCATACAAAGTGCACACTGGGACCAGCCCCACACTTAAGCGTGTTGCTCTTTGTGTTGACTGTTCCCCTTTAAGGTAATGTAAAACATTGCTTACTAACTGAAAAAAAAAACATAGCTACATAGATGTTTAAAGGGAGAAAAAGACTAATTGTAAATCCAGACTTCACCAGTTTGCTATTAGCTGAGTTGCCCTCAAGATCAAATGTCATCTGAGTAAGCTTTCTGCTCCAAAAGTTATCATATTCAGATGACATTTGACCTTGAAGGCATCTCAGCTAATAACAAACTGATGAGGTCTGGTTCAACTGTTTCTAACTTCAGTGATGGTTTAAATGAGTATTTTAAACCAATGATAATTCTCTCTTTTTTTTTTATGTATGATCCGGTTGTTAATAGTATGTGAGTTTCTAAATAACTGTCATAAACTTCAGAGAAAGGACTTCATTAGTCCGAACGCTTAAGCACTTTGTTCTTTTTGTAACATCTATGTTGGTCCAATAAAACGTATCAAACCATTTGCGTTTGGATCTGTTCTTACAAGGACCAATATGGAAAAAACTAAATCTGTATGTCATAAATGCAATAAGACACTTCAGGGATATGTAGTTATAGAGTAATAATTGCACGTTGCTCTTGGCTGCTTAAAGGCCCTCGGTGCAGGTGTCTCATGGCTAACAGCACCCTCGAGTCATGCAATCATTCCCCTGTAATTACTCACCCTGGCATGTCTTATTGCATGCATACATGATTACTGCAATCTATGAATACAGAGACATTATTAAGCTGATAGTGGGAGAAAATAGAATTGCCCCATCATAATTTTGGTGGTCCTATCATTAGGTCCAAGTTTTGCATGCCTTCAAATTTCAAGAGTAACCTTAAGCTCCTTCTGAATTATGGAAGACAATTTACTCTATCTTCAATCCTCCACTGCACCCTGGTCCTCAAACTTGTGGGATCTCTCGTCTACAGATTATTTGTGATTGCCTTTATCTTTAACTGATACGTTGCCTAGTACAAGGTCTTCTTACTCCTCTTCCCCCTTTTCCCCCTGATTCCACCTCCTTTGTTCATAACCCCTTCTCCACACCCCTGTCATTCCCACCCCAACCCTTCTCCACTGTTGAATGTCTCCTTCCACTCCCTCCTTCAATTTCTTCTTCTTCCTCATCTTCCCATCTGTTACACTGTCTGCTCCTTCATCCCTAAATCCCTTCAAGGGAAACAGCACTGATGGCCTTCACCTTAAATGTGTTCACCTCTCTGATCTTGCCACAGCTGCTTCTATCTCCTCCTTCTTAATGCTCTCACACCTAAGAGACTCTTTTGTGGCTCACATTGTATTGTCTACTTTTTAAACCACTCTTTCCATCTTAGTTAGGACCTAGGGCTTTGAAGCATGCCAAAGTCTTTTCCTCCAGAAAAGGTGTGATCATTCTTCCTCTGGGAAGCTATACTACATCTCTTCTAACTGTTCCTGTTGATGTTGCTCCTGTGGCTTACTGTCTCCATCCTGAAGAGGATGAATCATGGACTGTTTACTTCTGCAGTCATTGTCAACCTTGTAAAACTCTGTTTAAAAATCACACTCCATGGACGTGAATGGAGGACGCCCTGGCACTCTCCATATAGTCACACCACAAAACATCAGAGCATGGGGACATGTCAGACAACTTGGAAGTGGAAAGGGATTACATTGCTAGCCCCTGTGGGCAATTTACAATCCCTTCCCTTCCTGCTGGGGTATAAACAATAAATCTATTGCTAGCACAGAGGAGCTCCCATGGAGGAAAGGAAGCTTCCTCTTATTTGTCTAAAGCACCAAGAGGGGTGCTCTTTAACTTGAGCTATCCACTGACTTTGATTACTCAAATCCTAATAGCCAATTCACTAAGAGACATGAGTCCCCCTGCTCTCTGGCTATTCATGTTTTCAAGGACAAACAAGGTTTTCCATGGACATCCATGGTTATCTCTGCTCTGTCCCTTATCTTTGTCCATGATAACTCTATTCATGGCTTGTTCATGGTTGATACACAATTGCCTGGGGGAAAAACACACATGATCAAGAGAGACAAATTAGGATTACTAAATCCATGTTCAATTTGGCAAATGGAAAAAATTCTAATAAAATAACATTTTAAATTATTTCAGGTAGCAGCCATGATTGTCCATGATCTAAATATGTTTTTTGATGTCCATGCTTGATAACTAAGGTTTATTCATGGGTTAGGTTTTAATTATGATATTAGTAAAATGTGTTCTCTTTATTTTCTGTGTAATATTGTATTGGGACTGGTAATATGGCTAAAATATCAACACTGCTTTTATCACTATAGTAGTTCCATCATTTACACTACTTATGGTATAGATTGTACAGTAAAATCATATAAATATTTCTGGTTGTTAACTTAACTTTATTTAGAGATGGGTTCACTTACTCCCTTAACATGGGGTACAGATAATTTTAATTGGAATTAAAGGTATTGACCCCCAAGTGTGATGACAATTTTATTTTAGATTGAAAGATATTACTTTCTTGACTTATTTTGTTTCAAGAGTGCCTCTCCTACAACGTTATGCCCTGCCTTATTTCAACTAAGTGTAATCCACCCAACATCTTGCCAGGACCAGTTTAATTCACAAATTAAATGATGACACTTCTTATAGCTGTAAACGACAGCTACTGTATAGTACCTAGTGTGGTGCTCTGCCCCTTGCTTATGGTTATTGTATGATATTGGTATTATAAATACATGGTTTGTGTAGCATTTCAATGTGTGAGGAACTTGGCCTGTAACTTCAAGGTGTCAGTAGCTGAGAACTACAGGACATAATTAAACTGATCAAGAGAACCATTTAATTGACTTCCTTGCAAAATAGCATTTTATTCCTTTTTATGACCTGCCCAGGCTTTTGAAGTTGAAACCAAATGGGACTTTATGACATCAGAAAAAGAACATCATTAGGCTGATTCCTGTTGGCTTTTTAACTCCTTGGTGCCAGTGTGGGATTGTTAAGTTCAAAGAGAAATGTTTAATTAAAGACTGTCATATTTGGGAAATGGCTAGTTACAGATTTTTCAAGGAAATGACTCGTGTCCTCAGAGACACTTATGTCAGAGAATTAAATCTAAGGGAGAATCCTGCTGACCTCATCCAAAAGGGGGTGGGGGGAAGATAGAGTTATACATGTAACACTGTAGATGAAGTATCATTATCATCTTGGGTTCTGAAAACAGAAAGTTCTCTCTAACTAAAATCAGCACTTACAAAAAGGTAATACTTAGATAGCAAAGATCTAAAGTATTGTGGTAGGAGTTTTGTTCTGTAATGTTCCCATTTTCTTTTGTGACTGTGCTTTCATGCTATTTGTTATGTATTTTATTTTACTTATTTTACAATTTTTAGTAAACATTTTCTTTAAGATACTGCCCGTGTCTCCTCAGTCATTTTTGCATGTCATTGTTGAACTGATATTAAGTCTGACAGCTGTAAGAGCTCGCATGGTGTTACTAAACTGGAAAAAGGTAAGAACATCCTAAGTCTCTTACAGAGTAAAAAAGGGTTCATTTTGGATACCTGGTTAGGCGCCCCTGGTGAAGGATTGCACTGCATTCCCCGAAGAGGGTACGTATCCGAGCCTGTTAATTGCTAGTGGTATGGGACTATCACGCCCCACTAAGATGCACAAGGGTCAAGGGCTCCCGCCTCCCATGGGTCACAGCCGTCATCATCAGTAGCTGTCGTGCTAGGGACCAGGCCTGGAAAAAACACAAGCAAATGTGTTTCTTGGTAGCCAAGCAGCGATATTGGACCCTCAATAACTTCTGCACTAAAGCCATTTGGAGGGCGAAAAAGAACTATTTCAGGACAGCCCACTCCTCCAACTTCAACCACCCTGCTAAATTCTGGAAATCCATCAAAACCCTGCTCACACCCCCCGTCCAGCCACCCACCCCAGCTCTAACTATCCATGGCAACACTGTCTCAGACCCTAGTGAAGTTGCCTCAGCTTTCAACACCTTTTTCACTACCTGCACTGCTTTGCTCCTCACAAACCACCAATGCACCTCAGCCACATCCAGTCAATCCCCACAAACCCACCATCCCCCGTCCCCAAATTCTCATTCCATCCTGTCACAACAGCAGAAGTACTTCATGCACTATGTTCTCTTGACCCAAAGGAAAATGCCCTCTAGGACTAGATGTCAAACTCCTACACCTATCAGCACCTGCCATCGCCACCCCCCTAGCCAACATCCTAAACCTCTCTTTCTCCACTGCACAAATCCCAACTGCCTGGAAGCAGGTGGTCATCATCCTGCTACCAAAGGGTGGAGACTGTTCTGCCCCTGGGAACTACCACCCCATCTTCCTTCTCCCACTTCTGTCCAAACTACAGGAACATCTAGCCCTTACCCAACTTACACAATTCCTTGACTCTACCTCCTTCTTCACCCCATATCAGTCGGGGTTTCACAAATCTCACTCCACCATCACCGCTCTTCTAAGACTCTCAAATGATATCTCCTCTGGAATGGACAAGGGACATATCACCTCGGCCATTTTTATAGACCTAGCCAAGGTGTTCGACACCATCTCCCACACAAAGCTACTCACTAAACTAGAAGATGCAGGCCTCTCTCACCTAGCCACTAATTGGTTCCAGGCATACCTGATGGGCTGACAACAGTCAGTAAAAATTGGAACACAGGTATCCCCTCCACTCCCAGTCACCATGGGGGTTCCCCAAGGCTTGGTCCTGGGCCCCTTACTCTTCTCCATATTCCTAAATGACATCCCACTGTCCTGCTTGAACTCAGCCATACAAATGTATGCAGACAACATCGTTCTATACGCCTCTGGCCCCTCCTCTGGGGACGTGTTTACAGTCCTCCAACAGGATTTTGATGCCATTCAAAAATGGCTCAGGGCAAATCAGTTAGTCCTTAACTCAAATAAAACAGTCTCCCTAACCTTCAGCTCACAACCTAGACTCTTTTTCCTCGCTGCTCCCCCTACCTTCCACACACTGGATGGGTCCACATTGGAGGCCTGCACCTCCTTTAGATACCTGTGAGTTTGGCTTGATCAACATCTTGATTATTCTGTCCACATTGACTCGGTCCACAAAAAACTGCACCCAAAATTGGGAGCTCTTCATTGGAACAAAGCGTGTCTGCCTACCATGGTCAGGAGGGAATTAGTATATAAAATGATCCTCCCTATATTTGACTATGGCGATGTGGTCTACAGCTCAGCACCTTCCTCTACCTTGGCCAGCTTGGACACCCTCTTTCTCTCCTTCTGCCACTTCATCCTCAAATGCCCCACCACCACCCATCATTGTGACATTTACAGTGCCTTACGTCTCCCTTCACTCAAGGCCCGCTGTCAGATACACTGCGCAAATGTCATAGCCAAATTCTGGACTAACTCCCCTCCATCTCATCTCCATCTTGACAGCACAGCCCTTCCCTATCTACTCACTGAGGAGCGCCGACTCCAGGCTGCTCCAGATCCCTTTCATGCACACCTCAAAGGTCCAATCTGCATTCAGATATCACTTGCCCAAACTCTGGAACAACCTTCCTGCAGACATCTGGCTCTCCCCCACCCCAAGGCTCCTTAAACTGCTCTTCCATGACCATTTCTTAGACATATGCAGCTGTCACCAACTATCCAGACCTGCTACTAAGGGGCATCTAACTGTACCCTGACAGTTACTACACTATCAGCAACTTACTAAAACCTGCATGTTCTCTGCCTGTTTACACTCTGAGTTACTTAGGTCTTAACCAAGCAACAGCCAACTGTATACACTGGGGTCTAGGACCTAACCATGTTTAGCAAAATTGTATCAAAATATATGCTCTTGTGTGTATTCTCTATGTAACCCCCAGGTCACATCTGGAAATAAGCGGCCCCCACTCAGTATGCTTGCCTGGTTAAGCTCTTAAATAAATAAATAAAAATACTAGCATAAGATTCACAGTTTGAATCCCTCCAGAACTCGAGACTGAAGGTGATGCAGACCCAAAGAAGACAGGAGGGTTACCCTGTCTGTTACCTGTTCACACTATTGTGCTCTGAGGTTGGCACAGTGGGAGCTGAGGGCCTGACCTGTGGAGTGTGTTTGTGGCAGATTTGGTTGGCCATGGTGTAGTTTAAAGTATTGGTAACACAAGCTTTAACAGTTCAGTGTGTCTGCTTAATACTGTACAGCTCACTTCAAAATAAGGTAGTGATTTTTTTAAAAAAGAAACAGAACTATATCATTTTGCTTACAAAGTTCCTACCTATTTTATTTTTTTTCCAAGTGCAAGTTAGAGTAATCATAGTTAGGGAAGAAGATGGCTTCCAACTACAGTGAGCACACTGCAGACTACCTGAGGCAGTTGTGCAAGGAGAGAGGAGTCCTGCATGAGAGGAGCGCCAACAAGTTGAACTGCATGGAGGCTCTGATGGCTGCAGATACTCAGAGCCTCAAGTTACAGTCTGTGACTGAAAAGGACCGAACCTTGGGCATGGAGGGGTCAAAGTCCAGTGCAGTGTCAGGATCCAGTGAGGATGGCAGCAGGGACAGTGGAAGCTAAGGACCACAGCAGCAGGGGAAGGTCACCAGCATTCTGGAGCCAGAAACAATCAGGCTGCAGATTGAGTTGCGTAGAATGGAGCTGGAGTTTCAGAGGGAAAAGCAACGATTTCACTGAGTCGCAGAGGAGAAGAGGGAGTGAGACCAGTGAGAAGCTGAGTGAGAACAGTGAGAAGCAGAGCATGAACAGTGAGAGGCTGACCATGAAGAGCGTGAGCGCCAGAGGCAACATGAACTGGAGATGCTATGACTCCAACCACTAGCACCAGAGCAGGTAAGTGGCTTGGGTTTAACTGGAACTTCAGGACTAGGTTACAAATTAAATTCTAAATTGATAGCTGAATTTAAAGAGGGGGAGGATATGGATGCCTTTTTAAATCCCTTTGAAAAAGTTTGTATTCAGGCAAATATTCATAGATAGTCTTGGAGCTTCCAGCTATCCCCGCTACTTACTGAGAAAGCTCGGGATGCATTGGGTCAAATGGACAATGAGAACTAATGATTACAGCAAACTTAAAGCTGCACTTTTAAAAAGTATGAATTAAATATAGAAGTATACAGAGCTAAATTCCGTAAAATCAGGAGAAGCCCTGACATGAGCTATGAGGAGCTAGCCACAAAACAATGTCAGTTTTTAAAACATTGGTGGAAAGGAATTGAAGCAAACTCTGTAGATAAATTGAAAATGCTGTATTGTTAGAGCAGTTTTTTGGGGCATTCCCAGCAGAGCTGAAAACCTGGCTTAAGGACCAAGATCCAAAAACAGTGCAAGAAGCTGCTGAACTCTCGGACCGCTATGCCAAGAGCAGACCTGCTCTGAGAGCAAGTGGGGCAGGGGTGGCAGTGCAGAAAGGGAAAAGCACACCTTCAGGGCAGCTAAAACCCTCATTGCCTCCACTGAAACCAGTCAGCCCCAGGTTTTAAAGAAAATATTTTTCTGAGAAAAGAAACGAATGTTGGGTATGTAAAGAAACTGGGAGTATTGACAGAAAGTGTCCCAAAAGGATGAGCAATACTCGAAGTGGTGCTAGGAAAGAAGTGGGTTGTTTGTGTGTCCCTGAAAGCATGCCTGTAAACATGAGGGAACACATGCACCCAGTCACTGTGAATAGTGTACAGACACAAGGGTTAAGAGACACAGGGGCATCTCTGACATTGGTAAAAGGGGATCAGGTAGAGCCTGGTCAGCTTATACCCAATAAATTTGTAACTGTACAGGGGTTCACTGGGGAGGAGAAAACAATGCCACTCACTAGTGTTCTCTTAGACTGGGGTGAAATGGGGGAACTATGCAATAGATTGCTGTAGCTGAACATTTAGCAGTTAACATCATCCTTGGCTACAATCTCAAACAGGGGATGGTGTGTGTAGTTATCTGTAGCCAAATGGCAAGGGAAAATTGTAGTTCCCTGGTCCCTGTAGAAGCCACTGTGGAAAACAATGGGAGGCTGGTTCCCAAGCCTGTGTCTCTTGATATGGAGACTAATGAAAGGGGGGTAGAAAGTTCCCCAGTACCAGTTAACCAAACAGCTATGGAGGGTTACTCCAAGGAAGGAGAGGTGTCCCATTGTCAGCGGGTTAGGGATGACAGTGATCCTGAGTGCCCTGATGCTAGAGCTGAGGACCCTAGTTTAGATACTGATGGGGGCCTGTCCCATGCCTTGGGAATGTGTATGGAGTTTGCAGCTGCTCAGAAAAGTGACCCTAGTCTAGAGAAGCTGAGGGCTTGGGCAGACTCTGATGGAGCACAGTGAGGCAACGAAAAACATAAAATTTATTGGGAAAATGGACTGATTAATATGCAGGATGCTAAGACAGAGGGAGGGGTGATAAGCAGGCAGCTTGTCATTCCCCAGGGCAGTAGTAGTAAAGTTTATTGTTAGACTCATAGAGCCATCAACAAATACAATTTTAAAGTACCATCAAGTTACAATTAATACATACATCATACATCACATATTAAAATACATATAGTACATCAGATTCGATAGCTTTATATAAAATCCCTAACTACATACATTTGTATCCTTATTTCTAGCTAGTACAAATAATCTATTGCACATTAACCCAGCTATTATATTTAGCTTAATAAATACAATCAATTAATAACACATGACTCAAGCTCTAAATAATTGTACCATTAATTCTTTGTTTCTTTTTACTAATTACCTTAAAATAGTTTGCCAGTCTCTGTATAGATCAGCTATCCTCAGTACGCATTATAATGGATGTCAGTGTTTCTAAGTCAGTCTCATATTTAGTATCCATAAAAGGAGCTAGCCAATACTTCCGTTCTTTTAAGTACCAAGTACAATACCACATAACATGTAGCAAATCCTCAGATTTTCCCCTTGAGCAACTACATTTTTCATCAGCTGATTCTTTATATCTACATCACAACCGATTACTATCAAACTGTTCAAATTTGTATTTAACATATATTTTCTAAATTTCCGGATCACTAAGTACATCCAAATAGCTTTTATAGCCAAAGATTTCATTGTTCTTAGCAGACCATCTTGAGTATCGGGAAGTTTTTATTTCTTTTAGGTCTTGGTTTTGCCAGAATGCTTTAATTTTTGAAAATAAGTATTTATTATACTTGTAACTTAGTTGAATGTTCCTCTCAGTGTATTTTAATAATACATTAAATTTATGTTTATTTATTATTGAATGTATTCTAGAATACTGCAGGTTCTTTATATGTACTAATTTGTACCAATTCTGTTTTTCCTTTAAACACTGAGAGGATGTTCGACTTTGTGGGAGCCTTATTAATCTTAACCAAAAACCCAGTTGTTTACATTCAAAGAGTGCATTTATATTTGTTATTCCCAGTTCAGATCTAATATATGTGGAGGGGCATGAATGTCCTATCCCCATTATTTTCCTCAACATTTTAAAAAGTGGCACTACTAACTTTTTTTTGTACTTCATGTCCTATATTTCTGCTCCATACAGGAGTTGAGATTCTACTTTTGCTATTTTATCACATCAATTACAGGCTTAATACTTGCCCCTCCAAATCTGTAATTAAATCTTGACAATGCAAAAATAGTTTTTCTCATAATTTGTAGAGTTCTTTGATACTGTATATTCCAGTTTCTATTTTCATTAAATTCTACTCCCAGGTACACATCAGATTCAACTCTATCTACTTTTCCTTGGGCTATACTCCAATTCCCACTTCTATTACATCCTTTGGGTCCGAATATTACTACTTTGGTTTTATTCAGGTTAATTTTTAGCTGTAGTTCTCTTGAACCACTATCCAGTTTGTTAAGCATATTCTGTAAACCTTTCCGTGTTAATGAAAATAAAACAAAATCATCGGCATATGCCATTACAGCCCACCTTTGCTCATTTATTTTTGGAAAGTCAATCTCAGAAGTTCCAAGTTCTTTTAAAAGGCCATCTATATACTGTATAAAGAGAAAAGTGTTGGTGCAAGAACACAGCCTTGTCGTACACCTCTCTTTACTTCAAAATCTTTAGTCATCTGACCTTCGTTTAGCATTCTAACACATGCCCTGGTGTCCTTGTACAAATTAGCCATGATTTTTACCAGTGTCTCATCTACTCCCTTCTTTAACAGGATTTCTCATAAAATGTTTCTAGAGATAGTATAAAACACTGTAGAGTAGTCCACTAAAGCTGCATATAATCTTTGTCCTCTAATCACTGCATATTTCTCAATTAAATGGTCCAGAATAAATACATTGTCAAAGTCAAATAATTATTTTGGAAACCTGCTTGGTATGAAGATAGTCCCCCAGTTTATCTATTTCTTCCATAAGTCTGTTTAACACAATCTCTGAAAACATTTTTAAAATTATATCTCAAACTGATGGGGTGATACATGACTGGATTTGTTAAACTTCCTTTTTTCTGAATCGGTACTATATATGCTCCTTTCCATGTGGGAAGGTAATTATTGTCTTGCATACATTTATTGAATAATGCTACCAATAATTTTGTCAAAATGCCCATTTGACATTTATAAACTTCTTCTGGTATGTTTTCTGGTCCTGGTGCCTTATGATTCTTTAATGAGTTAATAGCTAACATAACTTCTCAATTATCTATAATAATAGTATTTCTTACTTTTCTTTCAACTATTTCAAACTGAATTTTTCCTTCTTCTTGAGAGTCATTAAAAATCTGAAAAAAATAGTCTATCCATACCTGTTCCGAGATATAAGCATCAGATTCCTCTTTATAGACACTAGTGCCCTTTGCCGCTAATTTCCAGAACCCTTTCTGATCTTTATTATTTACTACTTCACTCATTTCCTCCAATTGTTTTTTATAATAATGTTTACATTTTCCATTTATTAGACTCTTATATTCTTCCTTTTTCATTTATATCTTTTAATAGTTCCATATTTTTATGACTCATATAATGCTTATAACTATTCCTTAATGATTTTTTATATCCTTTACATTCATCATTAAACCATCCTCCTTTCCCTTGTATCCTTTTAACTATATTTGTACCTAGTTTGTTTATTATTTGTTGAAAGATTAAGTACAGAGTTTCAATCATTTGATTACTATTTAATTCTAAGAAATGTGCTTGACTCTCTGCAGTAATTTCACTCATTAAAACATTAGTTAAAACAATTATCTAGCTCAGGGCACCACATAATTTTCCTATTGTTCCTAATTTTCATCACCAAAGGTTGTATTGTCCTGGACTTCTCTACACCATTTACCTTGTTCTGTGTCAGCACTATAAGGAAGTAATCACTCTCTGAGCGAGATATAATTTCTATTATTTCCCATTCTTCTAGAATACCAGACCATAATGCTAGATCTACTACCAAGGATCCTTTAGTGGAAATAAATGTACACTCCCCCATAATGTCTCCATTTAGATGCCCATTTAATGCATATAAATTGTACTTTTTCATAATCAGAATTAAATGTTTACCTGCCTTATTCATCATGTGATCCTTCCTTTCTCTTGGTTTCCACGAATATGGGCTAATTGCACTTGTATAAAATGAATGATCTCCTAAACCATCAAATTTACTAATTCATGCGTGTAAGTACCCCACTAATAAAATGTCTTGTTCAGAATATAAACACATAGTTTCAGCAATTAATGAATTGAGTTGCCCCCACACTGACTCCTTATAAAATTTTGAACACCTATATAATGAATGGTTGAAAAAATGGTGCAGAGCACAGGGGTTTGGCTTCATTGGGGACTGGGGTTCCACCTGGAGGGACACCAGCCTATACTGGAAGGATGGTCTGCATCTGTCCAGGAAGGGAACAAGTCTTTTGAGCAATCAGTTTAAATGCTTCATTGGCAAGCTTTTAAACTAGTCAAAGGGGGAGGCACTGACAAGCAGCAGGAAAATCCCAGCCCTCCCTACAAAACAGGGTACTAAATGAGAAAAGACCGAGGTAGAACGGTCAGTGGGGGATGCTGCAACAGAAGGTAAAGCCATCAAAAAATGGAGAGCAATGAGTACCAATGCCTGTAGTCTGGGTAACAAGCTTCCTGAATTAGTGGCCTTGATGGAGGAGGAACATCTGGATATCATGGCAGTCACAGAAACATGGTACACACAAAACCATGACTGGGACATAAACATACCAGGATACACTGCCTACAGGAGGGACAGGGAGGGTAAAAGAGGAGGAGGAGTAGTTCTTTACATAAGGGAAGGAATAAAAGCAACAGAACAAAAGAGTAAACAGGGAGGAGAAGAAGCACTGTGGGTAAATTTGGAGACAGGCAATGGCACCACAATACGCACAGGGGTTGTAAACAGACCCCCTTCTCAGGGGGAGGAAATAGACAGGGAAATGATAGAAAGTATACTTAGAATGGCAGAAAAAGGGGAGATATTGCTGATGGGTGATCTGAATATGCCAGATGTTAACTGGAGTGCAGTTGCAGCTGCCACGTCGAAGAGTGCAGTTATTCTAGATGCTCTACAGGGGGCATGCCTTAGACAACTAGTAATGGAGCCCACTCGAGAGGGAGCAATATTAGACTTGATTCTCTCAAATGGAGATGGAGAGAAAATCACAGATGTAGAAGTGGGTAGCCATCTGGGAACTAGTGACCATTGAACAGTGTGGTTCACAATAAACACAGCAATAGAGTCAAGCCATACAAAGACAAAAGTACTGGACTTTAGGAGGGCTGAGTTTGCCAAAATGGGTGAGTGCCTAAGGAATGCACTAGCAAATGGTCAGGAAGGAGGGGGTGGAAGAACAATGGGGAATAATAAAAACTGCCATCACAGAGGTAACAAGCCTTTGTGTGAAGCAAATAAACAAAACAAGATGATGTAAGAAACCACTATGGTTCTCAAAGGAAGTGGCAGTGAAGCTTCAAGAGAAAAAGAAAGCATTCAGGAAGTACAAGGAATCGCAGAAGGAGCAGGACAGAGAACTGTATCAGTTAAAGCAAAAGGAGGTTGGGAAGGCAGTCAGAACAGCAAAGGCCCAAACCGAGGAAAAGATAGCCAACTCAGTTAAGAAGGGGGATAAAACCTTTTATAGGTACATCAGGGAGCAAAGGAAGACCAAGGGAGGGATAGTGAGGCTTAATAAAGGGAGGAGGGTGGGCAGAGGGAGTCTGTGAAAAGGCAGAGATACTAAACAAATATTTTTGCTCAGTATTTACAAATGAAGAGGGGGAGGTACATAAAACAAACAGTAGTAACACTCTGTTAACAGAAGTTGTTACCAGCCCATTTACAGAAGAAAGGGTTCTGAAAGAACTCTTAAAACTGAAGGTGGACAAAGCAATGGGGCCTGATGGGATTCATCCCAGAATTCTAAAAGAGCTAAGGGTAGAACTAGTGACACCACTGACTATCCTTTTTAACAAATCATGGGAGGATGGGGTGGTACCCAAGGACTGGAGGAGGGCAGATGTGATTCCCCTTCACAAAAGTGGGAGCAAGGCAGAAGCAGAAAACTACAGACCTGTTAGTTTAACCTCAGTGATAGAGAAAATGATGGAATCACTTCTGAAGGAAAGAATTGTCGAGTATCTAGAGGCCAGAGGGGCACAGGACCCTAGGCAGCATGGATTCACAGCGGGAAGGTCATGCCAGACAAATCTGATAGATTTCTTTGACTGGGTGACCAAAGTAGTAGATCAGGGAGGGGCTGTGGACATGGCCTACCTAGACTTTAGCAAGGCATTTGACACAGTCCCACAAAAGATTAATATACAAGTTAGCCAGCCTGGGAGTAGGTCCCAAGATGACAGCCTGGGTAAAGAATTGGCTGGAGAATAGGACACAGAGTAATAGTAAATGGAGTCCACTCAGAAGAAAAGAGGGTTACTAGTGGGGTACCACAGGGTTCAGTATTAGGACTGGTCCTCTTCAATGTCTTTATATACGATTGTGGAAGGACTGAAGGAAAGTATGTCTCTTTGCAGATGACACTAAGATCTGCAACAGAGTTGATGCACAGGGTGGGGTGGAAAGGATGAGAAGGGACTTGGCAAGGTTGGAGGAATGGTCAAATGTATGGCAGCTTAGATTCAATGCTAAGAAGTGCAAGGTAATGCACCTGGGAAACAAAAACCCAGGGGAAGAGTACACAATGGGGGTGAGATACTAACAACAACAAAAATGGAAAGGGACCTGGGGGTAGTCATATCAGATGACCTAAAGGTGGGCAAGCAATGTGAGAGGGCAGCAAGGAGGGCTGGAGGGATACTGGGATACATAGGGAGAGGCAACACCAGTAGAAAACAGGAAGTTATTATCCCTCTGTACAGACAGCTGGTGAGACCCCATCTGGAGTACTGTGTGCAGTTCTGGAGACCCAATCTCCGCAAAGACATAGACAGGATGGAAGCTGTCCAGAGGAGGGCAACTAAAATGGTGCAGGGTCTGCACCGGAAGACATATGAAGAGAGACTTAAGGAGCTTAATATGTATAGACTCAAGGAAAGGAGGGAGAGGGGGGACATGATAGAAACTTTCAAGTACCTCAAGGGAATCAACAAAGTCCAAGAGGGTAGCATCTTTCAAAAAAAGAGGTGTGCAAGAACAAGAGGGCACAATTTGAAGATGGGGGGCAGCTCAGAGGTAATTTAAGAAAGTATTTTTTCACAGATAAGGTTGTGGATACATGGAACGGCCTTCCGGAGGAGGTTGTGGAGTCAAAATCAGTGGTGGAATTCAAGCATGCATGGGACAGTCATAAGGCAATTCTGGGGGCTGGGGGTAAGAAGAAGTAGGCTGCTGGTTAACTAGGATCTGCAGCTTATACAGTAGGTAGGGAAATGGGCAGACTGGGTGGGCCAAGCGGTCCTTATCTGCTGTCAAATTCTATGTTTCTATGTTTCTAGGTGGAATATATTCATTTATCACTATAAAACACTGATCTTCATTTTTAATTGAGACAAGGATGCAATTCTCTATTATCTTAATTAATGATACTTTTGCAAAGCTACCTTTTCTAATAAAAGTCACCACTCCACCAGATTTCCTTCCCTTACTCTTATCCTTTCTACCTATATGATGAAAACACTCATACCCATTCATTTCAATAAAATCTTCTATACCATGCCATGTCTCTTGTAGACATATTACATCAAAGCTTGATACATATTTCCTCCATTCCTCATCTGCTTGTTTCTCTCTTAATCCCACAATGTTCCAAGAGACGATTTGCGTCCCCTTACATTTATATTTAAAACTACCTTTGGAGCTAGCTCCATCTGGGATCTCATCAGCACTTGATATACTATTAGGGCTTACCGCTGTATTTTTTGGCTGTCATTAATCATTGTAAACAGCCAATATTTGGAATTTGTTTCTAAGTGGAATTTGATTTTCTTTGTCATTTCCATCATTGGAACCTTTTAGTTCTCTAGGCATTCCACTTATATCTTCTAGGTTCACCAAATTTAGTCCCATCACATCTAGGACTATCATTTTTTCCAAAATTCGATTGGCCACTATTCTGTTTTTCACCATAATATTAATCTGTGTATCTTGTTCTTTCCCGATTCGTTCTACTACTTCTATTTCATTCCATCCTAATTGGATGTCCAAGAAATTTCTTAACAGATTATATATTTCCCTAGTTAATTTAGCATGTGTTTCTCTCTATAGCTTTTTCATTCCAAACTTTCTTTTCAACTGAAACACATTTCTCTTCATCCATCTTTGTAAATTGCTGTCTATTTGGAAACATTATAATATCTTTACAGTTCATTTGTTCTGCATTTAACCATACATAATTAACAATTCTGGGAGAGTTAAAATGTATCCAATATGATTGCCAAGTCAGCCTGCATATTTCTAATCTCAAGAATATCTTGTTCACTGATACCTATATCTAGTTCTCTATTTAGTCTTTCTACTACTGAAAGTTGTACATTTATACTTTCTTTTGATATCCATTCTTGTGGGCTCACAATCCTTATCATCGGCATACTCATTCCTTCCTTTTCACTCTTATTTTCACTACTGTTTGAATAACAATTAGTTTTGACTTTTCATTTGGATACAATTGTCTCCTTATAGTTAATCTTCCCATCCATTTCAATTTCTTCCTTTTGAACATCAATTACTGTGCTATTTTGTGATGGGATTCCCCAGTGTCTTACTCTACTATTGATTTGGTTATTTAAGTTTAATATCTCATTCTCCAGAAGCTTCAGATGACTATCTAGACATACATTACCAGTCTGTAGTTATTTTCCCATATTCATCAAATTATTTTCACTCTGTATTTTTCCCTGTGTTTCATTAACATTTATATCTAGACAATGACAATTTTCTTTTCCAGCCTTTTCAACCCATTTTCTTTCCTCTTATGCCTTTTTCCCCCTTTCTATCATTTACTCTATTCAGTGTCCTAGCCTTTAAATGATTACACCTTTGGCTACTCGGATTCCTTCCTACGTTTTTAGTTTCTTTCTTTATTTTTCCCTTCCCCTTCTTACCCTCCTCTGGTATCTCTTGGAACTCCAGGCTACTAAAATCTGGTCTGAGCTTTTCTTTTCATGACATCTCTTGTTCTGACTTCTCTTTATATATTTCTCCTTCCGTTGTATACTGCTTCTGGTTCTGCATAAGTTCAATCAAGATAGATCCCTGTTTTTTCTATATTATACTTCATAATGTCTAACATGTCCCTGTTAATAAGCAGCTGTTCCATTATCAAGATATTGGCTGTGTGCTGCTTAACTAGTAAGTTAACCAATTTTTCACTTAAAAGACTAGATTGATATTCCTTATTTCTCCCTACTAAAACACCCTTGATGAGTATTTTATCCTCTTTTTGGTCATAATGGGTCTCATAATGGCACTCATGGGGCTCATGATTAATCTGTTTCAGCCCTGTAATAATACCTTTTATTTTTTTATTTTTTTTATTTTCGTCTTTATCCTCCTTTCCTACCCCCGGTGCCCCCTCCTTCCATCCGCTCATGTCCCCCGCTACCTACCTTAGGGATCTGCCCCTAGAGTGCCCTTCCTCCTCTCCCTGGCACATTGGGGTCTGTCCTGTAGGTGGTCCGGGTAGACTTAGGGCAGACTTCATCTAGGGCAGCCGGAGGGGTTTTCCAGTTTTCTCCCCTTACACCCACGTCCCCTGGGACGCCGTGTGCTTGGGACGTACGTCCCGAGTGGCGACGTGCTGATGCACGCCAGCCCTCATGCGCCGCGACGTCCCCCCTCCCCGGCTCTGACAAGTGAAGCCGCCTCCATCCCTTCCTACTGCCGGTGCTTCCACCGGCTATGGAAGGGATGCAGAACGCAAAGCGTTCTTGGTCACCCACCCCTGAGGGAGGAGAGCATCCATTGGGACGCTCGATCCTCCCTCCCCCCGCCGACCCCCGGCCGCCAGAGTCCGTTCCCGAACCCGGGCCACCGGCGTAGCGCGAGGTGTGGTGTCCAGCGCCTCAACCCTCAGCGCCACCGGGCCAGCAATAATACCTTTTAAATCTCCGAGATACTTCTTCTATTGTCATTTTACTTTTTGCCAAATAGTTTGAATTACTCATATTTTCTGACTGTATCTTATCACTTAGTCCCATCAATAAAGAGTTTATATTCCAAATATCATAATAGTTAAAAGTTTCACCATAATTATCTATTACCAGACAGTCTGTATCCACCTCCATTTGCACTTGCTCTAAAGTTCCTTCTTCCCCTACATATACTCCGTGTGGATAAACTTCTTTATTTGCACTTGCCCCTTCTATATCCTTTAAATCTAGTTTAGTATTTCTAACACAGGGAGTCAAGGTCTTACCCGCACTAATATTTATTTTGTGTTTAATTCTATCAGTGTGTTCCGTTATTTTAGATTGTTTTTAACTTTTTTGCCTCAGAATAGGCTCATCCATTATTGGTTTATTAGAGGAAGTACTTTGTGTATCCTGTGTCCTATGTCCTGCATCCTGTATCTTTTGTTTCCTAGTTTTCACCATTTTTCACTCTATTATAGCGCTTAACCTAGGCTTAGCTCTTACCAATCACTTATCAAGTACAGAGGTCATTTAAAGTGCTAACAAGTAGAAATTAGCTACACACACACACAAAAAAAAAGAAACAAGGCAATTATTCGAATGGTTCTTAGTTCATAAATTATGAAAAAACAGCAAGGTCAGAGTCCAAAGTCTTCCACCCATATATTCACTTGAACTGCACTTGTTCCACAATATCCCTGTAAGTCATTAACAAGTTTGGGAATGCATTCAAATGTTTTCTTCTAAGATATTCTTTACACTTTCTTTCTTCACAATTCTTTTAGTGCATACACAAAAATCCACGATTCTCCCTTTATCGAGGCAGGCACTGGTATGCACTGTTATGCACTTTTAATCAACCACACAGACCCTTGAGAAATGTATTTTCTTCTCCTGTTACTGGCACTCCATTTTTAATTAATTTGAGATAACTTTTCCCCAGTGCAGATCTTAAATGAAATAAGGAATGGTGGTCAGTAAAAGTCAACAATATTCCATGAATAAATACCCTTCTCTGTTGTAAGTCCACTCTATGTTTAAGTAGTGTTTAAGTTAAATAGTTTGAACACAGGATGTCTATGTTTAAGTACCAATCTTTCTTTATTTACCCCACCCCCAAACTCGTAAAATCACCTATATCTCAATAATACTAGAACATAAAGTATTATAAAATTAGAATGAGTATGGCTTTTATACAGAAAAATAAAAAATAAGGGCAAAAACAACTTATAAAACTAATAATATAGTAATGTAGAAAAGCTCACTTGAAATTCATGCTATTTCCTGCTTTACTTTGCCCATCTAAAGGAAAGATACTTTTCGTTTCCGTGTCAGTTTAACAGCTTAGCAGCTTACAGCTTGTATCAACACCAAATATTTTCCTTCAGCAGTATGTAAAAAAACAGAGTAATTCTCTGTCTGCTCATAAACACAGCTCACAGCTCGATGGTTCCTCTAAACTGGCACTTCTGAATAACAGGATGCCATGCATGCGCATTAAATAACCAAACCACTGACCTAAGTGTGCAAACTTAAAAAAGGAATTTTTCTAAGATTAAAAATCTAACCATGTTGCAAGCAAATTCCAATAAATTATTCAAAATAAGCTGTTAACTATGTTCAGTTGCTAAAATATATCACGAGCATTAGCTACTGCTTAACTCGTTTATCTATAGTGCACTGTATACATCTCACCATTTCACCATTTTATAAAAAATAAATACATTTAAACACTTCAGTGCTTCCTTTTAAAACTGAGGACTCTCCTTTTTTCTCCAGTCCTCCAGTTTTCTACCCTTTTAACTTTCTGTTTTCAGAGTTTTGCTTTCTTTCACTGTTTCCTTTCTGTTCTGTCCAGCACCCCGCGGTGCTTTCTTCTAAACCTTTTGCCCAGCTCCGCTGCCTCCACCTTCAGCACTCTAGGCCTGCAAAGAAAAGTCGGCAACAGGCAGAAAACCCAGAGACGACTGCACAAGGTGGCCCGGTAACAAGGCTGTTCCTCAGCTAGGTAATAAGCTTTCCTTAGGTGGCATACCTTTCCTGGATAAAAGCTTGCTTTAGAACAGCTTCTGCTCTGCAGGTTTCTCCTCAATCTACTAGCGTGCAGTGGTTCATCTCCAGTCTAGAATCCCAAGCAGCCTCGTTCCCCAGGTGTACTGTGAGCAGTTGCTCAAGATTGCACATGATATTCCCTTGTCTGGTCAACTGGGAATCATGTGCACTACACAGTGGTTGACCCAGAATTTCTATTGGCCCAATATCACCCAGCAGGTGAAGGAGTATTGCAGATCTTGTCACCAGTGTCAAGAAACAGGGAAGGCAGGTAAGAAAACCCAAGCCACCCTAATTCCATTGCCCATAGTGGAGGAGCCATTCCAGAGGGTGGGAATGGATGTTGTGGGCCTTTAAATACTCCCAGCTCCTCTGGGAAGATGTTCATCCTGACTGTGGTGGATTATGCCACCCGGTACTGAGAGGCAGTTGCCCTATCCTCACTGAGGACAAAGTGGCAGATGCCTTACCTGGGATTTTCTCCAGTGATGAGTTTTCACAGGAGGTTATCACCGATTGAGGGGGTTCCTTCATGTTGGACTTGATGAAATGTTTGTGGGAGAAGTGTGAGGTGGTGCAGAGATGCACTACACCTTATCACCCGCAAGCCAATGGTCCTGTGGAAAGATTTAATGGTACCCTGAAGTCAATGATCCAAGCATTTGCTGAACAGCATGGGAGGGACTGGGAGAAACACCTTCCCCACCTGTTGTTCGCATACAGGGAGGGGTCCCAAGAGTCAACAGAGTTTTCCCCCTTTGAGCTCTTATATGGACGCCAGGTATGTGGGTCCCTAGCCTTGATCTGAGAGGACTGGGAAGGCAAGCACACCACCCAGGGAACTCCCGCAGTGGATTATGTCCTTAGGTTTAGGGAAAGGCTGAAGGAGCTTATGGGGACAGCCCAGAGCAACCTGGCAGGTGCCCAACAAAAACAAAAAGTGTGGTATGACCGCAGAGCCAAAGCTAGCTCATACACAGTGGGTCAGGAAATCAAGGTCCTCATCCCGCTCCAGAAGGACAAGGTGCAGGCTGTGTGGTCAGGACAGTACAAAGTAGTCAGAAAGTAAATGACGTGAACTATTTCATAGAGTTACCTGACAGAAGACATACAGAAAAAATGTACCATGTCAACATGATGAAGCCAAATGCTAATAGGGCTGACATGGCATTTGCAGTGTGTAGTCTTGGGGAGGGGATGGATGAAGGAAACCCCCTTCTGGACTTGCTGGAAGAAAGCAAGTGGGAGTCCTCTGTGGAGGCAGTTAAATTGTCACCCCAGCTGGCCCCAGTCAAGATCCAGGAAGTAACTGAGGTTTTAGCAGACTTTGCCCCACTGTTTAACACCAAGCCTGTTCTAACCCCCTTAGCGATGCATGACGCGGAGACAGGGACCCAGACACTCATATGGCAGAGAGCATACTGGGTGTCAGAGGCTGTCCAAAAGGACATTAGGAGGTAGGTGGATGAAATGCTGGATTTTGGGATAATCCAGTAATCCCACAGCCCCTGGGCCCCACTTGTAGTCCTTGTTCCCATGCCAGATGGCTCTACTTATTTCTGTGTGGACTATCATGGACTGAATGCAGTCATAAAGTCAGACACCCACCCAGTGCCCCAGATGGACAAACTTCAGGACAAGTTGGGAGGGGTGACCTACCTTATGACTATTGACCTGACAAAGGGGTATTGGCAGGTAGAGTTAGCTGCTAGAACTAAGGAGAGGTCAGCCTTCATCACTCTGATAGGGTTATTTGAATTTCAGGTAATGCCTTTCGGAATGAAGAACGCACCGGCCACTTTCCAAAGGTTGGTGAACCAGGAGTTAAAGGGTGCTGAGGAGTATGCCATGGCATACCTGGATGACATTGTCATCTTTAGTGCCAGCTGGGAGGAACACCTGTCCCACCTTAGGGAAGTGCTGGGCAGGATACAGAGGGCCAGGCTCACTGTCAAAGCTGAGAAGTGCCAGGTGGTCATGGCTGAAGTGGCATACCTTGGGCATGTTGTAGGCCAGGGACAGCCCTGTCCTAGCCAAGTAAGAATAGAGGGGATCAAGGCATGGCCCAGACCAGAAACACAGAAGCAGATCAGGAGTTTTCTAGAGACAGCAGGGTACTATAGGAAATGTGTACCCAATTACAGTGCCCTGGCTGCTCCCCTATCTAACCTGGTAAAGAAAAGGATGCCTAAGAAAATTACCTGGGAACCAGCCTGTGAAAAAGCCTTTACCAGACTGAAGGAGGCACTGTGCAGTGCTCCTGAGTTGACAAGTCCAGACTATAGCAGACCCTTTATAGTCCAGACTGATGCCTCAGATGTGGGTATTGGGGCAGTGCTGAGTCAGACATCCAACCAAGGGAAAGATCTCACCCCATTGTGTACTTAAGTAAAAAGTTACTTTCCAAGGAGCAGGCATACTCTGCTGTTGAAAAAGAGTGTCTTGCCATGGTGTGGACCCTAAAGAAGTTAGAACCATACTTATTGAGGCAGCATTTTGAGTGTACAAACTGACCACAGACCCCTGGTTTGGCTGACACAAATGGGAAAAACGAATGGTAGACTATTAAGATGGAGTCTTGCCTTGCAAAGGTATGACATGATGATCTCACATAGGGCTGGAGCAACCAGTCAGAACACAGATGACTTGTCGCTTCTATATGAGGAATGAACTGACTTGGGGAGCTCATCCCATGCAGAGGATAGAGCCCCCAAATTCAGTATAGGTGGGGGAGGAGTGTGATGCTCTGCCTCTTGCTTATGATTATTGTATGATATTGGTATTGTAAATACATGGTCTGTGTATGACATTTCAGTTTGTGAGGAATTTGGCCTGTAACTTCAAGGTGTCAGTGGCTGAGAACTACAGGATGTAATTAAACTGACCAGGAGAGCCATTTAATTGACTTCCTGCAAAATGGCATTTTATTACTTTTTTATGACCTGCCCAGGCTTTTGAAGTTGAAACCAAATGTGACTTTATGACATCAGAAAAAGGACATCATTAGGCTGATTCCTGTTGGCTTTTTAACACCTTGGTGCCAGTGTGGGATTGTTAAGTTCAAAGAGAAATGTTTAATTAAAGACTGTCATATTTGGGAAATGGCTAGTTACAGATTTTTCAAGGAAATCACTCATATCCTCAGAGACACTTATGTCAGAGAATTAAAATCTAAGGGAGGATCCTGCTGACCTCATCCAAAAGGGGGTTGGGGAAGATAGAGTTATACATGTAACATTGTAGATGATGTATCATTATCACTTTGGGTTCTGAAAACAGAAAGTACTCTCTAACTAAAATCAGCACTTACAAAAAGGTAATACTTAGATAGCAAAGATCTAAAATATTGTGGTAGGAGTTTTGTTCTGTAATTTTCCCATTTTCTTTTGTGACTGTGAGCTCATGCTATTTGTTCTGTTTTTTATTTTACTTATTTTACAATTTTTGGTAAACATTTTCTTTAAGATACTGTCTGTGTCTCCTCAGTCATTTTTGCATGTCATTGTTGAACTGATATTAAGTCTGACAGCTGTAAGAGCTTGCATGGTGTTACTAAACTGGAAAAAGGTAAGAACATCCTAGGTCTCTTACAGAGTAAAAAAGAGTTAATTTTGGATACCTGGTTAGGTGCCCCTGGCAAAGAATTGTACTGCATTCCCTAAAGAGGGTACGTATCTGAGTCTGTTAATTGGGTACGCTAGCATAAGGTTCGCAGTTTGAATCCCTCCAGAACTCAAGACTAAAGGTGATGCAGACCCAAAGCAGACAGGAGGGTTACCCTGTCTGTTACCTGTTCACACTATTGCGCTCGGAAGTTGACACTGTGGGAGCAGAGGGCCTTACCTGCGGAGTGCTTTTGTGATACCTAGCATATATACACAAATTTATTTTTCCAATTTAAAAACAATTGTCAAAATATGTTCAGGTTGTAGCTGTATGCCTAAAACTAATTCTTTACCAATCAGCCATGTTAAATAATAGATTATTTGGTTCCTTTTGGCTACTGCTCTTGGTCAATGTTCCTATAGAATTTTTTCAATCATGATCTCCATATTTTATGGGCTTTCCCAGTGTGTTTTTTGAATGTTCTGGACACACCATGATCAATCATGCCTAATAATAGTTCATCCATGTTTGAGCATGGTTGGTCCATGGTCATAAGATGGGTAGCAATCACATTTGCATTTTTTTTTGCATATCAGAAGGTCAAATTTGACACTCTAAACTCATATTAATAATCACCAATATAATATTTTTGCAGTTCATGAACAAAAAAATAAGGTTTAAACAAATTAATCAATTACTTGAACATTAATAAAACTACAATGAGCACTTATTTATAAAAGAGTCTGGTTTTATTGTGGCATAAATAGCGACTAGGCTATTCTGTTAGTTATGAATGAGGAGGTTCTCCATAACAAAGAGGAATAATAGCAATAGGCAATAAATAAACGCTATTTCAAAAGCACGTGCAGATAATATGTATTCATTACACAATATTAAGTATGTTGAACAAAAAAAAAATAACCTGAACTGTTCAGAAATGTGTTTTATAATGCAGGAAATGACTGAGTCTAGCCATGCTTAACTATGGATGAGCACGGTTATTCAACCGTGTAAGGACTATTACTGGCTCTTGATGACTGTGTATGACCATAGTTATTTGACTTGTTGATCCGTTGAAGTCTTGTTTTGACTCTTGTTGGTGGTTGTTGACCATGGTCTTTAAGAATGGCATGATGTGGCTATAAACGACCATGGTTGCCTGTGGTTCTATTTCACAACAATTGTCAACCAGTCCATAACCAAGCATGGTCAAAACTATGTTGACCATGGTTTTTGACAATTGTCAACCTGCAGCTGAACCATGGTTGACCCTGGTTCAACCATGCTATCCTCGCAGGGGTAATAACAAAATCTGAATTAAAAAAATGCCTTAGATTTTATAAAACTGTCTTTCTGTTGACATAGTGTGATTGTAATATTAATATAACAATATAGCATATTTCAACTGTGTCAGTATGTTGAAACTACTTCTTTCTGTCGAAATAATGGAAATGCATTATTAGTATAACACCATGCAGTAAAAGTACATTTCCAGCATATTGATACACTCACAGTGTATTGATAGAATGTAATCATGTTGACCTGATTCCAAGCTTCATTTTTTTCTTTATATTTATTTTCAGATTTATTTTCTTTTTTTAGACTCTCATCAGCAGAGTTACCCACACCTACCCAGTCCCATTCAATTACTTCTCTGGCACTTACCCATCCTCATGGGTTCTAGAGGGCATTCTGCCCAATGGTGTATTCCATTGGGGCCCTAGCAGGAAAGTGCCCCCCAGGTCCACTAGTGCAGAGGAAAGTTGGAGTGGTGGGTCCTGAGTGTGCCAGCATTAGGCTGCTACACTCCTGGGGTTTCTTGTACCAACAAGGATGCAACTGGTGAGGGCTCCTTGGTACACATGTTCACACAATTGTGTGGCTGTCCTCTGGAGCCAATATATGTGATAAAAAGTGAAAAGGAATAAAAAAGTTATGAATATTTTTTGTGTAAGCATACAGTTAAAAAGTATTTTTCTGTTTTGACCAATATTTGGTGCTGTTTAGAAGAATATGTGGACTTTGGGATGGAGGGATTAGAAGTAGATAAAAAAATGTTGGCTGGGACTTTTTCTTTCATGTCAGTAAGTGTTAGGATTTAATCACGGGTAAGGAGATGTACTGTATCAAGCTGCTAGACCCTTTCTAATTCTATCCTTGGTAAAATAATAATAAATGCTGGGTTACTCAGCGCCAACCAGACATTGTCGCACTCATCGAAACCTGGTTTTCCAAATCCACCCCTGACTCCTTTGTCTCCCTCCCTCCCTGGTTACACCCTTTTCAGGGAAGATCGAGTTGGTAAGCATGGAGGTGGTTCTGCTGTCTACATGTGTGACTCCCTCCTTGGACATGCACTTCCACCACCCAAGCTTGATAATGGGGTGCAAGCCCTCACATTAAAAATCTGCCCCAACCCTGGTAAGAGCCCACTCTTTCTCACCGGTGCCTATATTCCCCCCAGAAAGCAAGACCTTGCCATTCAGGTGCTTGCTGACTACCTTTC
This sequence comes from Neoceratodus forsteri, assembly GCA_016271365.2. NCBI lineage: Eukaryota > Metazoa > Chordata > Ceratodontiformes > Ceratodontidae > Neoceratodus > Neoceratodus forsteri. The sequence continues at coordinate 232,143,399 of JADMNL010000028.1, forward strand.
TGGCCTACCACCCAAAATGGCCCAGATAATTGTTGGTGACCTGAATATCAATTGACTCTCTGCCACGGCCTCCCAAACCAGAGATATCTTTTTCGCCCTTGACATGTCTCAACTTGTCACCACCCCAACTAGATTCAACCCCTCTACTGGCTCCAGCACCTTCCTGGATATCACCATTACCAACCACCCCCAGAGGGTGCTCGATATCAGTGTACTTCCCAACTCACTTAGTGACTACTCCCTGGTCATATTCTCTTGGGTCCACTGCCAACAGAAAATCTGCACCACAAACCACCCAGCAATGTCGCCTACTCCCAAACAGCCTGTGTCACCTTAAACAGTACCTCTCACAACTGGATTGGTTCCCAATCAGGCTTGCACCATCCATAGATGAGGCATTGGATTTTTTCACTCGCACTTTTAACACTGCCTGTGACCTCTATGCCCTCTTCATTAGAAATCGCACCAAAAAGCAAAGCATGCCCTGGGTTACCCCCTCCCCTCCTTCACAAACTTAAAATGAGAGACAACCTATGGCACATTGCCATGGAATCTGGCAAGCCAGCTGATAGGCAAGCATACAACGCTGGACACAATAAGTGTACTTGAGTCATTCGACAGGCCAAAGCCCAGTACTACCAATCCACTCTTGTCTCCTCCTGGGGGTCAGCTAGAAACTTTTGGGATAATGTAAAGAAGCTGAATGAGAAATCCTGCTCCCCACCACCCTCTCAACTCTCCTTTAATGGAACTGTCTGCTGTGGCCCCCTTGGCATTGCAGACTGCCTAAACCACACTTTCTCAGACCTGAGTTCAGTCCTGCTCAGTAACTTCTTTGACCCCATCCCAGTAGCACCCCTGCCCACTCTCCAGAGACCTCCTTTCTACCTACGTACCATATCCCCGTTGGAGGCTAGACCCCTTCTGCAAAAAGCCGTTAGTAGTAACATCCCAGGCACCGACCTACTGGACACTAGGCTACTTCATCTGACGTTAGATGCTATCCTGGTCCCACTTACTGAGCTGCTCAACTGCTTTCTGTGCCTGGGGCAGTTCCGAAGCACATGGAAAACCACCATCATCACTCTCATCCTAAAGAGCATCGATCAAGCGACCCCAGTTAACTATCGACCTATCTCCATCCTCCCCCCACTCTCTAAGGCCCTTGAAAAAGTAGTTACCAACCAGCTTGTCGAATACCTGTCCATGCACAATATTCAGTGCCCTGAGCAGCATGGCTTTCATGCAGGTCCCAGCACCACAACCGCGCTACTTGAATTCTCCAACTTCCTGCACTCTGCTCTTGATGCTGGAAGTCCTACTGGTGCCGTGTTATTGACCTCTCCAAGGCCTTTGACATGGTATGCCATCCCCTCCTGCCTGACTCCCTCAGATGCCTTGGTTTCTCCCCCATCCCCTTGCATGGTTCACCAGCTACCTTTCTGCCAGAAATCAGTGGGTAAAAATCAATAGCACCCTATCTGATGCATGACCTGTCCGCTCTGGGGTTCCCCGGGGCTCCATTTTAGGCCCTCTCCTCTTCAGTCTCTACCTCAACTCCCTCCCCTTGGCCTGCCCAAGTAAGATCCTCCTCTACATGGATGATGCTGTGCTCTTCGCCTCTGACCCCAACCCCAACACACTCCAGGCCACCCTCCAAGAAGCTTTTGATAGAGCTGAGCACTGGTTCACATCACGAAGGCTAGTCCTGAACCTAAAAAAGACCAAAGCTATGCTCTTCTCGCATTGCCAAAGCAAAGCCAGTGGTGCCCCTCTTGTGATACTGCCTAGCACACTAAACCCGATTGAGCAGGTTTCTTCCTACAAGTATCTGGGCATTACCTTTGATTTGGCACTCTCCTTCCATTCCCATATCAATGCCCTTTCTTCTGCCACCAATGTCAGAATTGGACTGTTATACCACCATAGGGACTGCTGACCACAAGAGGCCCTTAGATTGGCAATCACCTCCTCTATCCTGTCACTAATTGACTATGGGCTGCCCATCTATGCTGCAGCCGATAACACTGCACTTGCAAGAATCCAGCTCTCTATAAACAAGGCCTGCAGGCTAATGTTGGGAGCCCCTAGGCACACTCATATATGCCTGCTGTACTCCACCACCAACTTGCTCAACCTTGAAGAAAGACTCCACTTCCAAACCTGCCTTCTTGTAAAAAAGACCCTGCTAGGGCTCTCCTCCCCAGGGTCACCACCTCCCTGCAGCATGCCTCCCCCTCAGTCTCCACCCACAGCACTGTCAAAACCTCCCTTATTGCCCCCAGGGTAAGGACCTCTATGGCCCAGAGATCCTTTGCTATCAGGCTCCCTCATGGTTCAATTCCCTCCCAGCCAACATAGCTGACTCCACTAAGCTTGGTCCTTTCAAGGTCTCCCTCAGAAGCCATCTGACAAGCACTCACTGCTGCAACTGCACATAATCCCACAATGCCTGCTGTCCCATATCCAATATGCACTTATTGACAAATACCTGGGATAACTGAGTGGGGTATTCTTTAAGAAACAGTTAGGGTCCAATATTCAGAATCATGCAAAGTGGAGTGCAAAAATTTGCGCTGTGCCTTGCAGTTGCCCAGGAGCCCAAAGTTGCTAGATTCAGTCAAATAACACAATGGTGCTATTCAACTGAATATAGGGCCATGGTGGCACAGCGCTAACTTAGTGCTGCCCCGACATGACTCCCGAAGTATACCACCAGAATGAATAGTGCCAGAGCACTATCTGCAGTATTCAAAGGGAATTATGTAAATGAGTGCATTGGGCATGCAAGGGACTGAGGGGGCCATTTGCTTGCTCATTATGGGCACATCTGCATGGGTAGCAAGGCAGGTTAGCATGGCGCCACCACCCCCAATTTCCTAGTCTCAGCCATGTATAGATATCCCTGGTGGTTGTGGTCCCCCCTCCCTCTGATCACTGGCCCATACTTTATTACAGAGAATCCCTGGTGACAGTGGTCCTCCCCCCAATCGCCAGCCTGTACTGTAGGACACAGAATCCCTGGTGGTAGTGGTCCTCCCTCTGATCACCAGCCATACTGTATTACACAGAATCCCTGGTGGTAGTGGTCATTCCCTGATTGCCAGTCTGTACTGTACTACCCAGAATCCCTGGTGGTAGTGGTCCCCCCCACTCCAATCGCTGGCCCATACTGTAATAAACAAAATCCCCGGTGTTAGTGCCCCCCCCAATTGCCAGCCCATTGTAACAGTTCCAACACTCCTTTGAGTCCAGTGGTTTCCCCAGGACCCGAGCTACAGTACCGCCAGTGACAAGTCCCTATTCTCTGGTGTCTAGTGGCCCCACACTGTGGCACTGAGCACCCCCCAATTACCTTACCAGTCTCCTCAATGCCATGGTTGCATATGGTGACTGGTGAAGCCCTCCTTACACCTGTTCAGCTGGCCACTGTATGCCCAGGAATGGAGCGTGCCCCTCATTAACAGGACAAGGTGATGCACCCTTTCCTATAAATAAGGGTCATGCACCATACCTGGACATATGGTGGCTGGCAGTCCTATAAATAAGGGGCATACTACATACATGGACATAGGCTGGCTGGCCGAGGAGTTGTGAGGAGGGCTGCACCCATCACCATATACACCTGTGGCATCGAGGAGACTGGTAAGGTGGGGGTGGGTGCTTGGTGTTGAGGTGGGGGTGTCACTAGATGCCAGGGAGTAGGGTATTTTACTATGGGCTGGTGATCGGAAGGAGGGACCACTTGCACCAGGGATTCTGTTTACTACAGTACAGGTCCACAATCGGGGGACCACTACCACCAGGGATTCTGTTTACTACAGTACAGGCCAGCAATCAGAGGTGAGGGGACCACTACTACCAGGGAGTCTGTGTAATACAGTATAGTCCGGCAATGTGGGGGGGACCACTATCACCAGGGATTCTGTTTACTACAGTATGGGCCAGCAATCAGAGGGGAGGGACCCCAACCACCAGGGATTCTGTTTACTACAGTTTGGGCCAACGATTGAAGGTCAGGAACAGTACCACCAAGGCTTGTTTCATGACATACGGGCTGGCAACCAGAGGGGGGTCACCAACCATAGGGGCGGGTGTGCTCCCCTAGTGGCCAACTGGGTAGGTGACTGCATTACCTCCGGCAGCTGCTAGAGTTGCCCGGGGTAAGTTGGGGTTTTGTTCGGCGGTATTTGCACAGCACAAAAGGACCATGCAAAACCCTTTTGCACTGCACAATGCTGCTGAATATGGGGTAGCATGGCTATTCATGGGCATGCCCCTCACTTTGCCCACCCACATACATTATATTTTGCATGAGTGCTAACCCTCTTTGACCACGCAACAGCCCCTTTTGAATATGGGGATCCAGGGCAAATCCCAGTTTGCACAAAGACCCATTAGAGCCTGCATAGACCTCTGAATATTGGGCCCCTAGAGTCTTCACGAATTATAGAATTGATGATGTGGGGTGATTATTGTTCTTTTTTTATGGCAGGGTTTGGTTTAATGAAAAGAAAAACTTTACAAACTAAATATTCACTTTTGCTGACTAGGTCTAGACAGACACATCTAGAAAAAAAAAAGATTGGATAAGACAGAGTTATTTAGTGGAGGCTAGAACAACCAGCACTTAACAGTGCACTGCAACTACAGACTGGGCAAAATGTCATCAATGGTCTGCAATCCATTACTGTCATATGGGAAGAGGCATCATGGGAATAGGAAACGTAATAAAAAAAGCAAGCATGGAGATCCCCTGGGGCTACAAAACAAGTAGGCAAATTTAGAAAAATATCCTAACAGCAAAGGAAAGTACATACTAGGACTATACACATGAATTAAAACACTGCAAATTTTTTTTTAATAAATTTTGACTATAGTTCCCCTTTAATCAATTCCTTGGTTTTAAAACTTTGTTTGGGATCTGTCCCCATTTCTATCTGGGTTCTTTTTTTTGAGTGCTATCTGCTGCAGTTGGGAAGAACGATTTCAGTCATACCGTTTAGTGACAAACAATATAACTGTCCGTTTGGTGGGATTTCAGGACTTACTGCTGCAGTGCCTGTTACTGTGGCTTGAACAGATGGTGGTGGAATCAAAGAAGCAACTGCCATGGCAAAACCATCAGTCAAAAATGCTGTCCCTCATTTCTTAGGCTTCCATTTCTTATTGCTTTCTGATATACCATTTGATCCTTTCTGTGACAAAAACAGAGCTCAAGCCCACTTACAATGCATTTAAATTGGAAAAGGCACAATTCACACACCCACACATGACACAGTGAGGAAAAAAAGCACATACGGAATCCATGCCTGCTTGCAGTAGGTAACTAGCAAACAAAGCTCAGGGTTAGGGCATGTACCACACCGTTGACTATCAACTTACTGTATGTAGTAGTGAGACAGAAGTAAGTTAATGCACATCAGTGACCCCCCAAACATGCACACACATTCATCAGTGACTACACACACACACACATCAGTGATCACACACACAGACACACGCACATCAGTGACCACATGATACACACACACACACACACACACACACACACAAAAACACACACATAAACACACACATCAGTGACCACGCACACACATACAACCATACATATGTAATTTTCTTTTTTAAAAACAGATAAACACTCTAGGACATGAAAGACTTTTGTGCTAGCTTATGTGTCTATACAAAAATCAAAGAAACACCACTAGTGCTGTTTGAAAATGCTTATGTCCGAAAACAATTAGCAAAATTTAAATATTTTGAAAGTGTAGAATTATGCAGAATTGAAAACATTTTCATGGAATTTTGCTCTTCACAAAGTCTTTAAGTTGTAGGAAACTACCCATAATAAAGTAATTTATTTTTGCTGCCCAGAACAAGGTCATCAAGAAAAAAAAACATATAGCAGAAAATAAAAACTTGCAGAAAAGAAATGTCACTATTGGATAACTTTACAAGGTGTGCAGTTTTGCAACATTGTGCTGCATTTCACATTTCATGAATGCAGTTTAAGACCATGAAATTTTGAACTACTTTTCTTCCATCATCAACAAGGTTTCAATCTGACCTGCACAGGGCCCACTGCATGGTTACTTTTCTGCAGTGACAGCTGTGATAGGGAAACAGATGCTGATGAGCTGCGGAGGTGTCTCACACAGTTAGGCAGGAATGGCACTTATAAACCATTTAACCCAGAGACATGCAGCAACAATTTCCAGGCTAGATAGTGCTATATCTTGAAAGTCAGAATTAAACTAGCTCTTGGCTGTGCTAAATGTTTGGAAGCAACACTTTGTAATGCTTGATGGAGAAGAAAAAAACTGGTTTTGCAATAATCCCTGCAGTCAGGTATAGTGTATATTCCAGTTTTTCCAGCTTCTGTTATCCTTATACAAAAAAGTTATACATATTATTCACCACAGTGACCTTGAGTGAACAACTAGGTCACTGCAAGACATACGGCAGAGTTAGAGGCAGTCCAGGGGTCTGGTGTACAGTAGCTATCAAACTAATTATAAAAATATATACAGTAACTAATTTGTATTTGGTTATACTAAGCTGTTAATTGGCTAGCTTGCCTATCTTTATGGTTTTATATAGATTTATTGTTACTGTAATGTGTTTTTCAAAACTTTTTCTTTTTACCTCCTTTGCTATTCCCACCATAGAAACACAGAATCTTTTGGCAGATAAGGACCATACGGCCCACCTAGTCTGCCCACTTCCCTACTCACTGCTGCAACCCCAGATCCTGTTTGATCTGCGGCTCTCCTGCTCTGCACATCTCCAGGGTACCCTTTTGTCTATCCCTTGCACTCTTGAACCCCCATATTGCTTTAGCCCTACCACTTCTGCTGGAAGGATGTTCCACGGCTCCACCATCCTTTCAGTGAAAAAATACTTCCTAACATTGCCCCTGAGCCTTCCACCCTTCAGCCTCATATCATGCCCCCTTGTTCTTGTGTAGTGTTTTCTCTGAAATATGCTTTCCATCTGTACCTTGTTTATTCCCCCAAGATACTTGAAAGTCTCTATCACATCTCCCCTCTCCTTTCTTTCCTCCAGTGAATAGATATTAAGGTCCTTAAGTCTTTCATCATAGGGCTTCTGGTGCAGTCCATGTACCATCTTTGTTGCCTTTCACTGGACTGCCTCTGTTTTGTAAATGTCCTTCCAGAGATGTGGTCTCCAGAACTGGACTTCATACTCCAACTGAGGTCTCACCAGTGATCTGTACAGTGATATCACCACCTCTTTCCTCCTGCTTGTTATGCCCCTCCCTATGCACCCCAACATTCTGATTGCTCTCCCCCTGTATTTTCACACTGTATGGTCACCTTCAGGTCATCAGATATGATAACCCCCAGGTCTCTCTCACCTGATGCGTGGTGGCCAGAATTTCCACACCCATCCTGTACCCCTCCATTGGAGTCCTGTGACCAAGGTGCATGATCTTGCACCTTTTAGCATTGAAGTTCAATTGCCAGTCACCCTGACCACTCCTTTAATAGGCTTAGGTCCGTTCTCATTTTTTCCACCCCCTCCGGTGTGTCCACTCTGTTGCAGATCTTGGTGTTATCTGTGAAGAGGTACACCTTTCCTCCCCACCAAGGGCCTTCTTCTGCCCTTGTCAAGCCCCTGCCCATTCATGAAACTCCTTCTAACAAAACCTTGAGGACCTTGGGGCAGTTGGGAAACACTACTGCATTGCCCCACCTGATTTGTCCTTTGAGGTACGATCTTGCTTGTCAGCTCATTGGCAGATTATACCTACATATCTATCCAGCTACCCACAGTGGAGGCACCCCGGAGGCTATTTATCCCTCAGGCTGGGAGGCTGGAACCCAGATTGGATGTGGGAAGGGGGGCAGGGAGTCATCTGCCCAAACAAAGGTCCCTTTTTTACTTTTCTTGGCCCTTCCTCTGCTCACATGCATGAGTGTTGAGCAGCATCCTGGGGGAAACACATTAGTGTGTGGACACTCATGCTGCCAAGCAAAACACAGCCAAGCCATTACCAGGAGCCATCACAGGAAAAGTGCTCATAGATCCCACCCACCTGGGAGAAAGTCATCCACATAGATTCTCCTTCACCCTTCAACCAACCTTGCCCTTCAGTTGACTCAGGCTTAGGGTCCAAACCCAAGCTGCCTGCATGCCGAATGGATGCTGCACTGCTCAGCATCATTAAGTCAACTCCATTAATGTGTTTCTTGCTCTTTAAAAACTTTCTTTCTGCTAGTTATTTTGCAAGTTCCACTAACTGACAGGTCAGAGGACCTAGGGTAGGAGTATTTAAAGCAGTTTAGGTCCCCTAGTAATAGCTGGTGGCTTTTAATCTGCTTTACAGGAAATTGGACACCACATAAACAGAGAAGAATAGCTGTTATTGTAAGTGATTCTAACTCTGAGTGGTGACACAAAGAGTCACCCTCCCAAAATGACTTTGTGTATCTTATCTCTTTTATTCTTTTAATCATTCATACTGACTGTTCAATATATATTTAGTCAAAAAAGAAATCAGCAGCACATCAAAAAACACTTGCATTCCACTCCAATGTTGGGAGAATATAAAATGTAATTTTTTTAAACAAACGAGGCTAGCACCACCTCAATTGGGATTAACATTTCACATCACCCTGACACTTTTTCAAGACATGAAAAAGCATCAGCAACGTGAAAACGTTGTTGGCCCCCTTGAAAACTCATTGAGTGGAGGCAGTAGGGGAACGCTGATACCAGGAAATCCTGTTACATTTGCACTATGCTGTGATTTATTTGGAGCACTAAGTAAAAAAACCTTTTGTTAAATTGAAGTGTCTGCATCCTTTCTTGAGCGCACCATGCTCTTGCTCATTTTAGTTGTTGTAGAGGTTCTCCTCCTCTTTTGTGGTGCAGCTCGGCTGTTCAGCTGGATCATGGCAAACATTCATTTGGCCTACCAGGAAGCTGGAAGACCTGGGGGTGGGAGGCAAGATTGTTGGGTGGGTCAGAAGTTGAATGCAGGACAGAAGCCAAAAGGTGGTAGTTGGGGGAAGTCTCAGATGCTAAGGCTATGATCAGTGGAGTCCCACAGCGCTCTGTGCTAAGTCTGGTGTTTAACATATTCATTAGTGTTGCTTAACATATTCATAAGTGACACTGCAGATAGGATCAAGGCAGGTAAGATCTGTCTGTTCATGGATGACACAAAGTTCTGTGGGAGTGTGGACATGGAGCAGGGAGACAAAAACTCAGGGAAGACCTGGATAGGCTTGAGATGTGGTCTGACATTTGGCAACTGGGTTCAATGCTAAAAAGTGCTAAGTTATTCGCTTGGGGTGAAAAACCCAGGGTCCAAATACTTTGCACTTTTTTTTCTCAGAAGAAGCCAGAAGGAGAAGGAAACAGATTCATTTCAGTGCTTTACAGTAAATTGTACATTGCTATTTTTGTTTTAAACTTAGATTGTGGGCTTTTAGTGACACTGTAATTTCTTTGCTGTCTTTACTTAGAATTGTTTTTGGGCTGTTGAAAATTTAAAACCTAGTTTTGTGTGCTTGTAGTGGTGGTGTTTTTCTTTGCTGTCTTTAATTGCTGCACATTTTCACGCCCCCTCCCTCCCCTGCCCCTAACTCTAATTATATGCCCTGTTAAATCTGATTGACAGGAGCTAAGCACAGGAGATAGTAGGGGTTGTGACGTAGGAGGGGCATAAGGGGGAAGAAGCCCGCCCTCGGCACAACAAGTGTTTTGACTCATTTTTTCTTTTTCTTTTTTCCTTTTTAAAGAAAAGTATCTGAGGATCAGTGGCAGGATTTTTAGGACAGTAAATTAATAAAAGGGGAACTAGGAGAGTTTCAGTAACAGACAAGTACTGGAATAGCAGTATAAGTGTAACATAATGTGGGGAGTGGTGCAATGCAGTGGCTGCAGGGCAGCCACATTCAGGCAGACCTTCTGGATGCTGAGGTGCTGCCCTATCTGCATGCATCTCTCTGGACTGCAGTATAAGGTAGCCAGACTCAGAGCAGAAGTAAATTGGGTCAGGAGTACAATCACCCCTATCCAGAGACCACCCAGTCCAATGCCGCTGCCTCAAAGGATGCCAAGAACGAGGAACACTTGGATGGCAGTGGGCTCAGGGAGGGCTAGGGCAGTCAGGCAGAGGCACATCCCAGATCCTATTCCACTCAAGAACTCATATGCCACACTGGCAAATGGGGACAACTAAATAGAGGTACCCAGAGAAGTGGAAGGAAAGGATGTGGCGGTTAGCCAAGGAGGTGACCTCAGAGAGGAGAGCAGTGGACCCCAGAGGAGGAGGAGGAGAAGGAGGAGGAAGCGAATCCTGGTGGGGGACTCCATCATAAGAGGGATCCAGTTAGGAACACAGGAGGGGGAGGACAGGGAGGTGAGGTGCCTACCAGGTGCCATGGCATGGAGGGATGGAAGGAAGTTCCTGGGGTTCACTGGGAAGGCAAGATGGGAGGGTGAGCTGGATGTCATTATCCACCTAGGTACTAATGACCTGGCAAATGGGGAGCCAAAGGAAGTTCATGAAGAGTTTAGGAAATTGGCTAGGGGTCTCAAGCAAGCGGCTACTTCTGCCACCTTCTCGGAAGTACTACCTGTGAGAGGCATGGGAGAGCATAGGGGTGCATGCACCAGGAACTTTAACTCATGGTTGAAGAACTGGTGCTGTGAGGAAGGGTTTGGATTCATTGGTGACTGGAGACCCACCTGGAGGGATGGAGGCTTGTTCAAGCCTGATGACCTGCATCCATCCTGGAGAGGAATCCGAGCACTCAATGATAAGTTTAAATGCTACATTGACAAGCATTTAAACTAGCCAAGGGGGGTGGCAGGCCAGCAAGGAGGGTACCTAATTGCCCACCCCCCACAGCTAGCAGTAGAACCAGTGAACTGGAGGAGTGGATATCTCTACAAAGCAGTGTGCAAAAGATGGAGGTAAGTGCCCAAGAGGTGGATAGGCAGAAAAGGGGCACAATTCAACAGAAGGACAGACAGAAAGGAGAACCAGGGATAAAGGACAACCAGGATAGGGGCTGGAATAGAACAGCTAAACAGTCTAGGGAGGCCAAATCATGGAAAGCCATGTGTCCCAATGCCAGGAGCCTTAGCAACAAGATGGAAGATCTGGAGGCTGTCATGGTGCAGTCAGACCTGGACATTGTGACCATCACAGAAACCTGGTGTAATGATAACCATGACTGAGAGATGGCCATACCTGGCTACAACATATTCAGAAGATATAGGGCAGGTAGGAAGGGAGGGAGGAGGAGTGGCACTGTATGTGAAAAATGACATAAGGGCCACAGAGATCCAGGAGGAACAAAATTGGGGAGAGATACTGTGAGTTAAGCTGGAAAGGAAAATGGAGCCAGCCATCTGCACAGGTGTGGTCTATAGACCACCAGCCCAGGAGGAAGAAACAGATAGGGAGCTGATGCTAGCCATCCAAAGGATGGCAGACAAGGGTGAGGTAGTGCTGGTTGGAGACCTCAATATTCCAGAAGTGGACTGGAGCATCCCAGCAGCAGCATCAACTAGGAGAAGATTTATCCTGGACTCCCTTCAGGGTGCCTTCATCAAGCAACTGATCATGGAACCAACTCGGCAGAAGGCAATACTGGACCTTGAGCTCACAAACAGAGACAGTGTGATGGGGGTAACAGTAGGGGAGCACCTGGGGAACAGTGACCACTAGTCATTGTGGTTTGAAATTACAGAAGGAGCAGAACCAAACCACATAAAAATACGTATCCTGGATTTTATGATTTTATGGGAACAGACTTTGGGAAAATGGGGAAATGCTTGAAAGAGGCATTAAGGGGAATGGGGCAGGAATCAGGGGTTGAGGAACAGTGGGCAGTATTTAAAATGGGGATTACAAGAACAACAGAATTATGCATTAAGCAGGTTAGCAAGGGGAAAAGGAAGAGGAGGCCATTATGGTTTCTAAGGAGGTAGCAGAGAAAGTGAAAGCCAAAAAGATTGCATTCAGGCAATACAAAAAGACACAGGCAGAAGGGGATAGGGAGAAGTACCAGGAGAAGCAAAGGGAGGCAGGGAGGTCAGTAAGGGAAGCTAAAGCTCAGACAGAAGAGCACATAGCAAAATCAGTGGGTAGAGGGAATAAAACCTTTTATAGGTACATAAGTGAAAAAAGAAAGATACACGGAGGGATAGTGAGACTGAAGGGGGAGGATGGGGGCCACGTGGAGGATGACAACAGTAAAACTGACATACTGAACAGGTATTTCTGCTCAGTCTTTACTGAGGAAGAGGAGGGTAATGGGTCTGAAGGGAGTACAAGGGGTGGGAATGGTGCAGAAATGGACACAAGTCCCTTTACACAAGAAAGGGTCCTGAAGGAACTGGAAGTAATAAGAGTTGATAAAGCAATGGGGCCAGATGGGGTGCACCCCAGGGTCCTTAAAGAACTAAGAGAGGTGGTAGCTGAACCTCTGGAAGTCCTATTTAGCTGATCACTGGAAACAGGGGAGGTACCCAAAGACTGGAGGACAGCAGATGTAGTCCCCTTATACAAAAGTGGGAACAAAGAGGAAGAGGAGAACTACAGACCAGTCAGCCTCACCTTGGTAGTGGGGAAGATCATGGAAGCACTACTGAAGGAGAGATTGGTGGAACATCTGGTTGTCAATGGACTACAGGACCCAAGGCAGCATGGTTTCACCAGGGGGAGGTCATGTCAGACCAACCTCGATGAATTTTTTGACAGGGTGACTAGGGAGGTGGATCAGGGGAGGGCAGTGGACATGGCCTATCTGGACTTCAGCAAGGCCTTTGACACTGTGCCACATAGAAAACTACTACACAAACTGGGGAATATGGATGTGGGCAGGACAGTAGTGCAGTGGGTAGGTAACTGGCTGGGCGGCAGGACATAGAGGGTGGTGGTAAATGGCTGTCACTCCACAGAGGGAAGAGTGACCAGTGGGGTACCACAGGGATCAGTGCTGGAACTGGTCCCATTCAACATCTTCATCAGTGACATTGTGCAGCACCTAGAAGGCAGAATTTCCCTGTTTGCTGATGACACAAAGCTCTGTAACAGAGTATACACACCAGAGGGTGTAGACAGAATGAGAAGGGACCTGCAGAAACTTGAAGAATGGTCAGGGATTTGGTAGTTGAAATTCAATGCAAAGAAGTGCAAGATAATGCATATGGGGCACAAAAACCCATGCACAATATATCAGTTGGGGGGGGGGTGAAGATATAGCATGCACCAAGTGGGAAAGGGATCTTGGGGCTATCATCTCTGATGACCTCAAGGTAGGGAAACAGTGTGACAAGGCAGCAGGTAAAGCAAATAGGATGCTGGGATGCATAGGCAGGGGCATCACCAGCAGAAAAAGGGAGATCATTATTCCACTGTACAAGACACTAGTGAGGCCCCACCTGGAGTACAGTGTACAGTTTGGAGACCTTACTTATGCAAGGACATAGACAGGTAGAAGGTTCGAGGAGGGCAACAAAGATGGTACATGGATTGCATCACAAGTCCTATGAGGACAGGTTGAAGAAATTGAATATGTACTCCCTGGAGGAGAAGAGGGAGAGAGGGGATATGCTAGAGACACACAAGTATCTTACAGGGAGGAACAGGGTGCAGGAATACACTATTTTTAAGCGAAAAAGATGTTCCAGGACTAGAGGGCATGGGATGAAGTTGGAGGGAGGATGATTCAGAGGAGACGTGAGGAAGAATTTCTTCACAGAATGGGTGGTGGACAAGTGGAACACCCTGCCAGAGGAAGTGGTGGGGGCTGAAACAATCACGGGATTTAAGAATGCAAGGGATAGACATAAAGGAATTCTGGAGGTCAGGGTTAAGGGGCAACAGATTTCTAGGAAAACATAAAGTAAACTTACAAGATCAAATGGGCAGACTGGGTGGGCCGTAGTCCCTTATCTGCCAACACTGTCCATGTATCTATGTATCTATGGTTGGGTGGTGTGCAGGTAACCAGGTCAAAGGGGTAAAAGGACATGGGTGTAATTATGACGAGTGAGTTGAAACACTTGGTACACTGCAAGAAAGTTGCTGCCAAAGCAAATCGAATGCTGGGCTTCATAGCCAGGGGAATTACCAGCAGGAAGGCTGAGGGCATTCTATCACTGTATAGTCTCTAGTGAGACCACACTTAGAGTACAGTGTGCAATATTGGTGCCCTTATTTCAAGAAGGATATCAACTTGCTGGAGGTGGTCCAGAGAAGGGTAACCAAAATTATCCAGGACCAGCAAGGCAGCACCTACGAGGAGAGGCTCAGGGAGCTTAACATGTACTCTCTTGAGGACAGAAGGGGGGGGCATGATTGAGACCTACAAGCACCTTAAAGGTATAAACAGGGTGAGCACCGAGGGCTCTTCAGCCTTATTGGAAACAAGACTACTAGGGTTAACAGCCTAAAGCTGGTGGGGGGGGGTTCCAGAGGGAGATGAGGAGGCACGTTTTCATCGAGAGGGTGGTGTCCACATGAAATGAGTTGCTGGAGAAGGTGGCAACTAAAAATGGTGAACAGTTTCAACAGAGGACAGGACAGGGTAAGGGGAAAAGATGTAGGTAGCGTGGGGGGAAGAGAGTGAGGAGGTATTTAAGGGAGGTCAAGGGGGATATGGGGAAGGGGCAGTTCCCTCCGTAAACACAGGGTGAACTACACATTTGAGCAGCCTAGATAGAACCTAGGGCTTTTATCTGCTGGCACATTCATATGTTCATTTGTTCTAATAAGAATGACATGCTCAGTTTAAAAGTCATAACTAGGTTGTTATGTTTATGGCCATTTTGAAAGGATTCTTGTTTTGTTTTTTCTTAGCATCTCACAGGTTGGTTGTTTCATAACAATGATACTTACGTTTATTATGATTATTTTGTTTTGAATACCATCACTGATTAACTTAATTGATTCTATTTGATGATGTTTCTGGTTTAAAGTTTAACAATATCTTTTTGCATTAAGTGTGATGACACTTCCGGAGGTACGAGGCACCAAGCCATGCTAATGACTGGGAATTTTTATTCTGCAGACTTTTGGGACATTTGTGTGCTCTTGCCTTGTGCAGTCACAAGATTTCCTGCACTTTTTGATGAACAATAAATAGCCAATACTGTGTCTCCAGAGATGTAACACAGTCAAAGTGGTGCTATCAAGATCCTTAGCTGTAACAGAGAGGTTGTATGATATCTGTATTTTATCACTATTTGAAACTGTATCATTGTAATACCTGTCTTCAAAATGCATTGAAAAGAAAGTTAAAATAAATTACCCAAGTTTAGTTTTAGTGATTTATAATAAGTCTGGAGGCTTTCTTTTATTTTATTATGCCATCCTGTCCCCTGGCACTGAAGTGGAGTACTCCCACCTAAAGCTCCCACATGCGAGCACACTGTATACAGGATAAGAGGTACAGTGGCTCTGTGCATTGATTAGCTGAAATCATGTTGGAGACTTATAATGTATGATACAATACAGCCATGTGATGCCTTATAATGCCTGTTTATTGTGCACATTTTTGCTCCCATTAAAAAAGCATCTGGAAAAGAAATAGAGGATAATGCATGGTCCGCAATCTATAACAAGCATGTGTAGCCATTGAGAGGTTGGCATGCTGACCATTTAAACCTCAAGAGCACAGCTTGAGAGGCTTTGATCGCCATGTCAACCTCAAGATGGTTACACTCACTTGGCATAAATCGCGGAACATACATTGTCTTTTATAGTGTATGGTTCACGATAAAAAAGGAGACATTAGTTTGCATTCACTTTTGTACTGAGCTGCTCTCTTCCAGTGTAATTTTTCACCACCGTGGCCATTTTGGGAAGAGCAGGGATTGCAGAATGCGCATGCACAAACAGGCTCCTGCCTGCGAAACATACATGAGAGACCATGTTCTGTGTTGTGCTGCAATAGCTACGTATCTAGTGCAGCACAACAGCTGCAGTGACGTAGCTTCTACAGCACAACAAACCTATTCTAGGGATGGATTTCTATCCCTAACATCATTCCATCATACACTGTAATGGAATAAATATTCAATAGCTAGAAGATGGTGCAACATACATTAATGTTTTGTACCCACATCTGCGGCCCCTTATGTTCCTAGCAGCACCCTGGTGACCTACTGTTGGCACATGTCTTTACAAAACCCAAAACAGCAATTGTCCTGCACCATCCTGCAGCAGAGGTGTTGGGGTGAAAACAGTGGTGGGCTTCAAGTATGCATGGGATAGGCACAAGGGAATCTTCTTTGGGAAAGAGGGAGGGGGGCCGAAGATAGAAACATAGAAGTTGATGGCAGATAAGGACCGCAAGGCCCATCCAGTCTGCCCATTTCTTTTTCTACCTTATGAATGTGCCATCAGCCTTTGCACTGTCAATGGCCTATCTATTCATACTCATCTGTATTGCTCCCTTATGCCTATCCCATGCTGTTTGAAGCCCTGTACTGTATTCATATCCACTACTTCCTGAGGTAGGTCGTTCCATGCATCCACCATCCTTTCTGTGAAACAGAACTTCATCACATTACTCCTTAATTGGCCTCCCTCTAATCGCATGCTGTGTCCTCTTGTCCTGCTATTTTTCTTATATTGAAGCATGTTGGACTCTTTCACCTTGTTAATGCCCTTAAGGTGTTTGAATGTCTCGATCATATCACCTCTCTCCCTTCTTTGCTCTAGGGCATGCATATTCAGCTCCATTAATCTGTCTTCATATGTTTTCTGATGCAGTCCCTGCTCCGTTTTGGTTGCCCTTCTCTGGACTGCCTCAATTTGGTTAATGTCCTTGTGAAGGTGTGGCCAACAGTACTGCATGCAGTACTCCATATGGGGCCTAACCAGTGTCTTGTGAAGAGGGATTGTTACCTCCTTGTTACGACTTGTAATACCCTACTAATACACCCGAACATCCCCCTAGCCTTACCTACTGCTTTAGTGATCTGCTTGGATGATTTCAGGTCATCTATGATGATGATGCCCAAGTCTCTTTCTTTCCTTGTGACTGCCAGCAACTCCCTTCCCAGCCTATAGGTGGCTTCAGGGTTTCTCTTCCCTATGTGCATGATCTTGCACTTCTTTGTGTTAAACTCCAGTTGCCACTCTTCCGACCATTTTGCCACTTTATCCACATCTCTTCTCATTCTGCCCACCCCATCTGGATCATCTACTCTGTTGCAGATCTTGGTGTCATCTGCAAACAGACAAACCTTACCCTCCAGTCCATCTGCAATGTCATTGATGAAAATATTGAAGAGAACTGGCCCCAGAACTGATCCCTGCGGTACCCCCACTTGTGACGTGCATCTCTTCTGACTGTATACCATTTACCACCACTCTCTGTTTTCTGCCCGTTAATCAGTTTGCCATCCAGTTGACCAACTGCTGACCCACCCCAAGCCTACCCAGCTTATTAATCAATCTTCTATGTGGAACAGTATCGAAAGCTTTGCTGAAGTCAAGGTAGATGACATCAACTGCTCCCCCTTGGTCCTCCACTCTGGTTACCCAGTCAAAGAAATCTATGAGATTAATTTGACAGGACCTTCCTGTTGTAAACCCATGCTGTCTTGGATCCTGTGTTCCTATGGATTCCAGGTGTTGCGCTATCCTTTCCTTAAGGAGTGCCTCCATAATCTTGCCCGCCACTAAGGTAAGACTGAGTGGTCTGTAGTTCCCTGCCTCCTCCCTGCTACCACTGTTGTGGAGTGGGATCACATGACCCCTTCTCCAGCCTTCTGGGACCTCTCCTGTGCTCAGAGACTCGCTAAACAGTTCTGATAATGGCTCTGCTAGTTCCACCCTTAGCTCCTTTAGTACTCTGGGATGTATGCCATCAGGTCTCATTGCCTTGTCCATCCTGAGCTTATCGAGCTCTTGTAGGACCCCTTCTTTTGTGAAGGGACTAGTGCACACCTCCCTTCCCCTGTGTCCATGGTGCTGAGCTGTGGGCCCTGCCCTACCTTCTGTTCAGTAAATACTGAGCAGAAGTATCTATTTAGGATAGATGCCTTTACATGGTCCTCCTCCTCTTCACATGCCCACTCATCCCCTTTGATCATAGCAATATCCCCTCTGGACTTTCTCCTTTCACTGATGTATCTATAGAAAGTCTAGTCACCATTTTGTATGCCTCCCTATCTTCATCCTGCTGCATTCCCTTATATTTCCTGAAGGCCAGCCTTTTGGCTCTGACCTTTTCTGCTACTGTTTCTGAGAACCAAAGTGGTTTCTTTCTTCTTTTGCACTTCCTTTTCTCTCTAACACAATGGGATGTTGCTTCAAGTATTGCAGCCTTAATGCTTGCCCGCTGTGCCTGTACCCCCTCACCTGTATTTCTTTTTACCAGGGCTAGCTTAACTCTGTTGGCAATCTTATCATAGTCAGCTCCTCCGAAGTCCCATATTTTTGCCTTGGAATGGGATGATTTAGTTCTAGTGGCCAAATTGAACCATACCATGTGATGGTCACTGGCCCCCAGGTGACCTTCTACCTGGAGATCTGTGATCCTTTCCCTGTTAGTCAGTACTAGATCTAGGATAGCCCTGTCTCTTGTGGGTTGTTGTACCAGTTGTTTGAGACCCTCCCCCTGCAGGGAATCTGCTATGTGTCTAGTTCTGGCAGATGTTCCTGCTGGTATTGACCAATCAATATCTGGCATGTTGAAGTCTCCCATTATCAGAACCTCCCCTTTAGCTGTCATGTTTTGTATATCTTCTAACAGTAATGTGTCTATGTCCTCCCCAAGTCTGGAGGCCTGTAGACAATGCCAGTTCATATGGCTGTCCCATTTCCTGTTTCCAGGGTGACCCATAGTTCTCCTGACTCCTTTTGTGTATTCTGAATTTTTGTAGCTTTGATATTTTCGTTGACATAAAGGGCCACTCCACCCCCCTTTTTGCACCTCGGTCTCTTCTGAACAGTACATAGCCAGGTACTGAAGTCTCCCAAGTATGGTTACTGGTAAACCATGTCTCGCTAATGGCTACTGTGTCCAGTTTAGCCTTTGTCGTTATTGCCTGCAGGTCTGGGATCTTGTTTCCCAGACTGCGAGCATTTGTGTACATGATTTTCCATTGGCCAGATTTCGGTGTGTTAGTTGTTGGGTGAGGTCTGGCATTTCCCCTGTGCGTTGTATGGGGAGCCGGAACTTTTTGCTTACCTGGTGATGCAAATGAATTACAAACATGCTGAACTCCTGTTTGACCACTAACTGAGGGGGGAAGGGTGTTCTTCCCATTCGACGTATCGTGTGCTGCACCCCTCTCCCCATTTGCTAGTTTAAATATTCTGTAAAGACATCAAACTTCTGCCCCAATGCACTGACTCCCTCCTTAGTCAGATGCAGTCCATCAAACTTAAAGAACTTTCACTCCCAAAACTGTTGCCAGTTCCCTACAAATTTGTGTCCTTTTTCCTGGCACCAGCTCTTGAGCCACATGTTTAGCTGCCGTATATTCCCTTCTCTGACCTTCCGTCCATCTGCACCCCCCTCTCCCAGACTGGCAGGATCTCAGAGAAGGAGATGCTAGATGAAATGGATGATAGTTTGTCACCCAGCCTGGTCAGGTGTTCCTTGGTCTCCACAACTGACCGGCTGGCGAGATCGTTACTCCCTATGTGTACCAGGATGTCAATGTTTTCTCCTGCTTCCAGTACAATTACAGCAATGTGGTCAGCGCCTTTCTACGCTGATGTACCTGGGAGACATCTGACTGTTACCCCTGGCTGGAGATAGATATAAACTCCCCGAATCATGGAGTTTCCTATGATCAGAAGTTTTGGGATTTCCTTTTTACTTTTACTTTTTTTGTTTTGGTTCCTGTTTTGAGTGAGTTTTGTTATGCTGGCTCCTGTGCTGCAGTGTCCTGCTCTGCAGAGTCCTCTGTCCCTTTGTTTGATTTCGGAGAATGAGGCAGATACCTGTTTGTAGTTTTTATATGGTTTGTGGAGGTGATATTTTGGAGAGCACTGAGTGATGGGGCACCCGATTTGCCCATCTTAACCACCTGCCAACCTCCTGGACCAACTACCCTCTGCGGTCAAGGTGCTTCTGTTGGATGTTGGGGAAATGGCAGGCAATTCTTATAATATATTTCCTCCTGAATATGCGATCTGAGGTGCGCAATCTCTGCCCATGCTGCCTGGAGCTGAGCCCTTAGATATCCAATGGCTCAGCATGAAGGACAGTGTCCTAAATCCTGTAAAACTGCCCTTCTGAAAGGCACCTGCAGTTAATAATATCCATTCCAGATAGATTGCTGGGTTTATAACCTGGTCAGAGTAATTAGAAGGAGGAAAATGAAAGCAAAAGTTTGATTTTGTGTTTTGTTTGTTTGTTTGTGTATAATTTGTTATAACAAGTTAAATTACTTGTGCCCCTGTAAATGAGGTCACTGTGTAGATACCCCTCTGATCTGCCCCTTTCTGCTTTGCTACAGGAAATGTCACAACTGTGCTACCCTATAAAAGGAGTGTAGTGTGGGGTGGTTGAGGATGGGGGTGGGTGGCTGGGCTGTTCCCCTGCCGAAAAAGAAGAATCATAGATGAAAGAAACAAGGAGGTAAGAGCAGAAACAATCAGCCAGCAACAAATGCAGTAGCCCTGAATGCTTATCCTAATGATAGATAAAACTGTAAAACCGGTAAAGCACCACCTGTAATAATTTCACAGAAGATATACCCTGTAAGAAACACATTGCTACAGAGAAAAATAAAGCAGTAACAGAAGATATACTTGTAAAAGACAATTTGAATCAGAAGATTGCAGCAGTAATCTATAAACACACACCTGTAGGCACAGCCAGTAATAATGCAGCAGAAGGTATACCCAGCAACAACAATTTGAATCAGAGAAAAATAAAGCAATAAAATGTTAGCAACAAACAGTAACAATCCCTGTGAGTACACAAGAAAATAATAACACACAGTAAAGTACGGTCTGCGGTGACATGATAGGCTAGGCAGGGAAAAATGGACAGACTGACTGGGCCAAAGGGTCCTTATCTGACATCAAATTCGATGTTTTTATGTTTTACAAGCTTTAAGTGAGCCAACAAATGCAGAATAAAGATGAAAGTTACCAGGTAGATCAATAAAAAACCTTGAATGTTCATTAGAATATGTCAGTTAAAATAGAAACAACTACATTAGACTCACAAACTTCAGCTTTTAATTGTGCACTTTGCCATCTTGATTATTTCTAGTTGCTGGATATGCAATATCAGAGAAAGGAAGTGTTTCAGGGAACCCCAGGTCCAACCACGTGAGCTTGTTTCTCAGTGGTTAGAGCACTGGGACAGTATTCCGGGGGCCTGGGTTCAATTCCTAGTAGGTCACACTATTGCTTTCTCATTACAATTTGTTATTTAAATTGCTTAGCAGTAGCTAACACTGCACCAAAAACATCTAATTATCACCTTGATTATTTCTAGTTTCAGGATATGTAATCCCAAAAGAAGGAAGTGTGTGTCCGGGTACCCCAGATCCAACCATGTGAGCCTATAGCCCAGTGGTTAGAGTACCAAGACGGTATTCTGGGGTATGGGTTCAATTCCCAGTATGTCACATTATTTCTTTCTCACTTCGGTTTTTGCAGTAAACAAGGCAATTTGGAAGGAAATTAATCCCTTTTGTCATGCAGCAACTCGATACACTGCATTGCTTCCTGCTGTCACCATTGTACAAATTCCAGAATCCACTGCTGCTCACATCAGAAGAGGGCTGCAGCAGTCAGAGATCCAATAGCCTGCAGTGCATGTTAGAGCTTTCATAAGCTCCAATCAGATGTTTGCTAGTCCCGCTGTTCTCCCGGGGCTAAGTATGATCCTCTGTGACTGCACTTAGTCCAGGGAGGATAGCAGGACCAGCAAACAAAAGATCAAAGTTTATAAAATCTTTAACATGCACTGCAGGTTATTGAATTTTCCACTTCTGCAGACTTTAACTGATGTCAAATGTAAAGTAAAAAAAAAAAATTTTTTGCTCACAGAATGCTAACTAGAACAAGATCCGCACTTATGGGTGGGGCTCATAGTACTGACTGTTCCCCTTTAAATAAACTTTCTCAATATTAAATCATCAGAATAATTAAATCATTACCTCCAGTTGTTTCACCATTTTCCCAAGTAATGCTATACACCACCTCCCATTTTATTCCTCCACTGCTTCTGGTTGTCCTGTTTCCTTAATAGAATTCTGTTTGAAAAGACTGCAATGGGACTTCTGGTTCCGGCATGACTGGATAAGCAGCACGCTTGTGGTCTCTCTGTTGAAATTTAAATTAATCAAGTCTTAAATAATTATGAAACAGCCTATTCTTACCGGATTCCTGAGTAAAAGTAAACCGCTGTACCAGTCACAGTCAATGGCAAAAATTAACCGCAACAAGTTTCAGTCCCTGGCAGATCTTGACAACTCTGACAACCATGGGGCTCTGGATCCAGACTCAAATGAAAGGCCTCTCCCGGCATCTGAAGCCTGAAAATCCTCATCTGCTGCGAAAACAAATAATAAAAAGAAAAGCATGGAGCCAAGCACAGGGGAAGCGATACTACAGGCAAAGTCTGATTTTCGTGGAGAAATGAGAACAGCAATCCTGGATTTGTGTACTGAGATGGGTTCCCTTCAGTCTCGACTCATAGGAGCGGACCAGCAGATAACTGATAACATGGTACGCATTGACTCCCTCAAGTGTGCCATAAAAACCCTAGCCACCGAACAGTTGCAGATATCAATGAGGCAAGAGGATGCTGAGAATCAAGGTAGAAGGAGGAATATCAGGATTTATGACCTCCCAGAGGGTGAGGAGGGGGAGCCCCCTCACTTTCTCAGACTATCTTCTGCGCTTGGTGCTTGAGTTGCCCCTGAAGTACCATATTGATACTGAAAGGGTCATCATGCTCTCGGCCCTAAGTCCCTCCATCCAGACTCAAGACTCCGTTCCTTTGTTGTTTGATTCTTTAGCTACCAAATTAAAGAACAACTCCTATGGAAGGCATGGCAGAAGGACCACATGGTATTGGGCCAATCCTGCCTGCTATTCGACAACAATTATGAACCATGTACTCGGCGCCAGTGAAGAGAGTACATCTCTTTATTTCCCTTACTGCACACCCAGAAAATCAAATTCCATACCCCTATCCAGTCAGGTTGCAGGTTCTTTTGCCTTCTGGTCCTCAGATCTACAACTTAGTGCTGGAGGCTGTGGAAGATTTGGCATCTAGAGGTGTAATCACCGAGAAGGCACTTGAACCCATGAAATCTCACCTGATGCAAACTCTGCAGACAGAGGCAGAACAGAAGTCATCCACGATGTCTCTGGAGGAAATTTTTGCCAGCCTGTGAAAATACATGAACCCTACCTTGAATACATGAGGAGAAACCAGCTACTTGTATCCTTTTGGTCCTTCCTTTCCCTACCCGAGCAATTCCTCCAATGGGCCTGACTGGTTTGGGGGTGGGGGAGGGAGTGGGGCTGAGGGGAGTAACCTGTGCCTGGGGACGCCCCTTATGGCTCATGGCGGCCTTGTAAATTAACACTATTTCTTCCCTTCTTCAAGAGATCTAATTCGGGCATTGACTGCCATTGTGATTGTACTCAGTCTGTCAGATGGTGGACTGAGTCCAGACTGGAGAGATTTACTGTGGGGCCTTTGTCCTCGTTCTGGGACTCTCCTGATGGTTCCCCATTTCCTCCCTGCTCTCTGCTGCCCTCTCTTATTGGTCTTGGCTCAGGGGTTGGGGCCTTGATGTTTGGGGGGGGAGGCAGATGCCAGAGCAGTTGATCGACCGCAATGTACAGAGACTGGGACAGCCGAGCATGTTGTAAATACTGTGTGGAGTGTGGAAATAACTACCGGTATTTGGGTTTTGAATGGCTGTTCTGTCTTTTGTTTGGGCCCTGAGGCTGTGAACCGATGGGCCCGTGGTTTGTTTGGACCTGGATCTAACTAACCAGCAGTTGCGACAGTGATTTCATGGCAGACTTAGACATTTTTTAAAAACTGGAATGTTGAATCCAGTTTATCCAGTGGATGTTCGTGGGCAGAGCCGCCATTGATATTCTCTCATTACACTGGTTATGGGACAGACGCTGTTACCTGTACTCTGTTAATTAATTTAGAATGGTTTCTTCAATTATTAATAAATCAGTAGGGCTGATTGATGGGACTGGTTCAGTTGGGGGGGGATATTAAAATGTTGGGTAATTTTAACCAACCTTATGCAAACCTCTTGTGGGATCTGTTTGGGTTTAATGATTGCAACCCCTTTTCTCCTAGTCCCTATCTCCAGGCCGGATTGATACTAGTTCCAGGCCAGGGCTATCCACACAGGCAGTGTGAATGATGGGTGACCCACAGCTTAACAATGATAACATACTTTATTTCATGTCGGTTACCTACTCGGGTGAAAGGCCCTCATGGCTTTGTGTCCTTTTTGGGGCTCTCATGATCTCAAGGTGGTTTTTTACACCTCCGGAAGGCAACAAAACTGCAACTTCCTCTCCCACTCCTTCCGGGAGCAGGGTCAGGGACATTTTGAGGTTGTTTTACTTAACCACCTCCCACAAGGGAGTCAATTTGTATATAGTTTTGACATTTGATGTTCGGGTTGGTGTTTCCTTATTATTGGTTATTGAATACATGTTACAGTATTTTTTTTGCTTTTTTCAAGTTGTAGTATTGGGGGAAGGGGGTATGAAAAATTATATGATATTAATATCAGTTGTATTCTAAGATTTGAATGCTATTTTGGGGGGGGAGAAAGTTAAGAAAAAACACACGAGTCAAAACAGTGAATTGTTAATACAAAGTTTATTGATGCTCCAACAGTCCACCAGCAAGATTATACGATCAACTCCTTGGGTGCTGAATCAAGGCCTGGGAGGAGTTATCAGGGTGACTCAACAGCAGATAACCCTAGGGAGATAAAAAAGCAGAAAACAATTTACAAACAAAAATATAACACTGACCACCCCAAAATAAAATGATGACCAATCCAATTAAGATTTTTTCCCAAAATATCAACAGGATTCATGACCCAATAAAAAGGGCATGTCTCATGCAGCATTTAAAAAAACAAAATGCAGATATCTATTATTTGCAGGAGACACACCCCTCTATTCAAGAGCACCTTAAATTGAACTGGGGCGGTCGTTATGAAGTGCATGCATCCTCCTTTCCTAGAGGGAGGAAACAAGTAGCAATTTTGGTTCCCTCGACTACCCCACTGGAGATTCAGGCAACCAACATAGATGCCCAGGGCCGATGTGTCATTTTACAAGGTCTCTTATGTGGCCAAAAAATGACATTGGCAAATGCATACCTCTCCCCCCAACCAAAATATCAGTAATTAGAGGGTTTATATCAGCTATAATGGACAACCTCCAGGGACAATTGATAGTGGGCAGTGACTTAAAGGTCACCTTTCCCCCCATCTAGATTGTTCTACCCAACAAAAACTTCTCCACTCTAAAACAACAAAACAATTTAGAGATCTACTGGAACATCTGGGACTGGTTGATGTCTGGCATATGCTGCTTCCATCCCAACCAGAATTTACATTTTACTCTGCCGGGCATCAGACCTATTCCAGATTAGATTGTTTTTTAACCACCTGCGAGCATCTCTCCTCTATCTAGGATATTTCAATTGACCCTAAGATTGTATCTGATCATCATTCCCTTATATTAAAACTAGAATTGGGCAAAGAGATCAAAAAGACGCACTGGAGACTAAAGCCAATGATACTGCAGAATAAGGAATTCCTGGATCGTATTAAAAAAAGGATACCCCAATTTTTAACAGAAAATGCTTCCACAACTATAACTGAAGCAATGACGTGGGATGCAATGAAGGCTACCCTCAGGGGAGAGATTATAGCTTATACATTGCAAAAAAACAAGGAAAGAGAAACCAAAGATCAGGATTTATCAAACCAGCTACTGAATTACCAGTTGTTTTACAGAGATGGGAACAAGGAACTTAACAGAAAAATCAAAGACTCCAAAGCAACCTTGCAAAAAATCATGGATAATAAAATCCAGCAATCCCTGATCTTTCTCAGACATACCGTACGTGAAGGAGGACTGGGGGGGAGTGAGGCGACTGGCCCGAAGGCTCTACACACAAAAACACTTGTCCACAATCCTAAAACTCAGAGACCCAAACACTGGTAGAACCTATCATAACAACTCTCATATTAGGCGTATATTTCAAGAATTTTATTCCAACTTATATAGAGAGGATGTCCAGACCACCTAAAGTAGATCAATCTTCCTAAATCAAAATAATCTTCCAAAATTAAGTGAAACCCAGATCCGAGCCCTGGGAACCCCAATTTCTAGCCTGGAAATACAGGCAGCTATTCCTAACCTGGTAGCATGAAAATATCCAGGACCAGATGGATTTACTGCTGAATGGTATCGGAAATTTAAAAGAGTTATCCCCCAGACTGCTTTCCCTTTTCAGGGAGGTGGCCAAGGGTGGTACCCCCCTCCGCCATCCTGGAATTATGCTACGTTGGACCCATCCTCAAACCAAATAAAGATATATTAAACCTAGAAGCTTATAGACTAATCTCTACATTAAATGTTGACTATAAAGCATATATGGCAATCTGGGCCAAAATAATTTAATCCCTACTTCCCCAGGTTATACACCCGGACCAATCTGGTTTTACCAAACAGAGGAATACATCAGATAATATTAGGAAAACTTTAATATTACAGGAATATGTATTAACCAGGCAAATACCCACAGTTTTCATAGCCCTTGATGCCAAAATGGTATTTGATAGGGTTCCTTGGCCCTTAATGTGGGATGCCATGAAGGCCTTTTGCTTCCCAGACTCCTTCATCACGGGGCTTAAGAATCTGTACGCCTCTCCTAAGGCCTATATCAGAATGAATGGTGGGATCTCTTTCCCATTTTCATTACAGCATGGGACCAGACAGAGATGCCCTCTTTCCCCCTTCTTTTTTCACTCTATATGGAGCCACTTGTGGTGGCCCTGAGAGTGAAGAGGGAAGTGGAAGGAATACCAATAGCTCAGCACGAATATACAGTAAGTCTCTTTGCAGACGATGTTTTATTATCTTTAACATCCCCAACCACTTCCATTCCAGAAGCATGGGAAATATTACAACTTTTTGGGAAAATAGCTGGATTTAAACTAAATATTACAAAAATGGAGATTTTGGCATTTAACTTTTCTCCTTCTAAAACATTAAAACAAAGCTATCCATTTAAATAGAGAACAACTAAGATAAAATATTTAGGGGTAGTCATTCCTATGAATCCAGAAGTATTGGAAATAGTTAATTTTGAACCAATCTCAATGGCAGTACAGACTGATTTAGCAAGATGGTCCGGCTAACCCCTCACGTTCCACCAAAGGATAGAGGTGGTTCGTATGAATATTCTCCCATGGCTCCTTTACCTAATACAAACTATCCCTTTCTTCCCTTCTGCCTACTATTTTAAATCTTGGGACAAGTTAATATCCAATTTCATTTGGGGAACCCAGTGCCTGAAAATTCATCTTTCTCTTCTAAAACTGTCCCTTGCACAAGGTGGGTATAATCTCCCTGATCTTAAATTGTATGCCTGGGCAGCATTCCTCAGGACAATTCTCCTTTGGCTGCCAGACGTTTATTCCTCCCCATGGAAAACTTTAAAATTCCATTTAAATTACTTGTTTGACATCCAAAAAATACTTTTTTCCTCTGATAGTAGATCAGTAGCTCCAAAAGACTTTACAAAAATCACAGCAAATTCCTTTAAGCTGTGGAAAAAACCTAAGAAGGGGCCCATCACTAAAAGCCACCTAGGAATACTGTAAGTGGATTTCAGAGGATGACTCTTTTCCTCCTGCTCAGATGGACCTGGCCTCCTCACAATGGAGAAGACAGGGCCTTTTCCATTATTACCAAATAATGTCCAGTGAGGGAATGCTCCCATTTAAGCAACTCAGAACCAAATTTGACTTACATCAAGTTGACCTTTTTAGGTACTATCAGGTAAGAAACCACATCTTAAGAAATAGAATTATTCCTACTGGGTTGCCTTCTCCAATCCCCTTGATATTGAAAATATTCTTAGACATTTTGCAGGGGGACGTGGGGACACATTTATAGGTTCCCTATACAAGGGGCTAAGAGAGGTATGCAGTGAATTCTCTATTTCTGTTTTGGAAGAATGGAACAGAGATTTGGGGGTGGGAGTGACAAGAGACGAATGGATGAACTCAACCTTATTGATGATGAGGACAACCTCCTCTCCTCTCCTTGGTGGAGGGAGTTTTCATGGAAGTGTATGGTGAGGTATTTTTGCACTCCTGAGATACTCCTGAAGTTTCTCCCCAGTGAGTACAGTCACTGCTGGAGGAAATGTGGCTGTGCAAAGGCTTCCCTAAGTCATGTCTTATGGGCATGTCCACTTCTTATGCCCTTCTGGCTTACATTACACAATGAAATATCAGGCTGCCTTGGGGAACCAATTGAACTTACTCTGTAACTGGTACTCATGGCTGTTTACCTGCATCACTCACCCCCATGGTCTCACATCTTTTTACCGATATGTATCCTAGCTGCCAAGAAGGCAATCACTAGAAAATGGATGTCCGAGTCCATACACACAGTCAGAGAATGGAGAATAATAATGAAAGGAATATATATAATGGAATCTCTAAATGCCAAATTTTAAAATAGAGCTCAAGCACAGATTTCAAAATAGCAAAAGTGGATTAATTATCAAACCAATGTTGATCCGGACTTCTGTCCTTAAATATATATCATTGGGAGAGCGGGGTAGTGGGATTTTGTGGGTTGAGGAGGAAACAGAAGAAAGTGGGAGTAGAAAGTTGTAGATACTTAATACACAGTGGTAAAAGTTGATAAGTTTTGGGAAAGTATCAAGGTAAAAAGACTGGGTGTTGTAACTAAGATTTTCTAACTGCATATCTTCCTTGGGAAAATATTTGTATTTCTAAATGCAGGCTGATTGAAGATGCATCATATTATTAACCAACAAATGTCAACTGCAAAAAGTTGTCATGATGACTCGTGTCTGGGGTTTCCCCAGTAATAAAAATATATTACAAAAAAGAAAAGACTGCATGGGAAAAGGAATTGAGTGAGTGGTACTTTGGGAATTGGCGACAAGTGAGTTGGATCTGTGTGAAAAAAAGGTGCCACTGATTGCAAGTCACAGTGAGGTATAAAATGTGCTGCATTTATTCTGAGGCAGATTACTGTGAGTTTGGTTGCCCTATCAATGGGGTTACAATTGAAAATGTTATAAAAGAAGACAAAATGCTTAATAAAACTTTGTATTCGCTGCAAATATGTTTATGCCACACTAATGAGAATACATTTCACCAAATAAATTGTGCAATTTTTGTTGATGACGTGTTGTATCTGTAAAGAAAGAAGATGACATAGATTAAGTAGGGCTCCAGCTAGCCCTTGACAGGGTGTGGAATCCTTGCCAGGACCGCTATTGCGATCAATCCAAGCTGCCGACCCCCCTCCCCACCAGGAGCTGAAAGAAAGGCTCCAGCTAACCCTTGACAGGGCATGGAATCCTTGCCAGGACTGCTGTCGATGTCGACCCAAGCTGCCGACAACCCCCCTGCTAGGAGCAAAAAGAAAGGCTCCAGCTAGCCCTTGACAGGGCATGGAATCCTTGCCAGGACCATCATTGATATTGATTCAAGCTGCTGACCCCCCCACCCACCAGGAGCTGAAAGAAAGGTACGGAGCTGCAACATTCAATTTGAATTTCTGGCGCCATCTTAGGCAAGCCACGCCATTGGCTCCTGTGTCCACGGGCTTCCCGCTCCACTGGCTGGTATCTATCTGATAGACTTTACTACTGCTATTATTTTTAATACTAGCCTGGAAATGTTTAATTTTTATTATGCTCTGTCCAAATGTTAGAGAAATAATCTGTTTTAACTGGCAAGCTAATTAATTCTGTTACTGCTACTGTTCTCTCTTATTTCTCTCTGTTCAAATGGTAGAGAAAATTATTTGTTTTAACTGGGAAGCTAAATAATCCTTTTGCTGCTCCTCTTCTGGCTTATTTTGCTATTCCTGTTCCTCTGCTCTACTTTGCTCTGCCTAGCTCCTGCCTAGCTTTGCTAACCTGCTTGCTTTATTTTCTTAAAGCTGGGCATTTGAATAATAATTCTTACTCTCTTTCTTTCTTTTGTTTGGTGCCTTTTCTCCCCTACTCCACTAGTGCTAGTTAACCTTCATCCCCCATTATCTCTGTCCTGGACCTGCCCCTGCTTTTGTTTTAGTCCTCCACCCCCTGATTTACTCTTGTATTAATTTATGCTACCTCCCTTCTCCCCAGGCTCCAGCGAGCCCTTGACAGGGTGTGGAATCCTCACCAGGTCTGCTATCGTGGTCGATCCAAGCTGTTGATTCCCCCTGCCAGGAGCTGAAAGAAAGGTACAGAGCTGCAGAAATCCTCAAAGTGCCGGCTCCCCACTTGCCTGCCCAATCTGAGCTTTTTCTTATATAATATTAAGGGTCGCCTGATAAGTAATATACTCTCCACCTAGCTGGGCTTTTTCTTATATAATTTTAAGGGTCACCTGACAAGTAATATTCTAAGTGCCTATTTCCCCATCAGCAGTTTATACTCAGCTGCCGCTAGAGGTCCTCACAGAGTCCAGAAAACCATCCTGATGATTCCTTCTAAACACAAACATGCCACATATAACATTGCTGTTTTCTCACTCATTTCAAATCCTAATCATCCTATTTACTATGGGCAATCTAGGATCACTGCCTGAGCATCCCCTACAGCTGGACAATGGAGTCATCTTTCAGGACAACTTTCACTATACCCCTGGCATGGTAACCAATAAGCAACCATTTACTTCTATTATATCATTGACGTCACCCTGGATATTGCCTCAACTACTTACCTTTTGAACTAGTGTCATCTGTTTGCACCTGTCTCTGCTCTACAGCATCACTGTATTACACCTGAGGTGTAGCAGGGGTTCAAACCACCATCTATCACATAAGCTGATTCTCAAGCAAGTGCAAGCTTTCCTACTTAAACTCATTCTCATGTTGCTGTTACTCGCTGGCAATGTACATCCTAACCCTGGTCCAGCAAGTAATGCCTCTCCTAGCAATCAAAAATTGGCTTGTCTTTAACACTGGCCTCTAGTAACATTTGCAGTTTGCTTCATAAAATAGATATGCTCCAAGTTTGGGTATTGCAGAGAAACCCAGATGTCCTATCAGTAATAGAAACATGGCTCTCCCCAAAGATTCCTGACTCTGCTATTACTATCCCTGGCTACACAATCTTCAGACAGTATAGGCTCACAAAATGTGGGAGCGGATGTGCTATATACATTAAGGATACTCTCATGGGGTATGCCTTGCCTGCTTGTGGCCTTGGTAATGAGGCACAGGCACTTATTATTAAGGTATTTCTTGGAGCCCATAACAAAGCAGTCACTATTGTGAGTGTCTACCTAACACCTAACGACCATACCTCTGGCTTCCATAGTTTTATGGAGTTTGCCCAGAACCTGTCCCATAACTCTGAGACAATAATTATGGGAGACTTCAATGTCAACTGGCTGTCATCTGCTGTCAGTGCTTTTAAGGATACTATCTCAGCACTTAACCTGACCAAGCTTGTTTCATCACCTACCAGGTTTAACTATCATATGGGTACCAGTACTTTAATAGACTGGATTCTGTCAAACCACACAGATAGAATCTCAAATGTAACTGTGTTTCCTGATACACTTAATGACCACTCCCCTATTATTTGTTCCTGGTCAAACAAATTTAATAAGTCTCCCCCCAAAATTATCCTCAGCAGGGTGTTAAAACGGGGACATCTTGGTTCTTTGAAACAACACCTCCCGTCCATCAACTGGTCCATACTTGATATCACTAATGATGTTAATGTTGCCCTGGACCATTTCATCAAGCACTTTAATGAAGTGTGCGATGCCCATGCCCCCATGAAAAAGAGGAAATATGAGGCACAATCAATCCTGGGTATCTGCAGATCTTATCAGCCAGATGCAGCACAGGGATCAACACTGGCACTGTGCTAAGTCTACTGGCAAGCCAGCTGATGTACAACAATACAAGACAGCCAGAAACAAGTGCACTCGGGCTATTCACACTGCAAAAAGTAAATATTATAGGAAGGAGCTAACTAAAACCTGGGGCAACAGCAAGAACTTTTGGGGCAATATAAAAGATGTGACTGGTAAAGACTCCAATGTCATGCCCACTATGCTCAGCATTAATGGTGTTGCTATGCTGGATCATCAGGCAATAGCCAAAACTTTCAATAGTGCATTCACGGACCTGGGCAGTGTTCTCCCATCTGACTTCTTCAATAACTCCACTGACCTTATCTTTCTGGGGGAAAATTATCAAGTCTCTGGCCCACCTCCCTTCTACTTCAAAATGGTCCCTCCCTACCAGGTCAAGAAACACCTTCAAAAAGTTCTAGAGAAGTCAAGACAAAGTGGGGACTCCCTCGACCTCAAACTTGTTGCCCTTACTATTGATGAAATTCTTTTGCCTTTAACTAAGATTCTTAACCTTTCTCTGAGGTTTTGTCAATTCCCCCAGTTCTGGAAATCAGCCGTGATGGCCCCCATTTATAAAAGTAGGGATTGCACACTCCACTCCAACTATAGATCAATCTCAATACTGCCACCTCTCTTTAAGGCACTGGAGCGGATTGTTGTGGATCAGCTGCAGAAGTACATGGATAAATACTCTATCCAATGCCTGCAGCAGCATGGATTTAGACAGGGTCACAGTACCACCTCTGCACTCTTGGAATTCACTAAATATATTCACAATGCACTGGATCAGAGGCAAATTGTGGGTGCAGCTTTCATAGACCTTTCGAAGGCCTTTGATACTGTGAACTACCCTCTTCTCCTCAAACAAGGGTCTTCCATTGGCCTCTCTGCCGAAGTGGTGTCCAGGTTCAAAAGCTACCTGGCTGACTGCTCTCAACAGGTGAAACTCTCTAATGTCACCTCGGACCACAGACAAGTCCGCTATGGAGTGCCACAAGGTTCCATCCTGGGGCCACACCTTTTCAGCATCTTTCTTAATAACCTGCCTCACTTCTGTAGTCAACAGATCCTCTTCTATGTGGATGACCACAGTCATTTTCACCAGCAGCACCTACCTGGAGTCACAGGAATGACAACTCCAGCATTGTTTTAATGAGGTGGAGGAATGGTTCAGAATCCACAAACTGATTTTAAACTACAAGAAAACTAAGTTGTGTTGTTCAGTAGTGCTTGTAGTAAGCACCGACATAGTGCTTTAACCATCAGGAACTCCTCTGGTGACCCTCTTGAACAAACCCAAGTCTTTAAGTACCTAGAGGCATCTGTAGACAGTTCACTTTCCTATGCCCAGCACATTGACAATGTTGCCAGGTCTTTAAACCTCAGGATTGGGTTACTACACTGTCACAAACATAATCTAACACAAGAAGCCCTTCGATTAGCCATCTGCAGTTCAGTAATTTCCATTTTTGACTATGGCCTGGTTATCTATGGCTCAGCCACCTCCACCTCTCTCTGCAGCTATCTTTGACACTAAACAAAGCCTGCCGACCTCTTACTGGTGCAGTGCACCTCACCCATACCTGTGATCTGTATGAGCAAACCAGCTGGCTTCAGTTACATGGGAGGATCCAATACCAAACATGCTTGCTAACAAAAAATGCATTTCTTGGGCTCATGCCTCCATGTGTTGCAAACTTACTAATTCCCTTCTCCTGCTCCCTGCACACACATAGCTCAGTCAAACAAATCATCACTGTTCCAAGAAGCCAGACTACCCAAGGGCAGCACTCGTTCTGCCATTGGGCTCCACTGAGGTTTAATGCTCTGCCTATTGAAATCTCCTTCCTGCCTAAATCTGTGAAGTATAAAGCTAATCTGCGCCAATACCTCATAGTTAATAGTTCCTGTGATTGTCTCTCTAAACAGGGCTCTCTCTCTCAGTACTCACCGACTGACCCTGCATCCCCTCCTCTCCACTCAATTCCCCCTGGCCTGATCTTTCCCTCCCTTCTCACCCTGCCCTCCCTTCCTCTTCCTGTGCTCTCGCTGTCCACCCCCCCTCCCCTGCCTCCTGCTGTATCCATCTCTTCTCTCCTTATCTACATTTCTCCTTCCACCCTTGTTTGACAATTGCCCTTTTAGCTGCAGCTTTTTGGTTTTACACATTTTGTTTTTTTATTCCTTTTCATGTAACATTGTTTCTGTGCTTCTGCTTTATGGATTTGATTGCATATATATTGTTAAGTTGTTCCCTAATTTCCTATTGTATGTATAAATGTCTGTTCACCCTTCACTGCTGATGTGGAGCCTTTGTAATTGAGCAGGTTTCTGCTCAAAGGTTGTAATCCCAAGAATTAAAATAAATGAAAAGTATGTCATAATGAGAGGGCAAAACAATGCATGATGACATCCCAGTGGAGCTATAGTATGCAACATTCTAACCTGAGCACTGAAGTCGAAATGAACAGTTACTGCTCAAAAAATAACAAAATTGAAAGGTTTGCATTTGAAAATGTGTGGTATAAACTGGACATGCAATGGTAACTCATAAGATGCCATTTATCTCCACTGGTAGGGGGGCTGGACTGTCATAACTCACTCATGATTTCACTACTTCACTGCTTGTGAATTATGGGGTATCCTGTGTACAGGGCAACTGCGATTGAGTGCTTTCAAAAAGGGTGACTCAATCACGATGCCTCTGCACAGGGCTACCTGGCAGGGTAGCGACCGGATACAGGGGGTTAGTGAATATAGTGACGGGATGTCGCTATGTATACAGCTTGGGGTGGAGTGAGCACGCTGTCGATGGGCAGAAGCTGAGGGAGGGTTTGTAGGGTGTAGTGTGGCAGTGGGCTGCCAAGCTGGCCATGTGGCATGGTGGGTAGGTGGCAGGCTGGGGTTGGGTGGGTGCCAGGTTCGGTTCTGGGCTTGATACTTTTTTTGCATCGGGTCAGGTTATTTAATTTTTTTTACGTTTTTCACCCCCCCCCCGACATGCACCCCCCTGGAGTTGAGAATCCTTTAGTGGGGGGGTGCTGGGGCACAGCCCCCCAGCATAACAAAGAGACCAGCGCCCTCTTGCAGTTCGCCACGAGTGTACATCGCCATAATTAATTTTCGGCGATGTACATTCGCCCAAATGGGTCCTGATGGAATTCACCCCAGAATTCTAAAAGAATTAAGGAAGGAACTAGTGAAACCACTGGCTACTCTTTTTAATAAATCATGGGAGGATGGTGTGGTACCCGAGGACTGGAGGAAGGATCCAAGGCAGCATGGGTTCACAGCGGGAAGGTCATGTCAGACGAATCTAATAGATTTCTTTGACTGGGTGACCAAAGTAGTAGACCAGGGAGGGGCTGTGGACATGGTCTACCTAGACTGAACCCTGTGGTACCCCACTGGTAACCGCCCTTTCTTCAGAGTGGACTCCATTTACAATTATCTTCTGTGTCCTGTTGTCCAGCCAATGTTTTATCCAGGCTACCACCCTGGGACCCACTCCCAGGCTGGTTAATTTGACTAATAATCTTTTGTGTGGGACTGTGTCAAATGCCTTGCTAAAGTCTAGGTAGGCCATGTCCACAGCCCCTCCCTGGTCTACTACCTGTGCTCCACTGACCTCTAGGTACTCAATTATTCTTTCCTTCAGAAGTGACTCCATCACTTTCCCTACCACAGAGGTCAGACTGACAGGTCTGTAGTTTCCTGCCTCTGTCTTGGTCCCACTTTTGTGAAGGGGAATCACATCCGCCTTCCTCCAGTCCTCGGGTACCACACCATCCTCCCATGATTTATTAAAAAGAGTAGCCAGTGGTTTCACTAGTTCCTTCCTTAATTCTTTTAGAATTCTGGGGTGAATTCCATCAGGACCCATTGCTTTGTCCACCTTCAGTTTTAGGAGTTCTTGCAGAACCCTTTCTTCTGTAAAGGACTGGGATCGACCCCCCTATCAAGAGTGCTTCTGTTAATTGGATTAGGCACTTCCCCTCCTCTTTGTGAATACTGAGCAGAAATATTCGTTCAGTATTCCTGCTTTTCACTGTCCTCCTCTGCCCACCCACGTTCATTCTATTCAGCCTCACTATCCCTCCTTTGTCTTTCTCGCTCGCTGATGTACCTATAAAGGTTTTATCCCCTTCTTAACTGAGTTGGCTATCTTTTCCTCAGTTTGGGCCTTTGCTATTCTGACTTCCTCCCTGCTTCTTTCTGCCTTAACTGGTACAGCTCTCTGTCCTGCTCCTTCTGTGTTTCCTTATACTTCGGAATGCTATCTTTTCTTCCTGACTTTCACAGTCACCTCTCTTGAGAACCATAGTGGCTTTTCTTTAGTTTTGATTTGTTTATTTGCTTCACACAAAGGCTTGTTGCCTCTGTGATGGCAGTTTTGATAATTCCCCATTGTTGCTCCACACCTCCTTCTAGCCTGTTTGCTAGTGCTTTTCTGAGGCACTCTCCCATCTTGCCAAGTCAGCCCTCCTAAAGTCCAGTACCCTCACTTTTGTATGGCTTGACTCTGTAGCTGAGTTTAACGTGAACCACACTGTTTGATGGTCACTTGTCCCCAGATGGCAACCCACTTCTAGATCTGAGATCCTCTCACTGCCCCCATTTGAGAGTATGAGGTCTAAGATTGTTCCCTCACGAGTGGGTTCCGAAACTAGCTGTCTAATGCCTGCCACCTGTAGGGCATCAAGAATGGCCCTGCTCTTGGATGTGGCTGCAGCAAATGTGCTCCAGTTAACATCTGGCATATTCAGGTCTCCATCAACAGTATCTCCCTTTCTCTGCCATTCTAAGAATGCCTTCCATCATATCCTTGTCCATTTCTTCCCCTGACATGGGGGTCTGTACACAACCTGTGCGGATTGTGGTGCCTTTTCCAGTCTCCAAGGTGACCCACAGTGCCTCCTCTCCTCCTGTTTACTCTTTGTTCAGTTGCTTTTATCCCTTCCTTTACATAGAGAGCTACCTCCCCTCATCTCCCTGCCTGTCTCTCCTGTAAGTTATGTACCCTGGTATGTTAACATCCCAGTCATGGTTCTCTGTGTACCATGTTTCTGTGACTGCTACAATATCCAGGCATCCCTCTTCCATTAAGGACACCAGCTCAGGAGCTTGTTGCCCAGACTAGGGGCATTGGTACTCATTA
The DNA here is from genome assembly GCA_016271365.2 of Neoceratodus forsteri. Taxonomy (NCBI): domain Eukaryota; kingdom Metazoa; phylum Chordata; order Ceratodontiformes; family Ceratodontidae; genus Neoceratodus; species Neoceratodus forsteri. The sequence continues at coordinate 232,180,681 of JADMNL010000028.1, forward strand.
CCCTCCATTTCCTGATGGCCTTACCCCCTTTTGCCCCATCCCTGTCCTTCTTGCCTTTGTCACTTTCTCCATTTACCCCTGCCCTTCTCCCTATTGACACCTCCATGTTGGTGTTTGCCACACTTACTACCGTGATTGTTTGGGGGGGGGCTAGGATTTTCCTGCTCCTTTCCAGTGCTGCTTCCCTTCAGCATCGTGACTCCCTGACATGCCTTTTCCATCATTCATGGTCTGAAGGCCTGTTTCACGATCCCCTCCACTAACTGCCTTAGCCCAGAGCCAGAGAATGTATATGACTGTTTCCTCTGTTGGCCTGTTGTTATTGATGCTGGTTGTCATTTCCTTCAGGCACTTAACTGCTTCACAAGCGTATCTTCAATGTTCCATCTCTCCTCACTGCATCCAGTTGTGGTCATCATGCCTCAACTGTCTCAGATAGTCATTCAAGTTTATATTGCATCACTCCTGTCTCTATCCTTGCTCTGTCATCAGATGTTGCATCCCTTCTGGATCTGGACCTCCTCCTGCTCATGGCCTCTGTCCTCCATTGTCTGTTACCTGCCCTCCAGTCTCAACTCACTACCTTACCTGGTCGAATGTCCGAGCTCGCATCACAGTTTTCGTGTATGCATCCTCTGCCCGATAAAGGTTGCTGCTTCCCTTTAGGAATGAGACCATCCCATTACATCTGCTTTCCTCCCTTGGCTTCACATATCGACATTGACTGCACATCCTCCTATTGAGATCTGAGAATGGTAACCCTTCTCTGGATCCTCTGGGCCATCGTATCCACTGTCCCTTGCCCGGTTGCTGCTTCCCATCGGAAGAAGGACTTCCACACCTTGTCTGTCTTCATCCTCCTACTACTGTTGAGTGGTATTGAAGACTAGTTATCTCCTCATCCTCAAGCCTAGAAGCCGGTGTCTACAATCAACTGTTTTGTTCTTCCTTGCTCTGTCGGAATGTCAACTGCTGCTCCCTTCTGGACTTCATCATGTCCTGATCATGCTTTTCCCTTCACTCATTATCTGGAGCATCATGCCTGTCATCTCACTTCAGTTTGACTGCCTCTGGGACTTCCTTGCTGCAGGTCACCCATCAGTTGACATCCGAGTTTTCTTCTTCTTTCCGATGTGGAAACATTATCCTTCTTCATTCCAGCACCTCCAGTCCCTTCTCTAGTTGGTCAACACCTTCATCTGATGTGGGACCACTGTACCTCTACCTTATTGCTTTTAGTACTTTGATTAGCTCCTCTGCTCCCTATGGATCATTGTCTTGTGACTGCTACAGCCTCCCTATCTTCTGCTGCTTTGCTGAGGAGCTGATCTGCTCCTGTTCCTTCCAGCACATTGTGCCACCCAGCTTCATTCACCTTGACACCATAATGGTTCGGTCCTTCAGTCCCTTGAGATTTCCTCCAGACTTTCCTTCCATCTCAGGATAGCTGCCTTCCATCTCTACCTTGCTGGCTCGGGGCTTCATTCTGTGTGCTGTGGTTCCTTTGGACATCCTACCATATCCCTGGTCAGTATTCCTTCTGAGGCAACTTCTACCCTCATTTATTTATTGAATACTCCTACTCTGGCCATCCTTACAGCTTCCATCCATTATTAGATGGATCATTGTTCATTTCACTTGAGGAATCTACTTCTAGTACCCAATCCTTGGCAACCTGCCTTAGAAACCCTTAAGTTAATTTAACGTTTGCCATACTACCCAATCAGCTTCCCTCGATCATTCTGGACTCTCATTTCTCTGGATGCTAGAAACCTACATGTCTCTCTACAATGGATACTTCCTATGAATTTTGCCTATTCAGTCTTCATGGACTTTCCTGTCTACCATGCATCACAGGCTATCTTCTCACACAGTAAGGATGTAACTTCCCCTGTTATGCTCTGACTTACTCTCCAACATCGCTCCTCCAGATCCCGGGACTTGCAAGATACAGCATGGCAGCTCAGACAATTCCTACTTTCAGTCCGTAGCTTTCCGCCATTATCTAAATTGCCAACTATGGTATTAGCCTCTTACTTCCTCAATAGACTTTGCTTGTTCTAAGACCTTCCCAGCTGACTTCAGATTATTCATTTTTTGATCTTCACCACCTAGCTGCTTATGAACACCGCACCATCCAAACCATCATTTTTAGCTCCTGGACATCACCATTCCTCATACATTCATCCACACTTCTCCATCTAGTACCTTCAGTTGAGTTAATTGCCCTTCCAGTAGAACCTCCAGCTCTCCTTAATGAACTAGTTACATTAATCTCTCCAGTAAAGACTATCACCGAGACTAGGCTCTTCCTATTCCATCTGGAAATCTGCAGCTGTTAAGTCTACAGACCCATTAACATATCCACCTCCAAGCTGCTGTCAAGGACTTAGGTATCAGATTACCAAATCTAACCCACCACAAGCCACCTCAGTGCATCTCATGGACAATTATGTCACAGAAATACCTGTATTTACTTCAGCCAGCATACCCACTGAGCATATACAAGTATACAGTCTCTATTCATACTCGATTGCCATCAGGACTGCATCTGCACATCTCCCTCTATTTGTTTGCTAATCAAGTAAGGCAGTCCTCCTATCAGGCATGCACAGACTCTCCTCTACTCATTTCTACTGTATGGCTGCCTACTTGGCTACTCAATGCTCAACTGCTTCATTCTTTGTCCCCGCAGACTTTACCTTGATAATCAACCTTACACAAGTCATATCATTTACTTATTACTGCACAAATCAGTCCAATTCCCTCAGTTCGCTGTCTGGTAGCATATCGATCAAGTTATTCTCCTAGCTCATTATGCCCCTGCAGTCCCTTTGGATATGCATACTTCATCCCCTTGGAAATCCAGACTCTATTTGCTCTTCCTCAACTGGATCTGCTCCACACTTAGGATTCTACTGTTTCTTCAGAAAGACCCACTCTTCATCCTCAGGATCATTAGTCAAACTGCATCACCCATGGATTGAGAATGGACCATCATCTCCAAGGCACTCAAAGACTCTCTTCTACTCATTGTCTACTTTACGGAAGCTGTCTTAGCAACTCCTTGCTCACAACTGAATTCGTTGCCTCCAGATCTTACCTCGAAAGTCAATCCTTACTCAAGTTTGATCAGTCACCCACGACTTCTCGTGCCATAGCATGTCCACCCTCTACTGTCTAGTAATTTTCGATTAATTCATGCTATCTCTGTTCATTGTGTTCATGCATCTCCCCATGGACAAGCATCCTTCATTACCTCAGTAATTTGAACTTCATTCACTCTTCTTCAACTGGATCTGTTTCACACTTATAATTCCACCACTCCTACAGAAAAGATCAACTCATCAACCTCATGATTATCATTCAATCTGCATCATCAGTGGATCAAGGAGGGACCATCATCTCTCCAAGAAGATCACCTTCGAAAAAATTAGTCATGGTTACTAGAACCTAGGTCCTTCTCCTTTTAGTATGCCCAGAGGATGGGCAGACCACTGGACATGGGTCCTCAGAGGTTTCCTCCACCCAGGGTTTTTTTCTCTCCTGAGTGCCAGTGGGCCATACTCTCCATGAGCTGGAGGAGGTATCTTTTGGGGCCTTCTGTTCCCTACAAACTACTACCTACATACTTACTACTCAAGGGTGGGAATAAAGTTAAGCCACAAAAAGTACTACAAGTTATACAAGCACTATATGCCCCATTGCTAGTCCCCAAACATTGAAATAGCTGTTGAAGACCTTGTTATCAGCAGCCATAGATTAACGGAAATATCTCATCTAAATCAGTGGCAGATCCAGGCCAATGCTTTGTAGAGATCTACAGTATGTAAAGCTGTAAAAGGGTCTATCCTCCTAGTTGGAGCTAGGCTGACCTGATGAAGGGGCTGTGAGGGGGAGCCCAGATCTGCCACAGTGCCAGTTCACCCATCACTAGAAGCAAAAAGTGAAGAAACATTTACCAGCTTATGTGAACTAGAAGGAACTTCTGTCCATATATTAGCACAGCCAAGTACAGACATTCTTTTAATATAAAATGTAACAGATTACACTGATATCCACTTAGTAGTCATTTCACATGTTCCAGTACTCGCACACCAACTGTAAAATCACAAAACAATAATTAAAAGCTGACAAATGGTTTGCAAGAAAGATTATGAATATGATGGGTATTTGCAGACTGATTCACAGTGTCGCTGTTGGAGCACAGCTCAGCTCATGCCTCGGTACCCTGTACTGGAGAAGAAATCCTTGAGAAGGCTCTTAAATCAGTTAGTGTATGCACTGGATCAATTCATAATCTTATCTTTCTGGCTAGCGAATCATGTGATTATTATTATATGCCTAAAAAATTCAGAGTGAGCACTAGTGAAAGTCAATGTTGGAGCGGCAAAAATATTTTAAATAACAAGCTGCAGTAAAGCCTGACCTTTTACTGATTCCCAAGAGGATCTTCCAGATCTGCCCATGGAAGTATTGTTTCATGTGCAGGGACTATAGTAAAGAAAGCTTTCCAGGATATCTAAATAGCTCTTCCTTTTAAATATTTTGCTTACTGAGTTTTACATGAAACACAATACAATTCTGATACAGGCACAATACATCCACATGGTCAAGTACTACATAAGCAACAATACACACAGGGTGTGTGATTATTGTTAGGCATGAGGCACTTGCACCAAGTACCTTTAAACACCAGAGAGAGAGAGAGAGAGAGAAAGAGAAAGTGTGATTATTGACCATAATCACACATCCCTGAGTTGTTTCATTGCACTTATGTATAAAAAAAAATCACATCAAGAAACATTTTTTTTCAAATATTATAAAGTAAAAAGAAATCTGGATAGGGAGCCATGAGGACAATTTTTAAAAAAGTTCTTGTTTTGGACTGCAGGGCCCCATTGATAGCGCAGCTCCCTCAATGTCCACTGTGTTTCTGACTGTCTTGATTGTGCACCTGTCCTGCCTTTACAGCTCTGCTAATAATAAAACCAATTCCAAACAAAAAAATAATATCTCTCTTACTAAAATAAAATCATTGTATAATCGCAATATCCCACGAGAGGGTGTGGGTGATGGCAAGATTTATTCACGCCTGGTGTGGTTTCCTCACTCGGCTTGCAGCCTCATGAGCAAACCACCACACCAGGTGTGAGTAAATTATGCCATCACCCACACCTTGTCGTAGTATATTGCTTAACTATCAAATCCTGAGGCAATGTGGAGAATAGTTTGTTCAGAGCAATCTCCAATATTCTACAAAGGGGCCAGCATGGATGTGAGGTTGTACTGATACCTTAGGTACTAAGGCTACCAGCTTGAAAGAAGTGCAGGCTTGTAATTATTGGCATGTAATTAATTATATGTCAATAATTACATGGCTGTCCTGGTGGTCAGACTAATCAGAACACTTGAGTTTTGCTACACATGTTATAACAGTGCATAATTCTATGAACCATAAGCGGGTCCACAGCTGGTACGTTATTTGGATGGGATATACACAAAATAGGACACACATGATTGTTCTGAAAACTGACATCTATCCTCATGAAAACAAGACACGTACAGTAGCTCAAAAAAGTTCTAAATGAAATGAATGCATATTAATAGGTTGATTGTGATGCATATTGTGCTAGATACTGATTACAGGAAAAATTTAAGACATGTGTAGCTGCTGATGTAGGCTAAGTCCTCATTATCCTGTTATATTATAACATTATAAATGACCAATATCTAATGAATGAATTGAACCTGGAATTTAAAGACATAAATTCAGTTACAAGGAAGCATCCACTGCAATAATCAAATCTAAATTTCAAACTAATAAAATAAAGTATTTCTGTACACAAAGGATATCTAACTTATGGAACAAACTGCCTGAACAAATAATTGTAAGCAGAAATAAAGATATTTTTAGGAGAAATTTAGACAAGTATGTAAATGAAGGAGGAAACATGAACTTTTATAATATAGTTTAAAGGAGCTACGTATAGGCAACAGCCTTTTCTGCTCCTAACATCATTAGTGACATCAAAAAACTGTTGGCATTGGTGGAGGACTAAGTACCAACATTGATAGAGTAGCATGGTACACTATGCTATCAGTGCTAATTAAGTTATGACTTACATACTTATACATCACAAGGAGGGTATATACACAAAATAGCACATAACTTATATGTGCCCATGAAATGAAGCTTAATTCATTAGATAGTTATGCACCCAAGACCTGTCGATCTCAGTAAGGGTCATACAAATGTTGCCTTTAAAGTAAATTTAAAAGTTCAATCCAATTATTATTCACTTAAAGTGCTGTTACTTATGTCATTACACTTGCAAGTTTAAATATTTGTCATTGATGGAGAACTAAGTACCAGCGTTGATGGCACAGTGTAGCATAGTGGTACACCACACTATTTGCGTTCGTTTCAGTTAGAGCTAGATTAAAGTAATAATTTTCCCTTTTTAAAATTGTTTTAAATTTGAGGGAGGGAGAGAGAGTCTTTGTGATGGGGGTGTGGGCACTGTAGATCATGATGGGAGGGAGTCCTTCTATGCTGGAAACATTTTTATATTAAACAAACATTTAGTGTGTTTTTGCCAGCAAAGTGCCACATTTTGCATGTTTTTTTGCCAGCAAAGTGCTTGGCTAATGCTACACATATTGAACTTTGTTGGCACGTTTGCTGGCAAAGTGCCACTACACATAGTCTTCTCCAGATGAAAGTGGTCAGGTGAAAACTATGCAAAGTGTGCCTCCAAGTAAAGTGAAGTTGTGGAACCTCACAAAGTACATCACAAATGGAACTTTACTGACTTTGCACACCGATGTCTACCACCTCCCTTGGCAAACCTGTCTATCTGTCCACCACCCTTTCTGTGAAGAAGTACTTTGTAACATATATTCTGAATCTACCCCCCCCACCAGTTTATACTTGTGCCCACTGTGGAGGGGTTGTGGGATAACAGATGGACCCGACACAGAACTTCAGGTTCAACACACAATCTCTGTGTGCTGTTTATTTAAAACATGGGATAACCTTAAGCAATGGCATATCCCTTCTTCAATACATCATTTGCAGCAACAGATTATGCATGTCCTTTCTCTGCACTTAGTCAGCACCTACTAATCCAGTGATCTACTGATCTATCTCTTTATTGAAAATTAATTCATTCTCTGTGTTGGTCTTGTGTGTGTTTGGGTGATGGGGAGCTTAAACAAAGAAAAAACCCAAAACAAGCTAAAGACAACCTCAGTGAAGAAGCACTGAAGCAAGGGTTACCCCAAAGGGCATCACACATACCCCTATAATGCAAAGCATCATGGAATGTACATGCAAATCACCATGATATTTTAGGCTGGTTCAGCTTAAAGCAGGAATGCATGGTGCCAAAGGGCCTCTCAAACAATTTGTAATTTACATGCATTTTAAATAACACAACGAGACTTTTCTAATATCTCTACTCTGGTGAGTTATTTTTTGTAATACAGTCCCCTAGTAACTTTTTACCTTTATCAAAAGCACCTAGTGCTGTGGTATTTTCAATATTTACAGGCTTCATACACATAAGACATATACATCAAAGTATTTTATGACATAGTGCTATTGCATACTAAATCCAACAATGAGGAACACAGCATGTCATTTTACATCAGCTCGGAGGTCACCACAATAGCCTCCCTGTACGAGGACCTGGGAGGGAAAAGGAAAAATTAGAGGACACTATAGCATAGTCAAGAAAGGGGAGGGGCACCCATAGGTGGCCAACCTTTTGGACTAAAGGATAGATTAAGCTAAGAAATAGAAGAACTGTTGCAACAGATATAAGAAAGGGTTGGTCCTCAAGAGTAGCAGGATCTCCCTGTCTCACCCAATAGCTGGTGATCCTATGCTGTGCTTAAAAAGGTCATGACACTCTACCCTGTTCATATTTTTCTGATATAGTACATTAAAGTTTCTATCATGTCCCCTCCCTTGCCCTCCAGTGAGTACAAATTTAGACAAGCTAAACGTTCCTCATGTGATTTTCTTGACTGAGCCTTTTTCTTTACTGAGCCTGTATTACCTTTGTAGCCTGCCTCTGGACAGAGTCTATGTTGCCTTTATTCCTTTTCAAGTGTGGTCTTTAGAAATGAACACAGTACTCAAGGTGAGGCCTCACCAGTGATCCACAGAGTTGCAATAGTACTGTTTTCCTCTAACTGGAGAACTCTCTCTGTATATTTCCTAGCATCCTGTTGTCTTTTCAATGCTCTGGTGTACTGGGTCATTGTCTTGAGGCAATGTTGATCTCAAAATCCCTCTTCTCAGTGATCAGACTGATTCTGCCAATCCCCTAGCCAATAACCTGCCTTCAGGTTACCCCTTCCTATGTGCATAACTTTGCACTTCTTCCCATTACACTTCAGTTGTCACAGCTCGGACCACCTTTCCAACTTTTTGAGGTCCCTCTTTATGCACCTGATCCCCTTCTTGGAGCTACCCTTTCAAAGAGTTAAGTGTTGTCTGCAAAGAGGCTTTTTTTTTTCTCTTGATCCCTTCCCCTATGTCACTAATAAACACATGAAACAGCACTGGTCTGAAAACTGACCCTTGTTTTACCCAACTTGTGACCTCCCTGAACTCTGAATGTTCTCTGTTAACAAGCACCTTCTGGAACCTTCCACCTAGACAATTTGCTGCTCACCTTGTTAGCTTTGCTCAAATTCCTAAATGCCCCAGCTTCTTGATAAGCCACTTATGGGGTACTGAGTTGAAGGCCTTACTAAAATTGAGGTACAGCATGTTGATTGCCTGGCTCTTGCCCATGGCTCTTGTTGTTTTTCAAACTCTATTTCTTACCCACCATCACTGAACTCTCTCTGGCGACTTCCCCGGTGCATTCTCTTCCTCCTTGCATTGCCTCCCCTACCTGTCACCATTCCTCTCCAGCGCCGGGCGTCCCCTGGGTCTGCCCTCTGAGGAAGGGTCACCCCCACCCAGGGCACTCTATCTTATAGAATTGATCCACCGGGCTGGGGGGGAAGTGGAGGGTACTCGGGCCCAACTCCAGGAGTGTGGAAAGTGAGGGGAAGCACCATTGCCTATCGGTGGTGGAGGGGGTTTTCCTCCCTTGTTATGCCCTCCTCCTCCTCCCTGACGGAGTCCTGACATGCAATGACACCAGGGAACATCTTGCCATGACTCCGCAACCCTCTACATTGGCCCTGAAGCAGTGTGGTACCTCCGGTCTCCACCAGAGGTCGCCAAAGTGCCAGGAATAGTCCCTGGATCCCCCTTGGGAAGGAGAGCTGTCCTTTGGATGCTCAATCCTTCCCCAACCCTGCTGACCCCCAGTGATCCAGGCTCATTCCCAAACCTGGGTCACCGGCGTGGCGCGAGGTGTGGTGTCCAACGCCTCAACCCTCAGCGCCACCGAGCAGCCGTCCACTGCTCTTGTTACAGAGTTGAGAACTCAACCAAGTTATTCTGGCACAACCCTCCATTTACAAAGTTATGGTGCCTCCTCTTTTGGAGCCCATTTGCATCCAAATATTCCACCAGATGCTCCTTGATGAGAGAATCTGGGGGTTTTCCCACTATGCCGTAGGTTCTAAACTAACCAGTCTGTAGCTTTCCAGATCTTCCCAGCTCCCACTCATGTGCAGGGGGTCCACACAGTATGTGTACAAACCCAGTACAGAGCAGAACATACAGTAGTTCCCATCATCTGAGTCCCTTGTGTTAGTATCTTGAGTGAAGAACAGTCAAGAATAGTCAAGCCATCAGTACACCTGTCTTCTTACAATTTGCCAGCTGACAACTACAGTCTGCAGACTAAAGGACTTGTGGAGGCAGACGCATGCACAGCACTGTTTCTGTGCAGTGCCACCTGCTGACTCTTTAACAACCCTGCAGGTGCCACTAGGATTCTCTCATTAAATATTAGCTAGGTAGGAATTAGCAGACACAGTATTTGTACGTTCTATGTCTGTTTCTATGATGATGTATAGTTTTACAATTTAAAAACAGTGACACCAATCATTACATTTAGCTGCAACTTAGGGCCTTCTGACAAATATCTGGATATCTTTAGCGATGATGGAACCTGATGCTGATCACCACAGTAACAGCAGTATGAAACCTTCTGTGGGGCAGGCTAACGAGGCATCACCAGAACAAATGTTGCCCCAAAGCAGGCTTTCACAATTATTTCCATTTAGTCTGAGAGTGACAAACTAAAGGCACCAGTGTCATAATTCTGAGACTCATCAGTGTAGTGCAGTGCAAATCACAGCCAAGTAGATGTTAAGTTTGTAGCTGCTTCAGGGAGCCTCATGAAATAAAGTCGACCTTGTCTGAAGACAATGCCCACACACTCTCCCACATAGAGGCAAGATGAATTCATTCATGAAGATAAAATGTGCAAATGTTTATCACCCCCATGCTGTGTTTCTATGGAAACATTACCTTTTTAAGAGCAAATGAGAAAGAGAAGAAAGACATACATTTCTAAAAATAATTGTAGAATTACAAGGACCAAGTGCTGGTGCCCCATATTTAGTCAGCCGAAATGACTTCCATTTAATATGCATTTTCCTGAATAATTTGAGATCATTAGAAAAACTCAAGGAAGAAGCTGGAAAAGTTCATTAGAAGAGACTAATGAGCTAATTTACTTCTAATCGTAAAATGCCTAGGGCCTTATTCTCAATGACCTAACATTTGTATAACAGGATGATCTCTACTATCTTTCCTGCTGTCTTGCAATTACAACCAGAATAGAGGTGTTGCTTCTAACAGGAATGATTGCTGGTACTGTCTGAATCCAGCAATGGTTTAAAGCAAAATACAAAACTTTCACATACACTCAAAACAGTCATGTACTTCATAATTGTCAAGGTACTTTTTAAAATTACTATGGGCTCAATGCTAAGTCACAGTTGGGAGTGGAGTATCATAAAACAGGCACTTGCCCAATTGCATCTGCACTTCATAGTGCCATACATAAAGGCAAACTAACACTGCAGGGGAAGGAGACTCCTTGTAAGTGTGGTACAATGCAAAGGAATGATCGAGATTTCAGCAGGCACTGTCGGGTAAAGTACTCAGTGACATCACAGAGACTCCCTGCAGCTCCAATATTGCATTGCATGTCACAGTGCTACACTGAGGCTATTCACATTTAACCACTGCCTGTTATCATAAGTGTTGTGTCATCAGGGAAGTGCTAGCACAATGACAGGAAGTACTTGTGAAATGACTTGCAGTGTTCCTGTGGTGCTGACTGTCAGAGTGCTAGTGTTTCACCAATGGAGTAGTGCTTGCAACGGCATGCAGTGGTTAAATGTAAATAGCCTCATTGTCCCACTACTTCTGTGGCATTAGCCCCCCCACCTTGATCATTGTTCTAGTACTTCTGTATTGAAAACTGTTTTTATTAAATCTTCATCATGCAAAGTCAGTGGTGAAATCAGACACTTCGGTCCACTACATGTAACACAAAGTTTCAGATTTCACACCAACTTTGCTGGCAAATAAATGCTAAGATGATGATAGGTTCTCAAGAGAACATGGGACAAGCCAGCACTGTGGCACAGAGAGTTGGGTGCTGGATGCCACACCTCATGCCATGCCGGTGACCTGGGTTTGGGAACGAGCCTGGGTTGTTGGAGGTCAGTGGGGGAGGGAGGGAGAGGAAGTGAGCGGCTGCCGGCTGATGTCCCTCTGCCTCGGGAGAGAGATCTAGGTCTCCTCAGAGCTTGGCTGCCCTCTGATGGAGGCCGGAGTGGCTGTGTCACTCTGAGGAGTGTTGGCATTAGGCCGAGGGAGAGTGGAAGAGGCCGGTCCTGGAGCTGCAGTGCGTATGTGTGCCTCCATGTGCTTGCATCACCGCTTCTGGGGTCTTTGGAGTAGGGACAGTCCAAGGGGAGAAAATGGAGGAAAAATTGGAGGCCACCCAAGGATGAAGCCTCTGGGATGGACCAGGGGTTCCACCGGGGCATACAAGGTGCTACAAGTCCCCGAATGACCCCAAGACCAGTAGGTTGGCAGACGACCAGGCAGCTCACCAAGGAGGAAAAATAGAGTTGGAAAAAAAGAGAGCATGGGACAGCTATAAGCGGCTGGTGAAAACTATGACAGCAAAAGGGATGGAGAGTTGGGGGGGATAAAACCACTAATGGGCATTCATCCTAGGTGTAACCAAGAGTAGGGTGGTAAGGTTCAGGTAGAAGAAAGGTCAGACAATATAGAAACATAAAAAATGACATCAGAAAAACACTCATAGTCCATCCAGCTTGCTCATGATTCCCTATCTAACACTAGGACCTATTGTCCATTCAAGGTTCTAGCCCTCCCTTTCCATCCCCCTGTATCCCTCCCTATTACTGTTGCCCTGAGTAACCATTATACTTTTCACTGTGTCCCAACTGAGCTTGAAACCATTAATAGTTCTGGTGCCCACAACCTCGACTGATACTGTTCCACAGTTCCACCACCCTTTCCTTAAAATAATACTTTCCCATATCCCTCTTGAACCTTCTGTCAGTTTCCACTCATGCCCTCATGACCTCAAACGATTACTCATGCTAAATTCCCTGCAGTTCACGTTGCTTATTCCTTTCAGGAACTTGATGGTATTTTTCATATCTCCTGTCTCCCATTGTTCTCCAGTGAGTTCATGTTCCATGCCTTGTAAGACCTGCCCTGTTGGCCCTGAATCATCTTTGTCACTCTTTGCTGTACCATCTGCAGCCTGTACTTATCTTTCCTGAGGTAAGGACTCCAGAACTGGGCAAAGTACATCAGGTGTGGTCTCACCAAAGATTAGAAAGAGGTAGTATTACCTCTTTTCTGCTGCTGTCAATATCCCTTCTGAAACATCCCAGCACCCTATTTACATTACTATAGGCCTCATTGCACTAGCTTGACTGTTTGAGGGAGTCAATAATGATGACGTCTAGGTCCTGTTCCTCAGCTATAGTGCTAAGTTGTACTCCACTCAATCAGTATTCTGTCCCAGGGTTCTTGTTTGACTAGGTGCATTACCTTCCACTTTTTGGCATTGAGTTTCAACTGCCAAACGTTAGACCACCTCTCTAGTCTTTCCAGATTACTCTGTATTTCCCTCTTCACAAATCAGTGTCCCACAGAGCTTAGTGTCATTGGCAAAGAGACACAACCTGCCCTGGATTCCTTCTTCAGTGTCATTGATGAACATAAGAGGATCCAGCCCAGGACAGATCCCTGTGGTACCCAACTTGTGGCCTCCCTCTCTTCTGATTTGATTCCATTAATCACAACCCCCTTCTACCTCCCCTTTAGCTAGTTACCTACCCATCTTACTATGTCTCTAGTTGCACATAGATCCTCCATCTTCTTTAGCAAACATCTGTGAGGCACCAAGTGTAACCTATGGGTCTTGTTTGGATACAACTTTTCTGTGTTTCCAAGTTTGTGCAAAAGTGAACTCTTCGGCATGTTTGGACATCTCTGATGGCTCTGTCTTTGTATGCAGCCTGAATTACTTTCTTAATCAGGCTGGGTCTATTGAGTTGATATGATTACTTTTCCTTAAGAATCTAAGGAAGCTTGTACCAACTCACACTGTGCCCTGTATAAAGAAACTTGTGTTTTGCAAATCAACACTTAATCTTATGGGTCACATTACCACTCCCTCCCTCCCTCCACCTGAACACACTAAGACAAACAATGGGTCCTATGCATGAATGATCAGCAGTTCGCACTTGGCATGCAGCACACGTGTCTAAGAACATACTCCCGCAGAGGCGGACGATATGACCATGCATCATGCATGTACCTCACGCAGATGCATGTGTGGGCTTCCTATGTGGAGCTGCACTGTGGCAGTGCCATGTACGGGCAGAGTGGCATGGCTGTGTAACAGCATGCGCATCACCCCCACATGCACAAGCACTATGGGAAATATGCCAGTTCGCTGCATGGCATGGGGTGCGCAGTCCTATGCCATGTTGAGGGCTGCCACAAACCACGTGTACGCCATGTCTACAGGATGCACCATATGGAATATAGGTTCCATGGGTACAGGCCTTTCCTGAACAACACTGTGAGCCACCCACCTCACACCAGAGGTCTATAGCAGCCATGCAACAGTTATGCTGCCACCCAACACTGCCTGGCATAGTGGCATGTGGGCGGATAACTGAATAACACAGTGCAATGCCAAGCACCCCTCACATGTTCCTCCAATCCCAACAGTGAACAGAACCCCCCCATATATGGATCACTGTCCCCCCAAAGCTCACAGTCCTGCAGTGTGAACCAGCCCCCTTTCCAGATGGTGACAGAGCAGCACCATCCAGAAGAATAACCAAGGCACAGGAGATAGGTACAGCACACTTTACTGCACAACCACACAATTCTACATGGCAACAAATGCCTCATACAAACTACTGTCCATGGACAGGGCACACAAACAGACATGCATTGTGCATGAAAAACAAGAATGCAACACAAATCTGCTAAACCAAATTTGGTACTGCCAAGGCCAGTGTAGAACATAGTAGAGGCAGTATAGCGCAGTGGTTTAAGGCTCTGAGCTGCAAATCTAGAGACCTGGGTTTGAATCCCACAGCCCCCACTTGCATACTGTGTGACCCAGAGCAAGTCACTTAACTTCCCTGTGCTCCCAGGTCGCACCTGTAAACAAGCTTTTAGCTTAGTGTGCCGCTCCTGGTTAAAACAATATAAAGAAAGAAAGAAAGGAAGGAAGAAAGGAAGGACAGCTACACAGCAGCCAAGAACATGGGGCCAGTCATGCTGCTCTCAGTTCGCCTGTATCGAATCCCCGCTGGATGCCAGTGGCATGGAGTGTGTGTACCCTCATGCCATGAGTGCCAGCCTACTCAGTGGATTGCTGTAGCCCTGCAATGACAAGAACACAGAAGAAAATTAGGCATGAGTGGGATCCACATGCAGGGCCCTTAATGTATAAGTGCCACAGACAGGTACTCTACTGCCCACAGCACTTACCTTTGATGGCTCACCCATCATCTACAGTTCCCCAACATCATCCTTATAACTGATGTTCTCATTGCCTACCCACCATGAGAGGAAGTGAGGTGCCTACAGGTGCCAGCATGACCACCATGCCTCCACAATTGCCAGTGCTCCATCTGGCTGCTCATTGCAGATGGGGACCAGTTTGTCCGGATGGCCCCTGTACTCCTGTGGGAAACATAGACAGCACACAGAGATCATCATTACAGCACACACAACACCTGTATTGCACAGCCATGCACACCCTGTCTATAGCATAAATAGCTTGCCCCGCTCCTCCAGCTCCCATGAAGTGTCCCCCTTGGGGTTTTCCATCTATGTCCTCTTGGAAACATGCCAAAGCTTTCTGGGGTGTGCCCCAACCTGTCAACCTATGGTACAGAGACATAAGTGGGTGGCTTTGCTGCTGCCATTGTGCTACCTGTATGGGACAGGTGTGGCCCAGTTAAGCCTGTGCACATCATACCCTCCACTGGTATGACTTGCACAATGCCCCTTTAAAGGGCCATTTGTCTTTAAAGAGGCATGTGTCCATAGTGGAGGGTTGTGCACCATAGCTAGCCACATCGTCAGTGTCCCTGCCATCAGGTAGACCGCTGGGTGACTCAGGATGCATCCAGGTTTGTTAATGCATGTCCTACTGCTGGATGCCAAAGTGGAACATGAGCAGCAGGAGCAGCCAGGGTTGTGGCCATGTGTATTCAGGCTGCATCTGGACACCTATGCCCTGTGGAACACACAGTGGCTCGAGAGATTCCATTCTGATCATGACACCATTACACAGCTGTGCAACCTTGTGCAGCCCACTGTGGCTCCATGTATCCATCAGTCCTGTGTGATGTCCATGAAGATTAAGGTGCTCTGTGCACTGTCCTACTATGCAATCAGCTCCTTCCAGAGGGTTGTGTGGGATCTCATGGTTGTCAGACAGTCATCCCTGTCCCGGGCACTGGTGCAGGTAACAGACACACTGCTGCAGCATGTGCACGAACATATAACATCCCCCACAGTTGACATGGACATACAGTCCACAAAATTGGCCTTCTGTGCTATGCATGGCATGACCAATGTACTGGGGGTGATCAACTATACACATGTGGTGATCATGGCACTGGCAGTGGGAGAGGAAGCATAGAGGAACCATAAGTGGTGCCACAGTATTAACTGCCAGACAGTATGTAATGTGGCGGGTATCATTACCAATGTATATGCCAAGTACCCTGGACCATATGATGACTCACACATCTTCGATGGGTGCAGACTGTGTGCCCTACTTGCTGCACATGAGGGGATGGATGGCTGATAGGTGAGTAGATGTCAGCAGTAGATATGCTACACAGGTGGCTGCAGTGAAACATGTCCTTACAATGGCTGTTGTGTACTCTGCATAGGTGACAGCAACTACCCACTATGGACAGGTGGCACAATACAGCTTGCCCCTGGGAAAGTTTTCAGAGCGTTCACAGTATTCACCATGTTACACAACATTGTTGTGCAGCAATGTGCACCCATGCCACAGGACAGACCTGGGGATGACTTGCTGATTGATAATGGGGGTGAGAGGTGCCACGGGTGAGCAGATGAGAGCCTGACTGGATGGGCAGTGGCCATGCAGTTGTGCAGGGGGCATTCTGCCATTAGGAGGGGTATTGTTGGTGACACACTGTGATAATGTCAGGACATGCGTGCCTCGGGCCCCGAGAGTGACATGGGTGTTTGGAGGGTTCCTATACACCAGTGTACATGCTGGTGATGTAGGGCTGTGTACTGGGAGGGAAGGGGTACACTCTGCATGTCTTCAGGTAGGGGATGTGTGGCATGGGATAGTGTTGGGGGCATGTGTATTGTACTTGTATTTATGCCACTAGGTTCTGTGCGTGGTGCTGCTGCCTGTCATCATAGCTTCCTAGACAGTTGCTGTATGAGCCATGTGGATGTCCATGTGCCAAGATGATGAATCTTTGATGTTTCCTAGCTCCCTCCATGTGGTCACTGGTCCACATGTGTCATTGGTGCATGGTGTGACTGGGTGTCCCCCTGGACCTCTGGTATGCTGAGGCTGTCATGTACATGTGGCATTGGTGCATTGCACTGTGCCTCAGACACAAGGGTGCTGCTGTGTGCTTATGGGGATAGGACATATGGCTATGCCTTGGACACAGGGTGCTACCAGGTGCCTGTGGGGATGGGACATATGGCTGTACCTTGGACCCTAGGGGGCTGATGGGTGTTGGATGGGATGGCACATCCTGACATAGCATGGGGATGGCCTCAGATAGCATGTGGTCTTTCAGCCTCTCAAGTAGGTCACCCATGCAGTCTATGCCACAACACACACCTGCATTGCATCCATCAGGGCCTCCAAGGCCTCAGTGTTCCTGCACTGTGCCCATAGCCTCTCATTCCAGATTTTGCCCCTCTGTATAGTAGGTGTGGAGGACTCCAGATGTGGTTGGCCTCCATGTCCGGACGGTCGGCCAGCTGTAGGGGCCCTTGTCCCCTCTGTTACAGGGCAGTTGTGTGGTGGGAAGCTTTGCATGCATGCCACCCATGTAAGGCTGTTGGTTGATTGTGTGTGTTGGCTGCAGTCTGTGGTGTGACTGTAGTGTCAGTTCAGGACTGGGGGTTGCAGGGGGATGACTGCCCATGGGGACAGTGTCATCTTCATCTTTGGCCACCTGTGTCTCTTACACTGTTCCTGTCTGTGTGGCCGCCAGTAGTGTCTCCGTGTCCACCATAGCCACAGACTGTTGTGGTATACTTGGGGGTGAGAAAAGGGACATGTGTCACATGCAACAAAAATGCAGTGGGCATTACATAGTGTGGCACTGACAATCTAGGGGACACCTACCTGCACCATCCTTCAGTCCATGACTGCCTGTACAGGACACATGTTACATGGGGGTCCACAGAGGGTGCTGTCTCCATGTTGAGGGTCTGCCCAGTATCAGGGTTTGTAGGGTGCAACAGAGAGGGGGTTATCTGTTATGTTGCATCCAGGATATCCTTGCCCTCTCTCAACATAGTACTACATACCCGGCACTGTGTCCATGCCCTCCACCTCCCCATCCAGGGCCACCTTGGTGAGGGTGTCTGCTACCATCCTTCCCATATGTATTAGGCAGAGTCCATGTGGGTGTGGATCACCCCCATCCCAAGCTGTGCCCAATTGCCAGCTTCCACATTACCTTTGGCAGCTGACCGAAGGTCATGCCATTTATGCTAGATGGCCCTAGTGTCTGTGCCTCAGATCTGGCTGCATTCACAGTGGCCTGTATATCTAGCCGCAGGCAGGCTTCTGTCTCGGCTAGCATCTTAAGGGAATCTCCCCCATAGAGGGTGGCATTATGGGCACAGATGTCAGACACCATGATCACCTGGCCACCTGTGAAGTTTCTGAATTGTGACCTTATGCTCCCACAGGTCTGGACATATCCACGGCACTGCCTGCTACTATGTCCAGCACTATCATTCTCTGGTGGTGGATCCAGTCTGTCATGTGCAGCACACCCATCCTCTGCCATTGCCTGCTCCCCCTCTTCCATAACAGTGTTTATTTTTGTGGGTCTGTGTTGGATGGCATTTTTGCCCATATATGGTGGGTCAAGGGGCGGGGCAGGGTATGTCAGACAACAAGCTGAATGTCTGACATGCCTCCCAACTAGAACAGGCAACGGCAGCTGTATTCCCCCTCAGCCTCTGTCAGGGGTTACTCATGTGCCAGTCACACACTCCTCCCCCCGGAAGAGGAGAGAAGTCCATAGAATGCTCTATACTCTCCCCCGGGCCACCCTCCGGTATCTCAAGCCCAGAAGCAAACCCGCGGTGTCGGCATCGCAGGTGGAAATACAACCCCGGCACCAGTGGACTGGCCCTAAATATCTACCTGTTAATAAATTACAGACTTCAGTTTCCAATGCCATCAGTTTCTTGCCTTCTATGAGTAAACGTAGAACACACAAGCCCCCTTTCCCCTCTTTTGTTTAATTTATATTTGGAACCCCTTCTGTTTAGGTTACAGAACAACTTGGCAGTGAAAGGGATTAGGGTGGGGAGCATCCGATATACCATTTCTGCCTATGCCAATGATCTTCTGCTCCATGTGGAAGACCCCTCTATTTCCATCGTTGTCACATTAGTGGAAATAGAGATTTTTGGTCATAGCAGGCTACAAGTTAAATGTGGAGAAGACCCAGGTTATGCCTTTGAATGGATTGGTCTATAAGAAGGACATTCAAAGCTTATGTTTGGCATGGTAATGGAAGGCATTATGTTATCTAGGAATCCGTGTCCCCCAGTTTCTTGTAGATTTATGCAAGGTGAACCTCATCCTCTTAATGTAAACCATTAAATTAGACCTTCAGAAATGGGCAGCTCTGCCCCTGTCACTATGGGGACGAGTGAGTATTATCAAGATGAATGTTCTTCCACGGCTACTGTATTGGGAAGACTTTAAGCCTGAGGTTCAATTGGGCTGAGCAACTACGTCACTCCCCACCAGGCTTTATCAGGTAGCTCCCCGGGTCTTCCCAGGATTAATTTATTTTGCAGCCGGAGGCCACGTTAGTTGCCAGATCGACCTTACCTTCTCCTGCTCCCGCTCGCATCAACTGCTCATTCCACTCCCCTTTCTGTGCACCCCTCACCTTGCTTCTTCTGATTCCTTAGCAGTGCGTGTGGAACTTTTTCATATTTCCCTGCTGTGGCTCACATGCTGTGTTCCATCTCGTTTCTTCTGGACCTGCATTGCAGCACCTCCCTCTATGTTCGCACTCTCTGGTGAACGTTAGGCATTTTGTTTGTTTCCCTTATATCTGACTGCTCGGTGTCTTGCCTTGCTGCTTCTCGACAACTGGCCTGCTCATGGACCAACCAGATCCAGCCCTTGACTCAGGCTTCATGCCGACCTGACTGGCGGCAGCCGCGGTCACGGCTCCTCAGACTGCTGCACAGCTCTGCAACCCACCCAGCATGCCAGCCAGCCTGCTCCCAGACTGAACGGATCCGAATCCTTGGGGTCTTCCATCATGGCCACCTCACTGGTCCTTCGAACCATGCAGCGTGCCAGCTAGTGGATGCTGCCCCTTCTTTCTTCAACATTGGCTAACTTGTAATCCTCACTGTGTTTCACCTACAAGCTGAGGAGCGTGGCTTTTCGGTTTTAGCTAAATTATCTACTGTGGCAGAACCTGTCTAATATTTTACCATAGCAACAGGTGTATTAGTGAGAAGTGTATTCTTCTGTTTCTTATTTGAGTCAACTGCTGTGATTTAAAGACTCCGTAACTATCGTAAGTTTCCCTTACTTTGTATTGCAGTTCATGAGCCCCTCGCTCTGCCTCTGTATTTTCGACTGGTGCTAGTTTTGCCTGGTTTTGCCATTCACTTCTTTATTGTGCATTCCCTGTGGTTGCACCCCTTCGTTGGCCTTCTGTGCCCCATCCTTCCTTGATTCAGCAGCCTGCTCTCTCTGTCTATGTATGCTGCTTGTTCTCCCGACTATCGCTCTACTGCATCATGGATGCCTGTCCCTTGGCCCTCTTTTCGCTCTCTGCTTCCTTGGGTGACTTCTCCTCCTCATAGCCTGCCTGGAGGTAATCCTGCTCATGTACTTTCTTCCTGCAATTTCATAATTTTTAATTTTGCCTCAATGTGGACTGTTGGGACTGCTTTTAATATGTGAAGGCATGAATCAGCCCTGCTGAGTTTTGAACCCGAGCTCTTCCAGCTTCCTGAGCCTCAGTGTCACATCTGGATTGCTTTCTTCTGTCTGATAGGTGCAACAGTTCTCGATTTGTCATTTTCTACCTCATCTCAGTTATCTTCTATTAAGGTGTATTTCTTTCACTATCATGGAGGATGTGCTTGTCTAAGTGTGTACACTGTTCAGTTTATTTCATGTCCCTCTAACCCATACAGTGGTATTGATGAGTGCTTAGCAACATGCAAAAAAAAAAACAACCTCTCTGCGTTTCTTTTGGGGTTTTATCCCTATCGCATTCTCTACTCGTTTCCTTCTATTTCACCCACATGTGTCCAGGTTCATGAGTCCGGTTCTTCTTCCCTACTTCTGCCCTCATGGTTCTTCTATTCCTTCGCTCACTCAGTATACCTCTCAATGACTCCTCTGCTTCCTCATGGAACCACTGCTCTCCTGCAGTCCTCATCCCATACCTGCCATGAAGGATTCACACATCACCGTACCTCATCCGTTTCCTACCTCACCTTCCTGTTTCAGCCTTCGAGGCTTCCCTCCATCATTGTCTTCTTGTCCCTGATCATCCTTCATCCTTTCATACTTCGCTTTCACTGTGCCATCCTCCATGGCTTCGCTCCATCATCATATATGGTTAATTTCATACCTTACATTCCTTGTTCTGGCCTTCATGGCTTCCCTTCTTCATGGTCTTATTGGCCTCAAAGTCACCTTCCTTACTTAGATCATTTGAGCATCTCATTGAACTTCGGTCCTCCCTCTGCATTCATCGAGTTCCTGACTTTGGTCTTCATTTGGGCATATCTGTCATGAATTATATGCCACCTCATTGAACCAAGGCCCTCCTGCCACAT
Source organism: Neoceratodus forsteri (assembly GCA_016271365.2). Classification (NCBI taxonomy): domain Eukaryota; kingdom Metazoa; phylum Chordata; order Ceratodontiformes; family Ceratodontidae; genus Neoceratodus; species Neoceratodus forsteri. The sequence goes on from JADMNL010000028.1 coordinate 232,202,273, forward strand.
TCAGCAAGTTCCTGACTCTGATCTTCATTCACTCATTCTTATGTCATGGTTCATCTCTTCTGCTCTCTGCGTGGGTCTCCTCTTTAGGTCAACCACTTCAGCATACCCCTCTCAGGTCCCTGCTCCCTAGCTTCAACTCTATCTCCCCTCATGGCCATGTCTTCCTGTTTGTCACCCTTTGCTAAGGGCTGGTTGGCTGTTTTCCACCATCATTCCAGTTCATCTTCGAGTTCCTTCCAGTCTTCTCTTCCTCAGTCTTCTCATGTTGGCCTGCTGCACTCCTGCAGTGATCATCATCATCAGTCTGCATCTTCCTCAGTCTTCTCGTGAGTGCATCTGGACTACCCCTTGCTTCTCTGCTTTCTACATGGATCTCCTCCTCCTTCCCATCGCCTACTCGAGCCCCTGCTGCCTCATGTTCCTTTTTCTATCTGTGCTTTCCTTTTGGGATTTTCCCCTATCCCATCATCATTCTCCCTACTCATCATTCTCTTTAACGAATCTTTCTCTTTAACGTTGTACATCCTTAAATCAAATGTCGTCAGCCTGGAGGGAAGGCAACGTAGGCCTTGGATCCCCAGAGGTTTCCTCCTTAAAAAGGGTTTTTTCCTCTCCTCCATGCCAATGGTCATAATATTAGCTAGAGTTAGTGCTTCCTTATGTTAATGTGCTGTCTTAGGTTAATTAGTTAGGTTCCGCTGTTGGATGGAGGTGGATGGTGGCCCTGGCTTTCCCCTCTCTCCTTAGGAAGTCCGCCTTAATCATCTTGTCAGTTTTTATTTATCATCTTTGCCTCTTCAATGCTCAACACCCAATAGGGTATTCTTTTTGGGCTTCTTCCTAAGCTACCTTTAGCCGATGGAATCATCACCATGGTACCTACGGGGGGGCCCTCCTGTAGGGTTCCTCGCGTCGTACCCTAATAGGGTGGTATATCCCACGGATAGAGAGGTGGAAAGCCACAACATAAATCATATTCACAAAGTAAGTCAAGTCACTCAAGCATCATCTTATCCAGTTGCATAAGCACAATAGAATGGGAAGGCTTTAAGCCTGAGGTTTGATTGGGTGGAGCAACTACGTCACTCTCCCACCAGGCTTTATCAGGTAGCTCCCCTGGGCCTTCTCAGGATTCATTTCTTTTGTCCCACCATCCACCCCTCCTCCTCCAGTGGCACATCTCTGTTACCCATGGACTTCTTCCTAAACTACCTTTAGCCAATGGAATCATCATTGTGGCTCCTCTAGGGTTCCTCACATCATACCCTAATAGGGTGGTATATCTCACGGACAGAGAGGTTGAAAGCCACAACATAAATCATATTCACAAAGTAAGTCAAGTCACACAAGCATCATCTTATCCAGTTTCGTAAGCACAATCGAACCCTTGGACATGACAGGAATTTTTCTTCCGAAATCTTGGTTTCTCCATCTCCAGAGGATTCTTAATCAGTTTTTATGGAAGGGTGGTTCAGTTCGACGGGCCTTTTTTAAACTTACACAACCAAAGGAAAGGGAGGTAGGGCTCTGGCTTCCTGATTTTTTTCTATATTATTTTGCCCTGTATAGTGCAAGATGGTTGCAATGGGAGGCTGCAGTAGCCACTAACATCTTAGGGTCTTCAGTTGGAATCTAATCTGTCCCAAAAGTCAGGAATACAAATTGGTAGTCTATTATACTTAAAACCTTCTGATTTGCCACTGTCCCTTAGAGTTCCTCCCTTTATTTGGTTCCTAATGGCTTGCTTACAGCTTCAAACTTACCTGAGGGTGGACTTGAGCAAGGCACTCATCCAGCCTATATTGGGCAATCCTCACTTTCGAATTGGGGATAAGCCTATCTCAGAGGCTATTGGTTCTTCTCTGAGTGCAGCCACGGTGGTATCTTTACTCAGGGATGGTCGACTGTTAACAATGAGGGAGATGCAATCCACGTGTGAAATTCCTGTTTTTCACGGATTTAAGTACCTACAACTTTCTATGGCTTTAAGAGATTTTTTTGGGCATGGCCCATGGCAATCACCGGGTGCTGGCGCCTTAGATCAGCTTATGACTAAAATTACTCAATCTCACCTGGTCTCTGGTCTTTACTCTTGTCTGCAATTGACTGACCCACATGCTTTATCTGGGATAGGATTTTTCTGGCAGCAAAAATGCAATTTGAATCATGACTCTTTCCACTGGCAAATGATTTGGTGTAATCTTTATAAGTTTGTGAAGAGAGACCAGTATCAATGGATTCAAGTTAGAATCCTAGATGACTTGTATTTTACACCGATGAAATTACACAGAATGAGTAGGGCCCCATCTCCTGCCTGTTTCCTCTGTGTACTCTTGGAGGGGGACTTAAAACATATGCTATGGGATTGTGATAAAATTCAACCACTGTGGTGTGATATCAAGTCATCTCTGGATCCTCTTTTGGGTTTAGAGCATGCTTTCACTCCTGATGTTTGCCTTGTTGGTGATTTTCTCCCCTTCCTGATTCAGCAGCATAGAGCCTTCATGGCTTTAATCTCCATGGCAGCAAAAATGGTCATACTTTGGCACTGGCTGGATGACAGTGCCCTCTCCTTCAGGGAGTGGTACATGAAGATTTCCCAGGCTTAATCAGCGGAGAAGCACATTGCGCTTAGACTTCAAAGAGGTGACCTTTACAAACGAGACTGTAAAACTTTACATACGCTTTTGTTGGCGTCGGGTGTGCATTGAAGGGGAGTAGGATGGATGCCAATTACCTCTTACTGACTTTTAACTACTTCTCAAACCACCAGTGTCTTACCGTAGTGGGCTAGAGGGACCTGAGGGAGGTGGGCTGCACCAGCTACTCTAAGGGTATCTGCTTGCTCTGTGTAGATGGTGTGTTTTTATTCTTGGACCCTCTGGATGGTTTTCTCCTGGCTCCTGTGCTCTGAGGGTGTTCTTTTTCTTTGGTGGGGGGCGTGGGATTGGGAGGATTTTTTTTCATTTTATGTTGGGATGCACAGTTAAGTGATACTGCCATACACATCATGAGCATATACATTTGTTGATTTGTTTGGTGGTTTGTTGTGCTTTGATCGGTTTTGTTGTATGTTTCTAAACTTTCAATAAAGTATAGTTAATTAAAAAAAAGAGTATACATAGAACATAGAAGCTGATAGCAGATAAGACCACATGGCCTATCCAGGCTGTCCTTTTTTGTTGCATTGCTTACACTGTGGATCCTTCCAGGACTATGCACTTATTCTTCCTTCCCTTACCTATCCCTAATGATTTCCTTGTTCTTGTCCCGGACTTTTTTGAATCCTACCACTGTTTTTGGCCCCACAACCTTCGCTGGAAGACTGTTCCATGCACCCACCACCCTTTCTGTTAAGAAACATTTCCTCACATCTCTCCTTAACCAACCCCCTCCAGTTTCCTATCATGGCGCCTTGTTCTGGAGCACCCTTTCCTCCAAAAAATACCTCCCACTTGTCCTTATTCATTCCCATGAGGTATTTCAAGGTCTCAATCATATCTCCCCTCTCCCTCCTCTCTTCCAGGGTGTGCATGTTTAATTCCTTTAGCCTCTCCTCATAGGACATCTCATGTAGAACCTACATCATCTTGGTAGCCCTCCTTTGGACAGCCTCCATCCTGTCTATGTCCTTTCTGAGATGTGGCTTCCAAAACTGGACACAGTACTTCAGGTGGGATCTTACTAAAGACCTGTGTAGTGACAACACCTCTTCCCTCTTCCTACTTGTAATGCCTTTACCTATATATCCCAGCATCCCACTGGTTCTCCCAATCGCTTTGTCACATTGTCTGGCCACCTTCAAGTCATCCAATATGATTATCCCCAGGTTTCTTTCCTGCTTGGTCACCACTAGTATCTCTCTCCCCATTTTGTACTGCTTTGCTGGACTTCTGTAACCCAAGTGCATCATTTTGCACTTTTTTGAATTAAACCTTAGCTGCCAAACTTTTGACGACTCCTCCAGTCATTTCAAGTCTCTTTCCATCTTTTGTACCCTCTCCACAGTATTCACAGTGTTGCAGATCTTGGTGTCATCCACAAAGAGGCAGACCTTCCCTTCCAGTTCCTTTTCTGTGCCACTAATCAAGACATTAAGGAGGACTGGCCCCAGTAATGACCCCTGCAGTACCCCGCTGGTCACTCTCCCCTCCTCAGAGTGAACTCCATTTATCACCACCCTCTGCCTACTATCCTCTAACCAGTTTCTTACCCATCTTACCACCTTATTGTCCACCCCCATGTTACCCAACCTGTTTATCACCTGCCTATGCGGAATGGTTTCAAAAGCCTTGCTGAAGTCCAAGTATGCCATGTCCACTGCCACCCCACAATCCAACACCCTGGTTACCCAGTCAAAAAAAATCTAACAGAATTGTTTGGCATGTCCTCCTCTTCATAAAGCCATGCCGCCTCTGGTCCTGCAGTCCATTGGATTCCAGGTGTTCCACAATTCTTTCCTTTAATAGTGTTTCCATCATTTTCCCTACTACAGATATCAGGCTGACAGACCTGTAATTTCCCACCTCCTCCTTGCTACCACTTTTGTGAAGTGGGACTGCATCCACCCTTCTCCAGTCCTCTGGGACCATGCCAATCTCCAGTGAACTGGTGAACAATTCTGTCAGAGGTGCAGCTAGCACCTCCCTTAGTTCCTTTAACACTCTTGGATGCACTCCGTCTGGCTCCATGGCTTTGTCCACCCTCAGATTAATGAGTGCTTTCCTGGTCCTTTCCTCAGAAAAAGGATTAATGTCCATTTCCCTCCCTTAATCTCTTTGTGCTTATTTTTGGTCCCTCCCCTTCCCTCTCAACTGTAAATACTGAGCAGAAATATTTGTTTAAGATATTTACCTTTTCTTGGTCCTCCACCGTATAGCCCCCTGCCTCCTTTACTAACTGTGCAACCCCTCCCCGGTCTTCCTTTTCTTGCTGATATACCTGAAAAATGTCTTGTCCCCCCTTTGATACTGTCTAGGATATTTTTTCCTCAGCTTGCTCTTTTGTGATCTTTACTGCCTTGCCTTCCTCCCTCATTTCCCAAGATACACTTCTCTGCCCTCTTCTCTCTGGGTCTTCTTATACCTTCTGAATGCCACTGTTTTTGCCCATACCTTTTCTGCCACTTCCCTCAAGAATAATAATGGTCTCCTCCTCCTTCTGCTTTTACTTATTTGCTTGACATACAAGTTTGTAGCCTTTACTTTGCTGTCTTTTATTCTAGCCATCCCCCCCCCCCCGACATCTCCCACCACCAGGTCTTCACAGATGCATTCCCCCAGTTTTGTAAAGTCAGTCCTGAAATCCAGAACCCTGATCCTTGTGCAGTTAGACTCCACTGTTGTTCTTATAGTAAACCATACTCTGTGATGGTCAGTGGTTCCCAGATGACAATCCCCACTCTGACGTCTGCCACATTGGCCCCATTTGTAAGTACCAGGTCTGGTATTACCCTACCCTGAGTGGGTTCACTGACCAGCTGCCTGAGAAATGCCCCCTGCAGGGAGTCCAAGATGCCTCTGCTCATAGCTGATGCTACAGCAGGTAGGCTCCACTCTACATCTGGCAGATTAAAGTCCCCCACCAGCACCACCACCCCCCCATTCTTAACCATTTTGTCTATGTCTTCTAACATCTCTTTGTCTATGTCCTCTCCCTGTGTATACAACTTGATCATTCAAATCAGAAAATAAAAAAAAAATATGTTCTCTTTCTATATTTAGTGAAGAAACATTCTGGCTACAGTCCACACTATGCATGGAATTTTTTATGTAAATGTTTCCTTTGGATTATGAGAGAGAAAATTAACTATCACGAATAATGAAGACACAACAACATAACAGATTGAAAATGAACAGATGCTGCCTTGGTGCAAATTTTAGATTTTACAAATGTTCTTGGAACATTTCCAATCAGTTTACTGTCTGAACAGATTACAGTCTAGAAAAAACATTGATAGGAAGCTGGGCCCCTGTTTTTTATGTAGAATTAGAACAATACAGGCAAAATAAGAAACAATATGTTTAAATGTAGCTAGACACAGCATTCATTGGGTTATTCAAGAAGTTTGTTAGAAGTCCTGGTTGTTATGTTCTCATGTCAACAATGTATATGAGTCAAACATTATATAATAAATCTGGAGTCTGGACTTTCCTTTAAATGCATTTCTAATGAGTTTACAACTTTAAAAATCAGTGCATTTACAACTAGTGTTGCTTAGCTTCGGGGGTGCATAAACTTCATTCTCACATTCTACTGATTCCTTAGGTATCTGGAGGTTAACATCATCTGGGGCAGATCCATATTAGGGGACATTTTAAGGACAGTTTTTTGTGTATCAAGAATTAATTATCTGTTATCCTGATTTTGTCTCTGACAACCATATGAGTCACTGAAAAAGCAAAATTGATTACAAATGAGTAGACTTTGGTGGTAGGGTACCAAAGAATGCATCCTCCTCAACACTGCCTTTTCAGATATCAGATTGCTGGTGCAGAATGCTGGTCTGAAGATATCAGTTTATTACAAGCCCACTGACTCCCACAGCTTTCTCCTCCACAGCTCCTTCCATCCCAACCATGTTAAGAATGGTTTGCCATATTTGTAGCTTCTTAGACATCAATGCTGGGGACGCTGGCACTGCTGGTGGTGGAGGCAGCAACAAGCAGATCAGTTCAAAAAGCATAAAAATTTCTTGCTCTGGAAAAGTGGTTGAGGATGATGCGATGGCTGCTGTTGTTCCCATAACTGCTGTTGTTGTTGGTGGTGGTGAGCCTAATCAGGATGATAGGTTCCCAGAGGGGGTTGATGAGCATCAGCATGACTCACAGTCTGATGCGGGAGATCTAACTGTTGAATGCAAGGGTAACGAGAAAGAAATAGAGGGTGGAGAAAGTAAGGATGATGAGGAAGAGGACAGATCTCAGGAGGATGCGTTCAGCCTCAGTGGGGATAGGGATGATGATCTGGATCCGTCATGGGAACCTGAAAATAAACAATGTAAGAGTCATGCTGCTGAACCTGTGGTGCTGTGTACATCACAGTTATTTCAGGGAATTATCAACACCCCCCCATCCTCCAGCTGTTGTTCCTGTTAGCACTGTTAAGCCAATAACATAGCAAGCATCACCTACTGTCACAGTGCATAAATTATCCCTCAAAACACCCATTACTACCCCTCCAATGTCCCAGTACCAGATCCTCTGCCATGTGAAAACAAGGGCTACACAATTCCTAGTTTGGGATTTTTACATATTGGGCCCAGCTGATAAAACAGTGGCTGTCTGCCAGCTGTGTTGAGCATGGGTTAGCCATGGAAAAAAAGGAGTCACCTAGGCACTGGTGGGCAATATACACACTTCAAGACAAGCACGTATTACACTTTACTCAGCACTAAAGGGAAATCAGTGCAGAGGTGCTTATCTCTTATCATCTTGCATCCCAAAGTGGCATGGATACAGTTCTGGATGCAGTAAGAGTTGACTGCAGAGGACTACTACACAGATGATGAGGAGGAGTTGGCGAGATTGCCTAGTAATGGCCATAGTAGCTGTGATGGTTTGAGTACTAGCAGCCAGAGTCACCAAAGCACATCTACCCCAGTTAATAAAACACCAAAATCACTTCATTCATTCATGCAGCATCTATGATCCCCCCAATGAAATGCTACCCCACCAGCCATGCCGTCAGTTCACAGAGTCCAGCTGTTTGGTATCCCAACACCCCAAAAGGTGCAGCCTACACTGCATAGCATGTTTGAGTATCATACCAAATACCCACCCAATCATGCTATTGCATGGGAACGAAATGCAGCAATCAATGAAATGCTTGCAATTGATTCTGTTACCATTCTCTTTTGTGGAGAATGTCAGTTTCCAAAGGTTGATGTGGCTCTCCAAAATGGCAGGTTCCATCACGAACCTATTTCTCCACTGTACCATTCCAAAACTTTATAAGACTGTCATGCACAGTAATACATGCCCTGCAGCATTCAGCATCACCATACATACATCTTAGTATGGTTATATGGACCAGTAGCCAAACAGCTGCTAGCTCTCTGTGTTACAGTCCTTTGGACTCAGGTACCTGGGGTAGTATTTGATGCTGAAATGGGGAAAATTGTTCAAAGCCCAATTGTGGTGGTAGCAACAATCTGGTTATTTGCCAGCATGCCACGCTGGCAACGAAGAGTGTAAGTGGATCACACACGAGTCAGAAAATGAAGAGTATAAGTGGGTCACACATGGGTCAGAAAATGTTAGAACTGCTCCTGACTGAGATTGATGAGTGGCTTAACCACATTCCATGAACTTGGTTTCATTCTGAGTGATAATGACTCAAATGTGATTAAATGCATTAGTGATATGGGGTTTTTCAGGGTTCCATGCATGGCACACTCTTACTCTAATAGTGCAGGAGTTTCTATCATATTCTGAAATCAGGTCCATGTAGATTGTGGCCTGTCACATCTATGCCCACTTTGCATATTCTTCAAAAGCCCAAGGCCATCAAAGACACCTGCAGATCCAGAACTGCCTCAGGAGCATCTGAAGCTGGAAATCATCACCAGATGGAACTAGACACAGTACATGATCGAGTACTTGTATTAGCAGTACAAAGTCATCTCAAAATATCTGCTACTGCATACAAGCTGTGACAGTGCCAGGGTATTCATATTCCTGACATCAGATCAATGGTGACTAATGGATGGCATGATCATGATTCCAAGATCATTTGAACATGCCACACAGGCAGTGAGTGGGGACACTACCTGTATCAATCAGAGCATCCCACTTCTAAGGGTGCTGAGGCAGACACTGTGGAATGTACAGCAGGTAATAGAGGCAGGTGGTGATATGAGAATCTGTGCCTTAATGAAACATATGCTCCATGTGTTGGACTGCAATAGCCATATTTCAGGCATTCTGCAGTCTGAAGATTTTGGTATTGACACCATGCTGGACGTACAATATAAATGGGGGCCTGTCATTGATACTTGGAGCTGATCAGGTCCAAAGTCTAACCAATCTGCTAATAGGACAGGTTCATGTGACACAGATTTTACGGTCACAGTTATGTAAGGCACAACATGAAAGTTATCAGAGACTGGGTGTTGCTACCACATCAGTTAAACAAGCTGAGAAAAAAGTCCTGGAAACAGAAAAAAATGACAATAAAGCCACTTTGGGATACTTTGTGCCAGGTGGGAATTGCAGATGTGGAGGAAAAGGAAAAAAGAGGATGATGAGTCAGTAGAATAGCATGCAATGCAGTACAATGCATGGTGGATGCATATTTGGTGCACACCAAGCACCTTAAGATATTGGAAGAGCCACTACTGCACTGGAGTAGCAAGGTCATTGATTGGCCAGCACTGACCTCTACAGCAGTCAGATATCTGAGCTATCCGCTCTCCAGTGTCAATGCAGAGAGGGTATTCAGTTTGCAGGGGCCATTGTGAAGGACAGACATGCAAATCTGCCCCAAGAAATGTTGGCATCCTAACATTTCTTAAAATGAATGCAAGGCACATTCAGTATAACAGTCATGTCTGCTTTCATACTGTATGATGGTAGCAGTGGGTGATGAAGAAGAACCAAAACAGCCTGGTGGTGTTGGCATTGACAAGTTGCCTTCTACTAAGGTAGATGAAGCAGTAATGGAGAAATAATTCTCTTGTGGGGGCAACTCCAATCTGGAAAGCCGTGAGGGCTGCTTTCTTGATGAGGATGATTGAAGCATAAACACAAAAGTGTTAACATCCCTCCTTTCCTCCTTATCAGATTAATCCTTTCCTTTCTGATTAGATTTTGTTTTACTGTGAATATTGTTCCCTAAGTTGTGCTGCTGTTTTTTACATCCAACTGATTCCTTCCATCTGCCCTCTCCTATGTCATGCCCAAACACAAAGTAGAAAATCTTTGAAGACTACATCATGAGATGCCAGGTTTGTCTCCAATAACATTGGTCACCGCTACCTCAACCACATGCATCCAGACTGAAAGACATGGACTATTAACTCTGCAGTGTAAATGCTACTGACAGCCATTCAGACCATGCATCCACTAGCAATCAAGACATCACAACCTCCTTCTCTTATGTCCTGCTTGTGTCCTTCACATCCACCAACAACATGGAACATCACTACCTCCATTGTATGCACTTTCAAGATTGAAAATTAAGGACTCTTAAGCCAAGGTAAACAGTGTTGTTGCCAGCCATGCAGACCACACCTCAACCAGAAATCAAGACATCATCTCCTCCTCCTCCTCCTCCTCTGTCCTGCTTGTGTCCTCCATATTCACCAACAACATGGCCCATCACTACCTCCACTGCATACACTCATTCAAAACTGAAAAACATGGACTGTTATGCCAGCGTAAATGCAGCTTCCAGGTGGACCTCAACTTAGCCAACCAGGCTGCCAGCCAGCCCACCAGCCAGCCTGCCAGCCATCCCACCACCAGCAAGCCAGACCTTGAGCTCAGCCTCCAGTCAGCCAGCTGATCAAGGCAGCAAGACCTTGGGCCTGATTCTCAAAGCTGTCAGCATGGCGCAATGGGCTTGTACCACAAGGAATGGTGCAAAGTGTTGCCTGCAACAAAAGATGCACAGGAAGCAATTTATAAAGGCAGCCTGCATCACCCGTAGGCTGCCTGCACCAAAGGGGGCTTGTTCCATTGATGTGCCACAAAATGGGCTGCATGGTGCTAGGGGGCATGTGGCAGATGCCAGCTCCCACACCCCCTAAATTGGGATTCCCAAAACCCTCCCTGAGAGTGAAATTTTAAGAACCCTTAGACCAGCCAGGGCTGATCTCAGGGTACTTAGAAGTTCAACCTCTGGGAGGATTTGACCTCTTTCACCACTCTCAGACCCTCCACCATATGCCTGTAAATTAAAATGTTCAGAAATTCATTCATTGGTGAGCTAGATGCCCCCTCCCCGCCTGCTATACCCGTAAATTAAAATGTTCAGAGATTCATTCACTGGTGATCTAGTGGTCCCCCCAACCCCCAACCCCAAAATGCCCATAAATTAAAATGTTCAGAAAGTCATTCACTGGTGATCTAGCAGTCCTCCCAAGCTCCATATGCCCGTAAATAACAATGATCATGAATTCATTCCCTGGTGGTCTAGTGGTCTCCCCCCTTCCCCAATATGCCTGTATATGAACATGTAAATACACTTTTTCCCTGGTGGTCTAGTGGACCCCTCCCACAATGGCAGGTAGTGCCCAATACCCTGTGCCCCTCATCCTGTACCCCAAGCCAGCAACCTGCACAGCCTTCCTCTCACCACCTCGGCCAGACGCTGACTGAACTGTCACTGAGCACATACTGTATAATACAGCAGGCACTGGTTGATTGACAGGTGAGCTAGAGTGGGAGCTGGGGGAGTTCGAGGCTACAGCACATTTTGAGCTGCTGTGGGAAGGCTGCTGGAGTACACCCTAAAGAAGCACACTGAAGATATTTGGCACCACCATGAGCCATAACATGCATGACATGACTACTGCCGTGAGTCCTCATTTTAAAGATTTAAAAGGAGAAAGTGAGCGATAGCTATATAAACCACAAAAAGTTCAGAAAATACAACAAATATACTAATATTAAGAATGGACTGAGGATAAGAAAAGAATAGAAAAAATAGGAAAGGATGAAAATATAGCTTTTGCAGCTGATAAATTGCTTTGAAAGTTGTCTAGCTCCTATCTCCTCCACGGACTAACAATGCAATTGAAACCAAACGTGAAGCTGTCTTCCTGTCTGGAGATGTACCATGTAACCTGCAGAAGCTCTTACATATGACCTTGAGACAGCTATTTACAAGTAGCCTCATTTTGATCCAGCTTGGCTGTGGTGTACCCCAAGGGCAAAGTTACAGGCGAAGTTGCCAGGCAAAGTTGCCAAAGATAAATTTCCTATTAAACGGGAAAAATCTGTGAATTTATTCATGAAGGCAAATTTGGCAAATTCACCTTAGCATCTCTGGTGAATTAAAACTTCACAACATCTCTAATAATAATACCTTCCCCTGCATTATTGCAATTATAACATTTATTCCTTACATGTTGTGAATATTTCCATTGGTCCTTTCTGTTTTCTGTATCCCCCTATTTTTCTATCCAACAAGAGTAGCAAATCTAGAACACGAGGTCACAAGTACAAGCTGATGGCGGGGTGCTGGAGGGCAATGAAAAAAAATCTTATTTTATGGAGAGAGTGGTTGAGCAATGGAACAGTCAGCCAGCGGCAGTGGAGGGTGCTAAAACCATTAATGGTTTCAGACACAGTTGGGACAGTGTTAAAGGCTGAGCTGTTACTTAGGGGGTAGTAGTAAAAGGCAGTGTCAGTGGCTCAATAGGTAGCACACTCGCCTCTGAGGTTGGGAGCTCAGAGGGCTGTGGGTTCAGTTCCCACATCTGACACTTGGGGTAATATTCCAGTACTGACACTGTAGTGCAGCATGAGAGGGGTGCTGCACTTCTGAGGTGCCGTTTTTCGGATGAGACGTTAAACCGAGGTCCCATCTGCCTGGATTCGTGGTAGTTCAGATGGATGTTAAAGATCCCATGGCACTTATCGAAAGAGTAGGGGAATTTCCCCCGGTGTCCTGGCCAAATTTCCCTCATTCACTAAAAATACCACCAACAGCTTAATCTGGTTCAAGGTCAGTTGGCATTCATCTGTATCCCCCTCCCCCAGGGCGTGCCTGAAAATAGGCAGGATTTGTCTAGTGCACTTACCTGGTCAACAAAAACTAACTAAATAAATAAAAATAAATAAAACAGGGGGCAAGGGGGTAGATAGTGTAGACAAATACCCTGTAAGGACAAAAGGCCTCGTGGTATGATAGGGTGTTACTGGCAGACTGCATGGCCCATTGCTCTTTCTTTGTCAGCATTGTCTATGTTTCTAGTTTTTTCCCCTCTTTCCTTACTCGTTATTTCAGTTTTCTTTAATAGTTTGCTTACCTTCTTCTCAACATTAGCCTTATTAGCCTAAGCTATATCTTCTTAGGTTTCTTTGGTTGCAAAAATGTAATTGCATCCTTATGTCCTGTAAATCTGTAAGTTATATTTTTGAAGCCTGCTGTCAGAATTGGTTGGAATTGGTACCCGAACTTAACCTGGGCATGGTATACATTAAACTTCACTGAACAGTTTTCTTTTTTCTGTTACTTCAGAGGACAAATCATGAAAAAAGTAATCTCCCTCCCAAATGATTTCTTCCTTTTCTTTAGGCTATCTCATTACCATTTCTTTAATGCTGGATTTAAAAAAATCTTACAACAAATGGTTCGAATCTTCTATTACTGCCTGCTGCTTGCCTTGTTTGCACTTTGCGTGCTCTTTCAGTACCCTACTGTACTATTCTTCCTACATGCAATGCGTCTTTTCTTAAGGTTACTACAGACTGAACTGAGGCCCCTGTTTCAAGTCACTCTGGCATACCTGTTATCCTTGAATTGTTTCTTCTGTTGCAGTTTTCCCAGTCTTCAGTCTTTTCCTGTATTTTCTGCATTTTTTTCTTCTACTGTAATTGTGTAAAAGACGCCATCTTATTGTTACTGGTTGTCTTACTTGCTTTCATTCTCTTCCATAGAAGTGTTCTGTAGAAGTCTTTTCTTCTGGATGTTGGGATGTTTAGGGAGGGGGATAAGCAATAGATGTTGGGAGGTGATCTTTTCACTGCCCAGGTCATTGGTGAGACCACATCTGGGGCACTGCTCAAGGTACTGGAATCCACACCTGAGACAGGACTGCAACAAAGTGGATGCAGTAGAGCACAGGGCAACCAAGATGGTCCAGAAGCTTGGGGCCAAGTCTTATGGGGAGAGGCTGCAGGACTTGGACATGTACATTCTCAAGAAGAGAATGTAAAGTGGAAGTGTAATAGAAACATACAAGTTAACTGCATGGGACAAACAGAGTGGATGTCAAGGAACTCCCCTTCTTGAGCTCTAATACAGGGACCCGGGGGAAATCACTAAAACTAGCAGAGGGGAGATTCAAAAAAGACATCCACAAGTAGTTTTTTTGTGGAAAGATTGGTGGACAAGTGGAATAAGCTGCAAGAAGAAGTGGTAAAGGCCAAATTGCTAAGCAGTTTCAAGCACGGATGGGACAGGCATATTGGCTTAATCAGAGGAGGGGTGATAGAACTGAGGGGTGGGATGATCACAATGGTCAGTGCGGTGTAGTTAGGTAGAGTGGGCAGATGGAATGAGCTGATAAGCCTTTTGCTGCCATCAATGTCTATGTATCTATGCATTTATCTATTTCTTTCTCTTGAGTCTTTAGTTATTGCTGCATGCTAGGTATTTGCCTTTTGTTTCTGTCATCTCCTTTACTAAGCTGGATTGCAGGTTCTTCATTTCCCTCATCTCCAATAAAATGAATCTTAGTTGGACTGCATCTTGCACCAATTCATTTATGACTTTCTATTCATGCATGTCCATACATGTATTTAGATTTAGGTTCAAAATGTTCATGGGAGCCTGGTGAGGTCATTGTCAGCCTTTTAATCTGTCTTTCTTTGTTTATTCCTTCTGCACTGTTTGCACTTTATTAAGGAGGAAGTGCATTTAACCCGCAAACCTGTATTTTCAGTTAAAGCTGTTTTTTCAAATACTTGTTCACATTCTGTTACAGGATCATCTTTCTGACCTTTGAGTAAGTTTGTGGTGTGTTTCTGACTTCTACTCTGGTGCTAAAAGCCATTGTAGACTTGTATGATGTTGTTTATTTCCTTACTAAGTTCTTACATGGTTCATATAATGTGGATGTGTTCTACTGTGGAATTCTGTGGTTGAATGGTACATACATGACATGATCAAGTTCTAAAATGGCAATTACTACCAGTAAATCAATCAGAAATTAAAAAAGGCTGCTGAAGTAAAAAAAACAGTCTATAGGCTCTGCACTGCTGTCCTTTAAACTCTTGAGTTTACTTGCCCTACATTCATTATGCGCATTCTGTGGCACACTCCATTATGTATTACTATGACTGGCTTTAGCAAGACAATTGTCAGAACTGGCATTTCTCCACCAACTGGGAGCAACCCACCCAGGTCTATTGACTTTTTTTGCTTATGATTTTTTTTAATTTCAGATATAATGATGTTTTTACTGGGACTCTGCACCACTGCTGTGGGTACTGAAAGTCAGATGACCTTCATCAACAGGAAGGAACTTTACCACATTCAGTTTCCTTTTACAGTGAGCAGCATAGTCTGCTACCTGTTTTTATGGCTGTGGTCGGAGCCTGCAGTCGTCTTGCAAGAACTCTAAAAATGAGCCACCGGATTGACACTGAAGAACATTCTGTAACTCCAAAACACTCCCCTCACCCCCCCACCTCGCCAGAGCACTACTTTGTTGCAGTCACCCGCTGTGCTCAAGATGGCCGCTGATGCTGGGTGCACATGCATGAGTAGTTGCACATGAGCAATTTCACTGCGCATGTGCACTGAGCATCGGTGGCCATCTTGGGCACAGTGGACTATACTGCCTTGAGCTCAGTGAGCACAGCTGCAGTCGTGTTGGCTCTGGGCAGAGTTTGTTGTTACCCATAAATATTTTTAACTGACCTGCCTCTACTGGTGGGGGATATACCTCCACTTCCTTTGCAGTGGGGGTAGAATTAGCAGCTGTAGTAATGTAAAATATGTTGGTTCCCTAGGCTCACTGTTTCCTGTATGTCAAGCATACAAGACTGATTTTTGTACTGCAGAATTAAGTTTTACATGGCTTGCACATCATTATGTTTTTTTATTACTCTTGTGTATCCTTATATTATCAATTCTGCTGAAAATGTAGGCATTTCTCTAAAATGCTTGTTATGCCTGTCTGTGCAGTTGCACCACTTATTGTTAGTCTCTGATCTTTGTTATGAGAATCAGACCAAAAATAACCCAGTTTGTGCTTAAGCACATTAATTGATTGTGCTGATATGTAAATTCTATTGACATAAGTGCTCTCTATGTCAACGTTTTTATTATTATTCATTTCCTGCATTTCCTGCCTCAAGAAACACAATCGGTCCTTTTGCTTATTTCACACTTTTATCTGATAGAGGCAACTCCTCTTTTTCTTTTGCAGCTCATATTTCCTGGAATTCTCTGGCACCTGCTCTATGGAATTGTTCAAGACTGACTTCCTTCACCGATGCTTTGTCAGTCTGGTTATGTAATAATTAAAACAGCTAATTCATTACAGCAATGCTTGTTCTTATTGTGTTTACTTTGTACTGATCGTACAGGACATTCTTGCAAATGAGACCTTGGTTTCAATGAACTTATCCTGGTACAAAACATTGTCTTAATCAACTTATCATGTTCCATAAGTTTAAATAAATAATATATACATACCGTAAATAGATGCATACATAAAATATACAAATACATGAACTGACATCCATACGTGATATATTGTATGAGGGATCTCCTAACTCAGATGATTGGGCTAATGTAAAATAAATCAAGTTACCTTACCAGTATATTTGGCATTTAGTATAAATGTAGGGCAAATCTGGAGTTACTATACTATAAATTGAAATTCTGTCCCCCACACAACTAGCAATACAACAGTCAGAAACTAACTCCCACATAAGGACAACAATAACTTGAAGTGGTAGACCATGAGTATGTATCTCCCTTCCTGACTGGAGGGCCATTGAGTACAGATAGGTAAGTAATCTTGTGAAGGTGACTCCTCAATGAATAAAAACTCTGGCAGCAACCCAGAGACCAGTGATGATCAATCAATAGACCAGTGATGTCTTAGGAGAACTGATAAGGTGGACAGACAGTCAGGGACATTTTTATAAACATCTGAGCACTTGCAGTGGCAATTGACTGCAGCTGCTACTAGAGACACCAAACTGGCAATACTCAGGTAGTCCAATCAAGTCAGTCATCAACTGGCACACAAAAAGAAAGAGGAACAGCAAACAATGTAAACAAAAAGTGCCCCTTAAAGACTCTTATTGTGAAATTCTGGTACTGCAGTCGGAGGCCAAAAACCTTTTTTGCACTATTTTTGGTTGCTCTCGTGTTTACTTTCATTTCTCTTAATTTTCCTTTGCCATTTCAAGATAACAGTTCCTCTAGTTAAACTTCAGTTTTCTCTGCTTTTCTTGTCTCTTTTATTTCATTCTGAGTCAGACGGTCTGCTGCGTTTCTCAATGTCTTGTACAATACTCGGTCTCCTTAGTCTTTTCACATTCCCCCCTTTTTAGAGCTTTTTCCTTTATATTTTCTTCCTATTGCACCTCTAATTTCAGCCTCTATGTCTCTCCCAAAATCATGCCATAGATTGTAACAGGGCATTCTGCTATGCTACACCCTTCATCTGGAGCAGCCTTTTTGATTCACTTCCCCATTCAAATCCCATCTTAAAATACATATTTTCCTTGTTACAAATGACTGCTACCTTCCTCCCACTGGGCTGTACTAGATATTGCTGTCTGATATTGATCAATCAGCATAGTCCTTTATTCCATTTTAGTCATAAAAATGATGTATATTGTCTAGTCTCAGCAGAGCATTTGGAATGTAGTTTGGGTAAGAGACTAATAAAGCTTGATTCTGTTGTGAATTAAAACAAATAGCTATGCAGAACTGCTCAGGTTCACATTTAAACATTTCATGTCTGTTGTGGCATCATAGATTTCTGTTTCAGAAGGCACTCCACCCATTTAGGTATCACTGACTATTTCTAAGCATATTAGGAAATAATGAATTCAGTGTGTATCTAGTCAATTTCGGAGAGCACATATCCTCAGGGAACTCACTGAGTTTATACCTGGATATTTTACAATGCATGTTGCACTTTCTAGTTATAGTACTATCACGTAATCCCTCTTGTTTAGTACAGGTTGGAGAATGAATTACGTGAATAAGGCTTTGAAGTGATGTCAGAGTTTTTTTTTTCATTTGGTGTCAGTTGGTGGACCCATCTCTGTTAAAAAGGCTCTACATGAGATTGTCTGGATGCCATTAACCTTGTTTACTTTGAACCAGAAAGATGTATCCTGTGCCGTTCCAGTTAATTTAAAAATGAGACATACAGCAGTTTCCCTGTTGTTTTGATCAAGTTTGCTCGTGAAAGATAGTTAAGGGATAATGCGATTTGCTCCTGATGAGCTTTCTAGGGGGATCCTATTATCAACCATGCATGCAAACAGAATTTTTTGCTTTCAGTGGTTTAAGGCATATGGCCCCAATTAATAAAATATGAATATGATATTGGTTGACTTAGAGTCTTCGTTCTGTTAATAAACATAATGGACTCTAATTGTCAGCACTTATTTTGTTTTCCCCATTACTTTATTGCTAAAATAGACATATAAAGTATTGGTGAGCAAAGCCACTCTAATGGAACCTTGAAAGGCATAAATTCCAGAGTTGTAATGTTTCAGCACCTAAGTCCCTAGAAATAATTTTCTTACTTTTCTATTATTTTACCAGTTGTTATAAAAATGTATAACTCATATCAGAGCTTATAGTGAGTGAGAAAGAAAAGAAAGATATTTGTTATTAATAATCACTTTGCCTATACAATACACTGAGTCTTTACTGTCGCTAGTATATAAAAGTGATACCTAAAATCATAACAAACATTTGTCAGTGCTGAATGTTCACCTGCTGATGTTACTGGATCTTGCTTGTACACATATTTCTTACTATATATAGAGCAGATGAAATGCAATGTCTCAGTTTCAGTGGTGTTGTGCTTTAACTCATTGTTAGATTGTAATTACCTAGGATAGAGCAGCTGAGAGGCAATATCTACTTTTAAGTGAGCTCCCACATTTTGACCCAAAATGTCCAACAGTCTTTTTATGACCTGATGTTATGATCAAGACATGTGAAATGTTTAGAATCCCATCCAAAATGTGATTTTGCTGTATGACTGTGGAAACAAGTTTTGGGGGATTTGAAAAATGACACCTGTCACATTCAGGAGGTGGGGTAACACAAAGGTTCAGGAGATGGGGCAACACAAAGGATATGTTGAAGATTTGGGGCCGGAATCTGTGAAAAATAAAGTTATGAGTAAACATTGGAACAATTTATTTCCTCATAACTTGGTTGTTTTTTCACATATTTACCACAAATGTTTAACATAATCTTTTTTTGATCACTCCGTCAGAGCATAACAGGTGTCATGTATAAAACAATGGCTGAAATGTCATTTTGCACCACAAGCGATAAAACACATTTTAGGTTGGGTCTGAGAAATGACAGCTGTCACATTCATGAGGCTATGTGAAAAAAATGGCTATGTTGAAAAGTTGGGGTTAAAATATTTAAAATTACCACAGTTATGAGCGTGCATTGAAAAATTGCAACGTAGACTCTTAACTTTGTTTTCTCATATTTTTACCCCAGTTTTTAACTTAGCCTTCTTATGACCCCACATAGCCTTCTTACGTGCCCACCTCATGAACAAGGGTGGAGAAAATGTTCAAACCCTACCCTAAAGGTGATTTCATGCCACAAGTGTGAAAACACATTTTGGCCAGGATTTGAAAAATGACAGCTGTCACATTAAGGTGCTGTGAAGAAATGGCTATTTTGAAAATTTGAGGTATAAATATTGAAAATTACCAAGGTTATGAGCCCGTGTTCGTGAATTTCAACATAGACTCATAGCTTTGTTATATTTTAATATTTTTAACCCAACTTTTCAAATAGCCTTCTTATGATCCCACTTCATGAACAAGGGCAGAGAAAATGTTCAAATCCTGCCTGAAAGGTAATGCTGCAAAGTAATTATAAAATCAACTTTCGGGACAGATTTGCCTAAACTCACTGGTATTGTTCATGAGGTGGGGCCCCAAAAAAGGCATATTGAAAAATCGGGGCCAAAATATTAAAAAAATTACCAAGTTATGCCAGTAAGCTGAAGACCCCACACTGAAATACATTGCACCACATTCCTGATTTCCTCAGTTCGCGGTCCGTCATTGAAAAATGAAGATGTGTCTATGGTCTAGAATTAATTACAGCATTGGACCCCCAGTAGGTAAGTAAGGGCTTGGGGGTCTGTGTGGTGGTGGGTGCTGAGGGGGAGGGTCAGGTGGGAGAACAGTAACAGCAGCTGGCAGCAACAGACATCGATGAATGGTTTTCCTTTTTACAGGATTATGAAAAGAAAAACTATGAAGAATGGTTTTCTTTATTTCAGGTGGTGACACTGTGGGATCAAGCACCCCCAGTGTCAGTGCTGCATTTGTCTGCACTGGGGATGGGCTCTCCAGTGCTGCAGAACTAAAACAGGCAGGGTGTGGGGTAGCAGCCAGCATGTAGGATTGGGCACCCTGTGCCAGAATATTAATATGCATGGGTTGGGCTTGGTGGGGGGGGGCAGTTATGGTGGCAGCAGAGACATCAATGGACAGTCTTCTTTTTACAGGGTGTATTTAAAAAAAATAAACTATGGGGGACAGTGTTCTTTATTTCAAGTGGAGACACTGGGGATTGGGAACCCCCAATGTCAGTGTTATATTTGGCAGCACGGGGGGGGGGGTAGGATTCCAGGTGTTACAGAACCCCAACGGGTAAGGTGTGGGGACAGCAGCAGGCCTGAGGAAATGAGCACGCTGTGCTGGAATATTAACATGGGTTGGGCTTGGGGGGTACAGTTACGGTGCTGGCAGCAACAGACATTGATAGATGTTTTTCTTTTTTGCAGGATGTATTTAAAAAAACAATAGTAAACTACGAGGGATGGTGTTCTTTATTTCAGGTGGCAACACTGGGGGACTGGGCACCACTAGTGTCAGTGTTGTTTGATAGCACCAGGGGTTGGGCTCCCCAGTTCTGCAGAAGTAAAATGGTCAGGGTGACAGGGCAGCAGTTGGCACTGTTGATTGGGCAACCCCATGCCAGAATATTAACATGAGGTGGGCTTGGGGGGTCAGTTGCAGCAGCAGCAACAGATATAGTTGGATGCTTTTCAGTTTTCAGCAGGCTGAACATGACAGATCAGTTATCCTTGCTCGCTGGCGTTATATAGATCAAAGGAAGGAGCCAACCTATGGTTGGGTCAGCTCTGTCCTTTGAACCACATGAAGTTCCCACCCAGCAAGCCAGAACACTGTCATAAGCAGCCTGGCTGATGATTGATGTGACACTGATGAGTCTCTTGCAGGTCACACTGCATTGGACTAACAGTGTCACACCCTTCAAAAGTCATTCTGGTTACAAATGTTCACTGCACGTGCACGCACAGCAAACATAAAAAGAAGTAGCATACTAAACCAATTTAGATTATAGAGGTAATTTGCACAATACACAAAATCAGTGTCAAAATAAGATGACATATAAAGTGAAAAAGAATTACATGGTATGTGGGGCCTGTGGAGGAAGGATACAGTTCCTTGCTTCTGGGTACTGACAAAATGGTTCATTAAATATAATAACACGTATTCAATTTATCTTACGAAATCATTATGGCAGTCGTTATGGAGTGTCCCTGAAATTTAAGGTTTTTTTTTCTCTGGATATGTGAGCTTCCTGGAGGAACTCTACATCATACCTCTTCGCTTTTAAAGTAATTCATAATTTTTTCCTATGTATGAGACTATTCATGGCTTTCACATTCCAGGAAATAAATTAAAAAACAACTGTGTTTATTTCAACCAATGAAAGGACTATGTCCAAACTCATTTACTGTGGAAGTCATACATGTGATACCATCAGTATGAACAAGATAGTTGGCTAATAGGAAGGTGCAGCTGTGATGGTTGGAACGTGCCATGGATGCAATATCTGGCAACAGCTGTGCACTGTTATCTTGAACCATGAGTGTGCCCATCAGCATGTCCTGGAAATTCTTTGGGAGGACTTGTGGTGTCACATGATAAACAAGCATTTGTCAATGCCGAACGTTCGCTTGCAGGTATTTGCAGTGGTGTTTGGCATGTATGGTGCTTTACCCTAATGCCCTGTGTGATTGCTGGTATTTGCACAATAAATTGTCAGCATGACCTTGTTGTTACCCCCATTGTGCGCTACATAGGCGGAAACACGTTTTGGGGAGGATGTGAAAAATGACAGCTGTACTGCTCATAAGGAAGTGTGGTAAAATAGCAATGTTGAAAATCTGGAGTGGAAATATTGAAAATTACATAAACCTACGGCGTGCATGGGAACTGTGCAGCATAGCGTAAAACAGTCATTTTGTAAGTTTTTTTCACCAAATTTTCCAACATTGCCATTTTAAAAACCTCTGCTAATGAACAGTGCCACTGTGATTTTCTTACTGTGTCCTATACATTGATTTCGCACACCGACTGCGCCATTGTGCAGTACATGGGCGGAAAAACATTTGGGGCAGGATGTGAAAAATGACAGCTGTACTGTTCATGAGGAGGTGTGGTAAAATGGCAATGTTGAAAATCTGGAGTGAAAATATTGAAAATTCACAAACGTACGAGCGTGCGTAGGAACTGCGCAATGCATGCTCGTAAAACAGTCATTTTTAGGAATTTTTTCACCAAATTTTCAACATAGCCATTTTAAAACCTCTGCTCATGAACAGTGTCACTGTGATTTTCTTAATGTGTTCCATACATTGAGTTTGCACAACCGACTCGGCCATTTGCGCTACATGGGCAGAAACACGTTTTGGGTGAGATGTGAAAAATGACAGCTGTACAGCTCATAAGAAGGTGTGATAAAATGGCAATGTTGAAAATCTGGAGTGAAAATATTGAAAATTCGCGAACTTATGAGCCTGTGTAGGAACTATGCAACGCACGCTCATAAAACAGTCATTTTTTGGAATTTTTGCACCAAATTTTCAACATGGGGTTTTTGGGACCCCTTCTCATGAATGATGTCACTGTCATGGCATTATTCAAGGCCGAAGGGTGATTTCATGCAGTGACTGCACAGTGCCTGCAAAATCACCCTTCAGGCCAATAACGCCATGACAGTGACATCATTCATGAGAAGGGGTCCCAAAAACCCCATGTTGAAAATTTGGTGCAAAAATTACAAAAAATGACTGAGATATGCAATAAAGTTGAAACTCCCCCTATGTAGCCCATTATACAGCTTACCAGCATTTCCTCAGTTCACGGTCGGCTTTGAAGAGTGCAGACGTGTTCCCGGTCCACCGAAGATCGTCGCGCTTGGAGTCCGGGAAGTATGGGGTGAGAGGGGTGTGTGGGGAGGCTGGGTGCGCAGTGGTGGTGTGCGGGTTGTGGGAGGGGGCTGGGAGGCAGCGTCGCAGGACGTTTTGTTTTCAGGAAAAAAAAACTGACGAGGGACCTTTGCCACGCTGGGGTGGGCTCCCAGCGTGGCAGAAGGACTGGGTGGGGCGAGGAGCCAGCGGGGATTGGGCACCCCATCGGCAAACTCACGCGGGGGCCAGGAACCAATGGGGGATTGGGCAGCCCTGTCGGCAAAGTAAACAAATGGTTTGCCACACTGGGGTGGGCTCCCAGCATGGCAGCAGGATGGCTTGGGGGCCGTGGAGCCGACGAGGATTGAGGCACCCCGTTGTGAAACAACATTTGCCACGATGGGTGGGCTCCCAGCATGGCACCAAAGCTTTGGGGGCGGACGGCGCTGGGGAGTAGCGCTGCGGATGCCGGGCGGGTTATCAGTATGGCAGCGTGCTTTCTTTGAAGCGCAGAGGAACACCGCTGTCATACTGAGCTCCTGCACCCATTGGTGCAGGACCGCCATGCCTGCTCAAGGGAGCAGTGCATTGGGTGGGAGAGGCACACCTCCAAGTGTGCTACTCTCCCAAAACGTTCCTTGCGCATGCGCATGAGCGAACATAATAAAAATGAAAACATCCACATAATTCAGCTGGAGGGAGCTGAAGCATCAAGTTGTAACCAGACATTTAGAAACAAGTCCCATGACTAACATGTTGTTGATTCACTTAAGCCTATACCCTTGGTGCTGAATTAGAGAGATACCAAGAACCTCTACCTCGAGTTTAAGTCCCAAGCAGAGCATGGACCATAAGCATTCATGGTTCTGTATGAATAAAGTGGTGGATTACACCTGTATGTCCTCTAGGGCAGTTGTCTGAGCTCCACTGTCCTCTGCTAGTCCGTGCTGTGCATGTGACCATCATGTCTGGTCCCACACAACTCACAGATGTTAAGTCAACCTCTGCCAATCTGGGGTATGGGCTTGACCATGTCATCTCATCCCATGTGGCTAATAGTGAGCTCAGTGCAGGAATGGATGATATTACACAAGCTTTGTCACTAACTAGATAAACTGAGGTCTAGGTTCAATGACTCACCCAACACTGAGTGATATAATTTGATATAACAAATACTCTTTTGCAACAAAGCCAAAGGACCAAAACATTATCCTGCATATATTCTTACTCAGAACAAGGTCCTAGCTTCACCCTCTGGGCCTTTGATGCCTATTGTAAGTTTAATTAAATATTCATGAGCCTCGTAAGGCTCTTGATTGGCTACTGGTTCAGTCACTAACATCTTAGAAATGAGTAATCCAGCTGCCAACAGACGCTGTGCGGCATGCATAGCTTGCCCTATTCCACTCAAAACCTATAAGTAAGTAAAACAAAATGGTAGCAATGAAAGATTTTATTGAGATTAGATATATAATCACCATAACAACCTCAAAGCTGTCCATTTCTTTGGATTAATGACTGGCTGGAGGGAGGTTGTCCTTGGCTGTGCCTCAGGCCTCCAATCCCTCCCAACAGTCATTTCTTCCTAGAAAATGATCAGCTTCTCAGTCATTACTGCCTAAAGCCTATCCCAGAGTGCTTAGGAGCCACTTCATGCTCCCTCACTATTAAATGTCCTTGTACCACCTGTTGCCTGATTTCACTCCCACACCTGCACTATGCCTCCACCATTCAGGTACCAGATGTGGCCAATGTTCTTTGGGCCAGCCCACATAAGTGGCTTTTCATGCTTGCCAACTACTGATTTCTGTCACTGACAATGTGACCTCAGTCTCTCAAGTGGGATGTCTCCCTTGCTCACATATGCCACACTGCACTGGGCTGATCACAGACTCACAAAGTTCACTCTCCTTTTTTTTGTGCACACTACTGGTGGCTCATGTGCAGTGGCTTTCTCATTTCTGCCCAGCACAGTACAACCTTCCAGGGCTCTCGGTGCTACCACCCAGCTCAAGATTAACTTCGTCCACCTCTCCTACTGGCCCTTTTTCAACTGCACTACTTCATATATGACATCATTGTACTGGGGCTCTCCCCACATCCCTTTATCACATTCATCTCACACTACTAGTACTACTGGTCTGCCTGCTCTCCTCAAAGAGCTGACCTTCCTCCTGGGCATCTCCCTCTCTCTTTTCTTGAAATATTCTGGTGCCTCTCTCTCTTTTCCCGTATCTGCTAGTATGCGAGTATGCGTGAGACTGCTGCCACTGTTACAACACTCCACTCCTCTAGTTCTCTAGTACTTGTGCTTGATAAGCTAAAATAAGTATTTTGTCTATATTTTCTGTTAACATAGTGGGAATTTCAAAGCTTCATCTGTGACCATATAAAGACTAAGGAGGCAATTGGCCAAGGATCAGAGAGACCCTTCCCCTATGTACGGCCGCAAGTGTCCTTCCACATGTTTAGATTCACACACAGATGCACAGTTGTGGATGCACAGCTCCTCTACACTTGATCCTGACCCAGCAGTCATGTCTGTCTGCTTGATATGCAACTCTTCACCAAGCCTTCTGCACCTTCCTGTGACCTGTTATGCCCATTGCGCTGCAGCCCACAGTCCACCAGGCAGATATGGATGACTGGGGACTTCAACACAGATTTGTATACTTGCATATTTTCCTGATTAAAATACGATAGTCCTGTGATGACTGCCACATCTCGCAGTCTCCCGCTATTTGCAGAGCAGGGAATCCTCTCTGGTACTGACCTAGGCATCCCATTGAATGCCCATTTTCTGGCCTCACTCCACCCCTGACATACCCCTGGTCCCTTTGTGCTCTAATACATGAATAGAGCAGGATGTCTTTGCCATGCATCTAGTCTATCTTTGTGGATCAGGCCCTAAGTTCATGGTGTGAACATAGGGCTATGCTATGGACAGTATGCTAGTATTACAAATCACATGGCATTTCTTTATTGTGCTTGATAGCTGACAGTACAGGACTAGCCAAAACAATAGCTACTTAAACTGAGAGAGTTAGTCAATGCTTGCATGATATTTTAGCATGTGCTTATCACTTGTGTGCTGAAAGCAGACATTCACATTTGTTGCAAGTGATAGACTTCCCCCAGATGCAAGCACTGTGCTATGACGAGCTCTCCGGAATAGAGTGATGAGATAATAACTGCTCGGTAGTCTTGTCTTAAGTGAGATGAGCACTTAAATTTCCTGCATTAGAACTGGCTACAAGTGCAGAAGTGCAGCAGACCAGAATACTAACAGCAGCTGAAGTATCTCTGCACAGCACATAATCAAGCAACGCACTACAGAAGCCTTTTTTCTGAAAACCGTATTGTGATACAGTTCGACGTCTCCTGAAATGTGTTTGGACAAGGAACAAAAATCATAGATGAAGGCAGCTATAAAGATTGACTAGGTGTACAGTTGCACTGTGTGGCTTGCAAAATTATAGGGACTTGCTGGGCTGTTCATC
The DNA here is from genome assembly GCA_016271365.2 of Neoceratodus forsteri. Classification (NCBI taxonomy): domain Eukaryota; kingdom Metazoa; phylum Chordata; order Ceratodontiformes; family Ceratodontidae; genus Neoceratodus; species Neoceratodus forsteri. The sequence goes on from JADMNL010000028.1 coordinate 232,228,916, forward strand.
ACATTCAAATTGTTGTGCTGATTCAGATATATTTTATTTTGTTTTATGATTTAATCACATCTATAAACCAGCTGAGATGCAACATCTTGGATTCAGTAGGATTCTGCTTGTACCCAGTTTAATGTCTGGAAGGATAAATGGACTTGAAGGTCACATGACTAACTTAAGGCCATAAAGCAGACTAAGAACTATAAAACTAGCAGTCAGAAAATATTAATGTTTAAAAAAAAGAGTTACAGTTGTTACTTTTCATTTTTGAAGTATTTTTCTTATTCCATGTATTTATTTATTTGCATGTCTGTTTCTTTGTAATTTTTTGACCAGAAAAGGCACACTAAGCTGTAATACCTTGTTTTCAGGTTCGTCCTTGGGGGTGGGTTACATGGACCTGTTTTATGTTTGCTTGCGTGCATGCAAAATAAACATTATGCAGCAGCTTAGGAGAGAAGTGGGTTGTGGAGGTGCGGCAGTGTGGCGGCTAATGCCAGCACTGCATTTGTGGGCTTGGCGGTGTGCAACCAATGCAGGCCCAGTGTCCTGATGACACTGATCCTGCAGAAGTGCCACCAACTTGAAACAATTTGGCTGCTGCAATGAGGGGCCACCTCGATATTGCAGCATCAGCCAATCTGCTGCAATGAGGGAGCGACACGTCTTTGCAGGGAGGTATCTCGCCTGGTGGAACAGTACCAGGAACATGGTGGCTCTATGCATCCGCCTCAGAGCCAATGGAGGGTGCGCCCTATTCCCATGTCAGCATGCCCCGACCCCCTTCATTTTCTGATGGGGAGCCCAGTCCCTGTCGGCATAATGTCCACACACCCAAGTTTCTGTTGTGTGCGGAGTGGGTGCCCAATCCCCCTCGGCATCATGTGCTCCACCCAACAGTCTTTCTTTGCCGATGGGGGGGCCCAGTCCCCGTCAGCTTCAGTCCCCCTTCCCAGTTCAATTTGCCAACAGGGGAGCCAACTCCCCATCAGCATAATGTCCCCACCCCCAATTTCTGCTGTGTGCCAAGGGGGTGCCCAATCCCCATCAGCATCATGACCCCCACCCATTTCTGTGCCGGCGGGGTCTCAATCCCAGTTGGCTTCGGTTCCCCTCCCCACAAATGCAGGTGGTACACTGAGAGCCCACCCCAGTGTACCAAACAACACCTGTGACAGAAGACAACTGACCCGTGTAGTCTTTTTTTGCTACCTGTAAAACAAGAAAATGGTCCCTCGCAGTCTCTCCTGCCCCCTCCCCCAACCCGCGCCCACCCTTTGCATACCCTGCCTCCCCACACCCCCCCCTCACCCCATACATACCTCTGGAGCCCAGCGTGATGATCTTCGGTGGACCGGGAACACATCTGCACTCTTCAAAGCCGACTGTGAACTGAAGAAATGCCGGTAAGCTGTATAATGACATAAATAGGTTTTTTTCAACTTTGGTGCATATTTCGGGCATTTTTGGGAATTTTGGCACCAAATTTTCAACATGGGGTTATTGGGACACCTCCTCATGAATTCAGTTACTGTCATGGCATCATTCCGTCCCAAAAGGTGATTTTGCGGTCACTGTGCAGAATCACCTTTCAGGACTGACTAATAAAACGACAGTGCCACTGTTCATGAGATGGGCTCTCAAAAAGCCTATGTTGCAAGTTTGGTGAAAAAAATCCAAAAAATTACTGTTTTATGAGCGTGCATTGCACAGTTTCCACGCACACGCATAACTTCATGAATTTGTAATATTTTCACTCCAGATTTTCAACACTGGCATTTTTCCATACCTCCTTATGAACAGTACAGCTATCATTTTTCACATCCTTGCCAAAATGTGTTTTCGCACTTCCAATGCAGAATAGCGCGGTTGCTGTGGGAAATCAGTGTTTGGGACAGCCTCCTGATGAAGGGTTGTATCCCAAAGTGTTGGGACGAGTAGTTGCATGGTTGCTTTGAGCATGACTCTTTATTAGCACAATAAATGCTTTAAATTCATTTGAAGTTTGTGCTTCATTTAGATTCTAGTTACAGGAGTGCAGTCTATTTTGGACTTGGTGTCATTTTTCACATCCTTGCCGAAATGTGTTTTCATGCTTCCGGTGCAGAATAGCGTGGTTGCAGTAGGAAATCAGTGTTTGGGACAGATTAACAACAAGCGAGTGACTTCTGTATATGTACCCCCTACGTCCACCTCACCCCTTTTCTCTGCCTTATTCCTCCCATCCCCCTTAAACCCCTTACCAGCCTGACTACTTCCTACTGGGCTTCCCATGTCAACCTCCCCTGCTGATTTCCAACCCCTCTCCTATCCCTGCTGTTGTCGATTTAGAGCCCCCATTCCCTTCTACTCCAATAGTGATGCCCCTCTCTTCCTTCCCTCTTCCCATAGCCTTCTCTTCTCCAGTCACTACCCCCTCCTTTCTTACTAGCCCCCCTTCTACCCTTTCATCCTTGCTATCTCTTCCCCTACCTGTTGCCATCCCTCTCATGCCTCACTTGTCCTCCCCTGCTTCAGAATGTTCCTGCTCCCCCCCTGCTCTCTCCCAGAGCAGAGGCTCGAATCTATTCCTAGTCGATACCCCTCCTACATCTCTTCCCCCTATCGGTTCTCCCCTCCTACTTGTTCCCCTCCGTGCCACCCCTGGTCCCAGCCCTAATCCCTCCCTACCCGCAGCCATCTGCTCTCTCTCTCCCCCCTGGTGCTCCTGGTAGTCTCTTCCTCCCTCATCAGAAGCCCCCCCCTCACCTTGGGCAGCCCCTCCTTTCTCCTCTCCTTTCTGCAAGTGCCTCTGATACTGGGGTCAGTTTCAGTCCCTTGTTATTCTTACTCCGTCCCCCCTTGCCACCCAGTCAGGATGCCTACCATTATCATCTGCCCTGCCACTTAGACTCCTCCCTAACCTCCACAGTTCCTCTCTCAAACTAGCCAGTTGTCTACAGACCACACACCCTGCCCCATCCTCCAAGCCCAGTCCAGGATCATGGCGGACCCACACCCTGTACACCCCACCACACTTCCAAGGATGCTTGCTCTATTGACATATGGCACCTGCCCCATTTTAGCCCCCATCTTATATTACAGGCTCTTACTCCTGGTTTCTGTACCCTACTACAACTGTTAAGCCCTTATATACTCAAGTTTCTTTTCCCTCACCCCCACACTGATCCCCCTACTGCCTCTTGTCAACCAGGTTAATTCAGTCTCAAATCTCATCCATTAGATACTGTATTACTGTAGCAATTGTAACCCCCCCCCAGATGGGGATTCTTAAAAGCCTTCCCAGAGCTGCTTAATGGCTCCCTACCTAGCTGGTGCTCGGCGAAATGCCGCTAGATGTGGCCGTTGTGAGTGCTGTTTAAGCCTCCAGTACTGTATCTTTAAGGGCTGCATTCTCGCAGGCTCTGGCTGGTTTGTACAGCAGGGGGACTGGGGTTTCCCTGCTCGAATATCACCTGAGCTGCAGTGAAATCGCTCCACGTTTGTGGTCGCTGCAAGCGTTACGGGAGCACTTCTGATGGAGGTAGCTGTGGGACTGTAATTATTTAGAGTATTAGTGAAGTTACAGTGTTTTCTAACCTGTTTTCCTTGCAGCTGGGACTTTGTGTGTTTGGCACCTCCATTTTGGACCTGGACCTGTGAGGTGGTCCAATGGGAAAAGGGGGGACATCAAAATGGAGATCTTTTGCGTCAACCAGGATCAGGACTCATGTTGGAGCCGGCTGGCCATAGGGGATGCAGCCAGTAATTCTGGGAAATGAAGTTCTGGGCTACAGCGCCCTTTTTGCACCAATGGGGACTGGCTTAAGTGACTGGTATCTGCAGCCCACCAATGGGATCGGGTGGCGCCCGAACTGAGAGTCTTTGCTCAAGCTGCCAAGGGGCAGAGTCGTTGTGGCTGTGAGCGAGGAAGGAGCTCTGTGCCCCTGTACTGTTGAGCTGTCACGTGGGAAGCACGTGTGGTAGGCTGCATATCGGTGAGTTAAACGCCAGCAAGTGTCAGACTAAATCTGCTAAGTAGTGGTCAGAGGAGGCTGCGCGATGGCGCAGCTACCTACCAGGCTCACCCTGTAAAGGACTGGAGAATCTGCTTCAATCGCGCTCGGTCTGTCAGGACTAGTGAAGCTGCATCGTTTGGCCCAATGTGAGCAGTGAAAGCGATCGGGATTATACAGCAGCTGTCTGGTATGGTACCCCTCTGCTCTTCATATAAATGTGTGGAGAAGTGGCTGAATTCCAGGCTCAGTCCTGCAAGTGTGCTAGAGTCGTGAGTACTAAATCAGGGTAGCTCCCTGTCAGATGTTCATAGTGAAGGCAAGATTTGTCTGGCTACTTTACTGGCTACACGAACTGAGCCTGCTGGCTCTACCTAATCCTCTTAGGAATCAAATGCTTGTTTTCTGCATCAGGGCCCCAACCAGCTGCAGCGAAAAGGCTAGCCTCCTATTGCTTGGGTACCCAAAGACTGTGACTTACAGGTTAGGCCTATGCACAGTGCCCTAGATATAAATTCAGACGTATGTATTCATTAGAGTGTTAAGCTAATTAATCTGATTCCCCCAGTCCTTGTTACCTCCCCCCTAAATAAATCAGATTTGGTTGCTTAGCAAGGTTACACTGCTTGAACTATGTGTTTGTGTTGAAATTACTGTATAGTGATTATTGTATAACTGCATCTTACTTTACAGGGGGGTCCCTAGAGTCAAGTTGATTGAACCAATCCTGGGGGTAAGTGTATGTTGCAAGGGTACTGTGATTGCTTTTTGTGTGCCACTAGTGGAAAGAAAGGGGGGTTGCAGTGACCCAGAGGGCTGTGACCTGGTCACAATTGACTGTTCCAACCCCGACCTCTGGGTGGAGGCACCTGCCAATGGATCCAGGCCCCTCAACCTGTTATTAGCTGAGCAGGCAGGGGTAGTAGCCCTTGGGATAGCACCCCCTAGGGGTTACATTTTGGAGGCACCATTGAGATTGGCGTTCCCTAGTGGCCGGATAGACAAAGTACCTCAACATGGCCAAACTAAAAGAAAAACTGGAGGGGGACATTATGACTAAGATTAAATTGGACACTATTAAGACAATGGTGCATAAACTGATGGGGTGGGGTGAAGCCGAGGAGTTGAATTCTCAGAAAATTGTGTTACTACTGGATGTACCTCTGGGGACAAAAAATGCTGATCTAGTTTCTGTAGTGGAGCGTGTTAAATGTCTAGGCAAGGTGGAGGTGAAGGGGCATATGGCTGATCTACTCAACCAGACCTTGCAGGTGCTGCTCTTATGCAGTACAGTTATAGACCCCGAGAGGGTACCCCCCGTGATCTACCAGGAAGGTGCCCAACAGGGGTGGAGGGTCATTCACATCCAGAGTGGGTCAGTCACCCCGGGGGGGGGGGTCCCCCAAGACTAATAGCTTTAAAGATAAACTGCTTAAATTGCTAGCTGTGGAAGGGAGAACTACCCAGGAGTTACTGCAAGCGCTGGACTTGTCTAGTGATCCCACCCCCCAAACCTCTCCAGGTACCTCTCCTGGGCCTCCCAAGAGTTCTATTCTGGCTTCACCCCCTTTAGTTGTTCCCCCCATACAACTAGACTCCTATTGTAGACTAAAACTTTTTTCTGGTACTGTGCCTGTACCTTTGGGGGAAGATGATTTAGAGGCTTGGATGAACTATGCTACCACTCTAGTTCAAGAGTGAGAGTGCTCCGAGAGGGAGAAATGAAAGAGACTGATGGAGAGCCTGAGGGGCCCAGCTTTGGAAGCCATTCATTTCTTGCGAGCTACCAGCCCTGATGCCACCGCAGGAGAGTACCTTTCTGCTTTAGAGGGAGTGTTTGGGAGTACTGAAACTGGGGAGGACTTATTATGGAAGTTCAAGTCCACCAAACAATGGAGAAATGAGAAATTGTCACCCTTCGACACCCGAGTGGAAAAGTCATTGCAAAAAGCTTATGGAAAAGGGGGGATAACTGCCACAGCCTTAAACCAGGTCCGGCTGGAACACATTTTGAAATCTGCTAGGTTTTCCAGTGTGATATTGTTAAAACTCAAGTTACATGACTGACGGGTTGCCCCTTCCGAATACTGTCAATTGATGAGAGAGATTAGAGAAGTAGAGACTGATGAAGAGGGGTGGGAACCCTATGTGGGAGTTGTAAATCTATGCCAGACCCCTGAGTCCAGTGAACCAGATGAGACCCACCCCTCGAGGGGGCTGAGTCAGGGGCATTTTTTTTTCTGTGCCCCCAAAAGTCCCAGGAGGAGTGGGAGTACATGCTGTCTCCTCTGACCCCCGGGTGAAAAGCGATTTGAGGGCTGAGATCAGAGATTTACGCGAGATGGTGAGGGACTTGAAACAAACTGCTACCCATCCTGGCAAGCTGGGGGAACCTGAGTTATCTAGAAACATACAACCTAGTTAGGGGGAGCCCTCCAGACACCCTGACGCCTCCCGGCAGGTGAGATATTTCCCTCCCAGCAAAGACCCCCGGGATCCTAAGTTCTGTTATCATTGTGGGGAGGATGGGCATTTTCAGACTGAGTGCCAGCTACCCAAGAATTTAAGGAAGGTCAACAGCAGGCTAGTCACCTGGCATCACAAGGCTTATACCAGACCTCCGGGAGGGCCTCCTCGGAAGAGTTTTGTGACCAGGGCCAATGCCCAAGCCACCTCAAAAACCCCACTCCCTGAATGGTCTGATGTGGTGGGGCCCTCAATGGAAACTACCATGAGAGTGAATGGGATACCCATCCATGCTGTGTTGGACAGTGGCTCTCAGGTAACCATTATGTTCCAGGACTGGTACCGAAAGCACTTGCCTGAGGTGCCTCTACAACCTTTGGATGGACAACATGTTTGGGGGGCTGAGCGATAAGGCTTATCCTTATTCTGGGTATATTTGGATCTGGTTGTCTTTTCTTACTTCTGTGGCGGGGGTGGCTGAACAAGTGGAAACCTTGGCCCTGGTGTGTCCCCCCACTGGACTGTATGATGTGGTGCCCTTGTTAATTGGAACCAATGCCCACATGTTTGGTCGCTTAGCGCAGCTGTGCTCTGAAAAACAGATGTCCAGGTCTGGGCGAGCTCTCAGAATACCGGCTTTGATTCAGAAGGCCTATGAGACTCAGAGAAAGGCTGGCCAGGCGGAACCTGAAGGCCCGGTGGGGGTCGTCTGGAAGAAGGATCCAGAACCACTAATACTAGCCCCAAATGCCCAGTGTGTTTTGCAGGGGGATGTCTGGATTAACGAGGATGTTAAGAATAAGATATTGATGCTGGATGCGCCCGGTGAGGGAAAGTTGCCAGAGAGGTTGTTGGCTAAACCCAGTATCTTACCTGCTAGAGCCCATGCCTTTGCCCGGAGGGTAATGGTTCAAGTGCATAATGTATCCGATCAAGAGATTCGGGTAAGACGGGGTTGCACTCTGGCCATGGTACACTGTGCCGATACTGCTGTACTGCCCCACAACAAGACTCCCGGGAGAGGTGACCGAATGACCCCCGAACTGTTTGATTTCGGTGATTCCCCGCTACCAGCAGAATGGAAGAAAAGGATCTGTGAAAGGCTCGCCCAGAGGGAACAGGTGTTCTTCCTGAAGGAATGGGATGTAGGATGTGTGCAAGGGGCTGAGCATCACATCCGGCTAAGGATGGCGACCTTTCTGTAGGCGATCAGCGCCCTGGCCCCTGCTGATATAGATGATGTGAGGACACCACCAGGGAGATGTTTGCCGCTGGGTGATACAAGAGTCCAGGATCCCCTACGCCTCGCCTGTGTGTAGTGAGAAAAAAGAATGGAGCTGTCTGGATATGTGTGGGTTACTGTACTCTAAACTGGCAGACCATACCAGACCAGTATACCATGCCACGCATTCAGGACGCCTTGGACTGTCTATATGGCAGTAAATGGTTCTCTGTGTTAGATCTTCGCAGCGGGTATTACCAGATCCTGATGGCTCCAGAGGATCAAGAAAAGACTGCTTTTATTTTCCCCTAGGCTTCTACGAATTTATGTGGATGCCCCAAGGAATTTCAGGTGCCTCTGCTACTTTCCAGCGTTTGATGGAGCGTGCTGTGGGGGACATGAATCTACTCGAATGTCTGGTTTACCTAGATGATGTCATAGTGTTTGGCAGTTCCTTGGAAGAACATGAAAGCAGGCTGTTCAAAGTCCTGGATCAATTGGAAGATTTTGGTCTCAAATTATCTATAGATAAGTGCCAATTCTTTCAAACCTCTGTAAAATACGTGGGGCACATAGTGTCCACTGAAGGCATAGAGACTGACCCCAGCAAAGTAGAGGCTTTGACTACTTGGCCCCAACCAAAAAACTTGAAGGAGCTGCAGCAGTTCCTGGGGTTTTGTGGGCATTACAGATGATTAAATAAAGACTACTCTTGGGTGATCCACCCTTTGCTTAACCTTACGAAAAGGTATCCCCCAACCCATAAAAAGTATAAGAAAACTGTGCAATCTGGGACTGAAAAAAATTACTTCCGCCCAAATGATGTGTTGGCATCCACTGGACTGCTGATTGTGAGGAAGCTTTCCATGACATTATATATCAACTCACTCATACCCCAGTGCTGGCCTATGCTGACCCTGCCAAACTGTATGTTCTTCATATTGATGCCAGTCTGCAAGGGTTGGGGCCGTCCTGTACCAAGAGCACTCAAACGGTCTAAGACCTGTAGCTTTTGCCAGCCGGAGCTTGACTCCTTCAGAAAAGAACTACCCAGTGCACAAACTAGAGTTCCTGGCTCTGAAGTGGGCCATTGTTGATCAATTTCATGACTATTTGTGTGGAGCTAAGATATTGGTAAAAACTGATAATAATCCTCTGATGTATGTGCAGACCTCAGCTAAGCTGGATGCCACTGGCCATAGGTGGCTCTCTGCATTGTCAACCTACAACTACGCTGTTGAATATAGGGCCGTTCTGAACCATATAGATGCCGATGCCCTTTCCCGGAGGCCTGAGTCCCAAGTTGATCGGGTACGGCTATCAGAGCCTGACATATGGGCTCTTTGCCAAAAATTTGACAGGGAGGAACGGGCGACTCCTGATGCTGTAAACTGTTTGGTGGACTGTTTGGGGCCATCTGAGAATTGCTTGCCTGCTGCTTACTGTCAATTTTCGGCCACAGACACTAGTATGCTGCCCCAATTCAGTAATGATAGCCTCCAATGGGCTCAATACCGAGATCCCATGATAAACCCTGTCTTGGAAGCCTTGCAGGGAGGGGGAGATGTGTCAAAATTACGTTCCACTGACTTGAGAACTGCGCTGTTGTATAAAGAAGGACCAAAGTTGAAACTGCTTAATAGGCTACTGTACAGGGAGACTGTGGGCGAAGAGGGGTGAGTAATCAAACAACAACTTGTGTTGCCCATGGCTTTTAGAGAACTGGTGTTGAGGTCCCTACATAACCACATGGGACATCTTGGCATAGACCGAACCCTTGACTTAGTGCGGTCCCGATTTTATTGGCCCAAAATGAGTGCTGACGTGGAGCAGTATATCAAGACCTGTGGTCGATGTTTACAAAGAAAGGCCCTATCTCAGAGGGCTGCCCCCTTGGTCAACATCACTACTAGTGCCCCCATAGAACTGGTTTGCATTGATTTCCTGAGTTTAGAACCAGATCTGAAGAACATCAGCAACATATTGGTAGTTGCTGATCATTTCACCTGGTATGCCCAGGCTTTCCCCACTAAAGATCAGAAAACGACCATGGTGGCTAAAGTCCTTGTTGAGAATTTCTTTGTTCACTATGGGGCCCCCCAGCAAATTCATTCCGATCAGGGGAGAGATTTTGAAAGCCATCTGATTAAAGAAATGCTATCCTTGTGGGGGGTAGGGAAGTCAAGAACCACCCCATACCATCCCCAGGGCGATCCCCAACCTGAAAGGTTCAACCGTACCTTGCTCGATATGTTGGGCACCTTGCACCCTAAAGACAAACCTAGATGGAGCCAGCAGATCAGCGCCTTGGTCCATGCCTATAACTGCACTAAAAGTGATGCCACTGAGTTTTCCCCATATAGACTGATGTTTGGAAGGGAAGCCAGATTGCCAGTAGATGTTTGTTTCGGGGTTTCTCCTGATGGGGTTCAGGCCGCTAATCATTTACAGTATGTGTAAAAGTTGAAAGCCCAACTCAACCATGCCTACCAACTAGCCCAGACCATGGTGGCTAAGCGAAACCTGGCCAATAAGGAAAGGTATGATAAAAAGGTGAAAGCAATGGAATTGAGAGAAGGGGACAGAGTGCTATTGAGGAACTTGGGACTGCATGGCAAACATAAGATTGCTGATCGATGGCATCACCTCCCCCATATTGTTGTGGGAAAATTGGAAGATCTACCTGTATATAAAGTGCGGCCTGAAAATAATTCAAAAGATGTGAAGACTATACACAGAAATCATCTGCTACCCATCGGACAAATTTTTATAGAAACTGAACCTCCCAATGCTCCCCCCTCTGGGCCTATCACTAGAGCTGCTGCCAAGAAAAAAACAAAATCAGTTGACTCCTCATAAATCAAACTAAAGAGGCTCCCTCCAACCCCCTCTGATGAAGCTGATCAACAGTCTGTGTCTGAAGACAATGAGAACAATGTTGAGTACTACCCCTCTTGTGAATTGAGCCAACTGTTTAGGGGCAATCCCCTAATTAACTCTGGGGACGAAGTTGGGTTTCCTGGGCTGTCTGAGCCCCCAGCTTTGTCTTTGGAGCCAATGCTTCCAGAGGATGACATGAGTGGCATTAAAGCCCAAGAGATGGGATCCATGAGCCTGGCTGAACTGTCTGGCCAGGCTGAGCTATCTGACTTTTCAGAAGAAGGAAGTGATATGGGGGAGCAAGTTAGTGATATGCCAGAACCTGAAGAATATTTTGAGTGCCCTGATGGTTCCTTGCCAGTATCAGAGAATTCCCCCACTGACCCAAATACTGTGAGCTCAGAAGTAGTAGGGCTAGGCACTGAAGGTACTGTGGACTCTGGGTCCCCTTCTCCTGTAGTGATTTCCCCGACCCATCCCAGTGGGGCTGAGAGGGTGTCAGAACCCGCAGAGAGTCTACCCGAAACTCCTAGATGGACTGGTCGAGAAGTACGACCTGTAGTGAGGTTGAGTTATGAGTCCTTGGGCCAGCCTGTGGATCTGCCTCTGAATGTAGTCCACAAAGGGGTGTACGTGTCCTTGAGCTCTTTGCCTAAATTGACCCTGGGAAATAATTCTCAACTGTTAGTATCGCCCTCTCAGTATGGTGTTTCTGACCCCTTTAGCCTACACATAGCTGATGGAGATGGGCTTCCTCTATACCAGTGTCATGGGCAGGAAGTAATGACCTGATTTATAAAAGGAAAAGTTGTATGTATGTGTAATGTTGTATAAACTATAGTAACCCAAAGTCTGATGTTCTGTCAGTGTAAACTGTTTGCCTTAAAGTGATTTAAGGGTAACTACTTGACGCGGACGCCAAGTTCTTTCCAGGCCAGGAAGGGTGTAACCCTTCCCCCCAGATGGGGGTTCTTAAAAGCCTTCCCGGAGCTGCTTAATGGCTCCCTGCCTAGCTGGTGCTCGGCGAAATGCCGTTAGATGTGGCCATTGTGAGTGCTGTTTAAGCCTCCAGTACTGTATCTTTAAGGGCTGCCTGCTCGCAGGCTCCAGTGGGTTTGTACAGGGGGACTGCAGTTTCCCTGCTCGAATCCCGCCTGAGCTGCAGTGAAATGGCTCCATGTTTGTGGTCGCTGTAAGCGTAATGGGAGCCCTTCTGATGGAGGTAGCTGTGTGGCTGTAATTATTTAGCGTATTAGTGAAGTTACAGTGTTTTCTAACCTGTTTTCCTTGCAGCTGGGACTTTGTGTGTTTGGCACCTCCATTTTGGACCTGGACTTGTGAGGTGGTCCAATGGGAAAAGGGGAGACACTAAAATGGAGATCTTTTGGGCCAACCAGGATCAGGACTCATGTTGGAGCCGGCTGGCCATAGGGGATACAGCCAGTAATTCTGGGAAATGAAGTTCTGGGCTACGGCGCCCTTTTTGCACCAATGGGGACTGGCTTAAGTGACTGGTATCTGCAGTCCACCAATGGGATCGGGTGGTGCCCGAACTGAGAGTCTTTGCTCAAGCTGCCAAGGGGCAGAGTCGTTGTGGCTGCGAGTGAGGAAGGAGCTCTGTGCCCCTGTACTGTTGAGCTGTGGCGCGGAAAGCGTGTGGAAGGCCGCATATCGGTGGGTTAAACGCCAGCAACTGTCGGACTAAATCCGCTAAGCAGCGGTCAGAGGAGGCTGCACGACGGCACAGCTACCTACCAGGCTCACCCTGTAGAGGACTGGAGAATCTGCTTCAATTGTGCTCGGTCTGTCAGGACTAGTGAAGCTGCGTCGTTTGACCCAGTGTGAGCAGTTAAAGCGATCGGGATTATACAGCAGCTGCCTGGTATGGTACCCCTCTGCTCTTCATGTAAATGTGTGGAGAAGTGGCTGAATTCCAGGCTTGGTCCTGCAAGTGTGCTGGAGTCGTGAGTACTAAATCAGGGTAGCTTCCTGTCAGATGTTCATAGTGAAGGCAAGATTTGTCTGGCTACTTTACTGGCTACACGAACTGAGCCTGCTGGCTCTACCTAATCCTCTTAGGAATCAATGCTTGTTTTCTGCGTCAGGGCCCCAACCAGCTGCAGCGAAAGGCTAGCCTCCTATTGCTCGGGTAGCCAAAGACTGTGACTTATAGGTTAGGCCTGTGCACAGTGCCCTAGATATAGATTCAGATGTATGTATTCATTAGAGTGGTAAGCTAATTAATCTGATTTCCCCCAGTCCTTGTTACCTCCCCCCTAAATAAATCAGATTTGGTTGCTTAGCAAGGTTACACTGCTTGAACTGCATGTTTGTGTTGAAATTACTGTATAGTGGTTATTGTATAACTGCATCTTACTTTACAGGGGGTCCCTAGAGTCAAGTTGATTGAACCAACCCTGGGGTAAGTGAATGTTACAAGGGTACTGTGATTGCTTTTTGTGTGTCACTAGTGGGAAGAAAGGGGGATTGCAGTGACCCAGAGGGCTGTGACCTGGTCGCAATTGACTGTTCCAACCCCGACCTCTGAGTGGAGGCACCCGCCAATGGATTCCGGCCCCCCAACCTGTTATTAGCTGAACAGGCAGGGGTAGTAGCCCTTGGGATAGCACCCCCTAGGGGTTATCAATCCTAAAGCCTCCTTGTCCATTTTTCACCCCTCAGCTACCATGCTTTTTGTTCTCAGCTGTCATATAGTTTCACTTAGCCCAGTTAGAAATCCTATTGCACTCCAAGTTTCACTCAGCTCAGTTAGAGAAATAAACAGAACAAATAAATATGCATTATTCCAGCAATTCTAACAGTATAGGTCAGTACTTAGCTCAGTTAGAGAAATAAACAGAACAACTAAATCTGTATTATTACAGCAATCCTAAAAGTATCCAATCATTGCTTTGTCTCCACCCCAGAGACCCTGCTGTAATATAGGACCACACAGGACCCTGGGCAGGTGGGTGGGCAACTCTAAAGTCCTGACAAAGCTCCATTGATCTCACTCCCCCTCTCTCACTCATTCGTTCTGTTTCTTCCGATGCTGCAGGCTGCCTTTTGTGCTAGGCCCCTGCCTGCATTGGCACCTTTTTCTTCCCACAAAGTAATCCGCAGTAGTCCCGACAGGGCTCCGTTGAACTCGCTCACTCCCCCTCACTCACTCGCTTGATCTTAATCTGTCCCAAACACTGATTTTCCACAGCGACTGTGCTATTCTGCACCAGAAGTGCAAAAACACATTTTGGCCAGGATGTGAAAAATGAGAGCTGTACTGTTCATAAGGAGGTGTGAAAAAATGCCAGTGTTAAAAATCTGGAGTGAAAATATTAAAAATTTGCAAAGTTACATGGGTGCTTGGAAACTGCTCAATGCACACTTGTAACACAGTCATTTTATGGACTTTCATCACCAAATTTTCAACATAGGCATTTTAGGTCCTCTGCTTATGAACATTGTCACTGTCATTTTCTTAATCTGTCCCGAAAACTGATTTCCCACAGCGACCGCGCTATTCTGAGCCGGAAGTGCGAAAACACATTTGGGCCAGGATGTGTAAAATGACAGCTGTACTGTTCATAAGGAGGTGTGGAAAAATGCCAGTGTTGAAAATCTGGAGTGAAAATATTACAAATTTGCGAAGTTACGAGCGTGCGTGGAAACTGCGCAAAGCACGCTAGTAAAACAGTCATTTTTTGGACTTTTTTCACCAAATGTACAACATAAACCTTTTGAGAGTCCACCTCATGAACAGTGGCACTGTCATTTTATTAATCAGTCCCAAAAGGTGATTCCGTGCAGTGACTGCAAAATCACCTTTTGGGACTGAATAACGCCATGGCAGTGACTGAATTCATGAGGAGGGGTCCTAATAACTCCATGTTGAAAATATGGTGCCAAAATTCCCCAAAATGCCCAAGATATGCACCACAGTTGAAAAAACCCTATTTATGCCGTTATACAGCTTACTGGCATTTCTTCAGTTCACAGTCGGCTTTGAAGAGTGCAAACGTGTTCCCGGTCCACCGAAGATTGGGTGCCGGGCTCCTGAGGTGAGTATAGGGTGAGGAGGATGTGGAGAGGTGGGGTACACAGAGGGTGGGTGCAGGTTGGGGGAGGGGCACCGGAGACTTCGAGGGACCGTTTTCTCATTTTACAGGCTTTAAAAAAAAATACAGACAACGTGGGTTGGTTTTTAATTTTTGCAGGCGTGTTTTGGTACACTGGGTGGGCTCCCAGTGTGCTATCAACATTGTGGGAGGGGACTGAAGCTGACAAGGTTGGGCCCCAGTTGGCTCAGAAATGAGTGGGGCGCATGATACCGAGGGATTGGGCACCCCTCGGCAGCTGGAACTAGGAAGGGGCAGACTGAAGCCGACGGGGATTGGGCCCCCCGTCAGCACAGAAACATGTGTGTGTGGGGGGGTGCATGATGCTGAGGGGGATTGGGCACCCTTTCGGTACACAACTGAAATTGGGGGTGGGGACATTATGCCGACGGGGAGTGAGCTCCCCTGTCAGCAAATTAAGTGAGTCAGGGGCATGCCAACAGGGGGATTGGGCACTTCCGTCAGCTTTCATGAGGCTCTGAGGTGGCAGCATAGAGCTGCCATGTGCCTGGTAATGTTACACCAGGCAAGGTACCACCCTGCAATGACGGGTCACTCTCTCATTGCAGCGGAATGGCTGACGCTGCAATGATGAGGTGGCCCCTGATTGCAGCAGCGAAATCCTTACAAGTTGTTGACACTCTGGAGAACCAGTGTCATCAGGACATTTGGCCTGCACTGGTTGAGCACTGCCAAGCCCAACAATGCAGTGCCGGCATTGGCTGCGTAGCGGCTCATAATGTCGTACGCATAATAGTGTACAGCATTATGCATGAACCCTGGACCTGTGCGTGCTCTCAATGTTGCACCCCCCTGGAGTTAGAATCCTAAGTGGGGAGGGGGTTCGGGGGCGCAGCCTCCCACAGATTATCAGATATACATAAATCGCGCAATGCGATTAAGTCACAGGGTATTCTGCCATGTGACATTTTGGCCCCGTGCCCATTGGCCACCACAGTGCTGCACCTCTACAACCTGCTTCTCTCCTAAGCTGCCACATAATGTTTCTTGCGCATGCGCGCAAGCAAACAAAAAGTATCTGGACTAATACTGACCCTTTTGGTACCCCACTAGTCACCGTTCCCTCCTCAGAGTGTACCCCATTTACCAACACTCTTTGGCTCTTATCTCTAAAGCCAGTTCTCTACCCATTTCATGATTTTTGGCCCCACCCCCAGGATTCTCAGTTTTATTGCCAACCTTTTATGCAGGATGGTGTTGAAGGCCTTGCTGAAGTCCAGATAGGCCAGCTTTTACTTAATGATTTTTGTGTAATTCTCATGTTTCCTAATTGCATAATTATAATAATCCACAATATGGTGTGAGTTGGGCTGGGATTTACCCACGCCTGGCTTGGTCTCTCAGCCTGTGGCCTCATGACCAAACCATGCCAGGTGTGGGTAAATCCCAGTCCAACCCATACCCTGTTTTGGATTATTCCTTAAATGGCCTCTAGAGTCATCACATCTGACCTTAAGTAGGGCTATGTAGTCTGGATGGGCTGTAGAACTTTTTTCTGCCTTCAGCTTCCGTGTTTCTATATTCTCATTCATACATCATCAGCATTGTGACCTCACTCACTCACTCACTGTGACATCACAAGTAATCAACCTGGCTTTTCTAGATCTGATGTGATATCACGGTCAGTGAGGTCACAGTGCTGATGAGGTATGAAGGGGGAAAATAACTAACCTCCCGGTAGAGTACTGTTCCACAGGTCACCCAGTACTTTCAGGTAGAAAAATCTTCTAATTAGTAAAAGGGAAAAAAAAAATACTTTAAGTATAAAAAGTATTGGCTGACTACTTTTAAAAGCTAATTCTAATTTCAAGCAGTGAACTAGCTCTTTAAACTGTGATCCCTTATGTCACAGTTCAGTACTCTAATCTGTAGATTATAAGGTCATCAGTCCCAAATGTGAAATATTTCTTGTCATGACAGTCAAGTTCCAGGATGCAAAAGTCATTATTTATATGCATGGTCATGTGCTGTAGCAGTATGTGTATCAGCATGGAGATTGCTTACTTACTGTATCAGTCAAGATACTTACATGTTTCTGCTTGCCCATGATATTTTATGACAGTTATTGTTATAGATCTTGGTCTGGGAGTAGTTTATAGATACATACTGTATACAGCAAGCATGAGTTGTGAACTGAGTTGGTATAACTTATTACATGCCCTAGTATGTGTTTTTACATGACCTTTGTATGTTGCAGCATAAGGCGTGGATACCTGCAGAATGAATATCTGACTCCAAAGACAGATATGGTGAATACCTCATAAAAGGGTTTGCTGAAAACAGAATGACCACCACCAACATGGCACGAGTTACTTATTCAATGGCAAAGTCATGGAAATAGGTTTACAAATTGGCTTTTAAGAAATGGGATAATTTGTACTTCTTCACAGAAAGGATGGTGGACAAATGGAACAGCCTCTCGACAGAGGTGGTGGGAGCTAAAACAGTCACAGGTTTCAAGAATGCATGAAACAGATAAAAAGGGATCTTGGAAATAAGGCAGGGGGTGAAGACCAAAGGCTGAGTAGAGCCTGAGGTGTAGCTGTAGGTAGGCAAAAATAGGGCAGACTAGATGGACCAAGAGGTCTTTATCTGCCGACATCTTCTGTGTTTTGTGTATTTGTTCAACGGAGCCTTACTGTATATTCAAAATTACTGAGGATGACTGAAATACCAAGAGAAGGACTCTGAATGTTTACTTGATTTACATCACTTCCCTCATTGTCCATTAAATATAGTACTGTTTGTTTCTACTTTAAGTGCAGTTTAATTAAAACTTTTTCACATTTCCTGTTCATTATCCCCTTGCTCTGCTTAGGTGACCTCCTTCACCGACATGCCCCCCTGACCCTGTCATCCACCATCTCTGAAATTTATCTCCTGCCAGTTCAGTGCCCCACAATTTGCCCTCTATGGTTGAGCTCTTCAGGGTTCCACAGGCCCTGAGAAGTGTGTACCTGGGTTGTTGGCAGGCAGCCCAGTAGGCGGTACAGGGTCTGCAGCAGGAGGGAAGTTCATCCTGTCAACCAGCAGTGTTTTCCCTGTTTTTGTCTGGCCTCTCTCCCAGATGCTTCATTGTCTGGAACTGCCAGTCATAGTCCGGAGACTTCTGCCCTTGCTATCACAGCTTCAGGCTGAACCACCATCTGAGGTCACCCAGCTGGCTGTAGTGCAATGGAGCTCATGGACCTTCCTCTCTGGAAGTGGGGTTCATCCTCTGGGATGCTCGACCCCTCCCCCAGTTGGCCCCTGACAACTCAGGCTTGCTTCTGAACCTGAATCACTGGTGTTGCAAGTGGTAATGTTAACACTGCTCCAATGGGCTGGCTTAATTATAACATTGTTATTTGTTTACATGTACGCAGTTTAATTTATAGGATATCTACTGCAAAATGCTTCTTATTCAATTTTCTCACCAAGCGCTACAATTAAAGTTTGTATACTCACTGAAACTGTTGCAGATTTTAACATTAAAACTGGAGCTGGTTTGCCAGTGCACCATCCCCCTGTCCTGAAGGAACCACACTCAGCTGTCAGCATTGTTCATTGTGGTGCTTGATAAATAAGCATGCACACATTTAATTTTGTTTCTGAGCAAAGGTGAAAAACAGGACACTAATGGAAAAGAGTGGGTTGTAGGGAAACCCTTGATGCTGTTGCTCAAAGAAAATTGTAATAAGTCTGAAGTTGACCTGAAAGGTCAAAAATTGATGGAGAGACTCCTGTCAGATGTCTGACAGAAACACACACATGCAGAAAACTTGCTATAACAAGATAACCAGTTTCAATCATGCTGTGGTTTCTTTCTGAAGCTCCATTTGTGAGATGTAATAAGTGGTTTGATTTAAGAATAGATCACTTTTTGTTGGCTTTCCAGGTCTGTGAATTTCATGTCGACTTTTCTGGTCAGCAGGACATTAAAGCAGTAGTATTAGTTAGTCCCCCCCCCAAAAAAAAATCTTACATAGTTTTCAAGCAATAATGCATTTTTTTATTTTCTCTTTTTGCCCCCCTCTTCTCTGGCCTGATCCCTTTGTCAGTTACCCTCTAAGCCCCATCACATGCTGGCTTTGGATACTTACCCCCTTCTTCTATACCTCCTGCCTTATTCTCCCAATGTTGGGGTAGTTAGGGCTCCCCAAGCCCTTTTGGAGGTCTTTGGTGGAGAATTTTGCCCAGTTAGTGGAATGAAGCCTACAGGGGCACCTGGGTTCATCCTGGTTAGGCCATGGTGTATTTTTCCATTTTGTTGTCCTTCAGGCCCCAAGGATTCATCATATGTGAGGACAGCTTGAAGCATGCATGCAAAGTGTGGCCACATTGCCATCAAGAGGTATCCCACCCCGAGTGCCTGCGGCTTGCACTGTCATCTGTGGTCACTCAGGTGGCAGTAGCAAAGCAGCGCACACTATCCTCTCTCCCCAAAGGAGGAAAGCATTCACTGAGATGCCCAGTCCTCCTCCTCCATTAGTTGGCCCTGATGACCCTGGCTCATTTCTGAACTCTGGTTGCCAACATAGTGAGCCACAGCCCTGTCACTGCACGAATGGGTAGGCTGCAATAATATATTTTTGGAACCCTTAGAGTCATCATTACATATTCAATAATGCATGGAGGGGGAGTGTATAATGAGAATTTAATGCCCACCTGAGGTGTGGGATGTTACATAATCCCTGAGGGTGAAGCCCAAGGGGTTTATCAAGGCATTCCCCACCTCAGGTGGGCATTAAATTTGAATTTTGTCCTCATCCCATGCATTGCTTTAGGTAATTGCTGGCATCAGTTTTTTCCATTTTCTGTTAATGGAATTGCAATTTTCACTGGACACTAGGTGGCACTGCTTTGCACTGCTGTGCACATTGGGGCCTATTCACTAATGGTGTGGTTGGGCTATGCGCCGTGAAACCTAGGTGCATAACTCACCCGCACCCATGTGCACCCACCATGGCATTCTCAAACAAGTTATGCCCCCCTCCACACCAAATCCCTGGCCAAGCACAGAGCTCTGCGCGTGGGCATGCCAGGGAGTCTCCCACGGAGGGTGCATTCAACCTCGCCCCATGGCGAATGGGTGGAGTGCCTTATCTAAGTGCCACCGGCTGCGCGTCTGAAACCAGCCATAACGGCTATGTGCCCCTTCAGTTGCCACCGCCGGACCCGCTGGTGCTGGCGGGGGTTCATCGGACCCCTGCAGGAAGGTGCCCCTGTGGTCGGGGGATGGAGATCGGGCCAGGGTGTGCAGCCAGAACATGCCCCCCCAGGCCACATTGTCAGCGCTCTACACCACCTGGCAAGATGGCACCATACTGGCACAAGGGATCCACTGCAGACCCAGGTAGGGCAGCCGATTGGCTGCTGCCCAGGCTCGCATCCACACCCCCCCATACACCTCCACGCCTGGGGGGCCGGGATGCGGATGGGAGCAAGGCAGAGACTGCTGCTTCTTAAATGCAGTCCCCATGCCATTCTTCTACAGCTGCACAGCTGCGTGTGCCTTGTGAGCTTACTCTGCGCCCCTTAGTGAATAGGCCCCATTGTCCTTATTTGTGGAGACTGTCTTTCAATTTTTCAAGCCTTCCTGTTTGTTTAAAGATTTTTTTGTTGTTGTTGTAATTTATTTGAATTTGGGTCCTAGTAGATGGAGTGTGTAAAGGTAGTGCATTGAATGCCACACAGCGATGGCAGTTACTGTCGGGCCGAGTTCTTTTAGTGGCAAACCGCAAACTGAAAGTTTTTTTTTTCACTTTAAAAAAAAGAGAAAACAAAAGCCAGGAAAGAAGACAGCTCATTGTGGTCTTTGCCCTCGGGGTTTATATAACATCCCACACCTCAGGTGAGTATTAAATTTGAGTTTTGTCCTCATCCCATGCATTGTTTTGGGTAATTGCTGGCATCATTTTTTTCCATTTTTTGTTACTGGAATTGCAATTTTCACTGGCCACTAGGTGGTGCTGCTGTGCACATTGGGGCATTTTCACTAATGGTGTGGATGGGCTACGCACTGTGAAACCCAGGTGAATAGCCCACCTACACCAGTGCATACCCACCATGGCATTCCCAAATGAGTTACGCCCCCATCTCCACACCAGATCCCCGGCCAAGTGTGGAGCTGTGTTTGTGTGGGTGGGTCAGGGTCTCCATGGGTGGGGGTGTTCCAACACTCCGCCCCATGCATGAATGAGTGGAGTGCCTTATGCAGGGTGCTGGTAGCTGTGCATCTGGAAACCAGCCATAATGGCTACGCACCCCCTCCAGTCACCACCGCCGGACCCACTGGTGCTGGCAGGGGCTTATTGGACCCCTGCAGGAAGGTGCCCCTGTGGTCAAGGGATGGAGATTGGTCCAGGGATAGGTGGCCAGCAAATGCCCCCCCAGGCCACATTGCCAATGCTCTACGCCCCCCCCCATAGCAAGATGGTGCAAGGGATCCACTGCTGGCCCAGGCAGGGCAGCTGATTGGCTGCTGCCTAGGCTCATAGCTGTGCCCCCATGCATCTCTGCACCTGGGAAGGCAGGGATGCAGAAGGGAGCCAGATGGAGACCACTGCTTTATGAATGTAGTCCCTACGCTGTTCTTCTGTGGGTGCGGAGCTGCATGAACCTTGCTAGTTTGCCCCATGCCCCTTAGTGAATAGACCCCATTGTCCTAATTTGTGGAGACTGTCTTTCAATTTTTCAAGTCTTCCTGTTTGTTGAAAGATTTTTTGTTATTGTTGTAATTTATTTGAATTTGGGTCCTAGTAGATGGAGTGTGTAAAGGTAGCGCATTGAATAGCTGCATGGAGACGGCAGTTACTGTCGGGCTGAGTTCAGTTAATGGCAAGCTGCAACTGAGTTTTTTTTTTCACTTGAAAGAAAAGAAAAAACAAAAGCCAGGGAAAAAAATCAGCCTGTTTTTGTGCATGTAGAGACTAGAGTAGCTCATTGTGATCTTTGCCCGCCCAGGTGCCGTACTGAGAAAATGGCTGTTACTAGTTGGCACGAGAGGGTTCTAAGCAAGTGCACAATGTGGGAAACCTGGCACATGTTCGCTGTTATAACAACGAATTGTAACCAGGTTTCCCTATGTAAAAAAACTGATGCCAGTTATTACTGTATTTTAATTACTGGTCATCATTTTTTATACACAGCTCACCTTAGTTTTACCCCACGTTACAACTGCCCAGTTGATATTTTGCATTATAACTGGGCGGATGTAATCAGTAGCTGTCAATCTAACTCGTGATACATTCAGTGTGAGCTCATCACACTATTCCCAATACCACCAATTTAGTTCCTCACAGTGAAATCAGTCATACGAGTAAATGTTTCATTACTTAAGTAAAAAAGTTATAATAAAAGTGCTATCCTGACAAAATAAAAGAAACATGGAATCGCAGTTTGACCTGACAGATCTGGGACACTGGGAAGAGTTCCTGACAGAACAAGAAAAGAGAAAAACTATCCAGAAAATGGCAAGTGACATAAAGTTATTTAAAACTTTTCTCACAGAAACAGTGGAGTCAACGGAGTTCAAAACCTTTCCTACGATAAAGGCTGACACGATTCTAGCTAACTCCATTTATTGCCTAAAAAGAGCTAACGGTTCAGACTAGGAATTGAGTACAGTGAGAGCAATAGCAGCAAGCATTGACAGACACTTTACAAAACTAAACAAAACCCAATGTTATAGAACATGATGACCAGTAATTAAATAAAATAAAACATTGGTGGGTGAATGTAGAAGCAGAATTTTACACACACCCTTGGCGTAGGATGCTTTTATAAACCCCTCGAGCTTCGCTGTCAGGATTTATGTAGCATCCCACTGAGTGTGTGTTAAAGCCTGGCTACACACCCAACCCACCCTCCCATGTGTTATTCTATATATTATTGATTCTCTCAGATATTTTTAAAACAGCTTTTATTGCTAATTTTGCAATTAATGTCTCCAGTCAATAATTATGGTCGGCACTAACAGTTTTTAAAAATCTCTTCTATTGACACTGCATGCTGACTGTACAAACAAGATGCATATGGTGGAGGTACCACAATGATACTAGCATACTATTTCTTTTTTTTAACCTATGTTTTCTCCCTTACCCTGCTGTCTAACCGAGGATACACCCTGTTATTTGGGATATACCGTGTTATCTGGGATATACCTTATTATCTGGGCTATACCCTGTTATCTGGAATATATCCTGCTATCTGGGATATATTACCTATTCAAGCACTATGAGCTGTCTTGTACATGGCAGGGCGTTTGTTGCTCAGATTTGTCCCTTTATGTCCTCTTTCCTCCTCTGGGCATGAGCACTGATGTAATGGTCTTGCACGCTCAGTGAACCCCTGTGGAAAAAGTAAGCACTCTGGTCCACCTGCAGGGGTTGCTAGTGCACCAGAACCTGCGGACAGCCCTCTCTTTCTGAGGCACACTGGCCTTCAGCAGCTGCCTAAAGTCCATCCTGCCCCAAACATGGCAACCACATCTACTACTGAACACCAGTCAGCTCCATGGCAGCACAATATACTGCCATGTGGAAACAAATACCACTGTTGTAAAGATGTTTTAAAAAGTTAGTTTGGGTTGCAGCTTCCATTTCAGCTATTGAATTCTGTATTTCCGAGTCTTCAAATATATGCATGGAAGAATCTGAAAAAAGACAAAAATCATATTCCTCATTATGACATCTGTCTCAGACTGTTGCATAAATAGTGCACAGTTACATTACATTGATATAGTCAGGCATTGCTAAGCATTGTGGAATTTCCAAAAATGTAAAAATTTTCATTTCTCACATTTTTATAAAGAGCTCCTTTAGTATCCTTTCCTCTTTTAGACCATGTTTCTTGGACACTGGAGTTAAACATTACACCCTTTGGTTATGATGCCAATATGGCCTCACCCTTGTGTGGCAGTGATGTCTGCTGTGTTTGAAGCTCTATGGCTGAATTTTGAGAGGTACACTTATATTATCCCCAACATACTATATGCAATCATGATAAAGTAAAACCTCTGTTCAAGTCATAACTATCTTTCCACTTGCCAAGAAATATTTGCAAAAGTGTTGAATAAAACAAAATCACTTCCTTGTTTTGTAGTACTGTGGCATGCCTTGGTAAATTACTGTTACAATGACTGAAGGTACAGCAGTTGAAGGGCATCCTTAGACAGTTTCAGCTTTTAAGGAGCTGGACACAATTTGCACTAGTTACACATGCAAAAACAAGGAGCCTAACATTCATAACATATGCAGATACAATTTGGTTTCTGAAAATACACAACATAAACATGCCAAATCATGTCTCTATGTATGGGTGACAAATTCTGTAACTATACAGCACACTACTTTGTGCCCCTGTGCACAGGTGGCAAGTCTAAAAATATAACATACTGTTTCAAGTCCATATGTCTGAGTGTCACTTTCTGAAAATACATAACACAACATTTGGGTAATGCTTTTTGTAATGGTATAACATACTGTTTCAAGGTGTCATAAAATTCTCACAAGCAACAAACCACAATGTTTTAAATATCAGGTCCAACAGATGTACTTACCAAACAGCATAAATACTCAGGTACATTTATATATAACAGGGTTTTAAATAATTGATTAGCAGTTTTTTTTCTTGGGACACTGCTAACTGTACAGAAAGTATTTATATAGGTTTTCTAGAAGTGTTATGTTTGTTAAACACAGTGAGGCAAGTGCTATGTATTTTCACAATGTTTTAGAACTTTTATGAGCAAAACGCTAATCAATTTTTTTGAGTTAAATAAAATCCTGTATAAGTTAATAGGGTCACCAAGGGGTGTCACTTATGGAATTAGGGACTCTGAGCATGTGGTTTTGGTGACAGGACCACAAAGTGAAGCTGAGCGGTTCCGTCTGCCCAAACCTGATGAAAGGAATCTCTTATACCATAAGAGACACCCCCTGGAGTCTCTATTAACTTATCATACATCACTAGCATTTAGCTAAAGTGATTTATAGTTAAGTTTATAGACTTTTTTTTACAAATTTTATTGTGCTTTTCTCTCACCTGGTGCTGAAGTGAAGGTCTCCCTCCAAATGCTCCTGCACGAATACACACCATGCGCAGGATAAGAGGTACAGTGGCTCTGCATCCTGATTGGCTGAAATTAACTTTAGCGATTTATTGTAAGCAATAGTTTCAAAATGTAAAGGGCACCTATCAGTGAGATATGGACCTGTTAGGGTAGCAAAGTGCCTGGAGTGAAGCTAATAATGAATGCATACAAGAACAGAAAAGCAGAGTTTCTAAAATAGATACCTACTAAGAGATTGCCACAGCATTTAGAGAAAATATATAATAATAAAGCAATACAACTCTGAAGTCTGCAGAAAGGAATAGAATGAACCACATGAATTGTGCAATATTACAAAAATTATAAAACAACTTGAATCTTAAATCCTCCATTACCTTGAGCAAATGCAAAAGCAAGGGCAATCTTTTATTGTATACGTGACAAACTGGTCCCTCCAAGACCCAGTCTGCAACTGTTACCAGTGTTCTGTAACACTTCAGTAGCTACCACCACTCAGCATAGACACTCTATTGGAGTATCTCTAGGTCTGAATCCCTTCAGAGCCACTGGTCACACAGTACAGTGCTCCTTGTTCACGGGAAAATGACCCACCCCCTCTATCACAACTGAAAACCCCTTACTTTAGAACAAAATTTGGTAACTGTAGCCTTCTCTTCAGAGGCAAAAACACATTTTTTGTCAGGAATGACTCAGTTACTAGTACCTAAAAAGACTCAGTCACAAAAGCATGAAGCATATAAAAAATATTTTAATAATTCCAGATAAGTACATTTATAATACAGTATACTATACAAATACTATGGGGAACAGTAATTCTAATTTCTAGAGAAATGAAAAAGAACATGTTTTCAACAGTAGGTCACACACAGAAACAAAAACTGTCTCTCTCTTCTCTATTTAGGAAGGTAGAATAGTTTACTACACAAGACGCCTTGGTGAATCAGGGCAAACACAAACCTTAGATGGCAGCTGTTCTTAGTCCCAGGCCTAACTGACTTTCTCTCACAAAACTCAGGTTAACAAAGGTTTCCCAAAAAACAGTCTTCTTCCACCCTCAGTGCACCTGTCCTATGACATTACTCCCAGATCAGTTCTTTATGTCTTGAGCTGGGTCCACTTGGAAAACTGATCTGATCTGGACTTTGGGCTTTGTATATACAAATACATCTGCTTTTTGTCCCAAGTTCTGTCTAGCTCAGCAGAGTTGTCTTGCTAGTTAGCATGAAAAAACACTTTCCCCTTTGAAGCTCTCCCACAAATTGCCCATGGGTCCTGCTGTGATATAGGACAGCACAGGTAGTAATTGATGTCAGTCAGCTGGTCTGTCCCTGATAAAAAAATATTGATTTTTCCCAGGGATCAACTTGTTTTTTTTCTGCTGCTAAATTCTAACTGATACCTATGAATAACAATAAAAAATATATGCAGTAAGAGGTATACATAGCAAGTAGTTACTGTATTCTTTTGTGAATGTTTCAAATAGTTTAAGCTGTTATTCCTGATGCTTCTAGCATTTTCTGTTAACTGATGTTGCAACTTGTTTTATATGAAGGGAATGATTGTAAATGAGAGTTCCTCACAATTTGTGTTCCTTAATAATTTGAATCTCAGACTGCAGCACAATAAAACTGTTGAGAATGACAAAGAGTTTTTTGCAGACAGTGTAATCCAAATATCAGGAACACATTCTCAGAAATAAAACAGGTGCCTCTTTATAACTGCAGGTTTCAATCTATAAAAAAAACTGGAGAAACTGGTAAAGATCTTTGTAACATGGCCAAAAAACAGAGACATGAATGGACTAAGTGGATTGACGGAAACAGAACACATGGTACATTCTGAAGTGGGGATTAATCCACTAGTAATGCCCACCTCAGAATGTGTCAGTGTGTTCAGCGAGACTGGGAGCAAGCAACAGCAAAGACTGGAGGTGTGTGTCAGTTGTGCATGTGCTGCCGAAATCGTGAGCTCACTTGCCGTCCAATCTCAAGAAAGCGATGGGTACCAGACTGTGAACAGAGCGATCGAGGCGCTGGGCAGCAGTTGTTAATGTCCATAGAAAACTGACAGAAGGCAGACTGTGTGTTGACTACATGGACCCGGAAAAGCCTGCTGTGAGTTATGTATCTCTGTGTGAATGGGGAGCTGGGCTATCAGATATCACTCAGTAGAACGTAGTGCATTGTGGCGGTAGAAGGAAGATTTGCATAGGTTCGGTGTGGCAATGAAATGAAATCCGAGGTATGCAAATATGTGACATCTCCCCACAATCCAGTAGAGAAGGTGAGACAGAAAACATTGAAATGAGTGTAAACAGCCATGCAAAAATGAATGAAAGTGGTGTTGTGCATCCACAAGTGTCACAAATGACCTCTTAACCCGAAGTAAGAAAGTAACAGAAAGTGGGCGGCACAATAGTAATAAGTAGTGAAGTTAGAGTGTGCACGTGCCTGGCTGAGGATGACATATATTGAAAAATACACAGATGAGCAGCAGTTCCAATTATACAACACAGTATGGAAAGTTCCTGTTCACTAATATGTCACATACCAGTGACTTGAAACATTACCTAGTTTGCACTTGCTATGTTATAGGTTTATGTTATCAGCAGAGGCTCTAATGTGGATATACATGTTGGGCCATTGTAGGCACTCGGCCTGTGGCCTCGTGCTACAACCCTCCCAAATATGCATTAATCCACCATTAGATGCCACCTTCATCATGGCTTAATACTTACAAAGTTCTATGATCCATTGGTACTCAGAACACTGATAATAACAACTGCAGTGCTACTATTCCCTGGTAAGATCACAGTTACAAATGAAGAACAAAAGAATGAAGCACAAGAAAATATTACTTAACCAAGAGTAGCAATGTCATCTATTTAGAGATATGTTTAGTATATTTATTTTAGGATATTTCTTTTACACTTTCCCTGTACTTTAGCATCCACTGAATGACTCTGGCAAAAACAGAATGTGGGAGTATGCTCAAAAATGGATCAGTGCTGCTGCTAACAGCTAACTGAAGCTCATAAATAGAAAAATGCAGTGCACTGCAAGCAAATATATGCAAATAAAATATTTAGGCACCCTGACGAAGAGTGAGTGTCACTCAGAATGGTGGAGTACTAGGAGCCGACCATCTTTGTTACCTTCTGGCCCTCCAAATATTTTATTTGCATATACAGTATCTACGTGCAGTGCACTGTAGTTATGTGTTTTACTGAGTGACTCTGGGACTCTCTCTCTGTTATGTAAGTTTCTTTCAGATGTTTTTGATTGACTGACTAAACACATTACAAATTGTTGAGCTTCTCTTTCTACAAAAGTTGAATAGCAAGCATGTGCTGTTGTACTGCATGGAGCAGAACATTTCTAAATTGGCCAACTTCTTAATAATAATTGTTATGTGTGGTTCCTAGCTCAGTGCTTGTGCTACATACTGTAATTGGATAATGAAGGTTTGTGCTTGTATACAGAGGCCTGATAGGTAAGTAGGACATTGCTTTTCGGATATGTAGCAGTCTGAGTTGATCTGTGCTTAGGTACTCCGAACATAGTTATACAGTCAGTGCTTATAGTACAAGTGAGCTGGATAGTCTTATGCAAAGTGCGTAGATGCTTGAGCTGCTGCGTAACGTTGTTATAACTTGGTTTTGGTTTGGCCTTACTCTGTATCCCACCGTAAAGAATGCTTAGTCCAGTATTATGAGACCCTCCCCTGGTGGAATAAGAGTGCCAGAGAAGGAGGAGGTGTCAGGGGAGGATGGAGGGTGAGTGCGACTTGTTCTAAGCAGAGTGGATGTAGCCTGCTAGCTTAAATAGGATGTGGTGGAGGAGCTCTTCCCCCACATAACTTCAGGCGATAGCCTATCATTTATGTGTGGTTCATAGCTCAGTGCTTGTGCTATGTACTGTAATTGGATAATGAAGGTGTGTACTTGGATACAGAGGCTAGATAGGTAAGTAGGACATTGCTCTTCAGATATGTAGCAGTTTGAATTGATCTGTGCTTGGGTACTTTGAACATAGTTATACAGTCAGTGCTTATAGTACAAGTGAGCTGGATAGTCTTATGCAAAGTGCTTAGATGCTTGAGCTGCTGAGAAACATTGTTATAACTTGGTTTTGGTTTGGCCTTACTCTGTATCCCACTGTAAAGAATGCTTAGTCCAGAATTATGAGAACCCCCCAAAAAAATGATGATATCAATGATTGTTCAGTATCCGACTGTTGAAGGAGTCTAGTAGGATGAACACCCCTAAGAATGAGTAGCAGTATGATCACATCCTCCAACTTCGGAGAGTGTGACCAGTAGCACGCAGGAGAGGAACCCCCCCTGGGGGGAAACCTCTGAGGACCCATGGCTACTGACCTGCCCATCCTTCTGGGCATACTAAAGGAGAGCAATCCTAAATATTTCAATTGGCTAACCCGAACCCCAAAGTTGTAGAACCCAGTCCAGAGAAACGGGGAACTGAAGACACATTGAATGGTGACGTGTTGGAGAAGAGAGCAAGCATCCATCTAGTAAACTCCAAGTTAGAGAATCCATAAGCAGGCTGGAATGAAGTAGAGTGGAATCCATGGTTGATATGAATTTGAAGCTATGAGTCTGTTACACGAGATATCTGCACCCTAATAGGTACCCTCCGAGGTACACCGTAGACAGCTAGTGCTTAGGCACATGTTATACTAACACATAGGGCTAAGGGCATCTACCGTACAAGAGTAGATGTCAGGATATGTGTGCATATTGTTGTAATACACTTTGCTTGCTAATACATATATTCTTCTATGTATTTTCTCTGTATTTCTTACTTGTAAGATGCCAAGGCACCTGTGTCCTTGGAATAATTATGATATGTAAGTCGGCATTGCCACCTTTTGGTGATTTGTACTACTACATTGAGTTATGTAAGACTCTGCATAAGAATTCTTTTGTTCACAAACTGATGACTATTACAAAATTGTATAATGTTATCTTGGACCATGGAGCCACCTCTAATTTAGCAATAGGGCTCATCTATCTTACAGTAACCATAGTAATTATCATAGGTATATAATGTGATACACTAGTCTTGTACCTCGGAGATCCCAAGAGACACAAAGAAACCTCAAGGTATAGGGAACGCTTAGCACTGGCTCCCGGTTCGTACTGGTAAGAACTGCTTAGGACAACTGTGATTTTATCCTTTTCGGTAGTAATAAATAAGTTTATTACTTTTATGCAATGTGTCTGTGATTACTTGCATTCCCAATATTGCCAAGAACCTGAAAGTGAAGTTTAGACCTCCTGACAAGTCACAGGTGGTAAAACACTCCAGCATGTGAGGATGACTGCACAGAGGAGATCCAGGAATTAAGACTTAGCATCCGTGTCCAGAAGGAAGATCGTTGGGTCAAGTCCTGCATAGCAAGGTTAGCAAATGGAAGCCATGGTGATGAAGCACGAGAATAGGTGTATGCTGCTTGATCGGGATAATGGAGCAGTAGGAACTTTTAATCTGGAGAGGGCAAGCAAGTATATTAAGTAGGTAGATCGTAGTGAATAGGCAGATATAGTTCAGACGTATTTCGAGTTCATGAGGAGGGCAGTAGATTGTAATGGTGAATTAGTCATGATGTCCTCTAGGCCCTGAAAGGGGAAGCAGGTAGTATGAGCAAGTAAAGTAAATAAGTGGACCAGTACATAGGTCAGTTGTAGGAGTAAGTAAAGCTGCATGATGCAGACGTAGTAGCTGAGGAGTAGTAGTTCAAGATTACATACAGTAAGCTAGGGGTACGAAGAATGGTACTGGCAAGGGAATCGGAGAGCTTCGTGTGGATCCAGATAGTTACGTAACGATGTTGACATATACAATTCAAGGGCAGAATGATACTTTAGCTAGAAGTGATTGGTTAAGAATATTCTGACGAGTCCTGAATAGTCGAGCATAAGAATCCTAGAAGGTGACACCTGAAACTGAGTTGATGAAGTAGCACAAACGTCCAGGTAAGAGTGTGGCAGCAGTAATATCATATGGCTGAAGCAGCAGGGCGAGGCGTCTGAAGAATAGATGATGAATGACTAAACATCCAGATGCAGTCCATAGTAAAGAGCTGCTGGGCTGGCTGAGGAGGCAGTAGGTAGGCGTATATTTAGGATATGCGAATCTCCAGGCCCCGAGCTGGTGCGGCGGCAGAGTAGAAGAAGTTAACTCCCCAGCCTGAAGGATAGATCAGGCCAGAGAAGTAGGCGAGTATGATGCAATAATATATATGAGTAAAGGACCTCCAGGCCCGTAGGACATTGCTCTTCAGATATGTAGCAGTCTGAGTTGATCTGTGCTTAGGTACTCTGAACATAGTTATACAGTCAGTGCTTATAGTACAAGTGTGCTGGCTAGTCTTATGCAAAGTGCGTAGATGCTTGAGCTGTGCCCATAGGGGCGCAGGTCAGGTGAATGTGATTGCGAACCTCCGTCCCAATGGCACGAGGCAGGTTGCAGAGCAGTGGTAGAATCATGATGGGAATATTGAACAGCATGCAATGCATAAAGCAGCGCATTAGGAGGAATAAATGCAAATGGTATTGGAACGGTGACATCCTGAGTCAGTTTAGTGCAGAGTAGTACTGTAGTTTATATGGCAGACTCATGATAATGGAACGGTGCCGTAGACTGACGTATCCTGAAGATCAATGATGTAAGGGATTGTGGTGAAGAGATCGTAGCAAAAGAGTTGTCAACTTGACGAGGCAATGTGTATCCTGAAACTGTATCAATGTTCGAAGTAGTAGTTAATTCAGGAAGACAATATGAGTAAAGGTCGGCAGGAAGTCCTGTCGAAGATAGTAGGAGAAGCTCCAGGAAGTTGAAGTAGCATGGCGAGGAGCATCTGAGGATTGAAGCGAACATCTGATGTGTTCCAGAATTAATGCAATGGAAGGCAGAGCTTAGGGAGCATATTTGGAAGGGGCAGTCTGAATAAGCTCTGTAGGAAGCATCCAAGTGAACGAAAGGGAGCTAGCCCAATGAGATAAGGAACTGCGGTCAGACTTCATAGGTCAGCCGATGAACGGAGATGGCACTATCAATGAGTATGTCAGCTGGTGAGTAAATAGAAGTAGTAGTTGAACCCAAGGCCATCGTGCAGCCAGACCAAAAGGTCAGCTGGTAAGATAAGTGAGAGTGACTGCTAGCCCCACGTAAGCTAGCATGCGCCGCTGGACCACACATAGGTCAGCTGGTAACTGATTGTGAGCTGAAGCTGGAGAGCTGAATGAGCACGGTGTGCTGAGATCATATGCACATGGAATGCTGAGACCTTGCAAGGTCGAATGCAGATCGAGTGCAGCAGAATCCCAGGCCATAGGGATGGCAGTATGCATGAAGTAATGGATTGCGTAAGCAAGGAGTAACAGCTGCGTAAGCAAGTGTAGACCTGCACATAGGTCAGTAAGCTGTAGTCATGATAGGTAAACCAGCATGTCAAACTTGTATAGCAATTAGGTAAGGCAAGTAGAAAGTGGCAGCTAAGTTCCACGAAGGTTAGCATACCGGGGCTGGACCACATGTAGGTCAGCCGAGAGCGAGGTAAAAGATATAAGCAGTGAGCACAGAAATGTAGGAAGCAGTTCAAATAGTGATGTGAATCCAAGGAAGGCCAGATCATAAATCCAGAATAGAGCAAGGATGAAGAGGTGCAGCTATGAAAGGTGAAGCTGCAGCATCCAGAAATCAGGAGACATGACTGAGAAGACATCCTGGAATTATGCAATCCATGCTATAGAGGAGTCACCTGTCGGGGCGACTAGTACTTATTGAAAGGGTGGTAAAAACATAGACGGCACAAACTAGGTGGGACGTCCAAGCTGCGATGAGGTATGAATAAAGGTAGACATGACAAGGCGTGCACCGGTACTGGTATAACGTTGGGAAGATCCTGAAACCAGTGCAGTACCTTGAACTGCTGCAGCCTAGTATGCAGTTCTATAATTCAAGTAGTGGAAGCTAGAAGGATAACTGAACTATGATGCCATCTAGTGACAACTTAAAAGGCACATGCAGGTGAATGAACTGTGATTGATATGGCAATAAGGAGTAGAGCTGCAGCTGAAGACATTCGGTATTATCTGCTGTACTGAAATATTGCAAGTTCTTTAGTACTGGCGGAGAGCCAATATGAAAGCCAGCAGTTTAGGGAATGTGGGCGGCAGCGTGAAATCTTGTGTAAAGATCAAGTAGGTCAAGAAGCAATGGAGCCTACGAGGAAACTATGTCAAGGAAGGTGAGTCAGTATAAGGCAGAAAAAAAAAGTGACTAGCAGGCAGTGGATCCGCAGCGATGTTGCGAACGCTGACAAATAGCAGTGCAGGGAGCCAGTTCAGTGCGTTTCTCTGGTACGAGGAAAAGTTCCACAACGAATAGAACTCTAGCACCCTGTAGAAGTGAGGCATGGTGCCGTAGCATGGTCTTTGGTGAGCAGGTATGTTAAACGGAGAGACAATGCGGACTGTCCAGTAATAATGGTGGTAAGGCAAATGGAGCGAACAGAAGTCGGTGACCTGAGCGGTGGCATGGGGCGGTGGTTGCAAAGGGGGAGAACGGCAAGACAAACAGCCAAAGTAGAGGCAGTAGGAGAAGTAAATGCAGCAGTGGCTAAAGGAGCAGAGGACAGAGAAGGGGGAAGAGCTGAGGAGTATACACATGGCGACAGAACCCCCCCAAAAGAAAAGGAAGAAAACAAACAAACCAATAGGGCAACGGGCAGGAGGGAAGAGAAATAGAGACGAGATGGAGCAACAGAGGGAATGAGCAGGACTGGGGGGCACAGCTGAGGACGAACAGAAGCAGCAACCGCACCCCAGAGCATGCCAGCGAGCCCTGCGAGTGCGGCTCTCTCTAAGCAGAGCAGATGTAGCTTGCTAGCTTAAATAAGATGTGGGGGAGGAGCTCTTCCCCCACATAATTTCAGGCAATAGCCTATCTTTTACGGTTTTGGTCACTTTTGTTCATCAAAACTATCAAGGATATGATTTGCACACATTAATTTAATTAGAAAACATTACATTTCCTTGGAACGATATTGCTGCCCTGGTCTTCACTGTAATGGTAATGGGTCAACATATTTTGTATTTCTGTGACTGAAATTGGAAATGGTCCATGTCATAACAGTTTAAAATTAGGTGACTATCGCTTTAGCTCAAGAAATAATGCCAAGCAAACCTACTGTAAGCACTGGAAAATTGTTAACTTTGACATTCTGAAATGGATCATACTGTATGTCACAGAAACCACTTAAGCTAGTGCTTGAGGAATAGAAGTTGACTGCAGGCATGATTGGCTTTACTCATGTGAACACCAAATTAAAAAAAAACACTATTACTGGTCCATGGATGCACTTCTATGGTATAGAAGTTTTGAACCAACTCAAAAACAGCAAAATTGATGCCAAACGTGCAATATGTGTATCATTAAACTCATGGGCTACTGATGTATGTAACTGTTGGTAAAAGGGTATAGGCAAAATTCTGTAGGCTCTACCTGTCAAAACACCAGCACTGTGTTCTTATTCTTGTATCTTATTTAAAGCACAGTATCTGTGGTAGCTATGATCCGCATCCAGCTCTTCCACTTCAACTTCAACTCCAAAAGTCTTCTTTGGCTGTGCTGGGGAAAACATTTACACATTGTATGATATTACGACCAAGAAATAGCGCACTTATTTATTTATTTATTTTTAATTTTGAAAGTCGGATTTACAACCTTTGAGTCAGAGACTCATTTACAAAGGCACCTCGTCGCAGGGAGGGTAGACATGGTTACAGTGTGAGATACAACAGTGGTAACATGCAGGTGCAATACAGATAACAAAAGAACACAATATAACAATGGTTTACAGAATAAAGTTACATGCAGTAAATAGCAATTGTATAAAGTATAACAATAGTAGAAGTCACAACCCTGGTCATACCAGGGAAATACCTATGTAGAAGGGTGGGGGGACAGGGTGAGGAAAATAAAAAATAAGGGGGAAAGCAGTCCAACGGACATTGTCAAGGCTTTGGGCCAGAAATGGGAGGGACCCCAAAATTAGATTGATTAAGGGCAACTACAGCTTTGGGCACTAAGAGGTGGATTCTGAGAAGCGACTTTAAGGACCAATTTGTAAACTTAGTGACAGAGGAGGAGTTGAACCTTGTGGGGGCGTGGTAGCGGAAGGACCTTTGGGCTAGGGAGGTCTTGGTATGGGGCACCAGAAAGGTGGCCTTAATTGAGCTACGGGTGGCAACAGATGGGGATGCAAGCCGCAGGGACGTGGTGACCCCTTGGGGGGAGAGTCCTAGCAGGGAATTTTTGGCAAGTAAGCAGGTTTGGTAGCATAGGCGCTCCTCCAATGTGAGCAGGTTGGTAGTGGAATACAGCAGGCAAGTATGGGTGCAGAGGGATGTGCTGGTCAGAAGTCTGCAGGCCTTGTTTATCGAGGTCTGGATTCTGGTGAGGGCGGTATTTTCGGCTGCAGCATAGATAGGTAGGCTGTAGTCCACTAGGGACAGGACGGGGGAGCTGATGGCCCGTCAGAGGGTGGTTTGGGGGAGGCAATCTCTGTGGTGATAGAGAAGGCCAATCCGAGAGTTTATGGCTGAGGACAGGGTATTGATGTGGGTGTGGAATGTAAGAGCTGAGTCGAAGGTGATGCCCAGGTACTTGTAGGACGACATCTGCTCGAGAGGATGAACATTACTGGGGAGAATGCAGAGGGGGGCATTTTTGGCCTTATTCTGGTGATGCAAAAAAAGCATAGATTTGTCTTTTTTGAGGTTAATGACCAGCCGCTGGTCAAGGAACCACTTTTCGGCTTGGTTAAATGTGTGCTACAGGGATTCCTGTAGAGATGTGGGGTCAGGGTGGGAGGCAAGGAGATCCGCATCATCGGCATAGAGTAGCATATTGCCTGAGCAGGAGCTGGGGAGGGTGTTGAGAAATAGACTGAACAGAACGGGGCCCAGGATGGAACCCTGGGGGACCCCTGAGCGAAAGGGGCAGAGTATTGGACAGGGTGCTGTTCACCTTCACGCACTGCGATCTGGTAGAGAGGTAACTAGTGAACCAAGCCAGTGGGCCAGGGGAGAAGCCAAGTTGATGGAGGGAGTCAAGTAGGAGGGGTTGACAGACAGTGTGAAAGGCCTTGGAGAGGTCAACGAACACTGCGACCCACAACATGACCAGAGTCAAGAGCAGAGTGGAGGCACTGGGAGAACTCCAGGAGGGCTGTAGTGGTGCTACATCCAGGGTGGAATTCATGTTGTTCCGGACACAGCAGGTCGTATTTGGCCAGATACTTGGAAAGCTCTCTCTTTTTAACAAATCATGGGAAGATGGGGTGGTACCTGAGGACTGGAGGAGGGTGGATGTGATTCCCCTTCACAAAAGTGGGAGCAGGACACAGGTGGGAAACTACAGACCAGTTAGTTTTACCTCAGTGGTAGGGAAAATGATGTAATCACTTCTGAAGGAAAGAATTGTTGAGTACCTAGAGGCCAGTGGGGCACAGGACCCAAGGCAGCATGGATTCACAATGGGAAGGTCATGTCAGACAAATCTAATAGATTTCTTTGACTGGCTGACCAAAGTAGTAGACCAGGGAGGGGCTGTGGACATGGCCTACCTAGATTTTAGCAAGGCATTTGATACAGTCCCACACAAAAGATTAATACACAAGTTAGCCAGCCTTGCAGTGGGTCCCAAGATGGCAACCTGGATAAAAAATTGGCTAGACAACAGTACGCAAAGGGTAGTGAAGAAAGAAGGGTTACTAGTGGGGTACTGCAGGGTTCAGTTCTGGGACTGGCCCTTTTTAATGTCTGTATAAGTGACACTGCTGAGGAACTGGAAGGAAAAGTATGTCTCTTTGCAGACAACACAAAAATCTGCAACAGGGTTGATACACAAGATGGAGTGGAAAGGATGAGAAGGGACTTGGCAAGGTTGGAGGAATGGTCAAATGTATGGCAGCTCAGATTCAATGCAAAAAAGTGCAAGGTAATGCACCTGGGAAACAAAAACCCAGGGGAAGAGTACACAATGGGGGGTGAGATACTGACAACAGTAAAAATGGAAAGGGACCTGGGGGTAATTATATCAGATTACCTAAAGGTGGACAAGCAATGTGAGAAGGCAGTAAGGAAGGCTGGGGGGATACTGGGATGCATAGGGAGAGGCATCAATAGTAGAAAACAGGAAGTTGTTATCCCTCTGTACAGGCAGTTGGTGAGACCCCACCTGGAGTACTGTGTGCAGTTCTGGAGACCCCATCTCCACAAAGACATAGACAGAGTGGAGGCTGTTCAGAGGAGGGCAACTAAAATGGTGCAGGGTCTGCACCAGAATACATATGAAGAAAGACTAAAGGAGCTTAATATGTATACCCTTGAGGAAAGAAGGGAGAGAGGGGACATGATAGAAACTTTCAAGTACCTCAAGGGAATCAACAAAGTCCAAGAGGGTAGCATCTTTCAGAAAAAGAGATGTGCAAGAACA
The DNA here is from genome assembly GCA_016271365.2 of Neoceratodus forsteri. Taxonomy (NCBI): domain Eukaryota; kingdom Metazoa; phylum Chordata; order Ceratodontiformes; family Ceratodontidae; genus Neoceratodus; species Neoceratodus forsteri. The sequence goes on from JADMNL010000028.1 coordinate 232,266,183, forward strand.
AGGGGGCACAATTTGAAGATAATGGGGGATGGCTCAGAGGTAATGTGAGGAAGTATTTTTTCATGGAGAGGGTTGTGGATGCATGGAACAGCCTCCCTGAGGAGGTTGTGGAGTCAAGAACAGTGGGGAATTCAAGAATGCATAGGACAGACATAAGGCAGTCCTAGTGGGGTGGGAGGAAGTAAGCTGTTGGTTAACTAGGATCTGCAGCTTATCTTTTAGTAAGGAAAATGGGCAGACTAGGTGGGCCAAGTGGTCCTTTTCTGCCGTCAAATTCTATGTTTCTATAGCTGAATGGCCACTATTTTTCCTAGTGCTTTGGGGGCGGAGAAAGGAGATGGGCCTGAAATTGTTAGGGGAGGTTCTATCTCCACTCTTATGGATAGGGGTGATTTCTGCAATTTTCCAGTCACTGGGAAATTGACCAAGACATAGTGACTGGTTTAAAAGGTTGGTGAGAGGGGCTAGTACAATATCTAGGACTAATCGGAGAATCCTGGAGTCCAGGGGATCACAGCTGGGGTTGTTGCTAGCTAAGGTTTTTCGCAGATGAGGCCTGGCTTCAAGGCATGATATGGCATGCAGATAGAAAGGGGGGGCAATCCGAGGTGGGGGGGTGGAGGCAGGGATAGGGTTGAAAAAGTAGTTGGGGAGGACAGAGCCTACATCTGAGAAAGCCATATTGAGGCACTCAGCTATGCGGGGAGGATCAGTAGTAATGGTACCATCTATGGAGAGTAGTGATGGTGGGGGGGAGTGGGTCTTTCCATTGAGCTCTTTCATATTGTCCCAGAAGGCACGGGATGAGCCCCAAGTGGATTCAAGGGTGGCTTGATAATATTCGGCCTTAGCCTGCCTTATAGCCCAGGTGCACTTGTTACGTGCTGCATTATAGGCTTGCCCGTCAGCCAGTTTGCCTGTCTCAACAGCAATATGCCAGAGGTTATCTCTTTTATTCAGTGTTTGGATGAGGGATGGGGAGATCCATGGGGTGTTGTGTTTCTTGGTATGGATTCTGGTCAGGGAGCAAAAAGGTTGCAGGCCTTGCTGAAGGCACTGGAGAAATAGGCTAGGGAAGAGTCAGTATCCATTGTGAGTAGGATTGGGGACCATTCAAGCTAGGCTAGGTGCGTTCTTAGCTTTCTGAGACCCCCAGGGCAAAGGCGCCGATGCGAGGTGACCTGGGACACTGGTTTTGGTGTGGGGGATGACCTGTGACAGAGGGCAGAAGAGTGGTCACTAAGAGAGTCTGGTAGTACATTAATATCCCTGATTTTATGGGGGCGGTTCAACAGAATTACATCTAGGAGGGTGCTGGAGCCGCCTGACCGGTTAAATCTAGTGGGTGAGGTAACTAGTTGAGTCATATCTAGAGCAGCGAAGGCGTCCCTGATATGTGGGTCAGTGGTACTCAGTCAATTGACATTAAGGTCACCTAGGATGAGCTGCTTTGCCTTGTGTGGGAGTGTGGTGAGGTAATCAATGAGGGAGTGGACAGCTGGTCCCTGGTCCCTCGGGGGTATGTAAGAGACTGTGAGAAAAAGAGGGTCCCTGGCTGGGTCAGGGGTAACCTTAAGGGTGAGGGCTTGGGCACTAAAACCAAGCTTGGGGGCAGGGAAAGCATGACCTAAAACATGGAAACATAGAAGTTGACGGCAGATAAGGACCCTTGCAAGGCCCATCCAGTCTGCCCATTTCTTTTTCTACTTTATAAATGTGCCATTGTCCTTTGCTGTCAGTGGCCTATCTATTCATATTCACCTGTATTGCTCCCTTATGCCTATCCCATGTCTGTTTGAAGCCCTGCACTGTATTCATAGCCACCACTTCCTGAGGTAGGCAGTTCCATGCATCCACCACGGTTTCTGTGAAAAAGAACTTCCTCACATTACCCCTTAATCGGCCTCCCTCTAATCTCACGCTGTGTCCTCTTGTCCTGCTATTTTTCTTATATTGAAACATGTTAGACTCTTTCATCTTGTTAATGCCCTTAAAGCGTTTGAATGTTTCGATCATATCACCTCTCTCCCTCCTTTGCTCTAGGATATACATATTGAGCTCCGTTAATCTGTTCTCATATGTCTTCTGATGCAGTCCCTGCACCATTTTGGTTGCCCTTCTCTGGACTGCCTCAATTTGGTTAATGTCCTTGTGAAGGTGTGGCCTCCAGTACTGCATGCAGTACTTCAGATGGGGCTCAACTAGTGTCTTGTAAAGAGGGATTATTAACTCCTCTGTTTACTTTGTGATACCCTACTAATACACCCTAACATCCCCTAGCCTTACCTACTGCTTTAGAGGTCTGCTTGGATGATTTCAGGTCATCTGTGATGATGATGCCCAAATCTCTTTCTTCCTTTGTGACTGCCAGCAACTCCCCTCCCAGCTTATAGGTGGCTTCAGGGTTTCTCTTCCCTATGTGCATGATCTTGCACTTATTTGCATTAAATCCCAACTGCCACTCTTCTGACCATTTTGCGAGTATATCCAGATCTCTTCTCATTCTGCCCACCTCATCTGGATCATCTACTCTGTTGCAGATCTTGGTGTCATCTGCAAACCGACAAGCCTTACCCTCTAGTCCATCTGCAATGTCACTGATGAAGATATTGAAGAGAACTGGCCCCAGGACTGATCCCTGAGGTTCCCCACTTGTGACTTGCATCTGTTCTGACTGCATACCATTTACCGTCACTCTCTGTTTTCTGCCCGTCAACCAGTTTGCCACCCAACTGACCAACTTCTGACTCACCCTGAGCATACCCAGTTTGTTTATCAATCTTCTATATGAAACAGTGTCGAAAGCTTTGCTGAAGTCAAGGTAGGCGACATCAACTGCTCCCACTTGGTCCACCACTCTGGTTACCCAGTCAAACAAATCTATGAGATTAGTTTGATAGGACCTTCTTTTTGTAAACCCATACTGTCTTGGATCCTGTGCCCCTATGGATTCCAGGTGTTGCACTATCCTTTCCTTAAGGAGTGCCTCCATAATCTTGCCCACTACTGAGGTAAGACTGACTGGTTTGTAGTTCCCTACCTCCTCCCTGCTACCACTCTTGTGGAGCAGGATCACATGAGCCCTTCTCCAGTCTTCTGGGACCTCTCCTGTGCTCAGAGCCTCACTAAACAGTTCTGCTAATGGCTCTGCTAGTTCCACCCTTAGCTCCTTTAGTACCCCGGGATGTTTGCTATCAGGTCCCATTGCCTTGTCCACCCTGAGCTTAGCGAGCTCTTGTAGGACCCTTTCTTTTGTGAAGGGAGTAGTGCTCACCTCCCTCCCCCCTGTGTCCATGATGCTGAGCTGTGGGCCCTGCCCTACCTTCTCTTCAGTAAATACTGAGCAAAAGTATCTATTTAGGATAGATGCTTTTACAGGGTCCTCCTCCTCACACGCCCCCTTTTCTCCTTTGAGCTTAGCAATACTCCCTCTGTACTTTCTCCTTTCACTAATGTATCAATAGAAAGTCTTGTCACCTTCTTTTACTGTTTGTGCTAGTGTTTCCTCAGTTTGGGACTTTGCCTGCTTTACAGCCTTCCCTGCTTCCCTTAGGGCAGTTTGGTATGCCTCCCTATCTCCATCCCGCTGTGTTCCCTTATATTTCCTGAAGGCCAGCCTTTTGGCTCTGTCCTTTTCTACTACTGTATTTGAGAACCAAAGTGGTTTTCTTCTTTTTGCACTTCCTTTCTGTCTAACACAATAGGATGTTGCTTCAAGTATTGCATCCTTAATGCTTGCCCACTTTGCCTCTACCCCCTCACCTGTGTTTCTTTTTGCCAGGGCTAGTTTAACTCTGTTGGCCATCTTATCAAAGTCAGCTCCTTTGAAGTCCCATATTTTTGCCTTGGAATGGGATGATTTAGTTGTAGTGGCCAAATTGAACCATACCATGTTATGGTCACTGGCTCCCAGGTGACCTTCTACCTGGAGATCTGTGAAAAGTGTGTCACGCATAAAGACTGCACACCTGCCACCACGTTTTCCTATACGGTCTTCCCTGAACAGAATGTAGCCAGGGAAGGAGATAACCGAGTTGGGAGTTTTTCTCGAGAGCCAGGTCTCGACTAGTGCTATAACATCAGAATACAACATTGGGTCATGTCCACATCCAGGCCCTTATAAGCAGTCAGTGAGATCCTGAATTGAATCTGAACAGGCACCAGCATTTTGTGTTCAGACGTATGGTGGGAGATTTTCATAACTTTTTTCAAGGTTGTTGTGGATAGCTCCCAGGAGTTGTTGTTGGGAAATGTCACTGTGGTGGAGATCTCCACACCATTACTTTGCAACTTATTTCATTTCCTTACCACTGAACTTTATTTACTGCTCTGTGCTCCGAGCTAAGGGGGCTGGTAGTATTTTGATTAATATTTTTATATGTATCTTTATTTTATTACTTTATAGTATCTAGTTATACTGTCTAAATGAATTTACACTATTATTGTATATTTGTGCTGTTGAACTGTTGTTGTACTTGCACATTTTTTTGCATTGCACAATTATCTGTACAGCTTAAAATGAATTATGTTTAAAGGGGGAACAGTCAACACAAACAACCTCACACCCAAGTGTGTGGCTGGTCCCAATCTGCACTGTGTGCAAAATCATTTTTTTACTTCCTGTTTACTGCAGTGTAGTAGATTGTGTCATGCTTATTTTGTTGACTTCTAAGATAGACTTTTCTACATCTACAAATCCCAGAATACCCTGTGCTGCCATTATAGGAAAGAGGCAGCAGTGGAAGATTCAATACCCTGCAGCCCAGTTTAGAGATTTCATAAGCTCAGATCACATGTTTGTCCATCATTATATTTTCCCAGGGCTACGAGCAGTCCTCTGTGTCTGTACATAGCCCCAGGAAGATAGTGGGACCAGCAAAAAAAACAGGTCACAGCTTATAAAAACTTTAACATGCACTGCAGGCTATTGAATACCCCACTGCCGAAGCCCTTCTCTGATGTCAGCTTCAGGGGATTCTGGAATTTGTAGTTACAGAATATGACGGCTCACAAGTAAGCAAAATAAGCCTGACACTATCTACTACACTACAGTAAACAGAAAGTTAAAAACAATGTTTTTGCACACAAAGTGCAAATTGGGACCAACCCCAGACTTGGGTGTGGGGCTGTTAGCACTGAGTGTTATCCATTAAACTATGAATGCTGCTAAACATTTTCCTTGGAGCTCTGTAAATTCTCTCCTGTCTCCTTCCACAAGGAAACCTCTAAAAACAAGCTGTCTTCACCTAAGTGGGCCGTTATTGGAGAAATATTTATCAATGAACAAATGCGTATATAGCTAAGTAATCCTTAAGTGGAAATAAAAGAAATTCCTTCATACTTACCATGATTTCCTTTTCTATTGCCTCCGATGTTGCCGATGGGGGGTAAATATATATGGTTAATGAGCTCCTCCACTGGGGTAGTGAAGTAGCCCAAGCTATTAATCAGCATAGACCCTCCTGGGCACATGAGGATTCTGGAGTCAGCAGTTACCGAGTCACTTTTGTCAACGCAGTTTCTATACACCTTTATGTAACTACCTGTTTCCATGTTGCCAAGGTCAATCAACTTTGCCCACAACCAAAAGGTTTCCTGACATATAAATGATCTGTCACATGCTTAAGAAGCATTTGTCAATGTTGAATGTTTGCTTGTTGGTATTAGCAATGGAAATGCAAGAGTTAGACAGATGCAGAGTAGGAATGGCAGTGAAGTTTTGAACTTCACGCCAATCCCACCTCCACCCTGCAGAGATGGACAGGTATTGGGGCATGTGTTTGTGTTGTTGCCCATAACGTTCATGCCATTTCACCTCATCCTATCCTGCAGACACTGACAAGTGTTGAGGTGTGCTTTGAGGTGTTCGACTTTACAGTCACCCCACTCCATAAGGACATACACTGAAATGGGTGCAATATTGAATGGGGTAAACTGAGGGACTGAAAAGTCCAAGGCACAGCTCGATGCCTGTCAGTGGCTGCAGGGTGGGGGGTTGGGTTGGAATGGCATAAGCATTACAGTCAGCAATCCAAAGGCACAGCCCTAATGCCTGTCAGTCTTTACAAGGTGGGACATTATGGTTAGAAACCATAACGCCCCGGACATGTGTTGGTATTTGCAGTACAAATTTTCAACATGGCCATTTTGTGGCCCCCACCTCATGAAAGCATTTGGAACCTCTTCTTATGAACAGTGGCACTGTGATTTTGTCAATGTGTTCCAAAATTTTAGTTTCCACAGTGACCGTACCATTGTGCGCCAGATGTACGAAAATACAGATCAGGCAGGATGTGAAGAATAGGGAGGTATGAAGAGATGGCAATTTTGAAAATCTGTAGTGAAAGTATTAAAAATGTTCAAACTTTCGAGCATACATGGAAACTGTGCAAAACATGCACGTAACACAGTCAATTAGTGGATTTATTTCACCAAATTTTAAACATAGGCATTTTGTGACCTCTGCTCTTGAACACTGTCACTATGATTTTCTTAATATGCCCCAAACATTGATTTCCCACAGCAACCACAGTATTCTGCACCAGATGTGTAAAAGCATCTTTCGGGCAGGATGTGAAAAATGACAGCTGTCCTGTTCATAAGGAGGACTGAAAAAATGCCAATGTTGAAAATCTGGAGTGAAAATACTACAAATTTGCGAAGTTACGAGGGTGTGTGGAAACTGCATCACACACACTTGTAACACAGTCATTTTATGCACATTTGTCAGCAAATTTTCAACACAGGCATTTTAGGACCTCTGCTCATGAACAGAGTCACTGTGATTTTATATACGAATATACATACGAACATACGAATCTGCCAGCAGAAGACACCAATCAGTCCATGTAAGTCTGCCCGAGTGTGCAGCTAGCATCCTAGATTGCAGCTGCCCCAGCCTCCTCCCCCTCAGTTCCTCCCCTGCTTGTCCCAGCCCCTGCCCCCAACTCTTCCTCTTGCTTTATCCCACTCCTCCTTAAAGCTATTGACTGTCCTACATGTTACCACCCCCTCTGGCAGTGCATTCCAACTAGACATCACCCTCTCAGAGAAGTAGTGCCTCCTCATTTCCCTCTTGAAACGTCCCCCTTTCAACCTTAGTCTGTGCCCCCTCGTCTCTCTTCCACTCCTCAGTTTAAACAACCCCTCAGTGCTAGGTTTATTTACCCCCTCAGGTATTTAAACACTTCAATCATATCCCCCCCATCCCTCCTCTCCTCCAGTGTGTACATATTCAGCTCCTTCAGCCTAACTTCATATTTCTTTCCTTCCATCCCCTTTAACATTTTTGTTGCTCTCCTTTGCACCGCCTCCAGTAACTTTATATCTCTCCTCAGGTATGGCTTCCAGTATTGCACATAGTAATCTAGGTGCAGTCTGATCAATGATCTGTAGAGAGGTAGGATCACATGCCTGTGTCTGGATGAGAACCCCCTTGCGATGCACCCCAGCATCCTGTTTGTCTTCGCTGCTGCTCTCGTGCAGTGGGCTGAGTTGTTCATGCTCCCAGTTACCAACACCCCTAGGTCCTTCTCCTCCTCTCTGATCCTCGACCAATAGTCCCTCTTCTGGTTCTTAGCCCTGAATTGCATCACCTTACACTTCTTTGCATTGAATCCTAGCTGCCACTCCATTGACCATGTCTCTAGTTTGGTTAGGTTCCCCTGCAGTTTTTCCCATCTGTCCTCTTTGTCCACCACTGCCCCCAATTTGGTATCGCGAGCTAATCCTGCTCCCCACTCTATGTGTTGCATTGGAGATAAAAAAGCCCAAATAGAACTGGGCCCAGCACTGACCCCTGCAGCACCCCATTTGTCACTGCTCTGGGTGCCGAGAGCTCCCCCCCACCACCACCAACCTCTGCACCCCCCATTGTAACCAGTTCTCTGTCCATTTAGTCAGCTTTTTTACCACCCCCACTGCCATCAGCTTCCCCCCCCAGTCTACCATGAGGCACTGTATCAAAGGCCTTACTGAAGTCCAAGTACAGGACATGTACCGCATGGCCCCTGATCAACTCCCTTGTTACCCAGTCACAATACTCTATTAGGTTGGTTTGACAAGACCTCCCTGAGATGAACCCATGTTGTCGCCCATCTTGGAGGTCATTGCTGTCTAGGAATGCCACCAGACTCTCCTTCAGCATTGTCTCCATAAGCTTACCCACTATGGACGTGAGACTTACCGGCCAATAATTTCCTGGCTCCTCCCTAGGTCTACTCTTGCGTATGGGCACCACATGGGCCACCCTCCAGTCCTGGGGCACACACCCTGTTTCCAGGGAGGTGTCTAACATATCTGCCAGTGGCTCAGCCAACAGCTCTGTCATCTCCCTCAGCACCCTGGGGTGGATGGCATCGGGACTTGGTGTCTTGTCCACCCTTACTGCCCTCAGCCCCCTCTAGCACCCTACGTCCTGTGATCACTTTGTCTGTCACCTTCTCCCCCCCTTTCCCCACCCCCCCAGACCATTCTGGTAGTGGGCCACCCCTCTCCTTAGTGAAAATAGAGCAGAAGTACTCATTTAGAATTTCCACTTGCTCCTTCCCCTTTTCCACCCAATTCCCTCACCACTTTATCCTCACAATATGTTCCTTGCACTTCCTCTTTTCCCTGACATACCTAAAAAAGTCTTTTTCCCCTCCCTTTATACCCTGTGTGGAACTTAATTACCTAGAGGCCTTAGCTTTTTTTCACCCTCCTGGCAACCTCCCTTCACCAACTCCTGAAAGCCTCCTTATCCTCTCCCTTCCCTGTTCTCCTGTACTTCCGGTATATAGCCGTCTTTGTCCTCACCCCTCTTGCAGCACTTCCTTGTTCAACCAGCATGGTTTCTTGCCTCTGCTCTTCTTACTCCTGGTCCTGGTGCAGGCTACTGTGGCCTTTGTTAGCCCAGTCTTCATGACTCCCCACTTTTGTTCTGCATCCATTCCCGGCCTTATATCCTGGTGTCTCCCTTGCAGTATTGCTCCCATCCCCAAAACGTCCACCCTAATAAAGTCCACCACCTTAGTGCCCATGCTACCTGTCTCCCTGTCCAGCGCGACAATGAGCCACACTCTTTGGTGGTCGCTACCTGCTAGTGGGTCCTCCACCCTTAACTCCATCACCGCCTCCCCATTTGCTAGTACTAGGTCCAGAGTGCTACCAAGCCTTGTAGGCCCGCTTACCAATTGCATCAGAAAGCTGTCCTGGAATGCATCAAGGAGCACCTGCTCCCTGGTACTGCTAGTGGCCGGGGTGCTCCAGTCAACCAGTGGTAGGTTAAAATCCCCCACTATCCCCACACTCCTCCTTCTACACACCCTTCTTATCTGCTCTGCCAACTCCCCATCCAGTTCCCCGGATTGGGCTGGTGGTCTGTGCACCACTCCCTGCCTCAGCTTTCTGCCCTTGGAGTCCAGGAGCTGCACCCAAAGTGCCTCTGTCCTCTCCTCTTTTCCCTCATCCCTTATGTATTTAATCCCTTCTCTCATATAGAGTGCATCCCCCCCCCTTCCAACCCCCTGGTCCCTGCTGTCTTTCCTGTATTCTGGGATTCCCAAGCCCCAATCATGGTACTCTGTGGCTCAAGTCTCTGTCACTGCAGCAATGTCCACCTTCTCCTCTGAAAGGAGTGCCTGAAGCTCTGCAATTTTGTTCCCCAGGCTTCTTGCTTTGGAGAGACCACCTTCCACCCGTACTCCTCCCTCTGCTCACTCTTCTCCTCCTTGGCCTGTGTCCCCCCTCCTGGTAGTCTGCACTGTTTCACTTCCTTATTCTTACTGGGTGGTGGTGCCTTCTGTATTATACTCAGACCATTCTGCCCACCCCCTCCCAGGGTTAGTATGCCTCCACCTTTACCTATATCTAGGGAAGTGAGCTCATTAGGCTCCCCTGTCCTGACCTTTCTACTAACCCCCCCCACTAGTTTAAATCCACCTTAGTTGAGATATACCTCTGTAATCCTGCCTTTAATTCTCCCCTTCCCTTCCTGCTCAAGTGTACCCTGTCCCCCATGTACAAGACACTATTTCCCCAGACCCTACTCCAGTTAGTCACTAACCCATAATTTTTGGTGTGGCACCAATCGCTCAGCCACTCGTTGAACTCCTCAATCCTACCCTTCCTCCCCATGCTTGCACATGGTACCAGGAGTACCTCTGAGAATGCCACCAACTTCCCCACCCCCTCACACTGCCTTCTCAACTACTCCAACCTCCCCCTCACTACTTTCACAGTCTCCCCTGCCTAGCTGCTTGTACCCACATGTAACAGTAAATGAGGTTTCTTCCTCCCCCTCGCTGCACACTTCAGCAGTGCCTGCCCTGCCCCTCCTGCAGTCAACCTGGGGATAGCTTCAACCCAAGTATGGCTGTGCCTTTCCCCGCTTCCACCGCATCTCACCCCTTTCAGTACAGAATCCCCTAGGATGAGTACCTCCCGTCCCTTAGTCCCTTTCCCTTCTAATTCCCCTTCCACCACAACAGTCTTCATTCTTCCCTGCCCCTTACCCCTGCCAGATGCACTCTTTGTGATTTCTGTATCTGTACCCCCTACTTCCGCCTTACCCCTTTTCTCTGCCTTATTCGTCCCATTCCCCTTGAACCCCTTCCCAGCCTGATTACTTCCTACTGGGCTTCCCATGTCAACCTCCCCTCGTCCCCTACTGATTTCCAACCCCATTCCTATCCCCACTTTTGCCGATTTAGAGCCCCCATTCCCTTCTACCCCGATAGTGATGACCCTCCCATCCTTCCCCCTTCCGCTTTCCATAGCCTTCTCTCCTCCAGTCACACCCCCTCACCCTTCTACCCTTTTGTCCTCGCTATCTCTTCCCCTAGCTGTTGCCATCCCTTTCATGTCCCGCTTGTCCTACCCCCTTCAGTATGTTCCTGCTCCCCCTCTCTCTCCCATAGCAGACACTCAATTCTATTCCTAGTCGATACCCTTCCTACATCTCTTCCCCCTATCGGTTCCCCCCTCCTACTTGTTCCCCTCATGCCACCCCGGTCCCTCCCTACCCGCAGCCATCTGCTCTCCCCCCGGTACTCCTCATGGTTTCTTCCTCCCCCAACAGGAGGCCTCCCCCTTACCTCGGGAACCCCCTCCTTTATCCTCTCTTTTGTGCTAGTGCCTTTTGATACTGGGGTCAGTTTCAGTTCCTAGTTGTTCATCCTCCATCCCGCCTTGCAATCCCCTATTCCCCCCCCCCCAGCCAGGATGCCTACCATACTCATCAGCCCTGCCACTTAGACTCCACCCTAACTACACAGTTTCTCCCTCAAACTAGCCAGTCATCTACAGACCATACACCTCCCCATCATCCAAGCCCAGTCCAGGATAATGGTGGACCTACACCTTGTACACCTTACCACCCTTCCAAAGATGCCTGCCCTATTGACATGTGGCACCTGCCCCATTTTGGCCCCCATCTTATGTTACGGGCTCTTACTCCCAGGTTCTGTACCCTACTACAACTTTTAGGCCCCTATTTACTCAAATTCCTGTCCCCCACACAATAGTCCCCCTACTGGCCCCTTTCTGACTGGGGTAATTCAGTCTCAAATCTCACCCGTTAGATACTGTATTACTGTAGCAATCCTAAAGGCTCCTTGTCCATTTTTCACCCCTCGTCTACCATATTTTTTGTTCTCAGCTCTCATATAGTTTCACTTAGCCCAGTTAGAAATCCTATTGCACTCCAAGTATTACTCAGCTCAGTTAGAGAAATAAACAGAACAAATAAATATGTATTATTACAGCAATCATAACAGCATAGCTCAATACTTAGCTCAGTTAGAGAAATAAACAGAACTAAATCTGTATTATTACAGCAATCCTCAAAGTATCCAATCATTGCTTTGTCTCCACCACAGAGACTCTGCTGTAGTATAGGACCACAGAGGACCATGGGCATGAGGGTGGGCAACTGCAAAGTCCTGGCAGAGCTCCGTTGAGCTTACTCACTTCCCCTCTCTCACTCACTCATTCTGTTTCTCCCGGTGCTGCAGGCTGCCTTTTTGTACTGGGCTCCTGCCTGCATTGGCACCTTTTTCTGCCCACAAAGAAATCCACAACATTCCCGACAGAGCTCCGTTGAGCTTGCTCGCTCCCCCCCCCTCACTCGTTCATTCTGTTTCTCCCAGTGCTGCAGGCTGCCCTTTTGTGCTGGGCTCCTGCCTGTGTTGGTGCCTTTTTCTGCCCACAAAGAAGTTCACAGCTGTCCTGACAGAGCTACATTGAGCTCGCTCACTCTCCCTCTCATTCACTCCTGGTTCTTCTGGTGCTGCAGGCTGCCCTTTTGTACTGGCTTCTACATGCATTGACTCCTTTTTCTGCCCACAAAGAAATCTGCAGCAGTCCCGACAGAGCTCCTCTGAGCTCACTAACTCGCCCCCTCTCTCACTCGCTCATTCTGTTTCTCACGGCGCTGCAGGCTGCCCTTTTGTACTGGGCTCCTGCCTGCATTGGCACCTTTTTGTGCCCACAAAGAAATCTGCTGCAGCCCCAACAGAGCTCCGCTGAGCTTGCTCTCTCCTCCTCTCTCACCCACTTGTTCCGTTTCTCCCGGTGCTGCAGGCTGCCCTTTTGTATTAGGCTCCTGCCTGCATTGGTGTCTTTTTCTGCCCACAAAGAAATCTGCAGCAGTCCCGACAGAACTGTGTTTAGCTAGCTCACTCCCCCTCTCTCACTCGCTCATTCTGTTTCTCCCGGCGCTGCAGGCTGCCCTTTTGTACTGGGCTCCTGCCTGCATTGGCACCTTTTTCTGCCCATAAAGAAATCTGCAGCAGTCCCAACAGAGCTCAGTTGAGCTCGTTCATGCCCCCTCTCTCTCTCTTGCTCATTCTTAATGTGTCCCAAAGACTGATTTCCCACAGCCACCACGTTATTCTTCGTCAGAAGTGCAAAAACACTTTTTGGCCAGGTCATGAAAAATGACAGTTGTACTGTTCATAAGGAGGTGTGAAAATATGCCAGTGTTGAAAATCTGGCGGGAAAATATTACAAATTTGAGAAGTTACAAGGTGCTTGGAAATTGCACAAGACACACTTGTAACACAGTCATTTTATGGACTTTAGTCACCAAATTTTCAACATAGGCATTTTAGGACCTCTGCTCATGGACAGTGTCACTGTCATTTTCTCAATCTATCCCAAAAACTGATTTCCCACAGTGACCATGCTATTCTGTGCCAGAAGTGCAAAAACACATTTTGGCCAGTATGTGTAAAATGACAGGTTTACTGTTCATAAGGAGGTGTGGAAAAATGCCAATGTTGAAAATCTGGAGTGAAAATACTACAAATTCTCGAAGTTCTGATGTGTGGAAACTGCACAACACACGCTCGTAAAACAGTAATTTTTTTGATTTTTTCAACAAATTTGCAACGTAGACTTTTTGAGAACCCACCTCATGAATAGCGACACTGTTGTTTCATTAATTGGTCCCGAAAGGTGATTCCACGCAGTGACCACAAAATTACCTTTCGGGACAGAATAACGCCATGACAGTGCCTTAATTTATCAGGGGGGGGGTCCCAATAACCCCATGTTGAAAATTTGGTGCCAAAATTCCCCAAAATGCCTGAGATATGCACCAAAGTTGAAGAAACCTTATTTATGCCATTATACAGCTTACTAGCATTTCCTCAGTTCGCGGTCGGCTTTGAAGAGTGCAGACGTGTTCCCGGTCCACCGAAGATCGTCACGCTGGGCTCCGGAGGTAAGTATGGGGTGATGGAGGGGTGTGAGGAGGCAGGGTGTGCAGAGGGTACGTGCAGGTTGGGGGAGGGGTCACCAAAGTCAGCGAGGGACTGTTTTCTGTTTTACAGGTTTTAAATAAAGGAAAAAATAACCGAAAAACATTGTGGGACTTTTTTTCTTTTACAAGGACATTTGGCATGCTGGGATTGGCTCCAGCATGCCACCTGAATGTTTTGGGGGCTGTAGCCGATGGGGATTGGCACCCCATCGGCACACAACAAATGGGGGAATTATGCCTATGGGAGAGACTCTCAATGTGGCAAATTTAACTGAAAAAGGGAGACTGAAGCTGACGGGATTGGGCCAGCCATCAGCAAAGAAAGACTGCTGGGGGGGGCGGCATGATGCTGAGAGGGATTGGACACCCCCTCAGCACACAACAAATGGGGGAAGGGGTTACAGTATGCTGATGGGGAGTGGGCTACCCCGTCAGCAAATGTACTGGGTCGGGGGCATGTGGACGGCAAGGTACTGCACTGGAATGATGGGTCGCTGCCTCATTGCAGCGAAATGGCTGACGCTGCAGTAATGAGGTGGACCCTGACTGCAGCGGTGAAAAGGTTTCAACTTGGTGGCACTTCTGCAGAATCAGTGTAATCAGGACACTGGGCCTGCATTGGTCCACCAGTGCCAAGCCCCCAAATGCAGTGCCGCCGTTAGCTGCCACAGTGCTGCACCTCCACAACCCGCTTCTCTCCTAAGCTGCCACATAATGTTACTTGTGCATGTGGACAAGCAAACAGAAAAAAATGACAAATGAATAGCAAACCTCATTTAAAACACTATCTGAAGCAATTTTGCTGAATAACTCTTCCTTTAAATTTCTCGAACATCAGGCCACTGACTCTCCGAACTTGCTGACTTGCTGCTATCAACATTTCCAACATAAAGAGGTTTTAGGCACAAAACAAGTGTGAATATTTTATTTCTTTCTTTATTTAACGCATTTCTTCAGGAAAGACATACTGAACTTTAAGAGAGCTCATTTCCAGATTCATCCTACGGGGAAGGGGGGAAGGGTAAGTACAGAAAATGACACTTTTATATACAGAAAATTCACACATACACATACACAGGATGGCCCTGAAAACAGACTTTGCCTAGTGCTTTATCCTGTTTAAACATAAATAAACACACAGACAAGAATATAATAGTTGCATAGCATTTTACAACTACAATATTATACAGTATTTTACAAACAAGAGACATTAACATAAGGGGGAAGGGGTAAGTATTAAAATATAACTGCAGATAATAAGTAAAGTGCTAATCTGGAATGGTGAGGAACCAACAACACTAAAAAATCATAACCAGTTGACCTGTGGACTTGGGAAGTTCAACCCAATATAGAAATGTCTGTGGTTAGCAGACAATTCCTGATGTCCAGCTGCAGTCACACACAATTTATCTTTGCTGAAAATCAAAATCTTCTTCAGGGATATCTCTTTCATCAGGCCACACCAATGGAACTTCTGTTGTCAGGTGCCAGGATCACATGGAAGCTTTTCTGTAGCAGTCCATTAGGGGCCACTCACTCCGACATCATACGCCAACATCCCTAGGGTATATAAATGTGGGCAGCCCCTCTCCCTGCACAGTTCTTTCCTGCCATTGACCATACTTGCACAAACTTTTTGGAAGCTTCATCATTCAGCTGACTGCCAAAGAGTTTACTTGCCTTTTATTTTACTCTTGCATTCAAATCACTTTATTTTAAAGTGATTTCTTTTTTTATGTTGAGAACTACAGTTTTGTCTGCTCTCTTCCATCGCTGCCACTGCGGAAAGAAGATTACTTTAACAGACAAACACAATCTATGTGTCTTCTGCCTCAGGCCTAGCCACAATGTTCTTGCCTGCAAGCTCTGCCTGAAGTTCAACCTCACCACCCAGCACCCAGCAGTGCTGTAAGAAAGAGCTGCAAACATTTATGATGGAGCAACAAGCAGCCAGAATGGAGCAGGGGTCTTCAGAGGTTACCCCCTCTCAATCGCTGGCTTCCTGTTCGGGCACTTAGGCCACTAAGGCCCAGGACAAGTCTTTGGGGAAACATTCTCACCGGGACAAGACATGCTCCAAGGACTGTTCCCCCTGAAGGTGCTCCTGATCCTATTGGCTTCTTCTTTTGTGTCTGGGATTGCCCTGTTGCCAATTTCAGCATCCTGCACTACTGCTGCACTGGTCTTGGTTCCTCCAGGCCTTCCCCGGCAGTTAGTCCAGCACTCTGATGGCTGGTGAAGGCCCATCCACTCCCGGGTTTTCGGTGCCAGCCCAGCTGCTGTGACCTCCTGCACTGCAAGGTCCACCGGCACTGGGCCCCACCGGCCCTACTGCAACAGGCACTGATTCAATGGTGCTGAGCTCTTTGTCCACCCCCATGAATCGCAGCTGCTGACAACAGTGCCTCCCATGCCTGCCATTAACCTCAATGTGGTACTTTCCTCCATTACCACAGCCCTTATTCAGCAGCTTGCTCCCTGACCTGGGCCTTCATTACTATTGCGTCAGCTGCTGTCTCACTGTTGACACCTGTTTGACCTTCTTGATTGGCACTCTCCTGGGTGTCGTCAGTGTCCTTGCTGTCAGTTCCTGTCCCAGATCAAGTAGACGATGAGGAGGAATACTACCCTGACCTTATCATCCCCAATGAAGAGGAAGATGTTGAGGCAATTTCCTCATATCACTCTATCAGTGGCTCAGCAGGTAGCACACTCGCCTCTGAGGCTGGGAGATCAGAAGGCTGTGGGTTCTATCCCCACACCAGCCAGTTGGGTTAATATCCCAATACTGACACTGTAGTGCAGCATGAGGGGGGTGCTGCACTCCTGAGGTGTCGTCCTTTGGATGAGATGTTAAACCGAGGTGCCATCTGCCTGTTCTGGTGGTAGTTCAGGTGGATGTTAAAGATCCCATGGCACTTCTCGAAAAGAGTAGGGGAATTTCCCCAGTACCCTGGCCAAATTTCCCCCATTCACTAAAAATACCACCAACAGCTTAATCTGGTTCAAGGTCAGTTGGCATTCATCTGTATTCCCCTTCCCCGGGTCATGCCTGAAAATAGGCAGAATTTATCTAGTGCACTTACCTGGTCAACAAAAAATAAATAAAAATAAATAAATATAGGTCCACTGTATCTTCAGGAAGTGAGGATTCAGTGAAACACACCCTGGGATCCCCTCCTGAGGACCCTCCTTCTTCAATATTATGAAGCAACTTCAGACTACTATGGGGTTCCAGACTGAAGAGGAGGATATCACCAGGAGGAACCTGGTGGATTTCCTGAAGATCCCTGAGTCTCCACCTAAAATCATCCCTCCATTGCTGCCAGCCTTGCAGGATGGAAACAGCACTACCTGGCACAGGCCCAACGTGGTCCCAGCCATACCTAGGAAAGCTGACAAGCTTTTTCAGGCCCCTTTAGGGCACCCCTTCTATGCTGCTCAACCAGACACTGGCAGCAAAAGAACAAGGGGTTCTACTCCAGGTTCTGCCTTGTTCCCAAGCACACCTTTGTGTAGGCATAAACTTGGGTCCTGAGCTTTCAGTAATTCTGCCCCATTTTATTGGAATGAATTGCCTGTTTCTATTCGCACTATTACTTCTAAATCTTGTTTTAAATTTTTGTATAAATTTTTTTTATTTAATAAGTCTTGTTGTATTTGTAATAGATTAATTTGTTTAATGTTGAAGTATGTTATTGTTGTTTTTGCTTGTTTTTTGTAATCCGAGTCGGACCTGAAAAGGGGCTTTGGTCCAGTTTCCTTACCTGGTTAACAAATGAAAAACCAAAAATAAAATAATAAAACACTGGGGATTTGAGGCCTATTCTAGACCTCAGAGAGCTAAATCTTTACATCCAGTACAAAAGGTTCCAGATGGTCACTCTGCCAGGCCTTTTCCCCTCTACTGAATCAAGGAGATTGGTTATGTTTCTGGGCATTCATTATGCCTACCTGCATATCAAGGTTTGCCCCCCAACACAGGTGGTTTCTTAGGTTCCTGTTCCAGGTGGAACACTACCAGTTCAGGGTATTGCCCTTTGGCTTATCCTCTGCACCACAGGTCATTACCAAATGCTTAACTGCAGTAGCAGTGGCCCTTAAACATGATGGCCTGTACATTTTTCCCTACCTGGACAACTGGTTGCTGAAGGCACAGTCCAGGGACATGCTGCTGTTGACCCTAGAATGTATCCTGCAGCTATCTCATTCCCTAGGGATAACTGTCAGTGTGCCCAGGTCTGTCCTGACCCCATCCTAATGGCTGCAGTACCTAGGGGCAGTTCTGAATTCTGCTCAGGGAAAGGCCTTCCCCCCCACAGGACAGCGTGGAATGTTTAATAGCTCTGGCCCACTTTGTGGCCCAGAGCCTGTATGTCACAGCCAGGGCATTTCTGAGATTGTGGAGCCTGTTGGCTGCAGCCATTGTGACAGTGCCTTTGACCAGGCTGCATATGCGGATCCCCCAGTTGAGGGTCCAGTGGGATCAGCATACTGACAATCTGGATCAGTAAATCTTTGTTTCCTCCCCTATGCGCAAGGTGCTTCAGTGGTGGATGGACCCCACCAACCTCCTAAAAATGGTCCCCTTCCTCATTCCATCCCCTCAACAGATCCCCACCATGGATGCTTCGGGTCTAGGTTGGGAAGCACACCTGGGTCCTTTTCAGACCCAGGGGATTTGATTTTGGTTAGAGACCCACCTCCACATAAACGTTTTAGATATGCGGGCAGTGCTGTATGCCCTACAGGCCTTCCAGAACCATCTGTCTCTGGGCCCCCTACTGGTGCAGTCAAACAACCTTAGTGTGGTCTATTACATCAACAGGCAAGAAGAGAACAATTTTTACTCCCTGTGCTGGGAGGCGATGAGATTCTGGTGCTGGGCTCTAGAACATGGTCTAGAACTGTCAGCCGTCCATGTTCCAGATGACCAAAATGCCTTGGCAGATAGTTTCAGCTGGTAGAAATCCACAATACATGAGTGGGAACTGATGACCTCAGTCATGGAAGACTTGTTCAGCAGGTGGGGTTGTCCAGAGTTGGACTTTTTTGTGTCCCCAATCAACACAATACTGCTACATTTTTGCTTGCTAGATCCAGAAGCTGGAATTTTCTGGTGAGACACATTGTCCCTCTCCTGGAAAGGTAGGTTTCTCTACACTTTCCCCTCCCCCCTTTCCTCTGATACAGAGGTGCTCATCAAGCTCCAAATGGAGGGGGCCACTCTGCTTCTGGTAGTGCCATTTTGGCCACCTAAGATATGGTTTCCATTACTGTAACAATTGGCAGTGGAACCTCCAGTTCCCTTGCCCCTTTGCAGGGATCTGTTGACACGGGAGCAGGGAACACTGATCCATCCAGACCTCAAGTCCCTCTGGCTGCATGCATGACTCCCTGAAGATGTAGCATGCTCAATCTGGGGTCTCTCAGAAAGTGACTGCTGTCCTGGTAACTGTTAGAAAACCCTCCACCAGGGCCACTTACTTGAAGAAATGGAAGAGGTTTGCCATCTGGGCCACTTCCTGGCACCTGGAACCTTTCATCTGTCTGGTGAACCAGGTTTTGGAGTACCTACTTTCTCTCTCTGTCTGATACGGGCCTTCAGTACTCCTCTATTAAAGTGTTTCTGTCTGCTATCTCAGCCTTCCATGTGCCCATTTTTGGCCGCTCTGTGGCTCAGTTAGATGTGGTTTGTACTTTTCTGCAAGGCATTGTCCACCTGAAGCCTCCTATCTATAATCTGAACCCATCTTTGGACCTGAATTTTGTCCTACAATAACTGACACTGCTTCCTTTTGAGGCAGCCACATCTTGTGAGGCAGCCACATCTTGTGAGCTACACTTTCTGTTGTGGAAAGTGTTATTTTTAGTTGCTATTTCTTCTGCCCGAAGGATTTCAGAGCTACAGGCTCTCATGTGTGAACAGCCTTATTTTATTTTCCACAAAGACAGGGTGTCTTTGAATACCAACCCTAAGTTTCTCCCTAAGCGGATGTCTGAGTTAATTTTAAATCAGTCAATCCACCTGCTTATTTATTACCTGGGGCATGCCAATCCAGGGGAAGCATTGCTCCATACTTTACATGTACAGTACATAGAATTCTCAGGTACTATACACACTATACCAAGACCTGCAGAAAGTCCTATCAGTTGTTTGTTTCTTTCATCCTGGGAAAGAGGGCACTTCAGTTTCTAAGCACTGTTTCTCCAAATGGTTGGCCAGCTGTATTACTTTTTGTTACAGGAAGTACAGTAAGGAACTTCCTGTGGTTGTTCATGGCCACTCAACCAGAAACTTGTCCACTTCTGTTGCCTATTTTGGGAATCTATTAGCTGCAGACATCTGTGCTTCTGCAACTTGGAGTACTGTCCACACTTTCACAAAGCACTACAGTCTGGACATTACCTCTAGAAGGAGAGCAGGCTTTGGCCTAGCTGTGCTTCTGGGCCTTCTTTCTTAGGCCTTTGACCTCCTACCACCCAGACTGTCTTGTTAGCTATACTTCCTGGGACCTGTTCCATAGGTGTGACCTGATGAAAGAGATAGCACCAAAGAAGATAGAACAGTTACTTAAGAACTTACCATAACAGTAGATCGTCAAGGGAATCTCTTTCATCAGGTCATGCCATCCCACCCTCCATCCCCCTTGTGTCTCAGTCTCCAGACTGGCTTTCCTGTTGCTCCAGCCTTTTTCATAGCTGGGCACCTTTTCTCTCTCTCTCTCTCTCTCTCCTCAGTTCCCTGGTGGGAGGCCTAGCTTGTATGGTCTACGGAGGGGAAGAACTGAGGAGGGAGCAGGGCCGCCCACGCTTATATACCCTAGGTACATTGGCATATGACTTTGGAGTGGGCAGCCCCTAATAGATTGCTAGAAAAAAGCTTCCATGTGATCCTGTTATGTGACAATGGAAGTTCCATAGATGTGACTTGATGAAAGAGATTTCCTTGAAGATCTACTGTTTTGGTAAGTTCTTACACAGCTGTTCTTTCCTTAGATATGTCAGACAATATTCTCAATTAGAAGCCAGGTGCTCCTTGGAAAGGCCCATTGACAATGCTGGACCTAAAAGAAAAGGAAATTACAGTAAGTCTGATAGAATTTC
Source organism: Neoceratodus forsteri (assembly GCA_016271365.2). Taxonomy (NCBI): domain Eukaryota; kingdom Metazoa; phylum Chordata; order Ceratodontiformes; family Ceratodontidae; genus Neoceratodus; species Neoceratodus forsteri. The sequence continues at coordinate 232,287,034 of JADMNL010000028.1, forward strand.
TCCTTTCTGTTTCACTGCATGTTGTCAGTGGAAAATTAATATATATGGGTTCAAAGAAGCAATGCACATTTAAAAACTGGGTGAGGAAGAATATTTCCCCATATATAACTCATACATTCTGATCACAGAACTCATCTGTTAACCACCACCTATAAAATGCTCTACCCAAAGACTACATCGGTGGAACTCTGGACATCTAATCTGTTGTGCTAAGTAAAAGAGTGAACGGAGGACCACATTGCCACTTTGTACAGTTCCAACACAGAGGCCTCACCTCTCTCCATCCAGGATGTGGCAAGAATCCTGGTAGAGTACACTCTGATCACAGCAGGCACCCTTTTCTACTCAGCCACATACGCCTTGGCAATGCAAGCCCTTACCCACCTGGCTAAGATGGCCTCAGAAGCTTTTTGGTAGAGATGCATTGAAAGTCTGGCAAAGTCACCAACTTCAACATCACAAAGCACTTCATGAAGTTGGTCATTCTGTGGCAACTTTGACTTCAAAAATCTATCTTTGATGGCACTTTGCATTTATCTTCACTTTAGACAATGCTTTATGGTGAATTCAGGTGAAGTTTCATTGAAAAGAGGAGCAAGTACCTGTAGGTCACGTGCAACAGTTCCTGCAGGGCACTTGATACAGCTGTTTGCACACAGTATCCTTCAGTTTCACTTTGCAGTCTGTGTGAATGAGCAGAAGGGGACAGATCTGCTGCTTTTTGATTCTTGAGAAACAGATTGTACATCAAAGTTTTACATCTTTTTTGTGTAACCCCCTCTACACCAGGGCTTACCTTTTTGCCCCCTCAGGTGCTGCCTGATCTCTTGCTGCCTCTCCACCACCTTTCCCAGGTCCTTGTGTGCCTCTGAGTCTCCATCTGTCCCCACAGCATGTTTTCCTTTCAAAAGGGACTGGAAGAGCAAAGTTGTGTGACCGCTGTGCTGCTCGCACCTTGAATATGTGAGCAGCAGTCCGTGCATGTGCAGTAGAACATTGTTGTTTTCATGCTGCTGTATGAGTAACTGATGCCTCTGGACTCCTCATGTGTCCAGGGTTCTATGCTGATTGACAGCTTCAGCTGTACCACTACCCTAGTGGGTGATCTTATTACACATATGTATTTACTCACCATTGACAACGTAGAGTGATACAGAAATGTTGGTTTAAATGGTCTTATCTCTTACTGTTAGGAATCCTATCTGTAATTATATTCATAAACTGGTTATCTTCTCAACAATTGGAAAGCCTGACTTGAATTCAAGATTAGAATCCAAACATTTTGTGTTTGCCCTTGAATTATGATACCTTGTAAAATAGGTAAGAGAAATCCAAGACCTGTGATTGGCCAGATGTAATCAGATGACCACAATTTATTCTGGCACAACAGCGCAGGTCAAAATACTTGACGCTCTGAACCCTGATCAGCCAGATGAATATGCATGACCTAAGTATAACTTTAAAAAGGAAAACTACTACTCAAAATAAACATGAGTAAGCTTAAGTACACTGATTAAGAATAGGCATAAACATAAATAAGGATTTAAAACTTCAAAACAGACAAGTTGTCTGCAGATAAAGCATGGCATGGCTCACACTCTGAAGACTGCATTTCTCGTGATCATCCCGTTGTTCTTCATCACTAGGCTAATTTGCCTGGAAACAGGATCCTTGTTCCCAGCAAACAGAGATGGCACATATAGAGGATTATGACTTCAGCAAAGGATTAACCAGCAGAAGCCTCCCAAGGATCATGTTTCTGTGTAAATTAACCTAGTAATAAAGAACTCTGAGAAGATAAATGCAGACAGCATATAAACTGAAAGTTGAATTATATTGAAGTATTGTGTTTTTCAAAGAGTTCTGACAAGTGGCATACTTTCTTTCTTCAATGTTTTACACAATACCAAAGCAGCCTAACTGTTGCTATTACATTCTCTGTTGATATTTTTCTGCAAGCACAAATCTGGGTCACTTGAAGGACAGCACCACCGCACCATCACCACTACCATGAAATCAATTCATTTGCAGACATATGATATTCATTTTATAGCCTGCTGTTTAATTTCAGTGAAATAAGAACTAAGCATACGCTAGTTGAAAATTAAGTTTTCAGTTGCACAGAAATTTTATTTAATTTGTATCATTTGACTAATTTCATTCCTTAGGCAAAATACATACTTTATTCATGATAAGAAATTAAACAAATTGTATTTAGTGTTCAAATTGACTAAACTGTTTTGGAATTTTGAAATACGGGATTAATAATAAATACTAGGAGGAAAACTATCACTAAACAACAGAAGAATAAATATTATGAAATTTATGCATATCAAACTTTACATTAAATTCATAACTATTTTTCAGTTTTTCTAGTGCTGTGGTAACCCAGATGGTTCAACAGATTTCACTTTTATGTCTGGATTGGAACTCCTTAATATTCAAGGGTCTATCCTAACTCTCTGAGCCTCTTTACTACCGTGTCTGGGCTTTTGTTCAGTAACTGACACAAGTGATGTTTTGTGTTATGTCTGAATTCAAAATTACACAGTAGTCTAAACCACACGTCTGAGCTGCACTTTAACTTCTCAGTGGGAGGTTAAATTAGGCTTGTGCAGAGAGTCCGTTATTTTCTGACCCAATTTCTTTTAATATATAAACATATAAATAAGTAAATAAATGATCTGCTCCACTAGATAATCATACTAACATACACATTATCAAAACATTGGCCATTAATTATCTCCATAATGTAGATAATAAAGGAATACTTACAATACCACCATCCCTGCTAAAAAAGAACCTCCCTCACCCTTCAAAACAACACTTATGCCACAATGCTGCGGACCTAATTGGTGGAGGGGTTCTTTACACAACCCCTAATGCATGTGGTGGCTTGGAGATGGGTAGTTACACTCCCTGGTACACAGTAAAGTGTATGCAACTACCAATGTATTTGTCATCACTGTTACCTGACCAGCCTGCCTAGCCAGTGAGACAAGGGGCAACATTTTCAAACAATGGGAATTGCTGCAAGGCCTGGATGTGTCATAAACATAGCACACTGGGCTTGCATCACTAGAAGGATTTTGCATCCCTTGCATCCAATTGGCCCTCGCTAGACCATCTTTTCTGGTCTGGTATGCATCATTATTTTGCACCCCTAACATGGAACTTGTGGCTGACCTTTGCTGCAAGCTACCATAAAAGAGGTAAACTGTTGCAACTGCACCCATGATTGTAAAATCGGAGGCGGTTACAGCAGTCTGAAATGCCGCAACTGCAGCAATGGAAGGGTTTGATACGGGCTTGATGTAAGCTCTGTGGCACCCTTTGAATACTGGCCAAAGGTTTCTATACCAATATATGATGATTCAGCCAATGCCTCCCCCCCAGCTAGCAATTTCCACTGCTACCTTTAATGATGTCCAGTTCCCACTCCCAGACCATCTTTTGCTGCCCCTACCCCATTCCGTGGATCAGGTGCAGCATAACTGCAGGGACTGTCACTCCTCTGGCTCCCTTATGGCACCTATTTGGTTAGGGTGCACTATACAAGTGAAAACCTAACTTATATTATAGACAAGTGATCTCTGAACTGTAGTGAAGGCAATGACTAGATGCCTTTACTTCAGTGCTTCAGTAAAAGTAGGAATAGGACTTGCTTGCTGGTGGGGGGAGGTGGGGAGAATGGCCATATTTTTGTAAAGAAACTTTGTCTTTGCAGGCAGGGGGTATGGTTGGGGAGGGAGTTACATTTATATAGGGACAAACATACACCTGACTGTATTGTCTTATGTTGCATGGTGTGACACATAGTATTGTCAAGCTGTAAAAAAAATATTTATGTGTATCATTTTAGTGAAGTATACTAGCAGGGAAAAAAACCTGGGGAAGCAGAGCAGACAGGAAACCGCAGTTGGGTCATTATCACAATCACAGCATGGCAGCGACACTACTTGTGCCATGTTATGGTCAGGTCAGGTGTGCCATTGTTTGAGCACATGAAATCCATTAACCTTGTTTAGCATTCAGACACATAATCAGCTGGAGATACTCCTTCTACCAGTGCCAGTAACACTCTAGAGGAATATTTTGGAGAACATACCATACCACTCCATGGGGAAGATCTACTGAACTATTGTAGTGGAAAGCCTGGCTTACATTGGTACAAACAACAATTTACCAACTGAACTCAAAACAACAAAAGACTATGCAAAACCAACACTGTTCAGCACTGACAGTTTTATTCAAGTGTTCTAAGACAGACATTCCAGTGCTTTGGGGAACCCTGCTGATTTATCAGGGAGCTTTGTGTAAATGTGCAATCCAACCAAGTGTTTTAACACAAGATACAATAGTTCAGTGGCTGTTCCCCATGAATGCCCTATCTGAGGTGTTTGTGAGAACACTGATGTGACTGTTTCAGTCTGGTAAGATTTTGCTGCATTGGGTCTTTCAGTGCTAAAATGTATGGTATAAATAACATTTAGTGTGAAAATTTAATACTAACCTGGGCCTATATTGGTTCATACACTAGGACCACTTTCCCATGAAAAAGCCTAGGGCCATAGGCAAAAATGTTTGGGATGTTTTATAAGTGGCCAAAGCAAGTTGCTGATAATGAATAAAAGCTTCATTTTTTAATGAAAATTTTGTCTGCTGGTTTGATGGTGCACAACAGACTTTGTACAATGCGTACAATGTCCTTTCTATACAACTCGGTGGACTTCTAACTACAGGGGATGTTCATAAGGGACACTCACCCCAATTTTTGAGGAAACTTACAGGAGTCCCAAAAAATATAAATGCCTGATTAAAAAGAATTATAAACTAGCAATAAAACAATTTCTCAAAAATATATACATAACCAAAATCTTAAATATGTGCAATGTACTAGTACATTTCATATATAATATTATATCCAATGTGTCCAACAGGTATTAAAACACATTCGTATTATAAATGAAGGGCATATTCATTCTAGTTACTGTTTTCAAACAATTTAGTACCTGACCTGTGCATGTTTCAGTTCACTTGGAATATACCGTCACTGCTGTCAGGTCAATAGTAACAGACAGTAAGACTCTTCTAAGTCCTGAAAACGGGGAGTTTCTCAGTATCCAGAAAATGAACTCAGAATACTTCTGTAATGTCTCAGAAAACTAAATACATATTCACTGACCACACAGTGAAACTGTCGACATAATCTGAGCACAGCCGGACATATTGAAGTATGAAGATGAGGATGACCTGTACCAGAGCAGCAGTGTAGACAGTTCAGTCATGTTCGGTCTGTTCTGCCATCCTGACATGGATCTGTTATGTTTTACATACTGCATACCTGCTGGGACTACATTGGCTGTGTCGTGCAAACAGTCTGTTCTGTCATTTCAAATTTTAAACGTACAGATTGGGTTCAACCACCACAAATATGGATGTGGTAAGCAAATTGGGTCAATAAGAATACTGTAGCTTTTTATTCTCAATTTGGCACCTCAGTGCTGTTTGGTCACCTTTAAAAGTCAACAGTAAAAGCCTAGAAAATAACATCACAGTAGTGTTGCATTGCTGCTGGCAAGAACCCAGTTAGGATTAGTTTGTTGTGAAAGTATATATTAAATTGAGATAGCAAAAAATCTATAATGGCATCCAATGGGAGAAGATAATTACTCCACTTAAGAAGGAAGATATGTTGATCTTCCAGGAAGAACAGCCTCCCATAAATTAAATAATAGTCACTGTCTATGTTGGGCTCAGTTTATGAATAAGTTATGAAAGTCTTGCAAGTGGCATCATTTCTTTTCATATCACACTATAGCCACAACATATTCTATTGAAATACTACAGGGATTTAAAGGTATAAAGTTATAAAAACACAAGAGTATTGATGAAGTGCCGGTGGAAAATCTTTAAGGTTTGTTAAGGGTGGTTGGTGAAATTATACATTCCTTTCCATCTATATCTTTGCATGATTAACCCCCTCCCCAAAAAAGTTTTGCTGACTTCCTTTTTGTGCAACGTAATAATGTGATAGTATTGTATTTATTGTATCTTATAATGTTTTATAAAATATTGTTTTGTATTATTGCAGTATAGCCTAGTGGATAGAGCTCAGATGTGTGAACCTGGAAATCCATGAACCCCATCTCCTCCACTTTCTCACTTTCTTATCTTAAGTCTTTTTAACCTCTCTATGCTTAGCATAGGACACAGGAAGATATAAAATGAAGAAGGCCTTGGTGCATCAACCCCCCCCCCAACTCAGTTGGCATAAATGTATTTCCTTTTGCTTTAGGTTCCTATATTGTCTTAATTTAAAACACATGGATGGTTTTAGCTGGTCCTACCTTAAATTAAAGTCTATTCCAAAATGTGGTGAGGTCCTTTGCTGCATTTTTATATGGCGGTAAAGTGATTGTTTTAAATATTAAAGCAGAGATTATGTGGACCTCCTGAGTGGTGCTGTTTTTTCATTTTGCTTTTTTATTCCAAAATGTCCATTACTCTTTCTGGGAAATAATATTTCTTTAGTCATATTTGTTATTGGAAAGCAAACACATATTGTGCATAGGTGAAAAGTGAAAAGAAAGCTGTCCAAAAAATACTTTTTTTTTTAATACTGTGGTGATATTGAGGTAAACTTATGTTCAGGTAGATGACATTATGATGTCATAGTGGCTAGGACTTTGGACTCAAATTCCTGTATAGTGGATATTTACTTCCTTCTGCTAGTTCTGCAGTTTGAGTATATACTGTTATGTTTTTACATTCTGTACTTATTAGGATGCATTGTCTCATTTACTTGAGGGTTCATGACAGGTGTAATTCCTTTATGGGTAAATATTGTAGTGATTGGTGCAATTGATGGTGTATTTGGATTCATGTGCATATATTTCATTTTAAGTAGTTTCTTTCCCGGTGGGGCATTTAATTCCTAGGAATTTTTGTGTAGATCCTTGGACTATTTCTATATATGTATTATTTCAATTACACACTGACAGTTTATTGAAATCTGTACATATCAGACTGCATTGTCTCAATTTCTTTGGAGTCCTTGACTAGTATGTCTTTGTATCTGGCACTTACACTGACAATTGATATTATCATGTCTAAAATCTTGTTACAACACTGAAGGCCTTAAGATTTCTGAAACGTACTAACTGGTTGAGGGTATGTTGGGAATATATATCTAGCCAGTTGTACTTTAATCAGTGTGATACACTTACTCACTTTGAGTAGACATCACTTTCATCCTTCTATATGCCATGCAAAGATAATTTCTGTTGTATCGTTGGGGCTTATTATTTATTGTTTACTTGCTGATATGTTACATTTTGGCATGCAATAGTTTCCCCCAGGGTCATTTTATTGTAATAGGCCGTATTCACAAACTAACAGAGTTCTGAGCAGAGTTGAAGCTGGATTCTACTGGTGTAATGTTACTTCACTCTTGAAGTATGTGTCTTTGAGAGTTTTTTTTCACTTGACATACAATTTAGTGGGTAGAGAATCTTAGTGTTTTCTTATTCATGAGACTGAAACATGGTATAATATATGTGGGTTGAACTCTCTGCCTGCTGTTGTCTCTGGACCACCTTTAACCTTTATGTTTGGTTCAACTGAAAGCACACTTAAGATATTCAAGCTCAATGACACTTTAATTATGTTCTGAAGGCCTGTTTTAAACCAATGAGAATTATTTCAGTTTTTGTCTGCATGCTCTAAGTGTTAATAATATGGGATTTTCTAAATAACTGTCATTAAGCTTCTGAAGAAGGACTTGTTGGTCCGAAAGCTAAAGCTAGTTGTTCTTTTTGTAGCATCCTTGTTAGTCTAATAAAATGTATCGAACCATTTGTTCTGGATTTGTTCTTACTAGGACCATTACGACATTAAACCGTTTGTCAAAAAAAAAAAAAATACTTTGGGCTTCAAGCAAGAATGGGATAGGCATAAAGGAATCTTAGTTGGGAAGGAAGGTGGAAGGGAACTGGAGATCAAGCAGAGTCTGCAATGACAGGATAGGCAGGGAAAAATGACCAAACTAGGTGAGCCAGTCTTTATCTGCTGCCAAATTCTATGTTACTACTTTGCGCATTTTTCTTGTGTGTTGGGGAGGAGTAAACAAAATTCCAATTTAAACAGTGTAATTTTGAGCTTATTTACCAATTTTTAGAAATGGTCTTTCAAAATGTTTCTCCTTTACTCAATGTTGCCAAGGTGGATATTTTGTATGAAAGTTAAGAAATTGAATATTTGCATTTCTAATGGAGCTATTTTAAGAAATTAGTTTAAAGCACAAGTTAAATTAAAATTAATGGATATAAAGGATTGTATCAAAAACATTACTTCATGTTCATCTTTAGTGTTTTTTGGTTTGTTATCATTTCTCCAGTTAATGGTCCAATAAATACTTCATATATAGTAGTACTCATTTTGCTTTCATTGTATAAAATATCTGACTGCCCCCACCCCCTGTGAACTCAGAATTGTTACTTGTCACATCACAGTTGGTTGTTATGGTAAGCACTGTGACATCATAAACAAAAGCCCCATAAGATCAGCTTGGTACAGTCAAATGATTTATATACAAACTTTTTTGATGTGTTGTAACCATTTGCATGAAAAACTGAATAAAAAAAGCATTCTCCAGCAAACTGCACCAACTACAACTTTATTTTATGAAACTACTTACTGAAATACGGAGCTGCTCTTTCATTGCACACACATGGCTTCCTGTTCTCTCAGCTGTTGATATATTTAGTCGTTTTATTTGATCCGATGGTGTTATTTATTAAAAAAATTGAAGATTATCTGTTTTTTGCCATTGAGAACAATTCTTGATCATATTGTCTGTCCTTAGAGATTAAATCCTTCTTGTCATCTACAGTGCTAATTGTGCTACTTTATGCAGATTTTTTTGAATATCCATATCATTTCTGCAGTATGGTGAAATGGTGCACAGAAGGTATGCTACAAACAGAGCCTAGCCAATGATCTATACAAATGCATTAATATATCTTATGAGCTATGTTTAACATTTATCTTAATACAAACAAGGAGTTATTTATAAAGAAACTATGAGGGTCTTATAAGTGACATTTTTCTACAGCCCACACATATCCCTTGTATATTATTTAAATTCAACAGGTATCATTAACCTCCTGCCCTCTTCTCACTAGGTTATTTTCTGCACATCATCTCTATGTATTTCTAACAGCTATGGTCAGCTATTCTTGGCATGTAAAGCAATTTGGGCTGCAATACACAGATGGGCCCTTTCAGTCTCTAGATAGCTCAGCTCCGCAGTCTTCACTCTGAAATAAAACATTTCAGTGTTGTGCCACATGATAATTTTATTGTTAAAAACAACAAAACACAGCAGGAAGCTGCTGAGTGCACCCTCCCAAAATTCATCTGAACATGTTTACACTAATCAAACACTTTCTCAAGGCTTTGATATATACATATTATAGGGGTGAGGTAGCAGCCCTATAGTTAGAATTGAGTTGGGTGTTTAATGTTAGGTGTTTTATGTTAACCTCCCCCCCATCTTTGCACCTTAATAACTTTGCTCTGTTCAACAGAATTGCATGAAATCTTACATGCAGGGCTCAATTCTCAAAGGTTGATGCAGGCTTGCGACAAGCCCTGCGTCAAACCCAGCGCTGCACTGAACACATTGATGTACCATGAGTGATGCAAAGTTAGACCAGCAAAAAGATGACCTAACTTGCGGTATGTGGTGCACAGGATCGAGAATCCCGATTGCTGGCCAGGGAATGCTGCAAGCCCCATCCGCCATCTGTTCAGTGCACCTGGGGTTTGCGACATTCTGACACCTTTGAGATTCAAGCCTGTAGTGTCTGGGGGGCCAAGGTCTCTCGAAGTGTTAAATTTCATGATGGTCAGATGTCCAAATTCTGAGATTCAGATAGTGCAGAAAGTGGTGTTTGACCATTTTTTTTTCTCGCCCACAATCCACGTAATTTGGAATTTTGTTTTGACATTTTCTGAGTTGAAGGGGCCAAAAATTCTTCTTTCATGCGGCCATCATCTTTTTATTTAAATAAAAAAAGAAAACCCATAAAAGTGATGCCCTGGAGAAAAAACAAACAAATAGATCAAGCTAAATGGGACCTTTTTAGCTCAATCATAGAGTTTGTTTTTTGAAAAATGACTCCAAAATATGGTTTTCGGACATTTCTAAAAACCTGGTGGAAGGCTAATTGAGGGCTTAGTGAGGGCTCATACAAAAGAACTATGGTTTCTATCATGAGCTTAATAGGGTGATCTCAACAGTGGAACTTTCTTGGTTTATCTAGCCACAGCTAGAGTGTTGCTGCTGGCTTGAGTGAGAGCAGTGAGTCAGTGATTACTGGATCACATCAAAGAACTATAGTTATTCTGTGAGATCAAACAAAAGCACTACAGTTTGTGTGTGAGATCAACAGCAGGACTGTCTAGTTTTTTGTAGCTGCAACTGGAGTGTTGTTGCTGGCTTGAGTGAGAGCAGTGAGCCAGCAATCACTGGATCTCTCTCTCTCTCCCTCTTTTCTTATCTGTCTGCCTGTCATGTCTGTCTATATGTCTGTCTATCTATCTTGTTTGTCTATCTGTCTGTCTATCCATCTATCTTATCTGTCCATCCATCTGTCTGTCTGCCTGCCTGCCTGTCTGTCTATCTATCTGTCTGTCTGTCTGTCTGTCTATCTATCTATCTATCTATCTATCTATCTATCTATCTATCTATCTATCTATCTATCTATCTATCTACCTATTTATCTATCTATCTTATCTAACCATATACAGTTATTTCTATATTGTAAGTGGTCCAGGGTGTCCAACCCAGTACATAAGAACATAAGAAAACAGCCAGCAGAAGGAGACCTATCGGTCTATCATGTCTGCTCAGGAAAACAAATATTGTTTGTGCCTTGTGATTTCAACTGTGCCCCTGCTTCCCCTCACATCCCCTGGATTTCTTTGTCATATTTCTGACTATGCCTTCTGGCATTCCATTATGTTTGTCCCAGGCTCTTTTCTCCCCCCTTCCCCAGGTCACCTGCCCCCTTCTCACTGTTTAATAATAAAATTACAATTTTAGTGGACTGTGGTGCTCACCTCTGGTGCCACTTCTCTTGCCCCCTCCCCTCAAGGTCACTCACCCACCCACCTTACCCAATGTATGCTTCTTGGCACTGGGGTGCTCACACCTGGTGCTATCAAAGATCATCCTGCCACTGAGATGCCCAATCCCAGTGTTGGCTTGGGTCCCCCTGAGATAAAGAAAAATGTTCCTCATTGATCCTTTTTTTAATAACCTGAAACATGGGAACAGTCCATTAGCAATCTAACCCCCCCAGACTTTGGCCCACCCCACCCCATCCGACCCCACACCAGCACCCACCACCCCACAAACTCTGACTCACCTGAAGATGTCCCATGCTGTAGATTTACTCTCTGATCAAACACACATCTTGTTGCTTGTCATAGAGGCATAGGTCAGGAAGCATAGGCAGACCAGGAAAAATTATAAAATTCCCAAGTAGAGTTTTATTATTATCGATAACAAAATTAAAAAAATCAAAATATACAGGAGAGCTCTTCATACAGGCAGCACAAACAATGAAAGTCCTACACTTGAGAGTCTCTCTCTCTCTCTCTTTCTCAATTGAAATCTCTCTCTCTCTCTCTCTCTCTAAATGAAACATTTGCTCTCATTTTATAAGATATCTTTTTCTGGCAGTTTAAACGCTGCATCATGATTGTTGTTAAGTTACACCTCCTGTTTTTCACAAAATGTATTAGAACTTTGTCAATTTCTTTCCTGAGGCCAGCCTGAAGAGCACATTTAATCTTAACAGGTGCCACAAAATAGAGCATTATGTCCCCGAGCTGTTCTCCTGTTGACAATTCTGTAAACAACCTTATGGAGATCAAAATACATCTCAAGGTTAACCCCCTGTATTACAGATTGTTATTTATTTTTTTTAAGAAACCCAAATAGTTTTCTAGAATAATTTCAACAATATAAGTATATATATTTGCAAACCAAGGGATCACAGTTTTACATAAAGATTCAAATATATTTTTAACCACAGAGAAACAAGGAGAAAAAGAAAGAATACAAACAGCAAGTGAAGGAAGGGAAAGAACAGGAGAAATTGTGGGACCATCACAGTGGCCAAATCCTAGGTACCACAAGAAACATTTGATTGCACAATCAGACAGGCAAAAGACAGACAAGTGGCAGAATAGGAAAGGGCAAAATACATCCTTGCTTTTAACATCATCTGCATAACAAATGTGACAGTGTCTTATCCAACTCTGTCAAACTGCTGGAACCGGCAACAGCAAAATGAGAAATCACAATTAGTCCAGTTCAATGTATTTCAGTTGGGATTGAACTTTTATTCATAACTTTATTTTTTTAATATTTTTATATCAAAGTTTCATCATGGTCTGTTTGAAACTCCACCTCATGAATGAGAGAGGTGGAATTTTTCAAATCTGGTCTGAAAGTCAATTTGTCATGTTTTGTCTTGGAGGCAAGCTTCTTGGTGGTAGCTTGTGCAGTTTCTGAGATCCAGATGTATAAAGATACTGTAACACCCACATTTTTCACATAGTTAATACACATTTTTTTACTCTCACCTGCAGCCTAGACAGTACAGAAATTGTTTCTTAAACTTTTAGGGTAGAAGTAGCCTGTGCCAAGATAATACCTTTAGGTTTCATGAAAAAATGTTAATCAGATCCAGAGTTAATAAGAATTTAAAGTTTTTTTCTGAGCATGCTCAATAGGGTTTTTGATAACCCACTGATACGACACATAAATTGAGCTGCAAAATCGTTTTACTTTTACACCACCAACTTCTCACGACACATAAAACACTTTTTCTGGTTAAGACAGTTACCATATTGTTTTTCTTTCCAACTAAAAAACATAGAAAATGCCTAGAAATTATGTCTTTTTAAAAAGAAAATACCTGATCCTAGCTTGCACAGCCCACCAGACAGACCAACACATTCTTGAAATCTGTTGCTGCATGGAAGTGCAGAGCCCAATGAGCAGGCTCTTTCCTTGGTGCAGGCCCAGAGGGCCCTGCATGTCTGCTTCAGTCCACACAAGTTTTGAAGGGACCTGCATGAATGAGGATACAATTCCACTATCTCAAAAAGAAAGGAAATTCTTTGTAAAAACCATGTTAGTGCCCCAGTTAGGGTTCAAGTTAACTCCACAACAGTAGGGATTTGTGACATTAGGGTTTCCAACCCTAACTCCCTACCCCACTAAGCAGAAAAAGGACAAGACCACAAAAACATCCACAGACAACCATCATCAGGTAAGACAACATACAGCTGTTTCCAGGTTACACAAATGTGCTATCTTTGTGGATTTATATCTATGGCTTCACCGGGGTCTGTGCTTCTGCAGCCACAACTGTATGTGTTTCCCTTACAGCATGCATGAGTACCTATGGCTGTAGAAGTGAAGACCCCATAGGAGCCTGTGATTTTATGGACAGAAGTACTATGCAATGTGGGTATCAGGGATTTCCATATGTACAGGTAGTTGCATAAGTGCAAGCCCCACAGGGGTCTGTGCTTCTGCAGCCAGAAGTTGGTGTGTATGTCTTACACCTTTGGCTGAAGAGGCAGAGCCTGTAAGGGCCCTGCACTTCAGCAGACAGAAGTACTATTGCAATTCTGATATCATGGATTTTGTGGTATCTACACTCCTGCTGCCAGAGATTGGTGTCTATGTCTTAAACCTGCAGCTGCAGAAGTGCAGGCCCTTTGGAGGCTTGTGCTTCTGGAGACAGAACTGTGTGTATGTCTTACAATCTGGCTGAAGTGTAGATTTGTATCTGTGGTTACAGGGGCCTGTGCTTCTGCACAAAGAAACAATGCTATGATTTGAGTATCGTGAATTTCTATCTGCAGCCTGACGTGAATGTGTACATCTTGAGGTGTGCATACCACAGATACAAATCCACAAATGTAACACATCAGTGCTACTGCATTTGTATCATCTGGAAACAATTGTATGTTGTTTGTCTTACCAGATGATAGCTGTCTGTAGTTGCTTGTGGGGTCTTGTCCTTTTGCTGCTGGGGGGGAGTTAGGGTTGGAAATCTTAAAGTCATATTTCCTTAGTTTTGTGGCAGTAAATTGAATCCTAACTGGTGCAGTTTGTTTTGCAAAGAACAGATAAATAAATAAATAGATAGACTGAGAGACAGATGGATATATGGGATATGCAGTGGGGATCTGTGTGATACATTATTTATCTACACAACAGCAGTTTAACCTAGGGTAACCTCGTGAGTGGTGTAAGCTATGAGTGGTGTGTCTGAGGGCAAATTGTTCTAATGTAGATAAATATTGTATCACACAGGTTCCCTTTACATGTCTTGTTTATACAATAGACTGTTTTTTTTTTATTTACAGTTTTTGCTCCCTACACACTGGGGGTAGGAACTCAGCCCAGAGTCACCCATCCTTAAGCACAACCTCTGCCAATCAACCCCAAGACCCCCATTGCTTGCCCCCCCATGGTGGGTCTGGGAAGGGAGCTCCCCCCTTCCTTGGAGCACAATTCAAATCTGGAGAGGTGGTGGAGGAAGGCCAGTAGAATGGGGGTGGTGCTTCATGAAGCCCCCAGCCACCATTTTTCATTTTCTGGACCCCCCTCCTTCCCAACACATGACCATGTGCATGTTGGGGCACACGCACATTGCGATCACTGGCTGCTTGCCCTCCCAGCTTGCACCACCCCCAACCCCCACCAGAGGGCAGCTGACAGGCGGTACAATGATCCTTCCCTCCCTGAGAGAGGAGAGCAGTCCTCTGGATGCTCAATCCTATCTAGCCCCTGCCAACCCCAATGGCCTGGACTCATTCCCAAACCAGGGTTGCTGGTGTGGCGCGAGGTGTGGTGTCCAGTGCCTCAGCCTCCAGTGCCACCAGATTGGCTTAGACTGGTGTTTTTTGTTGAGGGATGATTGACAAGTAGTATTGATGCAATATATGCATGACAAATTCCAGGTTCTAAAATGTATCATGCATATGTGGAGATAACATGTTTTTCTGACATTTGATTTGTGTCCATGCATACTGTATTATAGTGGCTCACTACCTATAGATAGGTATGAGTAGTTAACTTTGCACCTTAATAGGTTTGGCAGTGTTTGACAAAATAAGCTAAAGTTTTGCATGTGTGTTCTAGGAGACAAGATGTAAATCTGTGGAATGTTTTGTGATGACAGCTTGTGTGTATTCTGAGATCTGTATATGTCATTTTTCTGTAGATGCCTAATTTTTTTCCTGTACCTAACATGGGATTTTTTTGCTCTTACCTACAGCCTACACAGAATGGAATTTTTTTCCCCAAACTTTCAGGGTACAGGCATGATGTCCTATGGTAGTGCCTTTGAAAGGTTTCATGAAAAAATATTGAATGGTTCCAGAGTTATAAGGCTTTAAAGTTTTGTGTTTTTCTGTTCTGAGCATGCTCAGTAGGGTTCAAAGTTGGGATACTGTTCTGATGCGACACCAAAAATTTTGTGGCACAGGACCACTTTTTTGTTTCTCACCACTTGCTCATCACAGCACAAAGCATATTTTTGGTGCACTGAGACCTGCCATCTTGTTTTTTTCTGTTTGAACTAATAAGCATGAAAATTACATAAAAATGCATCAATTAATGGGCAGAAATACATTTTCTGGGCACCCCAAAATCCTGGGTGCCCAGCTTAGTGATAAGAGAAATTGAGCACCCATTCTCTGTATGAGAATAGTGGGACTTTCTTGAGTTCTGCAGCTGCAGCTGGAAATTGTGCTGTGGGCTGCTCTGAGAGCAGTGAACTACTGTTTCCTTGGAGTCTAATGGTGCCCCTCACCCACTCGTCACTGTCCCCTTATGTATGTAATGTTTCCCTGGTGTCTAGTGGCACCCCCACTGTCCAATCACAGTCCCCTGATCTATTTTATGTTTCCATGGTGTCAAGTGGCGCACCCCCCACTCTCCAGTTGCCATCCCCTTATGTATTTAATGTTTCACTGGTGTCTAGTGGTGCTCCTCACCCTCTGATCACCACCCCTTTATGCATTTTATGTTTCCCTCTTATCTAGTGGCACCTCTGATCACTGTCCTCTTATGTATTTTATTTTCCCATAGTGTCTAGTGGCACCCCACCCTCTGATCACTATCTCCTTATGTATGTTGTTTCCCTGGTGTCCATTGGCACCCATCCACACTCCAAGCACTGTCCCCACATTAATGCAGCAAATTTTAGTTGTAATAAAGAAAACTGTCCCTCAATGTTTTTTTTAAACCTGTAAAAAAGGAAATGGGCCCTCACTGATCTTACCCCGCCACACTGATCTCCAACTCAGCACTCACCACTAGACAGCCTCACTACACCCCACCACACACCCTCTCTCACCTGAACAGGTCCCACAGCATAGATCCACTCTCTGATTGAAAACATGTCTTGTTGCTGGAGCGGCAACTGCCATAAGAGAATTTAAGGTAAGTGTGGTTCAATGTCTTTCAATGAGGTTTTGAACTTTGATGCATAACTTTGTCATTTTTGCATATTTTCACCATAAATTTTTAACATGGCCTTTTTGAGAGTCCACTTCATAATCAATGATGATGGAATTATGCCAATCAAGCCTAAAAGGAAATTTCATGGTAGTTTGGTGAAATCACCTTTTGGGCCGAATTCGAAAATATTTGCGGCTATAGAAATATAGAAACATAGAATTTGATGGCAGATAAGGACTGCTTGGCCCACCTAGGCTGTCCATTTCCCTACCTAATGGATAAGCTGCAGATCTCAGTTAACCAACAGCCTACTTCCTCCTACCCCCCACTAGAATTGCCTTATGTCTGTTCCATGCATCCTTGAATTCCCCCAGTGTTTTTGACTCTGTGACCTCCTCAAGAAGGCTATTCCATGCATCTACAACCCTCTCTGTGAAGAAATACTTCCTCACACTACCTCTGAGCCATCCCCCCTCTATTTTCAAATTGTGCCCCCTTGTTCTTGCACATCTCTTTTTCTGAAAGTTGCTACCCTCTTGGACTTTGTTGATTTCCTTGAGGTATTTGAAAGTTCTATCATGTCCCACCTCTCCCTTCTTTCCTCGAGGTTATACATCTTAAGCTTATTTAGTCTTTCTTCATATATCTTTTGGTGCAGATCCTGCACCATTTTGGTTGCCCTCCTCTGGACAGCCTCCACCCTGTTTATGTCTTTACAGAGATGGGGTCTCCAGAACTGTACACAGTACTCCAGATGTGGTCTTATCAACTGTTTGTACAGAGGGCCAACAACTTCCTGTTTTCTACTGGTGATGCCTTTCCCTATGCATCCCAGTATCCCCCCACCCTCCTTACTGCCTTCTCACATTGCTGGCCCACCTTTAGGTCATCTGATATGGCTACCTTCAGGTCTCTTTCCATTTTTGTTGTTGTCAGTATCTCACCCCCATTGTGTATTCTTCCCCTGGGTTTTTGTTTCCCAGGTGTATTACTTTGCACTTCTTTGCATTGAATCTAAGCTGCCATACATTTGACCATTCCTCCAACCTTACCAAGTCCCTTTTCATCCTTTCCACCCCACCCTGTGTATCAAAACTTTTGCAGATCTTTGTGTCATCTGCAAAGAGACATACTTTCCCTTCCAGTCCCTCTGCAATGTCACTTATAAAGACATTAAAAAGAACTAGCCCCAGTACTAAACCCTGTGGTACCCCACTAGTAACCACCCTTTCTTCACTGTGGACTCCATTTACTATTACCCTCTGTATTCTGTTGTCCAGCCAGTGTATCACCCAGGCTACCACCCTGGGACCCACTCCCAGACTGACTAATTTGTTTAGTAATCTTTTGTGTGGGACTGTGTCAAACGCCTTGCTAAAGTCTAGGTATGCCGTGTCCACAGCCCCTCCCTGGTCTACTACTTTGGTCACCCAGCCAAAGAAATCAATTAGATTTGTCTGACATGACCTTCCCGCTGTGAATCCATGCTGTCTTGGGCCCTGTTCCCCACTGTCCTCTAGGTACTCAACAGTTCTTTCCTTCAGAAGTGATTCCATCATTTTCACTACCACTAAGGTCAAACTGACAGGTCTGTAGTTTCCTGCCTCTGTCTTGCTTCCACTTTTGTGAAGGGGAATCACATCCACCCTCCTCCAGTCCTTAGGTATCACACCATCCTCCCATGATTTTTTAAAAAGGGTAGTCGGTATCATTTATGAGGTGAGATCACAAGAAGGCTACATTGAAAATTTGGGGTAAAATTGGTACAGTTATGAACATACGTTGCAATTTGTCTATGGTCTCTCATAACTTCAGTAATTTTAAATATTTTGACCCCAGATTGTTAAAATAGCCATTTTGTCACACCACCTGATGAACGACTTTTGCCATTTTTCAAATTCTGGTCAAAATGTGTTTTTACACCTGTGGCACAGAATGACATTTTGGTGGCATAAAATCACATTTCCGTGGGGATGTGAAAATTTCACCTATCGGGTACATGAGGTGGGGTAACAAAAAGGCTATGTGGAAATTTTGGTGCACAGATATGGTTAAATGGCCAGGTTATAACTGAATGTTGCAGTATTTCAACGTTCACTCATAACTTCTCTAATTGTTAATATTTTGACACCAAAATTTTAACATGACCATTTTTCCACACCACCTCATAAATGTGAGAGGTATTATATTTTTTTAATTCTGGATGAGATGTCTTTCAGCACTGATGGTGCGAAATTACAATTTGGCCAATATACTCTAAATGCTACATGTCATGTTTATAAGGGCAGTGATACAATGACTGTCTTGAACATTTGGGATCAAAATAAAAAAAAGTAAAGTGTGAATGTGTGAAGAGTGAATTTGTGAAGAGTGAATGTGCCAGGTCCTGCACTTCTGTTGGCAGACAAATTCTTCCCATGGCATAGGAACAAAATGGTCCTGCACATCTGCACCTGTTCATGTAGTTCCAAAAGGGACCTGTGTGAATGAGAACATGATTCCGCTATCTCAAAAAGAAAGGAAATTATTTGCAAAAAACTTAGTTAATGTACCAGTTAGGGTAACTTAACACCACAAAAGTAAGGAAACATGGTGTTAAGGTTTCCAACTTTAACTCCACAACCCAACCCAAAGCAGCAAAAGGAAAACAAAATATATTATGGTTTTGGCTATCTTGAGCCTTGGCAAATCAGGGGTGGGACCTTCCTTGGGGTTTTCAACTGTAACACTCATTCCATTCTGTGAGCAAATAAGGTCAGATGGGATCTGTTTTCTTTAGGCAGGGTTAGGGTCAAAAAGCCACAAAAGGAGGGGAATGTGACAGTAGTTTTTTTTTTTTACCATAATGACCACCACTACTCTCATCCCCAAACTTTATAACCCAAGACCAAACCATGTCCCACAGATCTGCTACTTTAAGCTACATGTCTGGAGGCATGCCCCCAAGTCTGCTGTTTCACATTGGATCCACAGGATTTTGGAACTGTAGCCTGAAGCAATAGACCCACAGAACATGTCTCCAGACCTTTAGTGTGGCCCTGTATCAGGGTAGGGGTTGCAAGATGCAGCATGGGTATTAGGGTAGACAGAACCCTAGTGCCATATTTCTCTCCTTTTGTGGCTTTGTTACCCTAATGTTATGCATTAATGTAGTTTTTTCATTTTTTAAGAAAGAAGAGTTTTAACATGCTTCACACAAAGTCCTGTAGGCCCTGTGTGATGCAGGAGGGGAGTCCTAATTTTCTTCATTCAGGACCCTCTGGGCCCTGTACATCAGTACTTGTTTTCTGTGTGTAGGGCTCCACAAGCCCTGTGCAAAGCAGGAAATGAGACATAACTTTCTTAGTACACTATTTTGTTCATGTTGTACTTTAATTGTAGTATAAAATGCACGTGATGATTTATTTTGGTCATGCTGCCAACTGTTTGTGTGTGTTTCACAGCTATAAACATTTTGTTTGCGTGGGACTTAATTAATTTTTCTTGGCAGTTTTTACAATTCCCTAAGTAACTCACAAACCAGGGCCAGTCTGCCAGTGCAGTGTTAGCACTACTGCTTGTGACGCTGATGACCCAGGTTCAGGAATGAGCTTGGTGCATCAGAGGGCCAGCCAGAGGGAGGAGGATTAAGCATCAACAGAACTGCTCTCCACCTTCTCTAGGAGGGTTGAGGCATACAGAATGCATCTGATCCTAGCAGCAGCTAGGATTGAGGGAGCCTGGAACCACATACACAGTGGGAGGGGAAGGGTTGTCACTATGTGCTGGCACAGCTGATGCCATTGCATGCCCACTACCCTGGAGCAAGCTGGTAAAGCAGAAAGCCACTTCTGGTGACAGGGAGAGGATGCTCTGCCAGCTCCCCCACTTCAACTCTGGGTCTAACCTGCCTGTGGCTGGACCTCCCAGAGCTTCATCTCCACCACAGATAACCAGACTGAGTGGGGCAGTACTGAGGAATCTTGTCCTGGAGGGCCCACTGTGGTGCGTCATTTGTGGCCTGGGAGCCTGGTATCAGGTAGGAGGAAATCAGGAGGACAGTAGGAGGTGCTGCAAGGGCTAACGGCTACCATGCTCAGGGACAGAGAAGGATCATAAACAGAATCAAAAAAAAGTAACTCACAAATCAAAAACAAAAAAGTGTTGGGATAAGGGCTATCATGCCTCAGGGCAGAGAAGGAGCATGAAAGTAATTTAACAAAGTAACTCACAAACCAAAAAAAAAGTGTTTTTCAATTTTTTTATTGTGTTAGTGACTATTTTTATCTTGGTGTTTTTTTTGTTATATCTTACCAAGGGCACATGCTGGACAAGATTCACAAAGAAAGCCAAAAATCCCACAGCTGTGGGAAAAAGGCCTGCAGCACTGTGGAAATGCAGTTGCATGATATTCTTAATGAAAAATTTGAGCAGGTGCGGAATTCTGTAAAAATCCCTGCAGTTGCAGAAATTTAGCAGGTGTAAAAATTGAGCAGGTGCTGAAAATCTGCAACTGTGGATCTGCAGCTGTAGAAATGGCTTAGGAGGCACAGCAACACTGAACCTAATGAGCTGGAGCAGCAGACTTTAACATATTTGCGATAGCATGAAGCTGCAAGCACCCACAGAGAGACCAGCAACCAGTCCCTTAACTGGGACCACTTCAGCACCACAGGTACAAGCACTACCATGGCACCACAGTGGCAGACTGTCACTGCTGGTCATCCATCCTTGGGGTGCTCCTGTTGCCTGCAGGGGTAGCACTTGCTGCAGGTTGGTCAGGCCCTACTGCCTATGGTGCTCCATCATGGGCTGCACTGGGTCTGGTGGTTGTTGTCTGTTACCATTTCATGGCAATGTATGCTATTGTTGCTGTAACAGCAGCCACTGCTATACACACAAGGATGCTATTACTGGTGCCTCACCTCCACCATGATTGATTTCAATTGTTGGGGGGCACTACTGCAGTTTGCCAAGGGAGATCTGCACTTCACTCCACTATATGTAACATTTTTTCCGCAACTGCAGAAAAAACCTGGTTGAGAATAGCCTTTGAGGGGCTGTGCCTTACTTATCTCACACCTTTTTTTTCCTCAGGGACTTTCGCAGCTGCACTTTTTTCCACAGTACGTAGTGTTTTTTTCCCACAGCCACAGAGATTTTTGTGAATAGCACTCAGAGCAATCTCCCCTTTTTTTCCATAGCTAAGGCAGTTTTGGGGACTTAGGGAGGATTTGCACCTTCAGAAAGCTTTATGGATCCAGCCCGCTGTCTCTTATGAATGCTCTGTGGAGCTGTGTGAAATGAGAAAATTCCAGATTCACAGAATTTTTAATGAAATGTTATGAAATTTCACAACATTTTATGTTGACGAACAAATAGAGTAGTTGCCGTATTGGTCCTAGTAAGAACAGATCCAGAAGCAAATGGTGTGATACCTTTTATTGGACCAACACAGATGTTACAACAGAAGAACAAAGTG
This sequence comes from Neoceratodus forsteri, assembly GCA_016271365.2. Taxonomy (NCBI): domain Eukaryota; kingdom Metazoa; phylum Chordata; order Ceratodontiformes; family Ceratodontidae; genus Neoceratodus; species Neoceratodus forsteri. Next base: position 232,309,056 of record JADMNL010000028.1, read on the forward strand.
CTCTAGCTTTCAGACCAACCAAGTCCTTCTTCAGAAGCTTTATGACAGTTATTTAGAAAATCCCATACTATTAACACCCAGATAATGCATAAAAAACAGAAATAATTTTTATTGGTTTAACATATTTATTTGAAACGTAACAGAAGATTACGTCAGAGAAGTTAATTAACACCAGGATGCTTTTAGCTGAGAAGCCCTCTGAAGGTCAAAAGTTATCAAGAAATAGCAACAAGCAGAGAGTTCTCCTTACATAAATTTTAAAATGTCTCAGTATGTTTCAAGAAAACAGTTTACTGATAAATCCTTAGGATACTATTCTCCCCAATTACATGTAAGATGAGGAGCTTACAATTTTAATTGTAAGTGTCTTTGTGTTTTAAAGAACACAGTCAATGAAAGGCTTGCGGATAATAAATACATGCTAAAATAAGGCCTAATTGCAAGTTAAAAACAAGCCCCAAAATTAAAATAAACAGAAATTATATGTATATGGCATACAGAGGGTTTAAAGTGACATTTACTCAAAGTGAGCAAATGTTTCACACAAAATGTAATATAGAACTTAGCTTGAAACATTTTCACAACTATACTCTCAACCAGTTAATACATTCCATAAACTTTGAGGTCTTCAGTGTTGTAACAGGATTTAAAGCAGCAGTACTATAAAAAAAACTGTGCTTTTCTGACAGTTTATTCCCTATGACTGCTGATAATATACCTGATACATTTTTCTGCCAGCATTGTACTATCTCTGAGAAATTTGTTCAGTTATTCTCTGCTTTTGTTTACATTTCTGCCACCAAGTACATTGCATTGAAACCCCCTCTGCTGCCAACTGCGGATGTGTAGGACTGGCAGGGACATAAGGAATGAACAGCACAGGGTCCCACTGCTGTAGTCAAAAGACATGATGTGACCTGAAGGAAAAGCGCAGCAGAAAATTAGTCAGCTGCCATATTTATTGTGGCACCACGACAATTAAAATAAATGGCAAATATCTAAAAAACTAAAGATGTCCGAAAAAAAATATTTGCAGGTATGGAAACTGGAACTTTGGCTTCATGCCTAGAGCCAAAAAGCAGAATTTTGAAAGATCACTTCCTGAGTTGTTACTAGTGCTGTTTTAATACATGATAATATCAATTGTAAGTATAAGTGCCGAATAAAAAAAAATACAAAACTACTTGTCAAAGACCCCCAAGAAATTGAGACCATGAGACTGATATGTACAGATTTCAATACACTGTCAGTGTATAACAAACATGTACAGAATCAGTCTAAGGAATCTAAATAAAAAGTCATAGAAATAAAATCACCCAGCCCCCCCTTCCCTGGCAAAAATAACTAATAGGAATGAGATATATGTACAACAGTCCTAATACATCATCATTCACACCAGTCTTTGCAGTATTTACCCAATGGAATTAAACCTTTCATGAACCTCCAAGTAAATGAGATATGCATCTTAATATGTATAGAATTTAAACTTGTGGCAGTATGTAATCCAACCACTGACAACTAGTAGAAGGAAGTAAAATGTTCAGTATATGAGAACTAAGAGTCCTAGCCACTGTAACACCATTATGTCATCTGCCTGAATAAAAGCCTACCTCATTTATGTGGGTGTTGGGGTGTTTTTCGTGAGTATAGTGGGTGTGGTTATTGTGGTGATATTGAGGTAGGCTTTTATACAATCAGATGACATGGTGTTACAGTGGCTAGGACTCTTAGTTCTCGCATATAGTGAACATTTACTTCCTTCTACTAGTTGTCAGTGGTTGGATTACATACTGTCACTTTTTTAAATTCTGTACGTATTAAGATACATATCTCATTTACTTGGGGGTTCATGAAAGGTTTAATTCCATTGGGTAAATACTACAAACACTGGTGTGAATGATGATGTATTAGGACTCTTGTACATATATATCATTCCTACTAGTTATCTTTCTCAGGGAAAGGGGGGCTGGGTGATTTTATTACTAAGAGTTTTTATTCAGATTCCTTAGACTGATTCTGTACATGTTTGTTGTACATCAATACTGTATTAAATTTGTACATATCAGGCTCATGGCCTCAATTTCTTGGGGGTCCTTGTCAAGTAGTTTTTTTTTTATTTGGCACTTATACTTACATTGATATTATCATGTATTAAATCGTGTTACAACACTGAAGGCTTTAAAGTTTATGGAATGTATGAAACATTTGCTCACTTTGAGTAAACGTCACTTTAAACCCCATGTATGCCATATATATATATGTATATATATATAATTTCCGTTTATTTTAATTTTGGGACTTGTTTTTAACTTGCCATTAGGCCTTATTTTAGCATGCATTTATTAGCCACAGGTTTGCCTTTCATTGACCATGTTCTTTAAAACACAAGGATACTTGCAATTAAAGTTGTAAGCTCCTTATCTTACATGTAATTAGGGAGAATAGTATCTTCAGGATTTTTTATCAGTAGATTATTTTCTTGAAACATACTGAGACATTTTAAAATGTATGTGAGAACTCTCTGCTTGTTGCTGCTTCTTGATAACTTTTGACCTTTGGGGGGCTTCTCAGCTAAAAGCATACTGGTGTTAATTAGCTTCTCTGACGTAATCTTCTGTTATGTTTCAAATGAATATGTTAAACCAATGAGAATTATTTCTGTTTTTTATGCATTTTCTGGTTGTTAATAGTATGGGACTTTCTAAATAACTGTCATAAAGCTTCTGAAAAAGGACTTGGTTGGTCCAAAAGCTAGATCACTTTGTTCTTTTGTGGTAACATCTATGTTGGTCCAATAAATGGTATCAACCCGTTTGCTTCTGGAAGTAAATTTTATGGAATTTCATCAAACTTTCATGGAATTGTTAACATTTATTCATGTGGTCATAACTCAGCAATCTATTGAGTTAGAGCTATAAACTTTAACATGATTAATGTCTAGTATGGATTCTAAGGAAATACCAAATATAATGCAATTAGGATGGATTGTCTCAAAAGTATAGGTGCTCAAAGTCTACCATTTTGTGTGTGGGAAAATGGATGAAAATTGTTATCTGCATATACCTCAGCTGTCATCTGGGCCAGAGATCTTAAATTTGGCAGAATTACTTGATTATATAAGTTCTAACAGTGTGCCAAATTTCATGACAGTATAATGGAATGTTCTTAAATTATAGGTGCTTAAACGCTGTCATTTTATTTTTGTAAGAAATTTCATGAAAAATGATATCTGCCCACACCTCAACCAGATATTGGGCCAGAGATCTTAAATTTGGAATGCTTACTTGATGATAGGTGCTCTAAAAATGTGCCAGATTTCATGACATCAGGATGCATTGTCTCAAAATTATATATGCTTACAATCTGTCATTTTATTTTTGGTGGGAAATTTCATTTACAATTTTACCTGCATATAACCTTGGCACCTTTGGAGCTAGAGATGGGTAAATTAGCACAAGTAACCTTTTTGTAATGGTTATAGAATCTTTTAAATATAGAGAGAATTGGATTAAAGATTTTTAAGTTACAAGGGTTCAAAAGTTTATTATGTAAATATTTGCAAAAGTTTGTGAAAACTCAAAAATGTGGATGTTTGCAACTTCTCTTCTCTTGCAGGCATATATGTAACATTTGACATGCATATCTAATGTGTATTCTGGTGCCTAGCACAACTGGATAAATTGGTTTAGCAGTTTTAAATATACAGTGGAAACAATATTGGTAACATTGTCTCAAATATTTATGGTTGCATATAGAAGAAACATCCAGTATTCTTTTTATTGAATTTAATATTCACAATTAATGTATCACTACTTCATTGATAAGCCAGGCTGAGCCTTTTGAAGTCCTGCTTTTCCTCTCTGGTTGACTAATTTGCTCCCCCTTTTCTCTCAGCATATCCAGATTGACTCAGTAGAACTACTGATCCCACTGATATCCTCTTTGTTCTTTACAGTGACAAAAATCCCTTAAAACCAGAGCTATCTACTCCTTTTCTTATCAATATATCCTGTTGGAATAGGCATAATTCTTCCTTCCTTCCTTGTGCCCCAGACATTATCTTCCCCCACTGCATTGTTTTGAGTACCTCTAGGGTAGGAAACAGTAATCCAGTACAAGGACTTGCGGGCAGGCTAAATGGGCCAGACAGCCCTTATCTGCCGACAATGTCTGTGTTTCTATGGTCCAGACCTGCACATACTGTATGTCAGGCTCCCTGGATCATCAATTTGCTTAGTGTGATCCTGATTCCTTATATATCCTGCATAGAATTTGGAATTGTTGACACTCCATGCTTCCTTGCTCCAACTGGGGGGTCTACCATTGGTGTGCTACCCAGTTCCGCTGTCCATTTCTTGGGAAAATTATGCATCTAACTCCAGCAACTGTTGACCCCTTGCACTAATTTACTGTCATATCCCTACCTTTTAATTTGAATCCCTAGATAAGGCTGAGTGAAATTAGCAAATTCCAGTGTTATGGAATTTTCATGAATTTTCACAATGTTCACAAAGACCCATGACATTTGACTTTAACTACAGATGTTATTTTAACAATTTTTGGCAGCATTCAATTATTAAAATTGACTCACATTCCTCTTTTAAGGTCAAAGAACCTACCAAATTTAATGGCACTGCATTGTATAGTGTAAAAGTTTCAAGGGTTTATAAATTTGTAGTTTACATTCTTGCAAAATGCCATTTTAAAATTTTGTGAAATTTTGACTACTTTTAATTCACTTCCATTTAAAGCTGTAAGTATAAACTATGTCAGAAATGACCACGTGGTGTAGTAGTTTAAATGTTTAAAATCTAGTTAAATTTGGGTATGTTAAAAATTAGAGAGAAATAACAGAAATTTTAATTTTAGGAATGTTTGGCAGGCTTGTTTGAAGCTAGAAATCTGAAACTATGTACAAATATAAATGTAGTGAAAATCTGTATAGCTGTACAATTTTATAACATTTCAATTAATACTATCAAAATTTTACTAAAATAACCACATCTAAATTTTGGCAAAATGTTTAGCTACCTATAGCTTAGCCACATTTGAAGTTTGAAGACTTAAAACTTGGTGCACAAAAGTCCACAGCTCACCTTGACCCCTGGTTGTGCTATTTTTCACTTACACATGTAGGTCTATCCTGTGGATTCTGCACTCATTACAGTCCTGCTCATGCTTTGTCCCATTTGGGACTAAAACTCTTGTAAATGAGTAGAAAAAAGTAATTCCTGAAAAATGGAGCAAACAGTTGTGGTGCAGTACTGAAAACAAGTCGGTGGTGACAGTTAGCACCATGCTAAGCAGGGACTGTAATGAGCACAGACTCCACAGGATTCATCTTTGGCAAATGCATCCCCCAAGAAGGGTGTTGTGTACCCCTTAAAAGCTTATCAATGAAGAGGTCCTAGATATAGATTTGATGTGCTTGGGGTGCAAGCCATCCTAAGTAAGTATATAATTTACAGTGGTGGGTTCAATAGCAGCCAGAATGAATTGACAAATACTACTGTAAACCATGTTGCCACTCATGAATAAAGAGGCTTGGAGGCACTCATGAAAAGAAATCTGATTATACAATCACAGCATGTGTAATAACTCCTATATATGTAAATAAGTTGGGAGCCCCGCTGCAGTAGTAAGACAGCATAAGTAGTGGTGGTAAATGTATGGGCTCTGCCCACCCTGGAGTTTCTGGTGATCTATAGTGTCCAGTAATGACAAAAATAAACATTAATGGACTTCGGAGTACTAAGCAACTGAGTCAGTAGTTTCAGTGACAATACAGAATTCATCCCAAATGCTGAAACATAGCGCATCTGTTCCAGTTATAAAGTCCACATTTTTCAGCATTAAGAAAATACAGTCCTAGTATTTCTGTTCAAGAGAATAGTAGAGACTTCATTAAAACTGATGATCCACAGTTCTGCAAACTTCAGGGCAATGGAATTGTCAGACATCATAGGTGAACTTAAACTTAGGTTTCCACAACAACATGATGCAAATCTCCATTACCATCACAACCAGCTACTGCTATTAAATATAGTAACTGTTTTTTATATTTTCTCAGCTTGTCAAAGTGACTATTTTTCTCCTTTGAAGAAGATTGTGATACACTGTATAACAAATGAGGAAGTGCCAGATTGGACTACATCCACATCATTCTTGTTTTGGTTTTGCAAAATACTGTCCAGATTTTCCACTAATAATAACATTGATCCCATTCTCACCTACAGACTGTGTGGCACCATTTGACTGATATTTCAAGTGACACCCATAAGGTTTGGACACAGCTATGAACCTCTGGAGGGCAGCTGCCTCACTGGCAGTGGAGGGATTCAGATCTACAGCCCCTATGGAAGGAAAGATCCTGCTTTGCTCAAGTGCTTAATGGGAGACTGTTAACCTTTGCAACCAAATTTAATCTGTTCTCAACTGAAAGGGTTTACAGTGTCTGAAAGAAAAAATACTATTTTGCATTTCACAAAAATTACCTTTTATTGTGTTTTTTCATTTAAAAATTGGATGGTAAGGAGGCAGTATAGTGCAATGGTTTAAGGCTCTGAGCTGCAAACCTGGGTTTGAATCCCATAGGCCCCACTTGCATACTGTGTGACCCTGAGCAAGTGACTTAACTTTCTTGTGCTCCCAGGTTGCACCTGTAAACAAGCTTTCAGTTCAGTGCGTCTCTCCTGGTTAAAAAAATGCACACAGTTCATCTGAATAGGTTACCCTGTTTTGGTTTGACACCAGTATAGCACCAAGCTATAGTTTCTTTCTTTCTTTTTTTATTTTTTATTTTTTTACAATTTTTAATAGATGTTAATGTTTTGCAATGCTGTTAATTTTCCCCTTTGGCATCACTCAGTGAAATGAATGTTTTTGCTTCTTTGAAACTATTTTTCTGTTTATGTGTCTGTTGAAAGTGGCAGGCACTGACAGCTGCAGTTTCTAGTGATACAGATAGGCCCGGGACTTGCTAGTAATGCTTACCATTTGTAGCACCTAATGCAAGAAATTCTTTGCCTTTTGCATGGCCCCTACCACTACTTTATGCCAACGTTATTGCATGCATCTTGAATTTGAGGGTAAAGAAAAAGATACAGTGAATAATTAAAATAGTGGAGTCCAATGATTTTCCTGATAAAACCACAAGGAGTGCCAGGTGTATGTCCTAGGGAATTCCATAATAAAATACACAGATGAGTATATCGGTAGGCTGGTTAAGATGAATGGGACTACCAGTAGCTTTTCTGGGGCAATGATTGCTGCTATTGACAGACTGTCAGGAAACATTCCAAAGGATGTAGGTGAAAATCCACTAGTAGTGGTACATGTGGGCACCAATAATGTGGGGAGACACAATACTGAAGAAATAAAGGGTGAATGCATGAGGCTATGTGAAACATTGGATAAGATGGGATGTGAAATTGTAGTATCAGAAATACTTTCTATCCCAAGAGCCAGCAAACAGAGGTATAGTGGAGCCAAAATAATAAATGAGTGGCTTAGAAAATGGACTCTGAGTAAAGGGTACAGATGTGCAACTGATTGGGAGAGATTTGAAAACAATAATTTATTTCTATAGTTGGGATAGATTGCACCTAAATAAGCATGACAATGTGGCATTTGGGAAAGAAATTGAAGCAACAGTTATAAATATTTGAAATTTGAAATAAAGGAGGGCTCGGGTTTCAAACAACACTACTTTTGAGATGAGAAGAGGGGACCATAAGACAAATTATGGTATTAATTTCTACCTGGTTAATGCAAGGAGTCTCAGCATTATAAAAACAATCTGAACCAGAAATAATATTGTCTAAGGAACACATAGACATACAGCAATCACTGAAACATGATGGGACAGTACAAGTGAATATTTTGAGCTGTTTAATAGAAATAGATAGAACAGGAAGGGTGAAGGTGTTTGTGTCTATGAAAAGGAGTATATGGGGGTGCTCCGAACTGAGCAATATTAAGAAAGAAAATACAGCCACAGAAAACATCTGGTTACAGTTGCAAACAGAAAAAGGTGAAAAGATAATACTGGCAATATTCAGGCACTAAGCAGTGAACAGGGGTTCAACCAGGACATATTAGAGGAAATTACTAGAACATCAGATATGGGTGATTTATTAATAGTGGGAGACTTTAATCTACCAGATATAAAGTGGAGTGGTTTAACTGGTGGCTCATAGTAGGAGATGGACTTCATGGAAACACTTTTAAGTAGTGGGCTGGAGCAAAAAGTTATAAAACCAAAAAGGGAATGCAACATTTGGGACCTTATTAAAACCTACCTATATTCAGAAATGAATAATATAGAGAGAGGAGAAAATCTCAATGCCAGTGATCATAACAGTATAACATTCAAAGTGAATACAAAAATAGTCAGAACAGAAAGGACGACAGTAGCCAGAAATTACTTCAGGGCTGATATAAACAACATAAGAGACAGTCTACTCAGATGGGACTGGAAAGAACCAGAAGGAAAAACAGTAGAGGACTGCTGGTCAATTATTAAAAACAAATTATTTGAGGTGGAGAATATAGCGGTGATTAAAAAGATCTATAACAATAGGGGGAAGATTCCATTATGGCTAACGGGATATGTAGGCAGATCAGCACAAAAGAGAGAGCATATGCAAAATCAAGAGTAATGCCTAGTGAAGCAGATGGATCTAAATATAGGTTGCACTTAAAAAAGGCAAGCCAAGTGATAAAGAAGAAAAGAGCAAAGCTGGAATTTAAAACAGCACATACAAAGGATAATAATAAAGCATTTTTGCCCATGTAAAGAACAGCAAAGGATCAGGGAGGTCAGTAAACCCAATAATGAGTAATAGAGAGATGCTTACAGAAACAAGTACGATTTTTACTTCTGTTCTGTTTTCAACAACAACAAAAAAAACAAATCCGCAGGTATTACCAAGTGATGAGGCAATAATAACAACAACCGACTGGCATATTATGGCCACTGGTAAGTCTGTTGACATCAGAATCGGTGTGGCCTATAAAACCAGCCATGTCCTGACGCCTTCTGCCGAACTTGTCATCATCCATGGTATCCTGCTCCTGGCCTTCTCTTATGGTACCATCACCTACCTAAATGCATTTGGGACCCTACTTAGGAAGTGGGATACCACCTACAACAGTATCTGCAGATATGCCTCTGCCTCCCCTCAGTTGAAACATCATTTTCAGCTCTATACTGACCTTAATTGGCTATCCTCCTCTTCCTTCTGGCTCCTTGCACTTGGCTTCCTTACAGACAGCATTATTAGAGCAGGTATCCCTGTCTGTCTAGCCTTCCTGTCATTCCCTTAGCCCCCCACCCATAGCCTTCGATCAGCTTATAGATCTCTTCTTCATGGTCCAAGATGCAAAACTCTCAAGTGAAGTACAGCCTTCTCCCATGTGGTGCCCAAACTCTGGAACTCCCTGCCCCTGGCAGTTCATCTAGCTCCTGTTCATGCCCAGTTCAAAAACAATTATAGCTCCTTCCTTAGCAGCCAGGCCTCCTGCTTCTGTTTTAACACTCCCTGTTCTTCCAACCTCTCACCTTATATGACCCCTAGGCTGCCTATTGTTTTTCTTAATCTTCCTTAGAAATTATCCTTGATTAGCACTTTTGCCTTATGTTTATTGCTGTACTCTGCTCATGCATTATTTACCTGTATTGTATACCCTGCTGCTTGCTCATTGCGCTTGTCTTGATTGTACTTGAATGCAAATGTTTCTCACTGTAAGTACTTTGTATATTCATACTTGGAATTGTAAGACAACGGAAAGAGTAAGCCCAAATAAGTTGTCCCCACTACTCAGTGGAAGTAACCAAAACTACCAACCAAAATATGGTAGTCTAACTTTGCCTTGAAAGTGTTGAAACAGGATGCACCAACCACATCTCCAGGCAACTTGTTCCATAATCTAATTACTCTAGGTATGAAACTATGGCTCCATATATCAGTCTTGCACTGTATTTCAGCTATCTGCTTTTTATGTCCTCTTATTTTTATTTATTTTTTTGTATTATTGATTTTCTGCCCTATGTGCAACCACCTCAGCCACTCCTTCAGGCTGTGCCAAGGCTGCATCTGATCTGTCTTGTTCCCAACCCCCAACCCTCATATTGTAGTCATCCCCCAGGGTAACCTGGACATAACCCTTCACCAGGCAGGTCCCCTCCTCCAAGGGGGAAGGCACCAGAGGGGCAGGCTAGCACAATATTTGAACCTCGGAGAACTGCCCAGGGACCGGGAGCTCTGGGACATTGACGGCATCAGATCACCAGGCGGCCATCATCTTGCTGAACTCGGAGCCATTTTCTGCTTTTCTGGTGACATTCCCTTGCTTTGTGTCTGCCCTGCCCCAGGTCTCTACTGGAGGCCACTGCAGAGTGATGCATTCCTGCTACCCACCCCAGGAGAGGAGAGCAGTCTTACAGATGCTCAATCCTCTCATTCTTCTGCCAGCCCCCGGTGTCTCAAGTACATTGCCGAACCAGGGTCACTGGCATGACTCAAGGTAAGGTGCCAGCGCCTCAGCCCTCTGCACCACCGGGCTGGCTGTTTATGGTCCTCTTAAATTCTATTTTTTGCTCCCTACAGTATATATTAAATTCAGCTCACTCCTTAGCACATCATCTTTAAGTAGTTTATATAATATTATATCCTATCATAGTACAAGCCTATCCTCGAAAGTATCCACCACTCCCCCAAGTTTAACATCATCAGTAAACTTATTTAGCTTGTTCTCACTGTTGATGTTCAGATCCCTAATAAAGATGTTAAATGACAATGGTCCCAGCACAGAACCCTGTGGCACTCCACTAGTAGCCACTGCCTTATCAGATACATAACCTTGTATTCTCACTGATTGTGTCCTTTCCATTAACCAGCACTTAAGCCACCTAATTATAGTGCAATTGATACCTTAGTCTCAATAATTTAGAAATCAGAATCCTGTGAGACATAATATCAAAAGCTCAGCTAACATCCAGCATTACTACATCCACCATCTTCCCCTGATCCACACGGCTACCTACATAATGATAGAAACTAATTAAATTAGTGTCACAGGATCTATGCTTTGTAAATCCATGTTGCAACTCATCAAGTAAATTCATGTCTACCAAATAGTTCCTAATTTCATCAGAAATGATCCCTTCAATTAATTTGCCAACTATTAAGGTCAAACTTACTGGTCGATAATTAGTTGCATCAGCTTTATTACCCTTTTTTAAAAATTGCCACCATGGTAGCTTTTCTCCAATCTTTAGGAACATAACCTTCGTTCAAGGATTTTAAGACCTACGTCAGCAATAATTGGTGCCAATTATTTTCCCAGCTCCTTAATAAATCTGGGGTGCAAGCCATCAGGGCCAGCTGATTTGTTGACCTTGAGAGCTTTAATTTTACTGTAGACCTTATCAACTGTAATAAACTCAACTGATGCAGAAAACCCACTATCTGGCAGGATAGTTACAGCATTAGGATCGTCCTTGTTAAAAACCTTACTGAAGAACTTAATAAAAGAGCTACTGACACATCTTGGTAGAGATGTGCTAATAGTGCCATATCCTGCCTACAGTACCTCCCAGTACAGAGGGTACCACAAACGGAGGTACTGTAAGACAATATTTTACAGTAAAGATGTGGCAGAGCACAATGCGCGCCCATGCCACAGCATCAGGTCCCCTTCCCAATCCAAACCTGAGAATGACGTCAGGTCAGGATGGGGACTTGGCTAAATTCCATTTCACCAGTGACAGTGCTGTGGAATTAGCATTTCACTGGTGAAATGCCACTTTTGCCAGCGAAATGCTAATTCCATGGCACTTTCACTGGCAAAATGGAATTTCACCAGGTCCCCATCCTGACCTGACATCATCCTCAGGTTTGGATTGGGAAGAGGACTTGATGTTGTGGTGGGGGGGTGCACTGAACTCTGCTGCATCTTTACAGTAAAATATTGCCTTAGAGTACCTCCGTTTGCGGTACCTTCTGTACCAGGAGATACTGTAGGCAGGATAGGGCACTACCAGTACATCTCTACCAAGACGTGACAGTTGTTCTTTAAAGTCCCTGGCCATATCATCTGGTTTGGTGAAAACTACACCATCAATTTTAAGTGGGCCAATGATCCAGTTATTTCCTCTCTTATTATTGATGTAGGAGAAAAAGCCTTTAGTATCAGATTTTGTAGCAGCAAATCTGAACTCTACTTGTTTCTTTGCTCTCTTAATCTCATTTTTGAGGAGATGCAGTGTCTTCCTGTAATTATTCTTATTCTTATTTGACAGTTAACATTTCATTCTTTTATAATGTAACCACTTCGTTTTACTCAATTTAATGATCCTTCGATTTAGCCATGATGGCTTTTTACCTCTGTTATTATGCACAATTCTTGTCGGGATATGTTTAGCAACCATATAATTTATAACTTCTACAAACAGATCCCAACATAATTCAGTTGATAAACCATCTGTCATAGTCTTCCAGTCGATTTGTAATAGATCCTTCCTTATTGCTGTAAAATGAGCCCTATTATACAGTATCTCAGTTATTATTCCCCATGTATTTTACTTAACCCTATTAATTTGAAATGTAATAAGATATAATATATAATGTGCCATTGCTCATTGTTTACTCTGTATCTTTGTAATCATTGTATCTATGTAATCCTTGTAATCTCCCAGGTCATACCTGAAAATATTCATTTTTTGGCTATGGCACCTTCCCGGTAAACAAAAACTAAATAAATATATTTACAGGAAAAAAGCTACTGTCAGTTTGAAACAAAATCAGAACAGATAAATCACCTGGCCCAATAGGTTGCACCCAAAATTGCTTAAAGAAACTAAGGAATGTATCATAGGTCCTATAGCTATGTTTTTTAATAAGTCTTACAATGAGTGAAAAGTTTCTGCAGATTAAAAATTGACTATTGTAGTTCCTATTTATAAAAAATAAACAAAAATCTGGTCAAAAATTATAGGTCAGTCAGCTGAACTACTATCCTCTCTAAAGCATTAGAGACACTAACAAGAGACAGACTGTTGGGAGATATAAAGTCAAAGAGATAGAAGATTGTACACAGAATGGCTTCAGGACAGCAAGGTCCTTCACAATGAATGTAATCATTTTTTATGAAAAAGTGAGCAGAAGCTTGGATAGAAATATCCCAGCCAATATCATATTTCTCAACCTTAAAAAGGTGTTTGATAAAGTGCCACACTCAGCGCTGATTAGTAAAATGGAACATATGGAGATTGATAAAAAAAAATCAACATGGGTAAATAAATGATTGGATATGAGAATTCAGCATGTCAGAGTAAAATATACAGGTATACCATCAGATGTGGGTCAGGTGATGAGTGGGATTTCACAGGGCTCTGTCCTGTGATGCACACTTTTCTCGCTATACAGCTGTGATATGCATGTTCAGGATGAGAACTGGTTAAAAAAAGTCCTGATAACACTAAGATGGGAGGCAAGTGGACATGGTCAGCAAATATGAAACACTGATAAAGGACCTGAAGGTGATCAAAACTGTGCAAATAAAACAGAGAATAATAGATGGGCATCGGTTTCTAACCAGGTTGTATTCACTTCAAGAGGTTGCCAAGGCAGCATTGTAAACCTTGAGAGTGCAGCTCAAGAGGTTTACTGCTACCATGGCAACCTCAAGAGGTGAATTCAGTCTGGTTATTAACTGATGCCCATCCATTAGGTTTTATAGTGTATGAGCACCAGTTAAGCAAAATCCATCCTTACTTGTCAGTTTATTTTATGTTGGGGCACTCTCCTTCAGTGTAACTCTCCCCCTTGTGGCCCTTTGTCAGGATTCAGAAGTCTATAAATTATGGGAGGTGTGCATGTGCATATATAAGGATGTTGTTATGGTATCAATGTGACATAGTCAAGAAGGGTTAAGAACTTTTTGACTTCACAACAATACCATAACAACGTTATAAAAAGTTTGATTTCAGGAAATAAGGGCTCTCCGTACATAATTACAAAATTACTTTTAACACTGTTGTGTGTGGCAGTACATCTGGGATGCAATAATCCAAGGAAAGAATATTGCAGGTATATAGAGGTGAAAATATTAAGAGAAGCTGATACAGAAAGAGACTTAGGCATATTACTCAATAATGACCAGTCCCAGGAAAAACAATGTAATAGGATTACTACAAGAGTAAATAGATTAATTGGTAGCATACAATAATCATACATAAACTGGACAGAACAATGTATGCCACTATATAAAATATATGTGTGACCTCACTTAGGCAACAGAACCGCCTTCTGGAACCCTAATTTAAAATGGGATAGAGCCTTACTGGAAAGGGTACAATGGTTGATCCTTGAATTAAGAATGAGGACACATGAACAGTGGATGAAAAAACTAGGATGTTTTGCACTGGAGCAGAGAAGAATTACAAGGGATATGCTACAGCTCTACAAAGTTCTAAGGATCAGAGAATTAATGGCCCAATTTGGTTTAGAATATAAAGACAGAAATAACATTGAGATCACACAATGGGCAACTAAATCAAAAACATGCCAACAAGAATTGCAGGAGGGATTTTTTACACATAGCGCAGTAAGACAATGGAATACATTTCCAAGGGAGGCAGTAGAGGCAGACACTTTTGAGAAATTGAAGAAAATTATTGATAAATACATCCTCAGAAATTGAGGAAGTGATTATGTCCACTGGGACTGGGAGACAGATCAAATTGACAGAAAGCCTTCTGCTATCTATCTAAGTATTGTACCAAGTATAGAAGAGAATTTGTTTTTATGTTGGTATCATTCCATCTCTTTTCACAGTTAGCTCAGTGTGTGTGTAGGAGCAATCCCCATGAAGGTAGCCTGTCTCTTGACACTGTCACATTAAATACTGTACTGTCCCCCCCAATTAGCAATACCCTGTGCCTATATAATGTATGTCAGCTGTCACGTGCCACGCACTCACTTCATTTGATGCCTGTTTTCCAAAACTTGATTAGCTGACTTCCCATGTGGTCTACACTGTGTGTACAGCCATAATGCCTGTCTTCCTGCATTTTTATGAGCTGATCAGCTGACTTCCCATTAACTCCAAAAATGTATAGTCTAGTACACTATTTTTTGTGGTAATATAATACCTTTACTAGACTAACCGAATAATTTTTACGCAAGCTTTCAAGACCTCTCAGGTCCCTTCATCAGGTGCAGAGAAAATTAGCCAGCATTTAAGAATATATAACAATAGTTTGTGGGTCCTAGATTGCTTAACAAAGAGGAAGATGTAAAGGAAGCAATTTAATATGGTACAGGTGACTACCAGGAAATAGGCCTCAAGTCATTAAAAGGTGAGCGAACAGGCATGCAAATGGTAAGCTACATCAAAGTGATACCATAATAAAAGAGTCAGTGGCTGAAAAAAGTTCCATTAAGTATGTAAAAATGTATAACTGACTTTTGTAAGTTGTCTAAACACCAATCAACTGTGCCAACAAACATCCTCCTCTTCCTATTCCATATGAATTGTATTACTCCTCCCAGTCTGCTTCATTCTGCCACAAGTCTACAGTGACAACATCTGTGTGCTGTTATGGTATTGCACTATCCTTAACATGTCTACCTGCATGCTTGTCTTCCTTCCCTAACCTGTGTCATCACAATTTTGTGACTGCACATACTGTGCTAGTACTTTAATTCCAAATTAAAGTCACAACAAATTGATTTAGCTTATTTGTGCCCCATATCGCTGACACAGACAAGAGAAAGATAATTGATTATGAACCTTGGATAACAAAAATATATCCAGACAATTTACTTGGAACTGTTTGCAATGAGTAGAAATGTGTGCGCAAGGGGGAATTCAAAGAAACTGATGAGAGGGTGATTCAAGGAGGATATCAAAAAAGTTTTCTTTACAGAGAGGGTGGTGGATAAATGGAACAGGCTGCTAGAGGGTTGCTCTAAACCAGATCAGTGGATGGATTCAATCAGGTGGGATAGACATATGGGGTTAGTGAGAATAGCAGGGGAGTATGCCATGGGGAAAGGGGGAGTGAGTGACCACTGGGGCATTCACATCATTCTATAGGTAGAGAAAGGCAGACTGGATGGGTCAGTGGACCTACATCCTATGTCATAGGTCATAGGTCAATACGAGCATGAGGGACTAGCCCATAATGAACTCACCACCCATTAACCCGGGTGGAAATTATATTTGAGATCACCCATATATAAGTCTAGATTCTTTTTGAAGAGCTGGAGAGTAGCACTTTGCACCACATCAGGTGGTAAGGAGTTCCAGATTGGTACTATTCTCTGTGTGAAAAAACAGTTTCTTCTAACCGTCTTATTTATACTTGATCTTAGCTTTAACTTATGAGACCGAGTGTTATTTACAGAATGGTGCCATTCCATGCATATAGACTCAAATAAGGCCGCATCTCTTGTTGCTTTGTAAATCAAACATAATTCACCTCTTAAAGAATGATATTTAATGGAAAAAAGGCTCAATTTTTTAATCTATTATCGTATGATAATGTTTTCAAATTGGAGATATGTCTGGTAAATCTCCGTTGAACTTTTTCTACTGACAACTTATCCTGAACTGATGTTGGAGCACAAAAAGGATGAGCAGTAGTCAAGATGAGATCTGACTATGCTACAATAAATAGGTATTAGCACTTCAGGCTCCTGAGAGTTGATATTTTTCAAAATGCAGTTTATTAGTCTATGACATTTTTTAACCATTTTGTTTTTATGCTTGGAAAATTTCAAGTTGTTTGTAATCTAAACTCCCAGATCCTTCTCAGAGGTAACCGTACTTAACAAAGTATTGTCCATAAAATAATCAACAAGCCTATTGTTTTTGCCACAATGCATCACTTTGCATTTAGGAATGTTAAAGGTTAATTTATTTTCATTTTGCCCAGATCGACAAATTATGCAAATTAACCTGTAGCATATGGGCAGAAGTAGAGTCATTGACAACAAACCCCAATTTAGCATCATCAGCATATTTATTTAACCACACTCCATGTGTGGTATTCATGCTAGAGATGAGAATATTAAACAAAATTGGGCCATGCACTGAACCCTGAGGCACGCCACTAGTGACCCTACTCCAGGTGGACTTATATCCCCTGATGCTGACTTGTTGTTTTCTATCGGTTAACCATGATGAGATCCACCTAATAATATTCCTGTGTAGCCTTATATTCATAAGACATTCGATCAAGGTTTTGTGAGATACTGAGTCAAAGGCCTTTTCATAATCCAAAAAGACTACGTCCACTGGAAGGCCTGCATCCAAGGCTGCACTAATGGGTTCAAAAAAGTTGATTAAATCATTGTGACATGATCTACCCAGTGTAAATCCGTATGAGGTTATATCAGTCTGTCCATGGTTTATTATATGCATGCTTATTTTTTGTAGTAAAAGTTTCTCCATAATGTTTCCTATACAGGAGGTCAAACTGATTGATCTATAGTGCTTCACATTTTGTTTAGTACCCCCCTTATGAATTGGGATCACCAAAACTTCCTTCCACTCCATTAAAGTCACCCCAGTTTTAATAGATTCATTAAACAGAAGGGTAAGAGCACTGGCAAGCTCATACGAGATTTCCTTAAGAAAGACAAAGGGGATACTGTCTGGTCCAACTGCAGGTGAGGATTTAAAAGAATTAATGGCCAAATAAACTTCTGCAACAGTAAATTCCACACCAGGTTCCTCAGAAATATAGTCTTTGTTACTTACAGGTTCATTAGATTTGAAGATACTGGAAAAGTACTGATTGAATTCATGAGCCATTAACTGTTCATCAGATACCAGATCATCATTAGTTTGCAAGGGGCCCACCTTTGAAGGATTACTTCTCAAGGATCTAATGTAACTGAAAAATTGTTTATTATTATCATATTTTACAGTTGCTAGTTTATATTTCAGATCTTTCTTTGCTTTTTGAATAGCAGTTTTAGTTTTATTAGCTTTTTGTTTGAACCTGTTCCAGTTGGTCTCAGTCTTATGTTTTCTATATTTATTGAAGGCCTTTTTTTTTGCCCTCACAAGTCTGCTGATCCCTGTAGAAAAGCAAACGAGAAGCCTCCTTTGATTTTTATATTTTATCCACTCCGGAACCCAGTTGTTAAAACAGTAGTCAATTATTTCTTTAATTTTGCCCCATATCTGGTCTACTTTAAGATCCCTCAGCTCTTGTTGCCAATTCCAGTCTGTGAGAAAGGCTTGTATTGCCCCATAATTAGCTCTTGTAAAATTCCTCATTTTAGTTACACCCTTGGTAGACATTTTGTAATAATTGATAGTCCAAAGCACCATGCAGTGAGCACTGTCTCCTAAAGGTTCAAGTATAGTTGGGGTCTCCACCTGATCACTGATATTAGTGAAAATTAAGTCAAAGATGTTGTCCTTCCTTGTAGGCCCATGCACCAATTGATCCAAGCCCAAATAAACTATGGTTTCCAGAAATTTAATTTCCTGATAATTAGTACCCTCTAAGCTATCCCAATTAATTCCTGGAAAATTAAAGTCACCCATTAGTATAATATTATCCAGGTGATTAATATTTTGTAAATAGTCCAAGAAAGAAGCATTATTATAAGCATCTAATGATGGTGGACGGTAACAATGTCCTAACATTGTATAATTCTGTTCATATTTTAGTTTGACCCATATAATTTTGATACCATCAGGGGCAGGCATATCAATACTCACTTCCTGGCAGACTATGCAGTCCTTGACATATACTGCTACCCCACCACCTCTTGAGATGGTACGATTCTTTTTGAATACAGTGTAGCCTTGAATGTCTTGGCCCCACTGCTCTTCAGTGAACCACGTTTCTGTCACCCCACACACATCTATATTCTTAATATTTAATACAAGCTGAAGTTCATTTATTTTATTTGCTACACTTCTAGCATTCAATAGCAATATTTTAAGTTTGGAGTGATATATATTACGATTGTGTTCAGGATAAACAGTAGGTAATTGTAACTTCATAAGATATGGAATTATATTGACTGGAAGGTCAGTGGATGCTACACAACTACCCTGTGACCCTCCCTCCTCTAAAAGTTTAAAAAATAGTCAATCTCTGCATTGATGATTTTATCCAACAATTCAGAACCCATTTTATTTAAATGGAGACCGTCTCTTGAGTAGAATTGCCATTTGCTATCAAATTGTTCCCAATGCATCAGGCACTTAAGATATTGTTTCAAGCACCAGCCTCGCAGCCAATCATTCACTTGTTTTATCTTAGCTTCCATATAATGGTCAGCTCTCGTTACTGGTAATATTTCAGAAGATGCGATAATGGCTCCTATGTCTGATAATATGTTTGTTAATCCTACAAATGCCTCCTTTATCTGCTGTACACTTTGGTATCTGATATTATTGATTCCTGCATGAACAATGACCATGGGGTCTTCACCACTATTCTTCAAAATTTGTCTGGTCATCTTAGCGATGTCTTGTATTTTTGCTCCATGAAAACAGGATAGAGTGCGAGTTACTTTGTTCTTATCACAAATTTGTCTATCTAGTTTTGAGATCATTGAGTCACCTAAAACAAAAATCTCTTTAGAACAGTTGGACGCCATGCCTTCTTCCATAATATGTTGTTCGGCATTATTAACACAGCCTATGGGTCCAGAAAAGCTGAGTAAATCAAGCTGTCCCTGATTACTGTTAGTATGAGAAGGGGGTCCCATCTTGTTTCCAGTATGATCTGTTTGGTAATGGGTCACAGATATTCCTTCAGCTATTACAGTGTTCACAGGTATAGGTATATTACCAGTGTCATGTTCATCATTCAGATCTATTAGTGGGTCAAAACTATTGCATATGGGTATTTGAAAGCATCCAGCTTTTCTACCTTTCTTTGCAGGTTTACTATTTTGAACAGTGAACCACTCATCTTCATTATCTAATATTTTTGTTTCCGGTCTGGGCCTTTTTCTTAAGGGTACATCAGGAACAACATTTGCTCCGAAGGGTTCTCCATGTGAACCCCTGGCAATGGTCAGGAGAGAGTGTTAACTGGAGCCTTTTTGTGGTTTTCTTCTAACTTAACTCCAGAGCCCTTAATCTGCCATCAAATAGATTAATTTCCTCTTCCAGTGCTTTATTCTTTACACACTTTATGCATATATATATATATATATATATACACTGAGCTGCTTGGGATATTAGGGTCAAAATTATACATATTACATTATGAGCACAACATGCCTTGTCTACCATCTACTGCTGTTATTACAACGGCCATCATGCAATAGATGTTGATTCAGCACTAAAGCTGCCTTATCCAAATATGTACCTGATTGTTAAAGAGGCACCTCCTGCTACCCTTCTGACCACCGAACACACCAAACACACGCAGACGCGTGTGTCTTTGTGTGCATCTATGCGCGTGATGACACGTGCTTGCCCTGCTCAGGCTTACTCTGCTCACTGCAGGGCTTGCAGCTATAGCCCCAAATGATCCCAGAGGTGTTCCCTGAGGTCAGACAGAGCCCTGAAGTGAAAATAAAATAAAAAGCTTTAAATGCTCTCCAAAGTTAAAATTGCCACTATTTGTGGCTTAACACAGGTCTGAGTGCCTGACTGCAGTGCAGAGATACAAATAAGGTACATAATTCATTGAGTTGTAGTTCTGGAGGGAGCCTCTTAGAACTACAGCTCCTCTACCTAGCTTCTAATACTTGCTAGGGCTCACGACACTCGCAATAGGGTGAGTGCAGGCAGTTAGAAACACACATGACAAAGTTTGATTTAAAACAGCATAGAATTACAGAACTCTGCTGCACATTCAATGTGCCACAATATTCAGGCAGCACTTCAGCAGAACTAGTGTGGCTCATCACAGGGCTTGCAGATATAGCTCCAAATGACCCCGGACGTGTTCCCTGAGGTCAGACAGAGCCCTGAAGTGAAAATAAAATAAAACGCTTTAAATGCTCTCCAAAGTTAAAATCGCCACTATTTGTGGCTTAACACAGATGAGTGCCTGACTGCAGTGCAGAGATATAAATAAGGTACAGAATTCACTGAGTTGTAGTTCTGGAAGGAACCTCTCAGAACTACAGCTCCTCTACTAGCTTCCATCAGTTTCTTTGTTTCTCTGTGTCTATTTGATTTGGAGTATATGTATCCTGGATAGGGTTAACATCCAGGTAATTGAGAGCATACATGGCATGGTAAATGCACTATCTGAGTAACTCAAGACAAAGGTGAAATACAGCAGCCCACTGGGGATGGACAGGGTCTGTTTTACATTTCACACTGAAGACACATACTGCAAATATTCAATAATTTGGAGGGCTGATCTTTGAGCAGCCTTGGGAAAGGTGAAAGTGGCTTCAGTAAAAGAGAGGGGGTGCAATAAGTCATGATGGCATGTGCATTAAAGGATTAATGATGCTTGCCCCTGGGGTGTAGTAATGCACGAGGCCGAGTGTCCTTACGTCCATGGGAAGTGCATTGTTAATCCTTTAACGCACACCCCAGAGAGGCTTATTGTGCTTATGCAATGTCTTGTTCTAGTTAATAAGCGTTTCCAGCCTTTGTAATGAGATCCATTTTCTGACCATGTATCACTATTATTTTAATGCCAAGGTCATGTGACAGCTGTTGTCCAAATAGGTCTTTGGATTTATTCTTGCCATTTTATAAAGTCAAATAACTCACATCTGAGGTTACATATGTCTGTAGACAGACCACAGACATGCAAATCCAGACAGCCAGGCTTCAACTTCACCATCCCCAGTGACTCACTATGTGACTTTTTTAGGATAGCCATGTATCCTGCCAATGCTTATCCTTTGTCTTTTTTCTCTCCTTCTGTGTTCTTAACCTTCCTCTTCTCTTCTTAAGCTCTCTCACTCTGATTTAACCCCACTGTGCATATCTGGCAGCTGCTGCAACTGTTCATGGTGTATGAAATTATTTGGGTACAATTTCATTTTGTGTTGCATGTTTTAATCCAGATATTTTACTGAATAATAAAAGGAAAAAAATACAAACCCAACTGAATTTGAATAAATGAAGTGTACATAGACTGAAAGAGCAGTAACATATAATACTACCAATAAAATATCAAGTTGTATATTTTGTTAAAATGCAATAAATAATGAAATGCAGATAATCAAATTAACCCTATTATTGCCAACCAAAATACAGAGATTTATGAGGAGGAAAGATGAGAGAGAGAGAGAGAGAGAGAGAGAGAGAGAGAGAGAGAGAGAGAGAGAGATTGAATGTTTTATGGTGAAATACAAGTTACAAGTACAGTAACTTCAGTTGGACATATACACATGGGGGTTCTATGTGATAACGGCGATCCCGAAAATAGTGATCACCTTTACAGCAAGTGTACATTGTCGAAAATGAATTTTGGCGATGCACACTCACGGCGACTGGCAAGAGGGCACCTGAGATCCACGGCTATATTTCCTAATGCAGGGGACTGTGCCCACCACACCCCCTTACTAAAGGATTCTCAACCCCAGGGGGGGGTGCATGTCAGGGGGAGTAAAATACTTGTAAAAAGAAAAAGCCAGCTGCCGGAAAAAAAAACGCACCATACCAGACCCGAACTCTGCACGCTGCACCTCCCAACTGATGACCCTCTCCACCATGCTAGCAGACCAGCTCGGCAGCTACCCACTGCACCCACTCCCATATACATTCCCTCCCCTTCCTCTACCCCCATGCATGTGTGCATGAGTACGCGCATAGCTTCCTCTCACCCCACCTCGCCCACCCCAGTATCTGGGTGCTACCCTGCCAGGTAGCCCTGAATACAGGCACTGTAACTGAGTTGCCATTTTTGTAGGCACTCAGTTGTGGATGCTGTATTCACAGGATACTACACATAAGCAATAACAGCAGAAAATGGCCAAATGTCCATCTAGTCTGCCCAGAGTTCCCTATCTGTCTCGGGACCTACTGTCCATAGGGGGTTTTATCCCTCCAAGCCCATTCCTCTGCTCCCCTCCTTACTGTTAACAACCTGAACCACTACCACACCCTTCAGTCTGTCCCAGCCGTGCTTGGAACCATGTACAATCTTGGTGTTCACCATCTCTGCTGGTAGACTGTTCCACAGCTCCACCACCCTTTTTGTAAAAGCTTCCTCACATCCTTCCTAACCCTTACCCTAACAGTTTCCACTCCTGACTCTGTATACCTGCTAAATTGTACAGTTCACATATTTATTCCCTTCAGGAACCTGAAGGTCTCTGTCATATCCCCCCTTTCTTGTCTGGTCTCCAGTTAGCACACAGAAAGGAACAGATCATACATGATAAACAGTTACCTAATTGGGAATTTGCAACAGTATATGATGTTCTCATGTGTATGTATACATAGAAACATAGAAACATAGAATTTGATGGCAGATAAGGACCGCTTGGCCCACCCAGTCTGCCCATTTCCCTACCTACTGGATAAGCTGCAGATCCTAGTTAACCAGCAGCCTACTTCTTCTTACCCCCACACCCTAGTATTGCCTTATGGCTGTCCCATGCATGCTTGAATTCCACCACCGATTTTGACTCCACAACCTCCTCTGGAAGGCCGTTCCATGCATCCACAACCCTCTCTGTGAAAAAATACTTCCTTAAATTACCTCTGAGCCGCCCCCCCCATCTTCAAATTGTGCCCTCTTGTTCTTGCACACCTCTTTTTTTGAAAGATGCTACCCTCTTGGACTTTGTTGATTCCCTTGAGGTACTTGAAAGTTTCTATCATGTCCCCCCTCTCCCTCCTTTCCTCGAGGCTATACATATTAAGCTCCTTAAGTCTCTCTTCATATGTCTTCCGGTGCAGACCCTGCACCATTTTAGTTGCCCTCCTCTGGACAGCTTCCATCCTGTCTATGTCTTTGCAGAGATTGGGTCTCCAGAACTGCACACAGTACTCCAGATGGGGTCTCACCAGCTGTCTGTACAGAGGGTAATAACTTCCTGTTTTCTACTGGTGATGCCTCTCCTATGCATCCCAGTAACCCCAGCCCTCCTTGCTGCCCTCTCACATTGCTTGCCCACCTTTAGGTCATCTGATATGACTACCCCCAGGTCCCTTTACATTTTGTTGTTGTTAGTATCTCACCCCCTTGTGTACTCTTCCCTGGGTTTTTGTTTCCCAGGTGCATTACTTGCACTTCTTAGCATTGAATCTAAGCTGCCATACATTTGACCATTCCTCTAACTTGCCAAGTCCTTCTCATCCTTTCCACCCCACCCTGTGCATCAACTCAGTTGCAGATCTTAGAGTCATCTGCAAAGAGACATCTTTTCTTCCAGTCCTTCTGCAATGTCAACTTATAAAGACATTGAAGAGGACCAGTCCTAATACTGAACCCTGAATTTGCCCACTAGTAACCCTCCTTTCTTCTGAGTGGACTCCATTTACTATTACTCTCTGTGTCCTATTCTCCAGCCAATTCTTTACCCAGGCTGTCATCTTGGGACACACTCCCAGGCTGGCTAACTTGTATATTAATCTTTTGTGTGGGACTGTGTCAAATGCCTTGCTAAAGTCTAGGTAGGCCATGTCCACAGCCCAGGGGCGTAGTTTGTTATTTTTACGGGGGGGGGCAAGGTAACAAAAAAGTCCTGATTTTCATGTATCACGACAGTGAAGAGGACGGGTGGCCTTCGTAATGCAAACAAGTCAATCAGCATTAAATAATGCCCAAAAAATGTTTAAGACTACAACTGAACAACTTCTGGTAGAGACAAGGCCAAGTCAGAGCCCTCCCAGTTTTACTGCTGCCTGCTGACCCAAGATACGAGATTTGTTTTGTATTCAGTTCTTCGGCCTCGGGAGTGGGGACTTACCTGAAAAGCTGAAAATATTTAAGGAACTTACTTAACTTCCTTCTCAGCAGGACAGGACCTCATCTCAGCTTCAATTCAAATCAGTCTTGACCTAATTTTGCCCCCACCCCATCCTCTAGGTGGGTAGCTCACTAGTCTCTCACCCCACTTTGATGCTTACATAACCCTTCCAAGTCCAGTCCTGATGGATGGATCCTGGACTTCTTGAAACTTCTGCTTGAGCTAGCCCTCCCATCCTACAAGACAAGTCCCACCTTCTGAACCTCTCCTTCTCCCTCAGTGCTGTTCCTCAGGCCTGTTAAAAAGCTACGATTCTGCCTCTGTACAGGGGTGCTGGGGTGGAGGTGATCCCTCCTCATGAGGCAACTACAGGCCAATTTCAATCCTCCCACCTACAGTAACATTAAGCTCCAAGAATCCATTGTGTACTCTTAGATCCCTGACTTTGACTCCTCAAGTTTCCTCTTGCCTTACCAGTCTGGCTTTAGTAGGAACCTCTTTACCATCTCTTCTCTGCTGTATGTAACTGATTCTATCCTTTCTGTGATGGATCAGAGACACGTCAACAGCCATATTCATCAAGCTAGCTGAAACTTTCAAATCATTGTCTCATCAGCTGCTCATGAACAAGTTGAATTTTTCTGGCCTTTCAGCTCATGTGCTGTGGACAGGTTCTGCTCACACCATAACCAGTCAGTTCAGGTGGGTGGTGTCCTCCCCCTTTCCCATTCTAGCAGGGGTCCCACAGGGCTCCATACTGGACCCATTACTTCAGTCTGCCCAAATTACCTCCACACTGCCTGTGTCTGCTTTCAGACAGATTTACGCTGTGCCATTCTGTTACTGAAATGCAGCTATTTCAAACTAAATCCAAGACAGGATCAGGACGTCATGCATCAACAACAGGTCTAACTTTCAGAAAATCTGTTTGGATCCAACACCTTTAAAACAGAATGTATTTTTTTTATATTGGAAAGTTGATCCCTGTGCCTGTCACATTCCATGTGTGATGTAAGATGTCAGCCATCAGGTGGACAAGACATACAGATTATTCTGGATCTGGATGAAAACCATGTCACAAACTGAAGTGAGTGGGTGGGAGGGGCTATTCATGGGGGGCACTGGGGATGGAGGTTCTATTTGGGCACCACCTCGAGTTATAGGTACATAATAATATCCACTCAGACAAATATGGCATCTGTTGACAAAAAAGTAAGCTAGAATAATATAACCAAAGAAACAGCAGTGCCACAAAACAAGTGTGCAGTGCATGAGGTGGACTGACATGAGGCTAAAATGAAAAACATGCCCACAAAATTGCTAGCAAAATCCCCCATCAGGACATGAAGGAATACTATGATTACCCCTGCAAAACTGATTTGCAATAATATATGAATGAGCAACCCACCCCCACACCAATACTCCACAACTCATGAGAACATACAGTATGTCATTTATAATCAAAACCCTGTAACTGCAGACAACTACAACAACATCCTCTGCAATAATGGTGAAACAAATGAGCCAGTAATCTCAGAGGGCTGACATATCTCTAAACAAAGACCACATGTATCTCAAGGTGCACTTCACAAGAATCAAATACATGTATCCTTCATCATCATGTATTCCTGCCAGCATGTAGAACATCTAGATAGCAAATGCAATTTCTGGGGGTAATACTTTCAAGATCTGAATATGTAAGCATACATTGGTTATTTGTACAAATATGGATAATCTATAGCTGCACGCTTACAGCAAAAAGAAGAATTTTGATAATCACTTCCTACTTAGGTAGTACTGCTGCTTTAACTTCCTTTTGCTCCAAGTTGCACCCAGAAAAGAGCTTTGACTAGTGTGCCTCTCCTGGATAAAAAAGTTGTTTCCCCTGTTCCTTTACATAGTAGTCTCAACTAAGGACAATCAACTAGCAATACTGTCCACAATAAAGTTATGCTGTATCACATATTTGTTGTGTATTTCTTTTTTCATAAAAAAAAAGGAAAATGGTCACCGGTCTTATGTTGCCCCTTGTCACCCATTCCTTTTCAATGAGATTCCTTAGTATCAAATAGCCACCCTTCCCTGCTCCCTCACCCACCCACTCCTGATCAATGTATGAGCCTGGTCTCATATTGTCCCCCACCCTCACCTCACCTCACCAATCCCTATATCACTACTGCAATCCCCTGATTTCCATTGGCAAGTCCTACATTCCTCCCCCCAGATAGCCATCAGCACAGCACAGTCCTCTGTTCGCCTTGTAGACTGGCTACCATCCGAATCCTTTATCATGATGAAATTATTTTCTTAGTGCATGTATTTCATAAATGCACATTATATGGCCACATTTTCATAATAACACACAATGACCTGGTATTTCATAAAGCACATTACGTTTATTTTATTTAAGTCTTTGGTAACTGGGGTAAGGCCCACTAGGCACAAGTGCCTGTTTTTAGGGACAACCTGGGAGCACTGGGCAGTTAAGTGACTTGCTCAGAGTCACACAGTATGCAAGTGGAGGTTGTGAGAATCAAACCCAGGTCTAATCTACCAGATGTACCAAGCTTGTTCCTCTAACCTCTAGGCTATACTGCCATCCTGATAAAGGATTACACTGTCATTTGTCATACTAAAAGCAGAACTGTGTTTTTTTGTGTTTTTCTGTGCTGGTCACCACATCTGGGGAAATTGGGCTTGTCAATGGAACCCACGAGACTGACTGGGAGGGATAGGGATGTACAAGGTAGCTGTAAGGGTGGTGTGCAACATGAAACAAAAAACATACAGTTTTCAATCGGGTGGTGAGGAAGGAGCACTAAGCACCTGGGAATAAGTTCAAAATGGGATAGGATGAAGGGAAACTAGTCACAGTGGAATGTATTGTATCACACGCTGTCTGGGATGGGCAGAGAAGGAGGGGTTCATTTATCATTAGACACAACAAGAGAATCAATTGAAAGGGCATGGGGTGAGGTAGGGGACCGGGACAAGCCAATAATAACTGACAAGTTATTTTTTTGAAAAATATTTTTATTTTTTGCTTACATTGAATGGTGGTGATTGGTGAATAAAGCATTAAATAAGTGACTGTTTATTCAGGCTGATTAAAATGCAGAGCGAAGATGATCATCACTGAGAGGCACACACAGACACGCCAAGAGGCTGCACAGCCAGACTAGCAGCTGCAGTCCCACTTTTACTCAATTCAGCCAGGTTGAGTCCAGTAGCCCACTGTCCGACTCTGAATTCCAGCAGCTAAATATGCAGACCAGGCCATCCTGTGCAGTCTGCCTTTCTTTTTCAACAGACAGGGTGACACTACCATCATGATCATTCTTCGTTCATGCTGTTTTCATATTATATTTTTTGCGTTATCTGTTTCTATCCTCTACGTGCTCCAAGGCAGCCACTCCTTCAGGCTTGCCAAGGCAGTCCTCCAAGATTCCACCTCAGATCGCAGCCAATCCCCAGGGTGACCCAGCATAACCCTTTCGCTGGATGGGTCACCCCTCCTCTGAGGGGGAAGGCACCAGCCAAGGGGGAGACCAGCACTCCTACTTTAGCCCCAGGGATGCTGCTGAGACAGAGTGTTCGGTAGGACCTTTGATGGCCTCAGAGCGCCAGTCAGCCGTCATCCGGTTACCGCAGAGCGGTATTTCCGCTTTTCTAGTTACTCCCTCTTTCTTGCATGCATCAGTAGTGCTCCTGGTCTCCACCAGGGGCCGCTGCAGTGCGACAAGAACCCACTACCCACCCCCGGGAGAGGAGAGCAGTCCTACGGACGCTCGATCTTCTCCCGCCCCTGCCAGCCCCCAACGACCCGAGTCCGTTCCCGAACCCGGGTCACCGGCGGGGGATGAGGTAAGGCACCAGTACCTCAACCCTCTGCACCACTGGGCCAGCTTCATATTTTAATCAATTAAATAAAATCAAAATGTGGCCAGGAGCAGAGCAGACTGTGGTGAGACAGACTGCTGCACTGTCAGTCATTCAGTCAAGTCTGCTGCCTGGCACCACAGTAGTCCCAGAACAGATACTGGTTTCTAGGGCTGGGTGTGAGAAATGAATTTTAATTAAAACTGATGCATTATATTTTTAATTTTAGCAGCAGTCCAGGTATAGCAGAGAGGCATTAGAGAAGGAGAAGTGTAGACCCTACATCAAAGGTGCCGGGTCTGTGCTGTGCCTTCTTTGATTTCTCAATCTCAGTGGCAGTTAAACTGCATGCATGGGCCATTTATTGTTAGGTCTGCTGCTCTTCCAAGCCAGATCAAGGTATCTTAATTTTTTTAATCACTGCAGACACACAGGGCAAAGCTGATCACTGCATACATGGTAAGAGCTGCCAGTTGAGCAGTCTGCTTTGACTTATTTCCTACTGTTCAGCTCAGACTAACTACCCAAATGGCAACTGCACACTCTGCACTGCTTTATTTGACAGCTGACACTCAGCAGCTGCCCGGTCTGAGCATTAAGCAGCAGCCTAGATGTTTTTAAATTAAATAAATAAATGATTTATTTAAATCAAAATCAGTGTAGCAGGCTAAGTTATATAATTGCCACCAGGGAGCCTCGAGATGGTGAACAAGGGACTGGGAGGGAGTATGGAACAACATGCAGCTTAGGAAGGAACTGCCCAGCAGACTGTGCTGCAGTCAGTGTTGACTGACCAGTCACTGACTGCACCGCCAACACACCACACCACACATGGCCGAGTCTGTCATCAGCTCACTTAGTCATCAAGTCGTCAAGAGAGTGAAGACTCTCCACCTCGGCTAAAGACTTGACTGACTCCCACCTGCCCTTGTCACAGTCTCCAGTCCCAACACAACAGCAGGCTGCCTCACAAAAGAACCAAAATGTTTCATTAAAAAAAATTAATTTCTGTGAGGCTGCTGGCCCAGAGCAGACTCAGAGAGGGCAGAGATGAGACCCTGAGAATCAGAGCTGCTGCCTGCTGATGCAAAGTCCAGCCCACCACACACCAACCTGCGGCCCACTGCCTGCCGCCCATCTGTGCCATTTCCTTCAGCTGCTGCTCAACAGCACACACCACCCGTTCAAATCCTCATTCAATAATTGTCTGGTGTCTACTAGGGTCCCACTGGCTTCCTGCTATATTCCCCCTGCCCTGCCTTCCTTTCTAACCTAGCTAAGCCTGTGTGCAGGGATTAAATTTCCCCTATCAGCAGAATCAGTGACCATATGACATTCCAAAGGTCCCCCCCCCCCCCACACACACACAGAAAGCTAGCTGAGCTGGTATGTTTTTTTTTTTTTTTCACTCAGTCTTACTGTAGTCAGGTAGGACTCGGGACTCAGACAATTGCGTTTAGGAGCTATGAGCATTGAGCAATGCAAGTAGCGCACAGTTGGCAGGAGAACTGGGGGCCCCCCTTTGGTGGGGGGCCTGGCCCTGGGGCATTTGCCCCCTATTAATCCAGGCCTGTCCAATATTGACTAGGATGGAGTGAGGAAAGTAATGGACTGGCAGTCTGCTGTACTGGACCAGATAGGTAATAACCAGACTGATTAGCTAGCCTGTTTGGTCATGCTATGACCATCCAAGTTGCATGGTCCTGCATGTTGGACCAGACAGTTCAGATTATACAAGTCAGACTGTCTGAGCCAGTGAAATCCCCAATCCCCAACATTTTCCCACACTTGAATGTCTGTAATCCAACATTTTAGCCAAGGACTCCTTACCTCTCGCCCCGGCTCCTTCCTTCACATTCGGGCGCTCTTGGCATATAGGCTGCACTGCAGCAGACAAATTTGGGCTCTCGCACAGCTTGCAGTCTTGGCTCCCAGCCAGTTGGCCCTTTTCTTCTGCTCTGGGTCTCCCACTGAAGTCCAAATCCTCTCAAGTTGAGTCCTGGACTCCCCCACAGCGGTCTAAAAGTTATCTTCCTTCCCCTCCTCCTCCCATCTTGTGGCCTGCCATTCTGGCCCGGAAGAGTCGATCAGACAAGCTCAGCAGCGCAACATGACTCTCTCTGACTCCTCTCTCCGGCAGCAGTTTATTCCCAGGGCTTGTCAGTGGTGTGTGTTCTGGCAGCTGGCGAGCCTCTCGGTGGGGACGGGGGGGGAGAAAATGTGTTATCCGATCGGACAGACGTCACGGACCATTAGAAAGGTGGCGACTGAGGAGAATTTCTCTTTTCCCAGGAGAACAGCAGGAACGGTGAATCAGTGATGGAATTGGGTGCTGGACCAACCAGTCTGAGGCGACCTGGTGACCACAATTGGCAAAAAATGGCGCCGAATGGTTAGGTCATGCAGGCATGCGTGCGACTCACTGCGGCACTGGCTGTACGGCTCTCTGATTGGCTGCAAAGTGCACATTGCAGCCAATCGGAAATGGGGATCTTCGGAACAATCGTCAGGATGGGAGTCAGATTTTAAAATGTATGCAACAGTTAGCTGCCCGCCCGCCTTGTCCCATCTCCCGTTCTAGTCAGCCAGGTCCAGAAAGGGGAAAAAAACAAAGTGGGCAGAATGAAAAAATGTCCGGTCTCTTTGCTCAGGGGCAGCTTGCCCCTGCCCCAATCTCGCCACTGCACGGCCTCCTGATCTACTACTTTGGTCACCCAGTCAAAGAAATCTATCAGATTTGTCTGGCATGACCTTCCGCTGTGAATCCATGCTGCCTAGGGTCCTGTGCCCCTCTGGCCTCTAGATACTTGACAATTCTTTCCTTCAGAAGTGATTCCATCATTTTCCGTATCACTGAGGTTAAACTAACAGGTCTGTAGTTTCCTGCTTCTGCCTTGCTCCCACTTTTGTGAAGGGGAATCACATCTGCCCATACACACATGACTTTTGTGCCTTAATTAGAATAAAAGGCAAGAAAACCTATGCATAACACAGTTTACTGGCAACTGGTGCATAGATTGTGAAGGTAGCTGACAGAACACTGTTCAGTTGGTTAAGGTTGCCTGATTGTGTACATGTTTTGGTAGCAGATTCAAGCTGGTTGTACACTGTATTCAAATGCCTTTTCCCCAATAGCCATCTTTATTTCAGATACATGATAAATATATTTAATTTGAGATATAAGGCTGTAAACACAAACAGTTTTGGTTAAGAGATTTCTAGGGTACTTAGGCAGTGACTTGGTGTACCTTTAAAGATGCTGTCTTGAGTTCTTTTCCTAAAGCCAAGGGGAGTAGTCCCAGGCTCTCACAATTACAGATCCAGTTCAGATACCTATAGTTTGGTTCAAATTTGTATCTTTTGTCAAACCCCTCCAGGTGTAATTTGACTAGAACATAATATTTTTTTTCTCTTTTATTTTAATTTTCAAGAAGAATAACAAAACAAGTATACATTTAATTAATTCCTAGCAGAGACAAAATAGCTTCATGGAGTTACACCTTTAAGAGAGCAACAGTTTGGTGGTGCTAAGGGTTGAGGCGCTGGATGCCACACCTCATGCCATGCCGGCAACCCAGGTTTGAGAACGAGCCTCAGTCATTGGGGGTTGGCTGGGGGTGTGTGAATGGGAGCTGGACTGAGCAGCCGTAAGGCAGCTCTCCTGTCCCGGGGAGTGACATTGTCACCCCTGCTGTGTGACAACCACCAGGGGGAGGCCTTGGGGGCATTGTCTGATGGAAGGCAGCATGAAAAGGAAGGGTATTGCAGGGAATTCAGCATGCCCACCTGCATGTGCTTACATGCATCTGCAATGGGGAAGGAGAGAAAAATGTTGCTGGCAAGCTCCATGATGGTCCCGGCTGCAGTCCTGGTGACTGGGACACAGACTGATTGATGCAAGCACCCCCCAAAGGGGGCAGAGCCCTGCCTGCCAGCTCCAAAAAACACCAGGATAAAAAACTTGTATTTAAAAAAAAATAAGAGAGTAATGAGAAGAGAAACAAAGACGGCAATTGATCAGTGGTGATGATAGACATTTATTCAGATGATATTTCATACTAATATGAACATGTACACAGTATTAAGTTCTTAACAACTGATATTAGATATTTCTAATCACACTTCTCTGACTTTTTTGTTATAATCCTACAGTTTGACTAGAACTGCCTAGTTTCATTGCAAGGTACTGTTGATAATGGGGCCGATTCCAAGATGAATGGCATAACTTGCACGCAGTTGCGAGTTATGCCATTCGCCCCTACACCAGGGACCCTACGCTGCATTCCAGGAGTGGCAGGGTCCTGGCACCTGCCACATGCAGGATATGCCAGGTGTAGGTTACTGCCACATGCCTGGCATATGCAACCCGCATGTCGCAACTCGCGGCCGGTGACTGGCATCCCCCCAAGCTCCCCCAACCCAGACCACCTCATGACACACCAGAGGGCATGGAGGGGCAGGACTGATGGTACAGGTGTTTGGGGAGGCACACTAGACATGGACCCCCAGTGGTCACTGATGATCAGAAGGGTTGGGGGGCAGGGGTGTGCTTCAGGGGCTCGGGGAGCAGTATGGTGCTGTTGCTGTGGAGCTGCATGGTAGCATCCAATGGTACCAGCAATCAGGTGCCACTTAGGACAGCTCTGAGCAGTCATAATTCCAGTACACCACTGCATCTGTCAGAAGCACAACTGCAGGTTATGACAGGTGCCCTCCTAGAATTGGGCTAAGTTGCTGTTGTAACCTGCAGTTGCACCAGGCATTATGGGCTGTGGTGTAGTGGGTGGCGTAACCTGCAGTTGTCGCAGCCCACCTCTGCCATGGTATAAGTCACCACTTGTAATCCCAATGGACATAATGCATGGCATAAGTCACAAGACACACCATGGAGTTTGGCGAATCCCGCCTTATGCCGGTGTAGCCTGTCTTGGAATCAGGCCCAAGGTCCTTATTACAGTAGGTCTAATGCTATGATGGATGGTGTCGGGGGTGAAGGAGGTGCTTAGTTTTGCAACTAATGAGCAAGGAGATCTGGGCTTCTGTTGTGGAGAAGATACTCTGAAAAGTGGAAGCCTGCTGATATAGTTCATAATTCTGAGGGTTTTGATCCCTGTGGCATTTTCAGTCCTTAGTATCTGCACCCCCCCTCTCTGACTAATCCCCCCCTTAAAACTGTTTATCATTTGGCCCTTGCTACTTCTTCCAGTAGCTTGTTCTACTTGCCCACCACTCTTTTTGTGAAGTAGTGTTTCCAGGCATGTCTTTTAACCTTCTCTTGCTAGTTTGAGCGAATTCCCCTTTGTCTCTCTATTTGAGCTCAAGGAAAGCATTTTCTTGGTGTCCACCCTATTAATCCAGTGCAGGTATTTGCATTTTCCTATTATGTCACCCCTTTCCCTTCCCTTCTTGAGGACGTACATGTTCATGTCCAGCAGTAGTACCTGGACCATCATTTTGCCCTACACTGCACTGTTTCTACTGTGTTGCAGTCTTTCCCAAGGTGCATACTCCAGTACCATACAGAGTACTCCAGATGTAATCTCACCATCGACCTGTTTGGTGGGTGGATTTCCTCCTAACCTCTACTGTTTACCCCCCCCACTCATCCCAACATCCTGTTTGCCTTTCCCAGAGCTGTTACAGTGTGCTGTGGATGTTAGGCTTTTGGACAGCATGATCCTTATGTCTTTTTCCTCTTTGGTGCATTTTAGCCCCCATTTTGTACTGCAAACTTGAGTTACTTTTCCCAGTGTTCATCACCTTACACTTGTTTAAATTGAAGAATAGCTTCCAGATTTTTGGCCAGTTCTCCAGCCTGCCCAGATCCTCCTTGAGTTTCCTTATCCCTTTCTTAGTGTCATCCCTTTCACAGATCTATGTGTCATCAGCAAAGAGGTAGTCCTTGCACTTTATGCCTTCCCTGTCTTACGAAAGAACATAATGAAAAGGACAGAGATCAACAATGATCCCTGTGATACTCTGCTCATAACTTCCCTCTCCTCTGAGAACTCCCTGTTTACTACAACCCTTTGTCCCTTCCCCCTCAGTCAGCTTTCTACTCAAGCCACCAACCTTTCTTCCCCCCAAGTCACTTAGCTTCTTGACCAGTCTCCTGTGAGGGACTGACTCAAAGGCCTTACTAATATCTACATACCCTATATTGACTGAATGTCCCTTCTCAGCCACTCTGGTCACCAAGTCCTAGAAGAGAGTATATGTGTGTGTGTGTGTGTGTGTGTGTGTGTGCGTGCATGTGCGCATGTGTTTGCATGTCAGCAGGCATGTAATTCTATGTGCAGAGGGTGAAATGGGTGGGGTTGGCTACAGTGTAGGAATGGGTGGACTGACCTGCTGATGATCAGAACACCCCCGGATCCAATGCAGTCCGAAGGACTCGGATCAAAAAGGGCTGACTTTTTAATTGTACTATGTCTGAACTGTCAGCTGCAAGTGGCTATTTAATAAAAAAGAGCACTGAATGAAACCGTGTGGGTAGCTATCCTCATACAAGTGAAATGGCATTATTATCACAAAAGGGTAGAGCAGTTAAATCAAGTCAAGAATGTAGACTTACAAATAGTTACACAGCACAGCAGAGGATGTGAAAGAACCAACTGGCATGAGGACGAGGATTGAATTTATTTTGCATGCGTGTAGCCCGCTCATCAGGTTGCTTACCAACAGGTGTCAATCAACAAGCCATCAGTTTCCAAGGGCATGGTTAGTAGTAATTTTGAGGTGAGAGTCATGGTTTGTATGGAATGTTGGTAATTATTTGCTTTTAGACTTGCACGTGCATGTGTGTGTGTGTGTGTGTTTTGGGTGGGGGGGCTTTTCATAATATAGAAAGTGCCACAAATGATAAAATCTAAAGTCCTGATGGGGAAAACAATGTAAGGTGCTTCTGAGTCATGAGACGGTGTCTGGCTTGTTGACAGCAGCCTATGTTACGGAGGTACACTGCTGACACTGGCGATTACTCAAAAAGACTAGAATCTAAAGTTAACAATATATGATATATTGATTATTGATTATTGAACCTATGCTGTATACACATCATCAACATTACATCTTAAGTGATTGAAAGTGGTTGCAGCCTGGTGTTAGACCTTAACGCTTTTTGTTTTCATCATGTCCTGTTAAAAGTTTCTAGTTATTGATTGCACATATTTTTCCACAATAACCAAAGGGTGTTGTACCTTTAACATCATGCAAGTTCATTTATTGTTAGCCTTTGTATATGCATGTATTCTAAAGCCTCTCCGCCTGTCAGATAATCCACCCTACCAACTACCAGTATGCCCTATCACATGGTTTCCTACCACCTATTCACTCAAATTTGGTAGCCAAGGCCGCAGCACTAATTTTGTTACAGGTGCTTTATCCTTTCAAAAAAGTTGCTGCATATTTACACAAGGCTGCAACCCATTCCAAGAGGTCTGAGAAGCAGCTGTAACCTCGCCCTTTGCAGCAGTGTATTTAATCATTTGCATTTGCACCAGACAGTCGTGTCCTAGGAGGGGGTTTAAATGTGTTTAATTTGAGTACTTAGTTTACACCCATTTTGTTTTCTCCACCACTGCACAGAACATGGGATGACGGTTTAGCATCTGTGAGCAGATAAAAAAAAGCTGGAGTTACTGTAAAAAAAATGCAGCAGACGTGAGTTTTGCTGAAGACCCATCTGGGAGCGTATCTGTGCAGCCAAAGTCCCTATTTTATTCCCCTTCTCACTCATCCAGTGTAAGTCGACTGGAGCTTTTTTTTTTTTACACACATTTGCTAGGTTCACATTCACAGCTGGTCCTATTTGCACTTGTGCCACGCTGACACACATGATAGTGACATACCTCTGCCACCTGACTAGCTGTATGTTGCTCAGGTGGCACTGAGGTATTTATGGCTGCATGTGGTGGGAATTGCTCAGTGCATGGCTGAGAGACAGACAGATGAGACAGAGCTTGTTTGAGCTGTCTTTATCGTGTGTATATCAGTCGCAGTTTAAATACCTTCACCAAAAGCATCCAGCAAGTGATTGACTTTTACTTAGCAAGAAATTTAAAAAAGAGAGATAAACAACTACCGAGAAAAATGAGGAAATAAAGGAATTGAAAAAAAGATCAACCTGCCTAGTGGGTGGAAGCTTGGAGTGCTCATCACTCACAGTGGACGGCCTTACTCTATCTCCTCATGTTTATCAAATCTCATCTGCTATTCCTTTTTTGTGATTATTTACAAATGTAAAGCCTACTGCAGTGCAAACAAACTAAGTGCAGGTGCAAGAATTGTATTAAGAAACAAAAGCAGGCTAGTGGTATATCAACTAGAAAAGAACAAAAAGGGACTAGAGAGACAGAGAAAAAAGCAGATCACCATCAGCCTGGCAGGTTGGAACTTGGAAGCTTTGAGTGCACCCTGCTCATTCAGTGCCTGAGTTTACCTTTCCTGCTTTTTCTTTTTAAGTTAGCTGAGCTTTTTGTTACCCAATTTTAAAAAACTGAAACTGCAGCAGGTACCTAAATTTTATATATAAAAAAAGAAAACATCAGTGAGTTAGTTTTATCCCCCCCCCCCGCGTGTCTCATCTTAAGTGAAGTGAACCTCTGAGCTTTGAAGTAGGCAGGAAATTGCTGCAAGATTCTACTTTGCCTTTACTGGAGTGCTGTAGTTTGTCTTGCCTGTGAGCCATTAATTAAAAAAAAAAAGTTTCTTACTTTCTGTATACTGTAGTTGCATCTCACACTTGCCAGTTTGCCTGTGTGTGACTGACTGTGTGTTTGTTTACCAGGTGCTGTTGTAAAAATATTACACTGTTTACTGCTTATATCATTGCGGCATGCTTCCTGCTAACTGTAAAGAACCTACATAAAGGAAAAAACATTTTTTTGTCTTATTCAAAACAAATAAACATAGCTACATTGGTAGAAGGGGGAGGCTGACTGTGAGGCACAGCCTGTCCTAATAGTACAGAGAAACTTGAGAACAAGTAAGAGGAGTAAAAAAAAGAAAATTCCTACAGTAAAAATCACTTTTTGTTTCATTCAAAAATGA
Source organism: Neoceratodus forsteri (assembly GCA_016271365.2). Taxonomy (NCBI): domain Eukaryota; kingdom Metazoa; phylum Chordata; order Ceratodontiformes; family Ceratodontidae; genus Neoceratodus; species Neoceratodus forsteri. The sequence continues at coordinate 232,346,867 of JADMNL010000028.1, forward strand.
AAAATAGCTACAGTGGTTGAAGTGGAGGGTATCTGTCTGTCAGGTTGAGCCCTTTCAGAGAGAAAATAGGTTCTTGAGAACAAGTGAGAGGCCTAAAGTAAAGAAAATTCCTACAGGAAAAAGCATTGTGTGTAAAAAAAAAAACTAGATATAGTGGTGGAAGGGGGAGTGTGGCTGTGAGGCCGAGCTTGTACTGAGTTGTCAGAGGAACTTGGAAACGATTGAAAAGATTAAAAGAAAGAAAACACATACAGCAAAAAGCATTTTTGTGTATAATTAAAAAAGAGCTGAAGATGAGAGTCACGTGGTGCAGGTTTCATGGCAGCTGCCTGATTGCGATTGTCCCGGCCTCCCGCTCCATTACGACCTTAAACTGCCCAGTTTAGAGGGAGCTACTACACCACTGCAGCACGATTTGTGTTCTGGAAACCTACCTGAAAGCCTTGCGAGTGTCCCCGGAGCCGATGGACGCCGAAATGAAAAAGCCGCAGCCTAAACACACCCCGCCGGCGTCCCCTGCTAAGGCCCTGTCTAAAAAAGCTAGAACTTCTTCCCAGGCAGGCGGGCAGGAGACTGAAGGGGGTAATTTGGACAAGGAGCCTTTGACTTTGGCACAATTCCTAGCTGAAATCAAACCTTTTCGCTCCGAACTGGGCACGGTGACTGAGGAGCTCAAGGCAGTCACCCAAGCGCTGGAGGACTTATCCCGCCGAACAGGAGACACGGAGGTCAGGGTCACCTCTCTAGAGAGGCGGGCAGAGAAACAAGAGCCTGAGTTAGTTCTTTTAAAACAGAAGCTGAATAAGGTGGAGACGAAGTTAGAGGACCTGGAAGGAAGAAGCAGGCGCAACAATATGATCATCGTCGGTCTCCCCGAAAGGGAAGAAGGCCCCGAAGCCATTACGTTCATCCAAAAGTTCCTTCATCGGATTGCAGGTCCCTCGCCCTTCGGGGGCAATTACACAATAGAACGGGCCCATCGTGCGTTGAGAGCCATGCCTCCTGCCGATTCTCCGCCCCGTATCCTGATCTTTCATTTTTTAAACTATCAGGAGAGACAGCATGTATTTGCCAAAATTAAAGAACTCAAGGAGGTACGGTGGGAGGGATCCTTGTTAAGAATTGCCCAGGATCTCCCGCTGTCGGTCCGGCAAAGGAGAGCAGAGTACCATCAGGCTGTTTCCAAGCTGACTGCTGCAGGCATCCGCTTTTGAATGGGCTACCCAGCGCATCTGCAGGTGGCTTTGTCTGGCCAGTGGGTCAGTTTTGACAGTGCTCAAGCAGCGGAAAAAGGGCTGCAAGAAGCCCTTCTGGACTTGTTTAAGAAGAAGTAAAGACTTGACTATGGCAGTGCTGCTGGTTTGTCTAGAAGGGCATGGAGAGGCTTCACTGTAGCTTGAAGTGGTGTGCCTGTTGTCCTTACGGGGCAGCTCGTAGTTTCCTTTTTTTTCTCTTCTCCTGCAAACTGTTAAGGCTGTGAGACCCCCGAGCTAGTTTGCCCTACCTGCATGTGGAGGACTGTCCAGCTGCATCCCAGGGGAGTTTCCTCATGTGTTTTCACTTTCAGTATTGATAGTGCTGGGACTGTTAATGGATTCCAAGAGTCTAAATGTCCTGGATGAAGTGATCCTGTCGAAAGGTGGTAGTGCGACACGAGGCCTTAGGAAGCTTTAATTAAGCATCGGTGGGACAGGCTGAGATCTGCTCCAATCGTCAGGGTATCATCTATTGGCATGGCAAAATTACAGAGGGACTCTCGACAGCTCTTTCGGGGGAGGGTGTGCCTGTTTTTGCCATCGGCATTCCCCGTTTGCTTGGACCTGGTGTGGGGAGATCCCGATTTTGGGATTTGTGGAGGGCAGCTTTCCTGAGGGGTCTGAGTGGAAGGTGGCTCGGTTGTCTGGTCCTGCAGCCACCAGAGATACTTTAAGGGTCTGGTCTCAGCACCGGGTATCCTCTCTAGGAGTTTTGACAGCCCAACTGCCCTGCCTTTTCTGGTTATTGCAAGTTGCACTTGGGTGCCATACTCCCTTTGGGACACTCTCCACCTTTCTTCCTTTCAATTTTTACTGATCTTGTTTTGTCCATTCTCACTATTGGTATTTGGGGCTCTGTCGAGGGTGCTGTTTCTCATTTGGGCTAATCAGTCCTTCGGGGCTGCGTTTAATTTATGCCATTTCTGTTTCTCCCCATCAGGTGTTTGTTATGGGACGGCATGGACATAAACGTCTGGACATTTTCAACACGATCTTTCAATGTTTAAAAGGTTATGGTGTTTTGTAATCCGTAGAGTTGATTAAAGGCCTGCTTAACGGGCAGTTAGTTTAGTTGCATAGATGCGGGGTTTTTCTTCCTTTTGGGGTATGTAGAATACAGGGGGTAGCGTAATCTAGTTAGTGTGGGAGATCTTTCCATTTACAACAATTTGTTAACAAGTCTCCTACTCGGAGGGGCAGCAGAGTGGGAGCAGTTTGTACCCAGGTGGGTCGTATTCTGGGATGCGGGGTGGTTCTCTCTGGGGGGCGGTTAGGTTCTTGGGCATGGGGAAACATGGCACAAGTTATTGTTGGAGAGTAGTCTCTCCCTTGCCGTAAGGCAATCGTTTGTTGCGCACAGTGGGAGGGGGAGGCGGGAGAGTAATCGGGAGCTTTGGAACTTGCGAACTCATGGGCCGGGAGGTGGGGTTTTGGGTGGGTGGGGAATGTGGGTCCTTTTTTCAGCTTATGTCAGGGTGCGGCCTACTCGATGGGGGGAAGGGACAAAAGGGGGTTGTGTAGGGGTTAGAATAGGGGAGTGGGTGAGTAGGGGGATCCGGGTTGCATCAAGGTTTGTAGGCAGTGGTTCAGGAGGATCTACTCGTGAGGGAAGTCCTAGGGAGGTAGGCAGATTGCAAATCCAGTCAACGACTAATAGTTTTAAAATAGAATACAGGGACTATGGGTAGTACCCTAGAATTTATCTCGTGGAATATCAAGGGGGCTAGGAAGGACTTGAAGCGACACAAGGTTCTGTGACATTTGCAACTGCAGAAAGCTCAGATAATATGTTTGCAGGAAACACATTTATTGGAGAGGGAGGCTAATGCCTTGAGACGTCAATTTGTGGCCCAGGTATACACTGCTGGGGATAGCACTGCTAGTAAGGGAGTAGCCATTCTAATTTCTAGGAGCACCCCTTTTGTCTGTGAGGAAAAGCTGGCAGACCCTGAGGGCCGGTACATATTAGTAGTCGGGCTTGTTAGCCAAACTAGGATGGTGATAGGTAGCATATATGGGCCAAATGGAGACTTGCCCCATTTTTTCGCTGACTTACTCAATGTTCTGTCTCCCTTTATCCATCTCCCTATATTTTTGGGAGGCGATTGGAACTTGGTGTTCAATATGGAGTTGGATAGAGAAGGCAGGTGAGATAGGGGCCTCTCTCCGGCTCAAAGAGCCCTCAGGAAGCTTGCAGACAACTTGGGTTTGTGCGATCTGTGGAGGGTCTTGTGCCCCTCTAAAAGGGAATATACTTTCCTGTCTGAGGTCCATAAAACCAGGTCTCGTATTGACTATTTTTTGATGAGTCAGTGCTTGCTCCCTGGTTTGGTCAATTGCACAATCATGCCGGGGGTCATCTTGGATCACTCGATGGTCCGATGCTCCCTTAACCTTTTATCTAATACACCCAAGCAGACCATTTGGAAGTTTAATAACCAGCTTCTCAGGGTACCGGAGATCAGAGACAGTATTAGTCAGACTATAGAGCAGTATGAGCAGGAGAACTGCAACACGACGGGTAAGGGTGACTTGGAGTGGAGTGCATTAAAATGTGTTGTAAGGGTGGGGCTTATTAAGCTAGCGGCCGTTAGAAAGAAAAAGAGAGAGACTTTGGCGAAGCAACTGCTCATCCAGATTAGGGATATAGAGAAGGTTCTTTCAAAGTCCTCACCAATGGCATTAAAGGAAAGGTTGGCCAGGCTCCGACACCAATATGATGACATGTTGAGAGAAAAGGCAGAATATGCCATTAACAAAACGAAAGCCCTATATTTAGACCAGGGGAGAAGTCGGGGCATCTTTTTGGGCCATGCTTTTAAGGCGTAACAAACATCTAGAATTATTCATAGTATCTCATCCCTTGCCGATGGGTCGATTAAACCACCCATATGAAATAGCCAAAGAATTTGAAGACTACTATAGGGCTTTATATAGTCCCATGCCTAATAGACCAAGTGACGAGGTAATTAGGTTGTATCTGTCTGGGTGCACTTATCAGAGATAACGGAGGAACAGAAAGCATTGCTTACTCGTCCGATTTCTGAGTCTGAAATACTAAATGTGATACAGAGGCTCCGGCTGATAAAGTTCCCGGTCCAGACGGTTTTTCCCGATTTTATAAATGTTTTAGTAGACAGTTATGCCCAGGATTAAACGTCTTTTTCACAGTATTTTCACCTCTGAACACATTGACGGTCACTCTTTGAATCCCTGATAGTGCTCATCCCAAAGAAGGGAAGGATCGAGACCAGGTTTCAAACTATAGGCCCATTGCCCTGATTAACTATGACATAAAAATTTTGGCGAAGTTACTAGCGGTTCGTTTAGCGAGGGTGCTTCTAGGCTAATCCATCCGGATCAGGTGGGATTCATGTCGGGTAGAATGGCATCAGACCATCTCGCATAGCTATCGCACATCTTTCGGCTACTAAAGATAGTAATATCCCAGGTGGTTTGTTGTTGTCTGTCGATGCCGAGAAAGCATTCGACAGGGTGGATTGGAGGTTCCTGTCTCTGACCATGGAGCATTTCGCTTCCCGCCCACTTTATAGACATGGTGTTTGCTATATAGGTCGCCGCTCAAAATATACTGTAATGGAGTTTTTCAGCAAGTTTTCTTTATTGTTGGGGACTAAGCAGGCTGTCCTTTGTCCCTCTCTTGTTCAATATTTATTTAGAGCCGCTGTTGTGTAGTATCAGACAGGAACCTAGAATCAAGGGATTAAAATTGGTTCTCTGAGTTTAAGGTCTCTGCCTTCAAGAGATTACATCCTACTTCATGTCAGCCATCCTTGATCCTCCATTCCAGTAGTACTCGATCGTATTGCCTCTTATGGCAAACTATCCAACTATAAAATCAACATAGGAAAACTCAGTTCCTCCGCTGAATGTTAAGAACTGTAAATCAGATATCTTACAGTTGGGGATCCATTGGACTTCTCGCGTTCTGAAGTATCTGGGCATCATTTTGACTATTTCAGAAGTCAAAATGGTGAGACTTAATTTGGACGCCCTCAAAGTAACCATTAAGCAGGATCTGGAGAGGTGGAGCAAACTTCCGCTCTCTCTTTGGGGAAGGGTCAATATAATAAAAATGAACGTGTTGCCGAGGATCTTGTACCCTTTAAACATGCTCAATGTATGGCTACCTTTGAAGTGGCACAGAGCGCTCCACTCAATTATCTCGGATTTCATCTGGGTAAAGAAAACACCCCGTAGAGCTTATCATAAACTGGCGGCTCCCAGGGAGAAGGCCGGTTTAAGGCTCCAGCATTTTGGACTATATCACTGGGCAAGTAACCTTTGTAAATATTTACACTGGCTCTTGCCTCCTAGGGATCTGGAACTCTTAACGTATGTCTCTTCTTGGGTGAAGTTGGAATTAGACTTAATTAGAGAGGCGGTGGATCCGGAGGTTTCTTTTATCCACTGAAATCCTCCTCTAGCTTAGTTACTACCCCAATTAGGGTCTTCTCTACGCACGCACCTCCAAATGTGTGCTTCTCTCCGCTACTCCCCTTGCGCTGACAGCCTTCAGCCTATATGTCTTAACCCTAACATGAAGATTGGGGGGAACATGATAAAGGTATCCTGGCTTCCTTTTCTGGAGGGGTTAAGGGTGGCAGATTTCATGCAGGGAGACAGGTGTTTAAAAGTTGCAGAGGTACTAACAAAGTATAATATAGGACCTAATCAATCCTTTAAACTATACCAACTTACTCATTTGTTAGGGAGGTTCAAATCTAAATTAAAAGAGGGAAAGATTAATGGGACATGGTTTGAATCCCTGATTCGTTGGGTCTGGGAACCACATGCAGTTTCCAGGGTTTATAAAGCTCTCTTTGAACAGGCCTATACAGACATTGGCAATAAACCGTGGTACTGGGTGAATTGCTTAGGAGATCAGGGTCGAAATTGGGTTCGGGTCTGGCATCACACATACCAGTATATCACTCAGGACAGATTGCGTATTATGCAATTTCATTTTTTAAATAACTTGCTCTGGACCCCTTCAAAGTTATACAGAATTGGGCATGCCCCAGATGCTCTATGTTTCCGGTGTCATCAAGTGGTGGGGGATCTCATGCATATTTTTTGGGATTGTCCACCGATAAAAGAGCTGTGGGACCAAATCAAGGAAAAGGCGGACCCAATGCTGGGCACTGAGTCTTGCTTCACCCCCGAAATCTGTCTCATAGGGGACTATACTGACATCACCGTTAAGCCCCGAAGATACTATATGGCTTTGATTTCATCTTCGGTCAAGAAAATTGTGTTAAGACACTGGTTGGACACTACCCCACCCGGCTATGTGGAATGGCTACAGGAACTGCTTTTCAATTTGAGTATGGAGAAGTTTGGGGCCGCAAAGAGGGGCAGTTTTTCAAAATTTGACAGTGTGTGGGCCCCCCCTTCAAGCCCTTTACTTGATCCATTCATAGCTAGCCGCTGTGGGTTAGTAGACCCTGGCTTGTTTCCTCACGGGCTGACCTGCCTCAGCCTTTGCAACACGGGTAGGGAGGGATAGGGAAGTTAGGTGGGGGATAGGGGGGTAGGGGGGGTCATTAGTTTGAAAATGTATTGGTAAGTTTCTAATGGTATACGTAAGTGGCACGGTGTGGTCACGGATCATTTCATGTAAAGTTTGTCTTCTTCACTTGTGTGCCAATTGTCTGTCAATAAACTTGAATTAAAAAAAAAAAAAAAGAGCTGAAAATGTGCACCACAGAGGGCAAGGAGGAGGCCCAAATGGGGGAAGGTATGAGGAAATGTATGGCACAAACAACACTGCACAGTCTGACTGGTAAGAGACCAGTTCCTGGGACTTCATCCAGTAGCAGTAGTGGTTCTTCCACAATGATATCCAAACAGACAGGAAAGGCCAAAACTACCTTAATTAGAACTAAAGGAGTAGTCGGCACCACAAGGAGTGGCAAGCCAAGATATGGTAATTATGTGCACCATAGTACCAGTACAGATTTAAATGAAACGGAGGAGGAGGAGAAACCTAGCTCTGATGAGAGTAATGATTATGAAATGAAGGCTATAGACAAGGAGGGAGAAAAACAGAAACAAATGCAAAGCCAGCATGCGGTAGAGGTGGTAGTTGCACAGATGCAGGGTGAATGTGATGATTTGGACTTGGATGAGATGGGCAGTTTGGGCATGGACAGTGTGGTGCAATTGCAGGAGAAACCAGATGAGGGGGCAGTGCATTCAGATTCAGGTTCTGTTACTGGCCTGGAGGAGCTGTTGGTTGATGATAATGGTGAAATGGATAAAGACCATGATGAGCAGCTTCCCGGTGTTGAGAAAGAACAACACAGTGGAAGTGACAAAGGAGGACAGTATAGTATGCCTGGTAATAAAACAAAAAAGGTGACATCTTATTTGTGGCCTTACTTTTCTCTGGCTGCCAATAATGAGTTACGAGCTGTTTGCTCTATATGTAAAAAGATCATCAGCAGAGGGAGCAGAAAAGGTGCTTTGGGTACCTCAGCATTAAAAAGACATTTAGAGAGATGTCACCCATTACGTCTCAGGTATGATGTTTTGGTCAAAGGGAAAGAAGACAACATGCAGGCAGAGTTAAGACAGACTACACCTGCACCTGTTATATCAAGTGATAGCAGCAGCCCTGCTACTTCAGTTGTACTGTCAACTCTTTCTCAGTCTTCTTCTAGAATAAGTACTACAAACAGATTCCTTTTGCCCTTATCATCATCCAGCACTCCTAATGTTGACCATCTGAAAACTTCAACTACTAGAAGACAGCTCACGCTTTCAGAAACAATTGAACGTAAAGCTAAGTACCAGCGAACTCATCCTGAGGCAATTGCTATAACAAAACTAATTTCAGAGATGATAGCACTGGACCTACAGCCTTACAGAATTGTGGATCATCTAGGATTCAAAAGGCTTTTAAATCACCAGCCACCATGATACAGTATTCCATCCAGGAAATATTTCTCAACTGTTGCAATACCACAGATGTATGATTTAGTAAGTGCTAAACTGAAAAATGCTTTAAAAGATGCAGTTGCTGGGGCTGTCCATCTGACTACTGATATATGGACAAGCTGCCAGCCAGAACCATTTATGTCACTGACTGCGCATTGGGTATCATTTGCTCCCTGTAGTGATACTGACAATTCCCCCACTGAAACTGGCTTCCCTTCGCATCCAGTATATCCCGCAGGATCACACAGCTTCAGACATCCTGGATGTTCAATACAGAGATACAGTACTGGCTGACATCACGAGGGCTTTCTGTAGGTTTTATTATGTCTGACAATGGTTTAAACATAAAGAAAGCATTGTCTGATGGGGGCTTTGTCCACATTTGATGTTTTGCACATTGCCTAAATTTGATCGTGCATGCATTTATGGAAGAGAACAGAGATTTAAAGGCTCTCACATATGTGGCAAAACAAATATGCACACATTTCAGCCATTCCTGCAAAGCACGCCAACATCTTTGGACCATACAAGAAGAGCATGGACTGCCTCCTAATACACTCATCTAGGATGTTGCAACGAGGTGGAACTATACCTTTTACATGTTCCAACAACTACTGGAGCAAAAAAAGGCTGTAAGACAGTACACACTAGAGAACAGCATAGGGGATGCTGATGTGTACATTAATCCTCAGCAATGGGATGTTTTGGAGCTTCTCATTAAGATCCTGCAACCCTTTGAGGAAATTACTAGGGAAGTGAGTTCCAACAGTGCCACACTCAGTCAAATAATCCCATTGATCAAGATTCTTAGATTTCAGCTGACTGCAATCAGAGATGAGTTGGAAGGTACAAGAAGCCAGTTTCAGATGGGAGAGTCCAGGAGTGCTGACAGCACGGGTGCTCAGGTGCTTGAGCACCCACAAAGTTAAACTGGGCACCCGCAAAAAATGGACTGTTCATCGTATTAGCTGAGAATATGAGTGGTCCGATTTTAATTCATTCCATTCCACTGTAAAACAACTGAAAGCAGCAGTGCAGTGGCCCATTTCTGTATTTTACATTACAGTACTTCTTGCACTGCTGCTACTTTAACTGTGAACACACTTGGCTGTCCCGTTCCACTGCAGTCTGGCAGCGAGCCATCTATATTCGGGGGTGTATACAAATCGGGAGCATTCTCCTTTAAAAGTCTCACTGTTTTGCATCACATGATCCTGTCCCTGGGAGTCTCAGAGATGTGCCATGTGGCTACTATTTACAGTCTCACAATCTCAGCTACACTACTTGAGTAAGCCTTCCCTACCACGCTGCAGAAGGTCAGTGAGAATGTGAAACTGTTTATGTCTCGCTCTTGTCTGAAACAGACGATTTAGAAACTAAACTAAAAAGGGAAAAAGATCTGCACAGAGCAGGTCACAGGGAGAGAGTAGTTGAGTGTTTCTGTTAGGAATAGGGATGGTGAATGTGTGTTTTGAAAACAGGAGAGAAAAGTAGACTTGTTGTTGCGCAGCACAGGGAGGATTCAGGAATCACTCATTTCTTATTTTTGTCCAACTTCCTGCCTGAATAGGCTCATCAAAAATTAAAAAAAGGGTCTGTTTTGGAGACAGTAAATTAAGCCAACAGAGATGTACAGCTGAGTAAATAGTTCCCCAGTTTTTGATTTCTGCTTGGCTTGATTGAATGTGAATAGATATGGACTAACATAAAAATATAAAAATTTGTTTTGTAATCTGGTTACTGTAAGAGGATACAAGAAGAAGAGACACTGCAATTAGATTTTACACTGTGTGTCTGTGCGTATGAGTCCTCTCCTGTTTATCCAGATACAGTTAATGCCCCAGCCCCAATGTTATGTGTCCCCTTGTCCCCAGTCTTGTGTCCCCTCTACTCTGCCCTCAGATTGGTGCTCTTTGTCCCACATTCTGTGTACTCTGCCCTTATATTGTGCTCTTATCCCGTTATGTGTACCCTACTGTCAGATTTGTGCTCTCTGTCCCAAGTTCTGGGTACCCTGCCCTCAGATTTGAGCTCTGTCTCAAGTTATGTGTACCTTGCCCTCAGATTTCTGCTCTTTGTCCCAGGTTCTGCATATCCAGTTCCTAGCCCTGTGTCCTCACTGCCCCAGACCAGGTGTCTCCCTATCCATAGCCCTGTGTCCCCTTTTCCCCCAGCCCTACTCTACTTACTGGCACTGGGTCCCGTTGTCACCAAACCCTATCTCCATAGCCCAGTACCAAGCTGTGTTGGAATTAAACTTTGAGTTTTGGGAGCTGGGAGAGGGACACAGAGGTCCATATTTGTAAACTGAGCCCCATTCCGATTATTATAAGTCTGTGGCAGTGAACCATGAGCTACCAGGACTGTCTTCAGAGCTGGGGGGGGGAGCCCTGACAAGCCCCCTGTAATTCCAGCACTGGTCCCAGGACCCAAGCCCTGTACCCCCAGTTCTGTGTTCACTGTTTCAGTCCCTGTCACCTGGCCCTGCTGTCAAGAGCTCATTAGTGGTCAAAGACACATCATAGTTTTCCACAGTATTGACTCAGATGCTTAGGAAGCAGCACCACAGTAATCTGATTAAAGAGGTGCAGGTTCTTTAAAGTGTGATAAATGCATTTTTGACTGGTGCGTTGGTACTAACAGTATGGTTAATAACCAAGGCTGCTTTTTGATGGCTTAATTTGATCTGATTTGTTGCAGCTTCTGCTGTTGGTTAGCCCTATTTAGCCCAAGGGAGCAAGGCCACTACACCCTTCCCCTCTGTGAGAAGAAAGTATTAGGATATAAGCTCCTTGTCTGATCAGTGCTGAAAGATCAGGGATGATAAATATTCTTCTAATTGCAAATGACTCCATTCAGCTTCCCTTCTCTTTGATCCATTGAAAATATAACCTCTCAACTGTCCCTTATTTTCAGGGATGTTCCTGATTTTTGCCTCAAAATGTTCCCGTCCCTTATAAAATTTGTGTTTTTGTGACTGAACTGTAGGGATAGTAAGCACAAAATAATGTTAAACATTAAAGTTGCAAACTTGTTCTTCAGAAAATGCATCTTACACAAATCCCCTTATTCTACCAGCTTTCTGAGTAAATATTACTAAATTTTAAGATGTGTCCCTGATTCTGCCACTTTGTCTCTGGTTTTTGAGGCAAGAGCTTGAGTGCCATGGCAGGACAGAAAAAGAGACATTGCTCTATGTGTGTGTGTGTGTGTGTGTGTGTTTACACTTTGGAATACTTAGAGAAACATGTTCATGCTGCATACCTCTCAGTGTTTCATCACTGAAATGCATAGCACTGACCTTCCAAATCCAGAGGAATGGCCAGAATGTGAATCACTTTCTAATTTTAAAGAATAATATCTCTAAGAATTGTGGGCCCCAAATGTTTAGTGTTAGGAATATTTTATCAATTTAATTAAAAAATGTGACTGAAATAACGATAGTGCTATGTGACTTTCATAACAGTTGAGAGGTATGCAGTGCAGGTGTGTGTTAGGAGGATTTTTCACATACCTCTGAGGTGTGTGATAAGCACAAAAAACCCTTGCTTGATGGGTCTATTAGATTATCACACACACCTAGGGTGTGTGAAAAATCTTCATAGCCCAGATCTTGCACAGGCATTATTTTCTTTCATAATAACTGGCACAATTTCTCAAGACAGTGTATGGAGTGCTCCAGGGAACACTTACATCTCATGGGGTGGTGGCACTGTTACCTGAAATCTATATCGGCATGCTTGCAACACCTGGAGGCATCAAAGATCTCTAGAGCACCCTGCTATGGGTCTTAGCACCTTGCCAGGCATGAAAGAGGCCACAAAGGCACTCTTACATCCTCTGCAGTGGAGTAGAGGTGGTGGTGCATATACATTCTAAAATGTATTAAAATAACCCCAAAATGTACCACAAAGCATGAAAAATCCTGTATCTTTTGGGGGCCTAGGTGGCCCCCAAACCCTGACCTTTTATAATTACCCTGAGCACCCACAACATTTTTCAAAAATTGGCACCCCTGGGAGAGTCTAGTGCAACTGAAAGGGACTTGCCACCTAGAATAAAAAAGCACATGGTACATAGAAAACCTAATATTCTTCAGGTGAAGCTACCTCTGGCTGGAAGCTGCAACACTGGACTTAGGATTTGCAAGAAAGCTGGTTGTGCTCTCAACAGAGGGAGGTGAACCTTACGATTTACAGTTGTCTTTGGTTTGTAGCAGATTCCTTAGGAAAGTTAATATTCTTCAGGTGGAGGCTACTTCTAACTGAAAGGTGAAATAAGGAACTTAGAATGATCAGAAAAGGTAGTCTTTCAGTCAATAGAGGGAGGTGGACCTTGCTTTACTTTTGTTACAGTTGTTAAGATTTTCAGTGCAGGAAGAGTTTAAACCCAGAGAGACTGAATACTGTCTACTGTGTCTGTCCTTGTGCACAGCTGACTTGATTGGAGTTAGTGATTGACTGTTTGCATTGCAATATTTGTAATACTGTGAGTTATTCATTGGGCTAAGAATTTGTCATAAGTCCTAAATTGAGTGCAGGTTATAGGCTGTGTATTTGACCCAGATAGTGCCCCAGGGGGTGGAAACTGTTTTTTTTTTGTTGTTGTTGTTTTTTTTTTGTTTGTTTATCTCTGTGGATCTCTTGGAAGAATGGGAAGATCACCGTTTCTTTAGAAAAATAAAGTAATACTCAAGTAAACCCATATGTGGACTGCACAATTGTTGTACCGGATTGCAAAATGTTTTCAGCATGTCATAACAGACTTTGATAATTATTGGATTGCCTGAACCTGATGGTACACATTTCACTTTTTGTCCTGGACTGTCTGAAGTTGGAACTTATGGTACAATGTTTTCAGCATGTCTTCTTCACATGGTTTGCTAATTTTTGGATTGACTGAACCTGATGGCACACTTTTTGCAGCATGTCCTAATGGACTTGTATCATTTTTTGACTGCCTGAACCTGATGGCACACTTTTCGCAGCATGTCCTAATGGACTTGTGTAATTTTTGGACTGACTGATCCTGATGGCACACTTTTCGCAGCATTTCTTAATGGACTTGTGTATTTTTTGGACTGCCTGAGAACCCGATGGCACACTTTTCGCAGCATGTCCTCATGGACTTGAATAATTTTTGGACTGCCTGAACCAGATGGCACACTTTTCACAGCATGTCCTCATGGACTTGTGTAACAATTTCTGGACTGCCTGTAGTTGAGATTGATGGCAAAATGTATTTGAGTATGTTCTAATTTCTGGATTGCCTGAACATGATGGCACATGTTTTTCAGTATGTACTAAAGGACTTGTCTAATTTTTTTATTTTTGGATTACCTGAATGTAGGTCTCTGCCCACTCAGTACAGGCTCGACCTCACAGTCACACTCCTCCTTCCAACACAGTAGCTAGGTCTCTGGATTCCTAAGGACGTGCAGTTATTTTTTTGGTAGAGGTCCCCTAAATGTGTCATCAATTTGGGTGGGTGGGTGGAGGGACCCCATGCCATAGAACATAACTGCATGACTCTCAGTGGAGCAGAGAAGGAACTTGTGCAACAATACCAAACTGATATCTGTTAGGAGGAAGTAGGCTGTTGGTTAGCTAAAACCTGCAGCTTATCCAATAGGTAGGGAAATGGGCAGATTGGGTGGGCCAAGTGGTCCTTATCTGCTGTCAAATTCTACGTTTCTGTATTTCTAAGATATGTTTATTGTATAGTGAGTGCTACTAAATGGGAATGGGATTCCTCCTCTGAGGCCAGACAGGTCAGTTATCGGCTTACAGTTGCAGCACTAGTACTACTGACTCTGAGACAGGGAACAGACAGAGGTCAACTGCATGACTGCCATATTCAACTGACCAGCACATCAGTGCTATAAACTCACAGTTTTCATATCCTGAAATGCTGACTACAATTCTATGTGTGTGTCACAAATGTTAGTGTTGTTTTATGCAATTATATAGCAGATTTGCAGTTTTCATCACATTTTACAAAAGATTCTGATTCGAATCAGAACTAATCAGAACTTATCAGGACTTTGGCCTGAATCCTGATCCTGATAATAAGGGTCAGGACCTTTTCAGGTCCGCCCAACCCTACTATAGTGCTGGTAATACTAGCTGATTCAAAACTGTGGAAAAAAAATCTAAGTCTTTGGTTTCCTAATTGTTATAATTGTCCTCAGTTTTCCTCTGTTTATCTCATTGTCTCCCACTTCAACATTTGGGATCACTGCTGCTTTACCCCTGCTCTGCTCAGGAGAGCAGATAAGTTGCAGGATTACTTGCCCTGCTCTACTGGTAACCTCTCTTTTTGTGCATCACACCATTCATCCGGTGTTACTGATGTTGTCCAAGTACTACTTGTCATGCTTTAACCCCTTATCTACTAAGAACCCCAGGTCCTTTTCCACCTTGACTGCAGCATGAGGAACCCCACCTAGTGTGCAGACCCTACCTCTGCTGTTCTTTCCCTAAGCACATTGCATTTGTCTAAATTGAATCTGAGACTGCCACAGTCAATTAGTTTTCATGTTTGTTCAGTTCCTCCTGAAGCTTTTCTTAACCCAAATGTTGACATTCTTTTCTCTGATCCCGACTTGTAGCTCCTTGTTCAACATGCATCTTTAATCCTTCTACCAGATCACACTGGTTCCATGATCTACTTAGAAAGCTAAAATGAAGGGTAGATAGAATAAAGGGTAGAGTGGCTGCTCAGAGTAACAGAATGACATAACTGAAAGGCTAACAAGTGCCTTCTATCAGGTTGACTGGGCCTTTACAAATGGTCCATATGACCTTGACACCATTTACACCACTTTTACAAACATCTTCCTTTATATATGTGACAAAATTGCCCCCTTAAAGAAAATCAGGGTCAGAGGACACAGAAATGATTGGGTCTCTTCTAACATCATTAAACTCATGAGGCCTGGGACAAAGCTTGGTTACGCACCAACAAAAACCACAACTTTTCCGTCCTTGTTACTTATAAGAAACTAAGAAACAAATAAAAATCTGCCATCAGAAAGGCTAAAATTTACCATTTCCATGACAAACAACTTGGCAAATCTAACAACCCCAGAAAGCTCTGGGGGACATTAAACTCTCTTCTAGGAAAAACAAAGACTTTGGAACCCATTACCCTGCTTCAAGGGGATAGGCTCACAAATGACCCCAGCAAAGTGGCCAACATGTTTAATTCTTTCTTTGGTGACCTCAATAAGTTCAAACCCTCCACCCAAGACCCCTGTCTCCCAATTCCCCCGCCTGCTGATCACCATCCCTGCAGTGACACCCAAAACTCCCCTAAATTCTACTTCCATGCCCTAACGCCATTGGATACAATCCACCTCATCAGAAGAAACAACCCTAAGCCCTGCATCGGTGATGACGGCATTGATTATAAAATTCTGAAGCTCTGTATTTTGTCACTGGCAAAACCTCTGACAAACATCCTCAACTGCTCCCTCTGTTGTAGCACCTTCCTTAGCACCTGGAAACAGCTATGATCAAACCCCTATACAAATCAGGGTCCAGAAGCGATGTAGGGAACTATCGCACTATCTCACTTCTGGCACCTCTTTCCAAGATCATCGAGAAGGTTGTTCACTCACAACTAACCTCTTCACTTCAAGAACAAAATCTGCTCACTGAAGCACAGTGTGGCTTCAGAGCTGGCCACAACACAGAAATGGGTTTAATCAGATTCGCCAGTGATATTACTAAAGCAAGCAACAATGGTTAGTACTCAGGGTCGGTATTTGTTGATCTGACCAAAGCTTTCAGTTTGGTGGACCATAGCCTCCTCCTCCTAGACTCTTTCTTCTGCCTTCATATATCCTGGGATATAGTTTGCTGGGTAGACAGTTACCTCTCAAATAGATCTCACTGGACAACCATAAAAGGGGTACTCTCAAACGTCTGCCAAATTAATGGTGGCGTCCCACAGGGTTCTGTTTTAGGCCCCCTGCTTTTCTCTCTCTCTCTCTCTCTCTTCATTAATATTCTCCCAGAAATCTGTCAGAACACCAAGATAGTTCTCTGTGCAGATGATGCAGCTCTATACTGCAGTGATAAAAACCACAATACCATGTTCTCTAACCTGCAAACTGACTTCCTAAGGCTCCACTCTTGGTTCCTTCATAGAAACATAGTTCTTAACTCTAAAAAACTAAGTAAATGCTCTTTGCAGACCACAGAAAAAATGTAGAATTAAATCTTATCCTGTCTGATTTTCATGGGAACAGTATCGATAAAGTCGAAGATTTTAAATATCTGGGATTGGTTCTTGACCCACACCTCACTTTCCAAGTACACATTACTAATCTTAATAAGAAAATAAACTTGAGGTTAGGACTGTTATTTTGGATCAGAAAATTCCTTCTTCCAGCCTCGAGATCTTGCCTTGCCTGCTCCTTGCTCCTTCCCCTTCTTGAATATGGCTCCACAGACTACTCCCCCTTCCCCTCATCTGTTCTTTTCTCCAAACTGAGAACCTCTTAAAACAACATTGTGTAGTTCATCACTGACCTCACCTGGTCAACCCATCACTGTTCCCTCTACCTTCCTCTCTCATGGCTACCCCTGGAAGGAAGATTTCAACTTAAAATATTTCTTCTTCTATGCAAGTTTAAGCTTAACTTATTGCCACCAAGTGTTTTGGACATTTTCCCCAAATCTGCCCCCAAGCATGGCACCAGAGGGAGCACCAGACACATTTTTGAGGTTCCTTTCCTTCATACCACACATGCACAAAACTCCATCTGCCATCAAGGTGTGAATCTTTATAACAAACTACCTCCTGGCACCCAGTCCTCTGGCTCCATCCCCTTATTTATTGCCTCCACAAAAGATTTGCTCCTGGAGAGTTACTCTTGTAAGTGCCCCCTACGGAAAGTTTCATATGGCAGTTGTGAGGTTCTGCTCCTCTCCCTAAAGGGCATCCCTTACACTGCCTCCTTTTTCTCCATCCATATACTCCCCCAGCCTTCCCCCAGCTCTATGTTTACTGTCTCATCTTTACCCCCCAACTGTCTACCTCACTCATCTTCTTTGATATTTATGACTGTCTTAATTTTTATTTCAATTTATTGTAAATATGGTTATTTCTGTTCTTGTATTTTCTTTTGCTATATATGTTGTGATACTATGTAACCTGGATGACTGTGAAAATGGGCATGTTTGCTCACACTCTTTCCAGTATAAAATAAACTTGATTGATTGATTGATTGCATCAAGGAGGACAATGGAGGGGAGGACAGGGAGGGTTAGAACCCTGGAGAAACAATAAGTTCCAAGGCTTATAGGGAACTCTGGCAGACTGGATGGACCACTAGTCTTTTTCTGTTGTCATTGTCTGCCTTTTAATGTTACTATGTCTTGGACATAGCCTAGAGAAATGATGGGGTACTGTAAATCCTGTCTTACTGCCCATTATTATTCTGAGAAGGCCAAACTGTATTCCTACAGAAATGTACTTTATGAAGCAAAACCGGATTTTGATACAAATATTATCTCCAAAGAAACTGGTAGTGCTCATAACCTTTCCATAAAAAGAAACTCTTCTATTGGTCATAATAATAGTTTTTTGCTACTGTATCATCTCTGTCTCACATGAGAGCTGTAAAGAACTTGAATCAATTTCCACATCAAAAATATAATTAAATATCAACTCTATATCTAATACACCATGCTGTCTCCCTTACTATTCTTATTTCTTCCTCTGTTTTTTTTTTACATCCTCCTGGTCTCATCCCAGAGGAACCCTTTCCTCCAGTCTTGTTGGCTGGGCCCCGATATACCAGGAACCCAGTGTCATGTTGCATGATACCAGGAGATTTTTTGCCTTTGGTTTTCTCCCGCTTTGTCCCTACCTCCTTGAGGGTGCCTACACAAAGGATTTACATCCAGATGTAGAGTGTGCTCATGCATGCCACTGTCAAGCTTCCATAGCACCCTCCCCACCCTGACTCCTCTTAAGGAGCCATTTTGCACCTTGCTGCCCGTGCTTCCACAGGCAGCACCGCTTGCAGGCATCACTGCATCCATTGGAACGCTCAGTCCTACTTCCCCCTGCCAACCCCTGGTGACCCGAGTCCATCTCCAAACCCAGGTCGCCGGCATAGCGTGAGGTGTGGCATCCAGTGCCTCAACCCTCAGCACCACTGGGCCGGCCTCTTTCTTTCTCTAGTTTTAACCTACCTGATTTGCTTGCCTCACATCCCTTAACTCCCTATACTCCTCATGGAATTGTTCTGTGATTACATGATTTTTTTCTTCCCCAACCCTCCCCTATACACATCTTTCCCCACACTAACTTCCCTTTTTTATTTTGACCCACTATATCCCCACTACCTGTTCCCCACCCTCCTAGCCCCCCTTACCCATACACCCACCCACATACCTTAACCCCTTCCACTCCCCCTCTCTGCATGCCTTATTCATGTCTATAAATCTGTATTCTATACCATCAGCATGACTGTGTCCTTTTTCTCTCTTTTCAGAACGGATGGATCCAGAGAGGCAGCAGATCCCCCACTTAACCATTTGTGGCCTTTCAATAGCTTGTTATGTCCATCAGGGATGTCTCTGTCAGCTTTGTCTTTCATGGTTAGCCACCTGGTAAAACTTTAAATTATTTAGATATTCAGATCTTTTTAGCAAGTATTGTTTTACAAACCCTTAGCTTGAGAACTGTTACAATTTACTCTATGTTTTGTAGTCAAAGGGTATGCATGTAACAAGTAACAGCAAGCTTAGCAAACTCCAATTCACTCTTTTGCACGCTATTTTACAGTTCACCATTTCAATTGCCTGTTACCTGATCTTTCTATACTTTTGTGCCTATGATTGTATACCCATCTTGTCATGTTATAGCCCCTGCAAAATGACTTGCCAAATCAACCCTTAATATATTGTTCCAGAATAATCAAATGATTGGATCATTTTTATTGGCATGGGTTTATAAGGAGATGCCCAAGTCCAATACCCTAACCCTGATGAAGCTTTATATGAACAAAGCGCTGGGGCACTTTTGGACCTGGTAGTCTAGTTACGTTTCACCCTGTCTGTTTAGTCAAATAAATGATGACATACTGAAATTTCAGCCTAACTGTCTCGGGAGCATTCTTTAACAGACAGGGTATCCTACGGGAATGTGATGCCATTTCTGTTTTGATTACTGTTGCTATAGGGCTTGCAGCCCTGCTGCTGCACCTGATATCTGCTCCACAGAGTGCATGTGTCTTTCTGCTTCATTTTGCTTCTGTGAGAAAGACTGCCTCTGCATTTGACTTTATTCCATCTGATCTTGTTGGTAAGATCCTACCAACTGCTGGCCCATACTTTTGTTCCACAGCAATTAAACTTGTTCTGTTGTGACTGGTATTTTCCTTGACAAACTAAAAATGCTGCACTGATCCCTTTAAAAAAGTCCCCTCTTGATTTTAATGTATTTGTAAACCATCAACTGATATTGAGACTACCTTTCCTGAGGAAAATTATGTAAAAGATGACTTTTGGTCTTTCTATAGTTTATTAGGCCAATAATACCATACTGTAGGTATAAGGGTGTTGTAACTATTGTCTCTTTTGGTTTAACAGGGGTCTCTCATGCTGGTTGGGTGAAAGAACCATGGTTCTGTCTGCTCAACCAACAAAAGACAGCTTTGTCAAACCATAGGAGACAACAGTCACAACACCCATATACAAATTATTTATAAAATGGGGAAGGGATTTCAGCTATTCTGATTGGTCGTTAGCCATGCATTAGAAGTATCTAACACACAGCTAAAACTTGTCCTGAATTTCTGGATGCAGCAAATCAAAGATATCCCTGAGCATATCAGAATTTTTTTTTTAGTTTTTGTTGACCGGGTAAGTGCACTAGACAAATCCTGCCTATTTTCAGGCACGACCTGGGGGAGGGGGGATACAGATGAATGCCAACTAACCTTGAACCAGATTAAGCTGTCGGTGGAATTTTTAGTGAATGAGGGAAATTTGGCCAGGACACCGGGGAAATTCCCCTACTCTTTTTGATAAGTGCCATGGGATCTTTAACATCCACCTGAACTACCACCAATCCAGGCAGATGGGACCTCAGTTTAACATCTCACCCGAAAGTCGGCACCTCAGAAGTGCAGCACCCCTCTTATGCTGCACTACAGTGTCAGTACTGGGAATATTAACCCAAGTGCCAGATATGGGAACTGAACCTACAGCCCTCTGATTTCCCAGCCTCAGAGGCGAGTGTGCTACCTACTGAGCCACTGACACTGCTTTGAAAAGTAACAGCCGACATTTTTTTCTATCACTTAGGGAGACTATTACTCAATGTACTCACAACAGATCCCTGATGCCCTGTCTCTAAAATCTCATATCAAGAATTGAAAAATCCACAATTAACTTGTAGAACAGTATCTTTGAATACAAATACAGCAATGGTCCCCAACTACCAGTCCCGCTGCTTAGCTTAGTTTCCCAGAGTGGCACGTTAGAACAGCAGTTCTTTCAACATCCATTTCAATCTCACTGTGACCACTGCATTACTGCTGCAGCACAATGAGATGGTGCAGCTCAGCAGATTGCCCTTTTTTTTAAATCACCCCAATCTAACTGTTAGCAGCAGACCTGTAGCGCCGTGCCTTTCCTCCTGCTCACCCATTCACATGCTTACCATCTCGCTTGCTCGCTCACTCGTGGCTCAGCTGTCTTTTTGATCTCAATAATCTAGTTACATACAATCTCACTGCACCCACTGCATTAGTCCTGCAGCATGATGAGATGGTACAGCTCAGCAGATTATCATTTTTTTAAAATCACGTACCCGAACCTAACAGAATCAGCCCAGTATCACCGTGGGTTTTCTCCTGTCCACCTGTTCACCTGCTCACCGTCTCACTTGCTCACTTGTGGTTCAGCTGTCTCTTTCATGTTAACAACAGCACTATGCAGATACCAAAAATAAGCATTTTAATTAAACTCACACTTGCCCTAAAAATGTTTGACTCTATTTATTATCAACATGTGTGGCTGTTTCTCTGTGGAGGTGGTGGGGAGCCATGGCAACCTGACTTTGCTTAGCTACAGTGGCCATAACTGGCCAAAAAGCACTGCAGGTGGAGGAGCTATCTGACATCCAAATACTGGGAAAAATGTATTTTTTTTACTTCTAAAACCTACAAATATTGATTTCAAGCACCATGTACAATGCATAGTCCCATTTTATAACCACAATAAAACACTCTAGGGACATGAGTTAGACAGTTCTAATGCATGGCTAGGGGTCTGGACACACTCGGCCTATGGCCTCTTGCCTCACTACACCCCTAGCTGTGCGTTAGAACTGTGTAACACACACCCCATCATGTCTTATTGCTTACAGAACAACCATAAACATATATCTACAGTCAAAGTAAGAGCAATCAGTTATGTTACACTTTATTAATATTTCTGCATTTTAAAAATGGGGAGCAAACCTTTTCAAATGTTTCTAGCCTGTCTAATATTAAGTAACTGATTATTTCATTGATTGCTACTGAGCCTAGTTGCCATCACCATTCCTCAGTCAGGTGCTCAGGTTATTTTTCTAGTTGCAAAGAATTATTCTTTCCATATATGCTGAAACTTGCTGCAACCATGACCTCTTCCTGGAATTAGAGCTACAGTGAAGACCTCAAGTATGAAGCACAGCACTGCAGAATTCTGTAGCACAGTTACTGCAGTCAACAATGTAATTTCAATGGGAGTTCATCCCCTTTATCTTGCCATACACTGCGCTTCATCCTGGAGGGCTTATCTGTATGTAGTTTAGAAAAATTTTGCAATATCCATATGTCCAGTTGTAGTGGTAGGTTCAATAGTGTTATGATTGCATATGGTGATAAGAGTTTTCCACTTATCCAAAATAATAGGACAGTCCCCAGACCCTGTGAGAGGAATTCTGGGCCCCATGAAAAGTTCAGACTCTGGGGCCCCTATACAGTTGCGTACAGTAGCATGCTGGATGGCCTGGGCTCCTCTTTGGTGCCAGGCCCCTGGAATTATCCCGAGCTCCCCCACCCTCTAATGGGGTCCTGATAGTCCCAGAACATGTGTCTAAGACATGCATGTTGGAAACCGTGTCTCCAACTAACTCCATGGGGTGAAAGGACCATGGTTTCTAGTCTTTCTGGACTAAAGTGATGGCAATGAAGAATTTTAAATTAGAATAGTTTTCCTTGGACATCTTTGCTGGATTTACATGTGAAGGTCCATAGATTGTTCCCCTCCTCCTGGGTCATGGTTTCTTCTAAGTCTTTTCCCCATTAGTCTGTAGTCTCTTTAGTAGGAGAAATACCAGAATCTTTGAGTAATCTGTGTATACCTTTTAGTGCCTTATTCATGTTTAATAGTTTAAGGAAATGATCTCAATCTCGATGTTTTGCTGCAAAATAATCTGGAGCCGGAACTTGTTTTTTTAGGATGTTTCTGATTTGAAGAAAATTATGACTTGTCCATGGGTGACACTCATTTCTGTGCTTTTGCACTGAGTTTCTTTGTCATTTAGATTTCTTCACAATTACATACTGTACTAACTTCCTTCAGCTCAAAGTATCCAGAAGTAAAACTCTTCTTCTGAAAGAAACAATCTATTAACTCTAGCCCCATTACTGCCATAAAAAGTTGAGATACTGAGATTGTTTGTTTTTTTTCTAATTCAGTATAAAATTTTCTGATATGACCTTCTCATTTATGCATCTATGAACATTGCTAGGCTCCATCACTTTCTGGACATGTCTTTTACTGAAAACTGTATACGTGCCTTTATTTCTTCTTACTTTGGCTCCTCTCAATTCCTATGGACATTACAAAAATAAATAAATAACAAGCTTCAAAATACCCAGAATACTGCTGCCTGTCATCTCACTCATTTAAAATACATGACTGCATCACTGTAATCCTCAGACAGCTAGACTGATCCCATGTACAATTTAGAATCCAATTTAAAATGTATCTTACTGTATTTTAAATACTTCATAGTATTGCACCTTGCTGATATTATTCATTCTACTCTACCTTTCGCTGTCTTCACTCATCCTCACCCTCTTGCTATTCCATTTATTTAATTATCCATTATTAAATGGACAGCCTTTCATAATTCTGCACCTTTATTTGCAAAGAAACTTTCTATCTAACTTTGCTTACTTGAGTCTTTAAAAATATTCAGATCACAGCTGAAAATGCATCTCTGTTCACTCCAGTGCTTGGGCCTTAACACTGTCTCTTCATGTTTGCTTCTTAAATCCTATTATTCACGTACTTTAAATAAAGTAGTGCTGGCCAGAATGCAATGCAGTGTCTCCAGTTACTACATAATAAAAGGGATTGTCTGCAACTGAAATTGCCTTGTTTACTGCAGTAACTCCAATGCATTATGCTGCAGTGTTATGTTGTGTCCTAGTCTCACCACTGTATGTGTTTATATATGCTGGCCCAGATATTCAGACTGCACCTGGCAGGGGTGCAAGCCTGGGTGCAGTGCAACTGGGATGTGCCAGGGCCAGGACCAGGCAATATTCAATGGTGATGCACCATGGCGCAGCACCATTGAATATGGCAAGGTCGGCGTACATACAGCACTTGGCACAGTGGCACTGCACCAGCACAAGCCACAGATAGGGAGCACGGGGATGTGCCAGTGCAAGTGCAGTTGTGCTAAGTGCATCACCCACGATCACCCACGATATTCAGCAGGGGGCATGCAAATGAGGCCATAAAATATGCAAGGCACAAATGGGGTCATTTGCATGTCATTATGGCCCTATTTGCATGTCTTGCACAGGGTAGGCCAGCGACTTGCACCTGGTGCCCTGCACAGCATGACGTGTGCTGTGGGGATCCCAGGGCATCCCCCGCCCCGTAGCCGTGATCACATGGTTAACATTGCTAAAGATAGCCCTGGTGGTCTAGTGGCCCCCCCGCCCACTCAATTCTCCAATAATCTGTTCTGTGAGCCTGTCCCTGGTAGTCTAGTCTAGCCATGCGCAACCCCTTTGAATATCAGGGCTGCTATGTAATACAGTATTGCTAACATGATCGTTTTATTTAGTTATTAACATGTTTTTTTACCTACCAACACTGTAATCTATTTACTTTAAAGCATTTTGTAATGTATTGGCATGAAAGACACAATATAAAAATTGTATTGCATTTCAGTTGTAAATAGTGCATTATAAGGCAATATCTCTATGCATGGGGTAGCTGCATTGACATGAGCCACTTGTAGCCTACACTGATGATGGGGAGTACACAAATAACTAGTGGGCATGAAACTGGAAGAGAAGCATTGCAAAATAGAGTAGGTATGGAATACTTGATTATTTCTTCTAAAAGTTTTACAAAGAAAAACATACTGAGCTTACATCATCTCATTTTTAGATGCATGCTGAGGAAGGGGTAGGAGAGAGTACAGCTCAAACAGAAAATACTATATGATGCATTTAACATAAAATATAAACAGTAACTCAAACATCATATAACATAATAAAACAGTAGTTCAATTACAACATGTAAAGAACAGGTCACAATATCAGCACCATTACTAATGTACTTATAATACATAGAAGCTGAGTTGGAGTCTGGGTGAAAATCACAGGTGATGAACCAAAGAGCAACATTTATCATAACGTAGGGTCAGGGGCAATTGCAGGAGTGAGTAGAGAATTTGAACAGGAGAGTTTTGAAAGAACAGAGGGAGGAGGCAGATTGAATAGCAGGGGAAGAGAAGATCGAAGCTTAGGGAATCTGGATGAGAAAGCAGCTTGACCTGCATAGGAATTTATGAGAGTGAGGGAGAGAAAGTGAAAGTCACAGTTGTAGAAAGAGTACATTGCAGCATCAGGACAAGAGAGGAGAGAGCTAAGGTAAGGTAAGAAGGGAGGGAGGATGGGAGCTATACCAGAATTCAGAGATGAAAACACAGAGATAGAGTCATGTGGAATCAAGGGAGGGGACAGAAAGGGAGAAGTAAAGGGAACAGTGGTGGATACGAGGAGAACAATCCAGAGCAAAACAGCAGGAATGAAAAATAGGTTCCTGTCTGGACACACTGAATGTAGCAGCAACACTGTACAGAATGTCACCATAATAAAAGCTGGGAAGGACCATCTTCAACATGATTTCTCTGTGAGCAGGAAGTGAAACATTGGATGTGTTCCTGTACAGAGTGCAGAGTTTAGGGTGTAGCTTCTGATAGATGGCATCCACATACAAAGAGAAACAGCGGTGACGAGACAACCAAACCCCAAAGTATTTAAAGGAGGAGATGTCTTCAATTAACATACCATCAGTGGTATGGAAGGTGGGGAACGGTGAGAGTCTAGACAACCTCTGCCTAGTGCCAATGGTCATTAAGACCATTTTCTTGGCATTGAGGGACAGTTGAGTGCTCAGAACCTGTGTTGTATTTTGAAGAAGTCTGACTGGAGCTGAGTAGCCTGGTCAGGAGCAGAAGAGCCAGAGTTGAATAGAACTGTATCATCTGCATACATATGGATAGAGGCAGAGGAACAAGCATTAGGGAGGCTAATTTGGAAGATGGAAAAGAGGACTGGGCCAAGAACAAAGCCTTAGGTTACTCCTGAGGAGATAGGAAGATGGTGGGAGAGGGTGTCTCCCAGTACAAGCAGCTTGGGACCTGCCAGAGAGTCCCACACCTATGAGCTTATCCAGAAGAAGGGTGTGAGCATCTGTGTCAAATGCCTTAGCAAGGGCAATGAATACTGCAGAGGTAACCAGTCCCTGGTCCATTCTTTTTTTGGTTTTCCAGTTTCTATGTATGCCCCCTTCACTTGGTTTCAGATCTCTTCCAGTCCCCCAAGGCTAGCCATCTGCCCCCTTACCTGATCACCATGAGTTGCTGTCCCTATAGAGCCATGGCTTACCACCAGGTAGGGATGAAGTGAGGGCTATACCCTTAAGTACTTCTAGTTTTGTTTGGCAGCAGGCTCAGGGGTCCAGGGAGGGAGATCTGATGGCAGTGGGGAACCATCATTGGGCACAGGGCTCCTTTTCCCACATTTTTTTTTGTCCCAGCACTCAGAAGCCACACGTGCAAGGACTGCACATGTGCACACACACAAGCATGTGACATCATATGCAGCCAGTGTGGCTGCTCCTACCCCTAGTCTTGCTGAGCCCTACTGTCACCTGCATCCAGGGGGAGTGTGGCAGTGGCAGTTGAGAACCTCCCATCCCTGAGAAGGAGATCATTCTGTCAGACAATCAATCCCCCCCCCAGGCCAGCCCCCAATGACTTGAGCTAGTTCCCAATGCTGGGTCACTGGAGTCACAAGTGGTTGTGCTACACTTGTGCTGATGGCCAGCATTCTTGGTCTGTTCTAATATGAATAAAATCAGTGAGCTGGAGGAAGGATGTGGAGATCTGGAAACCAGACTGAAAAGAGTGAAGAAGCAAGAGTATTCAGGGAAAGGAGAGAGCTGTGAGAGGACTAGGTATTCATGGAGCTTAGATGGGTTAGGGAGAAGGGAGATCATGCATTAGTTCCCAAGAGAAGAGAGCTCACCTACTTTGAGGAATTGGGTGACTTTAGCCCACTTCCATGTATCTGAGACAGTGGCAAGGGAGGATGAGAGGTTGAGGATCGATGCGATGGGAATAGCAACGTCAGCAGCAGACAGGTACAGCAGTTTATGGCCAAGGCCATCAGAACTTGGATTCTTAAGGGGATTTAAAGTTAGCAGTGTCTTAAATGAGACAGCAGGAGTAGCTGATGAGAAGAAGATGTGAGGATTGGGGGAAGAGGGGAGAGGAAGGATCAAAGGAAGAAGAAGGAGAAGAGGTTATGTGCACAGGAGGTTAAAAAGGAGTTGAAGGAAATGGTACCCTCAACAGGGTTAGAAATGGAGGAATGATCCAGCTAAGGACTGGAGAAGGAGATTGGAAAGAAGGGGAGACTAGAGAGTGGATGACCTTCAGAACTTCGAGGAATGAGTTAGCTTGTTTCAGAGGGTGCGTGAAAAGTATTCTTGAATTCATATTTTTATTCCAGTGATTTAATATTTCACACAAAATACTTTTTTTATTCATGCTTATGAAGCTAGGGGAAGAAATGTAATTAGTTATTTTTTGCTAGCTGTGTAAGTACACTAGGCAATTAAATGCCACTTTTCAGGTATGACATACTGTAGGACACTGATGAAACACATACAACAAAAATTCAAGCGTATACAGACAATGTAAAATGAGCAGGCAATGACATAGAGGACAAAGCAGTCAGGATAAATTTAAGTTAGTTACACATATAATGACATTTTAAAGTGCTAAGTATTCGGGGCTGGATTCTCAAAGAGAGAGGAACATAGAAACATAAACTTTGACGGCAGATGAGGACTGCTTGGCCCATCTAGTCTGCCCATTTCCCTACCTACAGGATAGGCCGCAGATCCTAGTTAACCAACAGCCTATTTCTTCCTACCCCCCCACAAGAATTGCCTTATGTCTGTCCCATGCATTCTTGAATTCTCCCACAGTTTTAGACCCACAACCTCCTCAGGAAGGCTGTTCCATGCATTCACTACTCTCTCTGTGAAAAAATACTTCCTCACATTGCCCCTGAACCGCCCCCCCCATCTTAAAATTGTGTCCTCTTGTTCTTGCACATCTCTTTTTCTGAAAGATACTACCCTCTTGGACTTTGTTGATTCCACTGAGGTACTTAAAAGTTTCTATCATGTCCCCCTTCTCCCTTCTTTCCTCAAGGGTATACATATTAAGCTCCTTTAGTCTCTCCTTGTACGGCTTCTCTTGCAGACCTTGCACCATTTTAGTTGCCCTCCTCTGGACTGCTTCTATCCTGTCTATGTCCTTGTGGAGATGGGGTCTCCAGAACTGGGCGCAGTACTCCAGATGGGGTCTCACCAACTGTCTGTACAGAGGGATAACAACTTCCTGTTTTCTGCTGGTGATGCCTGTCCCTATGCATCCCAGTATACCCCAGTATACCCCCAGCCCTCCCTACTGCCTTCTCACATTGCTTGCTAACCTTAAGGTCATCTGATATGATTACCGCCAGGTCCCTTTCCTTTTTTGTTGTTGTTACTACCTCCCCCCCATTGTGTATTCTTCCCCTGGGTTCTTGTTTCCCAGGTGCATTATTTTGCACTTCTTTGCACTGAATCCTAGCTGCCATACTTCTGACCATTCCTCCAACCTTGCCAAATCCCTTCTCATCCTTTCCACACTTCCTTGTGTATCAACCCTGTTGCAGATCTTTGTGTCATCTGCAAAGAGGCATACTTTTCCTTCCAGTCCCTCTGCAATGTCACTTATAAAGACATTAAAAAAGGACTGGACCCAGTACTGAACCCTGCGGTACCCCACTAGTAACCCCTCTTTCTTCAGAGTGGACTCCATTTACAATTATCTTCTGTGTCCTGTTGTCCAGCCAATGTTTTACCCAGGCTACCACCCTGGGACCCACTCCCAGGCTGGTTAATTTGACTATTAATCTTTTGTGTGGGACTGTGTCAAATGCCTTGCTAAAGTCTAGGTAGGCCATGTCCAACAGCCCCTCCCTGGTCTACTACTTTGGTCACCCAAAGAAATCTATTAGATTCATCTGACATGACCTTCCCGCTGTGAACCCATGCTGCCTTGGGTCCTGTGCCCCACTGGCCTGTAGGTACTCAAAAATTCTTTCCTTCAGAAGTGACTCCATCACTTTCCCTACCACAGAGGTCAAACTGACAGGTCTATAGTTTCCTGACTCTGTCTTGGTCCCACTTTTGTGAAGGGGAATCACATCCGCCTTCCTCCAGTCCTCGAGTACCACACCATCCTCCCATGATTTATTAAAAAGAGTAGCCAGTGGTTTCACTAGTTCCCCCCCTTAATTCTTTTAGAATTCTGAGATGAACTCCATCAGGCCCCATTGCTTTGTCCACCTTCAGTTTTAGGAGTTCTTGCAGAACCCTTTCTTCTGTGAAAGGACTGTTATCGACCCCCCCATCAAGAATGCTTCTGTTCATTGGATTAGGCACTTCCCCCTCCTCTTTTGTGAATACTGAGCAGAAATATTTGTTCAGTATCCCTGCTTTTTCACTGTCCCCCTCTGCCCACCCACCGTTCATTCTATTCAGCCTCACTATCCCTCCCTTTGTCTTTCTATGCTCACTGATGTACTTATAAAAGGTTTTATTCCCCTTCTTAACCGAGTTGGCTATCTTTTCCTCAGTTTGGGAATGGCACACATGTGGAAAAAAGGCCAGCAGATTGCAAAGCCACACGGATGGGTATTTTTAGTTGAAAACTCTGCATGTGCAAAAAATTGCAAAAAAGGTGAGTTACATAATGCTGCGTATGTGGATTTTGCGCAAATGCAGATCTGCAGCTATGGAAATAATATAAAGGCTCAGCAGAAAGGGCAGCAGATGGGCCAAATTAACTGGAGCAGGAGCTGCTGTAAAAGCTTGGCAAAACATGCAGCAGGGTCAGCATGCTCAGGGAGACCAGCAGCCAGTCCCACCACTGGGACCACAGCAGCACCACCTGTATGAGCAGGAGCTTGTACTGCAGCAGTAGCATGTCCTGCCTGACCTTGCACAGCAGCAGCAGATGCAACAGTATGCTACTGTATGTTGGGCAACTACAACCAGGCAAGACCAGTACACATATGGCAGCAATGGTACAGGCATGTACAGCCACATAATCCACCAATGTACCCCAGTCACACCACACCAGTGCAGCAATACAGCATGCCCCACCAGTCAGTGAGCAGACAGCAACAGACCTGCACTGTATAGCAGCCACGCGAGTATGAACTGCAGGAGCCACACCACCCAGTGGCATGTTGTAGATGTGGGTTGTGTCTCTCTGTGATGTTTTTCATTTGCCTGCTTCTGTTGCCCCCATTTCTGTCTGTTAGTGCCTGTGTCTCTACTGCCTGTGGAGTTCCTGTATAAGCTGCAGTGGGCCATGTGGGTGTTGTCTGGTACATCTCAATAGTATTGTGTGCTATTAGTGGTCTGACATTTGACACTACTATGAGGCCCCTGGTTGGTGCTGCATGATGTGTCAACCCCCACTATAATTGGTTCTCATTTGATAGTACACTGCCTTCTGCTAAAGTTGTGAGTTACATTTCACTTTCTTTGGTGCAGCACATGCGCAACATTTTTTCCACAGCTAAGGTGCAGTAGTGGCTTAGAATAGCACATACTTTTCAAAGGCTTTTTTTCTCCGCAAGTAATTCCACAGCTGCATTTTTTTCCACAATCTGCTGAATTGTTTTCCACAGTTGTGGATGTTTTGAGACTATCCTGCAGTGCAAATGGCCTTCTTTTCCACACCTGTGCCATTCTATTGGAGACTTGCACATTTTTTTTCCACCTTCAAAGTCTTTTGAGAATACAGTCCTCAGTGTTCTGATTGGAGTCAATTATAAGTTCCAAAGCCTGGGGGCATAGTCAGAAAAAGCCAACTGATCCATCTATGAGGAGCACATGAGCTTTTGTAATAAATAATTTGTTAACTGAGCTGAGGTTTAAGGCATTAGAAGTCAAACAGACAAATGGGGTACCAGATCTTAACAATTTGTCTGTAAAGCAGTCCAAAATAAATGGGCACTTACCAGCAAGGGAAAGCTACCAGCGATCTGAGTAAAAGAAGTAGTGAGGGGTGAGACAGGTATTGCTTATGGCAAAGCGAGATGTAATTGGTGACCATGTTCCATTTAGCTAGGTTATCTTTGGAAGTATTAAAGTAGGTAACCAAACCATATGTAAGGCTGGGCAATAAAACTCCCTAGCATTGTGGGCTCTAGGGGCTAAATATGTAACTTATTATTTTATAAGCCTAGCCCAGTTTGGAGTTAACTTTATTACAGACAGAGACAGTATGTGAAAGAAAATCAGAAAAGGAAAAAAAAGATAACTCCCAGGTATTTCGAAGTTTGAACCTCTTTAAGAAAGGAGCCATCAGCTGGCTCAGTGGTGCTGAGGGTTGAGGTGCTGGATGCCACACCTCGCACCATGCTGGTGACCTGGGTTCAGGAATGAGCCCAGGTCATCAGGGGTTGGCTGGGGAGGACTAGGATTGAGCGTCCATAGACTGCTCTCCTAGTCCTGGGGTGAGCTAGGACACTTCACCATGCTGTAGCAGCCTCTGGGGATGCCAGAGGGCACTACTAGCATCGGTGACAGAGAGGGGGGGTGTGGTGGACATTGGCACATAGTATCTGGATGTCATTGCATGTCCATGCTCCAAGGGGGCCAACTGGAGGAAAAATGGCTGGGCGTGACCGTACAGCTTGATGGCCATGCTCCAAGCCACCCGGAGGACTTTGGTAGAGGTTTGCTGGGGAGGGTCCTGGGGCTGTCCTGGCTGGTAGAGGCAGAGGGGGGCCCTCCAGCAGGATGGCATGATGGCTGTCCCAGATCCTCCTAGGTGCAGTTCGAGCTACCCAGCTGTCCGGGCAGGTGGAGCCAGCGGCTGGATGCCCCAAGCCAGAGTGTACCACAGCGAGGAGATAAAAATAGCCATGATAAAAAAAGAAAGGAGCCATCAAGGCAGGATACAGCTAAGCTGAGTGTTTCAGAGAAGAGCTTAGCTTTGGACTGAAACAGCATTGACTTGATTTTATGACTTCACCACTAGTTCGATCTGTGATAACCATGTCTGTATATTGACAAAGTTAGCATTCAGGTGCTGGGTAAGGTTTGGTAAATTAGTGGTTAAGCTGAAGTTTTACAGGAGTGCTGTAATATGATAGCCCTAGTGTGTGTAAAGCAGTCCAACATGAATGGGCATTTACCAGCAGGGGAAAGCCAGCTGAGACCTGAACATAGGAGGCAGTGAGGGTGAGATGGGCACTGCTTATGGCAAAGTGACATGCAGTATGTTATTGTAGAACATGTACCTATTTAGCTAAATTGCCTTTGGAAGTACGGAAGTAGGTACTAATCCATATGTATGGCTGGGCGATAAAACTTCCTTGCTGATATATTTGCAGGCTTTGGGGTTAAGTATGTAGCTTCCTATTCTATAAACCAAGCCCAATCTGGAGTTAACTGTCTCACAGATGGAGATAGCATGTATAGAGTCAAGGAGAATCAAAATAGCTCCCAAGTGTTTAAAAATGTGAACCTCCTCAACAAGGGAGCCACCAAGGCAGGAGACAGCTAAGATGAGTGAGTGTTGTGGAACAGAGCTTACTTTTGGACTTAAACAGCATCAGTCTGATTTTGAAACTACAGTGTTCAACACCAGTTTGATCTGTAATAACAATGACTGGATATTGACAGAGACATGATCCACCAAGGGATCTGTGCCAGCGGAGAGGTACCTACATGCATGGGGGTGCACAGAGGTCCTACTCTGCACTTCCAGAGACCTCTGCATGCCCCCAGCCCTGGCTGCAAACTCCCTATGCACCCAGTTCCCGGCTGTTTGAACAGCCAAGTGCCCAAATGGGCTGGGGGGAAGGGGCAGGGGTGCACTGGGCCAAATTCAGGATGCCCTGCTGGCACCACATAAGGCCTGTGGGGGGGGGCAGATGCTATGCAGCCTGAGGGACTGCCATAGCACCTACATGCTCCCTTCCTCTTTGCTCCACAGCCCAATACTTGGCTCAATCAGACATTTTCCATACAGCTCTCAGCCTTGGGAGTCTTTGTAAAGGGCTGGGGGTGTCACCAGCACTGACAGTGCATGTTGCATGGTGGGGATGTGGCACTCCATGGAATACTGATACAGACTGTCATATCCCCTGGTTCACTGCTCTGTGTGGAGGGAGGATACACCAGCGTTCTGACTGGGGCATCTGATTTGATGCCTGGCATCCTGGATGGTACTGCCCCAGTGCCACTCCCTGCCCCTTCAGGGGGCTCTGCACACATGAGGGGAAGGGGACAGGGCTGTTGGTCCCATCCTTTCCTCCATGGTATTCATGTGTGCAGCAGTTAAGATGGAATATGCTAAACTTGAACATATCCTGACCCCCTTTGTGGAGCAAGCCCAAAGTTAGCACTTAGTTACTTCTTCAGGTTTGGCAAGCTAGCAATGCTGTAATACAGTATTTGTGTATAGTATCCCGTCTGACATTAAAATAGCATGTTACTATGTCTTACTAAACTGTATCTAACATGAGGGTCATGCAGAGGAAAAGTCCAGTCACTGCCACAAAGACTTTGCTGGATAGGCTGAAAGTTCTGAATATAAAACTAGCCCAAAGACTGTGCAAAAATAGGCATAATTTTCACATGCAACTACAGAGTGAGTTGCTTATTGGTAAAGTTCTCTACACTTTTTTAAAAGAGAGTGGTCCCTGGAGGACAGGTCTCATTTTTAATCCTGTTCTCATTTAGATCTGCTGTAAAAATAGTCACACTGTAGCAAGTCAGTAATAAGTCTCACCTTAATCTGTAAATGTGACTTTATTTAGCAGTCTACATTTTCGCACAAAAAAGAAATCTGCAAAACATTGCTTACTCAAGTGATGTTTTATATTTAGCAGGAAATTGATGCTGAGGTTTATTTTCAGACACACTAAACTACAGAGCAAAATAAAGGTGGAAGAGCACCTTTCTTCCTATTTTATTACAAAAGAAATTAATGTTTTACAAGGACATACCATGTTTGCAATGGCTGCATAAGGATTATAGAGCTCAGTAAATTCTTAGAAACTTCTTTTATGACAAAACATAGAATTAGGTGAACTACAGCTAGAGGAGGAGGCAGCTACTGTGACTGCATGCTGCATTTTCAGGTGTTCTTAGACAGAAAAGGAGTTAGTAGAGTCCTTCATTATAAGGCTATGAGCAGCACGCATCCTACTTAAAACAGTGGGATTGCTGAGGCTCAGTAGGTATCACACTCACCTCTGAGGCCAGGAGATCTGAAGGCTGTGGGTTCAGTTCCCACATCTGGCACTTGGGTTAATATCCCAGTACTGACACTGTAGTGCAGCATGAGAGGGGTGCTGCACTTCTGAGGTGCCGTCTTTTGGATGAGATGTTAAACCGAGGTCCCATCTGCCTGGATTGGTGGTAGTTCAGGTGGCTGTTAAAGATCCCATGGCACTTATCGAAAAGAGTAGGGGAATTATTTATTTAGAATACAATACATCACAACAAAATTAATTTGGAAAGAACAGCAAAGAAAACAAATATTCCCACCACAATATTACATTGTCTAAAGAATAACATCACTAAAAAGAAAAGAAATCTTAAACCTAGGAGAAAACACTGTCACTGAGTAATCAAATAATAAACAACAGACAGCCCATAAACTATAATACCCAATAGGAAAAAAAAAACATACAAACTCTAAATAAATCACAACCAAAAGACATGTTTCCATAAAATCCAAAATTTTGGAAAAGCAAGAAGAGTTCTTTCAGAGTCCTTCTGTTGTCGGACCACCTTTTCAATTTGTGAAATGACCGTTAAGTTCGGTACTTTCAAATGCTGCAAAGAAAATTGACATCTCACCTGCCAAAGAAAATATTTAATATAGGCAAACAGTAAATTTAAAGTACTGGGGTGATATGTTAACAAAGCCTCTGTGTAATTCTCCAAAATCAAAATCTTATAATTAACCCATGCCGCTAGACCCCAGTGCCACTTAGAAGCCAGATCCTGCCAAAATTGTCGGGCATATGAACAGGCAAAGAAGAAGTGTTCCATGGTTTCTTCATTACCCGCACATTCCATGCAAATGCATTGTCTCTCCAGTACAGATTTCTGTTTCAAATTTCCCTTAACCTCAAGTCTACCATGGCAGAAAAGCCACTGCACATCCCACATATGAACCGGAATCCGTTTATCTCTTAAAGTACGTAAGGCATAGGTCAGCCGTGAAGGAACACATCTAGGAAAATCTATACAACAGGCTGAATTTCTTCTTATAGTATCAGTATGTAAGTGCTTATGAGATAGGGACTTGAGATGCTTTTTCTGAATTCCCCATTGATTTAGTTTCCTTAAAGCCGGAATAGCAAATTCTGGAAATTTTAGAGTGCACAGAGTCTAGGCACAGTGTCCTCCCACCTTAACACAAATTATTGAAAGAATAAATCTGTCCAACCATCCCACTGGTGTCTAGTTTCCCTTTCATTGGGAAGTACGGTAAGAAAAAAAAATGAAAAAAAGAAAACCAGAGGGTGTATCATTCCCAGTCCCCCCCAATTTCACAGGCAAATAAATAAAGTCCCCTTTAACTGGGTTAAGGCGACTCCCCCAAATCATTTGAAAAAAAAAAAAAAACACTGTATAATATGGTTTCCAAAGAGGGTGGAAAAGGGAAAGAGAAACAACATGCAACAATAAGGGGAGAATAAATTGTTTTGCAATTAACACCCTCTTTTGTTTTGTTAATGTCCAAGATTTCCAAAGTTGAACTTTCATTTCTCCCATTTTTAATCTGTGTTCCCAGTTTAAAAAAGCTATATCCCCTGAACCAAAATAACACCCTAAAATTTTAATTGGCTCCCTCGAAATAGGAATATGTCCCATCCTAGAAGTGGGGACTCCATCTCCCACTCCCACATATACCCCTGTATTCTTGGCATAATTAATAGCTGCACCTGTAATAGTAACACATCTATCCAGGATCCGTATGGCTGCCTCTCCTGATCTAGAATCCGGGACAGTGAGTACTAAATCATCTGCATATACGGCTAACTTCTGTTGTTCTAAACTAGGGGAAGGTGATAAACCCTGGACTGTGGTATCATTTAAGATCTCCTGAATAACAGGGTCCAAGACAAATGTGTATAAAGGTGGGCTCAGGGGACATCCCTGCCTAACTCCTCTATGTAATGTTAAAGCTTCACCCAATTCCCCATTTACTGTAGGGAACATTTTTGCTTCTGCATAACAGAGACTAATCCAAGACCGAAAGCGACTTGGGAGCCCATAGTGGTCTAGCACTTCCCAGAGGAACCCATGGGATACCCTATCAAAAGCCTTGGTCTGATCTAGTGCTAAGATATAACCTGAGAGGCAGCCTTGTCACCTGAATTCACAAACATTTCACAAAAACTTCAAGTTTTGCTGAATATTCCTCCCTGGAATTAAACAATTCTGCACAGGATGTATCAAATGGGATGCAATATTTTGTAGTCTATGACAAAGAATAGCAAATAACATTTTGTAATCAGTGTTTAATAAACTAATGGATCTCCAATTTCCAATATCAGTCCTATCCCCTTTTTAAATAAATATAATAGTATCGCAACCGAAAAGTCCTGAGGCATAATCCCAGTATCCAAAATCTCATTATAGACACCTTGTAAAACTTCACAAAGATGGTCCGAAAAAAAACTTATGAAATTCATTGGTTAGGCCGTCTACCCCTGGGGATACTCTAAAAGTCAAATTTGAAATCTCTTTCCAAATATCCTCTATCGAAATAGGCCTGTCTAATACCTTGGTATCCTCTTCAGAGAGGCTAGGTACTTCACAAGAAAACACGTCATCCCACCTTACTCCTGAGGAATACGTAGTCCCTTGAAGATTATAAAGGACTGCCTAATTACCTGAAACATTCCAACTTTAGAAGTGACTACTACTCCATCCGAGTTCGCAAGGCCATCCATCAGAGTCATAGCCAATCTAGTTTTGCATGCTGCAAAATGGTCAGCAGAAGGTGACCTAACAGTGCCATACTGCATTTCTGCTTTTAGGGACACCGCTCGATCATATTGATAAGTTCTCATTTTTTGTTTAATAACATCAATCTGTGGCTTGACCCTAACATCTGCAACATTAGGTAAAGAGGTTAATCTATAGCACTGCTGTTGCAGATCCAAATACTGTAGGTATCTTTTATTTTGGGAAGACTTCCCGTGAGAAATAAAAAAAGTCCTAAAGTCTCTTTTAGTGTCCACCCACTGATCTACCAGAGAATCACAGTAGATCCAAACTGAATTTTGAGCTTTGAAGAAGGACTGTAGTTTATCTGTGGCTCTTGTAAAACCGAAGGATTCACTTTCCACCTTGTAGGTACCCCTAAAAATCTGGGAGGAAACTGAGACATACTTATAGTACATAGTGAAACCATATGGACCGAGAATTCACAAGGGCAAAGAAAAAAGGTATGGGGAAATAAAAATGTAGACAAGAAGAAAAAATCAATCCTAGAGCGAAAAGCACTGCGTCGATAAGTAGGCCCCTCATCAGTATGGAGTGCTTGATATGCATCTTTAAGAGAAGCAGTCTGCAAAACTTTCAACACAGCATGGGAATCACAATATACGTTGGTCTGAATGGTATCTTTAAATTTAATATCCAGCTCACAATTCATATCCCCACCCCATATGACCTGTGTTCTGGTAAAGAGGTATGGTGAGATGCTATGAAATAAATCAATCCGTAAAGTCTTAACTTGAGGTACATATGTATTGATAAGATGCAGTGAAAAACCCTTGTAGACACAATCCAAAAGCAAGGCCCTCCCAGGGTATATATCTACCAGCCTAGAAACCTGAACAGAGGTATGGTTGAACAGAATACCCAGCCCATCTGCAGCATCATCCCCATAAGACCAGAAAGTAGGCCCTCTAGTCCAAAGCTTGGAGGTCTGCTGAATATCTGAGAGACAATTAAACCGGCTTTCCTGTAAAAAAATGATGCCAGCTTGTAATAAAAGACAAAAATGCATACAGGCTAGTCGCTTTTTAAAGTTCTTTATACTACAAGTATTGAGGGAAACCAGTTTTAGTTCTGCCATGAGTTAGTAAGAATAGGTAACTGCATTAGGGGATGGGAACCTCTTCTTTTTTTTACCTTTTCTTAATTTTTTTTTCCTTCCCTGCCAACCATCCCCCACCCTCCTCTGCTTCACAATCCATGTCAGAAATAACCCCAGACTGAATGGAAACATTTGACTCTGAACCCCTCTCAGGAGTCTGCAGGAGCTGGAAAGAATTTTCAGTAACCACTTCAGTTGGTTGGACTAAAGATCAGCTAGAAACCCTAGTCACTCTCTTAGGGGGAGGCATGTGGAACTCTGAAGTGGAGGGTAGTGCAGGCTTGTCACCTTGGGTAGAAGGAGGTTCTTCAGAAAAGAAGATTCAGGAATTGCACTGGGGGTTTGGCCCTTATGGAGGGTAGAGTCAGAGACGGGAAGAGTAACAATATGGGAAGCCTGGGGTGGTTCTGAAAAAACTGGAATGGTAGTAGAAGGGGCCTTAGAAACAGTGGGGTCAGTATTTGCAGAAGCAGGAGTAGGGCCAGTATTGGGAGCAGGATCTGGATCAGATCTTTCCCTAGAACTAAACCTATCCTAAGCATAATTAATGAGGTCTTCCTTATCTACCCCCCCTTACTTATTTTGGCCGGCCCAAGGACCCTGGTGATAAGCGTGGCCTTGCTCATCACATAGATTACAACAAAACACATTTCTACAGGTGTTGCTATCATGGTCAAAGTCTCCACACAGTGCACATTTGATTTTGTCACAGGCACTACTAAGGTGCTGCCTACTGCTGCACTTATAACAAGCTTTAGGTTGTCCAGGGTAAAAACATACTCCTCTATCTTTCCCTAGAAAGAAACTGTTGGGAATATGCATTACCTCATTACCTACAATATTAAATTCTACTTTAAATTTCCAGCTACCCATCCAAATACCTTCCCCATCAATAACAGCTTCAGGAGGCCCTAAAACTGTACATCTCTGTTCCATCCAAAAAAGGATATCCCCCGCATTCACCCCTTCATTCCTGAACATAACATGTACCACTTTGTAGAGGGGTTTCATAATAGGAATAGCCCAGAAAGGTAACCATAGAGGCAGTGATTTACAGTGGTCATAATGATTCCAAAATCTATCTAAGCCTGCAAACATTTTAAAACTAATATCAAATGTGTCTTCCCCCTAACATTAATTAGAGCATAAATGTCACTGGCCCGAAAGCCCATAGAATCTTTTAACAATTTCCTGGCAATATACAGTCCATCTGGCTGATCTTCTAAACCACCTCAGTAACAAAGGTGAACTGCATTCTGCTGAGGTGCCTGTTCCAATCTGTTATTTTTAAATAGATCCGAAACCGGGCCCCAGGTTGTCAAGCAGTTGTAGAGGGAGAAACCGGGGGATGCTGTGAGAACCTCTAGGAATGTTTTCAGTATTCGGTGTGTTTCTTCCCCATCAGAAATCAGGG
The DNA here is from genome assembly GCA_016271365.2 of Neoceratodus forsteri. Lineage (NCBI taxonomy): Eukaryota > Metazoa > Chordata > Ceratodontiformes > Ceratodontidae > Neoceratodus > Neoceratodus forsteri. The sequence goes on from JADMNL010000028.1 coordinate 232,386,260, forward strand.
TATTATTTACCTCTGTAGTTGGACCAAGCAACGAGTCCTCACATTGTCCCGAAATTGGCCGTGCAGACTCCGGAGTAAGCATCTCCCAATTAGAGTCGGGGGATCCACTTGCCATCAACCAAAATCCAGCCAGCCTCAGTGAGAATGCTGTCCTTAGACCAGTCCCCATTCAGAAAAGTATCCTTATGAGCTGAATGCGTCTGCATTCCTGGAGTAGAGATGACATCTGGGTGCTCCATACTGTCAGAAGCTGCCGGAAAGTGCCATTTGGAGTGTACCTCTGATGCTGTACCGCACATATGAGCCTTCAAGGTAGTGGCCGCGGTCAAATCCAAAAAGGGAGCCTCAGGAATATCTGTCCAAAACAGAGGAGTCACTGAAGCCTTTGGTAAGTTAGGCATCAAAAGAGGAGACTCAGATACTGACATAATCTCTCCCAGTGCATGGCGCTTCACCATGCTCCAAAGCAAAAACCTTCACATGAGCACCCACAGCTCTCATTCCCTCCCGGTCTTGTTGCTCCTCAGAAGAGGGTTGATCATGCTGACCAGCATTCTGGACCTGTTGCTCCTTCAGAGTCTCAGGGACATCTGCCATACTGTCACAGCAGCTCGGCCCCCTAAATCACAGTAGGGGAATTTCCCCGGTGTCCTGGCTAAATTTCCCTCATTCACTAAAAATACCACCAACAGCTTAATCTGGTTCAAGGTCAGCTGTCATTCATCTGTATCCCCCTCCCCCGGGTCATGCCTGAAAATAGGCAGGATTTGTCTAGTGCACTTACCTGGTCAACAAAAACGAAATAAATAAAGGAGATAGTGCCATAACTTTAGGAGAGGTATGTCACCCTCTAATGTAGGCTTTTCCAGATAGTTCATTTACAATTTAATACAGATAATAAAGTGCAAATCACAACACCCCTTCTCTGTTACATGAAGCCTCCTGCATCCCAAAACAGCCCTCATGCCATCATGCTCCCCCATTTCCTGCCCACTTACTGAGTCTGAGTTAAAATGATTCAAGAATTATCAATCACTTACTGTACATGCTTTCAGCCATTCAGCACACAGTCACTGTGCCTCTTATCCTGTGTGCAGGAGTCTTTCATGCAGGAACGTTAGGAGTGGCATTTTCCACTTCACAGCCAGGGGCAAGTGGCTCATTTAACTTCTGAAATAAAAAAGAAATACAGTACTTAAGTCTTAGCTGAGTTGAGTAATTCATAATATGTTAATAGAACCTCCAAAGGGTGTCTCTTATGGTCTGAGAGACTCATCTCATGAGGTTTGGGCAGCTAGGACTGCTCAGTGTCACTTCCTGGCCCTTTCACTTAAACCTCATGCTCAGAGAGTCTCATATAGGATTAGAGACACCCCGTAGAGGTCCTATTAACTTATAATATCTAAACATCCTACTGAACCCCACCTACCCAGCTAGCCAGTCACCCCCACTATGATTAAGAGCCCATTTCATGCCCTTTTCAGTCACCACAGGCCTACTCCATAAATAAGACAGGGGATGGCATAGCAGCAGTGGCCCAGCTCCATTATTCCTTCCCGATGGCTACCAGTCATTTAGATTACAATATATTTCGCAAGTTGTGCTTGTTTGTATGAATTATACGGTTTATTGCTTATCAATGTTTGTATTGTAATTAATTTCAGGTCACCCCTGAAAAAGGAACTTTTAGTCTCTGTGGGCCTACTAGGTTAAAAAAATTCAATAACTAAATAAATAATAAACAATGTTCAGTACACTCAAACCTACTGGTGCAGGCAGGCAGGGTTGTAGTAAGTGCATTTAATAGCAGTGCTATTGCTCAGACTCCACCCACCTGTAGCAGAAGGTAGATTTGAACTTGTATAGTGTAAATTAACTCTGTGATTGCCATTGAGGAACCAGCAGAAGACAAGTCATGAAGTTGGACTGCAACTGGCCCACCACCCCTAGTAAATGTAGTGGTTTAAGAGAAACTGGGACAAGCCTTTAATTAAGATGGGCGGGGACTGACAGTAAAGTAACAGGATAGTCAGATATTTCTTTAAAAATATATCTCAGACTCAACAGACAGGTATGTGAGGGGGTTACACGTAACCCTACAGCTCTAAGAGAGGGACTAGGTCCCCAAGCCTACCTCATTTTTTTCCCCCAAGGATGACAACTTGTTTAATGATTTTATTGCTGCCAAAATTGTTGCCAAAAGGTCAAAAATTGATTAGCTTGCCCAGCCAGCTATTCAATGGAGAGACATTAACATTGGAAAGGTCCTTCCTTTCCTCCCTTTGGAAACTTAGGGATCTTCCAGTCCTTAAAGTCAGGTGTATTCTGCAAAAGTAGTGCACGGTACCCCTTTCCTGTTCCCTGCAGTGCTACCCTGAAGCAGTCTGTTCCTCATCAGGTGACTTGGGGCATGCTTATGAAGCAGATCTCAGCTCAGCATCAGGTCCTGGAGCATTAGAAATGCCTTGTTGTCTGGAGGGAAACTATTGTTAGCTAGAGAGAGTTTGAGCAGTCCCAGCTGGTTACTTCCTGGCAAGATGTGCTTACCCAACTGTCTATGAATGAAATGCAACTATAAAGGCTTGCAGTCCTACCTCTGTGATGTAGTTACAGATGAGACTGAGGCTGATAAGTGACCAATTTTCTGGCAGGAAATTCTTCCCATCGTGGTACTTAGCTTGTTCCAGTAATGGGTGTACAGTCTCCAAGGGTTCTGCCAACTCTGGCTCTGGTATTGGGGGGGGGTTGCTTCTCCTTGGCTGCTGAACTGGCTGCCTCGCTACAGGTAGCCTTGGGATCTATATTGACAGGTTTTGTTTTTTGGCTAATGTGGAGTCTTCTTTCTTCCCAGCAGCTCCTCCTTGACCTCCTGAGGCACCCACACCATCTGTCTGACCCTCTCCACCCCAAGGGCTCACCTTCTTATCCTTTTTAGGAGGATCCTTTTCCTTCCTTCCTTTTGGAGGCACTCCTGCTGCATTTCACACCCTTCTCTGTCTTGTCTATGGCCTTGCTACTGGGACAGCTCAGTGGATGGTTACCTTTTCAGTCTGCCCATCTTGGGTCTGTGGTTGATCGTTGTCTCTCCACCGGTTCTTTTTCCAGTAGCAGTTGCCCCCTTTCTACAACCTCCTTGTGTGTAACAGCAAAAAGAACAAGGACCTCTGCCAACTTTATAGCCCCTAATCTCTGATCTCGTTTTGTGCCAGACATAGATACAACAGTCTGCAGTTCAGTCGCAAACACTCAGCAATGTAGGCTTCCCCCATCAGAGACGTGGTTGTAAATGAGGTTCAGTGACACCAAGTTCCAAAGCCCAAGTCTACCTAATACATTAGAGATTGTGTAAAGCCATTTGCCCTAAATTGGTTTGATAGAATTATAGTAATAGCATTAGGGTGGAAGGGATGGTTGTGGGGCATCTTAGATGCTGGAGAGTAGCCCTTATTGGGTTGGTCAGTCATTATCTAATTCAGTCTGATTGAGAAGGATCGAGGGTTGTCACATACAAAATCATTCACTCTTGTCTGCCCTGTCAGATAGGACTACCATCCAAACTACTTGCAGTCATGCAGATGCTGTACTCTCCACACCTCCCTCCACTAAAGTTCTGTCATCATTGTAAGGACAAATCAGTATCCTAACACTCTACTACATATGAAATGAATACATTAAACTCACAGAGCCTATAATCTTAAATATGTGGTGAAAGCACTACAGCCCCCCAATCTAAAATGTGGCCACGTTTGAGCTGTTCCTTGGAGCTCATCTGCCAGCTGCCAGTTCAGCTTTCATATGCCACATTACAAAAGACATTTTTGGAAGTGGTTCCTTGGACTAGGAGCAGAGCTAAGCAGTGTGTTTTGATAAATTGGCCAATAAACATCTCATTCCACTGTCTTAATGTGCACTTAAGCAGGAGCCAATCATCTTCTGGCAGATATGCACTTATGGAGGATGTGCACTTAAACCAAATGCCTTATCAGAGGTTTTTTTTACAGGAGTGTATAGGAAGAAACACAGGAAACTGAGAAAGTGGGCATCTAATCGAGATTGGTATTTATCCAGGAGGCACTTAAGTGGCCTTCACCCTAGTGCTCAAAAATAAAGTAAATTCAACAGCAGATTTCTGGTTGCTAACATATTTGTTTAAAAGCCTATGGCACAGGAAATTGGTTTGCCTAGGAACAGTTCTAGCTTTACAGTACATTATAGCATGGCATCTAGATGACAGATAGATGCACCATGCTATAATCATGAATCTTTGCTAGTCATGCATCATTAAGTAGTTTACCTTTATTTTATCCAGCTGTTCATGAAGCACTTTGACAATGTCACTTTATTTTTCTAGCCTTATTTTTTTTTTTATTCCACTGCTAAAAGCAGTGCTGAATAATGGCCGGATTGGAACATCTAGAAGAGACCAACATCTCCCCCCTCTCCAAATATCACCAAGAAAATTGTTCATGAGTAGCAGGGCAAAATAAATGCAATAACCTTGAAAACTCATTTGTAAAAATTAGCCTTTGAATCTTACAGTCTTAGAAAATACCATAGGAGTCTGGAAACAAAGAAGAATTGCTGCTTAGAGTCCGATTCACAATGCTGATACAGCCTGTTTTGAGCCACTTAAACACCAACCAAGCCAAACTGGCAAACCTATACTCCCATTCCAGCAGCAGCGCAGCAGCAACAGTGGCAGCATCATTGTTATGTTAGGCTACGTACTTAACCCCAAAGCCTGCAAATATATCAGCAAGGAAGTTTTATTGCCCAGCCTTACATATGGATTAGTACCTACTTCAGTACTTCCAAAGGTAATTTAGCTAAATAGGTACATGTTCTACAATAACATCATTGTAGGGTCGGGGGTGTTGCCATCTGTTTTAGATTGGAACTGAGCCTAGTGGAGGTACCAGTAGAAATCACCAACTCCTTTGAATGTATCATGGGCAAGGGTGTGGGGTGCAGGATACTTCTCATCTACCATCCACCTGGAGACGGGAATGTTTTCCTGTGGGAAGTCGTGGACTTCAATGTTGACCTGACATTGGGATCCCCCAGATGGCTGATCCTGGGGGGATTTCAATGCCTGGGTTGACGATGAACTCTCGCAGGTTGGACAGGACTTCCTCCAGCTAATGAATTTACTGGGCCTCACACAGGTTATTTCCTCCTCGACCCATACTGCTGGTCAGTCATTGGACTTGGTGTTTCTCCTGGGGATGGAGAGATTCAACTTGGTGGTGGAACCAGTTGGATGGTCTGACCATCATACCATTGGGTTTAGTTTCGTAGCCCCCCAGTAGGTTGGCGCCTACGGAGATGGTCCGGTATCGCTCTTTGAGGGGTGTTTCCCCAGATGGCCTGATGGTGGTGCTGGACCTATCGGGTTTACCGAGTGAATGCATGGATCCAGGGGACCTGGTACTTGCCTATAATAAGATGGTGATAGGGGCCCTGGATTCCATTGCTCCTGTTCATGTTCGTCCCCTTACTCTTCACCCCAGGTCTCTTTGGTTCTGTGAGATTCTGAGGGAGTTGAAGAGAGTGGGATGAAGGCTAGAGAGGTGTTGGCGGAAGACAGGCCTGTAGTGTGACAGACTTAGTTTGATGGACCACTATGGGGTCTATCAATTAGCAATTACCCGTAAGAAGGCAGAATTCCTGTCCAGGGAAATTGCTGCTGCATATAATCGACCAACTCAGCTTTTCCAGACTGTGGACAGATTGTGCAGTCCAATCTGTCTTCAGCCTGGAAAGTCCTTTTTTCAAGAAAGGTGTGAGGAGATTGCTCAGTTTTTTTCTCATAAGGTTGCCACAGTCAGTTCTGGCATCTGTTTGACCATCTCTAATGGGAGCTGTGCTGGTCAGCAGGAGATGTTGAATGCCCATTTTGTGTGGTGTGACTTCAGCCTCCCCACAATCAGTGACATTATGATGGTCATCCAGTCATTGAGACCAACCAACTGTAGTTTGGACCCATGCCCCATATGTCTTCTGGTGGGCTGTGTGGATAAAATCAGCCCAATCCTTGCAGAGATAGTCTGGTTGTCTTTGGAGAGGGGTATCTTTCCTGATGCCCTGAAGGAGGCCATGATTCAGCCCCTTCTTAAAAAGGCCTCCTTGGACCCAGACTCTCTGGCCAACTACAGGCCTATCTCTAACCTGCCCTTTGTGGGTAAGGTTATTGAGAAAGTGGTTGCATCATAGCTGGATGATCATTTGACCAGCCACAATGTCTATGATTCTCTCCAGTTCAGATATAGGAAGAGACATAGTACCGAGACAGTGCTTGTCTGGGTACTAAATTACCTCCTAAGAGCAAGAGATCGAAGGACCCATTCCATCTTGGTCCTTCTTGATCTCTCTGTGGCATTTGACACTGTAGACCATGGTGTGCTGTTGGAGTGCCTGTGGTTCATCTGCAGATTGTCTGGTATGGTCCTCAGATGGTAATGATCTTTCCTCGAAGGTAGGACTCAGAGGGTGGTGTCTGGGATTTTTTCCTTGGTATCACTCCCTCTATCCTGTTGGGTGCTGCAGGGCTTCATTCTGGAGCCCAAGTTGTTTGCAGTGTACGTGCTGTCATTGGGAGCAATTATCATGTGGTACAGCTTGAGTTTTCACTGCTATGCAGATGATACTCAGCTGTGCATGTCTTTTGTGCTTGGCCAGGATGGTACTGTTTCGGTATTTAACAACTGTCTCACTGAGATCCAGGATTGGATGAATGTGAGTTGGCTGCAGTTAAACCTGGAAAAAAACTGAGGTGTTGGTTGTGGACCCAGGTCACTGGGAGGCGGGTCTGTTGGTGGGATCACCTTTAGGTTTATGGCTTGGGGGTGTTCAGCTAACTACCTCAGACCGGGTGTGGAACCTGGGCATTATGTTTGATGACTGTTTGACCCTTAAATCTCAGGTGTCAGCAGTTGTCAAAACCTTTTTTTACTATCTGAGTAATATCACCCGGGTGAAGTACCTGGTTCCTTCTGATGATCTTCCAACTTTGGTCCATGCCTTCATTACCTCCTGCCTTGACTACTGCAGTGCCCTCTACCTTGGGCTACCAGGGGTTGCTATCCGCTGCCTGCAGCTAGTGCAGAATGCGGCCGCCAGGCTTCTGACTGGTACTTCTAGGACCAGTCATTTAACACCTGTGCTCTGTGAACTGTACTGGCTGCCAGTACAGTGGTGAATCACCTTCAAGGTCAGTTTGCTGACCTATAAGACCCTACACGACCAGGGACCTGCTTAGCTGCAAGATCTCCTTCACCTCTACTGTCCCTCCCGCCCTCTCCGGTCCACCGACGAGAGATTGCTAGAGATTCCCAGGGTTTGTTTAAAGACATCTGGGTCTAGGTCTTTCAGTTTCATGGCTCCCACCCTGTGGAATTCTCTACCTCATCGGGTGCAAGATTGCCTGACCATCCAAAGCTTTAAAGTGGCTTTGAAAGCACATCTTTTTAGCCTAGTGTACTCTGAATTTTAACGCCGCTGTTGTTATTATGAGTTTTAATCTGCTGTATTTATGGGTTTAATTAGTTGCATTTGTTTATTTATTGATATGTTTTAATGAATTATGTACAAGCGCCTTGATTTTAGAAAGTTGTTTTTTCACAAATAAAGTCTGATTTGATTTGGATGTGTGTTGACAGTAGACTGCTCCATAAGGGGGCACTGCTCCTTCCCACATGACACCCTAAGCTACCAGGGGTGGTCATGCAAGAGAAGGAGGTGCCCTCCTTCCTAAGGCAGAAGGCATCCAAAGCAGATGCTGGAACCTTGCCTCACTGGTCCCAGGTTTAGGGCGAGAATCCAGGTCATGTGAATGGGAAGTGGTAGCGCTACCTCTCTGCTTGCTGGATGGCCAGTTTGGTTTGACTTAAACACCTCTTGTTTAAAGTTTGTTGAGGCTTAGAAGCACGAAACACAGATAAATGAGATGCTGTCCTGAGCATGCAAGGACAGTAAGAGCTTTTAATGTCCTCCTGTAAAATGTGGTGCCCCTCAGTAGTAAGGACCACAATCCCATCCCTTATTGCATCAGGGCTTTATTCAGCTGAGTCACCGATAAGAATTCCATATCCTTAGCAACATAAGGACAGGAGGGAGTCAAGACTGCATACATGCTGCAAGATGGATATAGACAAATTTTAAGTTAAGGAACAACATTCCAGAGATAAAACAGACCACCGTACCATTGAGGAAGCCCAGCCTAGCAGAATGGCAGGCATAGTGGGTGTTAAGTATGAAATAAACATTTAGTTTTTTTTTAAATTGTCAAGTTTTTATTAAAAATATAAGTTTAATGGCATACAAGAAATCAGCTTATCCATAATAAGTACCATGCATTGACCACTTCTGGTAACCCTTTACAAAGTAAACATCAGTTGTTTCTTAATTTATTGACTGATAGGTGAGTGGCTGATTCTTATCTTTACACCTTATCAGGATGAGAGCTAGAAAATATTTCAAAAATAACTGTGTGTGTGTGTGTGTGTGTGTGCGCGCGCGCGTGTGTGTGTCTGTAAGTGTGTGTGTGGAGTCTTACAAATGTTATTTATGTGCAGAATGGATGGCCCAAAGTTAAGGTGGAAGGCCATGCTCCTCCCATCATGTTTAGACCCTGAAAGCAGGTAGTAGAAAAGAAAAAGTTTCTACTCAAGAATACACTTGTTGACTAGAAGAGCTTCTGATTGCTTTACATTGAACTGGGGAATGTTACTCGATGGAGACAGTAGATAGGCAGTGCTGAAATTCAGTCCGCAAGGGCCAGATCTGGCCAAGCAGTCTTTTCTACCTCTCATACTTTATTGTGTTTTATATATTAGCTAGAAAAAAGGTTGTGAGAAGTAGCTTCAATTGCAATGGCCAATATTACAACATATCAAACAAAACATGCTGTGAAAAAAGTACAAGAAACAGTGCAATCTGATTTGTTAACACCACCAAAAAAGCCATGCAATTATTAGTCCATAATTACACTATTGTAGTTTTCTCTGTACCAATCTCATTACTGCCACAACATTAAAGAATCAGTATACCGGCATGGAAACTATTCTTGAAGCCATGATAAGGAAACAAACGCTTCCCTCCTACACATTTGAAATCACTGACAACTTAACCTGTAAGGAAATGAATTAAATAAAAATGTTGTAGAAAACAGGTTTTTGATTCTCATTTAAAAACATTCTCATCAGGGACTACCTTAGGTCCCAACTGTTAAAAAAGTTCTCTTATTGCAAAGCATACAAACATGGGCACTGGTCAGTTTCTTAGCATAACATTTTTCTCAACATGTTTTATGTGGGTTAAGACACTCTAGGGATGTGGGATTATGGGGAGTAGTTACACATTTCTCCTGTGTGTTTGCCTAGCAACATTCTCAAGCTGTTCAATCATTCCCCTATAATCACACACCCCATTGTGTCTTACTGCTTACTGCACCCCTGCATGGAGAAGAATAACACCTGCTTTTTTGATACATTGTAGAGTGTACTAGCTCATAGCAAGCTATATTGAACATTAATAAATATAAGAGTTTATTGCTGCATCTTAGAATATGCTAATGGTTTATAAAAAGAGAATTGCTGGATATCTGCTGTTGTACAGTTTATGAACTGTGTGGGAAAAATATTTATGTGTTTATGGAATTTGTGATGATTTTCCACAATTCAGGACTTTATGAGGCATCATGTTTAAATGTGGGATGCAACTATTTGCTGAGAAGTTGGGTTAAGAGTCCTGACCAGGTGCTGATTTTCAAGCAACAGTGATAGATCTTTAGGCCTACTCTGCTGGCATTTATGTATGTATGTACAGTATGTATGTATGTATGTATGTATGAGTATACAGATCCCCATCCAAGACGGACCAGATCTATATACCAGACTGCTGTATTGATGTAGTACTATTATACTGCCCAGACTTCAAAGATTCATTTTAAAAAATGAAGTTCCTAGTTCCAGCAGTTGCAAAGTTAGTCCTTAACTTTCTTGGAAGGGAAAAACTCGGAACCATTAAGGATGGGAACTTCTTTTTTTGTTTTTAGTTGTCAACTTGGAGTCAGCTCAGTATGGTCAATTCCAGTACTGTTTCCTTGTATTGCTGTCTGTCAATAAATGCTCATTTTATTTTGTTTATTTTATTTCTTGATATGTAGGATTACAAATACCAATGAAACAAGGGTTCTTTTACAAAGGTTCCACATCATACAATTAACAGAAGGTAAACAAAGTACAGAGTAAACAAGAGCAGCAAAAGACATGAGTACAAAGGCAACAGGAGCAGCAAAAAAAAATGTTTACAAGGCTAACCAGGGTACAAATCACGAGCAATGTAACAGTATGTTGCAAAATATGAAGACAATATAAGGTACCTAGGGAGCAGGTACAAGATAAGAGGGAGGCAGGGGGAGAACACAGAGCCAAGGTTATAGGCCTGGGTAAAGTTAGGAAAGGACCAAGGTAGTCAAAGATGACTTTGTTGAGTGAGAGAGAAGGAAAGCAGCAGCGGATGGGAAGTTACAACTCGGAGTAGGGTGGGCATAAATAGGAGGGGAGGCAAAGCAGTCAATGTTGACTTTGCTGGATGAGAGAGAAAGAGAGCAACAAGGTTAGGGGGGTAGGAGCAGGGAGGTGGGAAGTGAATAAGTTTGGTCCAAGAAAAACTTGATTTATTGTTTTCCTTGACTGGGTAGACATGCTGGAAAAACAAGTTCCCATTTTCAGATGTGGCATGGGAAGTTAAACTCAGTACAGCACAGTGCAGTGAAAGTTTATAGTAATACATAGCTACTTAGAAGTTTACAGACAGAAAAAGACTTATGGTGCACCCATTCTGCCTGGTTTCTTTTTTTTTTTAAATCTTCAGATAAGGTTCGTGTCTGGTCATAAATATGTGACCACGGATCTATGAAGGCCATCATCATAGGGATCGGACCTGAAGTGGGTAATTATTATTTTCTAGGTGATGTTGTAATCCATCCTCCCACCCCCCCCCCATCACCCCTCTCATATTCCCTTTACCCGTAGCATATACTGTTAAGGATACAAGTTCATTCTTAAATCTAGTGACAGGCAAACTTTTTCATAAGAAATTCAAGATATTCTGTTAGTAAGTCTGACAGTGCCAGAGCCCTCTTTTTTTATTAACCATTTTTATATACATGTCTATACTCTACATCCAGTGCTAAAATCAATACATTGTTCAATGTTTATATTCTTCAAGGAATCTCAAAAGGGGTTTTGGATTTTATCAAAATGTCTACATTTTCCTTAATACAATAATGAACTCTTTTGATTTTTCGTGTTTGGATCATTAGGTTGAGCCATACTTCCATGTTAGATTGGTCATGATTCTTCCATTTCAGAAGGGTATACAGTATTTATTATTTATGCCTAGCTTGTATGTGCTCTACATGGACTATTGTCTCATTGTATTATAGCAACATTTAGCTTATGTGTTTTTGTTATGACCTACCCAGGTCCACCTTGCAAATGAGTCTGTCTCAATGGTATTTTGTCTGGTAAAAAAAAGATGATTGATTGATTGATTTTTTTGCATAGATAAGACTAATCATTGTCTTCCCAATTTCTACCTTTTGTCCTCACCAGTCTTGCACTGGCTAGGCCTCTAGCAGATCAAGCATCCAATAGTTCCACTTGAACTAATTCCCCTCCCTCATTTGCTCCAATCATACTCTATAATCAGAATGACTGGCATGGGATATTACTTCACATTATAAAATGGGTAGAAAATGTCCTGTGTTCTGATTGGCCAAGAGGGTTCGGAATGCACTGCCATTAGGAACTACAGCCAGTGGATTGGGAACCCTTTTGGCAACCAGTAAGTGCACACAGCCAGGTATCAATACTTTGTGTATTCTGATAAAGAATGTCAGGCAGACATTTTTCTATAGCAGAAGCATGAAAACACTCAAATTTGCCATAACCCATTAAATCACACAAAATCTATATTTAGAATCATACATAAATCAGAAGTAGACTAACAGTGCAAAAATGACATGTTATCCACATTGACTCTTCAGTACCAACCTTTCCCAGCATCTCCTTATAGTTTGAAAATTTCAGGCCATGGATCCCCAGCATGGCAACAAGTGAAGCTCCTTCAAAGGCTGCCCTCTCACAGCAGATTACCAACGACTGAATAAGAAAAATGCATTTTAGAATCTCCCTATCCCTAAATATGACCGAACACACATCTGACATATATAAAGCAAAGTTAAACCATGTACTCACTTGGATTTTGCTGTCTTACTCTCTGTTCTACAGGCCTCCAATCCTCAGTCCAGATTTTCTTCATGGTTCATGTTGCTGAACTCCACCACTCTACCCCCCTCCCTCTCACCTGCTGGTAACCAGCTGTGCCACTTTCTTGCAACTATTCACTGGTGCCCTCAACCCACTGCTTCATGAGACTTGAACACTTAGTAGTAGTAGTAAATCATTTTGTATTCATACAAATAATGAAATACGTTCAATTGAGCGAAGCTCATTTTCAATTAAGTTCCAGGCCAAGTACGGTGCATAAGTTGCACATATAATAAAAGTAACATATAACAACTAGACAAGACACAATAATTTAGTAAAAAACAGCAACAACAATTAACCTGGGCTGGCAGTTCAGCCTTGAGGTTACAGGAATGAGATGTGAACGAGCTTGATACATCCAGCAGACCAGACCTGAGTTTGACTCTCACAGCCTCCACTTGCATACTGTGTGACTCTGAGCAAGTCACTTAAGTGCCCAGTGCTCCCAGGTCACACCTGAAAACAAGCACTTGTGCCTAGTGGGCCTTACCCAATTACCAAAGACTAAAAAAAATAAATAAATAAAACCTCAGTTATTGTGTTTAAAGTGTGTTACAATGAGTACACTTAAAGACTTTGTTAGACCAAATAGTACACTAAATTTTAATTCCAGAATATTTGTTTTTACATCAGGGCGTCTAAGAAATGAGGGAGAATGGATCCATAAGGAGGCTCCTCTAAAAAAGACAGAGGATCTCCCTATATTTAAATTACAATTATGAAGAATAAATTGAACCCTCTCAGAAGTCCTCCGACCCTTTCTAAATTGTCCCCAAATCTTTATCATAAAATGGAGTAGATGTAAATTCCTTCCCACTGGAGGGTTGACCCAATTGAACTCATTAAATAGAATGCATCGGTGGGTTCTAAAAGGTAAATCCAAAATGAAATGAGCCAATCTGCAGAACAACAGATCCACTTTATTTAGACATGTTCCTATGGCACCTCCATAAAGTAGGTCTCCATAATCCAAAATTGGAAATAATAGCGAATTAACAACATTGTGTTGTACCTCTCTAGGCATGTACATTTTATATCTATAAAGGGCACCTAATTTTGTAGTCATGCCTCCTATGAGAAAATCTATATGAAAGGCCCAAGTTAGATGAGCATTGAGCCAGATACCAAGATATTTGTATTGGTCAACCTGTTTTACAATTATGTCATCCATTGTAGAAATTTCCAAACTAAGGTCATGTATACGGTTGTATTTATTTCTAAACAAAATTGATTGTGTTTTGCTTGAGTTAAAAGTCAAATGTTTTTTCTTAAAGAAGTTCTGAACCTCATCAAAGGCTAATTGCAACTTTGGACCAATAATGTCCAATGAAGCCCCTACACGTACAGTATGGTATCATCAACAAACAGATGATACTGAACATCTGGAGACTGAAACTTCAGTTAATTTATGTAAAGGTTGAAAAGTAGAGGCCCCAAAATTGACCCCTTGGGGTACTCCACTTCTCAATTCCAGGACTCCGGATTTATATGAACCCACTTCAACAAACTGACTACACTCTATCAAATAAGAAGAAAACCACTTTACCACCGGTGGAGACAGGCCAATCCCACTTAGTCTGGACAGGAGCACCCGATGGTTTAGGGTGTCAAAAACTTTTGAAAGATCAATAAAAAGGGCACCTACCAGTAACCTCCTGTCCAAACTCAGATGGATATCACTTACTACTTTTGTAAAATTAGCTGAATCAGGCTCAATTCAATTTGAAATTCAATTAGATCATGATTTGGATCAATGTCTAACCAGTTAACATTACAATCTCTGGTGAGAAGCAACTCATGAGAATATCTATAACCACGTAAAAATTCCTGTATTGCCTGAAAACACATAAGCCACTGTCAGCCTGGGTAATGAGCAATCAAACAACAAGTAATATATATGCACTCACCAAGATAAAAGATGCTACAGCACCTGGGTCAAGACTGAGGGTTAACATGTAGTTCAAACAAATCTTTTCTCTTAGGAGTGGCACAGCCACTCAGGCTCACACCTTCAGGTTGGCATTTTAAAGTTATAAATACTTGAATAATATTACCACTACCGACGGATGCTCCTCACTATCTACTGGTTCCATGTCATAATAGCAAATGCAAAACAGTGATCCCTATTGTGGTGAGTGTATATCGCTGAAAAGCAAATTGGCGATATATACTTGCCCATGACCCGATATCCAGAAAAACAAAACTTTTTGGGGAAGGCTGTGCCCGCACTCTCTTGATTTTAGATTCTCAACCACGGGGGCATGTCTGAGGGGCACAGTCTGGATTTTAAAAGTCCAAGCCACAGGCAGTGGCAAAATTTCTACCCTCCCAGTCCCAGCCCTGAACCCAGTACCTGCTGAGCCAGAGCTAGCCACCCACACCACCATACCACATGGCAAGCTTGGCGGCAGCAGGCACACCAGTCCCCTAAAACCTTTCCCTTTCCCTTCCCTTCCCAATGCTATCCCCACTTCTGGTCCCCTTCCCTATGCTCACTTTCATGTAGGGTCACTACCTTTGCAAGGTAGCCCATAGGGATAGTGTTGAATATGAGTCACCGTTTTGATGGTCACCTGTATTCAGTCGTTATCCTCACTGGACACCCTGCCAGCTACCAATCAATGCTCTATAATGTCACTCTTAGTAAGCATGGCAGCACATATCATTCTATATGTTCTGACTCCCTCTAGTGTAGTGCAGCACACAAGTCTCTCGAGCAGGAAGTCAGCATCCGTGGTGGCACTGCTGTTTCAAACAGCTGTTGGCTTGTGCTCTCTCTCTTATCAAGTTATCAGTGCTGGCAAAGGGCAGATTATGTTACAGTTGCATATTTCCTACTTCATAAATGCAAAGGACAAATAATACTAAAAAAACAAATGTGAATCTGACAGCAGCTGCACGTTCGTTCATTAGTAACCGTCTACTACAAATCATACAAGCCTTTACCATCACAGTCATGTAAATAATTTTATTCAATTCTCTTAACTCATTTCAACTTCTGGTGTTTTATAGTAAAATTAAATAATAATTTGCAACTAAATAATTGAACCAATTAAATGCTTCACAACAGCATCACATAGTGGCATACAAAAGGGAGTCATTTTTCTAAAAAATCAAAACACTATAAATTACATTGTTTTACATCTCTTTTGTTTTATTTTGTGGGAGAGGGTATTGTAGCATGGGACCCATTTTATAAGCACAATGAGACACTCTGGGGTGGTGGTTGTAATGAGTGAATGCACTTCCAGGTGCTGAAGGCACTCGGTGCATGTGCCTTGTACCTCACTACACACCTGAGCGTGCATTCACCCATGACAACCACCACCCTGTTATATATTATTGCTTACTTATACAATAGACATCAAATATCAACCAGGGCAAGTGCATGCAGTTTGAGATGCTACAAAAGTCCTTATCTTGACTTTGAGGCTGGCATAAGATACTATTTCCCAAAGATCTGAAGGGAGTTCATTATGCATTCTGGCACTGGTGACTCGGCACATTCTCCCATGACTATTTCTACAAACAGGATCTGTTAGAGCCTCTTGGTTTGTGAACAGGAGTTGAAGTTACTACGTACATTATCAGCATAGGAAAAGTGTGTATGTGAAGGCAGTATATCAACACGTTTTGACTTACACATGAATACATGAACCCTCCATCATCATGACATAGCTACAATAAATCACTCTGACTCCAAGATTTCATGCAAAAAAAATGAAGTTTCTTGTCCTAACAGTTCAAAGGTTACCCCTTTCCAAATATTTTGTTTTTGAATAGGGCTAACCTTAGAGTCCTCAGCTAATGTATATCTGGGTGTCTTTTATCCCGATAGAGAAAATTTGACCATTTAATCAAGAAAATTGGCTTTGCAAAATCTTATTCTCCTGTTGATTAACTACGGCCTGTTAGTCAACATGTCTGCATTGGACAGTGTCCTCTCCAGGGTCAGGATGCTTTTTAATAGAGCTACTTGCTTTTTTCTAAATGCAGGGATTCTTACTCATCATTTCTGGCTCTACCAGGAACTAAGACGACTCAAACTCTACCTGAGAATCCAATATTTTATCTGCTTATTTTCTTGGAAAATCAATAATAACCTGGTTCCTCAGCTGATGTTTGATTTTTTTCTTACTTAAGCAAAAACATGTATATAATTTGAGGTCCTTATATTCTGATCATTCAATCAGTCCTTTTATGAATTCTGATCTAGGTCAAGGGCTTCTTCATTCCAGGCTATTAAGACATGGAGTTCTATCCATGTTGATATTACAATTTGTGATTTCTTTCTGTCTTTTAAAAGACATTTTAAATTGTTCCTTTCTGGATTAGCCATATATGTAAATGTGCCATGTGATTTCATTTGGTTTATATTTTATAATGTATTTTCCTGGCATTGTTGCTCTGGGCTGGGGGCTGCCCATGAAACATTGACTTTTAACACATTGGGCCTATCCAGTTACAAATAAATCAAATCAAACCATTAGAAATTCATTTAGGTAATAAGGCATGACAGAGTGTGCCCTACTGTAGGATAACTGCACACCTCAGGGTCATGGTGAGGCATGGGATACAGCCAAATACCTTCAACCACCTGCAATTATCCCATGACAATACAAACCCTAGAGTGTCTTATTGCAATTAATAAGTGTGTTCATATTTACTTTAAATAAAAAATAAACTCTGCTCATTTCTACTGGTGCAATGTTCAACACACATGCACGCACACATACACACACACACACCAGAAGGTCTCAATATGGATCCGTGGCCCAATTTTGTTTTTGTGGCAGGAAAAACAGCCTGTTGTACCTACGAATATCCGTTGACCACATCTGCATTGTAAGTTAGTTATGGGGGGTCCCCCTTTGACTAAGAAGTTCATTTTTGTGTGGCGCCAAAGGATGGTGGTGCAACAGGGTGACTGTTTACTACCCCCCCCACACCTTCATTTTGTGCTGCCATCCTTTTTAGCTGTATATTGGGTCCATAATTGTCTGAACTTTTCCTGAGATTGCAGCAGCTCTTAAAGAGACCTGATAAGCACATGCCACTGTGGAGACCAAATTACTGAGTGGCTCCATGATCATCATGTAGAAAAAAACAGGTTAGGAAAGAAGGAAAGGAATTTGGTTTTATGTAGTGCATTTCATGTATACTTTATCCGAAAGTGTTTAATGTTCTATGAAGAGCTGCATCTGCCCTTAGGTGGAAGCAGGAGAGCCCATAACATTTTAATCTTTATTCTTTCATAACTGAGTAAGACCCACTGGTCACATGGCCCATTTACAGGGGTGAGCTGAGAGCACAGCGAGGTTAGGTGACTTGCTTAGGGTCATGCAGTATGCAATTGGAGGTTGTTGGAATCAAACCCAGGTCTGCTGGATATACCAAGATCATTCACAGTTTGTTTGCCTAACCCTAGGCTATACAGCCAGCCCAGTACAAAACAGAGACACTATGAAAAAACTAATTATTTAGACATGCTTTAGTTTATCTTTATTTTCTATGGCTCTTCCCTTTTTAATATATTACTAAGTGCACCGATATAGCTGATTACTGTTTCTTAGACTTCATCTTCTCTGGCTTCTTATCTACATCTGATATCGCAATCATCTACTTATGGCATCACAATCTGTTCTTGTGAAAATGATTATGATGCCAGGCACAGGATCATGATACTGGATGTAGACAAGCATCCATAGCAGATGATGTCTGATGGATAGTGATACTGTTTTCATTGTAATACGCATAAGAGATATGCCATGGCCTGAATCAAAATATGCAATTTATTTTCACGTGTAAGGGGGCAGGACCATAACTTATGAGTGGCAGAGCTACAGGTGAGTTATGAAAGTCCTCTCCCTCACAAGTGATGGTAACCTGTGTATTCTGAGTCAGAACCTGGCATATTCAATATAAAACAACACCTTTTTAGTAGTGTAAGACTTTAAATATTTTATTTGTTTGAAGATTTAACTGTTTCTCTTTGATTTTTTACTGCCGGCTTCAGTGCTTCACTAAGCATTGTGATGTCATGGACATTGTGAAAGCCGCTCTCTGACTGATTCAGTATATACATTTATGGATCTGGCTGGAGGGCCTCTTATGGACATGAGTGTTGCCTCATACATTCTTAGGACCAGAGGACTGCAGACCAAAGATGAGCAGTTCTGTGGTCTGAAGGACACAGGAGGTAGCAATCTTAGATCCATAAGAGGCCCTCCAAATGGACCAATAAACTTATTATAGAGTGCTAACTTTTTTTAATAAAAAAATCCCTTTTTGTATTTAAAATGCTGACGGCATGAATGGTTAGTGAGAAGCCCATTACAGTGGCTCAGCATGTGAGATACTCTTACAGTAATAAGACTACCTCACATGCAACTGTAGGGAGCCCTGTAATTGGTCGGGGACACTTCCATGAAGTATAATTCCATTATAATGATACTAATCTTCAAGCTATTCATTATGGCAACAATAACACCAACATATTTTTGATATCTTGTTTTTACTGTTGTCATTAGCCAATATATAACTTTAATGTTGTCATTTTACCCACGCTAATGTTGTCTGAAAAGCTTTTTATTTATTTTTTTTATTTAGCGTTTGTTAACCAGGTAGGAACATGACTGTAGACATATACATGTCTATTTTCAGTTGTAACCCAGGATAGTTAAAGAGACACAGTATTACAGTCAGTCAAGAACTACAGGTAAAGTAATGCAGAATAAAATTAAGGGTACAGCAGAGCAGGATGAGCCTACCAGAAAAATATGAGATTAACTACAACAATAGGTAGCTGATGAGAAGCTGTCACAAATGGCAATTTTCAAAATTATACTACATTAAGATTAAATACAGCAATAGGTAGTTGGCAATAGGCAGTCACAATTAGCAATTTGCCAGCCTGGAATGTGAACAAAATACAACAAAAGGCAGTCAATAATAGGCAGTAATAAGTACCAGTTAGCCAGCCTTGAATTACAACATAAGTGGTGGTTAGCATCTCAGGTACAGTTACAAGCATAGTGGGCCTGTAAATGTTTTCTAATTGAATCTCTGAAGAGGGGGTAGGATGGAATACTTTGTAAGGGCTCCGGGACAGATTTCCCAAACTTTCATGCAAATGCGGAGAAAGCCTGTTCACCCATCCCAGTGGCACTCTTGAGAACAGAGAGTAGGGTCATGACAAAGGATCTGAGGTTGAAGGCTTGATGGGAGCAGCAAGGACAGTAAAGGTACCATGAGATTTTCCAATCAGGAAATTGTCCTGTCTGGAAACCTGGGTTGCTCCAGATCCTAGCTTTGCACTCCCTGTTTCTCACATTTAAGCCCCTTGTCCTATATGTTTACTATTATAACTCCATAGTGCCATGGATCACCACTGTAGTGAATTTCATGTGACAAAGGAGAAGTGAGGAGATGTTGTCTGGATTCAGAGTTACAGTCTCTTGTTTATGAGGCTGTAGACCTTTCCACTATGCCACAAACCTGGTACAGCAATGCAGTTGAGCTCTTTAACTGTAGAGGTTAAAGCCCTGCTGGAAGGAGAAAACAGGTTCCTGATAGGAAAATGTCAGGGGAAACGCTGCATAATGGTTCCTGACAGGACAATTTCCTGACAGAAAAATCTTATGGTACCTTTACTGTCCTACTGTGGGAGCACCAAAGCGATAGAGGCAGGAGTAAAGGATCTTAGAAACTTATCTAGGAAATAACCAAGAGCATACACATTACAGTAGGCTCATTGACAGTGCAGTTGGTGGCCAGTCACAGAGGTGTGAGGTGGGCTATGCTGGTTGCTGGCCCAGAATAATGATATTAGTTTTGGTACCTTTGGGGTTGGGGGGGCATGGAAACAAATTATTTTTGTTACTGGCAATGTCGGGGTTCAGGGAGGGGGGCTTGAATTATTAAACTTGGCAACATCAGGGGATCGGGAATGGGGGCCTTGTGAAATAAATGTTTAGTATTCATGGTGGCAACATTGGGGGATCGGGAATGGCGGGCTTGTGCAATAGTTTTTTTTTATCAATAAAAGTTTTTATTTTGTGACAACATCAGGGGATTGGGAAGGGGGCATGTGAAATATTTTTTACTATTCACAGTGGCAACATTGAAGCATTGGGAAGGGGGGCATGGGATTGCTTACAGTTGGCAACATCGGCACCAAGGACTGTGGTACATTGCTGCGCAGAGGCAACTCTCCCATTGGAGAATATTCTAAGTGTCCTTAGACCAGCCCTGGCTGTTCTATGGGGACTTAGAATTCTGTCCTCAGGGTGAGTTTACAGAATCCCATTTATGGGGATGTGGCAGCTTGTGTTTGCCACATGCCTCCTATTGCCATGTCGCAGCCCTTTTTTGGGTGCACCAGCAGCACAAGCCCCTTTTGGGGTACGCAGCCTGTGGTTGATGCAGGCTGCCTCTGCGAATAGCTTAGGGGCAGTGTTTGATGCAAGGTGCCACTTGTGTCAGTTATGTTTGGCGCATGCACCTTGTGTCACCCACAGGGCTTTGAGAATTGGGTCCCGGATGCATGGGAATGCTATACTCTCCACTTCAGCTCGCACACAGAAAAAGAGTTACAAATCAGCAGCCTCAAACACCAGAAATGGGACTGAAAACTCTGAACAATCTGGCAGGATCGCAGCTAAAATTTACTTGGCAGTTGCACAGACAACAGATGAGTCTAGTGTGTGAATCTTTTCCTAAGACTTACCTGTTAGTGGTAAGATCAGAATGTCTTAGATCATCCATTTTGGATAGTCTGGATCTCCCTATTTTTGAAGGAGATAAACTGCAGGCTAGTCAGGTGGTTCATAATTTAGGGGTCACTCTTGACTAAGAACTGTCACTTGTTTCTCAGTGTCAGCAGTGGTCATGAGTGGCTTCTAGCATTTAAAGAACATAGCTGGATTGTGCCACTACCATGACTGTGATGATCTTTTAACACTAGTGCACGCTTTTGTCATCTCTTGCCTCAACTACTGCAATGTGCTCTACCAGGGCCTTCCAACTGGTTGGATCCACCATCTTCAGTTGGTGTGGAATGCTGCAGCCAGACATGTCATTTCAGTATAGAGAAGTGATCACATCACTCCAGTGCTACGTTCTCTGCAGTGGCTCCCTTTGAGATGGCAGACTGACATTAAGATCCTGTTACTTACTTTTAAGGCCCTAAAGAGACTGGGACCTCAGTACATTGGTGAACTTCTGGTAACCCGCTCCAATGTCTGTGAGTTATGTTCCAATGGGACTGGTCTGGAGTCACTCTGACATCTAAGTAAGCATTAATCCATGATGAAGGTGGCATCTAATGGGGAGTAATTGCATGGTTGGGACCGTTGTGGCCTGAAGCCGCAGGCCGAGTGCCTACAACGGACCAACCATGCATTAACTCCCCATTAGATGCCACCTTTGGAGTGAATTAATGTGCTTGTAACATGGCCTGTGCAATACTAGTGTTGTGTGGATATTTTTTTCCTTCTTATCACACACACATCAATACTATGATTTCTGTAACTTACTGCTTTTTCGTTTATATGTTGTTGTTTCTAAGGCTCTCTTTAAGTGCTACAATGTGTGTACATGTTACACTGCCAACATCGATTTACATAGTGTATACCAAGTTCTGACATCATATGACTTTGCTTTATGTTGCAACATACACACAAGATAATGTTGTGCCTTACTAACCGCCCACTTCCAATCGGCTGTTTTATTCATCTGCATGCTTTTTTTGTGTGATATTCCTGGTCTGCTGCATTGTGGGAGCTATTTCTTGGCTGCACAGTTTACTCTGCCTGAGGACACACAGACTGCTTCTCTCAACTCCCAGTGCACAGCTCTGCTCCTCTTTCCGACCAACAGGTGGCACTTGTCCAACACCACTCCACATTTCCTCTTTTTCTAAACAACTTCCTTTGCCATCTTCTACTTCTCCTATCCCATTCTCCTCTGACTATTACTATTTGCATCAGGTACCTTGCTGAACTGCAACCAGTACAGTTTCAGCTTCTAAATATTTTTGTTTTCCCTGCACATTGCTCAGCACACTACAAGTCAGTTAGACGCCTGCTCCACACACTACATATCCGACCAATAGTTGGCGCTTTCCACACATTACAAGACTTGTGGTCAGTTGATATAGCCTGTTGCTCAATTTTCATCCCCACTACTGCCTTTTACTCTGGTGCCACTATTCAGCTATCATTTCGGTTCCTCCGTGCGTTACGCCACACTTCCCGTATCTTTGCTCTCTCTCCATGACCACACTTCCCACACTGGGCAACACATCGCTATACTGCCTGCTTCCAACTCCCACAATGTGTCTTGATACCACCACCTATTGGTCAGCCTTTCGCACCTATATCCCCTGCTTGCTTCTTCCCAGGCGCACACCACATTTCCCACGCTCGTCCACGTTACTCTAATGTTTTCGTTTGCACACTCCCGATGGCAACACTACATTATCATGCCATAATGCCGTGTTGCTCTTGTGCCAGCTGACCCAGTTCAGCCAATTGTATTGCTTCTTTCCCAGCTTCTCATTTTGCCCATGTTTCAAGTTAAAATAGGCCTGGGACAGGATGGTCTCTGTAGCTGCCTTTTGTTCTGGAACAGTTTATGTGTGGACATTCACTCTGACTCATCTGTCACAGTCATTAAAAGTAGACTTAAGACATTGCTATTCAGGCAGGATTTTGTAGGAGACTGATACAGTTATGGGTATCTTGCACGGTTTTGAATTCACAATTTTGCTCTATTGCCAAAATTATTTATGTTGATTTTTATATTATGACTATGCACAGCGCTTTGATTTTCAGAAAGGCAATTTTAAATAATCTATCTATCTATCTATCTGTCTGTCTGTCTATCTATCTATCTATCTATCTATCTATCTATCTATCTATCTATCTATCTATCTATCTATCTATCTTCATGTCGACCCCACCCAATATGCCCCAGTCTGATGCTGGGCTTAAACAGATTTTCTAATATGCATGTCCACAGTTGTTTCTTACAGCTTGAAAGTAAAGCTGATGCCGCACAGTATTTTTCACTTTGAATGTAGTCAGATCCCTCTCAGTTAGGGCTATTTTTTAAAGCTTTAAGCAGCTCTCCTGGGTGTGCAGTCGGGTTTCCTTAAATTATTGATCTGTAACTGTGGCTGCAGATGAACATCTTATCTTCTTCCACTGCTGACAGCGTATAAGACATATGAGTCCTTGCATTGTGAAGTTATAACTTTTCTGACACAGACAAAAAAAAAACTTCTCTGATGAACGATGTTTATTTTTGTAAACAATATTACCTGCAAGAGCAAAAAAGATTTAAGACAGCTATCATTTTTGGCTGGTGTGTCAATTTGTCTTGTTGGTTTTGGTGTCTTGTTCTCCTTTATAGTATTTCTGCAGCAAACTTCTAAAAGTGGAATAAAGGAGGAGCCTTAGCAGCAACTTCAGTCTTCCCTGCAGCCATTGTGTAGTCCTAATCAGGTGTGAGGCCAGTAGAAAACTTCTACATTGAATACTAATTGTGAGCAGATGTGGGACAAGTACAGATATGGCACTACTTCCTATGACAGCCATTCTTCGGGGCCTTATTGCAGAATGTCTCCTCCCCCCAAAAAACATTATTTCCCTTCATCACCTGAAGAATTGTTCTGTGTTAAGCTTGTGTATTGAAACATACATGTTGGTCCAATAAAAAGTATTATGCAACCTTCTGTGTCTATCTATTGTCACATGGCCCAGTAGATAAAAGTACATTTTGATGCCCGATGCTTCTTCATTACAATGATATCTACTAAAATCTATGATTTGCTAGTACAGTGGTGAAAATTCTGTGGATCTGTGGGCTGCACTGTGGGTAGAGTAAGGCTGGATGGTGGTTGCACTGTCTAAAGTCCTATATCTGTCCATGGTAGAGCACTACAATGTGGGGAGGCTAGGGGCTTCATTTCCAAATCCCAAAACAGTACAAAGCCCAGTATGTGGCATACCAGCATCATGGCTAGGTTTTATATATCTTATTGGGATATTCCACACCACTTACAGCTAGAAAGTTTCATGCTAACATATTCAGGGATCAAATATTTTTTTGTATTGATCGCTAGTCTAGGACCAGACACTACAACAATTTACCGGTCCTGGGAATACATTCACTGTACCACCCAGATCATTAGAAATAGTGTCTGAATCTTGACATCATTGAGCTAGAGTGAAAAAAAGGCTAATGAGGTAAGCACACATTTTAGCAAATGTTATAGTTATATACAAAACCAATCTCACACCCAAAATAGACAAAACTTTATGTGTGATCAAAGTTCAGATTCCAGGTCCAGCTGCTGTGATTGCTCCAATATCTGCCAGTCCACAGGACCAGTAAGAATTTATCTTTAGTGGTCCAGAATGAAAATCAGCAGGTTCTGGACCCAGGAGCAGTGGAATATTTGAGCATTGATATCATGTTGCACTTCCTACCTTCAGTATTATCCAAGTTATGTTTAGTTAATGTCAAGTCTTTATAACCCTTCATAAGGGTAAAAATGTTGATACTGGGTTACTGGTGAGTTTTCATATCTTTCCATGAAGGTAATACCCATCTCCTCCTTTAACTACCTTATAATTTTTTCCCTTTTTTCCCTTTTTCCCATCCCTTTGTTTGCTTGTCCGTTTAGTGTTGTGTTAAATAACTTCCTTGTGTATTGCATATTCTAAATGCTCCTTATTGTAAGCCACATTATTACTGGCCATAAAATATACTGTACTGTCAGTTTTGACATATCGTAAAAATGTAATTAATTTTTAGGATGATGTAGTGTAATTCAGCCCTAGGGATACAATGTATGTATGCCAAAAAAAAAATCACAGGGATCAAGTAAATTAATTGCACCTTACACCAGTGGATGGTAAATGTGATTCAAAACCACCATGATTATGATGAAAATTAGTGATGACATGTATTTTCAATATAAATGAGCCTTGGTTTGTCACTAACATGTCAGGTACTAGTGTTTGACAGCTCCTTTCCATCCACATCAACAGTCATTACTAGTCTACAGGAGCGAGAGGAACATGACTGGATTATTTTGGCATGTCTTCTAAACAAAAGTAGAAAGAAAACTGTTGAAATTATACCCTTCTTTTGCATTTGCATGACTTAGTTCGACTGTTGGCAAGCAGGTACAGCAGGTTCATGTCTGGCAGGAGTTGGTTGCTTGCAACTGTGTGGAAGAGACCAACAGAAGGGACATTGTTTTGCTGTCTTTGGAATCAAAATTCAGAAAACTATAACAAAACAGAGAATTGAATAATCTCAGAGCCATTCTCAAAGACATCTAAGGAGAAAAGCGAGAAAGTATGTCCAATGTGTCTTCTTTCTTGAATAAAAATCTGAAGAATAACAAAGAGACTTAACATAGAAACATAGAATTTGTTGGCAGATAAGGACTGTTTGGCTCACCTAGTCTGCCCATTTTCTCCTGCCTATACTGTCACCATAGACCCTGCCTGATCTTTAACTACCTCCTTCACTCCCCTGCATCCCTGCCAGGATTCTGTTTTGCCTATCCCATGCATGCTTAAAGCCACCCACTGTTTTGCCCCCACTATCTCTGCTGCAAGATTTTTCCAGGCATCTACCACCCTTTCAGTTAAGAAGTGCTTACTCACATCCATTTTAAACTTCATCCCTTCCAACATCATTGCATGCCTTCTAGTTCTTGTGCACCTTTTCCTCTGAAAAATATCCCCCTCCTGTATCTCATTCACCCCCGTGGGGTATTTATAGGTCTCCATCTTGTCTCTCTCTCCCTTCTCTTTTCCAGGGTGTACATATTGAGATCCCATAATCTCTCCTCATAGGGCTTCTTTTGCAGCCTTTGTATCACTTTAGTTGCCTTCTTCTCACAGCCTACACCCTGTCTATATTCTTCCTGAGATGTGGTCTCCAGAACTGAACACAGTACTCCAGGTGGGGTCTCACCAGTGCTCCATACAGTGACAAAATCACATCCTTCCTTCTGCTGGTGATATTCCGCCCTGTGCACCCCAGCATCCCACAGGCCTACCATGCCACCTTGAGGTCACCTTGAGATCATCCAGTGTGACTACTCCAAGGTCCCTTTCCTGTTTTGTGATGGATAAAACCTCTTCACCCCATTTTATACTCTGTCTCTGGGTTTCTGTGCCAAGGTGCATGATTTTGCACTTTTTCATATTGAAACCCAACTGCCATACCCTTGACCACCCCTTGAGTTTTCTCAGGTCTCTGCTCATTCTCTACATCCCCTCTAGAGTATCTACCCTATTACAGATTTTCATGTCATCTGCTAAGAGGCACACCTTCCCTATGAGCTGTTCTGCAATGTCACTTATAAAGACAGTAAAGAAAACTGGTCCAAGTGCTGAACCTTTTGGTAACCCGCTGGTGACCTCACCTCCCCTGAGTGAGTCCCATTTACCCCCACATATTGCCTCCTGTCCAAAACCAATTTTGCACCTAGTTTAACAGCTTAGGACCCACCCCAACCTATTCAGTTTACTTATGAGTCTCCTATGTGGTACGGTGTCAAAGGCTTTGCTGAACACTAAGTAGACCATGTCTACAGCTCAACCTTGATCTAGTTCTCTGGTCACCCAGTCAAAGAAATAAATCAGGTTCATCTGGCATGACCTCCTGATCAAGTTCATCTGATGTAAGGATGGTTGAACTGTTTTAGGTAACACAAAACATATGATATCAGCATTTACAGTGTATAATGTATAGAGAGAGGTCAGATTTGGAGGAGAACCAGGCATCCTCAGTGTGAAGTGCACCACGAAAAATCACTCTAACCCCCCAGGAAGGCAAATTAATCTGAGCAGGGATAGCATCCCAATGTGACAGAAATTAGAAGTTTTATGATAGTGATAACATCATCGAAGAAATTATGGAGGCATTTTTTTTTGTTTTATTTATTTATTTATTTATTTAAATCTCAGATTAACACCTTTGAGCTAAGAGCTCTTTTACATAGGTCCCACATCATGATACCATAGACAGAGTACAGACCAGAAGTAAGGTAAGAAGACAAAAGAGTATCAATCAGTTAATAACATGATCAGTAAACTGACAAGCATTGTACAGTGTATGCCTGGGCAATGATCTAACAAAACTATAACTAGAAAGGTGACTTACTAGTACTAGCACAACTTACCATTATTGTGTAGTAAGAGTAGAGCAGCCCGTGGGCCTTGTTCAGGGAAAAGAGAGAGAAGCAAGGTGGTGAGATTTGGGTGATAGCGGGAGTGGGTAGGAAGTGCCTGAGTGGGGAGGGGGAGGAGGATTGTAAGGTAATGAAATGGAAATCATTATAGGGGCTTGAAAGAGGAAGCAAAGCAAGGTGGGGTGGGGAGAGGAGGCGAGGAAACTAAGATAGCTCTTTGGGGTATAGTTTGTATGAAATGGCACTATAGAAACACAACAGACAGGAAGAAGATGATGGAATAGTTTGAAGCTCCCTCTAAGCCATAGTTACCACCGTCAGAAACACAATTAGCTTACAAATGAGATGAGCTGCAGAACTGAGCTACAACAAATTTTTGAATTTAGCAATTGTCAGAAGGAATAGAAAAGGGGACAGTTGTTAGACAAATTTTGAAAACTCTTCTGAAGCAGGTCCTATATGCCTTCTAAAAGATAAATCTGTGAGCATCAAAAGGATGTATAGAGCACTAAGTTGCAAAGCTGGGACTGGGTTTTGAGTTGCAATGTTTAGAAATTCAAATCAGGGTGCTAACAGCCTTTTCACTGTGCCACCACATGTTGAACCTACACACAAAACTCTGGACTAGGCTCCACTAGTAAATGCTCCCACTGGACCTAAGTCAAATACAAATGAGGTGTGCCAGATGTCAGTGTTTGCAGGTACTAACATGCAAATCCTGACACTCATGGCAGTCTGAGCACGGCATCGCACCAGTCACCTGGTGATCAACATCAACAAATACAGTCAAAAGTACACTTCCCCCCCAATACTGCCCTAATTGGAAGGTACTTGAGGATTTTTTTTTCTAACTTATTACTTCCGCATATCATAGTATAAACAGGAATACTTAGTTAACAAAAGTCATCTGTCATAGTTCAGAAAATGCAGCCTGAATTGATGCCCCCAAATGGTGGATGGGACCTGACCCAATAGGGTCACATGGAAGGGGTGGTCAGTAGAATGATAAGTTACAAAAACGAAAAGCCTTGGGCAGGATTTTCAGAGCCCCCGCCCAAATGTGCGCAGCTGTGGGAAAAAAAAACTACCACAAGTGGGTCGCCCTCAGCTGCAGTTTTTCCCACAGCCAAGGTATTTTCAAAAGTGGTGCTGGTTTATGACTGTCTCCATGATTTGCAGCAGCTTGTGGCCATTTCGTTCAGCACAGCTGTGCCAAAATGTTATACCTGCTGGGATATACTATGCTGTACTGGCTAAGAATATGAATCGCTGCAGGTGCAGAGATTTCATCCCACAGTGGTGGCTGCAGCATGGGACTTAGTCCCTGAATGGTTTGAAAATCTAGCTCCTTGACAACAGGCCAGTATAGGGGGCACCCTGGACTTTGTTTGTTGATTCTGATCAGGTGTTCAACAGGAGCACCTTCAATTTGGTTAAGCTGATTTAACTAGCCAGAGTTGAGCTGGTCACATTTTATATTTGAAAGTGATTAGAGGGCGGTTCGTCTACTGCTTTTTAAACTGCGCCCCACCCAGCACTTAGGAATGTCAATTCAGGCTGCACTTTATAAATGTGAATCAGGCAGGATGGAGTGTGGTCTAAGCATAAAAAGAGAATGAATCTGCAGGACCTCAGCTTAGCGAGGTAAAGCAAAATGAATAGGAAGTAGCGCAGAACCTGATCGAATACAATAACCCTGACATGGTGGTCAGGCAAATCTCAGCTTATATTTGTGAACTACGTACAGTACACTCGTTTAAGCTAGGACAAGTTAAAGTGATAAATCTGACAAATAAAAACCTTGAGTATGGGCCAGTTGGGCAGTATTGGGTGGCACTCTGGAATCGTGTTGATTCTGATCAGGCACTCACCAGGGGCACCTTAAAATATGATTAAACTGATTTAACTAGTCAGGGCTGAGCAGGTTATATTTAAGCAATAAGGCATGACAGGGTGTTTGTTACCGCATAACAACTTCACTGCTGGGGTGGGTTGAAACACGAGGTGAAGCCGAGTGCTTCCACCACCCCTGAAGTGACATTATTACACAGTAGCATGCACCCTGGAGTGCCTTATTGCTATTATACAATGGTTTGATTTATTTTAAGAAAATGGAAAAAATATGTTGTTTTATTATTTGTTAGGGGAGGTATACCAATTGGAAAAAAAGTCCATAGTTTCTGTCTTGTCCAGCAGGTGGCGTTGCCCCTAAATGGTTGTCCTGTATTGCTAGGTAGCTTTCTCTTCCTGGATGCATTTCTATGTTTCTGACCCCCAGTTCTCACCCCTGTGCATCCTTGCTCTGATGTTCATATCAGGTGAAACTGGAGCTGTGACCTGGAGAAAAAAAAAGGTCTGTCTTATGTGAAATTGGAGTGGACAAAAAAGGTGAGGGCCATGGCAGGAATCAGAAGGTTGCCCTTGAGTGACTGTGTAGCGCGGTGCTGAAGTGTGCATGCACTGTCACAGTCACGATGTGAAGTGGGGACGGAAAATTTATTTGGAGCCACGGCTTTTTTTTCTATTTTGTGACATTTAGGATAGAAATGCATGAAGGATGTGCAGCGAACTTCATTTTCCTGCCAGCAATTTATCCCTGAAGTGAGTGGCTTCAATGATCAACACAACCGGTAGTTTCGGTCTACGTGATTAATTCAAGCTGCTCGCTCACTCAGGCTGCTTGGTTCAGGGAGAAGATGCTGGCAAGAGAATTAAATTTACTTTTTATGCTGAAGTGTGGTATTCGGTCTGTCATCTGACTGCCCAAGCAAAAGATGAAATTTGGTGTGTGTGTGGGGGGGGGGGTTAGCTGTGACAGCTTCAGTGTTGGTTCTGAGTGGTGGTAATGTCTGAAGAGATGTGGCATGATTTTTCACTGTGTCATATGGTCATGTATGTGCCTGGACCTTTTACAGTGATGTTGTTAATCAATAACATCACTGTTGCAGGCACACACTGACCAATCACAGAACAGGAAATTTTCTTGCCATTATATAATTTATATTTGCATGTCTCACATGATGCACTGCTGTACACAGAGCCCCACAGACCTGGTGTTACTGCCATCTTTGTTCCACCTCAGCAACCTGCCCTCACCTTTAGACCTGCTTCTGGAGCACTTTGTCCTCACTGTTTGTAACCACGTACTAGTATTCCTAATGGTCCAGCAGTCTCAATCCCTGACTGCAGTCCAAATATAGTCCCTGGTGTTCACTGGAACCTCTATCCTTATCTCTGTTTTTAAATGTGCATCCTTCCCAGATTCTGGTCCCTCACTGATTGATGTCCTTAGTTGACTCTGACACTGTGAGTGCAGCATTCCAGCACCCCTTCCAACAGCCCTGATGAGTTTGGGGGGGGGTTGTAAAATGGAAGCACCACTGTTTGTAGACAGCAAAGCTGCTGACATCCCCTACAGCAATGGCATGATGCCGACACACGGTATTGTGCTGTCCAGAAACAAAGTGTTTTTTGTGGGGAGCTGCACCCCCTGCATGCCCCACGATTACATGTTATCAACTCCAGGTTGGAGTTGTTTTGGGGGAGCCGCAGAACACTGGGAGATGCCGCATCAGTGAAACCCAGACCATTACAGAGACTTTCACTGTGAAGGTCTTTTTTGGGGTTTCGCTATTGTGGTGTCACTGTGCAGTGGGCCATAATTGAGAAACTACTGCACCCAAATGTGCAAGATTCACCATGTTTTGTGACTGACCCCATCCTCTTCTGGGAACACTTGCAAAGAGACTGGCGGCAATGTGGGAGAGGTCTGTGGCCCCCCTTTCTGCACAACTCAGCCTGCCCCAGGCATGAGATTGGCACAGACATGTCATGCAATGCACGTACTTTTGTACTGGTCCCCTGTAACTGACAACCAGTCCCTTACATTTTTAAAAAGCACCTCCAAGACCAATGTATGTGAAATGTCTGGGACTTTCAGAAAAAACAGAAAGTATTATTTGCAGCATGGAACATGACAGAGTAGACTCTTTTGGGCATGGTTATTCTCTCTCCTAGCTCAGCAAAAACAGAAATAATATGATCCACTGCTCAGTGCCCAGAAGGAGAATAACATTTAGGAATATGAGTCTCTAGTCTACAAAGCTGTCTGAACCTCTTCCTGGTTTGGGTTACCTGACCCTCTAAAATTACCAAGGTTTTGTTTTACAGTAGATTTCTGTAAACAAAAGTAGGACTGGAAGACAATATGCAATATACACATTGTTTGGAGCTTCTCATTTTGTAATAGAAAAACACCCTGTTTTATTTTATAAATCATTTATTCTGGATAGCCTAGCTGAGATGCAATGCCTCGTTTCCAGTAGACTCCTATTTCTATTAATTTCTGCAGCTCCATTGACTGGAGCACTGAGAGGTAAAGTAACCTGCTCAAGGTCACACAGAAAGTATTTGGCTTTGCAGGCCCGGTGGCGACGAGGGTTGAGGCGCTGGATGCCACACCTTGCGCTATGCTGGGGACCCAGATTTGGGAACAAGCCTAGGTTGCTGGGGATCGGCTGGGGGGAGGATGGGAGCTGGATTGAGTGGCCATAAGGTAGCTCTCCTCTACCAGGGAGGGATCCAGTCACTCCCGCTGCAGGGCTGTCCCCGGGTGGAGGCCCAAGGGTAGTGCAGATGGAGAGTGGCTAGAGTAGGGAGGGCACTGTGGATCGCTGCATGCACGTGCCTCCACATGTGCCATAGCAACCGTGGCAGGGGAAGGGAGAAAATGTGAAATTGGAGCTGGCAGGCTTCATGATGGCCTGGCTGCACCCTACACCAGCCTCCCCCAGATTCTGGATTTATGTTCCGGGGGTAGGGGTGGGGAGAAAGTCGACACTTCTCACATTGGCCCCACTGTGGGGAGCCATCTGTTGGGGCAACTCCCAGGGGTAGGACTGGTGCATTGATGCCGCGGCCAGAGAACGAGCTCTCCGAGCGTGGGGGCCCAAGTCACCTGCCAGCTCTGCAAAAGGAGGAAGAAAGAACACAAAAATAAAAAAAAAAGTATTTGGCTTCAGTAGGGTTTGAACTTGTGATCTCCCGGTTTCCAAACTAACCACCAGACCACAAGGCCCCTATCCAATCACTGTATTTTATGAGAGTTACTAGAATTCCATTGAAAATAAAAAGAAGTATGTATGTGGAATCAGCAGAATTCTGCTGATGCAAAAAGGATGGCAGAATTGCAAAATTACACAAGTAGTAGAATATGTAATACAGCCCAATTATATCAACAGAATCCATTTGAAAATGTGTAGTTGATCATGAACTAGCAGGGAATTAGGTGATAATTAACACCTACTGTAAGTGAAATAGTGCCATTAGCTAGCATGGCCAGCTGAGCATTCAAAAAGGGAAGCACTCAACCTGTTGAAATATCTTGAAAGCTGAACAAGAGTAGAATGCTTTCACCAAGTTGAATGCAGGCTGAAAATAGCCACTACAAATCCAAAAGTCATTGTCTAAGTTGAGTATAAGAGGAACATTAGCTGGGTGCGTTGTACACAGGGATTTAGCCCCTGTTCCATGCCATTTCCTTTGACAATCAGACCCCAGGAGTCTAACTAGTCAATGAGTTTGTTCAGGTACTGCTGAAGCTTGTCCCCATCCTTAAAGGAGTCTAACCTACTTGCCTGTTTATTGTCATCATTGAAATTCAGCAGACTGCCAGAAACACCAGCTTCTGGATTGCTCAAAACATTGAATATCACTGGCCCAAGCTTTAAACCCTGAGGGGTGTCACAGAGTACCCCTCTAGATTCTGAGTAGTGTTCATCAACCACCATCCACTGCTTCTTGCCTCCAAGCTAGTCAATAATCTACCTTGTGTATATGCCTATACCACACTGGTGTACTCTGACCAGAAGCTTATCATGTGCCACTTGGCACTGACAACAACCAAGCAGGAAAGAGACCTGGTGGTAATCATATCAGATGACCTAAAGGTGGCCAGGCAGTGTGAAAAGGTAGGTGTGAGGGCTAGAGAGATGCTGAGGTGTGTAGGGAGGGGCATCGCCAGTAGAAAGAGGGAGGTGGTGTTGCCACTGTACAGATCACTGATAAGATCCCACCTAGAGTACTGTCTCCAGTTCTGGAGACCACATCTCCAGAAGGACATAGACAGAGTGGAGGCAGTCCAGAGGAGGGCAACTAAAATGGTGCAGGGTGTGCATCAGAAGACCTACAAGGAGAGACGAGGGACCTCAATATGTACACCCTTGAAGAGAAAAGAGGAGGGATAGGGGATATGACACCGATCTTTAAATACCTCAAGGGAATAAATAAGGTACAGGAGGGATGTATTTTTCAGAAAATAAAGGTGCCCAAGAACAAGGGGACATGATATGAAGCTGGAGGGGGTAAATTCAGGAGAGACGTGAAGAAGTACTTCTTCACAGAAAGAACGTGCAATTCCTGGATCAGATTAACCTTCCAGTAGAGGTGGTGGTGTGAAAACAGTGGTGGGGTTCAAAAATGCATGAGATATGCATGAGGGAATCTTAGGGGAAAGGAAGCTGGGAGGGATAACAGACTGGAGATGAGATAGAATCTGCGGTGATACTGTAGACAGGGAAAAGCGGGCAGACAAGGTGGGCCAAGTGGTCCGTATCTGGCATCAAATTCTATGTTTCTGTTTTTAGTGTCAAAGGCCTTTTGGAAGTCCAGATAGACTGCCTACTGTTCCATGAACACCGTGAAGTAAATATAGAGGTTGTAGCTCTGGACGTGCTCCAGAGAAGTCTCTATCCAAAAGTTAGGGCTTAAGTATCTGGGTTAGACTTTAACATGTTTTTCTCCTGCAAATTGTGCAAAATGTTTTCTTTTAACATTTTCCAGGATATTGGAAAATCATGTTAATAATGTTGTCAACTCATTTACAAACCTGTATCCCCTATAAATGGCCACAACTGACAGATGCTTAGCACTCATGATTGTGATGCTTTTTAAACTCATCTTTAGACTGTTCACAACAATGTGGTACGGAAATGGAATTGTTTGCCCACTCTGCCCTGCATTAACATGTAAGTATTTTTGAAAGACAGAGTAAGTTAAGGAGAAAAACTCCTATTGACTCCATGCTGAGCTCCTTAGTGGAATTTTCAGAGGAAATTCATGAAAACACAAGGGGACAGGTTGTTAAAGTAAATCAGCCCATTTACAGTATGTGAGAAAATTACTTATTCTGTGCATGTTTCGGGTGACTCCTGGATTAGGTGCAGTTTTGAGATATTATTTTTATTTTTACCTACATTGTATAGCTGTATTTTCCATTTGGTATGAAAACTCCTCATCTAGGTGGCCTCTAAGTTTTATTTTTACCTGCCTTACTAACCTTGTAGTATCTGTAAGGGCTACTTACTTGTGCACCTGCACTCCACAGCTACTAATTATTATTGATGCTGCCACTTCACTGTCCCAGAGCTCTGCCTGTCCTAATCTGTGGTCTGATGCATTAAACCATTGTTTGCATGTATCCCCTTCTTGGGTTTATGGTTAGTTTAAGCTCAGGACCTTCCTGTTTTATTTTCCCTTTTGAGACCTTCACCCACCTACAGTCTCCACCAGTAATGGGTTCAATGGTGAGGGTGCTACCCCTTATATTACTGATGGGACTTCTTGGCCTGGTCACCATTCTATTAGACTCAGTTCCATTAACCCCCACTCCCATCCCTTGCCAATCATGGGCATACCAACCCTTGTATTGCTTTCTGCTTTTGAAATGCCCTATTATTTCATTTAATTTAATTTTATTGAATTTTATTATTTAATATGTCCATGCCCCCACTGCACTGGCCTCCTTGGTGGCAAACTTAACTACCTCTTGGGGCTGTTCTTGAGGGTTAGGCTTATCCTTCTCTCCCCCCTCAGTTTTCCTAGGCAGGACACCTCTCTTAGCTGGGCCTTTGCAACTCTTCTCCTACTTTCTGGGGATATTGAACTAAACCCAGGGCTCCATCTGCCATCTTCCTCCACTCCATCCCTTTGGGTGGACTGCTAGGAGACCAAAACTTGTCCACATTAACGTATGTAGCCTCCTAGCAAGCAAGCCTGACCTCGATGCCCAAATGGCCACGTACTCTCTTGATATCCTGGGAGTATCTGAAACCTGGCTCAGATCTAACATCCCGGACTCTGCCTGCCCATCCTCAACTACAATATTATCCAAATGGATAGCCCCACTCCCCAAATGTGGTGGTGGGCTGCCCTTGTACTACACAGATGATTTAAATGTCACTGCCCACACTACACCCTTTTTGGAATCCCCTTGTAAGATACTCCACTGCACCCTTCCGTTAGGGATGGTCAAAAAACTTCACTTCATTCATATTTACAAGCCTGCCAGACGATGGCATCTCTAGGTTGTCTACCCTCTCTAACATCATCTTCCCTACAGATAAACTATACAAGGTGATTGCCATTAGTGACTTCAATTTGGACTGGTTGAACCCCCAAAAACAAGTTTTATCATACCGTTACAAACAAGTTTGATCTTATCCCGTTCATTCTGACCCAGCCCATATCTCACCCAATGATGAGAGGCAAGTACTTCTGGACTGGATGCTCCCTAACAAACCTGACCAAATCAAGTCATCAGGGGTGCTAGCAGATGCCTTAAGCTACCATTCTCCTACATATTGCATTTGGAAAGTCAGGGCTCTCAAAGACCCTCCCAGGATCCTCACCCTGCATGACTGGTGCCACTTTGGCTCACCCTCCCTTCTCCATAAACTGTTCCTCATTGACTGGAACCCTATCCTCTCCTACCCCAAGGTCCACTCATCCTGCAGTCTCCTCCAATCCCTGCTAACCAAAATCCAGGATAAACTTACTCCATTCACCATGAGACAGATTAAAAGGATACCCTTCAGATGACTGCATAGAGACCTCATTGCCGTGTTTAAGTCCAGGGACACATGCTGGTGAAAATATGAGGCCACAGTCAACCCAGCAGACTGGCTTGACTATAGTCATCTACACAATTTATGTAAAAGGAACCCTCGGCAAGCCAAGAGTCTTTTCTGCCAGGAGTAGTTAATTGCCATCTTCGGGAACCCCAGGAGTTTGGGAAGGGGTTTATAAAAAAAAAACAGGGAAAAGTAATGAGCACCCATAGCAAAGACAAACCACAGCTACAGTGTAATGAAGCAATAAGTCACTGTTTATTGCATAGTGTGAGAAACGTGGACACAGTCATGGTCATCTGGTGTATATAACTTGTTACTTTCCGGCAACAACTGATTATGCCATTGTGGTTTTGGAAGGTGCCTAATGTTTTGCTTGGTGTCACCCAAGCTTCATCACAGACAGTGCCACAGGATCAAAGGTACATTTTTATAGTGTTCCATTACCATAATGACCATACCATACAGTCTCTCCTATTCAATTAAATCTTAAACAATAATTGTAACAATGTTAAAAAATAACATGCTCACCAAAGAGTGAGCAGGCACCAACTTAATCAGATCCAAATAGTTTTTAGAGATGCATGAGCATGTTGGCATGATGAGAACAGACAGCAAGACAGCACCACTATTTTAACAGAAAAACCTTTAATATTTGAGGAAACTAATTTTTTGGAGGGGGGTTGGTACCGGACATAGTTGAAATGTGACTCCATACTAATCGACAATTATATAGTTGGATTTAATCCAGTCATTAGGTCAAATGGATGCCCTAAGTGTGTACTGTGCTAACAAACAAGGACCTATTTAATAAGATTGTTATGCTTTCTTATTTGCCACCAACTTGGCATAGAAGTTACATTATACCTATTTATAAGAAAGGTTCAGTTCTCGACCCCAGTAACTATAGGCCAACTAGCCTAATAAATAACTTAACTACATTATTTGCTAAAGTATTGTTGAATAGAGTGACTATATGATTGGAACAAACACAAGTATTATCTCAGCTGCAGGCAGGATTCACTAAAAATTAAAGTACAGTAACCCAAATCTTTATCTTAACTCATTTTTTGGAAAAATACTGTAAGATCAGAAGACAACCAATATTTGTAGCATATGTGAATTTTTATTCAGCGTGTGATTCCTTAAGAAGACAAATGCTTTGGGATAGTATGCATAGTATGGGTATTGATATTAATTGAATTAATATCATTAAAAGATTATATTCAGACACCTGGATCCAAATTAAATACTCAAAACAAGGGGATTTAACAAATAAGATTAAAACAAATTTGGGTGTCCATCAGGGCTGTGTATTAGCCCCAACCCTGTTTAAAATGTATATTATTGATATTATCCTAACTTTAGGCAAGGAGAAACACCATGCTCCAAAGACTGGAACAATGAAAATTCTAATATTAGCCTATGTGGATGATTTGGCTATAATTTCCACTAATAGGCTGGGACTCCAAAATGCAATCAAAGACACGGAACAACTATGCTATGAAAAACATTTAAAACCAAACTTACAAAAGACACAAGTGATGATTTTTGGAAGTAATAGATCTTACAGAAGTATTTTTCTAAAAAATGAAAAATTAAAATATGTACAAGAATATCAATATTTGGTGGTCTGGTTTTCTAATAATTTAACATGAAATAAGCATAATATGCTATACTCATAAAAAAATTAAAATACACTTGCACTGAATAGGTTTGTCACAAAAACACACAAGTAGTGGGGCTCAACTCACTCAATAGGTTTGACCACTTATATGGTGACATTCAAGTGTCCCATTCTTAAAGTCCTTGAATGTGAAGGTTGTTGCTCAAATTCTGTATGCAGCAGAAGTATGGGGAGTTTCTCCCCTGGTGAAACTAGAATCAACCCTTAATAATGCTTATAAAAAATATCTAAAATTATCTAAAAGCACGTCGAGTGCTTTAGTCAGGACTCAAATTGGACAGCCAAAATTGGAACATATGGTCCAGGCTCGATTGACTGGATTCTGGATTAAATCTAAAACAGAACCCAAGGATGATTTGATCCAGCTATGTAAGAGAGAGAAGAAAAGATTACTACAGTATAATAAACAAACATGGCTAAAGAAAACCTTAGGGTTGTTGGAAACATGGGTTAGCTTACTTACATGACTGGGTCAGTCAAAATATTACCTTGAACACCAGAAATACAGCTTTTGTTACTGAGAAGATCTATGATTTTTCAAGACGACAGGATTTACAAGAAATTAAAAGGTTGAAGTCTGCTCCATGGTTGGTAAACAATACAAAATAACATAACATTAAACAGTATCTTATCTTGGTTAAAAACAAAGAACATAGGCAAATATTGATAAGACTTAGGTTTGAAAACTTTTCTAGTAATGAATTGCTTGCTAGATATGATAAAGAACAACAGATTTCTGCGAATTGTGATTGTGCTTTACGTGAAATAGAAGATCTAAGACATGTAGTGCTGAGGTGTCCTTGGTAAGATATTTCCAGGAAAAAACTTCTGGGAAAATATTGAACATATTGTTATATTCCTGATAGATACTTATTGGATCTTCTATTTAACTCTGAAAATGAGAAAATTCTTACTGATCTTGCACTTTATTTAATCTCAATTAGTAAGATAAGGGAATGGAAGATCTTGATAGGGAAAAAAACACCTTAGAGCTTGATCACAGCATTCTGCTTATTATTTATTATAAGTATATACTAGCCACTCTACTATTTGGGTACTGTTCTTTTTAGATATTATATCTTCTTTTTCTTAGAAGAAACATTTTTAACAATTAATTACATCATTATTAGGGTATTGGCTCTTGGTTTGAGGTCAATATGCTGTTGTAATGTATTATGTGATATGGATTGTCTGTTTGCATGAGATTTTATGTGAAATGACTAAAGCAGATCACTACAATATTATCTCTCTATCTAAATTATGTAGTTGGACTTAATCCAGTCATTAGGTCAAATGCATGCCCTAAGTGTATACTGTGCTAACAAACAAGGTTTATGTTATCCCCCCCCCAAAAAAAGTGCCAGCATTAGCAACAAACATTAACATCACTGTATACAATGGTTCATAGATGCTGCCAGACAGAAACCACATTAAAACCACCCAAACACATCTCTGCAAAAGGGCAAATATGTTAAAAAGAATGACATTCCAATGTTATGTAGAAGAAAGCAAACGTTAAACATTCTAGGACAGTTAAATAAATGTTAATTCATAGAAAAGCCATTAAATCTATGTTTTCATTCAATGGTGGTAAATCAGAGAGTACAGGGGTATACTGTATACAATGAGGTCAACAATTAATTGTAACTACCCTGCTGAGCCCATTCTCCTCCTTTCTGCTCCACAACAAGTTTATTCACTTAGATCTGCTGATGCAGCCTCGCTATGCAGCCTTGCTACATGTTCCAAAATGTACATCTAAGATGGAGGAACAGGCCTTCTCTATCTTTGTCCCAAAATACTGGAACTCCCTTGCTCTTG
Source organism: Neoceratodus forsteri (assembly GCA_016271365.2). NCBI lineage: Eukaryota > Metazoa > Chordata > Ceratodontiformes > Ceratodontidae > Neoceratodus > Neoceratodus forsteri. The sequence goes on from JADMNL010000028.1 coordinate 232,426,229, forward strand.
CAATTTGCAGTCTCCCCTCACAGGGGCTTTTCAAAATGACCCTGCATAGGCAGTTGATGAGTTCGTCAGTCTGTCACTGTGCAGAATAACTCCCAATTTATCCAGTCCCATATAATAGTTCCTACATTAGGATCCATTATTAGGTTACCTGTTCTCCCTCTTGATATATGATTTTTATGTTCACTCCTATGGATGGTTTTGCATCTATTTATGTATTTTTTTAATTATTCTGTAGGCTAGTCCATGCTTGTTCTATGATTTCATTGTTTATTATTTATTAAATAACCCTTTTTGTTATCTGTGTCATGTATTCTTTTTTTGTGTTTTGTTCCTTGATGTACTTTCCTTGGTCATTCCTGAAAAGAGACATTTAGTAGTGTATTGTACCTTACCCAGTAAACAAAAACTAAATCAATTCAGCTTGGGGCTTGCATGTGTGGGAAGAGGCAGAGGGGTAATTTGTAAGGTTGCCCTTCAGTTGCCACTTGTGCAAGACAGTTTTCAAAACATATTTTTCAATAAGAAGGTAACAAAATATTAGTGGGGAAAGTTATTACTGAGTATTTTTTTGAAGAGGAACTTTAGACTAAGAATAAGCAGATGCCAAATTTGCATTTGGTGAATTTGTCGGAATCCAATGTTTTGGACACTGGTGAAGCAGGTCCTTCAGCACATCAACATCATGATGCAGCAGTTTCTACTGGGAGCACACACTGACCCTGTCCAAGTTGCTGGCAAGTCACATGACCCACATCAGCTAATCACCAATGCTATAGACTGAGAACTTCTCATGCTACACACAACTCATTGCCATTTCTAGCTCTTTCTCACAGGGGAAGGACATGCGGCAGCAGTGGCTACTGAAAGAGCTCATTTAATGTGAAAAAGAGTGACAATCAGAAAACTTCAAAAGCATCAAAGAATCATGCATTACCATTTCAGTTAGCTAATTCTCACTAAAGTGAACTGTTGCTTCAGGCAGATTGGCTAGTGATATCATGCTGCGCAGGAGAGGATAGAATGCGTAGTGTAAGCCTGCACTAGAGATGAGCGCAGCTTTTTAAATTCGCTCCACAAATTAATCCATGAATTTAATGCAATTCGTGAAGTGTGAATTGATTCATGAAGTGTGGAATTTCTCAATGAATGGTGGAATTTAGCCTACAAAGTGCAAAATGTCATGCAAATATGGTGGAATTTTGCCCACAAATGGCAGAATTCCACCATTTGTGGGTGAAATTCTGCTGTTTGCAGGTGAAACTCTTCTGTTTGCAGGTGAAATTCTGCACTTCGCCAATGGAATTCCACCATTTGCATGGAACATTTTACAATTTTGGGCAAAGTCAAAGTTGCTGAGGGTAGGGAAAACTTTGCGAAACTCAGCAGATATGAATGTTGGCCACTTTGCAGCAACTTCACTGGCAAATTAAAATTTCAGCACATCTCTAGCCTGCACTGACAGCTAGCTGCAGGTTCAAGAGCAGGTGCAAGGGGGATTTTTGAAATATTTGAAAAATATTTTATTACTGAGTGTTGGTGGTGTACTGGGCATATAAATCATATGCATTTATTTTTTATTTTGATCCCCTGCAACAGGAACAGGGCAGATAAAACTGACCAGGCTGTGGAAGGTGTGTGTTTGTGTGTGTGTGTGTGGGGGGGGGGGGTAGTGTTGAAGGATTTATTAGACAAATAATTATTTTACTGGTGGTGGTGGTGCAGCAGGGCAAAGAAATCCATTTTTTGATTTATACCTGTGTGTGTAAGCCTGCAAGTCAGTCAGTGAGTTAAAAGTAAAGTAGACTGCTGTGTGAAACACATATGAACATGTGAAAATGCCAGCAGATTAGGCATTGAGGTCTATCACATCTGCTCGAGATGCAGCTCACAGTTTGATAAGTGCTGAAGCTCTCCTCCCTTCCATCCCTCCTCTGATTACCATTCAGAGTTCCCCTGGTCTCTACACTCCCCACCTGTACCCTGTCCATGTATCTATCCCATCCCTTCTTAAAATCTCCCACTGATTCCCTTGATATCAACTCCTCAGGTAGCATGTTCCAAGGCACCGCCACCCCACTGGGAAGTAATGTTTTCTCAGGTCTCTTCTATACCTCCACCAACCAGTTTTAGGCTATTATCCCTTGTGGCCCCTTCCCCCTTCAGTATGAACAAACCATCAGTGTTTACTCTGTTAATACCCTTCGAGTATTTAAAGGTCTTGATCATGTCCCCCCCGTCCCTTCTGTCTTCTAGGGTGTAGCTGTCTAAGTCACTCCTCATATGGCTTATCCCCCATTCTGAGAATCATCTCTGACACCCTCCTCTGAAGCCTCTCCAGGAGCATGATGTCCTTTTTTATGTAAGGGCACCAGAACTGCACACAGCACTCCAAGTGTGGCCTCACCAAGGATTTGTACAGTGGCAGGATTACCTCTTCCCTTCTCAAAGTGATCCTCCTAGCAATGCACCCCAGCATTCTATTTTGTCTTAACTGCTGCTTTTCTGCTTTGCCCTGATTGATTCATTTTAGCAGTAATCACTACTCTCAGAACTTTTTCTTCCTCCAAGACTGATAACCATCCCCCCTCAATTGGTAGCAGTGCCCTGGATTCCTAGCTCCCAGATGAAGTACACTGCACTTCCAAGTGTTAAACCACAGCTGCCATGTGACCGACCACTGTTCTAGTCTTTCTAGGTCTTCTCAGAGTGTCTTCCTTCCCTCCTCACTATCCACAACTGCTCCTAGTTTGGAGTAATCAGCAAACAGGTTCATTTTGCTCCTAATTCCCACCGCAATGTCTGAAATGAAAGCAATAAATAACAGTGGACCCAGAACCGATCCCTGAGAGACCTGACTAATGACCCTTCTGGGTGTCGATAGGTCTTCCCCCTACCACCACATGCTGTTGTCTGTTGCTCTGCCAGCTACCAATCCACCTCACCAAGCTCCCTCCCACCCCCAAATCCCTCAGCTTGCCAGCAGTCTCTCATTCGGTACCGAGTCAAATGCCTTGCTGAAGTCCAGATGCAGGACATCAACCGGCTGAGCACTGTACAGAGATTTTATCACCCAGTCAGAAAATTCAACCAAGTTAATTTGACAAGATCTCCCCTGGGTAAATCTGTGGTTCCTGACATCCTGAAGGCCATTCATCTCCTCCAGGAACTCCACCAATCTTTCCTTTAATATGCTTTCCAATAGTTTCCCCACTATGGACATCAGGCTGACCGGTCTATAGTTTCTCAACTTGTCCCTAGGTCCACTCTTATGGAGGGGCACTATGTGCAACATTCTCCAGCCCAGTGATACACTTCCAGTTTGGAGGGAAGGGTTGAATAGCTCCATCAGAGGTGCTGCCAGGACATCCACCAATTCCTTCAGGACTCTGTGGTGGATCCCATCCAGACCTGGGGCCTTGTCTATCCTACATGGGACCATCCTTTTCCCTCATAAAGACAGAGTAGAAGTACTCACAGAAGTACTCATTAGACACAAGACCTTTCAGTGGGGTGGGGTGTTGTCTGTCAGTGAAGTGGGGGTGACCTGGTGGTGTTGCTCTTCCCTGTCACCTCATGAGTCATAAGGCACTGCAACTTATCCATGCAACAGGTGCAAGTGTCATGTGGACATCTAAAAATCATCAATGGTTATTGTGAGTTATCATTGTTAGCATCCGCTGGTGGATGCATTGTTTTGCCATCTATTGTGTCTATGTTGTCGACACAAGCGGAAAACATAAAGAGAAGAATAGGAGGAGAAAGGGGTGCAGGGGGAAAAAGGCGCAGATAAATGTTATATCATGACAGTTCCACCAAGTATAAGTTCTGTAAGTGGTGGAGGTGGTGGTGGAAAAAGATCTGGTCATGGTGAAACACAGACTGGGAATCACTGTGCTGTCTGTGAGTACAAAGGCTGGGAGCGCAGTAGTGCAGAGAAAAAAACATTGATGATTAGTCCTCAGAAATCCACTAGTTCAACTCCTACTGCAGTTTAAACATCTTTCCCTACCAGTCATCCAGTACTTCTGTTAATGAAACCATCCTGAGCAATCCAGATGCACATCATTTTTCCCTCCTTCTCAATGAAGTGCTACCAGTACACCTACTCAGGACTGAAGTAATTCATCCAGAAACATAATGTCTAGTTATTAAAAAAAAAATCTTGCATTTGATGACCAGTTCCTCAAAGTCCTGCCATCCATCACTAGCATCTTTTGAAAATATTAGGGAAGATGGTTAAGTGGCAAGCTAAAATCATGAGCTCAGTTTCATAATTATTGTTTCCTTGGCACATAAAACAATAAACTAAAATATTTATATATTAAATTATATCAACTTGCATTATCTTCTCATATATTATACCAGATTGTATTCTCTTCTAATATATTATATATTGTTATATCTCCATATATTATCTTCTCCTTTATCATATTTGCAGCCTTACCTGCCCTGCCCAATGCTTTTTGAAGGCATATCATTCCATGGTGGTTGAGAAAAGGAGGTCATCCTGTAATCATTACCCAATTTTTCCAGATGTAACTCTCAGCCCCCCCCACCACTGCCACTACCAGTGCACTGCACCTAACCCCCTGAAAGCATGTTGCAATCAGTGTTGTAAAAAAATTGCTCATGGGTCAGTGATGTCTACTAAGAGTTTGGGAACCAGTGTTCTGGCTGATGATTTAACATGTGAGCTTGGTATCCTCTTAATAGCCACATCAACTCCTGATTCCCATTCAGATCAGATGGACCTGTAACAGTAAGGATAGTTGGCTCAGGTTAGGTAAGGGCAGTGGCTCAGGTTAGATATGGGAAGTGATGGGATAAGATATTTCATTCAAGTAATCCAGCCACCATTGGTGACAGCAGTCTGAGCCAACTGATGCATCACTTGGCAGTGGACCGACATTTCATTTCAAAGGATCATACAACAACCTATAGAGTGAGCCAGGCACACCATACACACCCCAACCACTGTTGTATTTGTTGTATTCTTGCTTCAGAAAAAGAACACATCCTGTTTGTCATCTTTCTCCTCTATCCATCATGAACCATGTTCCCTTGGCATATAAATAAAACCAAATTTATGAATAATAGCTAATAATACTTGAATCCAAACAAAAACAACAGAAGTTGACTGGTTCTGAAAACAACTCATCCTTTTTTTTGCCTTTTTCCTCCTTTCATTAAGAATCACATTGTTCCCATTATGCATCACTGTAGTATGTGGGTGACTCCACCTTTTTTCTATACATTGCATGGCAGATGGCACAGTAGAACTAGTATCCATCACTGTAGGAGGCGGCGACACCACAAGTTCATCTGAATCATTGCAGCAGCAGGATGCAATGCTTATTAAAGGAAGGGCAGATATGTTTCTGGCACAACTTGAAAGGAGGTTTGATGGCATTATAATGGATAAGCAATCTGGCAACACTATTCAGACTCAGATATAAAGATGTGCTAATTCCCCATGGACACATAGGCTATATCAAATAGAAACTGATGTGTACATTTATGGAGAATAGCAAAGACAGCTGGAAGAAACCAGTGGAAATGTCTGTACACAAACTCCTAGTAGTAATGCACCTCCACCCTTTCTGCTGACTTCATGCCAAGGCTAGATCATGAAAATCATGAACTCAGCCTTCCTCAAACTCAGCTTACTAAAGATCAGCTTTATCTAGTCATTCCATTATTTGAACATCCAGCAAGTGACATATATTATCATTCCCAATCCTACACCTCCTAGTAGCACTGGCACCACGATCTGGCTCACCAATCTCAGCAGTAGTGGTGCAACCCCCCCTCCTGGTGACACCTGCAACAACTTTTACATTGTCATTACCAAGAAGCTCATTATGATCAACTGTGCCACTGAGAACACAGAACGCATACAGTCAGTATCAGTAAAAGAAGACCCATCATGGACAATGTAATAAATATAATGCCCTATGTTTAATGTTTTTGTACTTTATTTCTATTTTTTATGTTGCTTGTAGCATAACTTTTTTTTGGGGGGGGCATTATTGTATAACTTGAAACTCAGTGGGGCCAAACTCTCAAGAAAATATAACAATTTGCATAGAGGTACATCAGAAAGTACAGGGATAAACTGTACACCCTGAGGTCAGCAATGAATTGTAACTAACACAGTAACTCACAAAGGGCCTAGGATGTGTTAATGGGTTTTGCGGACTCTGTCACAGCACCACAAACAGTAATCCCCAGCAGATGCATGCCAACTGCACCAGCCACAAGTAAGCTTCAATAATTAATATTATTTATTGACCTCAAGGTTTGTTTACCCCCTATTTGTAGTTTGCTGTAACCCATGCCAGTTACTGCATTGGGAGCTGAAGGGGTTTGACTGACTTCTTGAAGAGGATTTGAATTTATTGGCCCCAACTTAAAGCAAACCAAAAATGCCAGTGGCTTACTTCTCTTTAACCATTACTCTAGACATCAGACAAGTAAACATCTACTACACATAATATAACACACTTAACAAGATTGGTAGCATTTTATGATACCATCTTTACTATGACTGTGGGGGTCCCTTCAAGAGCACCTGTTTTGGTGCTTTCCTAAGGCCCCCTCATCAGTAACTTACCTGCACCAGAGTTTAAGAGCCTGGTTAGTTGAGCTGTGACTTTGATTTGCCCTTAGTGGACCTCCAAAATATAAAAATGCATGTTTTAAATTATGCTCCCATTGCCATCAATAGAGCACAGCCCTACACCATACTAACTCTTTATCAATAGATCACACTCCTGCACTATACTAACTCCTCATCAACAGAGAACACCTCTGCACCATACCAACTCCTTATCAACAGAGCACACCCCTGCACCATACCAACTCCTTATCAATAGAACACATCCCTGCACCATACTAACTCCTTATCAACAGAGCACACCCCTGCACCATGCCCCAGAGATAGGGCTAAAAGGGGTAAGGCCATCAAAAAATGGAGGGTAATGAGTACCAATGCCCATAGTCTGTGTAACAAGCTCCCTGAACTAGTGGCCTTGATGGAAGAGGAATTCCTGGATATTGTGGCAGTCACTGAAACATGGCACACAGAGAACCATGACTGGGATGCCAACATACCAGACTACACAATCTACAGGAAGGACAGGAAGGGTAAAAGAGGAGGAGGAGTAGCTCTCTATGTAAGGGAGGGGATTAAAACAACAGAACTAAAGAGTAAACAGGAAGTAGATGAGTCACTATGGGTCACCCTGGAGACAGGAAATGGCACCACAATCCGCATGGGGTTGTGTACAGACCCCCCTCTCAGGGGGAGGGAATGGACAAGGAAATGTTAGAAGGCATCCTTAGAATGGCAGAAGAATAGGAGCCATTGTTGATAGGGGACCTGAATATGCCAGATTTTAACTGGGGCACCTTTGCTGCAGGCACATCCAAGAGCAGGGTCATTCTTGATGCCCTACAAGGGGCATGCTTCAGACAGCTAGTGTTGGAACCCACTCAGAAGGGAGCAATCTTAGACCTGGTACTCTCAAATGGGATGGAGAAAGGATCTCAGATTTAGAAATGGGTAGCCATCTGGGAACAAGCGACCACCAAACAGTGTGGCTCACAATAAACACAGCCATAGAGTCAAGCCATACAAAAGCAAGAGTATTGGACTTTAGGAGGGTTGACTTTGGAAAAAATGAGAGAGTGCCTTAGAAAAGCACTAGCAAATGGGCAAGAAGGAGGGTTGGACATGTATGTTGGACATGACATGTATTACCTGTATAAAAATAAATTTTACCTACCTACCTTTTACCTACCTGGAGGAACAATGGGGAATAATGAAAACAGCCATCACAGAGGCAACAAGCCTTTGTGTGAAGTGAATCAACAAAACAAAATGAAGGAAAAAAACACTATGGTTCTCAAAAGAGGTGGCAGAGAAGGTAAAGGGAAAAAGGATAGCATTCAGGAAATTCAAGGAAACACAGAAGGAGCAGGTCAGAGAACTTTATCAGTTAAAGCAGAAGTAGGCGGGGAAGGCAGTCAGAATAGCAAAGACCAAAACTCAAGAAAAGATAGCCAACTCTGTTAGGAAGGGGGATAAAACCTTTCTTAGGTACATTAGGGAGTGAAGAAAGATCAAGGGAGGGATACTGAGGCTTAATAAAGGGATGGGAACTTGGGCAGAGGGTGACAGTGAAAAAGCAGGGATACTGAACAAATATTTCTGCTCAGTATTCACCATGGAAGAGGAGGGGGAGGTACCTAAATCAAACAAAAGAAACACTCTGGTTAGGGGGTCGATACCAGCCAATTCACAAAAGAAAGGGTTTTGAAAGAACTCTTGAAATTGAGGGTGGACAAAGCAATAGGGACTGATGGGATTCAACCTAGAATTCTAAAAGAACTAAGGGTAGAACTAGTGACAACATTGATTACTCTCTTTAACAAATCATGGGAGGATGGGGTGGTACCTGAGGACTGGAGAAGGGCGGATGTGATTCCACTTCACAAATGTGGGAGCAGGGCAGAGGCAGGAAACTACAGACCAGTTAGTTTGACCTCAGTGGTAGGGAAAATGATGGCATCACTTCTGAAAGAAAGAATTGTTGAGTACCTAGAGGCCATTGGGGCACATGACCCAAGGCAGCATGGATTCACAGCAGGAAGTTGTGTCAGATGAATCTAATAGATTTCTTTGACTGGGTGACCAAAGTAGTAGACCAGAGAGGGGCTGTGGATATGGCCTACCTAGATTTTAGCAAGGCATTTGACACAGTCCCACACTAAAGATTAATAAACAAGTTAGCCAGCCTGGGAGTGGGTCCCAAGGTGGTAGCCTGCATAAAAAACTGGCTGGACAACAGGACACAAAGGGTAATAGTAAATGGAGTCCACAGTGTAGAAAGGAGGGTAACTAGCAGGGTACCACAGGGTTCAGAACTGTGACTGGTCCTCTTTAATGTCTTTATAAGTGACATTGGAGAGCACCTGAAAGGAAAAGTATGTCTCTTTGCAGATGACACAAAGATCTGCAACAGAGTTGATACACAAGGTGGAGTAGAAAGGATGAAAAGGGACTTGGCAAGGTTGAAGGAATGGTCAAATGTATGGCAGCTCAGATTCAATGCAAAGAAGTGCAAGGTAGTGCACCTGGGAAACAAAAACCCAGGGGAAGAGTACACAATGGGGGAGGGGGGTGAGATACTAACAACAACAAAAATTGAAAAGGAGTAACTATATCAGATGACCTAAAGGTTGGCAAGCAATGTGAGAAGGCAGTAAGGAGGGCTGGGGGATACTGGGGTGCATAGGGAAGAGGCATCAACAGAAAACAGGAAGTTGTTATCCCTCTGTACAGACAGTTGGTGAGACTCCATCTGGAGTACTGTGTGCAGTTCTGGAGACCTCCATCTCTGCTAAGACATAGACAGAGTGGAGACTGTTCAGAGGAGGCCAACCAAAATGGTGCATGTTCTGCAGCAGAAGACATATGAAGAGAGACTAAAGCAGCTTAATATGTATACCCTTGAGAAAGAGGGGACATGATAGAAACTTTCAAGGACCTCAAAGGAGTTAAAAAAAGTTCAAGAGGGTAGCATCTTTCAGAAAAAGAGATTTGCAAGAACAAGGGGGCATAATTTGAAGATAGAGGGGGGACAGCTCAGAGGTAATGTTAGAAAGTATTTTTTCATGGAGAGGGTTGTGGATGCATGGAACAGCCTTCCTGAGGAGGCTGTGGAGCAGTGGGAGAATTCAAGAATGCATGGACAGACACAAGGCAATTCTAGTTGGGGGTAGGAGGAAGTAAGCTGTTGGTTAACTAGGATCTGCATCTTATCCATTAGGTAGGGAATTGGACAGACTAGGTGGGCTAAGCAGTCCTTATCTGCCATCAAATTCTATGTTTCTATGTTTCTGTGTTTCAATGTTAACTCCTTATCAATAGAGCACACCCCTGCACCATACTAACAAAATGTGGGAGTGTGAGCAGTATGGGGCCAAGCTTGACTACATCGGGACAAGGAATGGAAAAGGATCGAGCATTCCGCTCTCATTTATAATCCCTTCCCCTTCATAAGATATGAAAAGAAAAATGTTAAAAAATCAACAGTTAAACTCTGGTGCATATAAGCTACTGATGGGGGACTTCAGGAACAGTACTGAAATGAAGAGGATTGGTGCTCTTTAAAGCAGCAGTGCAACGGAAATGGGCTAAAATTTGACCCCACCTATTTTTCTTCCTAATTGATGCCAGGTGTCTTCCAGTTTATTTTGGTGGTAAACCTTTCAGTTATCGTTGTCATTTAAGAATTTTATGAAAGTTTTAAAGTAATTATTTCTCAAGAAAAAAAGATGGCCACCTCATTTTTGTATAGAAATAATGTTGAGGACCTGAGGAGGGTAGGAATCCAGACAAAAATGAATATGTACAGTACATAGCATAGAAGGCATCTAGACACCCCAAATTAACAGTTCTGCCAATATTTTTCATAACCATGGCAGAAAATTAGCTTTTTGGAGTAACATTTTTCATTGCACTGCTGCTTTAAAGGTTATTAATGCTTAGCTACCACCCTCTGACAGCAGTACTATAGCATTGTACCATCATCTGACTTTAGCCAACCTGCGCTAGCTAACCTACTGTAGGTTCAGTAATACTAGCATACAATAAAACCTATGGGACTTAATTACCTGAAGATCAGAAGGCAGTAAAATACATTACAAATGCAAATATCCATGTAAGAGACTGCAGACTAAATTTGTCTTTCAAAGACCATGCTTCCTTTAAAAAAATGCCCTTTCTGAGCTGCAAAGGAGAACATAACACTTTGTTACAGTGCCCTGTGGATACTAATTCTGTCACCATAGACCACTGGGTATTCATGAAGAAAATCAAGACTACCAGCCTGCGAGCCAAAATCATTTCATTACATAACATCACTTTTAATAAAATAAAGTTTACTGCAGAGGGGTTGTGGCTTGGGAGGAGGATCTTTCAACAATAGATGGCACAACTGCAATGAAATTAAAAGGACCAGAAAAATAATTCTAAAAAAGGTTTTGTTTTCAACTAGGATGAATTTGTTATGCATCTGTCATTAGCATAACTTAGTATGAGAACAAAAAGGATTACTTTTCAGGAATTAATCCCTTTATTAACTTTGTGATAGAGCTGAGGAAGCATCTAAAAGCTTGAAACTAAACATTGCAAATGAAACCATGAAGATTTCAAATGTTTACCAAAGCTAATCCTGATCCGACCTTGAATTCTACTTACATGTTAAAGCAGCAGTGCAGCCAAAAACGTTATTCCAAAAAGCTAATTTTCTGCTATGATTATGAAAAATATTGGCAGAATTGTTGAGTTTGGATTTCTGGATACATTCTAAGCTGTGTACTGTACATTTGTGTTTTTGTCTGGATTCTTACCTTCCTCAGGCCCTCAATATTATTTCAGTGCAAAATGAGGCGGCCATCTTTTTTTCTTGAGAAATAATTATTTTAAAACTTTCATAAAATTCTTAAATGATAATGGAAACAGAAAATGTTACCACCAAAATAATCTGGAAGACATCTGGCATCAATTAGGATGAAAATAAGGTGGGGTCAAATTTTAGCCCATTTTCATTACACTGCTGCTTTAAATATATGGGGTAAAAGGCATTCATTCTGGTTTTTTTTTTTTTTGCTTATTTTACATTTGGATAAGGAGTATTCTCCTGAGAGGTATGAAAGAATACAACTAATTAAAATGATGTACACAAAGGCATTGTTTGTTACATTTTATATGTTGCAGACAAGTAAAGGCCACAGAACCATCAACAATGCAGTATCACAGCCATAGTGTAGGCTGCTAACAGTTTTAACAATTACATCCACACTAGACAGAGAAGGACACATCTTTTAGATAATGAAAGGATCATTTATTTCTGATCATGATGATTAGCTGCATTGGTTATTTTTTTTCATATTGCCATTTGGTTACCCGGGATAGTCTGTCTAGCTAAGATGCAACATCTTGTTTCCAGCAGGGTCCAGCTGCTACTCATTTCCACAGCTGGGCAGACTGGAGCACTAGAAGATTAAGTGACTTGCCCAAGGCAATGCAATGCAATGAATACTTGGCTGTGCTAAGGTTTGAACCAGTGATATGCACCCAACTACACCCAAAGTAATGTCACTGGGCTCAATTTTCAAAGGATGTTGTAGGGCTTTTGCCAAGCCCTGTGCCACAACATGTAGGTTCTGGTGGTGCGCCGAACACCTTTCCACAACTGTGTCCAATTCTCAAGTCTCGGGTGCAAATGTGACAGTTGTCATGTTTTACAGTGGCTTGCTCCAAATACCTGGTGCAAGTTCCGTACAAACATCTCCCAGGAATGCTGCAAGCTAGATCGCAGAAAGTTGGTATAACTTGCGGCACCTGGTGCATGGGTTGAAACTCCTGATTGTCAGTCAGGTGATTGCCGCAAACCCTGTGCGCCATGTGTTCAGCACACTCGGGACTTGAGCAATCAGGGCCTTTGAAAATAGAGCTCACTGACTCTAAAAATATGCAAATGTGACTAATTTCTTTACGATAAATATTGATAAAAACATGATAGACAGCACTTGTTCAATATTTACAGAAACCTTTGTAAACCAACAACCCCCTCTAATGACTATTAGGTGGGCTGTTTTTAAAATGAACGTTTATGAGGACTCCTCACTTTTATGGGGACCCCAAATTATGCTGCCCTATTCTTTATGTGGCTCCATTAGAAACAGTGGGCAGTACTGTACTGGAGGACCTTCTTTGCAGCAAGCAGCTTTTGAATATCTACCACATGTTGTGTACATTGGTACAGTAAGTCTATCATATTGAAAATGGACAGGGAATTTGTGCTAATTTGCAATTATTTCTAATGTTCCTTTTTACAGAAATGAAACTTTTACCTCCAAATAAACCATATTAAATTGTACTCGAATAAACATTGATGTGTTTTGTGTTGTCTTCTTTTTACGGGAAATTTTCTATATGGTTCTCTTCATGGAATAAGGAAGTCAGAGTTTTAACTATGTCATGCCTTGTGCACAGAATGAGTATTATAAGCCTTTAACCTGTTGGAATATTGCTGAGTTTGTTGTACACACCTTACGACATACACAAACTCCAATTGCAGGCTCCAGGAAGAGAACTGTGCAGAATGTTGCATGTAAAAACAAAACAATGCAAATTATAGTTTTGCACATAAACTTTGATTCAGGTACAGTTAAATATGGCTTATGCTGGGGTATAAAATATGAATATCATTTCTTACAATAGTAACATTTTAAATAAATAAGTTCCTGTCCTCTTGGAAAGGAGATGGATAATGCACTGTCTACTAAGTGGGATTGGCCGACCACTGCAAAACCACCATGTATTGAAAATATTACTATAACCTACTTTTTAGAGCTGCATAGTGAGAGCTATGCTGATGTATAGCAAAAGGAGGCGGAGACAGTAAAGGGCATGACTGGATACTGAACACATAGCACCCTGTGTGCTCTACATTCCACCCAGTGCGTGGAGTTGAAGTACATCAGTGTGAATCAGTGCATCTGGTCCCCACCCCCTCTGCAGATCTCAGATCAGGCATTTCTGCCTTTCTGTCTTCTGGTCTATTCCCTGCCCCCACCCCCACTCTTCTCTTCTTCTCTATCTCCTCATTATCATCATCTTTCCAGTCAGTGAACAAACTGGTAAACATGATGGGAATCACCCCCACTCCTGCCCATTGTATATGTGTGTGTGTGTGTATATATATATATATATATATATATATATATATATATATATATATATATATGTGACCATCTTTTAATGCACTACCTAGTAGTTGCATCTCTGGTTACAGAGAACACAGTAGTCACAACAAATCCAGCACTTTGTACATAAACCTGAAATGGTAACATGAGTAAATGTGAAGGAAGAAAGTGACTAACCCCTCATATAGAGGCCGGTCTGACCAGCAGTCTCACTTCCCACTATAATACTGGAGGCTGATGGCTAAAAATAAAGAACCGGTTAAACCTTCCTCCTGAACATACAATCAGATTGTTTTCCAGCTTGAACTATTTTGGACAGCTCTCTTGTTATTGCAAAGGAAGCCTGCCCCCACCCCCACACACATATCTTCACAGCTGAAACGCAAACCAAAAGCAGACCTGAAAACAGCTGCACCCATCAGCTGCCTCCTTCTTTTAATAGCACAACATATCAGATTGGGACAGGGGATCACAAAACATGAAGTCATCAAGAAATAGAGAGAGAGAGGCACAATGGTAAGACCTCACCTCCTGGGAAATGAATTACTGGACAACTTTGTCAAAATCCACTTGTGGAGACTCACATGTAACACTGGATTAAATATGCTTCTTCTGTCTGTCTCTCTATCTCCACATTATCATCATCTTTACAGCTGGTGAACAGACTGGTAAACATGCTGAGAATCACCCTCCACCATCCATTGTGTATTTATAGCTATATTTTTAACACACTACCTGATTTTAAAGGTTGATGAGACACAAGGGTCCAGTTGCATTGCCATCCAGACAGGGAGCTGCTCCCAGAAGCTGCTGCTGTGGAATAATAAAGATGCTCCTTTAATGCATGAAAAGGACCACCAGCCTGACAGGAAGGTGCTCCTGGGAGCTGCTACTGTCATATATCCCTCAGCTTGTCAGTCCACTTCCTCCCTTCCGCTCACTCACCCCCCCCCCTTCTCTTTATTGTAAAAGTTGTCAAGTCCTGAGGGTTCGATTGTCCTGCTGACCTGACAGGGAACTGCTGCTGTGGAATAAATAAAGTAATATAAATCCCCAGACCCGTGTACTAAAGTTTAGTCAGACATGCTCACTGCGGTATATCATGGCAAATAGTAAAGAGGAGAGGATCAGTTTGTTGGCTTTGTCGGAAAGGGATGGCACTTTCCTGATCTGAGACAGTGGGGCAGTGCTCGGGACATCTTCTGTAAGTATAGTGCAGTAGTTGCAAGCAATAGTATAGTGTGGGGTAAGGAGGCATTAGATAAGTAACAGCAATATGGTACTAGAAAACCAAGACATGTGTAGCACCCACTCCAAAGACCGCTACCATGTTCAATGTACATTAGGTAAGCACACCAAGCACATTAATTTTATATCCTTTATCAAATTAATACATTAGCGCTGTAGTGGCTCAGACCAGATTTTGTTAATATTAGTGGCTTGAAATCTGTTGATCCTACTGTCCCCCACCCTTGATGGTGATACCAAGCCCTTCATAGTAAATCAAGTGAGTGGTATCAGTTACAGAATCCACTGTAGGAACATTCATAGCATTCTGTACGGACCTTTGATAATGCAGTTTCCAGTACTGCTGGTACAATACCCCATCCCTGGTACCAAGTGCTGTATTCAGTAATGAGACTTAGTACTTGGTACATGAAGGGATGCTTGCCACAGAAAGTGCTATCCACATTGAAAACTTCATTATCCCAGAGCTGTTCTGAGTCTTGTTGAAGTTTCTGTGACTGATCCCATCACTGATGTCAACCATTGCTGTTAGTGTCCAGGGTTTTAAATTGTCATGGGGTGGCAGCTGCAGGATTACCAGATCTTGATCTACTTATATTACAAAAAGTGAGTTATAATAACATGTCAGCCTCATGCCAATTTTTGTAATGAGTGGCAAGCCCCCTCAGTAGATAGATTATTACAGAGTGTTCCTCTTTTCCTTTAAGAGGTTAATTCTATGGATCTTTATCATACCTAGGCTACTGCACTTCAGATTTAACATGATTATAAAAATTGATACCCAGTTATGATACATCACCTGTTATAGCATAGGTCTTGTTAAAACATACAACCTCCATAACGCCTAGAGAGAATGGTATAATGAAAGTGAGTACAATTGCTGCAGATTTAAAATAAATTTCTATAATAAAATGATAAAACTTAATGCAGTGAACAATGCAATCATAATGTTACAACTGTGGTGTTTTCTTATTCCTTTTTCTGATCAAATCAGTGAGGTATGGATGGGAATGGTAAATCCCCTGATGTGTTGAACTTGAGTGCTCACTGCCAATTATAGTTGTTATTATAGGAAATTCATACAACCTATCAAAGTGAGGCATTTGTTCAATCCATGCATGCTCTCTGTAGTGGTAAAAAAATGCTTTCATCTGGGTGAAGCAGTATATACCTACCTCTCACATTTTTCTCAATTACATTTGTCTGGATCTCACTTTGTAAGTGAAATTAAATGAAACTAGTAATAAAAAATTAATAAGATTCCAAGTACCTAGTTTACTGATTCCTGGTTAAAAAGGAAGGAATAATTAAACAGAATATAACCTAATTTCGATTAATACATACTTAACTATCAAATTATAGTCTAAGCAGTGTTTCAGCCACAGGAGCTGCTGACATGATAATGTCGCTTGTTGTTACTTGAGATCCATCAGCAGGGTAATGCTTGCAGGATGACTGCAAGATAGGATAACTGACTAGAGTAATGTCAGAAGTCACTTTGCAGTCTGTCTGCAGATGCATCTCAAATGACGATGGGAAGCACTATCATGTGTACAGAAGAGCTATGCAGAATTATCGAATTCTGTTTCCACTGGAATTCTGCAGCAGTTCTTAAATTCTGCCTAATTCTGTGGAATTCTGATGTAAGCAGAATTCAGAAATTCAGAAAGTGGAATGTTTTTTAAGGCACAGATTAGTAATCTACACTTTATGTAAACTGTGGAATGGTATTCAGTGGTTTTTCATAAACTGCAGATTAGTTTCCTGCAAACCACTGAATAATTATGTGTGGATTACATAATCCACAGAATATTATTCTGCGGTTTACATAGAAATGCTTTTTGGAATTCTGCAGAATTTAAAAAGTAATTCTAAACAACATGTCAGAAGCGGAGTTGCCATGTCACATAAATTCCACTGGTGAAATTCCACATTCTGCAAAGCTGTAAGAAATAGCCCCATTACAATGATGGCAGGTTTCCTAAATCCAAACTAGGTCCTCAGTAAATCTGTTTTTGGCAAGCGATGTCTTATAATCAGGTTGACAATTGTCTAGCTTGTGACATTAGGGAAAATAGCTTGGGTTTCTGTGACAGCCTTCACAAATTGGGCTGGATACATGAGAATTGTTGCAACCTACAGTACAAAGGGCAAGTTGCTCTACCAGACCTGATGAATAAAAGGGTCATCAGCTTCAGAGAGGCATTTGTGCATCATAGCCCACCTTGACTAGTAGGACATTTACCTTTTCCTGGATCTGAAACTAGGTCACGTGTCACCAGCTTGTAACTACATAGTCCTATTACCAGGCCTGTCTGACCTTTCACCTGGTCTCAATATGCTGTGACTTATGTGTCATTAAGCAATTTCTTCCACCTTCTTTTAGGGCTGTCATTATAATACTGATGGGCATAAGTGAAACCATAAATTTTTCTATACTTTTTTAGATAGATAGATAGATAGATAGATAGATAGATAGATAGATAGATGCTTTATTTATAAAGCACCCCTTCCCAGAGGCTCAGAGCACTGTACAATAATAAAATATAAAGCTAAAACAACAATAAAACAGTTCATGATATTACATTACAGAGCATATAAAACCTAAAATCTTGATATATATAACACTCATAACAAGACAGTCAGTGAAAGATATAAGATCTTTAGCAGTTATGTCAAGTCAAATGCCTGGTTAAATAAAAATGTCTTTAGCCTCCTCTTAAAGGTTTCCACTGAGGGTACCTCTCTCAAATAACCTGGCAATGAATTCCACAGGGCTGGCGTGGCAATGGAGAAAGCACAGTCTCCCAACAGCCACAACCTAACCCTGGAGACCATCAAGAAGCCTTCCTCAGAGGAACGGAGAGAGCGAGCTGGGCAGTGAGGGAGCAGGAGATCCTGCAGAAAGTCTGGTCCCTGGCCGTGCATGGATTTGTCAGTAGCCCAACCATGAAGGCAGTCCTCCACCTTATCGGCAGCCAGTGCAGCTGGTATAATATGATTGAATCTTGATGCACCCATTAATAGCCTGGCTGCCTTGTTCTGCACCAGCTGCAGATGGCAGTGATTGCCTTCCAACAGACCCAGGTACAAGGCATTGCAGTAGTCCAATCTCAACATGACAAAGGCAGGTATTAGGGTGGCAAGGGCAACAGCTGGCATCAGGGCATGGAGCTGGGCAATTTTCCTAAGCTGGTAAAAGCCACTTTGGATGATGGCCAATACCTGAGCACCATGTGTCAAACCATCATCAAGGACCACACCCAGATACCTAACCCAAATAGAGGGGGTCAAGGACAGACCTCCCAGCCTCAAACCCGGATCAGTCCTTAACACTCCCCTGTCCTGTCAATGACCAGGATCCACCAACATTACTTTTGTCTTCTCTGGGTTGATTTCTAGCCAGTTTTGAGCCATACAGCTCAGGATCTTGGCCAGACAGGTGTTAAATACAGAGACCACCATCTGATTTCTGGGTGCACAAGACAGGCATAGCTGGGTATCATTGGCATAGCAATGAAAGCCCAGCCCATAGCTCCTGATAATGTCTCCTAAAGGCAACATGTACACTGTGAACAAAAGAGGCAACAAGACCAAACCTTGCGGAACTCCATAGTGCAGAAGCATTGGGACAGATGAGGATAATCCCATCGCCACCCTCTGTACTCTACATGAGGTAGGATCTAAACCAACTGATGACACTGCCAGTTAGTCCACACCAGTTCTGTAGTTGATCCAGTAAAACCTCATGATCCATGGTGTCAAATGTCACAGAGAGATCGAGAAGGACTAGGATGATATGCTCTCCCCTATCTCTTGCTATAAGGAGATTGTTCAGTACCTTCAGCAGGGCAGTGTCCGTGCTATGCCCAGGTCTAAATCCAGACTGGAAGTGCTCAAAAGTGGCAGAGGAAGTGAGATGAGCCTCAAGCTGAACAGCCATCACTTTTTCCAAACCCTTTCCTAAAAACAGGAGGTTTGAGACCGATCTATAGTTGGTGAGACACTCCAGGTCCAAGGAGGGTTTCTTCAAAAGGGGTCTCACCAGGGCCTCTTTCAAGGCCACTGGAAAGACCCCACTCTCTAAGGAACACTGGACGATCCCAGCAAGCACAGGTCAAATCAGACCAACACAACCAACCAAAAGTCAGGCTGGACCTGGGTCTAGATCACAATGGGTTGGCTGCAACTTTGAGATTATCTCACCTACCTCATCCACTCTAACTGGATAAAACTTACTCCACACAAGAGGGGTGCCCCTGCATGCCTCTGGTTGACTCTGCAAGCCATTTGAGCTGCACTGGAGATCTTGGTTATGATAGAGGACACTTTTTGGCAAAGAACAGAGCAAACTCATCGCACCTCATACTTTGAACTTGCTCCCCCCATGTGGAGACAGGTCGGGTACAACAACCCGTCTACCATACAGAAGAGCTGAGCCAGTCTGTTCCTTGCTGCAACAATCTCCCTAGATAGAAAATCCACCTTTTTCCAGGAGATTGTCCTTTGATAGTCACCATAATGTGACTTCAAAACCAATTTGTCCTCCATCAGCCCAGACCTCCTTCAGTGACGCTCCAACCTCTGGCCCTTTATCTTCAACTCCCTGAGCTCCCCATCAAACCATGGGGGCCTCCAGTGAGTAGACAAGGGACGGACATGGATGGGCATGATAGAGTCAAAGGTGACAGTAAAAGCCCTATTATGGTCTGCCACTGCCTCCTCTGCACCCATCCTTCATGCAATTTCCACACTCGATAGGTCCAGCACCGCCTGTAATCCTGTTGGGGACAATCCCCACAAAGGGTGGTACCGGACCATCTCCACAGAGGATGGATCCTCAGGGTAGGCCCCAAACGTGAACCTTATTGTTAGAACAATAGTCACATAATTCATAACAGGTTCAATTTCCAGCTGCATTTCAGGTACAATGCATGTTTTCATGCAGTGCTCACACTATGTTTCCATTCTTGCCTACTGTCTGCATGGTAGTGTAATGTGCCTGTTTTTCCCCCCATTAATCTTTGTTTACAAGACAGTTTGCTTTTCTATAATGTCACAACTTAAAAAGGAGACTCATTGTCACAGTAGGGATATTGTGTCTTTAAGAAGCTAAGCTAGAGAAGCAGTAGCAAAAGAGGGTTGGGGGTCAGATGGGAGGGGTTATTGCTATGTACCCGGGACAGAATGTTCCCATGGTGAGTGCGGCAGGTGGAGAGAGAACGTTGTTTTTTATATCTGAGTTAATAAGAATAAAAGACAATCCTTCTGGCTGAACAAGCACAGGACAAGTCTTAGCGAGTTTCATTGAGAGTACATGTTAAATACATACAGGCTGGCAGTACAGCCTAGATGTTAGAGTAATGAACCTTTAAGGCACTTGGTACTTTGTAGACCCAGCAGTCCTGGGTTTGATTCCCACAATCTCTGCTTGCATACTGTGTGACTCTGAGCAAGTCAATTAACCTCCCCAGTGCTCCCTGGTCAGCCCTGAAAAAAAGCATTGTGCCTAGTGGGCCTTACCCAGTTAACAAAGTATAAAAAAAAAAAAAACACATGGCACTTACATTCAGAGTAGCTGCAAACAATTACATGTACAAACTGCTCAGTGGCAGTAGGCTTTACAAGACACTCTGCAAAAAAATTAAAAGACTTTCTCACCTGGTTGCACCAAAGCATAGTGTGTACCAGAGTGACAGCACAGGAAAGTAAACATGATCTCAGGCAGTGCACAGAATATGGAAACACAGAAACACAGAAAGAGACAGCAGACCAAGGCTTAGTAGCCCATCCAGTCTGCACACCAAGGCTAACTACACTAGACCCTAGTGTCCATCTGTCCCCCTTACCTCTGTCCCCTTTTCTCTTACAAAACCATGTGCCTGTCCCACCCAACCTTGAAACTGCCCGCTGACTTGGTCTTCACCAGGCTCGTCCTCTGGCCCACACCACTACCCTGGGACTCACTGAAGATCTGGATATGTATTCTGTGTGTTTTTGTGTGGGGGGGAGATGGCCCTCCCCTCTTGGCCCCACCTTGGGAGATAACCGATGTGGGAACTACTGCAAGTGAGTCCCGGTGGGGAGGTGGTAGTCAGCTGGGGACGGGCTAGGGCAAAGCAGGGCTGATTGACTACAGAAAGAAAAACATTTGTGGAAAGAAACAGCAGCTTCATTTTCTTCAGTTCACATCTGTTTTTATTTGTTTTATTTATTTGTAAATTCAGATACAATCTTTGAGTTAAAAACTCTTTTACAAAGGTAACACGTCAAGATCAGAAGACTTACATTTAAGACGCATTACAATTACAGGGCATTCCTATGCAAACATAAAGGTTTCAGCAGCTATACTGTAATTTACATTGGGAATGACAACAGATACAAGAAATGCAGGAAACCAAAATTAATGTGCATAAAACACATGCGTGGAGTAAATAATGAGCGCCCGGGTGGGGCCTTGTCAGGAAAGCCCTAGAGGTGAGAAGTCAAAACATTAGTTACGGGAGAGGAGGTGAGCTAGAGAGTGAAGTATAAGGAGAAACAGAGAGTGGGGTGGGAGATAGTAAGTGGTAAATGTGATGGAATAAATGAAAGAGATAGAAGGGGGTGGGGAGAGAGTGAGTGATGGTCTGGAGACAAAGGAGGAGTATGCAGAGTAACAAGGGGGAGGAGGTGCAGGGAGGAGAGAGCAAGAGGAAAGAGTGAGTGAGTGAGTGAGGGGAGAGAGAGAGAGAGAGAGATGGGAGAGCTAGAGAGGGAGTGGGGATGAGGGAGAGAGAGAGAGGGAGGGAGGTAGAGAGGGGGGCCAAAAGGTGATGGAGTGGGGGAACAAACTGGATATGAAGAATATAATAGCAGAGGTGTAGATAATCTCGGGAGGGGATATAAAGGGAGGGGGAATATGTAGCAAGGGGACACAGTCAGTGAATGAGAAAAAGGGGTCTGGGTATGGGGCTAATTTGGATAGCAATTGGGGCACAAGGGGGGAGATATACTAGAAAGAAAAGGACTAACAAATTTGAAAGGGGAGCAGTTCAGATCTGGGGACCTAAGAATTCCCTCTGTGTGAAAACAACAAACCCCTAGTTCAAGAGGGCATTATTCTGTTGTTTCCACCCTAGTAAAAGACACAAAGAGAACTTTTAAAACAAAACAATAAACAACTGTATTATTTTATCACAGGGATAGGCAGACATGATTAAAGATGTTTTTCTTTGGGGCTGTGCCATTGTTTTTTGCTACTTTGGCATACGTCTGAAGCTCTTTGTTGGAATGAGACATCAGTTTGCCTTCTTGAGAGCAAAGGAGAACCTAACTGATAAAATCATATAGAAACTCATTTTTCAGGAAAGCACAATTACAAGGTGACACTACATTTGCCCATGCTACTATATATCCAATGTGGATAGAAAATAACTGGATTTCAAGGACTTATATCACATTTTTGTGCAATTTCATGCAATTGCAACCAAAATAATGTTGCATCTAGACAACATAAAAGTTGCTGTATCTTTTGGCGCAATTACATGAAACTATGGGAAAAATATTGCTGCTTGTGTTTAAAAAATTATGCCTATGTCATTTTTTTGGCACAAATGTCCATAAAACAGGTCAACTGCTGCAAATGTGCCAAAATATTTGAAAACAGGAAAATTATGTCTTGGCACATTTTGGAGGACACAGTCGCAGCTCAGCATTGGTAATTGCTGCTGCATCATCACATTTGAACATCCAGCACAGTACAATTTGTCTAGCCTAGATATACCAACTGAGAGGCCACATTGTTTTCAACAGGATTCTACTCCCATCCAAAATTATAGCAGGATGAATGGAAGCACAGGGAGTTCTAATTACTTGCTCAAGCACACACCAGTCAATGGATCTGGTGGGATTTAAACCCTTGAATCTCCCTATATCAGACCATAGTGTCTTTAGTGTGGGATCCTCCTCATTTACCAGCTTCCTGGGGGTGAGATAGTTTTCCTTCAGGAAACTGAGGACCTCTTCACTGAAATGATATTGGAGTTGCCCAGATGGTTAATTTTGGGCAACTTCAATGACTGAGTCAACAATGAACTCTTGCAATTTGATCAAGATTTCTTCCATTCAAGTTGATTCACTAAGCCTTGCACAGGTGGTTACCTCTGCAATTCATCAACATGGTACTGTAATGCACTGGACTTCGTGTTTTTGCTGGGGTTTGAGGTTAACAACCTCATGATTGATCCTGTTAGTTGGTCAGATCTTTGCATGGTGAGTTCTGAGTTTTTCTTTTGGGGTACCCCCAGAGTCCATGCCCTACAGAGATGGTTTACTATTACTCTTTGTAAGGGTTGTCCCCAGAAAGACTTTGGGCAGTAGTGGATCTCTCAAGTATTTCAGCTGCTTGTGCAAATGAATCAGAAGAGGTGTGATGGCCTATAATCAGGCTGTTCCTTAGCATTTGATTCAGTCTCATCAGTCCATACATGACCCCTTAATCAGTGCTTGTGGTCCCCATGGTTTGATGGAGAGGTCAGGGAGCTTAAGTTAAGGGTTCAGAGGTTGGAGTGTTGTTGGGGAAGATCTAGGTCTGACAAGGATAAACTATTTGAGGACTCACTACAATAAGTATCAAAGGGTGCTCTCCCATAAAAAGGCAGTATTTCTGTCCAGGGAGATTGCTGCAGGAAAAAAACTGACCAGCTCAGCTCTTCTGAGTGGTCAGCAGACTTTTAAATCTGGTCTGCTTGCAACTGGTAAGAGCTAATTCATCTGCTTGGTGTGAAGGGTTTGCTGTTTTCCTCTGACAGGGTTTACTTGATTCAGTCAGGGATCTCTCCATCTGGATCATCACAATCCATCAGTATCGAGTTGCTGAAGGGGGCTTTTCTGCATTGGTCTGGAGCAAGTTTAGACCAGTTTAAATGGAAGAGGTTTGTGGGGTGGTCTCGGATCTGTGGCTCACCTACTATGAACTGCACCCAGACCTAATTCACCTAATAATTGGGTGTGAGAGGTTTCTGGGTCCATTGTTCACTGAGCTGATTCTATGCTCCCTTTAAGAGGTGGTCTTTCTTAGAGCTTTGAAAGTGGCTTTGGTGAGACTTCTTCTAAAAAAGCCATCTCTGGACCCCAACTGCTTGATTAATTTTAGACCAGTCTCTAGCCTTCCCTTTTTGTGTAAGGTTATAGAGAAGGTGGTGGCTCTGTAGCTTGAGGAACACCTCATGGCTTTTGACATCTATAAACCTCTCTAGTCCGGTTTAGGTCAAGACACAGTATCAAGACAGCATTGGGCAGGGTGAAGAATGACCTTCTCAGGGCTAGAGATTGAGGAGCGTGGTCAGTCCTCATTCTCTTTGACCTCTCTTCAGCAATTAACATCATGGGCCATGGATTGTTGTTGGATCATCTCAGGGAGTACTGTGGACTCACCAACACTGTCATCCACTGGTTTGAGTCCTACCTTGGAGATATGATGCAGAGAGTCATGTTGGGGAGTTTCTCCTCACTTCCAATGCCCCCGCTCTGTGTAGTGCCCTATGGGTTAATCGGCTGTCCCCTGTTGTTCATGGTGTACATGCTGCCCTTGGGAGGGATCATTAGATGGCATGGTCTGAGTTTTCATTGCTATGCTGATGATATCCAGCTTTATCTGTCTTTTGAGCCCAGGATACCTGGTGCTGTCAAGGTAATAAATTCATGCCTGGCTGAAATCCAGGACTAGATGTCATCAAGCTGGTTGTGACTCAGTCTGGACAAAACTGAAGTATCAGTGATTGAGCCTGGTTGGAAGGGAAGTGTGGGAGGCTCCAATGTATGGACAGGCTTAAGGCTAGACTCCTCTGGGTTGGTGGCCTCCACTAAGGTTAAGAATCTGAGGGTCATTCTGGATGAGAGACTGACACTTGAGACTCACATGTCGGCTTTAGTCCAGAATGGCTTTTATCATCTCAGTAACATTGCCCAGATTAAAGCCCTGATTCCCCTGAAAGACTTGCCTTCACTGATACATGCATTCATTACCTCTAGACTTGATTAATGCAATGCTTTATAACTCAGGGTGAGTTGAGGCATCCTACAATGTTAGTAGCTGTTGCAGAATGCTGCTGCCTGGTTGTTGATAAGTTTTCTGAGGTCATGTCATATAACCCCAGTCTTGCGTAACCTGCACTGGCTGCTGGTGAAGTGGTGTATCACCTTCAGGGTTGGCTTGCTGACCTGTAAAGCTCTATATGGACTGGGTCCTGGCTACCTATGTGACCTACTGTCTCCTTATCAGACCATTCACCCTCTGCTCCTCTGAGGTAGGCCTCTTAGCTGTTCCTAGGATAAGGCTGAAATCCTCCGGCAATAGGGCTTTTTCATTTGCCGGCCCTGCCTTTTGGAACAGGCTTCTCAGGATCTTGAGAAAGAGACCTCCCTCATCGGAGGCCTTTAGAGGGGCCTGACATTATTTTTCTTTTGGGAGGCATTTGAAACTGTTTGATTTTTAAGTTGGATATTCACCTTACTGACCAGCATTGCATTGTTAACTTTGTTTTTTACTGTATATACTATTTATAATTTTATTTTTTATGGTTGTATATCTTGAAATGTTTTTATTCTTGATATTATCTTGATCAAATCTTGTTCAGTGCTCACAGCCCCTGGGATTGGATGCTAATTACATAAAACATACTATTACTACTACACTTTTAAAAATGGGCTATCAATCCAAAATGTAGTTGACAGCCATATGGTGTGGGATAAGATCTTTTAAATACTGGCTGTGCAACAATTTCTCAAGTCAGACTAACTGTACACACGAACCTACGTATCCAGATTTTCACTGTGATCTCTGTTCCTACATGACATCATATAATTTTTATGGTACATTTCTGTTTGTATTGTTTCTGGGATCTCATTGAAAATGTTTTTTTTTTGTCTTGGTGAGAAATATCTCTGTGTATTCCTCAAAATAAATACAAAAATGAATAAATTAGGTTAGGTTGGTCATACAAGGTTTGCGGGGGGGGGGGAGGATGCTTGGTGAATGCTGCAGGGGCCTCCATGGCCCCTGTTATGTGATAACGCAGCATGAAGAAATGTTTCACATACCCTTTGAACTTGTCCCCCACTTTTTGGATATTGCTCTTGGATATTGTACCATTTATTTTTGGTGTACCTTTCTTCCCTGCACCCAGTGCTGATTCCTGTCCTACTGCCTGCACTACCCAGGGAAGGTTCCAGAGATTATAGGAAACTTGGGAAGACTGGATGGATCTCTGGTCTTTTTCTGCCATCACTGTCTAGGTTCTATGTTTCTGTTACTTTCCCTTCTGAGGTGCTGCTATCACCCATCTTTTCACTTGTTCTAAGAGCATATTCATCAAGGGGTCCTCCACCTCTTTATCAAACATCCTCACCTTCTCTTGCCTCACATTTCATTTCAGACAACATGTCCCTGGATCCTTTGGTAGCAGCTAGATGGATATGTATGCTTTATCTGGCAGTTCTTCCCTGGGACCACCCTGCACAGATCTTTTTACAAATAAACCACCAATTGGTTGTCTATATCAGTGTGCCCCCACATGAGAGTTTGATGTCTGGATGGCAGATTGTCCTTTAGTCAGTTCAGTGAACATTCTCTAGTCTGAGAACATTCATTGAGCTAGCTATGAATTGTGTCCTAATCCAGACCCCCAGATGGCTTTTGAAGTTATCTGAAGAAACAACATATTAAAGTGAGGCTGAGGGAGGAGAATGCTTTCTGTTAGATTTTTTTAGTGTCATCACCACTTCTCTCTTTCAGTGTGGACTATGTTTTAAAGAGAACATAAACAATGTTGCTTACATTTCTTATGTAAATTTGGGCCCATGTGAAGCCTATGTATTCACCCCAGTATATTGTTTCGTGTGTTTGTTTTGAAATTGTCCTAATTTTTAGGGTCCCATATGAAAGCAGCCTTTTTCTCACCCAATGTACATTTCTTTAATTGCTATGCACTTCTGGAATCCGGTGACATCAGTTGTGCTGAAGACTACAGTGAAGTGGAACAGAGTGACATCAGCTGAGTTGATGTGACTGTGTTCTACTTTATTGTAGATTCGTATTGTGAATGTATTAGGATGGTGCTACCATGTGTTTCTGATGGTAAATAGCTTAGCATTACACCAAGATATTTAATTATCTTCATCATCACATATCTTCATTCAGGAATGAAGGAAAATCAAAGAAAAATGGGTACCCTCAATTATCAGCCCACTTAAGTACAAGAAGAACTGAGCAGATTATTGAGGGTTGTAAATAACTGAGGGTGGTGGGCAATGGACTATCAAAAATGTTGTTCAAACAAAACGGCAGGTAATCAAGGTTGGTGGATAATGTAGTAGTGGATAATCAAGGGAGTGCTATATATTGATGATTTGCCAGAAAAACATTATTGCTGAAAAGAAAACTACATGGTAACTTACAAATACTGCTGCTTTAAGACATCTTTTTTTTTTTAGTCTTTGGTAACCAGGTAAGGCCCACTAGGCACAAGTGCCTGTTTTCAGGGGCAACCTGGGAGCACTGGGTGGTTAAATGACTTGCTCAAAGTCACACAGTATGTAAGTGGAGGTTGTGAGACTCAAACTCAGGTCTAGTCTGCTGGATGTACCAAGCTTAGTGTTATAGTGTTACTATCTCAGCCAAGAACCTGGTCAAATCCAGAGGAAACCCTGCATTTAATACATTCAGAGGCAGCATATCAGGGAGGCATTTTGGGAGAAGAGCGGATGTAGGATCTGAAACAAATGCATGGATTGAACAATTGCCCAAATTGTTTCATTTCTGCTTGTGCTTCTAAAGACAGTCTTTTCTCCCCCATATTCTGTTTATACTCCTCTTACCCCAGCTACCCCTTCTAACCTACCCTCCCACCCATCACTCGGCTCCTCTGGGATTTAACTTCTGTTGTCATCCTTCTGCCACAGGAATGTGGTGGGTGCCTGGCCACTGGTGCAGAGCCTGCAAGAGGTAGTCATCATCCTGTCTCTGGGGTTTTATTCCCTCCAGTTTTTCTCCCTTTTTACTCCCTGAGGCCCCGGCAATGCATGGTTGCACATGCATATGGAGGCACGCATGCATGTTGGAATTGACAATAGCCCCACTACACCCACCCAGCCTAGCACCAGCCCCCCATTTGCCTGATGCTACCATTGGGCCTCCACTCAGTGGCAGCCAAGGGCTGGGAAGGCCTACCTCCCCAATCCAGGAGATGAGAGCTGTCTGACAGCTACTCTATCCACTCCCAGCTCTCCCCCCTGGCAGCCCAGAGTTCATTCTTGAACTCGGGTCACCGGTGTGGGAGAGGTGAGATGCCAGCGCCTCTGCCCCCTACGTCACTGGGATGGCCCTAAATACAGCCTTTGTTGTTGTGTACTAAACCCATGGTAAGAGAAACTTACTGGAAACACCTACAGTTTAAAAGCCTATCCAACAAGATCTACCGGTAACCTTCCCAGCATGCTCATCCCATGGTGGAAAAATATACAACATACAGATATTAAAGAATCTGAGTAACTTGTTGTATTAAAATTACAAGGGTATATAGTAGTATAGCCTAGGGGTTAGAGTAATGAGCTGTGAATAAGAGTTTTCCTGGGTTTCATTCTCACAAACAACACTAAACATACTGTGTGACCCAGAGCAAATCACTTAACCGCCCTGAGCTCCCAAGATACACCTGGAAATGATCCATTAGAAACCATTGTAAATGAGTTCTTGACTCAATGGCTTGTGTAATATCACAGGATAACTCAGAGTTCATATGATTCTAACAGACCTTACATATTTCATTGTCAGACTAAGATATACCATTGTAGTTTGAAAAACCTACCAATATGAAAAGTGAATGCAGAAATTAGCATTAAGTAATTAAAATGTGTGAAAAAAAAACCTGAGATGACTTAAGACTTCATTTTCAGCTGATATTTTGCTCTCCTGGCTCATTCTAAACTCCAGGCTCCAGTGTCTGGTCGATTCCTATAGTAGCTGAAGTACCTAAATTAGCTGGATATTGCTGGTGCTGTTTCTTGTTTTCTGTTTTTTCTATCTTTGGTGCTGCGCTTGCTGCTGCTGCTTCTCCATGCCATTTAGCTGTCAGTCCTAGTCCATTATAGTCTTCTCTTCTCTTCTTTGGTCTTCTTTCTGCTTCTTCAGTAAGTGACTCTGCTGACTGGGTCTTCCACTGCTTTGGTGATATCTAGATGACAGACCTGACAAACTGCAATATGTAAGGCCAGCATTGCTTGGGTGCTGTTCTTTGTCTACCTGCCTATTGCTGGCATCTGCAACTGCACTGCTTGCTCTATAGACATTAGAAGCAGGACTAGAGGACCAGGAAATCTGTGGCCTATTAGATCCTAGTAAATGACAGAGGGGATTCCATACTCCTGACATGCTTCTTGATGGAGTCAGTAGTGAAATTTTTGTTCACACACCGCTTACTCCCGAGCGTATCGGAAATGATTCACAGTCAAGCTAATGAGGAAACAATGACATGGGACTCTTACTGTATGGACTTCAGATTGCTGCTACAAAAAAAAAAATCAATAACCTTCAAAAACAAGATGTAATGCCGAACTGGGCCCTAGAAAACCAAATAATATGGTGTAGAAATGGGTAGGTGCAAGCCTGATGATTTAGTATGGCACCAGCATCCCTAAAGTGAACTATAGCCTTGTTATCGATGGTTTTCTTCAGTATATGTTATTCTGTTGGTGAACACTATTGGTAACAAAGAATCTCCATGCATCACTCCAGGAAGCTGCAAGCGTTTGTTGGTAAGACTTCTTCCACTATAAAGGATCCATTAATCACAAGAGATTAAAGATCCTGTATTGCTTAGTACATCATTTCCCAAATGATGCTGTACCTGACTAGATCCCAGCATTATTACCAGTGTGTGATTAACAGGGAAATCAGCAAGAAAAAAAAAAAAGAAAATCAAGAAAGAAAAAACAAAGTCTGTGTTTGCACCGCCCTTTGGTGTGTGTGTCTGTGTATTGTGTGTGTGTGAATGATTACAGCTGCTTTGGCCTATATTCTTTGAAAATAAAACTGCTGTACATCTGCTGTGCACTGCAAGCTCTGAAAATCTCCAAATCCTTATTTTTGCAATGGTTTAACATTATTCAGAATCCAGGTACCCATTTCTGCATTGAACTGAGAATAGAACAGCTTTAAAAGGGGAGCTCCAGCAGAGTGAACTTGCAATTAGTCTGCACCTGTGTTAAAAGGCCCTTCCTTCAGTGCTGAGACATTTAAACATGCCATCAGTTCTGAACCAATTATCTGAATGAGAACTGCTCTGAAAAAGAATGAAAGTGCTTTCTATCAGCTTGCAACTAGAAGGGAAAATATGCAGGTTCTATTCACTTATCTCTTTGTGCTTTGAAATATGAGTTAAATCTATTTATGGAATATTGTGATAAACAGATCATTCAATTAGGACAGTATTTGCAAAGCGGGGATTTGCAAAAAAGCCACTGGTGAAAGAAGTCCTTAAAAAGACTTAAGCAATAATGACTGATGTAACCGGGTCAACGTGAATGTTGCAGTTACTACCCCTTGCCTTTTGGGCTCAAACAAGATCGAGTGGCATAGGTTCTGATTTTTCTGATTGGGGGATTTGTATCCAGATGTTTTACGTTTAGTGCGATGCCACCTCTCAAAGTAAAGTTTAAGTGGGCCTGATGTCAGAGCAGTACAACCTCCTGGAATGCAGTACCTTACTATCTCCCCACAATGTCCCACTACACTTGCAAAACCAAAGCAAAATCTTAAAGGGACACTGTCAGAGTTTTCAGGTTCTTTAACAACTACTCTTTTATGGTGCCTGTACCTTCCAGTCTTTTCAAATATGCTATACTGTGCACCCAATTTAATGAAGCAGCTTTTGGTAAAATATCACACAAAATACTAATTTGAGCAGACCACCCCTTTACTTAGCTCCTGACTGAGATGTGCGTTCCTTTGTTCAATATGATGAAGAGCCACAGGTAAACTCATGCATGCACGAGTGCGTCATTTTTTTATGCAAATGTAGATAAAGGGAGTTAGCAAAACTGGAAAAGGAGCATCCTGAAATGTTGAATAATGGCTTTGAAAACTAAAGCCATGACTCTGGGCATGGGCATTAACTTTGATGCTGATGTGCATGCCCGGAGTCACGGCTTTAGTTTTCAAAACCATTGCTCAACATTTCAGGATGCCCATTTTCCTGTTTTACTAACTTTGTCACATTCAGGGGCCAGGATTCTTTTGCTATATACCGTTATCTACATTTGCATAAAAAATGAAGAACTCATGCATGCATGCAAGCACAAAGGTTTTTTTTTTTTTTTCGTGTTCCTATATGCTGATAAAACTCCCATTTCCAGTCCCAAGATTCACCCTCAAAATGCCTGCTAGGTCCTATAGTCTACATATTACTCCTGATGTGCCCATTGCCTTCTGTCTCACAGATTAAAAGTTTTAATGTGCCGTGTACATATGTATATTGTTATATATTAGCACTTATGTCATTGTATTACTGTTTATGTTACCCCTGTCATTGTATTACTGTTTATGCTACCCTTGTCAATGTAATAACACTTGCACTTCTTGACCACTCAGGTCCATCTTGTAAATGAGCTATGCTCAATGATGTTCGCCTGATTAAATAAAGATTTTGATTGATTGATTGATTGATTGATTACCGGTGGCTCTTCACCATATTAAGCAGAGGAACACACATCTCAGTCAGGAGCCAAGTAAAAGGGCAGTCCATTCAAATGAATATTTTTGTGATATTTTACCAAAAGCTGCTTCATGTGAAAACTGGGTGTACAGTGTAACATATTTCAAAAGACTGAAGGCTACAGGAACCATAAAAGGGTAGTTGTTAAAAAACCTGAAAACTCTGACAATGTCCCTTTACATTTTAGTGACATACTAATAATATGCTCACAAGACAAAATGTCAAATATCATTAAACTATTTATTGGGGAATAGTCACAAAGGATTGGGAAATACAAAGAAAAAACTGTTTTTAAAAGAAATTTGTGAATTGTACATATTGTACAGGATGGAAGTTAGGTTTTTGACTAGGTTTGACCTGTAATACACTTTAGAACAACAGTAACAGTGCCCACCCTGCACCATTCAATACAGGGCAGTAGCAAATAAGACTGTAAACCTTTTAGTTTTACCAGCCCACCTGTACTGTGGGCACTACCCACTGGTGCCACTTTTAACTCGTAAACCTTAATGGGAGACAGGATCAAGATAGCCACCGGGAGGTTGCTCAGTTTTTGAAATTTAAAGTTTATTAGTTTCAACATACAAACAGGAAAAACAGAAAAAGAAACAAACCAAACAACCCCCCCCAAAAACCAAACACAAATAGACAGATGAGTAGCATATATATCATACAACCAAAGCCACTCCCCCTCCCCCTCCCAAATCCCCCCTCCGCCCAACAGAAAGATCCCAATAACCTCCCAAAACCCCCAAATTATTCACAAAACCAGCAAGACATGTAATTCTTGACACATATATTCCAACAAAGAACCCCCCCCTCCCCGAACCCAAATGGGTGCACCAGCAAAGAACCGAAAAAGGAAAACCCTCTTAAATCTGGATATCGCTATGTACCTGGAACAAAATATCATAACTTTAAACCACATAGGTCATATAAAACAGAAAGGAGAATTCTAGAATCGGCAATGGTACTGGAATAGATACTGTATGAGGGCAAAAGGGTCGGGTCACCAGGCCTTAATATTAATGCAAACACAAAGTTTGGAGTTTACCCCATCTTTTATGGAACAAATCCATACGGTCCTTAAAACTGGCAATCAGATTTTCAGATTGGAGAAACGACATCAACTTCTTCAACCAGTCTGCGTATGATAAGACCAACTGGTCCTTCCAGTGTCTTAGAACCAGTTTCTTAACCGACATGGACACTAAAGCCATATGATATCGGCGCTCCACACTATTTATATAAGAAAAATCACCCAAGACACAGATTTCCAGGCAAAAAAAACTGCTCAGACCCAGAAGGGGATCCAAATTCTCCCAGATCAGGGACCACAATGGGGCCACTTTGGAGCATTCCCAGAAAATATGAATTAAATTGCCCTCCGCTTGTGAGCACCTGAAACAGTCCGAACCAGAAACCATTTTGCGCTGAAAGAGTTTAACGGGGGTATAGTAAAGGTTATTCACAATATAATACTGTATTAATCGCAATCTATCCTGGGTGTGGTATCTATGCAAGCTGCGCCAAATATTGGTCCAGACCGGGACCACATCAGGAAGAAGATTTGTCCAGACCGATGAGCCCTCAACATCCTCATGCAAATCAAAGTTCGAAAGATAAGAATAGATTATTGAGATAGAGTGGGGCTGGGAAGCAAGACTGATAATATTAGATAAAAAAGGTTGCACAACCGATTGCCTAAAAGTGGTGCCGAATTTAGTACTCACTAAATGCCGAAGTTGGAAGACCTTAAAAATTCCTTTGCTTGGTATATCAAATTTCTTTAGAATCTCATCTAGCGTAAGGAGCAAATCTTGGTCAAACAGCTGCTCCACTCTAGCCTCTTTAAATTGCAGAGCCAGTTTGGCACTATCCAAGAATTCCCCAATCTAACCTTAGGATTTAAGACCACTGGCTGTCCCAAGTCCAGTTCACTGAAATCGAAAGGACTTAAGACACTGTACCCATGCCTTAAGAGAGCGGCCACCGTGTTGTCGGAATCAACTGTGAAATAGCCTTCAGGGGCAAATAAAACAAGCGGAGATATCCAGTCAAGTTCAGAGAAAAGCCCGCTCCAGTTGAAGCCAAATCGGACGGAGTTCTCTGTACCTGCGAGAACCACCTTCCCAACTTAGAAAGTGGGCCGCCCAATAGTACAACAGGAGATTAGGCAGTCGCAAACCACCCTGTCCTTGAGGGACGACAAGTTGGCATAAGAGCATCGGGCTCCCTTCCCCTGCCAGATAAAACTGGAAAACAGGCGATGAAGCTGCTGGAAGAAAGAAAGGGGGATCCAGAGATTGGTCAGGTTCATTGGGTAAAAGATTTGGGGAAGTATATTCATTTTAATAATATTGACTCGACCCCAGAGCGAGATAGGGAGAGCTAACCAACGCTGTAGATCCTGACTAATCAGGTCTCTAACTCTATCCAAATTTAGTTTTTTCAGCAAGGAAAGGTCCATGGAAAAATGGATTCCCAAATACTTGATTGATCTGGGGGTCCATCTCATCCCGAAGGAAAGAAAATCTTGCTTGTTTGCATAGTGATTTAAAGGGTAGATCTCACATTTAGAGATATTCAGTTTGTAACGAGAGAAGGAACCAAACTGTCTGATGATAACAAGAGCAGCCTCTAAGGATGTTACCGGGTCCGTTAGATGCAGCAAGACATCATCTGCATATGCAGAGAAAACTAATTCACATTGCTGAAGCATAATACCTCTCACCTGAGGAGACGACTTGAGCTTAATCAGCAGGGGTTCCATAAATAAATTAAATAGTAAGGGAGAAAGAGGCACCTTGCCTGGTACCAGCGAAAAGGCGAAAAGAGGGAGATAAAACCCCATTGCAATAGATCCTAGCAGAGGGGCAATTGTAAAATGTCTGAATCATAGTCAAAAAGGAAGCCGGAAAACCCATCTCTTCCATTACTGCCCACAAATAGGACCAATCAACATGGTCAAACGCTTTCTCGGCGTCAAGAGAGATCAGGGCAACTGGGCATGTAGCAGTTTGGGCATACTGGGAGATATGTGACAGAGTTCTCAAGTGATCTGCCCCCGACCTCCCGGAACAAAGCCGGCCTGCTCGGGCTCAGCAGCCCAAACCAGACCTTCTTGATCCTTTCACTTTTTTAGCTAGGATTTTAATATCATAATTTTGGAGAGAAATGGGACGGTAATTGGATCAGTGAGGGTTTTGTCCGCTTGGATTAGAACTATTGTAGCCTCAAACAGGGCAGGATCAAGCTAGAGAGACGGTAGATAATTATATAGTTTGAGAAGGATAGGTATCAAGTCTTTAGCAAATACTTTATAAAAGTTTGCCAGAAGCCATCCGGCCCGGTGCCTTATCTGGAACCAAGGAAGCAATGGTACTGCTTATTTCCTCAGCCAAAATAGGAACTAGAAGGCTCGCCTGCTGGGACTCTGAAATACAAGGGATATCTATTCCTCTAATATACTCCTTAACAGCCGAGATAGGGTGGGGTGACGAGGAGTAGCTATAGAGGTCTGAGTAGTAATCTTTGAAGATACGCACAATGTCTCTAGGTGAGGAGACTATACTACCAGATGGAGAAGACAAAGAAGGGATGATCCTTGAGCTCTCTAGTGTGTGCAGACGTAAAGCCAGCAATTTACCGGCTTTTTCACCGAAATCAAAATACTTGGCCTGGGTTTTCATCAAACAATATTCGTTTTTTTCCTTCAAGAGGTCCAAGTATTCATTCCTAGTTAGTAAAAGCTCCTTAAGATCCGATACAGAAAAAGTTGCAGAATAATTAGCTTCTAACTCCCTTAATTTATTCATCAGAGCCAAGGACCTCGCCATCCATGTCTTCTTCCTGAAGGAAGCCATCTTAATGAGTTCACCCCTAAGATAACACTTCAGCGCGCCCCAAATCATGTCAACCCTAGGAGTGGAATTTAGATTATCAGCCAGAAAAAGAGAAATCCGGGAACTAATTTCTGAAACATGTTGGTGATCCTTTAACAACTGTGTGTTTAGCCACCACATAGAGTCACGAGAGTAGTCAGGGTCTAAGGACAATCGTATCCAAACTATAGCATGATCTGACACAATTATCAGCTCAATACCAGACAAAGAGATATTCGGGAGGAAGGGAGGGCTGACTAAAATCATATCTAACCTTGACTTAGTGCCATGTGATTGAGAGTAAAAGGAAAAGGCATGACAAGAAGGGTTAGCGAGACGCCAGGGGTCAGATAGACCAAGCATCGAGGTCAGGTCCCAGAAAGCCCGCTGAGCCGGGGAAGATGGGCGTTTATCTTGCGGTTCCCTGTCTAAGGTGGATGAAAAAGGCACATTCCAATCCCCCCCCCAGTATAAGTTGAGCAGGAAGAAAACCAGCCAACTTATCAGCCAGAGTCATGAAGAAAGCGGGGTTCCCCCCAACTGGGCCATAAACAGAACCAAATACGACCCTATCGCCGTTCAAAATACCTTTCACCAGGACAAACCTCCCCTCTGGGTCTGAGACAGTCAATTCTTTCATAAACAATACATGTTTTTTGATGAGAACTGCAACTCCTTTACTGAAGCAAGAATTTTTTGGAAAGGTAAGATTGGGAAAAGCCAGATTGGGAGAGCAGCCTAGCTTCATCATGGCATAAATGTGTCTCTTGTAAAAACAAGATATCAATGTGAAGGAGTGAACAGTGGTTAAAAGCCTGTAACCGCTTGACCCGATCCCTAAGCCCTCTAACGTTCCAAGACGCTATTTTGATAATATTCATAGCCATTTTAAAAACATAATGAAATCAATAGACATCCAGACAAAGTCATCATAGTATATAGATGCGAGGTGCACCCCAGTCAAACCACCCAGCAACAAACTCTTACAACAAACCAGAAACCAAGTAAAACATCTGGGTCATATTACTGGTCCCCAATCCCCACCCCCAAGACCCAGAGACCAGAAGGCAAATAGAAACCCAATTCTAGAAAGCAAACTCCCCATCCCTCACCAACAACTGACAGTCCCAATGATATGGAGTATTTAACGCTAGATCCCCTTCCTAACAACAACCAAACCCCCCCCA
This sequence comes from Neoceratodus forsteri, assembly GCA_016271365.2. Classification (NCBI taxonomy): domain Eukaryota; kingdom Metazoa; phylum Chordata; order Ceratodontiformes; family Ceratodontidae; genus Neoceratodus; species Neoceratodus forsteri. The sequence goes on from JADMNL010000028.1 coordinate 232,463,078, forward strand.
CAACCAATATCCCATACAAATCAAAAAATAAGTATTAACATCGGGTAAGCCGAGCCAGGGTAACCCAAAAAATAGCCAAACATCCAAAAGCTCGAGCCCCCGAACCCCCAGTGCGAACCTCCAAACCCCCAGAGCCAGGCACCAAAGCCAACAGACAGGTAAAATCGGGGACGCTCCCAGGAGAATGCCAACCAAAAATACCAGGATCACACTTCCCAAAAGCTCCAGCCCCGGGAGGTTGGCCGACCCCCATGTATGGCTCGCGATTCCACATCCAGCGAGCAAGCCCACCGAGCCCGAACCCCCACCCAGCCACCTCCCCAGAGATCCATTGCTGATATAAGAAGCAGAATAAGTAGAAGAGAAAGGGAAGGGGACAATCGAGTGAAGAAATTTGGGTAGCAGCACAACCACCCAGCTACAAAAAAAAAAACATATTCCAGACTAGATCCGTGAGCAGCGCACAACGTCCCACTAATAGAACCAGAGCGAGAGGAAAGAAAAAAAATCCTACCGAGTCCCTCTCGGTCACAGGAAAGTGAAAATCAGAGAGCCAGCAAAGTCAAACAGATCCCCATGCAGGCCGATTGTTAACGGGATCCATCCAGGGCCGCTGTTTCAGGGGAACCAAGGGCAGAGGGACCAGCAAAGGTCCGCCTCCCAGGAAGTCCCCACCCGGAAATAACAACTACCGAAAGAGAGTTCCGTCGGAAGGGTACATGGCCGAGAATGAGGGGGGGGGAAGCGCTGCCAAACCAGAACTCACCCACCACGACCCAAACCAAGCCAGAAGATCCAGAACAAGGGGGACCAAAAGGAAAGACCAAAAAAACCAGAAAAGCGACATCGACAGAAAGGAGGAGACCAGAGGGAGAAGGGGAAAACGAGAAGGCAGCGCACAGCCACCGCTAAGTAAGCATCGTTCTTTTTGGTTTTTTTTTTAAATTTATACGACGATAAAAACAGTTTAAGTCCAGCCAGATGTAAAGCTCGAATCTTCAGATGGGGACATGTAGGGTTTCTCAGCCATGTGCTTTAAATAAGTCTGGCAGCTTGATCTCCAAGTCCTTACGGGCAGCCTCAGGGGAATTAAAGCTTGTAGTAGCACCATTAATGGTAACTTTTAAAGTCGCTGGGTAAATCATTTTAAAAGGTATAGATGCCGCTATCAGTTTCTGTACCACCGGATGATAGGCCGCTCTTTTCTCTCGGGTCTCTTTAGGAAGATCTTGTGTAATCCTGATCCTAGATGATCCCCACAGGATGTCTTTCAGTTCACGGGACTTCGTATAAACGTGGTGTCTCTCCACATAACTCAAGAATGTAATAATGATAGGGCGTGGGGGGGACCCGGCTGCCGGCCTAGGCCTCAGGGAGCGATGTGCCTGCTCTAAATGATAGGAAGAGCTAATAGGCGATGGGCCCACTACTTTGCACAAAAATTTCTGTAGGAAGGCCATGATGTCTGGGCCTTCTTCCAACTCGGGTAGGCCCATGATTAAAAGATTGTTTCGACGGTTACGCCCTTCCAAATCCTCGGTTTTGGCCTGCAGCTTTTTTATTTGTTGCCTCAATTCAGTGATCTCCGTTTCGGTTCTGGACCTCCACAACTCCGACGAAGTTACTCTGGCCTCCATGTCAGTAACTCTGGTGGAGATGGAGGAAAGGTCGCTGCGGAGAATTTAAGCTCCCCAGCTGATTCTGTCAGAATATCCTTTAAGGGAGTGAGTTCTTGGAGGAACCTATCCTCCGATAGCGGGGTAGCCTGCTGCACTCTGTCCCCACTTCGCTCTCCCTTGGCAGGGGCCTGGTTCCTTTGTTTCTTGGAGGCCTTCTCTGGGGATGCAGGGGGTGTATGCCTGACTGAGGCCTGCCTTCCATCCACTTCCATTGCAAGCCTGCAAACGATTTTCCTTCCGATAGCAGTCACTAGGTATTAGCAGGAACTTTCCCCAAACGATTATTATGCGAATTTGTCCGGAAAAAAGGCAAGATGCTATGTTAAAATGCTCAAAAAGGTGGCCAGCGAGGGGAGCTCAGTATCCCAGCTGCTATCCAGCCAGATGCCATCACGTGACCCCGAGGTTGCTCAGTTTGTCTGCTTAAGGTCTTAGGGGAAGAAAGATGTTTTTTTTTTTTTATTTCAAGAAAAGTTGTGTTGTTACATTATGTATGAGAAGAGCAAAACAATTTATTCTGTATCTTCTGAGGAGAGTTTCACTTCTGCCTGTATCAGACCTCTCAAGAAGCAATCCAGGCTTGCTGCAGACAGGAACAGGCAGGTCAGTTCCAGGAAGCTGCTCAGCTCACCTGGCAATGTGTTTGCCCTTTGAGCACTATCAGTACTTGGCCTACCTGAATCATCTAGTAAGTCTCCACTAGAGCAAGAGCTTTCATCTGCTGCTGTCCCTAAGCCAGGGATCACTGCCACTGTAACTGAACCTGAACTTGTTGAAGCCGTCAGTGAAAGAAAAACATTTGGTGAAAGTGAAATGGCATATAATACCTCCTCAGATGTCCTGAAGCATATTATTGAATCATTGGGAGACTCTATGAATAAAGTCCTTGTGTGGATTGAAAGATTTGACCACAGATTTGAGTCTTTAAATGCTAAAGTTGATGTTTTACGAAATGATGATACAATAAATAGGGAAAAGCTGGATAATGTGACTTCACAAGCAAAACAGAATATAGAGGTTATAACTTGGGTTACTAACAGACTTCAAGAAGTGGAGGCAACTGCTAACAATGTCATTAAAGAGAATTACAACATTTCTAGGAAACTGGAGTATCTTGAAAACCAAACTCGATATGGAAATTTACGTGTGGTTGTATTACGCATATCACTTGACATATATTTTTAAATTGTTAAAGAGAGTTGGTCAAACATGTATTTCTCACAGTTTTTGAACTTCCTGAGGACAACCCTCCATCTCTCACTAAAGCCTTCGGGGCACAAACAAGAAAACCAAGTAACTTGCCTAATGCTACTATAGGACAACCTGCTTTACAGGTGGAAAAGGACTTATAGTTTACTATAATGGCTGTTTTTGCATTCAGATCTGACAGGGATCTAATAATGAAATTGGCAAGGATGAGGGGACAGCTTATGTGTAATGGACATACATTTTACATTTGTATAGACTTTTCCTATGCTACCCAGCAAAGACATCAATGCTTTTTGGATTCTTGAATTGGGGGTCCAACTTCAGTTGCTGGCCCATGCCAAAGTGAACATAACATTTAAGAGAAGAACATATTTTTAATTTGAAATAGATCAGATCTCTGCCTTCTTATGAGGGCAGTATGAGAATCGTGCAGATAAAGATGAAGATTTAGACTCTCCAACTTCGTCCAAAAGAGAGATGTCTCTAATTCCTGCAGAGACTGAGAACCTTTAATTTGAAATAATTTGTAATGCAGTCTTTTATGATTAACAGTCTAACACTATGATGATTATATGAGTATAGTAGAAGGAGACACTAGTCTTAAATAATAGACTAGATTAAGTCATTGCTTTATTTTTAATAGCACTTAGTGATCTACCAGATGAATTAGATAGACATACAGTATATTGAAAATAATGTATACCAAACAGATGGATTCTTGGAGTGGATAATTTTTCTTTTTTTCTGAATTAATATTGCAATATAGCCTGTATAAAATGAACTTAGCAGGCCACTCCTTGATATTACAGAAATATTTTTTCTTGATATGGTTTATATAATCTTGTTTTCTCCATCCCTGATATGCACCAGAGCTGTTTGTTTACATACGTGAGACAGAGGGAATGTCTTTTTTTCTCTTTATTTCTGTTTTACTGTATGCATGAATAATTATATTTGCAAATTAATTTAAAAAAAAACTTAAAGGGAGCTCTGGTGCTTCACTAGGTACCCAGTAGTACGAATGGTGCAGGCCCAGTAACAAAAAAAACAAACAAACAATGGAAATAACCCCCCCCCCCCAGGGGGAGATAATTAGTTAGAAGGAAATAAATATTCACTATGAATGTGAGCCAAGGGTCCTAATACACCATCATTTACACCAATCACTACACTATTTACCCAATGGAATTAAACCTATCAAGGACCCCCAAGTGAGTGAGATCATGCATCCAAATATGTTCAGAGTTCAAAAATGTGACAGTATATAATCAAACTGCTATATGTAAAGTCACAGTCTAAGGAATCTGAATAAAACCCAATGTTTTCCATTGAGTTTTTGTTCAAATTCCTTACACTGTTACTGTACATATAGTAGTTTGATTATATACTATCACATTTTTAAACTCTGTACATATTGGGATGCATGATTCCTTTTACTTGGGGGTCTCTGACAGGTTGAATTCCATTGGGTTATTTTATGGTAATTGATACATATTGAGCCCTTAACATATTAGGATGCATGGTCTCATTTTCTTAGGGGTCCTTGACATGTTTTTTTTTTATTTGGCTCTTATACTGGCAATTGATATTAGTTTGTATAATATCATGTTATAGCACTGAAGATCTTAAGGTTTACAGAATATAGTAACTAGTTGAGTGTGTTATTGGGAAAATGTCGCCAGATAGGTTGTATACTGTGTAAATATGTAAAACAGTTGTTCACACTAGGAAAACTCTACTTTAAACCCTCTTTATGCCATATATAGAACATTTCTGTTATATATTTTTTGGTTGTTTTAACATACATTAAAGAGCTAGTGTACTGCTTGGAAGTAATTGTAATTTTCAGATGCAGTTAGCTATCACTTCCGGTATCTGAAGTATTTGTTTTAGTTTCTGTTTGCTAATTAAGCAATATACCACAAGAGGGTGTGGGTGAGGCCAGGATTTACCCACACCTCTGGTGTATTGTTCAGTCATAAGGCACAGCTGAATGACCAACAACACACCAGAAGTGGGTAAATCCTGGCATCACCCACATCCTCGAGTGGTATATTGCGATTATACATTGTCCCTTGTTAAGTAAAAAAAAAAATGCAGTTCTTGTTTGTAATTTATATTATTTTATTTGAATGTACTGCTGCATATAAAAAATAGTTCTCTGTCAGTAGGTTGCACTGCTGTGTTTCCAGAATCGCGATATGTTTAGCGGTTCTGGCTTTCGTGTGGGTTTTGCAGTCAGGAAAATGGTATGGTTTCGGTCTGGATATGGTTTGCTTTTTTTGCTATATTTATTTGGGACATTTATTACTGGATTTGGCATGTACGAGATGACAGTGTGATGGGGAGTGAGAAATAGAACTCGTAGCGGTAGACGTGTGTGCTCGGTAAGGTGGGTGTAACGCGTGAGTTCTCTCTCACACAGGAAAAGAAAAAAACTCTTTGTTTTGAAATATAAAAACATTTTGGGGGTATTAAAGTCATTTTTGGACTGGTGTGGTAAATTTCTGCATTGCTGTTGCGTGTGTGGCCATGAGTAAATGTGGTAGGTTTTATGTTAGATGCAGAGGTTGGAGTCAGCTTTACTGAGAGGGTTGGAGGGATTTGGTTCCTAATGCAGCTGAGTGGTGACTGGTACTTTTTCCTATGGGGTATTATCAGGATTTACATGTTGTAAATCCTGATAGCTAGACAATTAGACGCCAGAATTTAACTTGCCCATTGTATAATTAAAATATTTTCCATCTGGCAGTACCGGGGTGATGTGTGGAGCAGCACTCTGTCTGGAGGGGAAAAAAAGGCAGTTCTGTTCCTCTCTCTACATCATCAGAAATTAGACCAAACACCTTGAAGCACCACAATCCTTGCAGCCTGAACAGTGACTTTCACAAGCTACCAATCACAATGCAGGAAATTGTGACATCAATAGTAACCAGGGAGAGCCAGTTCCTGCTACTTCATGTGAAAGTAAGAAGTGGTTTTCGTTGGTTACTAGTGATGTCATAGTAAGTGTGGTTTCAGTGTTGATGTAGTGGGAGGAACAGAACTGACTTTTTTTCCTCCAGAGTGTTGCTCCACACATCACCCCAGTACTACCTGGTGGGAAATCTTCTAATTAGAAAACAGAAGAAATAAATACTTGAGGTATAAGAAGTGATAGCTGACTACATCTGAAAGCTGCAATTAATTGCAGGCAGTTTCCAGGCAGTACACTAGCTCTTTAATATCACATTTTAACATATAGTTAAGTTAGTATTGACTCTGAAGTTCTTGCTTTTCATTAGACTGTATTCACAAAGCATACTGAGACATTCATAATTTATGTTAGTGGAGCTTTCTGGCTTGAAGAGTCCTTATCTCATTTTGGTGACATTTGACCTTGAAAGGCTTCTTAATTTAAAACAAACTGGTGACATGTAATTCCTCTGATTTAAACTGCTGTTATGATTTAAATGAGTATTTTAAACCAATGAGAATTATTTCTGTTTTTTATGTATGTTCTGGGTGTTAATAGTATGGTATTTTCTAAATAACTGTCATAAGCTTCTGAGGAAGGACTTGGTTGGTCCAAAAACTTAGGCACTTTGTTCTTTTTGTAACATCTAAGTTGGTCCAATAAAAGGTATCAAACTATCTGCTTCTGGAATTGTTTTTTTTTTTTTTGCAATTAAGTTTATTTTAATTTTCACATAAAAAAACAAGAGAGAACATATAAGGCATATGGCGCAACAATATACATGGCATTATAAGATACATAGCCTCAGCCAACATAAAAGATAACAATAAAAAGCTAAAGTAACCTCTACACTACCCTTCAACCCCCACTTCACCTAACAGTGGGGGGGGGAGAAAGAAAACAATGCACCCCACTCCAACCCACCCCCTCCCCCAGAGCAAGCACAGCCAATGCCTGCTAGCCTCTTCTTAGTCTAAGAAATCCAGACTGGCTAACCAAAGTCGCACTTGACACCAACACCCCATTATGGGGCAGTAAAACTCAGGTAAAAATTGGAAGGGTGAAAGGGGGTAAAGGAAGAGAGAAGAAAAGGAGGAAAATAAAAGACATCCTTCAGTAGCCAAATTTATCCTTGAGAATGGATCTGTTCTTACAAGGACCAATATGGCAGCTAAACTAAATCTGTTTGTCTTCAGGGAATTTAAGGCATCTGGTACTGTAAATGCCTGGAAAAAGTTTAAACCATTACAAAAATTATGCAAAAACATCAATAGAAGAAAAAAAGGAAAGTGGAGAAAAGATCAGCAACTACAGCAACCACATTTAACAGCAAAGTATTCTATGGATATATAACTAAGAGGTCAACATCTGTTTGACCCTTGAAAGTTTCAGATAAAATTATTTAATTCCCCTTAAGAAATGGCTGAAGCATTTAATATATATATATTTTTTTGGGGGTTTTCGCTAATAAATTCAAGATGTCAATTATGTCTAATAATAATAATGTTGATCAGGGCATAAGGACTACCTCGGTCTCTAAAAAAGAATAAAAGACCAGATAAATGTTTTAAGGATGGAAGTGCCCCAGGTCCAGATAACATAACTAGCAATATGATAAAGATGCCTGGGTGATTATATAATTGAACCACACAGGTTACTTTATTGTAGCTGTATAGAGGAGGGTAAAGTACCAGCTGATTGGAGAGTGGCTAATGTCATCCATTGTCATAAAAAAGGTTCCAAGATGTGCACAGACAATTGCAGACCAATTAGCTTCACCTCGATTACAGGTTAAATACTGGAATCTATAATCAAAAATGAGATATTAGATCAGTGGAGTACAATACATGGTGTTGATGATCAACAACATGGATTTCGGAAATTAAGACCATGCTTAACCAATCTGGTTGCCTTTTATGAAAACATTAGTCATGAACTCGATAATAACAAACCAGTGGATGTTATTTATCTGGATTTTCAGAAGGCCTTTGACCTAGTTTCACACAGGGCTATACTTGAAAAACTCTACATCTCAGGATTACATAATAAACTTATTAAATGGGTCAAAGCCTGGATGAATGCTAGGTCACAAAGAGTGGTGATAAATGGATACGCATCTTCTAATGGGAAGGTGACCAGTGGAAACCCTTAGGGTTTTATGTTAGGCCCAGCTCTGTTTAACATCTTTATCTCCAATTTACGTATTGAACTTACTAAAATACGCTGATGACACCAAATTGGGTGGAGTGTGTGGCACGGAAGAACAAAAAGCAACAATTCAATCAGACTTGAACAAAATTAATGAATAGGCAAATACTTGGGTAATGTCTTTCAACAAGGATAAATGCATAATTATACATTTTGGAAAGAATAACCCCAAACATTCCTACAAATTCATGGGTTTGACACTTCAAGCAACAGAGATACAAAGAGATCTCGGTATACTAGTGGATCATAAACTTAGTTTTGATATGCAATGTAACAGTGTAATTGCAAAAGCAAACAAAAGTTAGTGGAACATTAGAAAATGTATTAAGAACAGGGACAAGGAGGTAATTGTGCTCCTGTATAGGGCGTATATGCATCCACATTTTGACTATGGTTCCCAACTTTGGGCCCCATATAGAAGAAAATACATCACCAACATTGAGTGAGCACAAAGGCATGTTGCAAAATCATGGGTAACTTGGACTAGACATGGGCAAAGTTGGCAAAATTCATTTCACAAATGAATTCTCAAATTTCATGCAATTCATGAAGTGCAAATTCATGAAATTCACAGAATCTGCAGATTGCAAAGTGCAGAATTACACCATGAGGTGCTGAATTTTGCCCACGAAATTCTGTACTTCGCAGCAAAATTCTGCACTTCGAGGCAAAAACTTCATGATTCGGGTGAAGTCTAATAACTTCGATTATAAGTATTGCTTAAATAAAAGTAAATTAGTTACATTGGAATCTTGATGGATTTGAGTGGATTTACTATTCTAATTTGATATATTGAATGACACAGGACTAATGGTTACATTGGACATGGACTTTAAACAGGACTAGAAAGAAACAAGGGGGCATCCACTTCAACTAAAAGGGGGGGTAGAGTGAAATCTGAGAAAAGGAAATATTTTTTCACAGAAAGGGTGATATGCATGTGGAATAGCCTTCTGCTGGATGTTGTGGCTGGTAAGAACAAAAGTGATTTAAAAAAATGGCAGGATGTCAATATGATCTCAATTCCAGATGTTAAATACTATCACTGATATAGCGTGTGTGTGTGGGGGGGGGGGGCGCAGTTTATATGGGCTTCTTGCCTTTATCTTCTCCTTAAAATCTAGCACAAACTCTAGTATAAACGTGTGGAATGATTTGCTAATGAGCAATTTAGGCTTATTATTGTCTTCATAAACTGAGTGAAGGATGTGAAGTACCAATTGACTATACAGAACATTAGAGAAAGGGATAGATATTTTGGTAATTTACTGGGGGAAAAGAACACACAAGAGGGGAAAAGCATAGCAGATGATAAAGAGGTACAGAAGACAAGAAGTAGTGGTGATTAGGCCACAACAGGACACAGACAGAATAGAGAGGTGATCAAGCAATATTATGAAATAACCTATCATGCACCCACCAAAACAGGTTCATACCTTTGGCAGAACCTGACAGTAATTGCCATGGGGAAGGTAACATGGTGACAATGCATTTGTACTGTGAGAGGCACGGACATCATACTGGGAGGGCTGATTCTAGCACAAACAGCTAACAGGCAGTGTTGGTGAGGACACCATTCTGAGAATTTAATGCAGGAAGCTGTGCTGTGCAATTGTGATCCAGGGAACCACCATAGTCTGTTGCCTGCCATGTGCTAGAATAGTGGATTATTCATACATCACAGATGGACATGTTGATGGCCTAGACTGGGGAATAACTAGTAGTCATTGTCAATGTTGATACAAGCAACAAGAAGCAGAGGGTGTTGGTGGAAAGAGGTATTTAGCAGTGTCCCTCAGGAATTGGTGCAGGGCCACACCTGTTCATTATTTTTATCAATAATCTTGAAGTTGGGGATTCTAGCAAGCTACTTAAGTTCTTTTATGACAATAAACTGGTCAGGATGGTGGACTGCCTTGAGAATGAGGATGAACTGCAAGAGGACTTGAACTAGCTGGGTGATTGGTCAGACTCTTGGAGTCTCAGATTTAGTATAGTCAAATACATGGTGCTGCCCTTAGAGATGAAATACTGAGGTATGACCTGCATATTGAGTCAGGCTCCTCTTGTTCCAGTGGAAGTGGAAATGGACCTGGGTATCAAAATAAACAAGGGTCAGAAGTATCACATTTGATAATAACATTTTCCACTTAGCACCTATTTTCCTCTTAGCACCTGTTCACACTCCCTCACTATTCGCTGCAGCAGTGTTAATGAACTGAATTCTTTTACAGCTTTCTTTTGTAAAGAGTGTTTAGAAACTTCCTTGGTTCACTGGAATTTAATTAGTAGAATCAGTAACTCTCAAAACTAGAATGTAATTAATGTAATTAATAGAAGTAATGTAACTAATGTAATGAGGAAGGGAATTCTGTGGCATCAGTTAACACTTCGCTGTATGATGCAACCATGATGCATTATTTAGTTGACTGTTGCTGCCTCATTGTCTACACCCCTGACAATGTGCTGTTTCATGAAGTTCAAGGTGTTGAGCTCCAGAATGATAAATAAATAAATGCTTCATTTTTTTAATTAATCTAATTTCTGTTAAGTGCTCACTGTACTTTGCTTGGCTGAAGCATGACAAGCAGTGCATGGCTGTTGTCAAGAGGGCCAACAGAATGCTGGGGGTGTATCAAAATGGGAGTGGCCACCAGAGCAGGAGAAGTAGTCTTGACACTTTGCAATACCCTGGTCAGGCTCCAGCTTGAGTATGATGTGTGATTCTGGGCTCCTCAATACAAAAAGGACATTGAGGTGGCCATAGATTTAACCAAGACATTCAACACAGTAAGCCACTCACTCCTCTTAAACTAATTAAGTTCTATAAGGGCATCCCCATGTGTTGTCCATTGGTTCCAGGACTATGTAACATCTAGATCACAAAGAGTTAAAATAGGACACTCCATATGTAACTCTCAGGAAGTCTCAATTGGAGTTCCTTAGGGGTCCATCCTGGGACCCCTGTTGTTTAGCTTATTCCTGAACAATGTACCAGATGCCTGCCCCAGCAAAATCATATTATATGCAGATAATGCGGTAATCCTTAGCAGTCACATGAGCATTGAGAATCTCCAAGCAGAGTTACAGAGCACCTTCAAATGACTGGAATACTGGTTCGGCTCTTATAGGTTACTTCTTAACTATAAGAAAACCAAAACAATGCTCCTATCGAGCCCCCAACTAAAAAGGAGATACTCAGACCTGACAATCATGAACAACGAGTCTGCCATGCTAGAAAGGTGCACTCTTTCAAATACTTAGGAGTATTGATCGATGACACCCTCTCATTTATGCAGCTTATTGACCAAATGGTGAAGGCCATGAACTTAAAACTAGGAGTCCTATATAGACATAGGAAAAGCCTAACTCCCAGTGCACTCCAGCTCCCTGTCTCCAGCTCCATTCTATCAATAGTGGACTATGGGCTTGTGGTTTATGGTGTTGCCTCTGTGCTCCTAAAAGGGTTATGACAACACTCAATAAGGCATGCAGATTACTGTCAAATGCTGACTTCCTCAAGCACATATGCTCATTGTATGAGCAGTCCAGCACTCGCCCCCTCAAAACAGAATCAGGTACCAAACCTGCCTTCTAGGCAGGAAGGCCATGCATGGTAAGACCCCTACCTGCATCTCTGATCTGGTCAAGGTTGGAAGTTCCAGGTACAGCACCAGGAGCATGGCCATGATCCCGTTCTGTGTCCCATTCCATAGGACTGCGTTGGGACAACATTCCTTTGCCTAGCGAGCACCACTCTGGCTCAATGAGATCCCAGCAACTGCCCTAAGCACAGCTAATCTTCAGGCCTTTAAAAGTGAGCTAATGCAATTTCTCAGGAGTATGAGCAATTGTGAGTGCAGCCTCTGAGCCAGGCCCTCCCATGATAATGGCACTTCACTCTCCCGTCCCTGAATCACAGCAGCTACAACTGCAACCCCCTCACTGCTTACTATTTCCCCATCCCTCTCACTACTTATTCCCCCATTCACTCCTCCTGCTCCCCCCCCTCCAGTTCGTGGTCCTTCAGAACTGCTAATGCCCCCGTTAATTTCCATCTAGGCTGGGTATAACCGAGTCTACCTTCCTTACACCTACACCGTTCCTATCCATCCCTTTCCCCTTAAATCCCTACCTGTGGTCACTTCCACTCCCACCATTATTTTCAACAATGCCTCACTAACACCCCCACTAAACTAATCCCCTCTTCTACCCTTTACACTGTCTCCTATTATCACTCCCCTTTTATTATCCTGGCACCGCAACTCATGCTTAATATACACCTCTTATATCCTCACTACTCTGACAAGGCCCCTGGGCTGCTTTCCTTTGATGCAAATTTGACAAGGCCCAGTGCTGCTCTACCCTAGAATTCGATAGTAATCTTCCTTGCTACATGTGTCATTATTATTTTGTAATTATGCATAACCATATACATTTTCCTGTTTGTTTGCATAATTACTGTAATAATTGCTTGCCTGTATTGTCTTCCCTGTATCCATGACATGGAACCTTTGCAAAAGAGTCTTGTACTCAAAGGTTGTTTTCGAACAATTAAATAAATAAATAAATAAATAAATAAATAAATAAACAAACAAGAGGGTGCAACACAAGGCCTTCAACACGATCAGCAGTATGGAGGACAAAAGTTATGAGGAAAGTCTGTGGGCCTTTAACATGTTTGTTCACCCTGGAGAAAAGGAGGCTGAGGCTGAGGGGGATATGAACTCAGTCTTCCACATCTTCAAGTGTACTGACAAGATCAAACAGTCTGAGATGTATGATCTGGTGTTCTCCAGTGGGATGTAGGGACACATAAAAAAATATATTTCGTTTGTTTCTTGTTGATAGACATAAAGGAATTCTGGAGGTCAGGGGTAAGGGGCAACAAACTTCTAGGAAAACAAACTGAACTTACAAGCTCAAATGGGCAGACTGGGTGGGCCATAGGCCCTTATCTGCCAACACTGTCTATGTGTCTATGTGTCTATGTATCTATGTATCTATGTATCCTGAAACTCAGAGGTAGTAAATTCAGGGTTTTATGATAGAAGGCACCTTTTGTCCCAGAGGTTGGGGGACCTCTGGAACAGTCTACCAGTTGAGACAATAGATATATATTTTTTTCATTTTTTTCATTCATTACTATTATTTGAGTGCAATCAGAAAGCCCTTGAGCCAGGCTCATTTCTAAACCCATCCAAAGCGAGTGTAGATTCAATGCTACACATTATACAGCAGATACAACCAGAATATTTCAGTAAGAATTAAAGACAAGCAACAGATACAAAAACTGTCCAAGGCAAACAGGTATCAGAATCACTGGTAGTATAGTATGTCCTCTCAGCAGCAGTTTCAAGGAGCACCTGTTAATTCCAATGCATATTCCTACAACTACGATTTATGGAACCTCTTGGAATAAAACATTTATTCAGAATTATTAATTTATAGCTTTTTTTTAACTTTTCATGAAGAGCCATAGTAGAAATAGTTAAGACTCTAAGGACTAAAAATATATTTCGTTTGTTTCTTGTTGATTTGGAATGGAAGGCTATGCAGTACTGCCTGTTTTCAGCCTTGTCCCCAGGGAGGGGGAAACAGGTGCAAACTGACATATTGAACCAGATTAAGTTGCTGGTGGTATTTTTAGTGAATGGAGGGATATTTGGCCAGGACACTGGGGAAATGTCTCTACTCTTTTTGATAAGTGCCATGGGATCTTTAACATCCATCTGAACAACCACCAGAATAGGCAGACAGGGCATTGGTTTAACATCCTATCCACATCTGAATGCAGTGGGTCTAAGAGGTCAGTACAGAAGAGGAAGCAGTGAAAATAAAGTCCACTGGTAGAACACTTTTTAAAGTCTGAGCAATGTTCTTTTAATAAACCCAGTTGTTATTGTAGTACATACAGTACAATCAGTAAAACCAAACACATATTTTACATTTGGATTCTGGCTAATAACATGATGAAAGGGCTAATGTGACCTTGAAGGCTTGTGTACTGTAAAATTTTTGTATAACATGCATGTTGATCCAATACCAGGCTATCAAACTGCACAACAACTTTTATTAGGGTTAATAAAATATATTTCCTGAGCTAGTAAGGAGAAGGTGTAATGAGGGTGAGGAAACACTTACTCATCTCTAGCTGGCTAATGACATTCTCCATGCAGGCAGTGCTATCTATGTTCTTCAGCATAGTCAGTAGGAGGTTCATGGTGTACAGGTGACCCCACAACATACTCTGCTTCATTCTGATGTTGGAGGCATGGTACACTAGAATTTTATCAAAAAGTTCTCCTTCTAGCTCATTATCTTCTTCAGGGTCAGATTGGAACTGTTTTATATGTAAGCACCCCCTTTTGGGGATGCTTACTATAGTAGACTATCCTCCTCCTTTCCCATTTTTGGTATTGGGGCTGGCCCGCCTGCTGGTTGGGTGGAGCCATTCCTTCCTTGAGGTATTAAATGGGTGGTTTTTGTTTTCCTGGAGAGGTCAGCTGGAGAAGGAGAGATCGGAAAATCCAGCATGGGTCCAGGCACTGGCCCCGGTCCATTTGGGCTCTGCAGCTCAGTGTGAGTGAGTCTGTTCAGAGGGGTGTGAGGGTGGCCTGCAAATCTGCAGTGCATCGATTACTGAGTGCATCGGTGGGAGCCAAAGCCTGGGAAGTCATTAGGAGCCCACTTAAGTGCACCACAGCACCGAGGTGTGGGTTTTAGTCCAGTCTTGGGAAATTTGTCCTAAGTAGGAGTATGGTGCAGTGGGGGTGATGCAGTGGTGGCAGCCTGCATTGTGGGGATGGCAGTCATACCAGCCCACCTCCCCATACCTGTATGGAACTCTGCACCAGCTGAGATAGCCTATGTGGAATGATTGGTGGTGCCCGGTGTGTCCCTTGAATCACCCCTTTCTGGTATGTACAGGGATGCTGGGGGCCCAGGCCCCTTAGGCCCTGACTTGCAGGATGAACGATGAATGGATTGAAAGTGGTGCATCCTGTGATGTGCACCATGGACATGAGAGGTGAAGGTTGGTAGGTCTTATGTTGAGCAGTAGTTTTGGGAGACCAAGGAGTAGAAGAGACTGGCCTGTGTTGTGCTGCTACCAAAATGCCATTCTGAGCTCCTCGGCTCTGTGAGGATCTAGCATCATGGCCCTCTCGGCCACATGTTTGGTGCCATGGCTCTGTACCACAGAGGTTACTAGGATTACTAGGAATAGTCAGACATAAGGGGGCACAAGGCCCAATGTGAATGTCTCCCACATAGGTGGGCCATTTATACCAATAATTGTTTAGAATAGAAAAGCCTATCTAAGGTAATTTTGAAGTTATTGAAGCTAGTACTATCTACGGCTTCTTGTGGAAGCCTATTCCATGCCTTTGCAGCATGGATTGTGTAGAAATGATCTCTCTTGACAGTTGAAGCTGGCTGTATAGATAGTTTTTTATTGTGGGATCATAGGTTTACTCTAGCATAACTACAATTTAGGCCACGGTCAATCATAAGATCTTGATTTTGAAGTAGTTTATACAATAGCAACAGGTCTCCCCTTTTTCTCCTAGATTCTAAGGAGTGTAATCCTGTTTCCAATAATCTACTTTGATAGGGGTAGTGTTTAAGCTTTGGTATTTACTTAGTCAGAGATCCCTGTACACCTTCAACTACTTTGATGTATCTAATTAAGCAAGTTGTGTTCTCCCTGTTCTTGCCATGCCCCCAGCTCCCAGGAGTCATGTGATCCTTTTGGCCTTCAATAAATTAATTTGTTATTGTTATTGAGGCTTTGCCTGCCTGCACCCTGTTTTCTGGCCACGCTCAGTGACTGCCTGTGGGATCCATGATCTGTGCCCAGGTATGTGGAAATTTTATTGCTTTCTCTGGATGTGGTTCTGCTGCTGAGTGGTGCCCCCTCCCCTAATTTCCCTCCAGGCCCCAAGACAGTTGGGGAGGGGGTGGCTACATATTTTCCAACAGGACAAGGAGTCATCTGCAGCTCTCCACTGCTGCTGCCACCACTGGATATTAAAGGCAGTGCAGTTCTTCAAGTCCTTCAAGGTGAGCATGGACACATTTCTGCTTACCATGAAAATCAATGAGTGCCCTACATAGTAGAGCAGGTAGTGAATTCCTATTAATTAGTACATGTTTGCACAAAATACATCTTTCATTCCTGCTTATGAAGGTGGGGGCATGGATATGATGAACCTAGTGTTCCTTGTAACTTTAAATTATTATGTCAGTATGTTAGTAAGGTAAAAAACAGAAGGCCATACACAACTACATTAATTGGGGAAGGGTATGTTATTCTGGATTAGAAATGAAAGAGCAGCTGACACCATTAGAAAAACTTTGAAAAACATAATATTTAGATACAGCTTGTATCTCATATATATATTTTGTAAAACATTCTCCTCTCCATTATTTATTACAGAAGAAATTTACACAAAAACAAGATCTTTTCCCCTTAGACTTCATCTGCCACTATAGTTCATTCCCTACTTCTAATTGTAATGTGCTATTGTGACATCACAGTTTGTTGCTATGAGAACAACTGTGATGTCACAAGCAGAGTATTATATCATGCTAGGAAGAAGCAATGGGAGCTGATGAACCCTTAAAGAGCAAGTGACACGTCTCAGTAGAGACGTGCCAGTACTGCTCTGTCCTGCCTATAGTACCTCCCTGTACAGAGGGTACTGCAAATGGAGGTACTGTAAGGCAATATTTTACTGTAAAGATGTGGCAGAGCACAATACACACCCCCGCCACAGCATCGGGTCCCCTTCCCAATCCAAACCTGAGGATGACATCAGGTCGGGATGGAGACCTGGCGAAATGCCATTTTGCTGGCAAAAGTGCCATGGAATTAGCATTTCACCAGTGAAATGCCAATTCCACAGCACTTTCACTGTCGAAATGGTATTTCACCAGGTCCCCATCCCGACCTGATGTCGAATTGAACTTTCGTCTTCTGACTGTGTGAAGGAATTGAACTTTCGTCCTCTGGGTATCCTGGACTGATTTCCTCTGCTCCATTGTTTCTGGTCCTTATCGTGAGTTTTTTTTTTTATTTAATTTTAGTTTGGATATCCGATTTTTGAATCTTTCCCTGCTCTGTGGGTTTGCACAGTGAACAATAATTACAGACTGCTACTATGTACCTTAGAATATGAGACTTCTGTTTGAGGTCTGCTGCTTTTCAAGTGAAAGTGAGAGCTCATTTGAAAACCTGAACTATTGTTATCATCTCTTGGAGAGACATGTTTTTTACCTATTTTGAGTTCAATAAGAGCGGTCTGCAGTATTGAACTGGTTTTCACCTGTGAGAGGGGTGAACTGGTTACTGGCCAGCCTAGAGCTTGGTGAAACTGTGTTGAACATTTGATTTCCGACTTTAGCCCTTTTTAAGTGATAGATATTTAGTTTGGATTAAAGAAATTGGTTTGTAACATTATTTTATTGTTTGAATATTTGGGTGGTGAGAGAACTCTGTATCCAGTTATTTATTTGATTATTAAATTTATAGTTTTATGTTATTGTTTGTTTGATATTGGGAGTATTTTCCTCTCTCCCCAGTGGTGAGAGGACTGGGTGGGGAAGGAATTAATTACTTTAATGTATATTGTTTTATCTCTCTTCCCCAGTGGTGAGAGGACTGGGTGGGGAGGGGGAATTTAATTAGTGTTTTGTTGTATTTGATTATATTTCTTTGTGTGGGTTTAGGGGGTGAGAGCCCTTAAATCAATAGCTTGAAGTTTGTTTGGTTTTCTTAAATTGTATTTTATTTTTCACTATAAAGGGCTTTGTATTTATTTAAGCTTTAAGAGGTGGGTTAATTTTTTAATTAGGATTGTTTATTTGTTATGTTAATTATGTGTTGGGATAACACAAGGACAGTCGGGTATTATTCCACCTCCAGGCTCAGGGACCTTCGTCCTTTCTCTTGTCCCCCTCTACCACCAGAAGTCTATAGATGGTGTAGGGCTTTGGGAAGTGTTGGAAGAAGGAGGAGGACGAGGGCTGGGTCTGGAGGGGGAACGGAAAGGAGTGGGTGGATAAGGATAGTAGAGACAAGGAGACGCCCTGGGGTGCAATGGGCCCAGGAAAGGGGTCCTCCCTGTCTGGTGCCCATACCCAAGGGTTCTGATTATAGTCAACAGGTAGTACGGTCATCCTCAGAGGCTCCTCCTACTCAGGCGGTGTTGTGCAACGCCAGGTCTATTAAAAACAAGACGGCTATTATAGCTGATTTTGTTGGAACATCTGACCTGGCGTGCATCACTGAGACCTGGCTGGATGAGAATGCTGGACCAATTTTGGTGGCAGCAGTTCCAGCCGGGTACTCAGTGATACACCGCCTGAGGGAGGATCATGGGGTGGGGGTGTTGCTATCTGTTTTAGATCAGAACTAGGCCTAGTGGAGGTACCAGTGGGAACTACCAAATCCTTTGAATGTATCATAGGCGAGGGTGTGGGGCACAGGATACTTCTCGTATACTGTCCACCAGATGATGAGAATGTTTTCCTGTGGGAAGTCGCAGACTTCATTGTCGACCTGACATTGGGGTCCCACGGATGATTGGTTCTGGGGGACCTCAATGCCTGGATCGATGATGAACTCTCACATTTTGGTCAAGACTTCCTCCAGTTAATGATTTCACTGGGCTTCACACAGGTTATTTCCTCCTCGGCCCATATTGGTGGTCATTCGTTGGATTTGGTGTTCCTCCTGGTGATGGTGATATCCGACTTGGTGGTGGAACCAGTCGGATGGTCAGACCATTACTCCATTGAGTTCAGTTTTGAGGCCACCCCTAGTAGGTCAGCCCCTATGGAAATGGTCCGGTACCGCCCTTTAAGGGGTGTTTCCCTGGATGACCTGATGGCAGTGCTGGACCTATCGGGCTTACTGAGAGATTGCATGGATCCAGGAGAGCTGATACTTGCCTATAATAAGGCAGTGGCAGGGGCCCTGGATTCCATTGCTCCTGTTCATGTTTGTCCTCTCAATCTTTGCCTCAGGTCTCCTTGGTTCGATGAGACCCTGAGGGAGTTGAGGAGAGTCGGACAAAGGTTGGAGAGGTGCTGGCGGAGGTCAGGTCTGGATTGTGACAAACTTAGTTTGATGGACCACTATGTGGTCTATCAATCCCAATCTCTCGAAAGAAGGCAGAATTCCTGTCCAGAGAGATTGCGGCTGCACAGAATAGACCAGCTCAGCTCTTCCGGACTGTGGACAGATTGTGCAATCCAATCTGTCTTCAGTCCAGAAGAGCTCTTTCTCAAGAACAGTTTGAGGAGTTTGCTCTATTCTTTTCAGATAAGGTTGCCAAAATCAGATCTGATGTCCGCTTGACCCTCTCCAATGGGAGTTGTGATGGTCGGCAGGAGATGTTGGATACCCAGTGTGTGTAGTCTGACTTCAGCCTCCCCACAATCAATGACATTGTGATGATCATCCAATCACTGCGTCTGACCAACTGTGGTTTGGACCCTGGCCGCACACGTCTCTTAGTGGCTTGTGTGGATAAAATCGGCCCTGTCCTTGCTGAGATAGTCTGGCGGTCCTTGGAGAGAGGGATTTTTCCAAATCCTCTTAAGGAGGCTGTGGTTCAGCCCCTTCTTAAGAAGTCTTCCTTGGACCCGGACTGTCTGGCAAACTACAGGCCTCTTTCTAACTTACCCTTTGTGGGTAAAGTTATTGAGAAGGTGGTCACATCACAGTTGGATGAACATTTGACCAGCCACAATGTCTATGATTCTCTCCAGTCTGGATTTAGGAAAAGGCATGGTACCGAGACAGCTCTGGTTCGGGTACTAAATGACCTCCTAATAGCGAGAGATCGAAGGACCTGTTCCATCTTAGTCCTTCTTGATCTCTCTGCAGTGTTTGACACTGTGGACCATGGCATGCTATTGGAACATTTGCGATCTATCTGTGGACTGTCTGGTACAGTCCTCAGCTGGTTTCGATCTTACCTCGAGGGTAGGACTCAGAGGGTGGTGTCTGGGATTTTTTCCTCGGCATCAGTCTCCCTATCCTGTGGGGTACCGCAGGGTTCCATTTTGGTACCCATGTTGTTTGTAGTGTATATGGTGCTATTAGGCGTGATTATTAGGCGGTACGGTCTGGGTTTTCACTGCTATGCAGAAGACACTCAGCTGTACATGTCCTTTGTGCCCGGTCAGGATGCTGCCTTTTCAGTCTTTAACAACTGTCTTGCCGAAATCCAAGACTGGATGAATGTGAGTTGGCTGTGGTTGAACCCGGAAATAAAAGAGGTGTTGGTTGTGGACCAGGGTCGCTGGGAGGTGGGTTTGTTAGCTGGATCACCCTCGGGTTTATGGCTTGGGGGTATCCAGCTGACTACCTCAAACTGGGTGTGGAACCTGGGTGTTGTGTTTGATGACTGTCTGACATTTAAATCTCAGGTGTCAGCGGTTGTCAAAACCTCTTTTTACCATCTGAGGAACATCGCCCAGGTGAAGCACCTGGTTCCTCCAGACGATCTTCCTACTTTGGTCCACGCTTTCGTTACCTCCCGCCTTGACTACTGCAATGCCCTTTACCTTGGGCTACCGGGGGTTGAGATTCGCTGCCTGTAGTTAGTGCAGAATGCGGCAGCCAGGCTGCTGACTGGTTCGTCTAGGTTCAGTCATATAACGCCTGTGCTCCGCGGACTGCACTGGCTACCAGTTTGCTGGCGAATCACCTTCAAGGTTGGTTTCCTGACCTATAAGGCCCTACATGATCAGGGACCTGCTTACCTGAAAGATCTCCTTTGTCCCTACCATCCCTCCTGCTTTCTCCGATCCACTGACAAGGGATTGCTAGGGATTCCCAGGGTTCATTTAAATACTTCAGGGGCCAGATCTTTTAGTTTCATGGCCCCAAGCCTGTGGAATTCTCTACCTTGTCAGGTAAGAAACTGCCCGACTGTCCAAAGTTTTAAAGGAGCTTTGAAAACCCATCTTGTTAGTAAAGCTTATAATGATTTTTGAATATTTTAATGTTGTTTTAACTATTTATTGTTTTATGTTATATTGTACAGGCGCCTTGGTTTAAGAAAGGCACGGTATATAAATAAAGAGTGATTTGATTTGATTTGATTTGGATTGGGAAGGGGACCCGATGCTGCAGCAAGGGTGTGCATTGCACTCTGCCGCATCTTTATAGTAAAATATTGCCTTACAGTACCTCTGTTTGCGGTACCTTCTGTACTGGGTGGTACTGTAGGCAGGATAGGGCACTACTGGCCTGTCTCTACCGAGACATGTCAGTTGCTCTTTAAGGAACAACCAACCTGTTTTCAAGCATATGACCTCAGTAATAAATAATAGGGATAAGAAATACAGCACTAATGAGAACTATAAGCTGCTTTGTGTCCAAATATTAGGTTTTTCAAGGTTCTTCTCGTGGTACCAGTGGCTGTTTAAGTACCAGAAAGCAGAGAGCAGTGGAAGGGGTCAAGTGTCTGACTGGAATGCAGTCAGTTTCTGCAAGGGCTAGTTCTACAACTGTTATGTTCAACTTGAACTAATAGCCACTAAATGAAGTTTGCATATGATGCACAGCTAGCAAAGGTGGTCAGTAAAGATTCCTGGGAGGAATTATTGCAGTACCTGGCTAAATTAGGTGGCTGACTAGACAGAGAGCAGATAAAGTTCAATGTGGGAAAGGGTAAGGTGATGCACCTATGGGCTAGAAACAGAAACATAGTTATTCAAGTTAATGGCATAGTATCTGATGCAGTAGAGCACAGTAAGGACTTCAGGGTTATTATAGGCTCATCCTTTAAATCCTCCAAATAACACTCAGCACAGGTCAGTGGAGTAAACTAAATACTAGGTTCCATTAATATGGGCATATACTATATCACAGAGGAAAGGAAGTAATAATACCCCTGTAAAAAGCACTGATCATACCACATATGAAGTATTGTGTTCATTTCTCAGCAGTGCTTTACAAAATGGAGATGAAGGAAACATAGAAACATAGCAAATGTTGGCAAGAAAAGACCCATGGTCCATTCAGTCCATCCTGTTATATCCTATTCTACCCTGGGGTCTATTGTTTAGTAAGGGTTTTTGTCCTTGCAAGAACAGGAAAATGTACAATGCAAAACACAAAGCTGATTAGGTGCCTAGAGAACATGTCATACAAGGAGATACTAGGGCTCCTGAGGTTCTTCCAGGTAAAAAGGAGACTGTGTGTTGCTATGATGATGGTATTCAAAATCATAAATGATTATACAAAAATAGACCAGAACAGACTGTTTAGCAGTATCCAGGTTATGAGATCAAGGTGGAACATGCACAAGGTAAGGAGTAGAGAGTTGAGAGGATTTTATGTTTACATTTCTTTCACCCGGAGATAAATACAATCAGACTGACAATTTAGACTAGGGTACAGCATACCTTTTGCACTTATAAAATTTACTAATGGCATTCTATCTGCCATTGACAAAAGAAAACTAGTGAGAGTTGTGTTTGTTGATGTCCCAAAGCCTTCAGCCTTGTTAGTTACTCAAAATTATTTAAGAGGCCAAATAGGTTTGGCCTTGATGAATCTACTGTGTACTGGTTGCAAAGTTATCTAACAGAATCCCAATGATTATGATTAAAAACAGTGGTCTGAATTCAAGAACATATACCACTGGTATTTTCAGCAGTATCTCTCCTTCCACTGGCAGTCAAACCCCATCACATGCAGGACAGAGTACCTGGCAGTGGTTCCAGATAGTGTACTACCAACCACAAGATCAGCAGTGGTAGCAGCTATGGCAACACCCAAGACCAGCAGGTTCATATGCATGCACTCAGCACCAGAGTGCTGCATACAGAAATTGCCAGTCCTGTAGTTGGGGGAAAAAATCCTACTTAACTATTGGGGAGCACATGTGCTTCCTGCAGAACCCCTCAAAACACACTCAGATGGTGAGGGGCACAGCAGTACCAGTACACACAGATGTCTATCAACAGGAAAAGGCAATTGGTAAGTGATTCATGTAGCTTTCCTGCAACAGTCATGTACCAGTGGCTATAGCACTGCTGCAGCGATGCATGATCCACCCAACAACCCAGTGCTCTGTCATGCCATACTTGGCCACATCATCAGACATGGACTGGCACAACCAGCAGATAGACACCTACCTACCACTCTTTTCACGGTCAGACTAGTGCTGCCTGCTATCATCAGAGCCAGGGGTCCTATATCCCATGGTAGGCAAAATTATATGTCTGAATTTGGTGCCCAGTAAAAATCAGCTCAGTCCGGTAAATGACGATACAATATCTTTATTCGTCACAATTCTACCAACAGAATATAACACACACACACACACACACACACACAAAATTACAAAATGGCTAACCATAAGAAAAGATATGCATGCCATGCTATTGTTGTTTACCTGAATTCAGTGAGAACAGGTACAGAGACATGATGTTGTGTTATCTTCTAAAATCCTGTTCTAACAGAGGATACTTAACTCTGCCTTATATAGACCACGTGTTTACAACTTAGCAAGAGACAGCCTGAGAAAAGAGGGGAATTGTTACATCCCTATCACTGTAGCTGCACTCTGTCCTTGCATCAGTTAATCCTTTAAACATTCCTCTCTAAACAATTTATAACTGCCTTCTCTGTTCATGTAGTTTGGCTCATAGAGACTCAAAATGGAGGACCTATACAAGATGAAAGTCTACAGCAGCCATATTGGTCTACTAATTAGGCAACAACAAGCACTTTACAAGGCAACATTCACCATATTTACATTGTGACAGTTTGCAGTGTAACATGCAGTACTATTTCAGCCATTGATTATAGTAGTATGTCTTGGATTCCTGAAGCCAGTCCAATATCTCTAAAAGACACTGGGCTGGATTCAGGATTCTAAGCCATACTGTCATAGTTCTTGGCTGAGCTAGTGCTGCCTGGCTACTGTGGGATACAGGACCCCATGCTCTGATGGTAGCAGGCAGTGCTGGCCTGACTGCAAATAGGGTAGTAGGCAGGTTCATTAATGTTCATGAGTCTATTGGCTGGCTTTGTGAGACCATGTCTGGTGACATCATTCAAGATGGAACCATGGAGCGCTAGGGTGGTGGGGGGACAATGCATTGTCACAGCAGTGCTACAGTTGCTGGTACATGGATGATGCAGAAAAGTTAAGTGAACTGTATACCACTTACCTTTTACTGTTGCCAGACATCCCTACATACCAGCACTGCTGTGCACCAGGCCACCTTGGGGTATTTCTGTGGGTTCTGCAGGGAGCACATGTACTTTCTTTTTTTTGTATATTCTTTTTACCTCCTTCTATGCGCACACGTTGTCCTCTCCTTCAAGAGGCCAATCACATGTGCTTTCTGATAGTTAAATCAGATTTTTTTCCAACCTTAGTTTCCATACCCTGGCTGCAGGGAAGGCCTTTGCTGTATGTAGCACTCCAATGCAGAACAAATGCAAATGAGCTGGGTGATCCTGGGCACTGCTATGGCTGCTGCTGCTCTTGCAGTAGGCATCACACTGTGCGGGACCGTTGCCAGGAACCTCCATCCTGCATCAGATGGCGTTTGGTCACTGACAAGGGACAGTTACTGCTGGAAAACCCAGCAGAATTTATTCATTGATTTCAGACCATTATATCACTTCCAGAGTCCTCAAGAGTCAGTCTTGTGATTCATGCTGTTTTTATTATGAATATATCACCATTAGCTTACCATGATGAAAAAATGCAAATGTGTGCTAATTATAGTATGGTGTATGTTATATGTGAGGGCAAATCTATTACTCATGTACAGGATAAAGTTCAACAGGCTTTTGCTTTTACTGACCTTTAGAACTGACTGTAACATCTTTGTACAACAGGCATGTTGATCCAATACCAGGCTATCAAACTACACAACAACTTTTATTATAGTTAATAACAGATATTACCTGAGCTAGTAAGAAGAAGGATTAACGAGGGTGAAGAAACACTTATTCATCTCTAGCTGGCTGATGACCTTCATCATGCAGGCAGCACCCTCTATGTTCTTCAGCATAGTCAGTAGGAAGTCCATGGTGTGCAGATGACCTCACAGCATTCTCCACTTCATCCTGCTGTCAGGGGCATGGGCACCAGAATTTTAGCAGAACGCTCTCCTTCTGCCATATTATCTTGTTCAGGGTCAGCCTGGAACTGTTTTAGATTTTCCAATGGGGCAAGAAGTTGTCTGCAGCTCTCCACTGCTGCTGGCACCACTAGATATGAAGTCAGTACAGTCCTTCAAGGTGAGCATAGACAAATGTCTGCTTACCATGAGAATCAAAGAGTTCCCTGCATAGTAAAATAGGTAATATATCCCTGTGAATTAGTGCATGTCTGCACAAAATACAACCCGATTATCTGAACCTCTCAGGAGACATCTAAAAGGTTTGGATGATTGGGAGTCTGAATAAACAAAATTACTGGTGCTAGTCATGTTTTACACTACTGTATTGTATCACCTTTTAATAAACAAAGCACTGAGTGACTGAATAATCTTTTAGTACATATTTTATTTTGTAAACTTCTACTTTCAAATTTTCTTCCACTTTTATTTAGCTAATGTTTGCTTGGGTTTAAAATAATCAGTCAGTAATTTTTGCTTTAGTCCATCAGACTGTTTCTTACAGTGCTCCCTTGCTGTGCTGTAATGGATGAAATGGGAGCCATAACATGAATTTGTTATAACTCCTTGTTTGTTACATTGAGGTACACTGAAAATAATGCTTGGTACTGAAGTCTGAACCACGATCCCGGTACACTCATTAGCAATACCGAGCAGTTCTATTTATCAGTCGATACAGCTTATTTAGTATTATTTAGTTTTCTTTATAGGATACTTTTTAAGATGCAATCTTTATAGATCTGTCCAAGGCATTTGATCTTGTGGACCACAACCTTCTTCTAACTAAGCTTCAAGGCATAGGTCTTGATGCCCAGGCCCTAAACTGGTTCAAGAGCTACCTAACAGGCCGCTCCCAGAGGGTCATTTGGAAGGGAGAGCTATCTGACCCTCTTCTCATCAAGGAGGGGGTGCCTCAGGACTCAATTCTTGGCCCCCTCCTGTTCTCTCTCTCTTCACAAATGACCTCAACTGTCACTGCAGGGATAGCTCAGTTGTTCAATACGCTGATGATACAGTCATCTACTGGTCCATGTCTATCCTCCAAGACCTGGGCCCTCTCTTCCAAGGGGAACGAAATACACTTGAGACCTAGCTTACATCTAACAGAATGGTCTTCAATGTAGCAAAAACAAAAGCCTTGCTGTTTGGCCCTAGATCCCTCGGCCAGGACAGAACCAATTCCTTACAACTAACTTCCCTTGCTGGAAAGAGTATAGACATTGTAGACAACATAAAATATCTTGGGCTACCTATCGACCAAGGTCTTACCTTTAAATCCCACATAGACCAGGTAACTAGGTCTATCCACGGCAAACTTGGCACCTTGTACCGGCTAAAAAAACAATTTATCCCAAAGGCAAGGTGAGCAATTGCCTCCAATGCCCTCCTTCCTACATTAACGTATGCTGCCCCTGTAACTCAGGGTATGTCAAAGTATGAGGTCGACAGACTTCAGGTCCTGTACAACAAGGTGGCGAGGTTTGCAACACTGAGTTACCCAAGAAGCCACCCCTGCGTCTCGCTGGCCCAGCTTCAGTGGCCTTCCTTTGAGGATCGTCTTCAGTACCCCCTGCTCTGCCTTGCTTACAAACTGCAGCACCGGGCTGCCCCACCTAGCCTTACAAGAATAATCATTCCTAAGTCTAACCCTCATATACTCAGGACCACCAATCAGTCCTTACTAACAATCCCGAGTCAAGACTAACATGGGAGGCAAATCCTTCGCTCACACTGCCCCAAAGCTGTGGAACACTCTCCCACCTTTAGTACAGGAAGCCCCATCACTGTTAAACTTTTGCACAAGGCTCAAGTCCCACCTGCTTAGGGCAAGCTCGTGCCATTGTCAGGGTATTGGATAGTCACCCCCGGTCCCACATCCTACACCAATTCCTCTCCTTTTTCTTGCCCAAAATTACTCCAAAAGCATGCCTCAACTCCCTCAATTGTTGCACTTATGTTCAATATATTGAAATATTGCCTTTATTATAACCTTGAATTTCATGTCTACTTTCTCTGCACCCTGTACTACCTGACTGTATTGTACTGTTTCTGTCTCCCGGGTCACCCCTGAAAAAGGGACCTTCAGGGCTCAGTGGGCCTACCCGGACATCAAAATTCAATAAATAAATAAATAAGATGTCTTTTAAGATATTTAAAATATGAGGTACTTTATAGTTTCCCAGATTCAAACCATGTCTCCTACCACCTGCGTCTCCTCCTGCTCAAGTCCTTGAATGCTTTCAGCTCATAAACATACAGCACTGTATCATAAACATATCAAGTAGCTCTGCAGTCTGCTTTTATTTATTAGCATAGCATTGTTCTCTACAAAAGACGACTGCTGCTGTTTGTCACCTAATAAGGAGGAAGCGAGTGAGTAAGGATGAGCAACTGAGGCGAGCAAGCAAGAGTGTGAACTGTAATACTGTATTTAACATCTATTACTCACTGTTGTTGTACATATTTATTTTAGGTGACAGCTTTTTCTATATTAGAGAGAGACCAGTGATGGATAAATGTACTCACAGACTACTTCAGATCAGTTGATCAGATGATCAGACCACCCACGCTTCTGAGTAGTACAGTGATGTTGTCTTGTCTCTGGAGCCAAGCGAGAGTATGCAGCTGCTGAGTTTACAGATGGTTTGGGAGGCAGAAGTAAGTAAAGGCAAACTTCTGATTTTAGCAGAAAAACTTACAATTTGAATCATGCTTTGTGGTTTGAGTCTTGTTTTGTGTTCAGGGGAACAGCTTTACGTCAGAAGCCACATGGCTCATTCGTTATACCTGACGAGAGAGCACTGTACTTGCCCATGTCTTCAGGTTTCTAATCAACATTAGATCCACTAGTGAACAGTTTGGTTGTGCTTTCATGTACTGTAAGTATTTATCAAAGTAGAAGACAGCTTCAGAGTGTGTGGGTATGGGTGACAGAGGGGGTGTTTCATCCTTTGAGTCTGAGTCAGTGTTGTTGCTGTGTTTACACCATGTTCAAGTTCAACAATTGAATTCTCACTAAGGATTTCATGCCCCTCTTCAGTGCTATCACAGCTGACCCACTCCCCCACATCTTCAGCTCTCAGTACAACCCCAGGTAATTCTGCTACTAGCATGTAGAGCTCTGAGTCTGTGCCGTCGTCACTGTCAGGTGTGCTGTCCTCCCTGCTCTCACCATTCTTCTCTGCTGGGCCTGCCTCTTCAGTGTCATCTCCAAAGCAGATGCCAGATTTTTTCCATGATTTCCATGTGGTCTATGGTTTTACATGCTGCTAGGCTTCTACAACCATGTAAATGGCATCTTTCAATATTATTCAATTTATGATTTAATTTAGGGGGACAGTCACATTCTCCTGCAAGCAGTGACTGAAGCAATCATTTCCAGTAATTATGTTTAAGAATTTCCAGGATTCCCTGATCACAAATTTATAGAGGGTATGTTGTATCTGGGGAGCAAGAACAGACACTTTATTGTCCCATTTCAAGTTTTAACTGGGGGAATCTCTGGGTGTAGAGGGGAATTGTCAAGCAGCACTATCATTTTTGTGGCAAACCTTTGGATCTGAGAAGCAGCCTGACAGAGGGTACAAAGTGTTCATAAAACCATTTTCTAAACAGAAAGACATCCGTCAGCTGTTTCTCTGGGCTGCCTGGTGGACTGGGAAGTTAAGCATGTTGACGTGCTTAAAACAGCAAGGCTTCCAAGATTTGTCAATTAAGAGAGGTTGCAATTTATGAGTTCCTGTGGCATTTGCACACCAAAGGATTGTAACCTTCACTTTTTGCTTTTTAAAATCAGGTGCATCTCGTTCACTGCCATGTGCCAGGTACTTATCAAGTAGATATCTTGGTTCCATGTAAAAATCACGATCGCAAAATTGCGATGTTGAAAACTGTGCTTCATTAATGGCGAGTGGCAGTAATGCGACCTTAAGTTATAGCGCCTTCAAATATAGCATATACGTCTTTTTAGCTAACAAATATGTAGGTTATAAACTAAATCTATTACCTCTGCAGACTAAAAACTTCCTGGTTTGCCATGTTGTCCTGGATACCTTGTTACCTGGTTACCAGTTCTTGCAGCCCCCATAATGCATTGTACATGTTACTTATTTAAAATGGAGCTTAGCATGCTCCTGGTGTCTTCAGTAAGCTCTTATCTATTTTGGGGTTACTGCAGTGCTGATATGGATTTTGAGGTGATCACCAGCGAGAAAGGTAGGCCATTAGCACTGTTTTGTGGATATGTGTTTCATAAAGACAAAGAGATGGCAGAAAAAATTTACTGGACCTGTGTTGATTCGCACAAATACAGCTGCTTAGCCCAAATCCACACAGTTGACAATCAGGTCATAAAGACAGCTAAGGAATACACAAATGTTGCAGATGCAGGGGATGTGGGTGCTAGGACAGTTATGGCCACCATAAGACACCATGCAAGAACAAGTGTATAGACAACACCTCAGGTAGTAGTGCACCAGGTACATTGGCCGGTCATTTACCAGCAGTTCCATTGATTAAACATACTGTGCAGCAAATAAGGCAGGTAGAGAGAGACTTTCCCATTACTCCAGCAACAGTGCAGGAATTGGTTATTACACCGGAGTTCAAATTAACCACTTCTGGTGATTTGTTCCTGTTTTTTGACAGTGGGAAAGAGCCTGACAGATGTCTAATATTTGCCACAGAAGCAAACCTAAAACTGTTAAAAGAGTCCAGTGATCAGATGCTAGATGTCACGTTTAAATCCTGCCCAGCTCTGTTTGAGCAACTATATACTATTCATTGTCTGAGGTCAGGATCAGTTATTACTGCTGTACAGGTATATGTCCTTATGTGTTCCCAAAAAAGCAGTTCGTATGCAAGGGTCTTCTCCAAGCTTTGCGAACAGTGCACAGCATTGTCCCCTGACACTATTATTGTACCATGCTTGGCAGAAAATTTGCTGTTTATGTTTACTCCTTATTTAGTGCTAGTCGCCTGTTTTACTTTCGTTGTAATGCACTCGCGATTGTTCACTCGCTATTAATGAAGCGCTATTATAACAGGTTACCAGACATCTCCAGAAAAGGTCACTTTCATCGGCATTGTCGACTTACTCAGCTGTCAGGTGTTCTGTCAAGATGATGTTAGTGAGCTTTCTATAAACAGACCCACCCCTTCATCAGTCGCACTGCTAGTTCTGCCCCACCACTGTACCTTAGGGGTTAGACAACAACTCACAGACGTTACCCCAGATAGTGTAATTTAGTCTATGTTTTACTTTGGATGATGTCATTCCAATACATTTCAGTATATTCTCAGAATATTAATGGACTTAATAACCCTATTAAATGCAACAAGGTACTAACTGCCATTAGAAAGCACCACCCCACTTTTATTTTATTACAAGAGACACATTGCTCTCATGAAGAACACCAGAAACTTAATGTTAAGTTTTTCTCAAATCGTAATGTGCTCCTATAAACAAGGTGAGAGAAGTGGTTCTGCTATCCTCATCCCCTGCTATACTGCATTTCAGTGTACGGGATCATATGTAGACCCTTAAGGATGACTTGCAATAGCTATGGGGTTTTATATGGGTAAAGCATGCATGTTATCTAGTCTTTATTTACCCCTTGGAACTGATACTCCCATGGTGCAGGCCTATTAAATACTGTTCTTCAACATCACAAAGAGATTTTTCTCCTAATGTGGGACTATAACCTATTTTTATTGAAAAGACTCTACAATCTCCCCAAATAGACAGCACAAAAAAGAGGCAGGGCCATTTTGAATAGAAAGTGGCTAGATTAATGCTTGGAGGGAATAACACCCTGCCCTGTGCTAATATATGCATTTCTCGAGCCCACACCAAATTTATAAAGGCATTGACCTCATGCATGTCTCAGCAGAGCATGTCAGTTTAGTGAAGGACTATGAGATTATGCCAATCTGTTTATTAGATTATGCTTCATTGTTACTGAAGTGGAACTGGGGTTTGCCCCTGAGAAACGCATTGTGACATCTCCTACCTTGGTGGTAGAACTGCATTTCTCTGTTGGTGGCAGGTACCGTTGAACACTACCATACTGTCTGTTAATAGTTTTATGGACTACTTTTATATTTGTTTATCGTTGAAGGTTTCCTACATTGTTAAAAACAAAATCAAAAGGCAAAAAGTTGGGCTGCACAGCTTACTTAGAAACTAACCACCTCACATGATAGGTGTTGATAAAAAACACACAATTTATTGATTACAGATAAAAAGGACACACAGCATATCCTCCCTGCTGACATGCCAACGTTTCACATTTCTCTTAATGCTTTTTCAAGGTGTGGCTTACTAATGCACAGGTATTACCATTTAAAACACCATCTTAAAGTCACAGCAGTTCATTTATCAGATAAACATAGTAGCCACTATACATAGAAAAATACCCCCCATATACATGCACATAAATACATATGCAGAGACATCTGAAAATGTACATGATAAGTAATAAAGCCATTACAAGACATATATAAATTCTTTTTTTTTTTTCAAAAAAGGTACTAAACTAAAAGCCTCATTTAAACCTTTAACTCCATTTGACCTGAGAGTATACTGCCACTTACTTTCCTGCTACAGTAATTTATTATTCAAGTCCCCCCTCCTGATTCCTAGATTCACTTTTTCCAGTCCTTGGAATTTAAATACATGTCCTTGTTCAATTTTCATTACATGTCCTGCTAATGCATTCGCCTTGTCTTGCTTCCCAATGCTACATAAATGTTCTGATATTCACACCTTAAACTGTCTTTTTGTTTTTCCAACATAAAAAAACTCTACAATTGCAAATTGCCACATAAACAATATTCATTGTTTTGCATTTAATAAAGTCTCTGTTTTCATATGTTCTTCCCGTACTTGGATGCAAAAAAGTCATACTTGTTTTAATATATTGACAGAAGGTGCAAGCTCCACATGTAAAAGTACCTGCTGGTAATGGTTTCAAAATACTGCTTCATTTAGGTTCCTTGTACAAACAATGTATAATTCTTTCTGCAATATTCTTGCCTCTTCTATACACCATCGGGGCACCTGCTGCAGCTCTCAGTTTGGGCTCCGTTTGTAATATATGCCAGTTTTTTACCAAAATTTCTCTCAGATTATAACTGTGGAGTAAAATCAGAAACAAAACTTAAAACATTTGTTTTATTCTCTTTATTTATATAAACTCCTGATAAAACATTTCAGTCTATCTCATCAATTGACTGTCTGGCCTCTTCAATACATTTCTGACTGTAGCCCTTTTGT
Source organism: Neoceratodus forsteri (assembly GCA_016271365.2). Lineage (NCBI taxonomy): Eukaryota > Metazoa > Chordata > Ceratodontiformes > Ceratodontidae > Neoceratodus > Neoceratodus forsteri. The sequence continues at coordinate 232,495,572 of JADMNL010000028.1, forward strand.
GTAAAGTGCTTATTTAAAATTTCCACATTCTGTTGATATTGTACTGGGTCACTTGTATTCCTTTTAAGTCGCATGTACTGGCCCTTAGGAATGTTGGCTACCAAACTTCTAGGATGGCAGCTAAAACTTATAGCAGTGTCAGTGGCTCAGCAGGTTGCACACTCGCCTCTGAGGCTGGGAGATCAGTAGGCTGTGGGTTCTATCTCCACACCAGACACTTGGGTTACTATCCCAATACTGACACTGTAGTGCAGCATGAGGGGCGTGCTTTACTCCTGAGGTGCTGTCTTTTAGATGAGACGTTAAACCGAGGTCCCATCTGCCTGTTCTGGTGGTAGTTCAGGTGGATGTTAAAGATCCAATGGCACTTCTTGAAAAGAGCAGGGGAATTTCCCCAGCTCAATGGCTAAATTTCCTCCATTCACAAAAAATACCACCAACAGCTTAATCTGGTTCAAGGTAAGCTGGCATTCATCTGTATCCCCCTTCCCTGGGTCATGCCTGAAAATAGGCAGGATTTGTCTAGTGCACTTACCCAGTCAACAAAAATGAAATAATGAATAAATAAAGTCCAGAAGTGTGTTTCTGTTTCCTTTCTTTTTTTTATTTGTATAATGTCTTTATTAAAGTTTTAAAGTTAATTGTTACAACAAACAACAGGCATGCAAAGGACATACACATACATAAACAAACAGGCAGGTGCAATATTAAAAAAGAAAAAAAAAGGATAGAAAACAAACAAAACTTCACGTACAATTCATTTTCCTGGGCTTCACAATATCATTAATCTCTAGATTAAACAACACTAACAAAATACATCAGGTAGAGAATAAGTTCTATACATAGAAGGTCCCAACCCTCTAAGCTCCTGGGCACAGTGCAGATTTCACTCCCTTCATCTGCACCATTTCCTTCACTGGGCCTAGGGAGGACAAAAATGGGGTCCAACTCTGAAGGAGGCTCTCCTCCCTCTCTTGAACAACTAGTGTGAGTCTTTCTAAGGCTAGGGTCTATGGAGTCAGAGTGCACCATTGCAGTATTGTAGGTCTGAGCTGGGAAACCCACGTGTTCTGTATGCAATTCCGGGCCAGAACAAATAATGTTCTCACTCATCTAGGGAGAAGCACCCACTCACCTCCTTCCTCCTCCTCTACTCCAAATAAACAGGCCAAGGGGTCCATTGCCAAATTCTTCCCAAGCAATTTTGCAACCTCTGACACTACGTCCCCCTAAAATGTTTTCAATATTGGGCATGTCCAAAAATAATGTACATATGTACCTCTCTCTCGACCCCACACCTACCACACATGGGGGAAATCAACGGTTGGGCCTTGTGCACTATAACTGGAGGATAATACAACTGATGCACAAATTTAAAGAAAGCCTCCTTGAATTTATTACATACCATTATACCAGAGTGCATTGGGAGTACCACCCCCCAGTTTGCCTCAGAAATAACCCTGGCCAAATCCCTTTCCCACAGTCTCTTTGTTTTCTCCATTAAGTCCAGGATCTGTTACCTCCCCTGCTTGGCTGCCTTCCCAATAAACCCCTTAGAGTTATTTTTAACCTGGTACACTATTCTCTCTGCTGGGTCTAATGTAATCCACCTGGTCTCTTCTCTCCCCAAGCTATTCACAAAAGCTCTAACTTGCCAATATCTAAATTGATATTGTCTCCAAAGCAGTAAACTGTGTTGCATTTGGGCGAAGGTGCACATCTCCCCCTGCACTAATAAATTTCCCACGTTATGAATTTCACTTTTCTCCCACTCCCAGAAGCCTCCGTCCTCCACCCCGGGAAGAAAGAAGGGGTTTCCCACAATTGGAAGTAATACTGTTTCTCCCTTATGAGCATCCTTCCACTTTTTAAGTTGGCCCCATGCCTCCAGCACCGTCCCAACCAAGGGGTTACCATTCCCTACCATTTTGAAAGCTTTAAATCCATTAGTATGAAGGTATGCTGTAAGCCTACCAGCATTGCCCTTTTGCTCCATGTTGACCCAGCTAGCAACCTTCGGTTGGTGAACCCAATCTGCAATGTACCATTGTTGTATGGCCATATAATAGTTCTCCAGATCTGGAAAATTTAATCCCCCTTACTCTTCTCCTTCTCCAGCCTTTGGAGACTAGTTTGGGGTCTTTTTCCTCACCAAAGAAAGCTAGAGAAAGCCCCCTCCACCCATTTCAAGTATTTTTTTTTGTTAGCTCCTTATAAAGCATCTGCACTTGATAGAGAATTCGAAGAAGTACATTCATTTTAATTAGATTGACTTTCCCAAGCCAGGAAATTGGGATTTGCATCCACCTTCTAAGGTCTACTTCTATCACTCTAATCAGAGGGAAAAAATTCAGACCATATAATGACCACAAAGAATTTCCTACCTTGACCCCAAGATAAGTGAAACTATATTGTACCACCTTCAACCCCCACTTCTCCTTTTCTTGCCCCAGGCCTGGAAAATGAAGCAATTAGGACTTACCCAGATTAATCTTATATCCGGAAAAATCAACGAAGTCCCTTATCAATGCAAGCAAGGGGGGCATCGACTCCTGTGGGTTTTGAACAAAGATGAGCATATCATCCACATGAAGTGCACTCTTACGTGATATCCCCATCTCTCCCTTGATCCCCTCTATACCATTGTGTTGGTGAATTGCCTCCGCTAGCGGTTCTGTTGCTAGGGCAAACAATAGAGGGGATAGTGGACATCCCTGCCTGGCACCCCTCTCAAGGTGGAACTGGTCCGACAATGCCCCATTCACCAAAATCCTGGCCCTGGGGTCAGCATACATGACACGTACCCATCCAATATATTGTTCACCCAGACCAGACCGGGACATAACCTCAAAAAGATATTCCCATTCGACTCTATCAAATGCTTTTTCTGCATCCATAGATACTATACCAACACTCTCCCCACCCCGAGATGCTTTCCACACCACAGTGAGGAAGTGGCGCATGTTTTGGTAGGATTGCCTCCCCTTAATGAACCTGGTCTGCAGGATTTCCTCCAGCCTAGTAGCCAGAACCTTTGCCAGTATTTTCACATCACAGTTGAGCAATGATATAGGCCTATAAGAGGCACATTCGAGCTCATCTTTACCCGGTTTGGGCACCAGACATAGCGTTGCCTCATACCATGTATTAGGTAAGGCCAGCTCCTCCCCTTCAATTTTCTTAAATACCTCACAAAGGACTTTTGCCAATTGTCCCCTCAACAGTTGGTAGTACTCTACCAGGAACCCATCTGGTCCACTGGCTTTACTCCTCTGTAATTTGTGTATGGCCTCTCCTACCTCCACTGGTGTAAGTGGGTGATTCAAGCATTCTCTCTGGGTAGGTGTCAAGCTGGGCAATTGAATGCTGTCCAAAACGTTCCTTATCTGTTCCTCCTTCCCCTTGTGCTCCACTTTATATAATTGGCTATAAAACATTCTAAAACATTCCTTAATCCTCTTGGCATCCATACATGTGGTCCCTGCTGTGTTTCTAATCCCTGTGACCCTAACTGGGCAATGCCCACCCTTCATAAGACATACAAGCAAAGGTCCTGGATGATTACCCCACTCAAATACCTGATGTTTACAATACATCCAGGATCTACCAGCTTCCTCTCTGAGTAGGGCATTCAGGGTCTCTCTGGTTGTTTTCAATAACTGCTCTGCCTCACCCTTTTCCCCTCCTGCCACCCTCTTCTCCAGCCCCTTCAGTTGCAGTTCTAATTACACCTTTTGTTCCCATTTCTACTTTTTAAGTCTCACCATATATTCTATGATAACACCATGCATATACACCTTCTCTGCATCCCAAAAAACTTGTCTAGTTACATCCTGGCTTGTATTTGTCTCAGTATACAGTCACCATTGCTCCTCTAAGTGCTCCCGAAACTCCTGACTTCTGATCATGTATGTGGGGAACCTCCGGGAAGGGGACCCTCCCACTCTTCTCTGTAATATACCTTGAGGATCACCATTGCATGATCAGATAGGTGCATGGGACCATGTGAATTATCCTGCACTCTCCCATATCATGTTTTAGGTAGGAAGATATAGTCTATACTCGACCATACTTTATGTGGGTTGGAGAAGAACGTATACTCTTTTGCCCCCGGATTAACTTCCCACCACCCATCCGCTAGGTCCAAATCCGCGACCCCTATCTGCCATTGTCTCATGACCTCAGATGCCTGGCCCCTGCCCGCCGAGTGATCCATTTTGGGATCCATTGTCCAGTTAAAGACCCCCCCCAACAGTAAGCCAGGGAACTGCTCCTCGGTGTGCAAATCCAGTAAGGCCATTTAGAACATTGGGTCATATACCGCCGGAGTGTATGTGCTTCCATATGTAACTTTTTCTCCGTGTAGCTCCCCTGATATGAATACACATCTGCCCTCTTTTTTTGTCTGTCACCACTTTCTTTATTTCAAGTGGAAAGGCCTTGTGTATGAGGATTGCAACCCCCCATTTGAAGGATGAGTAGGATGCTGCATAGCATCTACCCACCCAGTTTCATACTAACTTATTATGCTCCACCTCTGTCAAGTGCATTTCTTGGAGCAGTGCCACGTGTGTCCCCACCCTTTTCAGAGCAGTCAGCAGTGCTGTCCACTTTACTGGGTTTGCTATGCCCTTAACGTTCCATGAAACCACCTGGGTAGTTTGTCTGCTAGCCATTTTTCATCATGCCCTCTCATTTGATCCCCCCACCACAGAGATGTATATTGAAACATTCCCTCTTGTTCCATAGGGACCCATGGTATTGTTCACCACTTTGTACCACAGTCTGTAAAAGTACATGTACATGTAATACAAATGCTGCACCTGCAAATTGTGAAACAATAAAATTTAGAACAAGTACATATACATCAGAACATTGTGACCCTCTGACTTCCCCCCTTCCCCCACCTCCCCCCACTCCCCGTCCCTTCTCAGCCCTGTTAACTCCCGCAATTGCGTTAATCGATTCATGGTACTTCCCATTTCTTTCTCACACTTCTGTGATACCTTCCCTGTCCTTAGGTCATCCCATTTCCTACATCTTTTCATTTTGAAACTTCTCGACCCTTGTTGACACCCCCTTTTGTATTCCCCTTTAGGTTTACCATCTTCTATCCCTCTTAGATCTCCCCCCTCCTGTATTTGCCAAATATACATTCCCCCCGTTCTGCCTCCCACCTCCAGTCTAGATCGTGACACTAACTGTCTCCTGAGCAAGAGTGTCATACAAATACCCTCTTTTAACATTTCCACCCCACCACCCCACCTGACAACCGGTATCATGGTCATTATACCCCTCCCATACTTAAAATCGTGCCTGTCCATCGTGAACTAAGTGTGGCGTCTTTACTCTGCCCTCTAAAGCAGAAACGTCCCTCCCCTGACCCCATTGCATCACCCCCCATCCACCTCATCAGGTATCCCTTAAGAAAACATTTTTTTTCAAAAAGGCCATCACAGCTTAAGTCAAGGGGAGGAGAGAACCCTCCAACATATCCCCATCCGAAATCTATTTCTGCAGGTCTGGTGCACTTCTCCTAGGATCCAGCGCACTTCCCCCACTAATCTCCAGCTCTCCCTTCCCTCAGTCTATCTTCCATGTAGTTGTGCCATGTGGAAGCAGAATCAGCCCCATCCACCCCTCACCTGTTAATTCAGGGCCAATCCCCACGTCTCTACCTGCCAGCTCGACCCATCTTCCCATCAGCAGCCAGTGATCCTGGTAAGGAAACCCATCCCATCAGCAACATTTGACCTGCAGTGAGATGGGGACAGGCTGGGAGAGCAGCGAGGGTCCCACTAACACTCGTAGCCTCCTTTCTGTCAGTACAGTCTCCACCCTTTACTCCCCATCCCCCACCCATCCACAAAACCATCCCCCTCCCAGTGGAGCTCCTATCCCAGTGCACACAAATCTCACTAGGCCATATTTGCAGGACAGGGATTCCTCCAAGTCCAACCAGTCTAGGTCTTCAGCCTTCAGTCTTCTGGGTGACAATGGAGATAGGCTGCATCCTCCTTCCCCAACCAACTACACACGCAGTGCCACAAGCACGCCGAATGTCCATAAAGAGAAAGCACATAAAGGCACAAAATCCAACATGAACGGAGTCAAACAAATTCGAAAGTAATACAATAGATAAGATATTTACTCAGTCTTGCTTTCCTCAGCCCATTTTCATTTGCAGAGATTTCACATATTACTTGGCCTTCGCAACCTCCCAAAATGAAAATGTCACCCCCTCATATCAGATCTTCAACGTGGCAGAGTATGTTAAAAGATTCTCCACCTTCATGGATTGCAATTGGGCCATTATTCCATTGAACTTTTTCCGTCATTGTAGCAGCCTTGCAGAGTAGTCTTGCGACAGGAACAATCGAACCCCATCATATTCCAGACTCCCCTTTTCTCTATATGCTCGGAGTATATCCTTCCGATCCTGGAAGTTATGAAATCTCATGATAATCTGCCTAGGGGGTTGGTCAGGTGGGGGTCTAACCATCATGGCCTGGTGAGCTCTCTCCATTTTAATGTGCCCATTCTTCATTTGAAGACCTAGTAATTCCGGCAGAGTTTTTGAGCATAAGTCCAAGATATTGGCCCCCTCCTTCACCTCCGGTAACCCTCTCAGGTGCAAATTAAGATGTCAGTGATAATTTTCTTGGTAGTCAAATGCTTCTTTAAAATCTTCCCGCTCCCGATGCACCACTCGCACTTGCCCTGGTACTGCCACCAGCTCATACTCCAGGTGGGAAATTCGTTCCTCCATCTCAGACAATTTATTAGCTTGAACTGTCTGCTGCTCCAGGACCTCCTGTAATTGGAAGTCAAGCTTGCCATCTAACTTAATTAGACGTGGCTCCAGTGCTGCAATTACTTGCCCTGTTACTTCTCTACCACATGCCGCCATCACCACAGCTGACAGGGAGATCAGGCCTGAATTTTCAGCCATTGCGGTGGATGCCGCCTTCTTGCCACTCTTGTTCACCAGCCTCTGACTTTTGGATGGATTTGGGGTCAGATATTCATCCATGGTGCTCCCAGTTACCTCTCCACACACTTTCAGAAGGTAATTTGAGGTATTTATAAAATTAATGACTTTATGTTCCAGCTGTTGGAGCAGAGCGATGCAAGATGCGTCTGTCTGGTTAGCTGCTCATTAGCGCCCCCTGTTTCCTTTCTATATAAACTGGTCACTATATCCCCTGTCTCTCCTTTCTTTAACTTAAGGTTCAAAAAGTTGATTTGTTCATAATTAAACTTCAAAGTAAATTTCAAATTCTGATTGATTGATTCTAAAAAATCCACAAATTCACTTAAGACATTTTCTGGTCCATTCCATATTAACAGGATGTCATCAATAAAATGATCATAACTATGAACATATTGAAAAAAGGGGTTAAGTGCAGAAAGTACATATTGTTTCTCCCATTGGGCTAAATAAATATTTGCATAACTGAGGATGAAAGCCACCCCCCTTGCCGTCCATTTTATTTGCAAATGGTAAGTACCATCAAAAATAAACATGTTACTGTTAAATACATTACATGCCTTGTAATTGCTTTATTACTTATCATGTACATTTTTAGCTGTCTCTGCATTTGTATGTATGTGTACTGTATGTATATGGGTGGTATTTTTCTATGTATAGTGGCTACTATGTTTATCTGATAAATGAACTGCTGTGACTTTAAGACAGTGTTTTAAATGGTAATACCAGTGCATTAGTAAGCCACACCTTGAAAAAGCATTAAGAGAAACATAAAACATTGGCATGTGAGCAGGGAGGATATGCTGTGTGTCCTTTTTATCTGTTTTATCTGTAATCAATAAATTATGTGTTTTTTATCAATATCTATTGTGTGGGGTGGTTAGTTTCTAAGTAAGCTGTGCAGCCCGACTTTTTGCCTTTTGAATTTGTGATTTACATCATGGCTCCAGTGTTTCTCTGGTAGCTGCCTGTTTGGAGTGTTCCTGCATTGTTACTTGTTTGTTTAACTGCAGAATACAGATATTTTTTTTTAGCTACAGTATATGACATTTTCTACAACATCTGTATAGACTGTTGGTTTGCCAATCTGGGCAAATACATATTGAGGTTATGGTTGCTAGTTCTGCCCACTAAGCTGCTCACCACAGAATTTCAGCTATCTATATAACGTATAAAGCCAGGGGGAGAGGCCATGTATAGGAGAGGGTGCTGGGCATTGTGGGTGCCAGAGTACTCTATGAGCAAACCATAAAAGGCCCATGGCAGTATACGCCACCTCTGCATATACCAGAGCATGTGCAAAGCATCTCTGAGTCTAGAGAATTATAACCAGAAAAACACCCTACAAAGAAGCTCTGGGATATGGCACTTGGGGGGGCTGGTGACACGTTCCTGCCAGCTCTGAACAGTGCAGTTCTGCAAGGCAGCTCCTCCCCATCAAGCCATCCATGATATTACCTGAAGCCTCCAGGCTAAAGTCCTATAGAGTCCAGATTATTTGGTGTCCTGTAAATAACCCTAATGACCCTTTCCCCATAATATGTAGCATAAAACATAAACACCCTTCGTTGCCTGGGATAAGTGAATCTTGCTCCTCAAGAAGCAACAATTGTTAGTAGGACACAGAAAGTTTACATAGACACCTTAGTCAGCCGAACATGATAGGGCTAATGATACATGAAGTTTACAATAGGCTGGTGAAAGTTCAAAAAAGGATATTGCTGAGGGAGGAAAAAGTTTGTTAATTGAAAGCTGAATACAGACAAAAAAAGTTAGAAAAGGGGTGGTAGTGCTTGCTGGTAAAAGGACATTAGAAAATGTAAGTCATTGCTCACAGGGTGAAAAGTCAGTTAGTCTGGTACAGAGTGAGAATGGATCAGGCATTACCAGCTGAAAGGCGATGGGGTAATTCACAAATGTCGAGAAAGTTCACGGATCAGGCACTCTTCTAAATGATTGAATCTTGGCTTGCATGTCTTTGAGTGTTGCAGCTGACTGCTTTCCATGCTGTTTAGTTTCATTAGGGTTTAGCATCTTGGCCTTGTCAGTTGTGGAGAGCTGGGTATGCTGCGGTTTTGCTATGTGGATTCCTCTGGTCTGTAAATCCTCTATCACCTCCATGATGGTATTATACAGCACTTGCCCTTCCAGATAAAACACTCAGTTTTGCAGGGTGGTTTGTTATCGTAATTTCTGGGCTCTCAGGGCTGCTAAGACTGGACATTATTTGTTACTTTGATCTATAACCTGGGAAGGGTAGTCAAGATCAAATCAAACCCTTGTTCCATCAAAAAAAAAGGCCAAGCAGAATTTTCTGTTTCACTGTGTAACTCTGAAATTGCATTATGATAGAGTGAGGTTGTTGATTTTTTTTCTGGTGGGGGACCTAAGGCTCGATGGGCCCACTCCAGGCCAATGGCAAAATTAGATGGCAGGTCCAGCTTAGCGCAGAAGAAAGTTTCTAAAAATGTGATAATATCAGAACTCTCCACTTTTTCCCTTATAACATAAAGCAGCTGTTCTAGGAGCAAGAATGTCCCTTTAAGGCCTCATATATATATATACTCAAGGGACTGGATCTTTTGCAATGCTTCTATGGGCAGGTGGTCAGCATGGTCTATTCGAAAATCCAGCTCTGCAATGCCTGTCTGTTATTCTGAAGTAGGAGATTTATGTGAGCTCAGTCTTTGTTTCTGTGTTAAATGCACACAGTTCTGCTAAAATCAGGCCCAACTTCCATTTTTCAGGAAGAGTATCTATCGGTTGTGGGCTCAGCTGACTTGTAATATGCCACCATGTCTCATGAATCTGAGGCCTCTCTAATGGAGCCATCCAACTCCCATCCCTCAACATCCATGGGTAAATCCAGCATGGAGTTCACTTAAGTAATAATGCCTGACAGGGTGTGTGTCATACTGGGATAATGTCATGCCTCAGGTGGTTGGGCACGAGGCCGCAGGCCGAGCGTGTCCAACAACTGAGGTGTGACATTATACCAAATGACACACACCCAGGAGGGCATTATTGCTATTATACAATGGCTTGTTGTTATATATAAAATAAAAAAATAATTTTAAAGAATGTTTTTGTTAGTGTGGAAAAATATTTTTGTTTCTTAAGAGGAGATGCGACGAAAGAGGTCATCTAGCTCATCTACAGGTTCACAGTGAGGCTGAGACTAGAGCCGTGATGTTGTACTGGGATAACATCACGGGTCCAGCCCAAGACTGACCAGTCAGAGTCCAGGATTTTTTCTTGCCATTGTATAATGATCATTTCCCCATATAGTGAGGAATGCCCCTGGTGAGTAATAAGAAGTGCACTTTTGAAGTTTATCTGCAGTTTGGGCAATTTACTTGGGGATCAGAGACAGAACTCAGTTTTAGCCCTCCATACACTCTGCTGTCACTGGAAGTCACTACTACACTAATACTTCCGTATCTGAGTTTGGAAAAACAATAAAAGTGCGCTTTTTTCATTAACTTTACAGTACTTGAATGCTTTATTAATCCTCACACCTACCTGATTATCCTGGACACACTGCTTTGCCTGTATAATTACATTTTTGAAACTCAACCCACTATGAAAGTACACTATAATGGATGTTGTTGTTCACATGCACAAATGATCTTTCTCCTCATCACTAACCTTTCAGTCTCATACAAAAGGAGAGTTTGAAACAGGGGCAGCAGAAGGGTTTGAGGCGGGGTGCAGTCCAGGGTTAGTATCTGCCGACACAACTCCGGAGGCCCTTAAAATGTACAAGATGAGTGTAAGCAAGCCTTCAGTATATTGTACAAGTTACAACAGCTACTGCCCATAGTGCAATTGCAAAAATAAAGAGATAACACATTTTCTTCATCTTGTCAAAGATAAAACAAACAAAACAAAACAAGCTTTCAGTTCTTAAAAGTCCTTTATATTGAAGTTCCTTGTTTCACCTTGTTGTCTCTGGAGTAAACAAGTGAATATTAGGTAGGATGTCTATTATTTCAGCCAGTCCAAGTCAAAAACACAGATTGTTCTCTGGGATTCTCTGGTCCCACAGTTGCTTTTGCTTGTCAGTGGGTTTCCTTCTTTCATGTCCTTAGAAAAGGGGAGAGATATTAACAGAAAAAACACACACACATTAGTACAAGTTATCATTATCAGTTCCCTTTAAACAATTTTGTCTGGTGTACGTGTACCCACTTTTCCTACCAAAACCATCTTACGCCTTTCCTTTAAGATGAATGGTTCAGACAAGACTAAACAACAGTCTTTCACTTCCCACCTGTAATCATATCCATTAATAGGTAGTGGTTCTAGTTGGATCACAATCTTCCCTGAAGGAAAAGTGGTGTTAACCCCCATGTCCCTCACCCCCATGTCAGGAATCTGGCTAAAAACTAAAATGACAGGTGAAAAGTCATGAACGGTGGAGCCCACCACCTTTCCCATATCTGCCTGTGCAGTCAGCAAGATGGTGTCGACTCCTGGGTTGTCCACCAGCAAGTAGGCGATTCTCCCATAAAGTCCAGCAAACTGCTGTGACCCTTCCCACTAATGGTTAATCCCAGTTCCTGGAAGGATTCACTTTTTTCAAACAATAGTGAAACAGGTGCAGAAAGAAAGAATAGAAACAGCACATGAAAGAAGGGAGACAACAGGGAGAAACTGTGGGACCATCGGAGTGGCCAATTCCTTGGTGCCATAAGAAAAATTGACTGCACAATCAGACAGGCAAGAGACTGACAAGTGACAGAACAGGAGAGGAAACAAAAGATCCTTGTTTTTACCTCTCTCCACATAAGAAACTGGACAGAGTCCTCCCCAACCCTGTCACATTCTTCTCTGGCAGATTATGTCCTTTATTCATATTAAGTCTCGGGGGAGAACCTCAAGTTCTGTCCAGAGTAGTGACACTCTTCGCTAACCACTTGATAAATTTGTGGTATGGTCTAGCCAGCTTCCATTTGAAATCTGGTACAAGCTAAAGGTTGGAGTGGTACCAGGAGATGGATTTCAAAGGCAGGCTGATCCACATCCAGAAAGACACTGACTGCCAGTCCTACCAAAAAGCCAGCCCCAAGGCACAGTGTTTATATCATACCTTGGACCACATATGCATAATGACATGGAGGATCCCTTCTATGATGAAATTCAGGGCTACTATTCCTTTCAGTCTTTGGATATGCACACTTTAATTCTCTGTACAAAGGGTAGCTAATCAAGGTCCTTTCATAATAAAGAGAAAAGAGTACATCTTTAAACTCTCAGTTCTGAACTATTACTGTCAGAGTGAAGCTACCATCTGTATTTCTTTCCACATAACTCAACAGATATCCATTTGTTTGTGCCCTAGACTGGATTTTAGCCAGCTGCTCATTAAGATCCTCAACCTGTCCTTCATTAGTGAGGGGAGATTCAGATGGCAGTGCCATCTCCTCCACAACCCTGGGCTCACAGAGGAGAAGTGCTGCCAGCTCCCCCTCCCTTTGTGGAGCTGCGTCTGATTAACTGCCATCTGACCTTGGCAATATAACTAAGCACTAAAGTCTGACAATGTAACACTTCCTTAGTCAGTTTTAATGGGAAAGCAAGGTAAATCTGCATTGACGCATTATTACAGATGTCTTTACTCTCTAGGGAAGGAGTTTCAAGCTTAGAGGCACCTCTATCAGAAACTTGACCCCCTACTAAGTTCGAACCAATGAGGGTGGTCAGGTAGCTGCCAGGACTCTGTGCCGGTTAAGGGGTAATTGCAGTACCCTAGACCCCCTCTGATGTATTGGATAGGGGTTCAGTCACATTAGTCCACACCAGACCTTGAGGAATATCCAGTACCACATCATACCTCTGCCATAAATTCATCTGTTTCAGGATAAACCTCTCTGTACCTTCATAAATATGCACTGGATAAGAAACATGCATACCAGCCAGACTGAAGTCCCATGTACATGTAAACAAATATTTAAGCAGTAAGTCAGTGAGATTGTACAGAGTGAGTGTTAGGGGCTCTGTCTTAAAGAGCAAATGACACGTCTCGGTAGAGATGTACCAGTAATTCACTACTCTGCCTACAGTACCTCCCAGTACAGAGATTACTGGAAATGGAGGTACTGTAAGGCAGTATTTTACTGTTCCATTTGCAGTGGAGTGCAATGCACATTCCCGCCACAGCCACGGGTCCCCTTCCTGATCCAATCCTGAGGATGACATCAGGCTGGGATGGGGACCTGGAGAAATTCCATTTCGCCATCAACAGTGCTGCAGAACTGGCATTTCGCCAGCGAAATTGCTGTGAAATGCCAATTCCGCAGCACTGTTGCTGGCAAAATGGAATTTTGCCAGGTCCCCATCCCAACCTGAAATCATCCTCAGGATTGGATCGGGAAGGGGACCTGAGGCTGTGGTGGGGGCACGCATTGTGCTCCGCCACATCTGTACAGTAAAATACTGCTTTACAGTACCTCCGTTTGCAATACTGTCTGTACTGGGAGGCACTGTAGGCAGGGTAGGGCACAATTTGCATGTCTCTACCAAGACTTGTCAGTTGGTCTTTAAGGCAGAGGTTATCATTTGGTAGCATCTGTCTGAATTAATTTAGTATATACTGGGAGGCAAGTGTCATTTCTGCCTCAATATCTACCAGAACATTCTCTTTACATACAGTCTGACTTTCTTTCCCTGACTGACCAGTGTCCCAAAAGCAAACAGTTGGGTTTAGTTGGAGCAGCTTATCATCCTTTCCTTTCCAGTATGCCTATGTAGTTTGAGTCCTGTGCTTCTACGTGCATTTTAATTTCGTCTGTGTGTTGGTGAATGCTGAACTAAGATATTTAACAGTAAATGATTTTGCTACTGAGCTGCATCTGTAAGAGATACTGCCATTTGAGTTATGCATTTCCTAATTCTGTTGCTTCAGGATCTTCACCTCTTTCTTAGCTTTGTATATTCATTCTGCTGTTTCACTGAAGTTTTATAATTATGAGACAGGCTTGAATTAAACACTGTTAATTTGTCATTTTCTCTCTGATGATCCCTATTTTTTTCCATTTCTTTCTAGGAATTTTTTTTTATTATCCCTCAGCGAGATTTTCAAATGTTAAATTTTATTATTCATAGATAGGTGGGCCATATATAGTCCTTGCATAACCAATTCCCTTTTTATCATTGTTTTTTCTTTTCCATCTATCACTATTTTTCTAAACAATTCTACAACATTAAACTAAGGTGTCACGTCCTGCGCAAAATCATGCACCCCATGGTTAACTACATAGTCTACAAATTTATTTAGTTCTGTATGGGCTGACAGTTTCGACTAATATTCTACCATACATCCTTCCTCAGTTTTACCGGTGTTCCCAAAGTTTCTCTAATATACATGTCAACTTTCCTGTAAGTTTACAATGAGTCACCCTGAATTATTCTATGTCAAGGAGGTTACAGTCCCTACCTTGACATCATTAATCCTATATGGAATCAAGCTCACCTATCCTATATCCCTTTACAATCCCTACCTTATCATCATTTATCCTTTGCAGGATCATGCTCACCTATCCTATATACCTTATGTATAGTGACCGTCCCAACTGGTACCAAACCTACATGTCCAATCTAAGGTGCGAGTTTGTTGCCTTGTTGATTTTACATTAGTAAGAATATGTAAGGATTCGGCCCAGGCCAAGTGATGTCTATTCTCCAGAACTTTTATTAAGACATATCAATAAAAGGACATACAAAACAAAAAGACATACCAAGGGCAGAAATCTTCAAAACGTTCATATGAGGTTCTGTGCATTTCTATCTTCCTGTGCACTGCTAGCCCATATACATTTTCTGGAACTCTCCGTAAACAAATATTGAGGCAGGTATTTATATTATTTTCCCCTAAGTAAGCTTATTCTCATCAAAAACTGTCAGGGTCACAGCTGTAGGTGCCTTCATTGCTGAATGGACTGGTACATTTCACAAACTATAACGTAAGGACTTATTCAACAATTAAACAATAGTTAATTTCATGCTAAGTGGTAAAAGGTATGCAGATGTTCACATATCTCGGTAAAAAAGTAACTCCCTTACTTTCTCAGACCTAAATTCTAATTAAATTCACTTCATTCAGGAAGAAGACTGTCTCGCTGTCTATGGGTGTGAAGGCTACTGATTACATCACTCTACTTGGAAATGTCCTTCATGCAAGGACTACATTGTTTTTACAAAGTTTCTCATAGTAGCCTTAGTCACAAGCAGTACATTTATAAAAAAGATATGCAGCACATACAAAATGGAGGAGAGATACAACATGAAAGACTCTTAACAGCCATATTGGTTTGCAGTCTGTATGTGAAATTCACAAAATATGACTCAAATGTGTAACAACCACCATACCTCTCAACTGTCCCTGATTTTCAGGAACATCCCTGCTTTTGCCTCAAACTTTTACTCTGTTCCTCCTAAAAATTGTGTTTCCGTGATCAAACAGTGGGGTTGTAAGCACAAAATAATGTCAAACATTATAGTTATGGACTTGTTTTTCCTTAGAAAATACATTTTACACTTAGCCTCTTATTCTACCGGCTTCCTAAGTGGATAACATCAATTTTTAAGATGTGTCCCTGATTTTGGTCCTTTGTCTCCGATTTTGTTGTCTTGTCCTTGATTTATTAGGCAGGAGATTGGGAGGTATGACAACCACCTCCCTCCTTCTGCTGGTGATACCCCTCCCTATGTATCCCAACATCCCACTGGCCCTACCCACTGCCTTGTTGCACTGCCACACCACAGTGAGATCATCAGGTATGATTACTCCCAGGTCCCTTTCCTGTTTGGTGACCATCAATACCTCTTCTCCCATATCATACTCTGCCTCTGGGTTTTTGTACCCCAGCATGCATGATTTTGCACTTTTTTATATTGAAGCTCAGCTGCTATGCCCTTGACCACTCCTCAAGATTTCTCAGGTCTCTGGACATTCTTTCCACCCCCTCTGGAGTGTCCACCTTATTCCATATTTTGGTGACATCCACAAAGAAGCAGACCTTCCCTTCCAGCTCATCTGCAGTGTCTCTTATAAAGACATTAAAGTGGACTTCACCCAGTACTGAGCCCTGTGGCACCCCACATGCCTAGCTGCCTTATGAGCCTCCCATGTGGAATGGTATCAAAAAGCTTTACTGAAATCTAAGTAGGCCACATCCACCACCCCACCCTTATCTATTTCCCTGGTCAGCCAGTCAAATAAATCTATTAGATTTGCCTTACATGACCTCTCGTCCCATGAATCCATGTTGCATTGGGTCTTGTAACCCTCTTGATTCAAGATACTCCACAATGCTTTCTTTTAGAAATAACTCTGTTCACGTCCCACCACTAATGACAGGCTGACTGGCCTAAAGTTGCTAGCCTCCTCGCTGCTACTGCTTTTGTGAAGCATGACTATGTCTGCCCTCCTTCAGTCCTTTGGAACCACTCCTGTTTCCAGTGAATTGTTAAAAAGGATTATCAGAGTTTCAGCCAGTAATACCATGAACACCTTTAGCATCCTTGGGTGTACCCCATCTGGCAGTATTACTTTGTCACTTTCAGATTTGCAAGTCCATTCAGGATTCTTTCCTCTGTAAAAGGACTTGTGTCTGCTTCCCCGTCCGCAGTGCCCCTGTTGTTTTTATGTGGCCCGTCCACTTCACCTTCCTCTGTAAAGTTTGAACAGACGTATTTGCTTAGGATTTCTACTTTTTCCTGACCCTCTCAGCACAGATCATACCTGCCCTTCTTAACCTCACAATCCCTTCCTAGTCTTTCTCCTTTCACAGTTTCATGTGATATCGGTGACTAAACAATGGTGAATGTCAAAACGGTGAAAACAAAATAGCAACTACAACATAAGTGACTGTATATTTCAGCGACTACCATATACGGTGAAATTTGCACTACCGTATGCCTTCTGTACACACTGCAGCATCACCAACAGTGTGTACCCTCACACAGTACTTCAAATGATGGGATTCAACACATCGCCAGTATATCTTCTCCAGTCGCTCCTTATCCTGCTGATAGAGGAACCCCCCATACACCGGTCACCGTTTCAGTAGTTGCCATTATTTGTTCGCCATTATTGAGTTGCTGTATTTTAGTCACCGTTATCACATGCTACCCCTTTCACTTACGTACCTACAAAAATGTTGTTTCCCTTCATTACCCCTTGGAGCAGTTTTTCTTCAGTTTGTGCCTTCGCATTCATCATCAGTTTCCCTGCCTCCCTCTGCTACTCCAGATAAGTCTCCCTGTTCTCTTCCCTCTGCATTTCTTTATACCACCTGAACGTTACCCTTATGGCCTTTACCTTTTAAGCCACTTTCTGCGAGAACCATAGTGGTCTCTTTTTCCTCTTGTTTCTGCTCACTTCCTTTGCACAGAGGTGTGTTGACTTCACTATGCATTTCCTTTGCTTAGCCCACTGTTCCTCCATCCCACCCAGGTCATCATCCCTGGTAGGTCATCTCGGAGGCGTCACCTATTTT
Organism: Neoceratodus forsteri; assembly: GCA_016271365.2. Taxonomy (NCBI): domain Eukaryota; kingdom Metazoa; phylum Chordata; order Ceratodontiformes; family Ceratodontidae; genus Neoceratodus; species Neoceratodus forsteri. The sequence continues at coordinate 232,513,065 of JADMNL010000028.1, forward strand.
TTTTTTTAATCTACCCTCTTGAACTTCGGTACACTCATCCTTGTAAGGTTTGCTTGCACCGCCATCCTTATGCTGAACCACACTCTAGGGTGATCACTAGTCCACAGGTGGCCTCCCACCTTGACATCTGCAATACTGTCCCTGTTAGTGAGCACCAGGTATAATAATGCCCCATCATGAGTGGGCTCCCTGACTAGTTCCTGAGCAATATGTGTTGGTGTCATCCAGCAGGGAGTCCAGGATGTCCCTGTTTTGAGCTGAAGCTGCAGGTGGGAGGCTGTAGTTTACATCTGGCTGATTGAAGTCCCCCACCAACAGTATTTCCACATTTTCTGCCATTGTGCCAATGACTTCCACCACTGCCTTATCTAAATTCTCTCTGTTTTAGAGGTCTGTAGATCACACCAGTGCAAATAGTGGCTCTGTTTCCCATTTCTAGGGTGATCCACAGTACCTCCAGCCCTTCATTCCTCCAGATTCCCCATGCCTCTGTTGCTTTGATAGCCCCCTTACATGCAGCACCACCCCTCATCCCTTCCTTCTAATCCTGTCATTCCTGAACTGAGCATAGCCTGGAATGGCCATGCCCCAGTTGTGGTTTCCTGTGCACCACAACTCAGTAATAGCCATGTTATCCAGGTCTACCTCCACCATGATGGTCTCTGGGTCTGGAAGTTTATTTCTTAGGCTTCTTGCATTTGCACACATGGTCTTCCCCATTGTGTTTCCGCTGTACCTGCTACCTCATTTCCTTTTCTTCCCTGCCTCCCCCACTTCTCTTTTTACAGCTCATGTTACCATCCTCTTTCATTTCAACCATACTGCTTTTTTCTTTATTTTGCACCCTAGGGATTTACCTCTCCTTGAGCTCTCTGCCTCAGTCTGCGGGAGGGGGCAGTTTAGGCCTCCCTGATTTCTGCTGCCAGCCCCTCAGCTAGTTTAACTGTTCATTAAAGAAACATTTTATTCATCCACTGAGGACTGCGAGTCCCTTCCCAGATTAATGCAGGCCATCACCCCTGTATATGGCCCTTATCCCTCCAAGTTGACCCCATCCCCAATGTGTCTGATCCCCTTCTGTCTGCACCATTCCTTCAACCATGAATTGAAGTTCATGGTACAGAGATCCCTATCCTCACCCTGCTGTAGACAGGCAGCACCTCACCAAAAGCCACTGAGCATGCTACATGCCTAAGACCCCTCACCAGCTCTAGAAAATCCCCCTGCACAATCCCAGCCCTGTCCCTAGCCAGGTCATTTGTCCCAAGGTGGACAATGACATCCAGCTCCCCCTCCTGCCTGGCTGCCCTATTGATCCTTAGGTTCTGTTTTCCATTTCTCCAAGTGGAGGCATCAAGTAAGGATATCATCTCCCTCTTTTTCTCCCTCCCTCCATTTCTGTTCCCAAATCTATCCCTCGATGATCGAGTCCCCCACCAAATGTTGCTTCCTCCTCTGCTGGGGTCCTCTCCCTCCTGCCTTGGGGCATCTTCTTGGGAGGATCCCTACATCCTTCCTGGCTACTACCATGGGTGTCTCCTCCCAGCAGTCTCATCTCACCAGAGCAGTGAATGAGTTTCCCAGTGGCACCAGCTGAAGAATGTGCACTCAGCCTACCATCCTCACTTTCCTGGAGCCCACCACAGTCCAGCTAGCTCTCTTCCTTAGCATCCCCTAGGAAAATGGTAGTGGACTCAGTGGCCTCTGGGTTGGGGAAGAGGTCCCCCAAATACTAGCCAACTTGAGCTGGAGTCTACAGACCACTCCCTCAGCCAGAGAGGAGCATGCATATGAGGCAGCACCTCATTCTCCAAAAGATCTCTCTGAAAATTGGTGCTCCACAGTCACTGAACTTCACCACTCCCAACATCTGCATTTCTACCCCCACTATGTTAACTGAAAGAACTTGTACCCTTATCCCAGAAGGGTTGTTTCTAATGTCCCTCTTTTTGTTTTGCTTTCCTTAACCCCTTTATTACTTGACCCTAGATAGCATGTTTTGAGTTTTCCCTTTTTGCTTCTTTTATTCTCCTTTACTGTTAACCTAGATAGGGTATTATGTCTATTCCTTCACTATAGGTGCTTTTTGTTTGCTCATTTTGAGTTGCCTTTTCTCCTTTGTATGCTTACCCTCGATTGGGTATTTCCTCCCTTCCCACATAACAAGTATTATCTGCTTGTATGAACTGGCTTCCCTCTGCTGTTACCCCCTCACCTTCTTCCAGTAATCCCTTACGCAAGCAGTATCAAGCAAACAGGTACTTTACCTTACCTTAGTGGACCAGAAGAGTTCCTGCTGTGGACTGCAGACACCTGCTGATGCCTAAGACACCAATCTTGTTCTACTCCTGCTCTGTTCCATTCACACTCTGCAACACAAACGTGAATGGGACACACGAGGAGTGGTTTCTTTTATAGTTCCTTATGTCACTTCCTGCTAACTGGCAACTGGTCCATGAACATCACAGGACCCCCTCCTGCTGCCAGATGTGCTCCATACTTTACCTTACCTCAGTGGACTGGCAGAGTTCCCTGCATGCCTGCTGTCAACTGCAGACACCTACTGCTGCCAAAGACACCAATCTTGTTCCACTCTTGCTCTGTTCTACTCACACTATGCAACATGAGCATGAAGGAGACACATTGCAGGTAGTTTCTTTTGTAGTTCCCTTGTCACTTTCTGCTGGCTGGTGATTGCTCTGTGAGGATCATATGACCTCCCTCCTGCTGCCAGCTGTCCTCCAACTCTGACCTCCACCTGGAACTTAAAGAACCTGGAGAGAGCTGAAAAACTACATCAGAAATGCAGGTTGGAGTTTACACTGTATTTTATTTAATCATTAATAATTGAATGTATTGATGGCAACACCATGGAAAATGTTATATACTATAAATACTTGGGTATGTATTTGGACTCAAATTTAACATTTGACGTGCACATTTATTTTTATTTATTTATTTAAAAGTTAATAACTGGGAAAGCAAACAGTTGGGGTACATTTCCAGGTGTGACCCAGGGAAATGGGGTACAGGAGAATAAATAAAAATCACATCACATAAGCAGCTGAAGACAGTAGAGACCTCACTATAACAGAAAGCAGTAACGAGGACTAATGCAATACTAATATACTAAGTTTGACCAGTATACAATTAGGATCTAAGCATGGGTGAATCATTACAGCTATACAGTTATGTACAAAGCAGCTAGACTGGAGATAAACAGCTTCAGAATTATGCTCAAGGGGGAGGGGGAGGCACATGCAGGGTGGGGAGGGATTAGTTTTATTTGCTGGTTGAGGGATGGGAATGAGGGGGAGTCTTGAAGGCTAGGGGGTAGTTCATTCAAGAGGTGGGGAAATGGGATAAGAAGGCAGAGAGGCCTGAAGAGGACCAGCTGTGAGGGATGGAGAAGGTGCGGAGGTGAAAGGAGTGCAGGAAGTAAGAAGGTAATGGGGCTGGAATGAAGGTGGAGGTGAGGCAAAGAGAAAGGAGGTTGAACCAGACCAATTACCAAGATTATAAACAGTAAACTATGTGTGCTTTATCTAATTAAATCTTGCTTAAAGCAGCAGTACTGTATTTCTTTGCAGACAAAAATGTAATCTTAAAATTTCTTACTAGCATTGTAGTTCTGAAACAAACAATCATTTATCAATTTTTTCTTTTCATCATATTTCATTCCTGAACTTAGATATAGAGTTTTGAAGTTTTAAAGTAATTGCTCACTGACCACACCCAAAATTAATACATTTAAACAATTTTGTGTGGTGCTGTGCTGTTTACTATCAAAAATGTGTGCTAGCATCCTTTTAATACATCCCCAGTATTAATCTAGAATGTGAGGCCAAAAAGTAACCTAGAGGAAAGGACTGTTGAAAAGTGCCAGTGGTGGCTATATTTAATGACTTGAGTCATTAATTATAACATTAGTAATAAAGGCTGTGTTAAAAAGATCAGAGAGAGAGAGAGATAAAAATATACTGTTGAGTGATCTAATTATGTAAAAAATACATGATTACTGTAAAACTATATGATGAATTTTTTGCCGACTAACAAATACGGCTGCTTTAACAAAACTACTCTAGAAAAATGATTGCCACTCATGTACTATTCCATATCTGAAGCATGGAAATATCCCGTCACAAAGCATTGTTAAACATGAAGTGACCAGGCTTGACAAAGATTGTTATTACTACAGTATATGTAAGTTTGCTTTATAATGTCCATGGAGTACACACTGTTTTGAAATAAACACTAGGATGAACATCTTGCCACAAGTGGTTAAATGCTCTACTGTGATGTTATTAAACATAATTACCTAGGACCTTCCTGAAGCTGTAACTAAGTTACTGGACCAGTGAATATCCCATATTCTTTAAGAGTGCAGACTCTCTTGACTTTCCAGCTCTCCACTGTAAAGACTGGATAAGTGCAAATATTTTTTTTTCAATACACAACTTTGCTCTAGAATCCAAAGGACTCACATTCAAGAATTCTGACTTAGGTGAAGGTTTTTAAATGTGAACTGAAGGCACCCATTGCTCATGGACAACAATGTAATTATCTAATAATTGTAATGTTTATCTGTTAATGTATAAGTTTTATCTTATGCTGCCTCATCTATGTGCTGCCTTGCTGTTCTTGCCTTGGGACATAACTGGAAACAGGACTGTTGCCTCATTGTACTATTTTAGTAGCCAATAAATAAAATACAGCAATAGTGGAGGTGGTGAGCGCAGACAGTGTTCCAAGTGCCAAGACTGGGCTTGATAGATGACTGAAGAAAAAGAACATTTCAGATATTTATCTTCTGCAGTTTTTGCAGGTAAAGCCTGTGACAGCAATAAAGACATGTGGTTACTAAACAGAAATGAATACATGTATGATTTTTGTGATGTGAAAGTAGTACTTCATGAATGAACTATGATTATAAAAAAAATAGGAAGTCCTGGGAATTTATTTATTCAGTCTAAGTGTGAACCAAAATTCTAAACACTTTGAGAAAGTGCTTTTTTTTGTTTGTTTGTTTTAAATATGTTATGCAATAATTATTTATTGATCATAAAGTATTGATAAAAAAATATTAATAATTGAAAACTGTACAACACATACTCTTGTATGACATTGCCCTCTTTCCAAGCTTTCATTATAAAAAATACATTTTAGCACTAGTGGTTCCTAAGTTAGTTATTTCTAAAGATACTTTATTTGAAAAATGTTAACATGCAAATGTTAGAGCTAGAAATATATATAAACAAACATTTAAAGTGAGCAAGAATTTAAAGCAGCAATGCAACAATTTTTAAGCTAGTTTTAGCTACAAGTAATAAAAACATTAGCGTGCCTGTCAAATCTACTTTTCTAGATAACTCCTATGCTCCACACCAAAAGTTTTTTTTTTATTTACCTCATCCTACCCCCTGCTAGGCCTGCAGTGTTATTTCTAAGGAAAATATGGTGGCTATCTGTTTTCTTGAGAAAAAAATGAATTAAAACATTCATAAAATACCTAACTTTTGGTGGAACTAGAAATGTTACCACCAAATAAAATTGGAAGATGCCTGGAATTTTTTATAGTGAAAAAATATATGGTCAAATTTTTACCAAATTTCATTTGCACTGCTGCCTTAAATTAACAGTAATTAAACAAAGGTATTGATATAACTATTTTATAAGGTGCACAAACGATAACCTTTCATTTAAAAACAAGTATGTATCAACAGTAGTGCTATCCATTTCAAAGTTAACCTACTCTAAAGGTAATTTCTTTAAAAAGTTTAACTTTGGAACCATCAGGGTTAAAAATACATAACAATATCAATATAAATCTGCTACTATGTGCCCAAATTCCAAGCTTGATTGTAAGAAAATAAGATTTTCTAGCCCTGACAGTTTCAGAGTCAAAATGTTTCAAAGGTAATTTCTTTGAAAAAAGCTAATGTTGGAGCTATTAGGGTTAAAAGATTATTATTATGTTTTATAAATGAATGTTTGGAGCCATGTTGAAGGGTGGAAGATTCAGGAGGGAAATGAGGAGGCATTGTTTTATGAAAAGGGTGGTAGTGAGGTGGAACATGCTGCCAGAGGAGGTGATATCATTGAAATCTGTGGCCAGTTTTAAGAGGGGGTGGGACAGGGTGAAAGGTAAGGTCAAAACCAGGGGAAGCTGTGGAGGGGAACTTGGCAGATGGATGGGCAAGGGGGGGGGCAGCCGCAGTAGATTAGACTGGGAGCTGCGAACCCGAGCAGACTTGAGAGACCATATGGCCTGTATCTGCTGGCATTTTCATGGGTTCATATATTCATATGTTGGCATGAAACAGATTAGAATTACCAATATTTTAAATCTCATCAATGCAGCTTAACATTTTTAATACTATCAATAATATTTTAAAATATCAATAAATCAAAACTTTATCAATGTCATTTATCTACATACAATATGTTACCATGATGTGCAAGTTTTCATTTAAAAACAAATACATTTCTAGCCCAAATATTTTCAAGGATAATCCATTCTAAGAACATTTTGTTTTAAAGAAAAGGTGAATTTTTGATCCTTTTTGGCTAGAAACTTATTTTGTTTTTAAATAACAGCTTGGAGCCATCATGATTTTGTCCTGTTGCTACATTTGTTATGGGTCAATGCACTTTGATACATATCAATTAAGCAATAAGGCATGATAGGGTGTGTGTTATGATGTAATAATGTCACTCCTGGGCTGGGCTGAAGCACGAGGCAAAGTCGAGTGCTTCCACCATCCTAGGAGTGACGTTATTACACAATAACACACACCCTGAAGTGCCATATTGCTATTACATAATGGCTTGTTGTGATAGAAAATAAAAAAAAAATTAAAAAAATGTTTTTATCAGATTTTTAGTGAGGCAGTATATCTTTATTTCCTAAGAGAAGAGGAAAAAAGCTAAGGCTAAATCAGTGGCAAGAGCAAAAAAGTTAATGCTAAATCAATGACAGTGATGTTATTGTGTAATAACATCACTGTCTCAGGCACCCACTGACCAATCAGAATACAGAAAATTTCCTTGCCATTGTATAATATACATCAGTACACATTGAACCACAACATTATGATTACAAGTATTCATTGAAACAACAATAAAACAAAAATAGTGACAGTGATAGATCAGTATAATAGGAACTGGCACAGACGCACTGAAGATATATAAGCAATTGACACTGTACAATGTTCAATTTATAGTTTACAGTATACCATTAAGTACAGCCCAATCAAATGAGTAACTGCAAGGTCTACTCAGGAAACAGGAGAAAAGTGGACAATGGTTCCAGCAAAATGTTTGCAAATAAAACAGCTATATAATTTGAAACCAGTGAGAAGCAGCAATTTCTGAGAATGGGCAGAGGAGGTAGTAAGAGAAAAGATGTCTAGGCACTGGCAGAGAGTTAAGTACGGCAACATGCATGAATGGTGTAGGTAAGGAGAAGGGACTTCAAAGAAATTGGAGAGGAGATAGCATGGATATAGGCGGTGGGAGGATTAGAGTAGAGTAGAGGGAGCCTGTAGAAGAAAGCAGACTGATTGGCATATGATTTAGCAAGAGCAATGGAAAAGGAGTGCGAGTCAGCACAGTGAAGGGAATGGGGGGGTGTATGAGAGCAAGAAAGGAGGGAGGAGAGATGTGAGAGGAGTAGGCAAAACTAGAACATTGCATTAAGGGAGGTGAAGTAAGAGAGGTGTCAGCATTCAAGGGATGGAAAGAAGGAGGAGGAGGAGTACAGGAAGTAGTGTTGCATATGGGGTGGACAGTCCAGAGTAAAGTGAGAGAAGGAGAGGGTACAGGAACCAGTCTGGCAAGGGTGGATTTAGGGCACCACTGTAAATGACATCACTGAAATCAAAAGTTGAGAGGATCATTTAAGAGATAATTTCATGCCTGGGTCGGGGAAGGATATAGGCTTTTTTTTCTCTAGTGAGACCCCATTTTAAGAAGGAGCTTGGAGTGGATGGTGTCGATGTTGACAGAGAAATCAATGTTACTATCAAACCATACCCCTACAGTAGGTATTTTAAGGAGAGGACTGCTTCTATTTTGGAGCCATCAGGGGTTCAAAAGATAGGGGAAGGAATAGGATACTGAGATAAACTGATGTAGTGACACATGTACGTTGTATCAAGTGACTCATCTGTATGAATTTAATTCCGTAGCTATGCTACCTCAAACTTTGCTTGGTCCTTTGCCAAAAATGTGAAAGTGGCAATTCCCTAATTAGTTAACATAAAGTATGTGGAAGATATTAATGCTATTCCATCAAATGAGAGCCACACCTGGTTTCTAGATTACAGTATTGTTAGCATAACAGGAGGAAAATGCAATGGACCACACATGCTTACTTCTTATGACACCTATATACCTACATGCCTATTTTGGCGCAGTATGTGAATTGTGCTTACTTACAGCTTGTAAATACAAATCTCAGTTGGAAAACAACTTTTTAAGGAATGTTTGTTTCACTGTAAATGGGTCTTTAAAAAAAGGGTTCATGAAGCCCTTTCAGTGCAATATCCTTAAAGTCTATGTCTCCATACCAAACACACACACACACACAAAATCATAGCCAACATTCCTCTCTTCCTCTCATGCTTTTTAACCAGTGCTGCCCTGAGTGTCCAAACCTGTGTTTTTCTCCCAGCCACAACTAGTATTTAACACCAATTGTCACAACCATGCTCACCTTCTATGTGTCACAAATTAAACTTTCTCCTCACCCCAAGCACTGCAAATAGCACTACAACCTGAGCAACATGAGAGATAGGCCCATCCCTGTTACCAAGTGTTGGATGCAGCCAGACTACATCCAGTGAAATGAGGACCCATGTACACTTAAAAATTACCTTTTGTCATAAAACATTATCCTGAAGTGGCTCTATGACCACTGGGTCATGGGTGCCTTGTATGTGCAGTTGCATATAAAGGCTACCGTGATATGAATTTGTATAACTAAAAATGTTGGTCTAGTGGTCACACGACCACTAAACATCAAGCAGATTTTTTTACATCTTGCGAGCAGCCCTCTCCTCTACAGCACATGGACACCCATATCTGTTTTTACCACATGTTGTGCATGAACATCAGGATGCAAAATATGAATTACTGCTCTGCATGTAAGATGTTTGCAGAGGGGATCAGCTTATAGATTTTATTTGTGACAAATACACTTTAATAGGGGTACTTCAAAAATAAATTGAAATGCTACATAAACGGATGCAGCTACAAAATGAAATAACTGAGTTAGAACAATTCATAGACACAGCTGTAGAACACGCAGATATAGGCACCATAGTACTACTAGAAAATGATGGGGAAAAATAAACCCAGAAGAGGTGGGATTAAAACAAAACATCACTACAGGGGTAGATAGACATAATGACGGCATGGAGGATTGGTGCGTGGTTCAACGAGGGTTTAAGCAGAGAAGAATGAATACTGGAGGAGCAGGCAACATACATTGTGGCAGAAATGCATTCTGCCAGTCTGACAACCCCTATCTTCTTCTTTTTTCTACTGACATCTGTTGCACAACAGCATCTTCCTATAATATACTTTACTTTTTTCCACCCCTGGCGTGGGTTGGCCACCTATGTCAGTCTTTTCTATCTCTCACTAAACTTTTTCCCTACTACTTTTATTTCCAATTTCCATATTTCTATCCCTCACCAAGAACTCCCAAAAATAATGCACCAGGCTAAGGCCAGCTGGCAGGAATGAAATAAGGTGCATTTATGGCATTTAATGCCAAAATATACTGTATAAAGTGCCTTTAAGTATATAAGATGCTGGTTACATAAAGTGCATAGAGTGCATTTTGTGTCATATTATGAGTTTAAAGTGCTGCAGTGCTTAATTAAATTAATGCTTATGCCATTTTTATGTATATGGTGCAGGAATGTTTAGAAATTTTAAAAATGGCAGTTAAATGCAAATGAAGCGGCATTATGCTTATGTTGTTTGAACTGTTTTGCTGCCACTCTGTTGTTATGTAGAATGTTATGCCAAAGAAATCCTGCATCAAAGCAGGAACTGTTTGAACCGAGTGGCAAATTTTACTTTTACTTTTGCTGCTGCTTGGTATTTATGTAAATAATTACTGATGCCCCTGTATTATTAGAACTCCTGGCTGCTGGGTTTATGTGATAATGGCGAATGCCTAAAGGCAATTACCGCTTTCACTCAGTTAGAGTGTCAAAAACATTTTCGGCACTCTGACAACCCCGGCGCCTCAGGACAACAGTACCAGGACACTATTTTACTGCTTTGGGGGGCTGCACCCCCCTCGCACCCCCTACTTATGGATTCTCAGCTACAGGGGGGTGCATGTTGGGGGCGGTGAATGCAGGAAAAAAAAAGGTTTGGGCCAGGTGCAATAAAATTTCACCAGCGCCTAGACTGGAACCTGGTACCTCTCCCACCACATCCACTCACCAACCCCTGATGCCACGATGCAGCTCGGCCAGCCACTGCAGTGCCACCCCATACAGCCTCTCCACCCCATTCCAACCCATGCTCACTGTGCTTACTCCCACCCCTTCCTGTGCGCATAAGCATAGTGACATCCTGTCGCCCAATTCGCCCATAGCCTCATCCAGTCACCCTACCCTTCCCATCGCTGTGATGGATCGCACCAGGAAGGAGTTGCCATAATGGACAGTGCCCTTCCTCATGCGCCCACCTCATGGGTTACCTCGGCTGCTGGCTTTGTATAAAACATTCTGTAGAATGGTGCCAGCTAGCCGTGGAGGAGTCCATAGCATGTGTACAGCCAGTCTAGGCTGCTAGAGAGACAGGCTTACCAAATACATACAGATCCCCAAAACAGAGCAGCTAGACAATGATTTTATAGCAGCCTGCTGCTCTGCTACAACATAGAAAACAAATGATTTAAAGGGCCAGGAACATCTCTATGTATGGAAATGCTTTACAGAGAAAGTAGCCCTCAGAGTAAGGAGAGGGCTGCAAGAGAAGCTAAAAGCAATAAAGAAATTAAACAAATTAAAGAATAAAGAGACACTGCAGGTCTCTAAAGGAGCCCCATTATGTATAGAGCCTTAAGATATAAATTAAAGGGCTAGTGTGCTTGCTATAATGATACAGCACATGTATAAATACAATAAATGTTTGCACTGTTTGCTTATATAGAAAATAAGGGACTTTCAATAAGTAAAACCTCAGGAAGGGGATTTCCTATAGAGGAACTTCCCATAAGTAAAACCTCATTATGTAAGAGGGGAGGAGTTTCCCTATTTAGGGACCATTCTGGAACTAATTGGAGGTTATGAGATGGACTTTTCCATAAGTGGGAGGGCTATATAAGCCCTCCTCAAACACCAAGAGTCAGATTAGCTATCCAGCCAGTCTCACTTACCTTAGGACAAGGTAAGAGAAGGAAGGACTTGTGCCTGAAGCAGGAGTTTATCTCGAGCAAGCAGAAAAAAAGCTGAGTATTGTTTTATAGAGATACCTGAAGTAAGGTGGAATAGCATTGAGCTATTGTTCATTTTCTAGTTCAGTTTGAACTGTTTATTTTGATTTATTTATTATTTCTTTATTTTGATATTTTTGTATAAAATAAAACACACTTCAGGTGTGTTGTACCCAATAACTGTGTCATACATTATCTTTGCAACCCACTTACCTGTGACATACGATGTAAGAGTGGGATACTGAAAGTTCTAAGCCACAGGGTGGATTTCAGTAGGTGTCAGACCTGACACCAAGATAACCTGTGGCACGGTGGTACATTTCAGAGATGATGACACCAGCACGACCCGCTCTGACCAGAGCACAAGCTGAGCTGACAGGTGAGTAGTTGCTTCCTGGTCTGGAGTTTGGAAAGACATCAAGGGCCAAACCAGAGAGGAAATCAATGACCTCCTAAGGAGAAGACAGCGATGAGAATGGTAAAGAGGAAGACCTGGAGGAGGTCAGGGTCTAGGAATCCCCAGAAGACATGGGCAAGTTGTTGAAATGACTTGTCAGAAAGCAAATTAAAATGGAGCAGAAGCAACAGAGGGAAAGAAGGCAGCAGGATGACCATTGGGCAGATACACTGAGGGCCCTGCAGATCATTAGGACCAATAATTCTGCTGAAGGTATGCATGCTAGCCCTAAAGTCATAAAACTAACAAAAATGTCAGCTACTGATGACATTGAGGCATACCTCACGACCTTTGAGAGAGAGTAGCAAAGGTCTGTGGGTGGCCTCGAGATCAGTGGGTGGTCAAGTTGGTTCCCTATTTGACAGGTTGAGTACAACTGTCCTACATTCACATGGACCAGCGGAGCACTGAAAAGTATGACCTTGTAAAAAAGGAAATACTCAAGCATTTTGATATAAATACAGAGTTGTACAGGCAGCATTTCTACTCCTTAAAGTATCAAGGCAACCATGCTCCCCGAGAGACATTTACCCATCTCAATGAACTTTGCAACAAGTGGCTGCAACCTGAAGGGATGACTATTCTGGACATCATTGAGTCTGTGGTAATGTAGCAATTTCTGCAGATATTGCCTGCCGAGGTTCAGATCTGGGTGAGAGAGCACCATTCTGAATCAGCAGAGGTTGCAATCACCCTGGCAGAGGATTACCTGATGGCCAGGCAACCCATGAGAAAGGGATACTGGACCACAGATTCGACCATCACTGCCTCCAAGCAACTGGTAAGACCTTATAATATTACCCCACCTCATCCCCTGGGAGAAATACAGGTAGACATGATAACCAAGAGAGAATGTCCTATAACCCAGAGTTTATCTGCTGGTATTGTTATTGTAAAGGGCATATTGAATGCTTCTGTTATAAGAAGAAGAATGAAGCAAACCATATTTCTATATTTAACTGGGGTAACTTTGGCATCACTGTCACCATCAAGGAAAAGTACATTATGGGGTTAATCGACCCAGGTAGTCGACAGACATTAGTGCACCCTGACGAACTAGTGAAGGCCCCAATGCTGAACATGCTCACTGGTGTCATCTGTATGCCTGAAGACACTCACAGATACCCTACCACCAAAGGGACTATGAATGTTAATAGGCAGGAGGTAGAGATGATGGTGGGCATAGTTCCAAAACTGCCAGTGCCAGTAGTTATTGGGTAAGACTATCCACATTTTTCAGCCTTAGTAACCCCTAAGAATGTGACAGCTGTAACAACCAGGTCACAGACCAGAGCAAAGGATCTGGGGGACACATTTCCTTTTGAAGGGGATGTGCCTGACACAACATGTACCCAGTGGGAAACAAAAGGAGAGAATAAAAGACCTCAAAGGAGCTGGAGAGCTCAGAAGGGACTGCCTAATGATGTGGATGTTATGGACAAATTATTTCTGAAATGTGATATTGCCCAAGAACAACACAATGCTGTTACAGTTGCTGAATTTTTCCAACAAGTGAACTAGAAGAAACCACCCAGAGACCCTGTATTTAAAAGTATAAATGGTATCTTATATAGAGTGTATAACAACCCAAGAATGGATGAAAAGACAATGCAGCTGGTGGTTTGTAAAAGCTTTAGGAACCATTTATTGTACTTAGGACATGATCTTCAATGGGCAGGTCATGCTGGTAGGGATAAAACCCTTGGTAGACTCATACAATGGTTTTATTGGCCAGATATAAGTGAGGAAGTGGCAGAGTACTGCAGAGCCTGTCCTGAGTTTCAAAAGGTTGCCCAGGCTACCTGTAAAGACACAGTACCCCTGGCGCACTTACCTATAGTCAGCACGTCATTTGAAATAATGGCGATGGACATTGTAGGCCCCATACAAAAGCAAGAGTATTGGACTTTAGGAGGGCTGACTTTGGGAAAATGAGAGAGTGCCTAAGAAAAGCACTAACAAACAGGCAAGAAGGAGGGGTGAAGGAACAATGGGGAGTAATCAAAACAGCCATCACAGAGGCAACAAGCCTTTGTGTAAAGCAAATCAACAAAACTCAATGAAGGAAAAAAACACTATGGTTCTCAAAAGAGGTGGCAGCGAAGGTTAAGGAAAAAAGGTAGCATTCAGGAAATATAAGGAAACACAGAAGGAGCAGGACAGAGAACTTTATCAGTTAAAGCAGAAAGAGGCAGGGAAGGCAGTCAGAATAGCAAAGGCCCAAACCGAGGAAAGGATAGCCAACTATGTTAAGAAGGGGGATAAGACCTTTTATAGGTACATTAGGGAGCGAAGAAAGACCAAAGGAGGGATAGTGAGGCTTAATAAAAGGGAAGGAATGTGGGCAGAGGGTGACAGTGAAAAAGCAGGGATATTGAATGAATATTTCTGCTCAGTATTCACAAAGGAAGAGGAGGGGGAGGTACCTAAACCAAACAAGAGAAACACTCTGAAGATGGGGGTTGATACCAGTCCATTTACAGAAGAAAGGGTTCTGAAAAAGCTAATAAAATTGAAGGTGGACAAAGCAGTGGTGCCTGATGGGATTCACCCAAGAATTCTAAAAGAACTAAGGGTAGAACTAGTAACACCACTGACTGCTCTCTTTAACAAATCATGGGAGGATGGGGTGGTACCTGAGGACTGGAGGAAGGCAGATATGATTCCTCTTCCGAAAAGTGGGAGCAGGACAGAGACAGGTAACTATAGACCAGTTAGTTTGACCTCAGTGGTAGGGAAAATGTTGGAATCACTTCTGAAGGAAAGAATTGTTGAGTACCTAGAGGCCAGTGGGGCACAGGACCCAAGGCAGCATGGATTCACTATGGGAAGGTCATGTCAGATGAATCTAATAGATTTCTTTGACTTGGTGACCCAAGTAGTAGACCAGGGAGGGGCTGTGGACATGGCCTACCTAGATTTTAGCAAGGCATTTAATACAGTCCCACACAAAAGATTAATATACAAGTTAGTCAGCCTTGGAGTGGGTCTAGACAACAGGATGCAAAGGGCAGTAGTAAACGGAGTCCACAGTGAAGAAAGGAGGGTTACTAGCGGGGTTCCACAGAGTTCAGTACTGGGACCAGTCCTCTTTAATGTCTTTATAAGTGACATTGCAGAGGAACTGGAAGGAAAAGTTGTCTATTTGCAGATGACACAAAGAACTGCAACAAGGTTGATACACAAGATGGAGTGGAAATGATGAGAAGAGACTTGGCAAGGTTGGAGGCATGGTTAAATGTATGGCAGCTCAGATTCAATGCAAAGAAATGCAAGGTAATGCACTTGGAAAACAATAACCCAGAGGAAGAGTACATAATGGGGGTGAGATACTAACAACAACAAAAACTGAAAGGGACCTGGGAATAATTATATCAGATGACCTAAAGGTGGGCGAGCAATGTGAGAAGGCAGTAAGGAGGGCTGGGGGATACTGGGATGCATAGGGAGAGGCATCAACAGTAGAAAACAGGAAGTTGTTATCCCTCTGTACAGACAGTTGGTGAGACCCCATCTGGAGTACTGGGTGCAGTTCTGGAGACCCCATCTCCACAAAGACATAGAGTGGAGGCTGTCCAGAGGTGGGCCACCAAAATGGTGCAGGGTCTGCACCAGAAGACATATGAAAAAAGACTAATGAAGCTTAATATATATACCCTTGAGGAAAGAAGGGAGAGAGGGGACATGATAGAAACTTTCAAGTACCTTAAGGGAATCAACAAAGTCCAAGAGGGTAGTATCTTTCAGAAAAAGAGATGTGCAAGAACAAGGGGGCACATTTGAAGATAATGGGGGGATGGCTCAGAGGTAATGTGAAAGTATTTTTTCACAGAGAGGGTTGTGGATGCATGGAACAGCCTCACTGAGGAGGTCGTGGAGTCAAGAACAGTGGGGGAATTCAAGAATGCATGGGACAGTCATAAGGCAGTCCTTGTGGGGGATAGGAGGAAGTAAGCTGTTGGTTAACTAGGATCTGCAGCTTATCTGTTAGGTAGGAAAATGGGCAGACTAGGTGGGCCAAGAGGTCCTTATCTGCCATCAAATTCTATGTTTCTATGTTTTTTGCAAAAGAGTGCCTGAGGATAAAAATATATCCTAGTCATATGTGACTATGCAGCAAGGTACCCTGAGGCCATACTCTCACGCACTGACACCACTCCCCAGATAGCAGAGGAATTGTTAAAGTGTCCAGCCATCTTGGGATCCCAAAAGAGGTACTTACAGACCAAGGCAGTAATTTTCAGGTCACACTATAAAAGGAATTGCACCATTTGCTGGGGGTAATGGCAGTAGGAATGATGCCCTACCACCCACAAACCAATGGTTTGGTTGAAAGGTTCAACCAAACATTAAAAGGAGTGCTTAAAATGTTTGTTCATGATGAGGGAAAGGACTGGGATAGATACCTCCCTCTCCTGTTGTTTGCCTACAGAGAGGTCCCCAAGCTGCTACAGGGTACTACCCATTTTCCCTCTTTTGTATGGCAGGAATCCCAGAGGACCATTGGATGTGGTCAAGGAGTTTTGGGAAGAGGGTACACAAGTGGGTCATACCAACATTACAGAGTACATGATCCAACTCCATAAGAGGTTGGTCAATTATTTGAAAAGGGCACACGCAAACAATATGAGCTATCAAACCAAACAAAAAGCATACTATGATAGCCACTGTAAGCAGAAAGAACTGAAAGCAGGAGAGAAGGTATTGTTGTTGCTACCCACCACCCAGAATCAGTTACTGATGAAATGGCAAGGACCATACTTGATTCTGATGCAGACAGGGGCTGTAACCTACAAAGTTGAGACCCCCGATAAGTACCCTGGGAGAAAGATATATCATGCTAACCTTTTGAAAATGTGGGTAGAAAGAAAAGAAGCCCTGGGGACCATATACATACACCCAGAGAGAGAGAAGAAACTGAGTTGGAGGTGGCATACCAGAGACTTGAGGGGAAGGAAAACCTTTCCGATATAAGGGTGAACCCTAAGCTAGTACCCCAACAGAAAAGGGAAATCCTATACCTGATAGAATCCTTTGCACCCACCTTCACAAGCATACTGGGTAGAATGGTGGGAGTACAACACCACATTACAACCGAGTCTGGACCTATATGACAGAAACCATATAGGTTGCCTGGGAAAGTCAGGGAAGGGGTAAAGCAGGAAACTGAAAAGTTGAAAACACTGGGCATTACAGAACCCTCCACTAGCACCTGGTCATTGCCTATAGTGGTGGTTCCAAATTAGGAAGGAGGCATTAGGCGTTGCCTAGATTTTAGGAAGGTCAACAATATTTCCCATTTTGATGGATACCCCATGCCTAGGGTAGATGACGTCATAGATAACGTAGGGACTGTGAAGAAGAGTACATCTACACACTTGACCTGATCAAGGGATATTGGCAGATTCCCATATACCCTGAATATAGAGGGAAGACAGCTTTCAGTATGCCCCTTGGTTCATTCCAGTTTACCACACTGCCCTTTGGTCTGTATGGAACCCCTGCAACTTTTCAGAGATTAATGGATAGGATACTGATCCCACATACAGCATACTGTGCCACCTATCTGGATGATGCAGTCATCCATAGTCCAGATTGGTCAGCACACAAAACACAGTTGACCGCTGTGTTAAGGTCCATACAGAAAGCAGGGCTCACCATAAACCCCACCAAGTGTGCCTTAGCTATGTCAGAAACCAGGGACCTTGTGTTTCTACCAGGACATCAGTGTGTGAGACCAGAAATTGAAAAAGTTGAGGCCATTGTCAACAGCCCAGTGTCCAAAACAAAAAAGCACATCAGGTCTTTTCTAGGCCTGGCAGGGTACTACAGGAGGTTTATACCTAATTTTGCTTCCATCACCAACCCATTGATTGACCTTACCAAAAAGAGATGTGGGAATCTTGTAAAGTGGACCACTGATTGTGATGAGGCTTTTGGGGCTATCAAGGCTGCCGTATGTATCTCCCCATGTTAAGATGACCTGATTTCAGTCTCCCTTTTGAGGTGCATACAGATGCTTCTGAGATGGGGACTGGAGCATTTCTGATTCAGATCATTGCAGGGGAGGAGCACCCCATCATTTGTATCAGCCATAAGCTACACAACAGGGAGCAGAAATATGCAATCATTGAGAAGGCGTGCCTAGCCATTAAGTGGGCAATAGAAGCTCTATGCTTTTATTTATGGGACACTGAGTTTACCCTTCATAATGATCACAACCCCTTATGCTGGATAAACCAGATGAAGGACCAGAATACCCGTATCATGAGATGGTACCTGACCTTACAGCCTTTTAAATTTACAGTAAAGCATAGGTCAGGAAGCCAACATAAGAATGCTGATTTTTTTATCCAGGCATGGTGCAGATTTGGTCTAGACAAATGAAACTTGAAATGTAATTATGTATAATGTGTTGATGAAATGTTACGAGACCGTACTATGATAGTTAATAGTACACATTTTTCAACCCCAGGGTAATGAAGCAATTACAGTACATACAATAATGACTGTATTGTAATTTGTTTATTGTTTAAAGGGACCCTGGGGTGGAACTTCCATAGCAAGGGTCGGCAGAAGCTCCAACCCAAACCCCCATCTGTACGGAATGTATATACATTCTGGGGGTTTGTTGCTAAAACCAGTTGTTGTAAGAGTTACTGTTTTTTTCTTAAAGAGGGAGGAGTGCGGCAGAACTGCATTCTGCCAGTCCAATAACCCCGGTGGAGGGATGCCTTTCCTATCTTCTTCTTCTGTTTCCTACTGAACTCTGTTGCGCAACCGTACCTTCCTATACTATACCTTACCTTTTTCTACCCTTGGTGTAGGTTGGCCACCTACATCAGTCTTTTTTATGTCTCACTAAACCTTTTCCCTACTACTTTTATTTCTAATTTCCACCCCTCACCAAGAACTCCCAAAAATAATGCACCAGACTAAGGCCAGCTGTCAGGAATGAAATAAGTTGCATTTATGGCATTCAATGCCAAAAGATATAAAGTGTCTTTAAGTATATAAGGTGCTGCTTAAATAAAGTGCAAAAAGTGCATTTTGTGCCATATTATGAGTTTAAAGTGCTGCAGTGCTTAATTAAATGAATGCTTATGCCATTGTTATGTACATGGTGCAGGAATATTTAGAAATGTTTAAAATGGCAGTTAAATACAAATGAAGAGCCATTATGCTTATGTTGTTTGAATTATTTTGCTGTTGCTCCGTTGTTATGTAGAATGTTATGCCAAAGAAATCCTGCATTGAAACAGGAACTGTTTGAACCGAGCGGCAAACTTTTCTTTTACTTTTGCTGCCGCTTGGTATTTATGTAAATAATTACTGATGCCTATATATTATTAGGACTCCCGACTGCTGGCTTTGTATAAAATATGCTGTAGAATGGTGCCAGCTAGCCGTGGAGGAGTCCGTAGCATGTGTACAGCCAGTCTAGGCTACTAGAGAGGCAGACTTACCAAATCCATACAGATCCCCAGAGCAGAGCAGCTAGACAATGATTGCCTAGCAGTCTGCTGCTGTGCTACAACATAGAAAACAAAAGATTTAAAGGGACAGGAATGTCCATGTGTATGGAAATGCTTTACAGAGAGAGTAGCCTTCAGAGTAAGGAGAGGGCTGCAAGCGAAGCTAAAAACAATAAAGAAATTAAACAAATTAAAGAATAAAGAGACACTGCAGGTCTCTAAAGGAGCCTCATTATGTATAGAGCCTTAAGATATAAATTAAAGGGCTAGTGTGCATGCTATAATGATACAGCACATGTATAAATACAATACATGTTTGCACTGTTTGCTTATATAGAAAATAAGGGACTTTCTGTAAGTAAAACCTCAGGAAGAGAATTTCCTATAGAGGGACTTCCCATAAGTAAAACCTCCTTACGTAATAGAGGTGGTAGTTCCCTTTTTAGGGACCATTCTGGAACTAGTTGGATGCTATGAGATGGATTTCCCACAAGTGGGGGGTTATATAAGCCCTCCTGAAACACCAAGAGTCAGATTAGCTATCCAGCCAACCTCACTTACCTGAGGACAATGTAAGAGAAGGACCTGTGCCTGAAACAGGAGATTATCTCAAGCAAGCAGAAAAAAAAGCTGAGTATTGTTTTATAGAGATACCTAAGGTAAGGTGGAATAGCATTAAGCTATTGTTTATGTTCTATTTCAGTTTGAACAGTTTATTTCTATTTATTTATTTCTGTATTTTGATACTTTTGTATAAAATAAAACACACTGTAGGTGTGTTTTACCCAATAACTGTGTCCTGTGTTATCTTTGCAACCCACATACCTGCGACATACATAAACAAAACCGTTTCAGTATTCTGGATGAAAATAAGGAACAAGTTTGTGGTACACTGTTTGAAGGTACAGTTCCACAGCAGACTATAAGAAGGACAGAGTCAACAAAGCAGGGACAAAAAAAAAAAACAGGGCAGTGGAGAGGCAAAGGATACCAGGTCATTACTTGGGACACAGGCAGCCCCAAGGGATGTGTTAGTGATAGGTGACTCCATGCTGAGATATATTGACCACAGAATATGCAAGGACCATAATGAATATACTATGGTTAGTGCACTCCCAGGTGCAGGGACTGGGGATTTTAAGCAGCTTCTCCCTGGGTTACTCCAGCACACATACAGGCCAGTTACAGTCCTACATGTGAGGGTGAACGATGTGGGCAGAAGGAAACAGATCGACATCCAAAGCGACTTTGAAGATGTGGAGCATGCACTAAAAGCAAACGGCTGCAAATTATTCGTTTCTGAGATACTCCCAGTCCCAAGAGCAGGTACAGCCAAAACAAGGGATATCATACAGTTGAATGGTTGGTTGAAACAGTAGTGTTATAGGGAAGGGCTGACATTCGTACATCATTGGAACAGCTTTAAAGATACCAGACTGTATGGGCATGATGGGTTACATGTTAGGCTGAGGAAAACAATATTGGGACATGAAATAAAACAAGAAGTAAAAAAAACAGTTAAACTAAACTATGGTGGGTATGGCAGAGGCAGTACTGTTCCAAAGGGCAACAGCAAAGATATTCATAGGATTAGGCAGATAAACAAACCTCCTACCTGGAAATGCTTATCTTTAAATGCTAGAAGTTTGGTTAAAAAGTGTGACGAGTTAGTCTATACATTGCACGCAAAAGATATCCAGTTATGTGCTATTACTGAAACATGGTGGGACAGGGAGGATACATGGGGCAGACAAATCCCTGGCTACACCATGTACTGCATGGACAGGCAAAATAAAAGGGGAGGAGGGATAGCCACAAATGTGACTGAGGATATTACATCAAAGCAAGTGGAAATAATTAACCTGGAAGAGCTAGAACATGTTTGGGTCAAAATAACTTCACTATACATTGTCAAGATCAACATTGGAGTGATATATAGACCACCATCTCACACCCAGCAGGAGGATAAAGCACTCTATGAATACACTGAAGGCTTGACAACACCAGAAAATATTATCTTGCTAGGTGATTTGAATCTACCGGGGATCGACTGGGTTAACCAAAAGCAAAAACGATGGTAGAGTCATGGTACATGGAGTTATTCAGCTTAGCTGGGATGGAGCAGTACGTGCTTGATGTTACTAGGGGTAAGTGTATACTGGACCTAGTACTGAGTAACATGGGAAATAAGATACAGGACTGCATGGTGACTACACCACTTGGATCCAGTGACCATGCTATGGTGAGATTCAATATTGTTGGACATGAGGTTGGTACCTCTGGGAACACAATAATTAGAAATTATGAAAAGGCAGATTTCAGTAATACGAGGAAGGAACTAACAGGATGGAACTGGAAGGGGGACTTTGAACAAATGTCATTACAGGAGATGTGGGAGGTATTGGAGGGTAAAATTAGCTATGGTTGAAAAAAATGTACCCACCAAAAGGAAATACAGTAGGTCAGGTAAAATACCTGCGTGGCTGGCACAACGAATACAGAGACTAATAAACAGGAAAAGGAAGGCATATGCAAAAGCCAAGAGTAGTGGGCATCCAAAGAACTGGGATAAGTACAAAAGAGTACTACAGGAGACAAAAAAAGCAATACATTCATTTAGGAGGAACCATGAGTTTAAGTTAGCTAATAGAGCGAAGGATAACTGTAAATCCTTCTATAGCTGTATCAGCAACAACAAAAAAAGGAGGGGGGGGGCCAAAACCATTGGCCCACTGAAAAATCAGGAAGGGAACCTAGTTGGCAGACAATGCCCAGATGGCTGAACAGTACAATAACTTTTTCACATCTGTGTATAACAAAAACCATGGGAATAAAAAAATTTATTGGCAACACCATAAATGATAGACTCATACTTGAAGTTGAGGACATTAAAAAAAGACTCCATATATTAGATCAGGGCAAAACACTAGGCCCAGACAGACTACATCTGAGAGTAATTAAGGAACTGGCTGAGGAGTTTGCAGAACCATTGACAGTGCTGTTTCAAGAGTCACTAGATCAGGGGGAGGTTATTGAGGTGTGGAGAAAAGCTAACATTGTGCCTATTTATAAAAAAGGGTCCAAGCAGGAAGTGGGCATCACCTATAGGCCAGTTAGTCTGACTACAGTGCTGGGCAAAGTCCTGGAGGGGATAGTAAAGGAACATATAGCAGATATTATGTACCAGGCAGGCGATATTGATTATACCCATCGTGGCTTTACAAAGGGCCACTCATGTCAGACTAATCTCTTGGAGTTCTATGGCAATGTCAGCAGGGCATTGGATGGTGGGAACTTGGTGGATATGATTTTTCTAGACTTCTCAAAGGCATTCTATAAGGTTCTGCATTGGGAATTAGTTGATGTACTTATAGAACACCAAATTCAGAGAAACATAGCTTGCTGGATAGCCTCATGGCTTAATAACAGGAAGTAGAGGGTGTCCATCAAGGGGTCCTTTTCTAGCTGGTCGGAAGTGATGAGCGGTGTTCCCCAGGGATCTGTGTTGGGACCTTGCCTATTTAATATCTATATTCACTCAGTGACTAGTAAGGAGGCTGTCAGGCAGTCAAAATTTGCTGATAATACTCGGATAGGAACAATGGTGAACAACACTTCAGATGCCGATAAATTGCAGTCAGCACTGACTATGATGGAAGAGTGGGTCCATAAATACAAACTGTCATTTAATACCGAAAAGTGCACGGTAATGCACTTTGGGCAAAACAATAACAAAGCACAGTACAAACTTAATGAGCAGACACTGAGGAAAGTCATGGAAGAAAGGGACCTTGGCATCAGGATCTCAAATGACCTACTCTTTAGATAACAATTGTAGCCAAGTAGTTAAGACAGCTAGTGGCATATTAAACTGCATCAACAGGCATAATAGGAGCAGGAAGAGAGAGGTACTAGTCCCTCTGTAGGAGTCACTAGTGATACCACATATGGAGTACTGTGCTCAGTTTTGGTCACCAGGATATAAAACCAAAATAAGATTACTTGAGAAAGTACAGAGGCGAGCCATGTGCATGATTACTGAGGTTAAAAATAAAGATTATGAGGAAAGGTTATCCGAGTAGGGGATGTTCACCCTGGAATATTGCAGATTAAGGGGTGATGTGCATGGTTTTTAAGGCTCTATCAGATATGGGGTTATGGGAGAAGTTGGGCCTCGAAATTTTAGGGAGCAGAAATATCATACTAGAGCCCACCCCTTACAATTAGTTGGGGAAAGGTAGCTGTCCAAAAAGAGAAAGCACTGGTTCAACCTAAGGGTAGTGTAATAGTATGAAGGCGTTTAAATACAAACTGGACAGGTACTTAATAGCTAACAAAATTCAGGGGTATATCTAGGTTATATGTGGTCAGCGATATGGACTATGGTCTTCTATGCTCTGTATTAAGGTATGCAACCTATGAACAGATTCATGAACATGGACTTCAGTGTTCTACTTTGCATGTTGTCTGTCATTTGTGTATGCTAACATGTCTGCCATGTGGACTGTGTTGAAAACCAGGTGTTGCGTGTGAATATATGTATTGTTCACAGTATCTAAATGTGATATACCTTATTCAGTAACGGACGTATGGAGTTTTAGTGTGTGGTGTGTGTGTGTGTGTGCGCGCGCGCGCGCGCGCCTGCACCTGCGCGTGCTTATCTGTTACAGTATTGGCATTTCTCAGAGAACACGCACTCGCAACTGTGTAAGACTAACTGGCTTCACATAACTCTTAATCTCGCACCAGCATATAGATGTACAGAAAACGGTTAGACTTCTTGATCACAGTGGTTGCCTCCTATTTGTCGAGCTAGCGATGTTTTAATGTCTGATATCAGATTACTGCACTATCATCACTTGGACGTTGCCTGTATCTGCCACTATATTCTGGCGGATACGTAGGTGATTGCCAGTCAGGTAGCACCAGCATAATGTGATTTGATGGCAACCACTGAACCCCAGTTAACCACCAACCCTGATACCCTGCTACATTAAAATGCGTTTTATAAACCCCCTTCCCACCAAATATCTCTCATTTTAGTTTACGGGAGGATGAATGTCTTCAGTGACTGAAACTTTCATTCCGCAGTATAGAACAGGAAACACTTCTGATTTCTATAGACCCAAAGGATTTCACTGCTGATTTCTAGGGGGTGTTTCTCTGTGTTATGATGATGACGAGTGTAATGATCGTATTGCTGCTGTTCAGACGGTTTTTTACAGCATGCGTTCGAAAAGTGCATTTATGAATATAGTTCTTGCGCGGAACCAGACCAGCAGTTAACAAACCATCTATGAGAGGGTGCCGCTGTTTGTGGCTGTGATTTAAAATAATATGATATTCGTGCGTCGTACATCACGGTTTGCGGGAATACCCTAGTCAGTAGAAATACAGTATACCACATAAATGTGTTTCTGCATCCTCACTGCACTCTCAGGCTGCGATTGCTAGATCCATGCAATGCCTCGGTAAACAGCTAGGAACACACTGCATAGCTCAAAGGTGGCCATTAACGAGAAATACCGGTAATGTGATACTATATGTCAGATACCACACTATCCAGACTGGTGTCGGTTGGAAAACTACAATCCGTGCTTGCTGGCTGATGGAGACCGTTCGGCCCCAATGTGTTTTGTAATCCTTGGCTAACCTAGGGACAGATCCATGTCTGGTATTGAGAGCAGCTCTCCTTGTTTCAGCTGCCCCCTCTGCACAGTACTGTTGTATTCTCAAGGGGCTCCCAGCACTGCAGCATCACCAACAGCCTTTTCAGGAGCCTGGGCAAAAGCTGAATGAATGGGCTTCACATCACTGAGCATCATGGAGCTAGCACTCACTGCTGCAAAAGGACCAGCACGGCAAACACAGGACCACTAAACATCAAGTTCAGTCTATGGGTACGACCCTCCACATGTCAAGGGATAGGTGAACAGGAATGCTTTGATGCGGCTGCTGCCACACTTTGCAAGACAATGAAAGGTAAGCTTCATTATAAGAAGCTAGACCGGTGGGCTCTTCCTCTGTTTGTGTGTTGGTGTGTAGAATACTATGAGTTGAGCAGACATTTGCACTGTCAGGCAGCTGTAAATGCGGAGTTGGCATGTTTCTACAAAATATTCACCGTTCTGTTGCAAATATTTAAAGGTTAATACAGTACAAAATTACGTCTGAGGCACTTATATAGACGTGCACATGATGACTTCTTTTTTAGATATTTCAATAATTGGCAATTTTATTGCAGTTGCTTTCTGTTTTATATGGGTTCTATTACATATCGAGTGGACATTCAAATGGAATTGAGGCTAAGTCCTTGAAATGTACCTGCCAGGCCCCCTTTCGCAAAGTGCTCGAGCTTTCCTTCCTTCCGGATTTGACAGTTATAGTACAT
Source organism: Neoceratodus forsteri (assembly GCA_016271365.2). Lineage (NCBI taxonomy): Eukaryota > Metazoa > Chordata > Ceratodontiformes > Ceratodontidae > Neoceratodus > Neoceratodus forsteri. The sequence goes on from JADMNL010000028.1 coordinate 232,538,849, forward strand.
ATTGTACCGACGTGCTGATATGACAGACTGGCCAGTCTACACCCTGCAGGGTTTTTGTTTTTATTTCACTGATCAGACAGAGAAAAGCAAGACCAAGGTAGGCTGACAGACTGACGTCTCAACATGATGATGACTGATGGGAACGTGGAATGGCACTGAGAGGAAAGAGGCTGGGAAATAAAAAAAACAACACTGGTCTGGCAGACTGAGGAGAGTCCAGCTCTGCAGATTGTGAAGCTTTGCTGTGTGGAATTGGTTTCCGTTCAGAACTCTCTTCCCAGTGCCTGGCAGGATTAGATTGTAGAGATTGCTCCTTATCTTTATATTAATCAGGTCATGTTGTTATCTGCTGGATTTATTTAACAGTTTAAATCACCTGATCGACAGTCTGGATGGACTGTGACTTTTTTTTTGGTACAGGGGCCTGTTGTGTCCACGGCTTTAATTGACACTAGAATTAGCATGACTTGAATGACAGTTATAACATTCTAAGCAAAAATCGTTTTCAACAACAAGACGAAACCTGAGAGAGCGACTTTTGGCTTAGTTATTCTCGAGATTAGTAAGGATGACCGTATTGAAGGGTATATGCCACAAGATTAGGAGATTGCTATACAGTCGCTAACATTGCATGGTTACGTTTGGTTTTAGTACTGTACTATTTGCTGGCCCTCCCTGATTTCTTATAAATACTGTAGAATGGAAAAAAGCATGTACATAATAGTAGGATGTGTTTTGCAATTAATACCTTGGTACCCTGTCCCAGACAAGAGTGGAAAATGAAGACTGCTGTTGATGCTAACGTTTTGGGGTAATCACCGTAGAGACTAACTTCCCTTACGGGATTTCAGTTTTATCCGACAGGATTTCAGTTTTATCCATTCCGGTCTCTCCTTAAGTGACAGTTATTTTCGAAAACTGTATCAAACCATCACTACTTGTTTTGATCGTCAAACAAATGTGATGAACTACCCCCATTAGCAATGACTTGCAAGAACTGTTTAACCTGTGATAATCCTGTGTGCGTGGGCGTTGGGTGTCTCAGCAGAAACCCTCTTTGACTGGCGCGCTGCTCTGCTAACAGTGTTAGGGCTGCAAATGTAAGGAGACGGTTAGATCGTGATTGTCCCAGTATTCCTGCAGCTTTGAATCTGTGTAACGGATAGAATGCACTGTGGCCTTATTTCATCCGTGCAGAAGAGTGATACGCAACTAGCAGTAACATAAACCCGATGTGTTATAAAGTGTACATTATACTTATGGTCCAGACATAAAGTTGACTATTAGCAAGAAGAAACCCCAGATGCATTTCAGATGTGAACACTGAATACTGTGAGAGGCAGAAAACCTTCAGCTGGTGTAAGTCAGATTGTAAGAACTGGAGGTAAATAATATGTTTTTGAATATCGGAGACAAGAATTTGAGGTGAATATTGTCATAGAGACAACTATGTGCCCTTCTTTTATGCCTGCCATTTCACACATTGCAGTAGAGGCTGTTGAATAGTTGGGAGCTTTCAAAACTGAAGCTCACCAATTCAATTATCATGTATCTTCAAAAGGGACATTTAAGGGTCAATATGAGCCTCCAAAAGGCACCCATACCTTTCCTGCAACCATTAGAGGGAAAAACACAGCGTTTGTTTTGAAGGGTTTTTCAAAACATTGTCTGTGACACATATACCTGTACTAGATTTTTTTTTGGGGGTAAGTTATTTAACACCTTTGGCAGCCAAATAAAAATAAGAAAAAATAATAACCCTCTTTTTTATTAGGTTAATGACAAGTTGTGTGCATGACACAACCTACTGAATGCATCCTTTCATGTTTATCCATGCAGATTTCAGAAATAAACATGCCATCTCTATTATGTATACATACATATATGTTACTATATGTGTATGAAAACAGTTGGCAATAATACCACAAACTAGATATGTTGTGGTGAACTTACTTAATGTTGTGTTTGATGAAATAGGTACTTTTGTATATACTGTCAGTGGTCACAAACTGAGGTTTGGAAAGTAGTAGTTCATGTCTGGATAGTGCCCTTTCCCTGGGGGTTCAGAATGGCTTACATTGAGGTACAAAGTAATATGCACATACTATCTGGAACATATTATCTAATGAGGTGGTGTGTGCAGAAACAGTGGAGGAATTCAAGAGGGCATGAGACAGACACAAGGGGTTGGCTGGTGGGCAGAGGAAAATATCCCTAGGAAGTGGAGACAAGTAGGGGCAGGTGGGAAATGGGCAGACCAGATGGACCAGGATGGTCCTTTTCTGCTGACACATTGCTATGACACTATGTATAAACACAATTAATAAAACAATACCCATATTTAAGAGAGCATTAAATAAATAAATACATACATACTGATAAGAACAGATGGCATCAGAAGAAATGGGGGATACTAAATATGACCAAAGGCCTAATTAAATAAAAAGATCTTAAGGCCCCACTTAAAGCCTCCACCGAGCATGCCTCCCTCAGAGATCTAGGTAGTGAGTTCCACAGGACTAGGCTGGCTACCTCAAATGCTCAGTCCCCTGATGATTTAGGCATAGCCCTGGGAACCTCTAGGAAACCCACATCAGGGGCTGGAGGTGCTGATAAAGAGTCAGGAGTTTTCTCAGGTAGCCAGGGCCCAGTCTATATGGGGTCTTATAGGTCAACAAACTGACCTTGAAGGTAATATGCCGCTTCACTGGAAGTCAGTACAGTTCACACAGGACTGGGGTCACATGACAGGACCAGAGAAGGCCCATCAGCAACCTGACCCCTGCATTCTGCAGCAGCTGTAGGCACCATAGGATACCTCCATTGGTCTCAAGGCTGAGGGCATTGCAGTAATCAGCCTGGATGTCATGAATGCATGTACAAGTGAAGGCAGGCCTTCAGGACAGACCAAGGATTTAATCTGGACAATGCTCTCGAGATGGTAAAAGCCATGCTGTACTACTGCTGACACCTGAGCCTCTAATGTCACTCTCTTATCCAGAATGACCCCCAGATTTTTCATTTTAATGGAGGCCACAAGTGTAGAGGAGCCAAGCATAAGCTCCAGCACTTCTCTGGCCACGTCTACACCTTTCCACTGACTAAGCTCAATCACCAATACCTCTGTCTTTTCCAGATTTTGTTTCAGCCAGTTAGAGGTTATCCAGTCCTTGAAGCTGGCCAAACACAAGTTAGGTACCTCAACCTTCTTCAAATGTTCTTATGACACTTGCATTTAAGTAATTTTGAATTCTAAAATTCTAGTATCTGGATTAAGTTGCATCATGTTAAGGTCTGACTGGGTATTTATAAGAATGTAGTTGTAATGTACCGAGTAAGTTATGCCCCAGCATCTTCTAAATGGGGAACGGTCACAGATGCTAACCTGTGAGTTGAGCTGGCCAGGATTAGCACTTTATGTTCAAAACATTATTTTCTTACTTGCTCATTTTCAAATTGCAGCCCTCAAGTCTAGTTGATCCTGCCATCCCGCAGGCCTGACTTTACTAGCCACAGATGGGCCAGAATCATCCCAGACTCTCCCACGGCTGATGTCAGGACTGGGCTGATGTCAGGGTCAGCACATTCAATTGATCAGCACTGTGTTTGTAAAATTTTCCAAGTTTTTCAAACATCTTTATGGATATTGGGCCAGGTATGGTCCTAAAGTGGAATTAATTGAATAATAACTCTAAAAATGTAGATGACTTGTCAAATCACCTGGGAGCATTGTTACTGAGGTGAGGTAGTTAGCAACATTCTAAAAAACTAACAAACTTTCAGTTATGCATAGCCATATGAGTTAAAGGATATTTAAGTGATAACATTCAATTAGTCGGAGTATACGAAGGAATAACTGGCTGTCGATACCAGAGACTGAGGTGTTTAATCAACTGGAGAAACCAGTTATTCCAAGTATACAGTACTCTGGCTAACAGAATGTTATTACTATTGTACAAGTAGGAATTCTGAACCCAGGATTTTTAAAGTTCTGTGGCAGTTAAAGTTAAATGGGCCCTTTTTTCCTGTGGACTAAATGGATAACTTACTGTGGGCATATCTGAAATGTGGATAACCTACTGTGACTGTATACAAAATGTGGTTGTAGTAGTTGTGGGGTATTAACTGACAGAATTCCTGTGTTCTGATTGGCTTGCAAGAGAACTGTCTTAGTATATTAATGGTGCTGCATGACTTCATCACAGATAATTGAAAAAGTAAGTGTTGTGTGTGTGTGGGGGGAAGGTGGATACGTGATTTCAGAATTGGGTTCCACATGATTTCAGAAAAAACAAATCTCATGCACTAGTTGTATTTGTGCCTAACTCTACACTACCAAAGGCTTGTTCGTAATCATATTGAGTGCCTGTGTTCCAAACAGTGTTCAGATACTAGCTCCAAGTCCAGTAATACTTTATGTATCATTTCTAAGCTTTCAAGTCAGTGTTCCTCAAACGAGATAGCTCTCCTGATTTTTAACTACTAAAATCAACAAACTTTGGTCAAAGCCAAAATGGCTGCTAGTGTTTTAACCTGATAAGGGATATCCGATGCAGTGCACAGGCCCATCAGATCAGTAATGTACATGGCTGGATTAACCTTTTGTTGGCCCTGGCTTCAAAAAGTTTTGCGGGCCTCCCCTGCCTCTCTCGGCACCCCAGTTCCCCTCCCTCCCATCACCCTGCCCTTTTTTTTATTCCTTGGTTACCAAATAAGGCCTACTAGGCACAGGTGCCTGTTTTTACGGTGACCTGGGAACACTGGGAAGGTTAAGTGACTTGCTTAGAGTCACACAGTATGCAACTTATGCAAGAGAAGGTTGTGGGAATCAAACCCAGGTTTGTCTGTTGAATGTACCAAGCTCATTCACAGCTTATTACTCTAACCTGTAGGCTTTTAGAAAACATCAAAACTGCTCGCAGATCCCTTTTTCCAAGGATAAGCTGGTGGGGAGGGGGTGGGGAGTCCTCATTGTGCCAACACGAAACCAAACCTCATTGCAGAATTTCCTCAAGCCTGCCGTGAAAGTGTCTAAAATGTGTTTCAGGAAATTTCTGCAACTAGACAGGAAAAACAAATTAGTAAATCACTTTTACTTTTACATTGTGATTTACTGATTTTGCCTGTTGCAATTCTGCTAGTTGCACTTGCAGAAAGTTGCAGAAACTAGTTGCAAACTTACAGAAATGTCCAAATGAGTTGATTAAATGTCACAAAATCAAATAGACTACAAAAGCCCGGCCCTGGTTTGAAACAAATCCCCTTCCCCTACACTAGACTCTTAGAGTCATCATGATGATGTTGGCAAACTTTGAAACTCGGCAGGTGCTTTTCCATCCTTTTTTTTTGGACAAAGTCTAGAGTGCTATCACCATGGTCTGTGGAGCTAGAAGCTAACTGGGTCAGTCCTTGGGAGAATGGGACTCAGGACTGCCAGGAGGGCCTTGGGAGTGACTCACGATTCCGACTTCAGGCTCAGCTAAATTGTCCCCCCCCCAGCACTGAGTCTGAAAGAGATCACAGAGACTAACCTTTGAGACTAGAATGTCAGAGTGGACTGGAGATTGACCAAGTAATGCCTTCAACTGAACTGTTGGCAGGTGGACCAAAAGTGCACAATACCTGTCCACTTTTATGGCGCAGGTATAAAAGTACTTTCACTCACACCACCAAAACATTCATAATTACAGGAGTCAGTTTGGACTAGTGGTTAAAGCACAGAGCGGCGAACTTGGAGACCTGCATTAGAGTCTCACAATTACCACTTAACTCCATGTGTGACCCATATGCGTAACCTCTCTGTAATTTGTCTTTCATGTCACACAGAAATGTCGGCATATTGGTTCTTGTGCAAAGGACAGACAAAATAGATGATCTGAATCCTTTAACTCAACCAACACAAACATTTCAGAACACAAGCATTCAGTCCTACATCTATACCTACACCTATATTATACATCTCCTCTCTTTTGTGACTAGGCTAACTGCTTTAAGAAAGTAACACAATTTAATGTGTATTCATACCTCTTGTAAAATCTGCCATCACCTGAAAAAGGGCCTTGTAAAGGCTGAAAACTTGTGAACTGAAACTCTTGTGTTAGTACAATAAAATATATCGAACCACCTAGTTATTCTAATTTCTGTGCTATTTTAATTTCCCTGTGCTTTGGAAAATGATAGCACTATTCTCTTCCATCATTCACCTGAATTTTAAACAGCCACTGACACTTCTCTGTAGAGGCATGCCACTTGTGCCCTACCCTGCCTACAGTACCTCCCAGTACAGAGAGTACTGCAAATGGAGGTACTGTAAGGCAGTATTTTACAGTAAAGTAAGTAAGTAAATTTTTATTTATTTCAAGCACCCTTCCCAAGCTCAGGGTGCTTTTTTAACAACAATTCAAAACCACTTTAAAATCCAATTCACAAACAGTAAAATCAAACAGTCATACTAAACACTCACTTATTATGTTCCAGCAAATGCTTGGGCAAAAAGGAAAGTCTTTAGGTGTTTTTTAAAACTTTCAACAGTTAGGCAATCTCATATCTGATCAGGTAGAGAATTCCACAGGGTTGGTGCCGTAGAGGCAAAAGATCTACCTCCAGACATCTTTAGATGTACCTTGGGAATCTCTAGCAATCCCTTGTCAGAGGAGTGAAGAGAAAGGGTAGGACAGTAAGGCACCAAGAGCTCTTTCAGGTAGTGAGGTCCCAAATCATGTAGGGCCTTAAAGGTCAGCAACGTGACCTTGAAGGTGATCGGCCACTGTATTGGCAGCCAGTGCAGATCATGCAGCACAGGTGTCATATGGCTAGATCTAGAAACTCCCATCAGTAACCTGGCTGTCGCATTCTGCACAAGCTGCTAGTGGCGGATATCCACCCCGGCACTCCTAGATAGAGGGCATTGCAGTAATCAAAACGGCTGGTAACAAAGGCATGGACCAGGATGGGGAGATCTGCTGGTGGAATCAAGTGTTTCACCCAGGCAACGTTCCTCAGATGAAAAAAGCAGAGTTGACTGCGGACGATACCTACATCTTCATAGTCAGGCCATTATCAAAAATCACACCTAGGTTACGCACTGGGCCACAGGCAAGAAGCAGGGCTCCCCCAAGATATAAACCTGAGGGTTTTCCAATCCAAGCCCCGATTGCCCACCCTCCAGGGTCCACAAGATGTGATGGGGCACAATGTGTGCCCCCTGCTGCAGCCTCAGGTCCTTTTCATGATCCCATCATATGGATGACATCAGGTCAGGATGGGGACCTGGCAAAATTCTATTTTGCTGGCAAAAGTGCCACAGAATTGGCATTTCACTGGCAAAAGTGGCATTTCGCTGGTGAAATTGCTGCAAAATGCCAATTTCGTGGCACTTTTGTCGGTTAAATGGAATTTCGCCAGGTCCCTATCCCAACCTGATGTCATCCACAGGATTGGATTGGGAAGGGGACCTGAGGCTGCCCTCCGCACATCTATACTGTACAATACTGCTTTACAGTACCTCTGTTTATGGTACTTTCTGTACTGGGAGGTACTATAGGCAGGGTAGGGCACAACTGGCACATCTTTTAAGATGCATCAGTTGCTCTTTAAGGTTCTTTGGTATGTGGTTTATGAAAGGTGCTATATGAAACCAAATTCTATTTCATCCTTACTATATATACCAACAAACACTTTGGGGAAGGACACATGTCAACATATAGTTTCTTGTTCAATGTGGAAGACTTTCACATAAATTCAGTGATGGAGGGGGTCTTTGTTTCCCTACCCATGCCTTCTTGGTTTATCCCAAAGCCTAGTCTTTCCTCTATAGTAACCCCCCTGTCACTTGCATACTGCAATTCTCACTTGCTGACAAGTGTCCCTGTAAACCTTCACACACTGACATCCTTCCAGCACTAGCCTGGAAGAATTAGCACAAACACACAAGCAATGATGATTTGGATGCTTAGAACAGCTCACCTTGCAATTCTACCACACCACCCCACAAACAGGGGAAGCAGACAGTTTTTGCCTCTTGTTGCAAGACCACAATGCAATGCCAAGAATATAATTTCTGTGTGGAAGAAAGCAGTTTGGCCCAGTATTTAAAACGCAGAGCTGTTATCCTGGAGATCCAATTCTGAATTGTGCAGCCACTGCTTATTCAGTGTGTGATATCAGGAGGCAAGGGTCAACATTTGAACTGGTTCAACTGTCAAATCCTAGTTGTTTTTTATTTGGCCAGTAATCTTTTCTATTAACTAGCTGAGGTGGCTTGTATTACAGAAAATAACATTTCACCAGGTAGGCCAATTGATCAAATGGAAAACTCTGTGTGGTCAGTGGATTCTTAAAGTAACCAGCCCTGCTTGCTACTGGCTACTAAAATTAGTTTTGACCACTGAGGAAGCAGAATAGAATTAGGCGTGCAATTTTCTTAGAGTTAGAGGCAGAACCATGAGTGCTGAGATCCAGGTTTGAGTCCCAGAATCCCCACCTCCTCACTGTATAACAGAGTTATGCCGGATTCCGGGAGATAGATTCCCATTTTGTAAATAGGTGGACACAGAGGCTAATGTGTCCGCCACTTCTGTCCACATTCGCCCATTTGTGTCCAACATTCAAGCTACCAATATTCAGGTGATCCACCCTTTTGTGACAGAAAATGTCACAATTTGTCAAGACAGGGGCTATGAAGACAGTACACAACTTCAAAGTAAACCCAGACAGGCACGGTAAAAAAATTAACATATGGAACCTGCAGCATTTTGGCATGCTTACCTCTCTGGCAGATGGCAGACCCTCCCCTCTGTTCATGGAGTGTTTCTACCCTATGCCAAGCCATTTCATCTGCTATGGAGCCAGGCTACTTCCTCCCACGTTCCCACCACTGGAATCTGAATCAGCATAGGATGAACTCCCACTACCAATGCCATGCATAGGCCATCTCCCAATTCCAGCAGCATCATTCCTAGCTGTTAGATCAGACTCTGAGTGAAATCTTGGCACCCACCAAACCTCCAGTGCCATGTTGAGGGAATTATATCCAGCCATTATATCTCCATTGTGTCCGAATGTGTGCTCTAGCCACACTGTAGTGAGAGGTGCAACCATCTTCTGCTTCGCCTCATATAGTACACTGTGTATGGATGTAATCTTGAGAGACTCACCCCTGATCTCACAACAACAAAGCCATCTTGTTTGTAGTCCTATGCGCGGGACCACTAGAAGCGGACACCTTGAACAGGAGGAGTTAGTGGTCATTGAAGCAGTGATTAATGCCCCAGCTGGTGGGCCCTCTCCTGGGTGTGGATCCTAGCGCCATTTTAAATCCAGTACGGCTAATGTATGGAGATTTCTGTGTGTGTGGGTGGGTGGGTGGATGGATGGGAGGGTGTGGAGGTATTAGAAGCGGTCAGTTTCTCTTTCTAGATTGCATTCAGATATAAGACATAAAATGATACTATAACCAGACTGAAGAAACTTTGATCTGATCACTGCAGTAACTCTTAAGCAGATGTTGAATTAGGTACAGATAAATTATGCATTAAAATGTTAAACAGTAAAAGGAAAAAATATTATTCATCAAAGGTATGAATAATCAAATATTTAAACCTTAAGATTTACTATAAATTTGTCTCTCTCTGTCCCATACACTAAGATTTATGCAATGTTTAATGTAACGCCACTGAAGATTAATACTTTTCAAATAAATTGAGCCTATAAATGCATGAAATATATAATATATTTGTTCATATATGTCACGAGAAAGCTAAACACTGTAAATCTTCAGAGTAAAGGACACAACAACATCCTTTGCAAACTTGTAGTACATATTATATTGTTCTGTTTATAAGTCTCCACATTTCAAACCAGGATGTAAAATATTACATGGAATGCATCAAAAGATTTGGCTTTTGTTTGAAGCTGCTGCATAAATTCAAACAGGCGTAATTTTAACAGCAAAGATTACAAAAATCAATAATCCCATCTATAATGAGATAAACCTAGTGTCAAATAATACCTGTGTAATTTTTAGTGGAGAAATGTGGAGTGTGTCTTTAAAAAGATTAGCAAAGATAGGCAGACAGAAAACGGATGTAGCATATTGGTCATGCATTACTAGAGTGTACAATGAGTTATGTCTAGGGAACATATGGGGATGAGATAAGGGCAGAATAGATGGGCCAATGGATCCTTTTCTGCTGTCAGATTTCTATGTTTCTATGTATTCACAGGTTTTCAGAAGCTGACAGGATATTATTACATACCTCTTAATTAGCATATGTGTTTCTGATTGGATGCTACACAGGGTTCTTGTTCAGCCAATAGAATTCATTTAAACTCAGCGGTAACTCGTGAATGTGAGCAAACTGAGTGCAGCTAGGGAATGCAGTAACCCTTTAAAGTCAGATTCGTAACAGCTAAGTTACCTCTTGATTGCCTCAGGATAATGGCTGGTGCTATGTGACCAGCAATGCAACAGTTAAATTAAATGGTCCGTATGATGGTCAATCAGAGACTCAGTGTTCCATTGTAAATTCCAGGCATGAAAACAAAGTGTGGTGGTACTGGTAGTATTTGAATATCTTTATGCCATTTAGTTTGATTTCTGCTGAACACTGTTGTTTCTAATGTGTAAACAAACAGCTCTCACAACAGTTATTTTACGCCAGCAACTGAACTGCAAAACTGCTCTCATGAACACAGTGGATTGCTTTAACTAAAGGAGGGAGGGATCATGCTGTGGTTCCAATATCTGTGTTCATCAGTTGGAGTTGGTGAGGTGTCTTTTCTTTTTTTTTTTGAAACTCAAGTTTATTGAGAAAGTACAGATCAGAGTACAATCAGACATTTAGACCGTTACACCTGTTTTGCCATTACAAAACAATCAGTTTACATATAATAACAGCATCTTCACATTTGACTTAATACATGACAATTACTGATCTTTTGATGTATAGATCTTGTATCTTTGTATCTTATTAACTTTGCCAATAAAAATCATAACATTCCTTACATGTTTGGCTCTGATTACTGTATCTACAATTACTAGGTGAGGTGCTTTTTCGATAGCAAGACGTCTGCAGGGCTCTGCCCACTGCAGCCTGAAAAAGAGATTTTCACAAGGCCCTAATATGTGTGCCATTGTAGTACAAAATGGCAGAAATACTGTGCCAGACCCATTAAAGGACAAACGGACAGTTTGTTCTTTGAGTCTGATGATGCTAATGATGATGATATATATGTGTGTGTGTGTGTGTGTGTGTGTGTGTGTGTTTAGGAAGTGTTATAAAGGTGCCAATAAAACACAGGCAAAACACAGACTCTCCCTGAAAAAAGGAGACTTTGGCCAGTGTAACTTAGTACCTACCACTGTATTTTCTGTATGGCACTAGGCCTGTATCTGGTTCATTTATTTATTCATCTGTTTATGTTTATTTCTTGGTTACTGGCAGTGCAAAGGTAGTCCAATTTTTTAATTACGTCACATCCTCATTAAGAGTTGGGGCTGTGTTTTCAGTTGCACATTGGGGACTTGCAGCATGATCGTCATGCATCCACAGTGCTTGTGGGTATAAGTGAGATCACCTAAATGGTTGAAAATAGCAATTGAACCTTTTGCCACATTTACCCTGCTACAGGCGCACACCAAATTCAGGATGTGTGCATGCAGCAGGAAGACCAAAAATCCAGCTACTGATGTGAGAAGTTGGAAAACTTCACTTCATGGATTAGTTCACGAATTTGCCTCATTTTGCAAAGTTAATCCACTGTGCAAAGTCTAAATTCGTGGAAAACTGAAAACTCCACAAAATGTTAAGTTGTCAACTCCGATGGCAGAGTTTGCAACAAAGGTGAAGTTTGTAAAGTGTGAAGTTGGTAACTTCCCTGGAGAAGTTTGGTACAGAGGCAAAGTTTGCAATGTACTATGGGACTATTGCTCACTTGGCATGTGTGCAGTTTCTGTTCCAATGTAGCAGAATTAGGGCACTGTGATAATCTGTGTACAGGATAGGTACTTTGCTTGGCACAAAAGTAGGGCTTTGAAGATGGAGCCCTGAGCAAGGTAGATGGTCTCAGAGCAGTTCTGTGTTATTTATTTAACATGGTTATATATGGGATTGAAGGTCACATGTTGCTGAGACAAGCGGTATGCCACGAGGAAGCTGTCTTCAGTGCAGTGTTCTGCAGACAGAGTAGGAGAGAAGTCTGTGTGTGCTTGTCTGAGGAAAAAAACTTGTATAACACATCTCAAAACTGAGCTTTTTTAATCCAAATTGCTCACAAATTGTTCTAGAGGGCCTTGTACTGCTGGAGTTGTGTTTTATTGTTTATTTTGTCTGTGAATATTTACTTTCAAGTAGTGGTTTCTGTTTTGTCAATCTGTGAAGCAGTGGGGTGGGGAAGGCTGAGTGTTCTGCAGCTAGGATCTGCAGCTTATCCAGTAGGTAGGGAAATGGGCAGACTGGGTGGGCCAAGCGGTCCTTATCTGCCGTCAAATTCTATGTTTCTATGTTCTGTATAGTAAGGCAGGCCAGAAAGATCTGGAGTCTTTTTGTCTAAGCAGGAGATTTGTGTTATATTTGGGTTGTCTTACTCTTACTTGTTCATCATTTTTGATCTCTATTGAGTAATTTCTTTTTTTTGTTTCTGTGGTTTATTTTGATGTGTTTAAGTAAACTATTTTGTTAGTGTTTTTCTGTAGCATTTTTGGTAATCTTTTAGTTATACTTTTCTTAATGTGACAGTGTTCTATCACTTTTTAGTATTCTTAATATTAAATTACCTGTTACCCCTGTAGTTTTTGTCCCTGTTCTGTTTAAAAAACAAAAAAAGAAAAAAAAAATATGCTCATTCCAAGCATATCCTCCACCTTCTTTTTTGGATTGGGCTCTTGATTGGAAGGTATTTTGCAGCTCTCCAATTGCAATGAAGTGGGGGCTGGGACATGCGCTGCAAAACAAGTGGATAAACTTGCGTCTTATTTGTTGTTACTTCTGTTAGTAACACAGTGCAGTGACGCAATTGGATGGTCCATCAGCTGTGCTCAAGAGTCCCATAAGCAAGAAGCAAACTCCTCGAGTACATGCTAATGAAAATGTTGTGAGCACAGTCTTAAGCTGCAGCAGCAGGTACTGAACAGAGAGCAGGAGTATGTGCATCACCAGCCAAGCCAATACATGGGGAGAGTAAGTGATAGATGGGACTGATCGGAGGTAGATAAATTATGCCCTGGTGCCCAGTGGTGCCCGTTCCCTCACCCAATCCTAGTATGCATAGATAAATCATTCCATGGTGTTCAGTGACTTCTCGCCTCTGCTGGTTGCCTCTTGTACTCCAAAATGCCACCACCCTACAGAAGTCAGCAGTTACCCTCCTCTCACCTCCCTTGCTGGCCGCTATCTGTCCCACACAAGTCTTGAATTACTGCACACCACTGTATAATAATACAGGACATGTGGACTGAAAATAAACAAGTCAGTGCAAAGCGCTACCGCACATCTGTGCTGCAAATGGTTTTTTTATCCAAACTTGGGTAAAAGCTTTTGGACTCCCCATGATGACTTTAGTGATGAATCACAACTCCCAAAATTGATGTTTGATGGGCAAGTGCTGAACGGTATCCCATGAAATGCACAAGTACAAGATCGCGATTGTCAAGCCGGTGATCGGAAAACAGCAAGGCTATAATAGTGGCCCAGAAAAACAGTGATTGCTGAAGCAGTGACCTTTGGCTTTATCACCCTCCCCTAGTTGCGCCACCCCGCAGAGTTGATTATATAGAGGAGGGGGGGGGGGTGAAACTCACTCAGCAGTGTTGTCACCTTTTTGGCGATTGCTGTTATTTCCTGGTAGCTCCTTTTTGTCTCGCTGTTTTCTGGTCGCTGTTTTGCCATCACCGTTTTGCACTCACCAAAATCTCATAGAACTGTGTTGAAGACCCATTATTGGTGGGAGTTACAAGTCATCACTAAAGTGGTTTTTGAGGAAGTAATGATCTAAAAGCTGTCACCTAAGGTTGGGGAAAAAAAGCTATTAACTTGGCCAAATTGCTGGGGACCCTTGTAGGGTCCCCAGCATCCCCTTGCAAGGTCCCCAGCATCCTGAGGGTTCCTTGGATCAGGCCTCATCCCCTCCCAAGTGTTATTTCTCATTCCCTCCCTCTCACTTTCCCTCTGTAACTACAATGCCTAACCGCAGGAGGGTTTACAACTGCCTGAACTTCCCTGCCGTCTTGCAGGGTTCATCACATCCTGAAGAGTTCTCTTTTTGGGTCAGGCCTTATTTCCCCTCCTAGGTGCTAATCACATTTGCTCCCCCTCTCTCTCCCTCCCTCTCTAATCCCTACTCCAGTCCCCTGTCCCCTTTCAGGGTTCACTGCATCCTGAAGGGGTCTCTCCAGGACACGACTCTGCACTATCTGTCATCTCAGCCTCTCTCTCCCTCACCCCTTATTTCATGATAGCACTTGTTCACTTATTACCATTGCACTTATTAATTGTTCTCACAAATGACATATGTATGCAACACTGTTTGTAACAACTGTCTTAATTAATTGCATGCTATGTTGATCTTTGTACCTTAAATGCAAAATGTCTCATCCCTATTGTACCCCCCCCCCGGTCGCACCTGGAGACAAGCAGCCTGTTGCTCAGTGTGCCTTCCTGGTGAAACATTTCATTAAATAAATAAAAAAACAGAGGTACAAGAAAAAACTGGGTGAAAATTGAGTTGGTGCCCATACCTGGTAGTGCTTTACACTGACTTAGTTTATTTTCAGACCACAAGTTCTGTATTGTTACACAGTTGTGTATATACAGGACTTATGTGGGACAGATAGCTGCCAGCTGGACTGGGGGGGGCAGATGGTAAATATTGGCTGCCATCAGGGGTGGTTGTCATAGGGGTTGCAGGAGGCTACCTGAGGGAAGGGACCACTGGACACCAGGGAATAATTTATTGATGCAAATGGAGATTGGATAACAGAGGATGGGCACCACTGGGCACCAGAGAATAACCTGTCTATGCAAACAGTGATCAAGTGAGGGAAGGGCCACCACTGGACACTAGGGAATAATTAGTCTATGGAAATTGGGGTTGGGTGAGGGAGGGTGGGTCCAGGCCTTGTCAGGTGTGTACAGGGCTGTCGGTCAGACTGCATCATGCCTCTGTTGTATTCAAGGTGCAGAGGCATGGTGTAACCTGGCTATTGGTCCCATAATGGGATGCAAATGTGTTGTTTGTGACCTGCGTCTGTTATGGGATCATTAACATTTTACTCTGAATGTGGCTACATGGAGCACAGCCTTTATCTCATTGCAGATGTGCTATTGCTCCTACATAGATTCAGCATGCTGGACACAGACTACGCTGTGGCCAGCAGGTATCTCTGTTTTGCTCATTGACGCTTGTTAGTGCTTTGCACTAGTAATGCTGTACTGAGACAACAATTGCTCACTTGGCATGTGTGCAGTTTCTGTTCCAATATAGCAGAATTAGGGCACTGTGATAATCTGTGTACAGGATAGGTACTTTGCTTGGCACAAAAGTAGGGCTTTGAAGATGGAGCCCTGAACAAGGTCGATGGTCTCAGAGCAGTTTTATGTTATTTGTTTAACATGGTTATAAATTCTGGCCACTGCCCAGGAGGTGGGAATGGGACGTTTCACTTTACACATCAGGTGCTGTAAATCTGCTGTTTTAACATAGCTTGTTCTCAGTGCAGAATAAATTACTATGTGACTCCTATTGTAAAGTAATTCAGATTTAATGCCATTTTTCACCTTTTGCTTGACTGTGGGTTGCAATAAAAGTTCAGGCAATAGACCCTAAAAGTCAGTATTGTTTGTATGTCTTGGGACATGGTCCTTTGTCAGGGATGATGATTTCTTTTTTTTTTCTTTTTTTACAATCTATAACTATTTGTCCTCATGATTCTGGGGTCCACAGCCCCACTCTGACTGACCTCCCCAGCACCATCACCCAGCTTCTCTGTGATTTACCTTTCCCCGGTGTCATCGCCATAGGACCTGTGAGGGGTGCCCAGTCACTGGGGTGGAGCCTGTGAGAGGTGGGTCATCATCCCGCTTTTGGGCGGGTTTTCCTCAGTTTTCAACCCTGGGCCTATGGACATGCAATGGGTGCAATGAATAAGCTCTGCCTCTGTGGTGATGTTCCCAGTGCTCTGAACGTGATGTCCCTTCCCTCTGTGCATGGCCAGATGTGCTGCTACCTGGATACCTCCGTGTGGCAGCCAAGCAGTGAGCCACAGCAGCCCCCCCTCCCCGAGGTAGGGAATCAGTCCTACCGATGCTCAAGCCTCCCTCCCTCTTCCAGTTGGCCCCCGAGTGATCCATGTCTGTTTTTGAATCCAGGTGACCAGCATGTCAGGAGGTGAGGTGCTGAGTACCTTAGCCCTCTATGCCACTGGGCCAGCTTTGGGACAGTCATTTCTAGTAACTTACACCTTCTCTGCAGACAGACTGACTGGCTGGTGGGGACCCATTGCGATGCTCTAGTCCCAGGTCAGTTGTGACCACAACAAAATAGTACTTAATGGAAATTAAGTTCTAAAACTCATCCATACATGCACAGTTGTAGAGGACTGTGGGCAAGTTCAGCCAGAATTTGTTAACTAATATAAATGTGTAGGCACAGGGACTATAATTAATTATTTACTTTTGCCGATTGCCAGAACATACAAACCTTTAAATAAATTATCTGATTTTGATTGCAGATATAAAAGCAGCACTGTAAAAAGTAGAAAAAAATTGCAAAAGTACTGCATGTAGCTTCATCTACAGTCAGAGGAAGCTGGTCAAATTGGCAGAGGTGGGGGCTTATAGCTTTATTTATTTATTCATGATTTCCACCAGGAAGGGTGGCATCTGAAAAACAAGTTGCTTGTTTCACGGTGTGTCCTGGGGAAGGGGAATTGGAATTAGACATGCAAGTAGTTACAGCAAAAAGTGATAACATTTCAAATAGTACAAACATTTTGACATACAGCAAACAAGAGAAACTTTTCAAACAGTACATAGTATATTATATATACATATGGTGGGTGAGTAGCAATCAGAAACAGAACTCAAAGTAAAAAAAAAAATGTTAAATTTTGGTGCAAACGAAACGGTGGACAAGGACCACAAGTGCAATAGATGGAGTAACAAATAGAGACATGGGGTGTAATAAGGTGAGGTCAGCTACAATTGATTTTTACAGAGAGAGGAAATTATGCAAGGCCAAGAAAATGGATGAGGTGGAGGAGGAGTGGAGAATCTGAGGGAGGGGAGTGAATTCCACAGTTTTGGGAAGTGATGTGTGAAGGCAGCCTGGTCGACAGAAGACAAGTGGTGAGGGACACTTAGGATATGTGAGTCATAGGACCTAAGTGAATGGGCGGGGGAGGGGGGACTGTTAGGGAAGAGCTGAGATAGGTAGGGAGTGAGCCAAACCAAAATTTGGAGACAAATTTAGCACAGTGGAGGAGGTGTCTATTTTCTAGTGAGGGGAATACCAGGGAGTGGTAGAGTTGACAGTGGTGAGTGAGAGGAGCGTCCAGAGTGAAGCGGAAGAAGGAATTCAAGAGGTTATCCAATCTGGCTAGGGTGGTCTTAGAAGCAACACTATAGAGTATGTCGCAATAGTCAAAGATGGGGAGGATCATCTTCTGGACAAGTTCATGCCTTGTCAGGAGAGGGATGCACTTCTGGTTCCTGTTTAGAGCACCTAGCTTGGGCCCAACTTCTTTAGGATGGTGTCCACATGTCCAGTGAAGGAGAGGTGTTGGTCAAGCCAAACCCCCAGATATCTGAATGAGGAGGTGTCCTCAAGGACTGTCCCATTGAAGGTATGGAAGGTGGGAAAGGATGGGAGCCTAGAGAGTCTCTGCCTAGTGCTGAAGGTCATGGAGACTGTCTTCTTGGCATTAAGGAAAAGTTGATATGAGCAGAACCAGCACTGAACGTTATTGAAGTCATGCTGAAGATGGTTTGCAACATCGATAAGGTAATGGCCATGGGTGTAGAGAACCATGTGGTCTGCATTCAACTGATCTGCAGTAGATGTGCAGATGGATGGTAAGTCATTGAGAAAGATGGAGAAGAGTATGGGACCCAACAAAGATCCATGTGGGATTCCAGTGTTGATGGGGAGGGGGGATATGGAGTCAGTGATTCTAACTGACTGGGTCTGACCTACTAAGTAGGCCCAGAACCAGTTAGTGGCAACATTGAACAGACCTGCTGAGGAGAGACCGTGTAGAAGCAGGGGATGGGAGACCATGATGAAAGCCTCTGCAAGGTCTATAAAGATAGCGGACATAATTTGGCCACTGTCCATCCCAGAGAGGATGGAGTCAGTGAGCCCAATCAGGGAGGTGCTGGTAGAATGTTTTTTTCAAAAGCCAGATTGGAAGGGAGTGAAGAAATAGGAGTTAGAGAGGAAGGACAAAAGCTGGGTAAGGATCAGGTGTTCTTGTAGCTTGGCAAGGGTGGGAAGCAGAGATATAGAGTGCTAGTTCCCAGGGGAGGATGAGCCACCACCTTTAGGGAGAGGAAGAACAATAGCATGCTTCCAGATGGAGGGGATGGCTGCCATTTTGAATAAGAGGTTGAGCAGATCAGCAAGTGGGGCAGAAATAGCCATAGCAGAAAGGTAGAACAGTTTGGGTCTGCTGTCTTTGGATGGACTAAGGGCAAGCAACACATCCAAGGTGTCCAAGAGGTTTACTTTGGAGAATGAGAAGCAATTTGTTTGGAAATGTGTGTAGGCTGTGTTGGGGGGGGACCAGGCTGTGTAGTTGGTAAGGAGGATAGGAGAGCAGAAGCACAAGAGGTGAAGTAAGAGTTAAATTCAGAGGCAACACTCAAGTGTTAAGCAATAAGGGTGTTGTTAAGATTGAGGAAGGGGGAGGGAGAAGAGGAAGTGGGGAGAAGAGTGAGTGAATGACCTTCCAGAATTTAGTAGGATTGTTTATGTTAGCCTGAAAAGCTGAGGTGAAGTAATGGGATTTAGCCAAACAAGTAGCTTTAGTGCACTTGTTGCAAAGGTAATGATAGGCATCATAGTCTTTCCAAGCTTGATCTCTTGCTTTTTGGCATGCTATAAGTTTAAGGGAGATCCATGGAAGGTGGTTTCCATGGACTCTGATGCGGTGTAGTGGCTGGTTCCATACTTCAAGGAATTTCTCTTTGAAGTAGTCTACGGCTACGTCTATTGAGTTTGCTGTGCCAATATGTGCCCAGTTGGCAAGGGATGTGTCGTTGAGGGACAGGGTAAGGTTCATAGACTTATATGAGTGAGCCACCATGATTTTGTGCTGGGCTTTGGGGTGGTGAATGCAACATACCAGGTAGGTCATGCTGTGGTCACTTATAGCATCAGATAACATTCCTGATTTAATGACCCTATGTGGATGAGATGTGAGAGCCCAGTCGATTAGGGAGTGATTGCTCGATTTAGGGTTTATCCTAGTAGGTTCAAGGATGAGCTGGGTTAAGTTGTGATCGGCACTGTTGTTTTTTTATTTTGAGCAGGGAAGGTGATAATCAATTTAAGTTAAAGTCATTCATGATATAGACTTCTTCCTCTGGGTATGAGAGACTATAGAAGTGATTAGGTCGGTAGGCACAGAGGGGTTTAGGCCAGGGTGACAATAGGCCCCTACTATGAAAATTGGGATAGAGAACATGAGGAATATTTATTTATTTATTTAGATTTTGTTGACCAGGTAAGCCCTCTGAGACCAGAGATCCCTTTTTCAGGGGTGACCCAGGGTTGAGTACACCAACCACTTTACATTAGGTGATGATACAGTAACACAGTTTCAGAGTACATTCACAGTCAGTAGGGTACATTTAGACAGAGTTGGTGAGTACAGTTTCATTGCAACAGGTCTACAGTAACATTAGTGTTTGCTTTTAGGCAGTCCAAGGGGAGAGAGATATTAGTTGTCATTGAGAGGGGTTAGGTAAGGTATTTGTAAGGTAAGTACCTTGTACGCTTTAGGGACAGAAGCTAAGAAGATGGTGGTGAATTGGATGGCTGAGAAGACATAAATAGCCACTCCACCAACCCTCCCTGACCTGTTTTGCCTAGATAAAGAGTAACCCGGAAAGGCGAGAGGTGGGTTTGCTATTTTGTTGTTAAGCCATATTTCTGTCAGGATGAAAATATCTGGGCCTATTGAACCTACCAGAGGCTGGAGTAGATTGATTTTAGGGAGTAGACTGCGGATATTTAGGTTTTCAGGCCTTGGTGCAGGCCTCAGGGCAGGACAGAACGGCTTGATAGGGGAGTTGCTGAGGTAGAGGGTGGGAGCACCAAGCCAGTTGTGGGGCAGGGTCCAGGGTAGGAATTTATGTCACTGGATGAAAGGAGCAGGAGGGCAATGATTATATATTGGAGTTTCATACTCTTATGCAAGGGTATTGAGCTTGCACGACTAGGGGGAAGGGAGGATAGGTTAGCTGTGGAAGGTTGAAAACAAAGGGTGTGTAAAAGTGTCCAGCAGATTGAGATAGCTATGAGGGAGGCACTGGGGCAGAAGGGGCAGTGATTCCAGGTATGGAGAGGAGGAGATGGGATGAGAGCACTGTTTGAGACTGGGTAGTGAGGAGTGACGGGGGGGGGGTTAAATGAAGAGGTGGAGGGCAGGGTATGTGTGAGGAGGGGCAAAGTTAGGGAAGTAAGGACAGTTAGAAGAAAACAGAGAGAGAATATAGGCACGGTGAGGGGGAAGCAAAAATAAAGAATGAGCAGGAGAGTGGATGTACCAGAGAATGAAGGAGGAATTAGTATTTAGGGCAGAGTGAAATAAGCAGAACTGTGCCTGGGGGTAAAGGAAGCCCAACTTCAAGTGGAGCCTAGACAGCACGTAGGAGAAGCTGGATTGATTAGTAAAGTGTAGGCAGTGAGGATGGCTAGTTTAGCTCCATGTGCTTGGTTAGGCTCTGGATTTATTGTTTAGGTAGGGGTGGCTCCCAAGCAGGAGAGAAAATGGGGTATAGGCTGGGTCAACCCACTAATGGTTGCAAGCTATGAAGAAGCCTAAGGTAGAGTAAGTAACTTGTATAAGAAAAGGATAGAAGACATATAAATGCATAACTCAGTGACTCAGTGTGTGTGTGCTTTGGGGCGGGGGGGTGCCTGACACAAACTCCAATTGGTCGACAACTTCCCTATGCAGAAACAACCAATGAGCATCAGTGTGGAGGTGAGGGGAGGGGTTTTAGCCAATTTAATAGAGGCCAGGGATGGGGTGGGGGCAGAAAAACTATAGTGGTTTAGCTTAGCAGTTGGAACAGGATAATCAGTTGAGGAACAAGTCTCTGGAGTGAGAACCCGCGCTACGGCTTCAGCTAGGGAGAATTCCTCGGTTCCCAAGGTCAGCCAATTACAAGGCCACTAATTCAAGTGGCAGCCAATGGTGAGACAGGAGTCCCAGAGAGCCAGTCGATCATAGCTGGAGCCGTACTCCGGGGATCAGGCTGGGGCTGGGAGGAGATCAGTGGATTACCTGGCAGGTCTTGTAGCCGAAGTCAAGGAGGGGGACGGCGGCCAGAGGAAGCTGCATCCTGGAGAGGGCAGGGAGCCTCTTCAGGCTTGTTTTCTGCTCAGAGCTGGCAGGCCTTGTAGCTGAAATCAAGCAGGGGGATGGCGACCAGGAAAAACCACGTCCTGGTGAGGGCAGGGAGCCTCTTCAGGCTTATTCACCCAATCAGCTCAGTGATTGATCTATAACCAGCCACTTGCAATAAGTCTACCTGAGTGGGAGTTCACATATCATCCTCTCCAGGAATGAGTGAAGTCTGGAATGCCAGAACCGCCAGAATGGCTCTGATTGGTAAAATCCAGAACTGCCAGAATGCACAAATGTGCACATTCTAGTGGTTATGGATTTTACCAGTTCCATTCATTCTTACAGTGCTGCATTCCATAATTCACCAACACCAAGTGGAAACATGCCATAACTGTGCCAAGTGGAGCAGTAACCTTGAAAGGGATCTGGTAATTCTCAAACAGCTGGAACTGCTGAACCAAGCAACTTGTAAAACCCCAAAAGTCCAAAATTACCAGAATGCTGAAACACACAAATTCCATACCAGATTTTATCAGCTAGGCTGTTGCAGTGTTCTGGGATTTAACAGATACTGTAGTCTCTTGGGCTCCGACTGGATCATTGCAGGGCGCTGCGAATGGCAGCTACTGTCCTGTGGTAATCAGTGAAATTGTTTTCCTTTTTATGTTTCATGCTGTGCTTAGGTGGTGTAGAGGAGGAAGAGGGAAGTAGAACAGTTGCCCACCACTGAGTCAGGGTTAGTGTGCTGCACATTGGTAAGTAGCTGAGGCTGGTTGGTTTGGTGACTGCCAACAATGAGCCTTGTTTGTGTTGCATGCTTGCCAAATAGAGCACATCAGGAGAAAATGTCATCTGACTGTCTCTCTTCTATTGATTAGCCAGTCTCTGACTCTGAAATGTATGAGAGAGAGAGAGAGAGAGACACTGAGCCACCATATTCCACTGTTCTTGCTCTGCTATTTGCTACTGCCTACTTGGTATTACAAGCAGAGCAAAGAGAGGCTGCAGTAACTGTCAGTCACAGAGTGAAGTGAATAATATTCAGGTAGATCCAGGAGCAGAGCGGTGGAACAGTCAGGGTCTCGCTGAGACAGTGGTGTGATTTTACATATCAAGGACTCAAGCAGTTTGGGGTGATGGTCAGACCTGGCAGACAGTACTGGTACTGATTAGTGACCCATGCCCACAAGCTGGCATGAGTAATACACCTTGGCCAAGATATTCAAGGGAGTTGCACCTGGTGCAACTGAGTTGCACCAGCACAACCCCAGAAATGCCCCCTAGGGCAATATTCAAAAGGGGGAATTGCGCAGTGCAATCCCCAATGTGCCGGGGTGCAAAGATAATGTATGCAGCGCATCTCCAGGGGGTGTGCCCATCCATATGCAGCACATCCCGATATTCAGCCACTGCTGTGCGGCGCATCTGCCAGCACATTCCAGAGATGTGCCACATACCTTGACACAAAGTTGAGCCTGTAAAAAATGGCTCAACTGCTAGCCACCCACTGGCAGGCTGCTGTAGTGCAGGGCACAACACAGCAGCTGCCAGCCATGGTTGGCAACCCCACCCCAGGGTGCCAACCCCCCCAACACCGTACACAAGCACCCACAATAGTCCCTGGTAGTTCAGTGGTACCCCCGTCCCTCTCCGTAATCCGGATAGCAGTAAAATATGTAAAACCCCATTCCCTAGTAGTCTAGTGGTACTTCCAACCCCCACACAGGACTCCCAGCCCACTCAGCTCCCCCCCAGTCATCGGCGGGCAGCAAACCCACCAACATACCTCCACTGCTGCCCGCTGAATGACAGCATACAGTATCTGCTACAAGCTCATTGGTCCACATTGTGGACCAATGGGCTTGTAGTGCATACTATAATAGTTATTCACAACTTTGTGAATGAAGTCCAGCATGGAGAAGGTGAGGGCAGAGGGGATTGGAAAGGGGGCAGGAGGGTCTCTCCCAGGGGGTAACAGGAGGATACATCAGGAAACGGAAGTTAGGCTGGGGGAGGGGACAGGGTGAGAGTGCAGGATCACATCTGATAGGGGGTCAGACGTTGAAGGCAGGTTAAGGGACGGGGGAAGAAGCCAGTGCAGGACAATTCAGGGGTGATGGGCAGCGGGTTTGCAATGGTGGTAATGATGGTGGAAGAGGGAGCATTAGGGGAGCACCAGGAGAGAGAGAGAGAGGCAGGGGGAAGAAGAATGGTGGGCACAGGGGTCAGGCAGTTGGAGGAGGGTAGCAGGGGGCATAGGTGAGGGACACAACTGGAAAAGAAAGAGTTGGTAGCAGGGGTGTAGGGGAAGGGGGCTGTGCTGATGGGTCAGATAAAGGAGGCCAGGGGCTGAGGGGAAGGAGGGAAGGGGATGATGACATGAAACCAAGTGGGATAGGGGTTGACAGTTCTGGGGAGTGGGGGTCATAGGGGAGAAGCGAAGAGACATAAAGGGGCAGAGAAGGGCAGACTGTAGCAATGTACAAAGAGGAAAAGGGGAGGAGAGGAGGAGAGGGGCAAGGGGGGAGAGTGCTACTGTTGGGGGACTCCATACTAAAAGGATCAGATGGGGCAGTAAGGGGGAAAGACATAGTCCAATATGGGTCGAGTCAATTCCCGGGTTGACGGTAGGCTGGGCAGGGCAGACCATTCTCAAGTGCACATGGAGGGGAAGGAAAAAGCTGCATGTTTTGGTGCACATGGGTAGAAATGACCTGTCCAGGGAGATGGTGGTGGTAGTAAAGGGAAGATTCAAGGAACTGGGGAAGCTGTGCAAGGAGGTGGGGGAAATAAGTGTCCTTCTCGGAGGTGCTCCCAGTACCCTATGCAAGTACTGTGAGGAAGGGAAGGATAGGGGAGTTCAACAACTGGCTGCAGGAATGGTATTATACCAAGGGGTATGGGTTAGTAGGGGTCTGGGGCAGAACCTGGGACAATAATGACCTGTATGCAGGGGATAGGCTACACTTGAGCAGGGAGGGGAAGGGAGTATTGAAGCAGGGGATAGAGGGATACATAGCAACAAGGGTAGCTTCAAACTAGAAAAGGTGGGTAGCAAGTGGAGAACTGGTAGCCAGGATTTCTAGAAAAGGGAGCCAGACAAGCATACCCCCCAAGCTAAAGGAGAGGGCAGCATTGTAGGAGACAAAGGGGGGATAAATAGGATGGGGAAGGGATAGAAGCAGGGTGGAGGGTAGTGTCACTAAATGCAAGGAGCCTTGGAAATAAATCAGCAGATTTGCAGGCTCTCTAAGCAGTGGGGTAGGTGGACATTGCAGGCATAACAGAAACTTGGGCAATGCACTACCAGGACTGGGATATGATGATCCCTGGTTACAGGCTGTTCAGAAAGGATAGGGCAGACAGAAAAGGTGTGTGAGGGGTAGCAATGTACATAAGGGAAGAAATAAGGTGCATGAGGGAAGAGGGGGAGAATGGTGGGACAGAGGCCCTGTGGATGCAGTTTCAGGATCCAAAGGGCAGGATACTAAGGATAGGGGTCATGTATAGGGCACCAACTCAAGGGAAGGAGCTGGACAGGGAGTTGGCAGATCAAATTAGGAGGGCTTGCAGGAAGGGAAACGCAGTGGTGATGGAGGACTTCAACCTACCTGTGGTGGACTGTAGCGCACCAACCACCACATATACTAGGGAGCAGGTTATATTGGGGGCTTTCCAGGATAGTTTCCTGGTGCAGTTGGTGCACGAGCTAACTCAGTTGGGAAGGACTCTGGATCTGGTACTATCAAATGGGGAGGTCATAAGGGACCTGGAGGTTCAGGCCCCTCTGGCGGGGAGTGATCACCACTCGGTGTGGTTTACACTCAGAATGGGGAAGCAAACTGGAGGTTTGGGTACCAGGATGATCAGCTTTAGGGGGGGTAGACTTCATCAGGATAGGGGAAGTCCTGCTAAGGCATCTGGGAGGAATCCAACCCACTATGGATGCCAGTCAATAATGGGGTATTATTAGGGCAGGGCTGGTGGAGGCTACTGGGACGTGCTAGGATTCAAAGTAAGATGGGATAGGCAAAGAAGCCCAGTTGGCTTACCAACGAGGTAAGAGAGGGGATGAGAGCCAAGAGGATAACTTTCCAAAAATTCAAGAGATCAGGGAGGGGGGGAGGACAGGGAGTAGTATACAAAGAAGTCCAGGAAGGTTACAAGACTAGTTAGAGCCACCAAGGCATCTAGGGAGCTGAGGCTGGTACAGGGCATTAAGGACAGGGAGGAGGAATTCTTCAGATGCACTGGGGAAAGAAGGAAGAACAGGGACCAGATAGTGAGAATTAAGAAAGATGGGGAGTGGGTGGAGAAGGAGGAAGAACAGGCAGAGGCACTGAATAAGAACTTCTGCTCTGTATTCATGGTGGGGGGGGACGTTACCTCAGGGGTGTGAGGGAGGGGGCAAGGGAGGGGGTGGCAGATGGAGAAATTACAGGGTAGAGTACTGGAAGGACTGAGGGCACTGTGAGTGGACAAGGCACTGGGACCTGATGGCATTCACCCTAGGGTGCTCAAGGAACTAGCTGCGTGCCTGGCAGGACCACTTGCTGACCTGTTCAATACCTCTCTGCACACAGGATACATACCACAGGACTGGACACTGGCCCATGTGGTGCCTATTCACGAAAGTGGCCCAAAAAGTGATCTAGGTAACTACAGACCAGTGAGTCTCACATCAATTGTGGAGAAGCTCATGGAGACAATCCTTAAGGAAAGGCTGGTAACATTTTTGGAAGACAATGGTCACCAGGACAAGCAACAGCATGAGTTTGTCTCAGGCAGATCCTGCCAGACAAACCAGATTGATTACTACGATTGGGTAACCAGAGAGCTGAATAAGGGCCATGCAGTGGGTGTCCTGTATTTGGACTTCTATAAGGCCTTCAATTCTGTGCCGCATGGAAGGCTAGGGGGGAAGCTGGAAGATGTGGGGGTGGGTACTAAGATGGTAAGATGGATCACAAACTGGCTGAAGGGCAGGCAGCAAAGGGTGGTAGTGGAGGGGAAACTCTCATTGTTGAGAACAGTAACAAGCAGGGTGCCACAGAAATCAGTACTGGGGCCTGTGCTGTTTGGGATTTTCATAGCAGATATCTTGAACGGGATCCAGAGTAAGATCAGTCTGTCTGCAGATGATACCAAGATGGGGGTAGTGGTGGATGACATCAAGGGGTGGAGAGGACTGCAAGGAGACCTGACCAAGCTGCAGGAATGGTCGGAAACATGGCAGTTGGAGTTCAGTGCCAAGGAGTGCAAGGTACTGCACTTTGGAGCTAAGAACCAGAGGAGGAGCTATCAGCTGGGAGGGGTACCGTTTGGAAGTACAGGGGAGGAGAAGGACCTGGGGGTGACTAGTGTACCAGTTGAGGAGGCCAGATCATTTGAATGTGCTGTGGTAGCAGGTGTGGGCTATAGGATTGCTCTCATCTACTGTCCACCTGGAGATGGGAAGCAATTCCTTGAGGAAGTGACGGACTTCGTGGTCAACCTGGCATTTGAGTCACCCAGGCTGATGATCCTGGGTGACTTCAGTGCCTGGATCGATGACGAACTCTCACAATTTGGACAACACTTCCTCCAGTTGATGAATTCACTGGGCCTCAAACAGGTGGTTACCACTGCTACCCATAAATTTGGTCATTCCCTTGACCTGGTTTTCCTCCTGTGGATTGAGGCCTCTGACGTGGGGGTGGAACCTGTCAGATGGTCTGATCACTACACTGTACGATTCAATTTTTGCACCCCTCCTTGTAGGCCAACCCCTGTGGAGATGGGCAAGTACCACCCTTTTTGGGATGTTACTCTCGATGGCTTAGCAGCAGTGCTTGATCTGTCAGAATTTCCTGTGGCTAGCAAGGATACGGAGGTTTTGGTTCTGGCCTATAACAAGACCATTACCTCAGTGCTGGATTCTATTGCTCCAGTCTGTGTGCATCCTCTCTCCCTTCGCCCTCAGTCTCCGAGGTTTGATGGAGCCTTGAGGGAGTTGCGGTGACTAGAATGAAGGTTAGAATGGTGCTGGCAGAAATCCGGCTTAGATGCCAACCATCTTAGACTGCTAGAGCATTATCAACTCTATCAGTCAGAAATTTCCCGTAAGAAGGCAGAGTTCCTTTCCGGGGATATTGCTGCAGCTCAGAACCGACCAGCTCAGCTCTTCAGAACTGTGGACAGGCTGTGCAACCCAGCCTGTCTGTAGGTCCAAAGGGCTTTTTCACAATTTCAGTGTGAAGAGCTTGCTCAGTTCTTTGCTGATAAGGTGGCCAACATCAGGTTGGAGACCCGTGCAGCACACTCTGTGCGAGTTGTTGACAATCGATGCTTGGTCACTATCCCTCCTTTTTCCTGAAGTTCCTTCAACCGGCTGGAAATCATGGATGTTATGCGGATTATCCAGGGGATGCGCCCTACATGCTGTAGTTTAGATCTGGGCACTACATCCCTGATAGTGGGTTGTAGTGATGCTATCAGCCTGGTTCTGGCACAGATAGTCTGGTGCTCCCTTGACTCTGGTGAGTATCCCTGCTCTTTGAAAGAGGCAGTGGTGACACCTTTGTTGAAGAAGGCTTCATTGGACCCAGACTCTCTGGCAAACTACAGGCCTATCTCTAACCTTCCCTTTGTGGGGAATGTGATCGAGAAAGTAGTGGCTGCTCAGCTGGAGAACCATTTGACCACCCATAGCATCTACAAACCTCTGCAATCTGGTTTCTGAAAGAGGCACAGTACCAAGACTGTGCTGGTTCAGGTGCTCAATGATCTCCTGATGGTGAGAGACCAGAGAAAATGGTCCATTTTGGTAATCTTAGATCTGTCATCAGCTTTTGACACCGTTGACCATGGGGTTCTGCTTAAATGCCTGAGATTTATCTGTGGGCTCTCTGGTTTGGTCCACAGATGGTTTACATCTTTCCTCACCAGGAGAATTCAGAGGGTGGTGTTGGGGGTCTTTTCCTCCGACCCTATCTCTCTGTCTTGTGGGGTGCCTCAG
This sequence comes from Neoceratodus forsteri, assembly GCA_016271365.2. Taxonomy (NCBI): domain Eukaryota; kingdom Metazoa; phylum Chordata; order Ceratodontiformes; family Ceratodontidae; genus Neoceratodus; species Neoceratodus forsteri. The sequence continues at coordinate 232,567,417 of JADMNL010000028.1, forward strand.
GGCACAGTGCTGTCCCCCATGTTGTTTGTGGTGTACATGCTTCCCCTCTGAGACATTGTAAGATGGTATAGGCTGAGATTTCATTGTTATGCTGATGATGCCCAGCTCTACCTGTCTTTTGCGCCCAACCAGGATGGAGTACTCTCGGTATTTAATGACTGCCTCACTGAAATCCAGGATTGGATGAAGTCCAGCTGGCTGAAGTTGAACTCTGGGAAGATGAAGGTGATTGCTGTGGATCCAGGTCACTGGATAGGGGGGTTGGGGGCAGGTCAACCCACAGGATTATTCCTTGGGGACTCCAAGCTTCCTACCTCTGAACAGGTGCGAGACCTAGGGGTGATACTTGACGCTGGGCTGACACTTCAAGTGCAGGTGTCAGCTGTTGTTTAGTCATCCTTTTATAATCTGAGAAACATCGGTAGGATCAAGCACCTTGTTCCATCTGGTGATCTCCCTACACTGATCCACGCCTTTGTGACCTCGCGTCTGGATTATTGCAACTCGCTTTACTTTGGGCTACCGGGGGTTGATATCTGCCTCTTGCAGCTGGTGCAGAATTCTGCAGCCCGGTTGTTGATGGGGATTCCTAGATCTTCCCATATCACACTGGTGCTGAGGAAACTACACTGGCTGCCTGTTCAGTGGTGAATCACCTTCAAAGTCAGTTTACTGACATATAAAGCCCTACATGGACTAGGCCCTGACTACCTGAAAGAGCCCCTGGTTCTTTATTGCCCTCAACGACCACTCCGCTCTGCTGACGAGGGGTTGCTGGAGATTCCGAGAGTGTCTTTAAAATCTGCTGGGGCCTGGGCAATTATGTTCATGGCCCCTACCCTCTGGAATTCTCTACCCCGTTGGATTAGGGGGTGCATGACCATGGGGGGATTTAAACAGGCCTCAAAAACCTATCTTTGGAAAAAGGCATATGGTGATAAAGACAGCAGACTTTGATTGTACTGTATATTTTAATGTAATTACAGCATTGTTTTTACTTGTTTTAATTGTTATAACTGTACTGCGCCTTGACATCTGAAAGGCACATTAAAAATAAAGCATATTATTATTATTATATTATAACAGGGAATATGAACAACTTGGCTCAGTGCAGGAATGCTGCAGTGAAAGCCAACAAGCTGCTGGGCTGTATAGCCAGGGGGATCTCATTCAGACATAGTGAGGTAATCCTTCCCTTGTACAGGTAACTGGTCAGACCACATCTGGAACACTGCGTGCAGTACTGGCATCCATTTCTGAAGAGGGACATCAGCCTGTTGGAGGTGGTGCAGCACAGAGCAACAAAGATGATCCAGGGGTTGGTGTGGAATTCATACATAGAAAGACAGAACACGCTTAACATGTATTCACTGGCGGAGAGGAGGGACAGGAGAGATGTGATCGAGACCTTTAAGTGCCTGAAGGGGATAAACAAGGTTAATACTAGGGAGCTATTCCAGATCAGAAGAGGGAGGGATACTAGAGGGCATCACCTGAGGTTGGAGGGAGTAGATTCAGGAGGGAAGTTAGGAGACATTATTTCACAGAGAGTGTGGTGGACAAGTGGAACACTCTGCCTGAGGAGGTAGTTTCCTGTAGGACAGTGGGCTGCTTCAAAAGGGGATGGGACAGAGTGAAGGGGGAGGTCAGTGGGGAGGGAAGGGTGGGGCAGCTGCATGCTGAGGGGCTAGCTGCACAATCGAGCAGACTCAAAAGATCATATGGCCTGTTTCTGCTGGCAATTTGTATGCTCATATTATGGGGATTGGGGTTACGGGAGGGGAGGGGATACCACTAGACTACCAGGGAAATATAATTTTACACATAACGGGCAATCAGAGGTAAGGGCTGGGATGGTGAGAACCACTAGACTAACAGGGAAATATAATTTTATACATAACAGGTGATCAGAGGTATGGGCAGGAAGCGGGGACCACTGGACCGCCACTAACAGTACCACATGCTATGCAGGGTGCCAGGCACATTTCGCTGGCCAGCCCTGCACAACTCAAGCAAATGGGGCCATAATGACACACAAATGACCCCATTTGAACCTTGCATGCATTATGGCTCCATTTGCATATCCAGATCTGAATATCTGGAAATTGTGCCTGGCACATCACCTGTTGTGCTGGTGCATTCCCATTCCAGATATGCAGGCCTGACTGAGGGATGTGCCCACGCACTGTATTTGTGCCACATGCATTATTCGATAAATTCAGAACGGGACATCTCTTTTGAATATATCCCTTTGTTGCTCCAGTGCAACTCAGTTGCACTGCGCAACCATTTGTGCCATTTCTAGGTGCACTTCTGAATATCAGGCCTCTTATGTCTTGTTCATAGACTAGATAGGGTGTTCGGGTCTTTTTATATCCTCCTGTTTTCTGTATTTCTATTTTTTTGTGAGTGTGCAGCCAGGGAGCAACTTGCAGGAGTGGGGAAGCACTACGAGACAACTTGATGGGAGGGGCTAGAAAGCATTCTGCTGGGCTAGTGGATTAAGTAGCTACTTGCGGGGCATGGGAAAGGACTAAGGAGTAACTTGCTGGGCTGGAGAGACTAAGGAGTAACTTCTTGGACTGGGGTGGGGCTAGGGAGCACCTTTCTAGGCTGGAGGAACTAGGGAGAAACTTGCTGGGGTGGGAGGACTAGGAGGCTACTTGTAGGGTTGCGGAACTTTGGATCAGCTTACTAGGCTAGGGAAGCAGGCAACAACTTACCAGGCAGGGGAACTAGGAAGCAATATGCAGAGCTGGGAGACTAGGGAGCAATTTATTGGCTGGGGGACAGACAAGTGCCCAAAGCTCGATGGTTGTTTTCTCTGTGTGTTGTGAACCCTGTGCTTGGGGGCAATAAGAGGGCCTTGCACTTGGAAGGGGTATATATATAATTGTATCAGGTGTTGGGGGGTTGAACTTTTGTGTACTGAAGGAAGGTTGAAGCTGTGTGTCCAGAACTTGAGGGGGGCAGGGTCGTACTGAGATTGTCTTTTGGGGTGGTAGTTAGGGTATGCAAAGAATTCATGTCAAGACAAACTTTATGTGTGCTCTATTTCTTTTTAATTGTGCTGGTCCAATTTCAGGGGGGTGTCAACTCCTAACCCCCCAGGTACATCCCTGGGGGGCTATAAGTGGGTCTGGTGCTATTTTTTAATCAGCATTTTTCTCCCCTCCAGGCTGCCTGACAGCACCCCCCCCCAACCCCATCACCAATCTTCTCATGGACTTACCAATTATCCACCACTTGCTCAGAATGGCGATGGGTGGATGACCTGCTGTGGCAGTTGTGCAGCAGCCTGCGGGGGTGCTGGATGTTGGCAGCTCTTCACCTTTTTCCTCCATTTTTTCCTCTGGGCTGTAGCATTGGACATGTCCACCAAGCACATCAGGCTACAGCCATGCCCCTTGTGCACTTGCACTATACTGCCGCACAGCCCCACCAGATGACAGTATTTGCAGTGGGAACTGGTGTCCCCCTCCCTGAAGGAGGAGAGCTGCCATCAGGTGCTCAATCCTCCCTCACCTGGATGGCTCACTGAGTGACCCTTGTCTGTTCCCAAACCCGAATCACCAGTGTGGGGAGTGCAAGAGCAACTGTTCCTCCATTGGGCAGGCCAGTGGGCCTGGTACTTAGGGTGTGTAAAACAAACTGTCTGCTGTGGGGGAGAGTGAACCACTGTGTATGGTGTTCAGAGCATTAGTGTAAAGTAGTGCCACTGCATCAAAGCCCTCCTCTGGGCACTGCATAAAGTAACACTGTAAATGTAAGGGTGAATGTGGTCCTCAAATAAGTAAAACTGTAAAACTGAGACTCGTGAGACATTAAGACTTGCTACAAAAATGTAAAAACATACAATACTGTACTCTCTTATATCACAATAACTGTTATACTAACATATCTATAGCAATACTGAAAACACAAAACAAATATAAGTCAAGGCAAATTTTATTGTTTGGTACCCTTTCCCTGGGGCTCAGGGTGCATTACAAAATAAATAAATAAACAAACTGTATAAACAATAAATACACAATAAATGTAAGCACATTAACTAATTAAAGTTGATCGGATCATCCTGACCCTGGCGATCCCCAGCAACCCAAGCTTGTCCGTGAACTCAGGCCGCTGGTGTGATAAGTGGTAAGGTGCCCAGTGCCTTAGCTCTTTACACCACTGGGCCAGCTACATCTCTTTATTATTAAAGGATTTCTAGTCATTTCCAAGAGTGTTCATTTCTTTTCAGTTACAGAAACTACTGTATTTGTTTTCCATTCAGTCCTCTAAGATGTTTACAGTTCCTGCTGAGGACAAATTAGAAGTATTGTTAGGGAATCCATGTCAGCTGTCAAGTGTTTGCACAGCATACTTATTTAGTCTATTACTCTTATTTAATCTCTGCTAGTGAAGCAGGAGGCAGACATGATAGACCTAGAGTCCCTTCTGACTATTACTTTTGACAGACAGATGTGTTTTACTAATTAAAGAATGCAACAAAGGAATCAGCTATTAATGATTATAAGCGTTCCAGTAATAAAACCCTACACTGTCTCATCTTGTCTTTGGAGACAGTATTGCTCCCCAGCAACACTTAACTGCCTATTGCCCCAAAGAAAATACCAGTAATTGAGTGAAGGGACATAATTGTGCCAAAACTGTTGCTAGTCCGTAAAGCATGCTCAAGCTGTGGCTTACTGTATGGACATCCTCTGATAAAAAGCTATAAAATACACAGATTTGCATGTTTCCATTAAACATATAGGGTATCAGGGAGGCAGGAGATAGAAAGGGACTGGCAAAGAGAGGTAGGCAGCAGGAGTGGCACAGTGTGTGGCGAGGTGCAGGCAGAGTGTTATGTCTACATACTAGTAAAAAATGCCTGCACTGGTACATGAACCCAGCAAAACACTAGGCTCTTTTACATGAGAAGTACTGCAACGCTATGGGTGGTGCAGAGCAGTTAGAACGTTAAGCCACACCACATCAGAAGTGCGCATTCACTGTCCATGTGTTCCCTGGTTTCCTGGGTTCATAGTTGCATTTTTGCCAAATTTGTGCTGCAGTTTAATGCCATGTAATCAAACCCCTGGCATTCACATTGATCCAGGAGAGCCTCTTGCAGGAGACTTCTGGATCCCTACCCAGGGCCGGCAATGGTAATGTTGGGGTGAAGGTGGGGTGATGGTGCAGGGAGAGCACAGCTAAAGGGCCAGGGAATGAGAGCTATCTGCACTGGGTTAATGCTGTGCCCCTGCTTTCAAACTGCTCATTACCAATCATGTCTTGGGCTTTCAGCCAGTGGAAAGATTGCAAAAACACCAGAAGAGGCATGAGATCGATGCCGAGCTGCATGGTACAAAAGCAAAGGGAACTGGTGCAGATGGGGAGAAGAGAGCCATTTAGAAAAGAAAGTGTGAAGTAGACTGCATATAAAAGGGCCTACTGATCACTCTGCACCCAAATGGAGCAACTTACAAATGGATGCCCTGCAAGCCGTTTATACTGCCTGATCTGCATCAGTGCAAATCATCTGTACTGCTCACAACAGTGCAGATCGGGCAGTGCAAATAGGCCTATCGTTTTTAGTAATGAGCTGAGTCTCTAGAAAGTCCATTTAATGCATATTGCAAACAAAAATGTACATGCATTTGGAATGGGGAATAATATATGCCTTCTGGAACAGATTTCTGTTCTGGCTGGTTGTTTCTGGTGCTAAGTGTATCCTGAAGAAAAATAAGATAAAACTGGTTTTGCCAGAACACCATAGTTGCAGCATCTGGTTTCCAAGTGTGTCCCAAGGGGCAACTACAGCAGCAAGCTGTGTAACACTGTTGTACATATTTTGTTACATAATGATTTTCAGATTTAAACTGTTCCCACTGTTTGGGGGTAGGAAAACATAACTTTTAGTTCCATTTTAACTAACAGAGTTTCTGAATTTAGTGTACTTTCTCCAAATACCTTAAACTTTACACATTAACATGCAAACAGGACCACTGTCCATTAAACATAGTCTGCTCTGGATGCTTGTCTATACTTAATATCATAATCCTCTCTTTGCAATATCAATATATTTTTTTTGTGGAAATCATTATGATGTAATAAACAGAAGATTATGTCAGATATATACAAGCAGCGGGAACAGAAGAATCTCAAGAGAGAGTGACTGCTTTCACGTTGCATATACCGGTAGTTGTAATGAAAAGGGGAAACTGCATACAGACTATGCATATGAATAATAAAATTAACTGAATATAAAAATTATGTTCTTTCAGAGTTTCCTCTGAAATTTCAGGGGCTTGTGAAACACATGCATATGTGGTAGTAAGCTATCATTAGCACACAGAAATACAGAAACTGACAACAGATAGACTGCTTGGCCCACCTAGTCTGCCCATTTTCCCTACCTACCTACTCTAACACCGCAGACCCTACTTGATCTCTGGCTTCTCCCCCCTTTCTTTACCACTGAGGTTTCCTTATGCCTATCCCATGCCTTCTTGAATCCCACTACAGTTTTTGCCACCACCACCTCTATTGGGAGGCTGTTCCAGGCACCCACCACTCTTTCTATGAAGAAGAACTTCCTTATATCTCCCCATGGCCTACCCCTCTCCAGCCTCATGACATGACCCCTTGTTCTCGAGCATTTTTTTCTCTGAAAAAGGCATGCTTCTTGAGCCTTACTTGTACTCATGAGGTATTTGAAAGTCTCTATCATAACCCCCTTTCCCTTCTTTCCTCCAGGGTGTACGTATTAAGATCCCTCAGTCTCTCCTCATAAGGCTTTTGATGCGGACCCTGTACCATTTTAGTTGTCCTCCTCTTGATTCCTGTACTCTATGTCCTTTCAGAGTTGTGGTCTCCAGAACTGGATATAGTACTCTAGGTGCAGTCTCTCCAAGGATTTATACAGCGGTATCACCACTTTTCTCTTCCTGCTGGTGATACCACTCCCTATGCACCCTAGCATCCCACTGGCTCTCCCCACTGACTTGTTACACTGCTTGACCACCTTTTGGTCATCAGATATGATTACCTCCAGGTCCCTTTCATGTTTGGTGGTCACCAGTACCAGTACCCCCCCCCATTTTGTATTCCACCGCTGAGGTTCTGTGCCCCAAGTGCATAATCTTGCACTTTTTCACACTGAAACTTAGTTTCCACACTGTTGACCACTCTTCAAGCTTTCTTAGATCCGTATTCATTTTCTCCACACCCCCCCGAGTATCTACCCTATTGCGGGTCTTAGTGACATCTGCAAAAAGATACAACTATCCTTCTAGTCCCTCTACAATTCGCTAATAAAGACATTAAAGAGGACCGGTCCTACTACTGATCCTTGTGGCACCCCATTGGTCACCCTTCCTTCCTCAGAGTAAACTCCATTTACCACTACCACCCTCTGTCACCTTTCCCCCAACCAATTTCTTACCCAGTTTACCACTTTTGGACCCACTCCCAGGCTGTCCAGCTTGATCAGGAGTCTCCTATGTGGAACGACATTGAAGGCCTTACTGAAATCTAAGTAGGCCACATCCACTACTCCACCCAGATCTAATCCCCTGGTCACCCAGTCAAAGAAATCTATTAGATTTGTTTGCCATGAACTCCCTCCAGTGAATCCATGCTGCCTCAGATCTTGTAAGCCACTGAATTCAAGATATTCCACCATCCTTTCCTTCAGAAGTAATTCCATTAATTTCCCCACCACTGAAGTCAGGCTGACTGGCCTGTAATTGCCAGCCTCCTCCCTGCTCCCACTTTTGTGAAGCAGGACTACATCTGCCCTCCTCCAGTCCTCCAGAACCACCCCATCCCAGTGGTTGAATAGGACTGTCAGAGGTACAGCCAGCACTTCTCTGAGCTCCGTTAATATCCTTGGATGTATCCCATTTGGCACCATCGCCTTGTCTACTTTCAGATTTGTGAGTGCCTTTAGGATTCTCTCCTCTGTAAATGGACAATTGTCTGCCTCCCTTCCCTCAATGCCCCTGACACTTATTTGTGGCCCCTCCCCTTCTTTTTCCTCTGTGAACACTGAACAACAGTATTTGTTCAGGATGTCTGCTTTTTTCTTATCCCCTTCCATACAGTCCCCCACCTTCCCTCCTTAATCTTACAATCCCCCCTGATCTTTCTCCTTTCACTTACATACCTGAAAAAAACCTTGTCCCCTTTCTTTACTGACTGAGCTATTTTCTCTTCCATTTGTGCCTTTGCATTCCTGACTGCTTTTCCTGCCTCCTACTGCTTCCTCTGATATGTCTCCCTATCCTCTTCCCTCTGTGTCTCCTCGCACCTCCCGAATGCTAACTTTTTACCTTACCTTCCCAGCCACCTCATTTGAGAACCATAGTGGTCTCTCTTTTCTCTTGCTTTTGCAAACTTGCCTGATGCAGTGGTTTGTTGCCATCACTATCCCTGCTTTTAGTTTTGCCCACTGTCCCTCCACTCCACCCAAGTCCTCCCCTCGGCCAAGGTATCCCTGAGGCATTCCCCCATCTTTGCAAAATAAGGAATCCTGAAGTCCAGGGCTCTTGCCTTTGTGCGGTTTGCTTCTGTCACAGTTCTTGTATTGAACCACACCATATGGTGATCACTGGTTCCCAGGTGGCCACCCATCATGACATCTGCAACACTGTCCCTGTTTGTCAGTACAAGGTCCAATATTGCTTCTTTATGAGTGGGCTCCTTTACTAGTTGCCTGAAACTGCAGCTGGGATGCTCCAGTCTGCATCTGCAGATTGAAGTCTCCCACTAGCAGCACCTCCCCCTTATTTGCTGTCTTTTGGATGGCTTCCACCAGGTCCTTTGCTATCCCCCTCCCCCCATGCTGGAGATCAGACTAGTGAGAATAGCAGCTCTATTCCCCATCTCTAGGATGACCCACAGTACTTCTACCCTCCCTGTGTTCCCTGTATCTCTGTGGCTTTTATGTTGTACCTCATGTAAAGAGCTACTCCTCCCCCTTTCTTACCCACCCTGTCCTTCCTGAACAAAGTATAGCCTGGTGTGGCTAGGTCCCAGACATGGTTTTCACTGCACCATGACTCAGTAACGGCAAAAATGTCTAGGTCAGCCTCTGCCATATTGGCCACTAGGTCCAGGATTTTATTTCCCTGACTTAAAGCATTTGCACACATGGCCTTCCAAATTCTGCTACCACCCTGCTTGTCAGTCCCCCCTTTTCACTTTTGCCTTCTCTCCTTACCCCCTCTGCCCTCATTCCCATCTCTCTTCATTTCTACCATTTGGTTTTCTTGTTTCCACATATCCTTGGGGATTTGTCTCCCTTCGGATTCTCCCTACTGACTACTTCATCTTGTGGGGAGGACAGTTTATGTCTCCATGCTGCCTACTGCCATCTTCCTCAGCTAGATTAAATTCTTACAAGTGTTACATTTAAACTGTTCACTGAGGACCTGGGTTCCCCTCCTGGATGGATGTAATGCAGACTATCTCCCCTGTATAGGCTCTTATCCTTCCAGGTGGGATATCACTCCCCAGTGTAGCCAGATCCCTCCCCTCTGCACCACTCCTTCAACCATTGGTTGAAGCTCCTGGTATGGAGTACCCTATCCTTCCCCCATTGTCATAGACAGGAAGTACCACAGAAAAGGTCACTGAGCATGCTACCTGCCTAAGACTCCTTCCCAACTCCCTGAACTCCTACTACACTGTGGCCTAATTGACTGAATGGTCAGATTGGGGTGAGCTAATCGCTAAGATGCTGTGGAGAAACACCGATATCAGGAGTCTGTGGAAAGCTCTAATTTATTTTAAAAAAGGTGTGCCATCATTCATTGCCACATCATTTTTAAATATCACAGACCTTTCCAGTTCATCTTTGAGTTACCTCCTCTGGCTTGTACAGTGCATGCTGCATGATTGCAGAGATGCTAGTCCAGTTCCTTAGGGCCTGATTGGTCAGGCTGGAATCCTAGCAGTGAAAGGAGCCTCCCGATGGGAACTGCAGGACTGAACAAGCCCGCAGGGGCTTTTGGCAGCCTGGTGGAGCCAGTGAAGTTTGAGTTCAGGAGTCAAACAACTGTGAACCATGGAGGAAATAAAACTGCGAAGAAAAATCATGCAGGAAACTTGAATTGCTTTTGGCTGGAGTTCTCTATATATTTGAACTGATATATGCCTACAAATATTGGTTATTAAGGGTTCAAGCAGTTTTTATAGTGGTGGCTTTAAAGATGAAGTAAAAACTGTTAGCAAATTGGTTAAAATTGGTTAAAACTCTTTTTTTAAAACTTACTTTGTGATAGCACTGTGATTGCATTGTAACGGAGTTGCTTACTTTCTAGGAATAGCATTATTTTTTAGTTCTTTGGCTTAGCCTTTGTGTCTTAATTTCTGTATTTTTTGGTTTTTAAAGATTGAGATATATATTTAGTTGATTTAACGCACTGCGCACATAACCAGGAAGTAGGAGGTCTGGTGAGAGAGCAATCATTCACTGATGCACTCTTGTGACCTTAGAACATAAAAGTCTGGTGAGGATTGCGAGCTGCGAGATCACTAGCTGAGCAGCCTCTTTGGAGTGTGGTTGCATTAAGCTGCTTTCCTGTATTTTGACTACAAACGCTAAGCTGATGAAAGTTTGCATTAGTTATAACTGCTAGCAAAGTACAAGGAATGGAGGATTATAGCTAGTTGCCTCAGTGCCTCTGTGTTCTAGGTGCTTTCGGTTTAAAGCGAGTGGTTGTCAGAGAAAAAAGAAAGGTGTAGCAAAAGCAATACCAGACCTGATGTTTTTCTGGTTTTAAATTTTACCACCTGAATTTCTGAGCAAATTTTAATGTATGCTACATTACCATCACAAAAAGTATGTTAAACAGAACTTTATAACACACAGTGCTTTGGTTGTTTTATGCTTTTTATGTTTTATGCATAAGGATTGGATAGCAATTATTAATTTAAATTAATAGTTATGAAAGTTCAGAAAAGCACTAGCAAACAGGCTTGAAGGAGGGGTGGAGCAACAATGGGGAATTATCAAAACTGCCATCACAAAGGCAACAAGCCTTTGTGTGAAGCAAATAAACAAATCAAAATGAAAGAAAAAGCCACTATGGTTCTCAAGAGAGGTGGCTGTGAAAGTCAGGAAGAAAAGATAGCATTCGGAGTATAAGGAAACACAGAAGGAGCAGAACAGAGAGCTGTACCAGTTAAGGCAGAAAGAAGCAGGGAGGGAAGTCAGAATAGCAAAGGCCCAAACTGAGGAAAGATAGCCAACTCAGTTAAGAAGGGATAAAACCTTTTATAGGTACATCAGCGGGCGTAGAAAGACAAAGGGAGGGATAGTGAGGCTGAATAGAATGAACGGTGGGTGGGCAGAGGGGGACAGTGAAAAAGCAGGAATACTGAACGAATATTTCTGCTCAGTATTCACAAAAGAGGAGGGGAAGTGCCTAATCCAATTAACAGAAGCACTCTTGATAGAGGGGTCAATCCCAGTCCTTTCACAGAAGAAAGGGTTCTGCAAGAACTCCTAAAACTGAAGGTGGACAAAGCAATGGGTCCTGATGGAATTCACCCCAGAATTCTAAAAGAATTAAGGAAGGAACTAGTGAAACCACTGGCTACTCTTTTTAATAAATCATGGGAGGATGGTGTGGTACCCGAGGACTGGAGGAAGGCGGATGTGATTCCCCTTCACAAAAGTGGGACCAAGACAGAGGCAGGAAACTACAGACCTGTCAGTCTGACCTCTGTGGTAGGGAATGTGACGAGTCACTTCTGAAGGAAAGAATAGTTGAGTACCTAGAGGTCAGTGAAGCACAGGATCCAAGGCAGCATGGGTTCACAGCGGGAAGGTCATGTCAGATGAATCTAATAGATTTCTTTGACTGGGTGACCAAAGTAGTAGACCAGGGAGGGTCTGTGGACATGGTCTACCTAGACTTTAGCAAGGCATTTGACACAGTCCCATACAAAAGATTATTAGTCAAATTAACCAGCCTGGGAGTGGGTCCCAGGGTGGTAGCCTGGGTAAAACATTGGCTGGACAACAGGACACAGAAGGTAATTGTAAATGGAGTCCACTCTGAAGAAAGGGCGGTTACTAGTGGGGTACCGCAGGGTTCAGTATTGGGTCCAGTCCTTTTTAATGTCTTCATCAGTGGCATTGCAGAGGGACTGGAAGGAAAAGTATGCCTTTTTGCAGATGACACAAAGATCTGCAACAGGGTTGATACACAAGGAGGCGTGGAAAGGATGAAAAGGGACTTGGCAAGGTTGGAGGAATGGTCAGATGTATGGCAGCTAGGATTCAATGCAAAAAAGTGCAAAATAATGCACCTGGGAAACAAGAACCCAGGGAAGAATACACAATGGGTGGGGAGGTAGTAACAACAACAAAACAGGAAAGGGCCTGGGGTAATCTATACAGATGATCTTAAGGTTAGCAAGCAATGTGAGAAGGCAGTAGGGAGGGCTGGGGTGTACTGGGATGTATAGGGAGAGGCATCAGCAGCAGAAAACAGGAAGTTGTTATCCCTCTGTACAGACAGTTGGTGAGACCCCATCTGGAATACTGTGTCCAGTTCTGGAGACCCCATCTCCACAAGAACATAGACAGGATAGAGGCAGTCCAGAGGAGGGCAACTAAAATGGTGCAGGGTCTGCAAGAGAAGCCATATGAGGAGAGACTAAAGGAGCTTAATATGTATACCCTTGAGGAAAGAAGGGGGGGGACATGATAGAAACTTTCAAGTACCTCAAGGGAATCAACAATTCCAAGAGGGTAGCATCTTTCAGAAAAAGAGACTTGCAAGAACAAGGGGACACAATTTAAAGATAGAAGGAGGGCGGTTCAGGGGCAATGTGAGGAAGTATTATTTCACAGAGAGGGTAGTGGATGCATGGAACAGCCTTCCTGAGGAAGTTGTGGGGTCTAAAACTGTGGGAGAATTCAAGAATGCATGGGACAGACATAAGGCAATTCTTGTGGGGGGCAGGAAGATATAGGCTATTGGTTAACTAGGATCTGTGGCCTATCCTGTAGGTAGGGAAATGGGCAGACTAGATGGGCCTAGCGGTTCTTATCTGCCGTCAAAGTCTATGTTTCTATGTTAAGTTGCTATAGGAGATTAAAATATATAGTTTCTGGATATTTTTATAGTGTTTTCTTTCTCAATAACGGGTCCCAGAGTGAACAAATTGTGGAGAGAAAAGCGAACTAAGACATGCTATTGGAATTATAGGAGGGCTATTTGGAATAGAAGAGCCCTTGAAGTCATCTTTCTAATTAGTGATATTATGGAGCATCTATGAGGTTTTGACTTTTACAGAGATCTTCGTGGGACTAGTTCTATGAAGCTTTATTTTAATAAAAAGAGGAAAGGAACAAAAACACAAAAGATGGAGTAGAGGTTTATTTTTCCTCTTACTTCATCTAATTTTGGGATTAACATCAAGCAAGCATATTTTGCACATTTTGTATAGAATCCAGCTAGGATTATTCTTGCTGTTTGGACTTTTTTGCTTTGGTTATATGTGAGAGAAATATTTACTTATAAATCTGGCATATTAACTAGGCCCAGTGTTCAATGGAAGATCTTTTTCAATATTATTTTATAGAAATTTTCACTTGTTGTTTAATTCCTCTTCAAGTATGTAAACAATACTATAGGTTATCTCTATTACAAATACAAGAATATTTAAGATATACATACAAAAGATTAGAAGAATTTAAAACCTTCTTGATGCCAAGTCATTAATTGGGCAGTATTAGTATCAGATTGTGTTAATTGTGTCAATTGTTTTAATTGTGCCAGTTGTGTAATTAGTACTGGAATTGAAAATAAGTGAGTTATAACATAGGGGTTTCCCAGATAGTGTGATTTTGATAGAATGCCAGTGACAATGAGAAAAGGGAAAAAAATGCAGGCAAGAACTATAACAACGGGAAATGCCAGTGGTGCACCTAACATAAATGTATTAAGAGGTAAAACATGTAAAAATAGTTATAGGAAAATAGAAATTAGAGATAAAGAAAGACAAGAGGAAATAGATGGAAAAAAGAGATGGAAAGGATGGTAATGAGGGAAGGGAGTATAGAAATGACTTCAACACCAACAATAACCACAAGCAACACAAATATGAAACAACTGTCATTAAAGTCTATTTTTTGTCCTAAAAAAACAGAAAAGGAGATGTTGATAGATTTTAGTGGTTATGATATTCTAGAGCTAATAAATAAAGAAGTAAGTGAAACAGTGGAGGATATTAGAGAAACTAGGGAAACAAGTAATAGGATTGAGCAGAAAATTAAAGACCTCAGACTAAGCATGAATCAAACAGTAGTGGGGGAAAGAATTAAACAGAAAAGAGAAATTGACAAAGATGAACTAATGAATGAAGAACTAGTAGAGGATATAAAAGAGGTTTGGAGTTGTGATGAAGGTGATGAAGGTGAAGGAACTCAATTTATGAGTCCTATAATGAAGGATTCCTTTTCCTATAATAATCTATCTAATGAAGTACTTAAGACCCTGTATGACCCACTCCGAGCTAATATTTTTATATATGAACAGCTGACTTCAATTAAACAGGATCTACATTTTTTAAAGGGGGTTATGTTTAGAAAATAGAACTATATTTTATAAAACAGTGTATTTGATCATAATTGGAGAGAGGGAGCGTTCAGTGATGCACAGGAAAATGAGAAGGAATTAAATAAGTCCTTATTTGTGAATGTGGAAAAAGATTTATCTAAGGCAAATAATAGGGAAGGTATAGATTTTGGGAACAAGGATAGGAAAGATGAGATAAAGGATATAATGACAGAAAGGGATTCAGAACTGACCTCATTAGAGGAGGGTTCTGAACTTATTATGTTACTGCAGGAAGAATGGAGAGATGGAAGTATTGCGAAAGATATGAGAAAAGATAATGAAACTATATGGCAAAAAGGGCTAGAGCAAGAGAAGTTAAAGGAGAAGGATAAAAGAGAAGATAAAATATTAGGACCCATTATAGATCAGAAAGGAGACATGTTAAGCATGATGGTGGAAATAAGTAAACAAGGGAGAGGTAGAGGAGGAACTACTAAATCCAATTCCAAGGATGTACAAGACATGGACAACAGAATAAGGAATAAGAAAGAAAGCAATAAGAGAGAGAGAGAGAGAGAGATAGGTAAAGGTAAAAATCAAAAACATAAAAAGAAGGGGAAAACTAGATTGAGGAAGACAGATAATGATCTAAAGTGGGAAAAGGTGACAGAAGAAATAAAAGATACAGAAGGGAAATAATCTACACACCCAGACAAAAATCAAAAAGTGGTAGAAGACAAAACAAGTAGAGAGAGGCAAAACATGAACTTGGACAAAATATTAAGAAAAACATTAGAAACCGATTAAGTGTTACCCATTCACAAGGTTGGCATTATTTCTAATGAGACTGAGGAACAACTAGAGAGTCATGAAATTTTGTCTACAAATGATCTTGTGTGAACATGATCACCAACTTTCAATGCTGGAACATATGAGTGTTATTCAACCTTTAGAAGACAAAGAAATGATCCTATTAATATCAGAGTAGTACTTTGCACTGAAGGCTGTTGAAGACCAAAGGTGTAAATTTAGGAATTTAGGGTTTCTAGTTGAAAGCATTGTCAACATAAAGTTATTATTTCCAGATTATTATGAAAAAAAGTATCAAAGGCAAAGAAGAACATAATTTGTTAATATCTCTGTTTGGTATAATAATGTTCTTACTGAAAATAAAAGGAATGTGAGGGGCAAGGTGATTGAATTGCTACAGACTCTACTGAAATGGGGTGACTTGAATAATAAGATCAAAAAAGTGGTAAGATGGGAAGATAGTGATCAATTGACAATGTGGGTAAATAATAGATGGGTTTACAATTTAATCCTTTCTAAAACAGAAATTTTAGATAATATCGATATCAATAAAAAGGGAGAAACTATTTTGGATGAAGTTAAGCCAGTAAAGTTCAAATCAGAGCACTTGCTAAATTTAATTCAGGTGACAAATCGCTTTTATGTACCTTATTACAAGATCTAAACAATGATTGAAGGTTAAGGGGTATTATAGTCACAGATGAAGTTAAAATCAAGACAGTAAAGACTAAAAGAGACAAATCTGGGAATATGAGTTCCTGGAACATGTCAGGAGTTAGAGATATGATAGTTGACCCTACATTCATGAGATATGTAATGGAATTTGACATTATATGCCTCCAAGAGACCTGGACTGCAGATGAGATACACCTTAATGGATATAGGTTATTTAGGAAACAGGCTAATAAGGAAAAAATATGGGAGGTTAATAGGGAGATTGGCAACTTGGATAAAGATTTCTAATAAGATCAGAACAGATTAAATTGCTATAGATTCAGACTATATTTTGGGAGTAACAATTAAAAGTAATGAGGATATATGGTTATTGCTAAATGTATATTTGCCAGCAATAAATACAAATACAAAGTATAACAAGACAAATACTCTGTCTATATTGGTTAATATAATAGATAGTTGGGAGAAAGAAAAACCTTATAGCGGAATAGTAGTTGTGGGAGATTTGAATGCTAGGGTGGGTCATAATATTAATATGCCAGAAGATATGAGAGAATTATGTTCAGCAATGAATAAAACAGATATAAAGAATACCAGATCAACAAAGGACAAGAAAGTGTCTGCTAGGGGAAAGGATATATGTAGGAAGTTGCAACAATGGAATTTCACAATAATTAATGGTAGGACCAAAAGAGATATAGAAGGAGAATACACATATATGGGAAAAAGAGGGTCATCAACAATAGATCTATGTTGGGCAAATCTAAATGCTATAATGCGAATAAGAGATTTACAAGTGGGTGGAAGGGTGGAGGGTGAACATAGCCCTCTAGAGATTAAGTTTGATTTATTAAATAAGATAGAATCATCTAAAGTATAAAAAAAAGAGTTATTGAGGACGAAAAATAGGAATACAATGGAATTTGATTGATAATTTAAATTCGAATAATTTAAAAATGGAAAGTGGTACAAGAGAAAAGTTGTTAGAGATAACTGAGGATATTGAAGGAATGGATGTCATCAGGAAATATGAGGAAGCCATGAAACATCTAGTACAATTAATAAAGAAAGTTATATGTATGAAAAAAGAGAAGGACGTCAGTGGTATAACAGAGATTGTAAAGAGATGAAAAAGGAATAACAGACTTGCAAGATTATTTAGGAAACAAATTATCAAAAATATAGGACACAATTAGTTGAAGCTCGAAAAGAGTATAGACTATTGTTGGTAAGTAAGAGCGAGAAATGTAGATCTAGGTTATGGAGAGAACAAGAAGATGCAGTTAGACAAAAAGACCAGAAAAAAAATTGGAGAATGGTGGTAAGAGGTTGTAGTTTTTTTAGTGAGGATATAGAGTGTCATATCGAACCTCATAAGTGGGAAAAGTATTATAGATCACTTTTTTTTTATTTCTCTATACGAGTGCAAATAAGGAAATAGAGCAAATGGAATACTGTAAAACACAAAATACGGGAATATGAAATTTATAATGCTTTGATGGAAGCAAAAAGACATAAAGCACCTGGGCCAGACAGTATACCAATGGATATCATACTAAGTGATGCACATTAATGGATTCCAGTATTGAAAAAGTTGTTTGACTACATAGTCAAGACAGGTGAAATAATTAACACATGGAAAGAAAATATAGTAATACCTATTTTTAAGATGGGGATAGAAATAACCCAAAAGACTATAGACCAATAAGCCTGATTGCCAATACCCAAAAGATCTTTAGCAAGATAATACAAAAAAGGATTATGTTATGGATAAAGGAGCTTAAAATAATAGATGAGACCCAGGCAGGATTTATGGTAGGTCACTAAACAGTTGACCACTGCTTTGTTCTATCCCATATAATTAATATGTATATCAACATAAAAAAACAAAAGTTATACTATGTTTTTATCGACTTGAGAGCAGCTTTTGATAAAATTAAGGGAGATATGCTGTGGATTGTATTAGAGGAATATGGGATGGAACATGCCTTGATTCACTAAATAAAAAGGCTTTATATGGATAATTGGACATGTATGAGATACAATAATGAGGGTGCTAAGACAAAATAATTAGTACAAATATGGGATTGAGGCAAGGGTGTGTGCTCTACTCTATATTGTTTAACTTTTATTTAAATACAATACTTATGAGTTTGTATGACAAGGAATTACATATGTCAAAAATAGGGGAAATATGTTGTCCATACTTGGCATTTGCAGATGATGTCGTTCTAATATCTACAAGTTACCTAGGAATAAAAAGAAGTATGGAAAAATTTGGGTACAAATGTAAGGCAATGGCATTGGAAATCAATTATACAAAAACAAAATACATGGTCTGTAATAGAACTTTAATAAGGAAAGGGAAAGATTTGTGTTTAACACATAATTCTAATATTATAGACAGGGTTCAAAGTTTTTGCTATTTGGGCATCACCTTCACAAGTAACCTAAATTGTAAATCACACAGAAGATATATAATAGATAAAATGAAGAGAGTTGAGCTGATGGTAGAAAATGTGCTTATCAATATGCAGGTGAGTCTGTTAAAGGATTTCTTAAGGTCCTAAATGCAAAATTAAGAAGCCAAATTTTATATGGGGCAGAAATTTGGGGAGTTTGAGAAGGAATTGAAGGGTCTGGAAGTGATACTAAATAAAATGTATAAGCAAATGTTGGTACTACCATTGGGGGCATCTTTTGCTCTGAATAAATTAGAGCTGGGGCAACTGCCTGTTAGATGTAATATTGTACAGAGATTAGCGTGTTATTGGATTAAGGTTTATGGAATGAACGATGAGAGACTCCCCAGAATATGCTTAGAAGAATCCTTGGATTATAGTAATAGATGGTTTGTTTGCCCAGGATTATATGCTTCAGAAAAAATTATAAAGCCTTATGGCCTTCTGGATTGTTTGGCTAGTAGCCTTATAATGCCTAGAAAAGATATAGATATGTATATAAGAAGAAGAATTAAAGACATATTTATACAATACGAGATGGAAATTAGTAGACAAGTGAACATTAGTAAGTGGTTGGCTAAAAATAAAAAAATAAATTTTGCATTGGAATCTTATTTAAAAATTCTAAGGACTCCCCCCCACAAAAAAAGGAAATCTTTAACAAGATTCCAGTTTGAATATTTTGACTCACAGAAATTGAGAGGCATATTTGTGAAGCAGAAAGAAGGCCTTTGTGAATGTAAACTGGGGAGGATAATTTGTTACACATTCTGATACTATGCCCATTATATGCATATGAGAGACTTTTTTTTGGGGGGGGGGAATATACTGGGGAATATAGACATGGCTCCAAACCTCCAGTTGAATAGTTTACTCAAAAGTACAAATATCTGGCAATTGGAGAAGTTGACTAAGTTTTGAGTTTTATTGAAAGAAAAAGAAAAACTTTGAATAAAAAGGGTGGGGAAGATTAAATGATATATTATTATGCAGGAGAATATTGACTTGGTGTTTTGTAGAGGTGGCCAAATAGAGGATGGTATTAAAAACAACAAAAAAACATGAATTTTAATGCAGAATAAGAAAATTGCATGATAAATGTGAAAAACGAAGAGGGTGTATTTATAAAAAATTTCTATTGTTGTATATGTAAATTATTATACATGTATATGATTATTGAATGAATGTGATATAGATGATATTTTAATTGTATTGACAATTTTGTTTGTTATAACAAAAAATTTTGCTACTACTACTGCACTATCCTAACCTCAATCCTAGACAGGTCACTAGTCCTTAAGTTGACCATGGCATCCAGCTCTCCATCTTGTTCTGCTGCCCTAGTGATCCTCAGAATCTCCTTTCAATCCCTCTGAGCCATGGTGCTGGGTAGGCATCTAACCTCCCTCTTCCCCTCTTTTCCTGCCCCCAACCTATCCCCCTTACAATGGAGTCCCCCACCAGGTGGTCCTCAGGGACCCTCTGCCACCCTCCCTGGGACTACATCATGGAGGTCCTCCACATCTTCCCTGGTCACTACTATGGGTGCCTCCATGGGACAGTCCCCCTCCACCACAGTGGTGTAGGAATTGTGTAGTGGTATTCATAGGGGGGGATGTGTCTCTGATTCACCATTCCCAACCCCATTGTAATCCAGCCACTCCTCTTCCTTGGCACCTTTTGAAGAAGCAGTGGTGGACTTGGTGGTCCCTGAGAGGGAGAGGTGACCCCCTGAATCCTAACCAGTTTGGCCTGGAGTCTAGCAACCTCCTCCCTCAGCCCAGAGAGGTGCATGCAGATAGGGCAGCACTGCAGTCTCCAGAAAGTCTCCCTGAAAACTGTCACCCCACAGCCACTGCACTGCACCACTCCCAGCATATCTGTTTACTACCCTGCCTGTTTTTGCTCACTTGCTTACTTTGATCTCTTTTTACCCTACCCTAGATAGGCTATTTCACCAATGCCCAACTTCATGTGTAACCTTTACCTACTTAAAAACCTTTTAACCCGTACTTACTTAAACCCTTGTAACCCTTGCTTACAGTAAATCTTTTTTACATCTACACTAGATAGGGTATTTCCCCCACTAATTTGTGTGTATCCCTAACTTTCCTCACTCCTGTGCAGTGTGAACTACAACATTAGTTTAACAGTACACTTACCACAGTTGGTAGGCGAACTGCCTAGTCCCCGTGTTCTTCCTGCCAATGCCTGCTGAGTCCTGGTCTTGTTTGACTCCTCAAGTGTTCTTCTGTCTCCCTGTTGCAGTGCAGAGTGTCTGGCTGCCAGTTGCCCCATTGGGCTGACTCTGGTCAGCAGACTCTGCTGTCCTGTCCTTATCGCATTGGTCTTTAACATGGAGGACCATGGTGTGGGAGGCCGCTTGGTGGCATCTTACTTTTAAAAGAACAGGAAGTGGAACTATGAACTGAGTGGGTGCCTTGAGTGGTGGATTTGGTGGCCATGGGTGTGGCTAGTTTCCTGATTTGCCACTGCCTGATCTGTTCCTGGTGTACCTAGCTCCACTGTACGTTGCTGTTTTGGTGTGGGGGAGAACTCCCTTCTCTCCCCCAACAAGGGACCCTTGCTGCCCTGAAGTTATCTCTCTGCCAAAAGGCATTGTTTCTCCACTTTGCCTGCCATGGGGTTTCAAATCCAAGGCTGATGATTCTTGCTTTTGAGCAGGCTTCTTGATTGGTGGATTCAGTGGCAGGGGGCATGGCTAGCTTTCCAACTGGCTACTGCCTGATCCACTCCTGGAGTGCTTAGTTCTGCTGTAAGTTGTTTTTTTTTTTGGTGTAGGGCAGAGGGCTCTCTTCTCTCCAAGCAATGGATGCTCACTGCCCTGAAGTTTTCTTTCTGCCCAAAGGCTTTGTTTCTCTGCTCTGCCTACCATGGATTTTCAAATCCATGGCAACTGCTTCCTGCTTTTGAGTGAGCTCCTTGACTGGTGGATTCAGTGGCAGGGGGCATGGCTAGCTTCCTGACTGGTCACTGCTGATCCAATTTTGGCGTGCATAGCAACCATGTAAGTTGCTGTTTTGGTGCAGGGAGAGGGCTCCCTTCTCTCCCAGCAATGGACCTTTGCTGCTCTGAAGTTTTCCCTCCACCCAAAGGCTTTGTTTCTCCACTTTACCTGCTGCATGGCTTTAAATCCCTGGCAGCCACTTCCTGCTTTTGAGTGGCTCCTTGTTTGGTAGATTTAGTGGTAGCAGGCACAGCTAGCTGCCAAACTGCCCACTGCCCAGTTCGCTTCTGCAGTGCCTAGCTCCAGTGTAAGTTGGTGTTCTGGTGTGGGGGGGGGAGGACACCCTTCTCTCCCAGCAAGAGACCCTGGCTGCCCTGAAGTTTTCTTTCCACCTGAAGAGAAACTAGCATTAAACAAGCAAGTGTACAGAGAGAGTAAAATAGCATTGGGATTACTTACTTGAGGGGAATGTGCATCTTAAGATGTGCGTGCTTTCATCCATGGGTCCTTTACCATCTAATTTAGCTGTTCAGCAGCACTTAGAATTTTTCTCTTGAGATCTATAACTTTAGCTTTTTTTTTAAATACACATACAAACATGCGGACATACAAACATGCAAAGAAGCCAGCAGATGAACGCCATTCAGTCTATCCAGTCTGCTCATATTGCAGGGTCCTAAGCTTGTGCTACTGACCCTGCCCCCCCGGTCCTCCCATCCTCCCTATCCAGCCACCCAAGCCCATGATTTCCCCTTATGCCTATCCCACCCTCTCTTGAAGTCATTCACCAACTTCAGCAAGACCACTTCCTCCGGTAGAGCAGAGCATACAATACACCTTTGATACCCTCAATTTACTGTGTCATTTTCATGACTGCTCTGTCTTGCTTCAGGCCATTCTGTCACTTGTTTAATAGAAAACAAAAAAGTCATGCACTCTAGGAACTGATGGTGCAGCTGCTACCACAGACCAGTGAAACAAAAGAAAGCAAATCACCAGTGTACTCACAACATTGGTGGTCCAAATACACTTATTTTCATGCCAAACTACAGGAACCAGTACTGGTTCCCATGTTTTGGCATGAAAATAAATCCATTTGCACCAACATTTTTTGAGTGTGCTGTTGATGTGTTTCCACTTGTTTTGTCACTTGCTCTGTCACTTCCTGTGGTATATGTGTCTCACTAGTACTTGTGGCACCTGAGACATACAGGTGGCTATCTATGCAAATGCATGTAAGGGCACTTCTTGTGCTGAATGAATGTAAGGCAAGGAGGCAGTATAGTGCAGTGGTTTAAGGCTCTGAGCTGCAGACCTGGAGACTTGGGTTTGAATCCTATAACCCCCACTTGCAATGCTGTGTTTATTTTTATTTTTTATTTATTTAGTTCTAGGATTACAATGACCTTTTAGCCAAGGCTCTTTTACAAAGATTCCACGTCAGTTGAAAAAGTAGCACAGAGTATACAAATAGGAGTAACTTCATTACAATGGAAATAACAGCATTGTGTGTGATTACAGTATAAGTTGGAGAAGTAAGAAGCAATACAAGAGCTGTGTGACCCTGGGCAAGTCCATTCCATGCTCAACCTATTGACTGCTGTATGTATACCATCCTCCCATTCCCCCCCCCCCGGTCGCACCATGAGACGAGCATCTTTTTGCTCAGTGTGCCTTTCCTGGTGAAACGTTTTCAATAAATAATTAAATGTAACTTCCCTGTACTCCCAGGTCACACCTATAAACAAGCTTTCGGCTTAGTGTGTCTCTTCTGATAAAAAAAAATAATAATCATGATTATTTTCATAATCTATATTTTATTGCTCTTAAATATGTTGACACTTCTGCAACACGTTGCTAAACCTATAATTCAGGTAACTTTCTCATCCCTTACTTGCACTTCAGAGCAAGTGACAGAACAGCCTGCAGCATGGGAAAATGGGCAGGAAAATGACAAAGTGCATAAAGGGTGTTGTGGTTGTATAAAAAGCTAAATTAAAGCATTAGATCATAAGAGAAAAAAAATTGAAGTGCTCCTGAACAGCTAAATCGAGCAGTAAGGACCAGGGGACAAAGGTAGAAAGCTGAAGGTTCCTATTCTCTTAAAATAAATTCTAAGGTTTATCTAAGTCACCAGGCTGGGCTGGAAAAAAGTTACAATGCAATGCAAAGTTTAAAATTGCTGTGAAAATTGTTGATCCCATTCTCATTCAAGCTGGACTGACTGCTGTTCCCCTTATTAAGATGCATTATCTTGATTGCAGTGGGATCCTTCTTTAATCCGTTTTTACTGCTGTGTGGATTGAAGACCTGAAACATTAAGTGACTTGCTTAAGGTCACACAGCATATAAGTTACTCTGTCGTGATTTGATCCTCAGACTCCTGCATCTCCTTGTTTTGCCTGGAAACTGCAAATCACTGATGTTTCTGGTCTTATAGCAGTTTTGGTGTAAGCATGATTTTGCTGTTTAATAGCCTGTGTAGTACTGTTTAAATTCTTTTTTATAATGCATTGTTTCATATGCTCTTTATGTCAGATAAGACTAAAAAGGGACTTATAAAGTTTACTTCCTGGTTAAAAAAAAATAAAAAAAATTAGATAAAATGAAAGCTTTGCTATAAAATTTGGCAAGATATTTTTTATGGCAGTTTGTTTACATGAAGGGAATCCAGGTGTCATGCTTATGTTACAGTCATAATGAATGGAGTTACAGTTACCTTTTGTTATTGTCCTGTATGTGAACACTGCCACATCTGGACAGTATTTTTAATGAAATCATACACTTTCACTAAAGTATAAGTGATAATCTGGAGTGTCTAAAGTCACATGCATTACTCTTAAGGCTTTCAACTTTCATTAACAACATTAAGAGGCCAAATACTTATTGAAAACAGTATATACGCGAAGCTCATTAGGTTTGATGCACATGTGCAGCAAACGTTTGGTTATGAGTGGAAGGGGATTTCAGAGGTGTGTCTCTCTGAGCCTATTGCAATTAAAAACTGTAGGGGCGAAGCAGTCTAGACCAATAATCATGCACTTTAACTGTGACACCACTCTTCTTCGAATGAATGCACTTCAAAAAAACAAAGCCAATAAATTAAAGGGCTTCAGTTTTTTGATGTGAATGAAGTTATTCAACAAACAGCTGATGGGCTGTCAACACCAGCAGCTTGTCATTAAAATCAGCAGCAGTAACAACCTGACCAGACTACATCAGAAAATTGAGGGGAGAGCTACAGAAAATTTGAACTGTGTTGTGCCAGTCTTCATTATTTTATTACTAATAAAGGTTTTTCTACTTCTTCTGTCTAGTCTTTAGGCAGTTTGAAACTGGCCATGATGTCTCAGATTACAGCCTTTTTTTTCACCTAAACTAGCAAGTCTCCTAAAGAAAAATGAACCGTTGCCTGCCTCTCTGTAGTATAGAAGTTAGTCTCCTTACTGTGGCAAGTTTCAAATATAGAGGAAAAATAACAATATACCTCAGTTTCTCTCCACCATCAAGTGTATATTGCAAACAACGTTAACCTAGGCAAAGACACATATTCATTCTAAACTTTTTGTGTCATTACATGAATGCCATTTGAAAGGTGAACCCATACGTATAGAACTGTGGGTAAATGGATGCCACCAACTTTTGCAATCCTCTCCTGCCCCCTCCTTCTTATTTCCTTTTTCACCACCCCTCCTCCCATAACTCTTATGTTCCCCTCCCCATGCCCTAGCCATTCATGCCCCTCCCCTGTATGCTACCCTTACTCCTCCCTTTTTAACTCTTGCATATATACTAAGACCTGCCATGATCTGAGTGATGCACAGATCTTAACATGGTCATAATATTATATATACTGAAATTCAATCAAAAGAATAGCTGGCAAATCCCTACATGTATTCTCATTTTTCTTGTACACAACTGTTTTCCTTGCCATCCTTTCTGCAGTGACCCCAGTATTTGCCTTCTATCCATGGTGATCCTGTGCACCCGCTCTCTCCTAGTCTTAAGACAGTTATTATGCTCCTAAATGCCCTGTCTATTCAGTACCCTTGATATCTGTCTAGGTGTAAAAAAACAAAACGGAATTTTTGCCAATGTGAATCCTTCACACTCAGTGTTCTCCATAAGACAGCTGTTTGCTGTACCCAACATTCCTTGCACTCACAGCCCAAGTGCCCATGTAACATCTGAGGATATACTGGTGTAAAGCATCAAACCTTTGGCATTGACAAATGCTTGTTTTATTTATTTGCAATATCTGTCAAGGGAAGACACACTGAGCTATGACTGATCCTTTCCAAGAGCATCCAGAGGAGGGGGTTAACGTACTTTTTTAATTTACAGGGGAATAGAATGTTGGCTGTGATACTGGGAATACTACTCCTCACTTTTTTGAGAAGTGGCATGGGTTTTTAGCTTCCACTTGAAAAATGATCAGAGATGGGCATTTGTCCATTTAAATTCTCAGTGTACCTTGATTGCATTATACCATGAAGCCAATTTGGCCTCACATCTTCAACTGTGTTGTATATATTTTCTTTTGTGTATTGCAATCTGTAACTGGACACTTATGAAAATGGGCAAGTTTTGCTCACATACCTTTTCCAGTATAAAAAGAAAATGTTTTATTCCTCATGCAAAAGAGGGCACTTCAGCTTGTCATTCAGCATTATCAGGTCCATCTTGTAAATGAGCCTTGCTCAATGATGATCGCCTGAATAAATAAAGATTTGATTGATTGATGTCAGAGTACTGGTATTACCCCAAGTACTGGCACGGAGCTGGAATGCACAACCTTCTGATAGCCCAGCCCCTGAGGTGAACATTCTCCCTACTAAGTTTCTGACACTGATACTGAACCACTGACACTTTCATCTATAAATAAGCCCTTTAGAGTACAATGCCTTGCATTCATTCTGGAATATAACACAATTAACTACTCTATATTAGTGCACTACAGCCTGAAATGTAATTGATGTTCATTATAAAATTACTGCTTGAGATTACTGCTTGACATCACCATTATGTTTGATGGCATATTTTGAATATATGCATTTTGTGTTCATTTTGAGAGGAAAAAAAATAATTATTGAGGACTCAATCTACATGACTGGTTTATTGGTGAAAAGATATTAACCAGCTCAGTCCTGAAAGCATGAATATTTAGTCCCAAATCACCATACAGTAAGAATTAAAATTAATGAGCAGAGTGGCTGCAAAAAGGATTGCAGCAGCCTTCCATTTGTTCAGGGTCTTTCCCCCTTCAGCCAGATGCTAGGTAGTAGAGTTCCTCCTCCTAGGGTGGAGAGCAGGCCCTGGTACCACCTCAGGAGAAGGAACCACAGGAGCTGTCCACAGGGTGGTGGCCATCTAGAAAGGGGTGGAGAGAGAGAGAGAGAGAGGTTAAAAAGAGTTGAGGCCAGCAGCTCCCCCTCTTTTTCCTTGCGCCTTTGGAAAGCCCTGCATGATGAAACACTAGGGGAGGGGTGCTGTCCAATTTAGGTACTCACTAGTAGCTGCAGGCAACTCAACAAAATGTATACCCAGTAATAAGCTTAAAAATGGTCCATTAAAAATAATGAAACCACAGATTTCTTTTTTGAATTTTTCTTTTTTTTGAATGCAGCTTGAATTGATGCTTGCACAAACTTTGTCTGTACATACAGAGGGCCAGAAACTGCACCACACTTAAGATCAAAACCCCCAAATTCAGTACTATTTATAACCCTAGCTACTAAGTGACAGTTACGTAAGACTACTTGTATATGGGGCATTCAGTAACAAAACGCTATTAGTTTTGGTGTCCTTGTTATATTATATCTAGGACACTCTGCAAACCTACATTTATCTCTTTTCCTGTGAGGCAGAGAGGACATTTCAGAAAACATCTGTTAATTAAAACAGAAGTTTGACCACTTGATAAAAAGAAAAGTCCAATAAACTGATCTTATTTTATTGGTCATGTTGCAGTTGCACTTTGGGCACCATGAAAGTCAATTCAATTGATACCAGTTTTCCATTTTTATTTGTTGATTACATTTTGAATATGTAAGTCAGAACAAGGCATAATTACATGACACAACAATACACACAATTCCTAACCAACTAATTACATTAATACATCATTTGCCTTTTTAGTATTTAAACATGCCCAGAGATTTTGTTACATTGCTTTTCAGGCAAAGGGCAGTTTGCAAACCAAAACAGAATAGTAGGATGTAAGAATTAAATCAATTTATTGCTGCTGAATACCCCATTTACACATTTTGATTATACTAGGTTTTATTGCTAATTAGTGCAATCATACGCCCCATAGCAGGTTGACCTATTCAGTTGTGAAATAAAATGTAATGCCTGTATGAACTAATTGTTCTTCAGAGAGGAAGAATGCCATGCCTGGTCTCCATTACAACAGCAGTAGTTCAGGCTAGCTTCCAAAACGTTTTCTTATTTTCTTTTCTAAAAGTCAGTTATTTGTGGAAATAATACTTGTTCTTTGAATGTTTTTCTATTATGCATTTCATTAATCTTTATCTTTGTTTTATTTGGAAGCTTCTTCCGCATTTTGTTTTGCGCTATAGCTAAGACACTTTCTTAGCCAGTCACTTTGACCTTTTGGGGGGAGGTGCCACTGGCAAGGAAGACCTTTGTGACCCTAACTGCAATCTCTGTCCTGTCCATAAGCTGTTGTGCCACTGGACAGTTGTTGCAGAATGGAAGTGTACCAGAGATTAGTAGGGAGAGAGGAGTCCCATAATAATTGGGTGAGGCCATACAGTTTTTAGAAGAGATTACCAGTAATTATTTTTACTTAAAAAATAACAGATGCTGAACAGTATTTTCAAATTCCATTAACATCAGAAAACAAAATGAGTGAATGAAAAACAGGCAGTGTTGCTTCTTGCAGCATGGAACCTGTATGCTGCTTTTCTTGCTAACTGCTTCTCTGGAATGTTACCTCTGAGTATACTTGCCTGCTGGATTGCTTCTTTAACTACAATTCATTTATAATTATGACTCCTAAAACAACTATGCCTCAGCATAACTCTGGTGATTGTTTTATTGGTGGTGAGATGTTGGTACAAAATTAGCTGGGCTAAATATTAAAACTCCAGTCAATTATATTTAGAATTTATAGCAGTATTTAATGCTGCACTATCTAATTTGATAATAGTTACTGGACTTACAGTATGAAAACAACACTGCTCATGTGAACCTCAAACCCACCAGTCCACCTGACAGTTCTGCTGGTGCAGAACCAGGATGACATTCTAGGAACCAGAGTTCAGTTTCCAGTTGGGTCAGGCTGATTTTTGTCCACTACAGTTTGATTATTTTGTAATAAAAATCAGCAAAGATATCTTGGGACTTTTTGTAGAATGGAGTTTTGCCCAAGATGGCAGATGGATACAACACATAATGCTTAAGGTTAAGTTAAATAGCACAATTATCATGCTGTCTCCCTCTATAAATATGGCCCAAGATGCTAGGACCATTCTAATAAAACCGCGATTTCTGTACAGCTACTGTGATGCTGACAACTAATCAAAACTCGCTCTCTCGCTTGTATGCCATTCTGCTTGTATGCCCAAATTCATGTAGTCCTGGGGTGAGGCATGCAAGTGGAATTGACTGTAGAAAGAAAAATAATGAGAAGGTGAGTGGTAAGAATGGGTTGGGTGTTTTGACATTAACATCAGCAAATTTAACATCAAAATCAGCATATTTAACATCAAAATCAGCAGTTTTGTATTATTTTGCATGGCTAAGATAGCTAGGCTGCTGATAATCAATACTAGACAGTACATAACAATGTAGAAGAAGATAAAAAAATTTTTTTCCTTGCCTGGGGAACATTAATTATCAACTTAGTGTCTCACAGTGTCATGTCTAACTGCCGACAACACATATCCAACCAAATGGACAATTTCTGCAATTTTCTTTGAATAAGATCTACATCATACTTACTTTTATGGGTTTAGTATTACAGAACGGCCTAGAAAATACACTTACAGTATGCAATAAGGTCTTTGGCAGTCAATGATTTTAATGTGTCATCAACACTGAAAGGGCTTCTGGCAGTCTATCATGATTGACAATCTAGTCAGAGATCCCTAAATCAGATAGCCTTTGTTTACATGCATTTAGCCTAACACATTTTCTGACCTTTTTTACCTGGCAGGTTTGTTGTGGCCTTAACCTTTTCCATGGCAAATGTGTTTATGTGCAGCAAGGGAAGACTGTATAGTCCAGTGATTAGAGCACAGAGCTGTGAACCCTGGGACCTCGTAGATCTGTGTTGAGTCCCACAACCATCACCTTTGTACTATGTAACTTTGAGTTAATCCCATAACCTCCTGTTGCTTAGTTCTGCACTGATTAGCAACTGGAAATTAGCTTTTCCCAGTGTGCCTTTCCTGGTAAAACAAATTCTTAAATAAAATTAGAAAACAGGCAGTCTGTTTTTTTTTGTCACACTTTAACTGGCTTTGGTCTGAGAAACGGTATTTCTAATGATGTGGAGTTAGCAAACAAGTAATATGAAATCACACATACCCAAGTAATGCAAAGCATAATGGGATGTACTGTATATACAAATCACCAGGAAACTTCCGTCTAGTTCTCTTTCAAGCAGGAGTGCATGGTGCCAAATGGCCTCTCACAAGCCTTAAATGGCTGAAAACAGAAGACACAGACACTCGTTTCATCCTACTTAGGACTCATCAATATGTCTCATTGCTATCTTATCCCAGGGAAAAATGGACAGCCCTTATGATGGTCTTATGGGTGTGGGTCATAGTGAGCCCCAAATAGGAAAAAAATGACAAGTAAAACAAGTAAGAAATAATAGCAAATAAGCTCGTTGGCATGTCTTTTCTTTCTTTTTTTAAATCAAGGTGTTTCTACTCCTTCACCAGCTGGCCCACATTGTTCCTGACCCACCCAGCCCCATCAGTCATCTTCTGAGAGACTTACCTGGATACCTAAGTCCTCCATGGATTCACCCTTGGTGGGGCCAGAGGGAGTAGGGCTCCCCCAGAGCACAATCCAGACAGAGGGGGAAGGGTTCCCCAGCACACAATCCAGATGTGGAGCCCTGCTCATTTTGTGGTGTTGAGCCTGTGGTAGGCCAGGGAGTAACCACTCTGGTCAGAGGTTTCCTCCAGCATTTTCTCTTTAGGGCTACCAGCGTACAATGATGCACAATATGCCTGTCCCTCTACAGGCATGAATGTATTAGCATTGAGGGTTGCCCTCTGATTGCTAGGATAATCCCACTACACTACCACCTGACTTCCATTAGGTGGCAGCTTATGAAGGGTGGGATACTGGAATCCCCTCCCCCAAGAGAGCAGAACTTTTCTTTGAACACTCGATTTTCTCTCCCCAGACCACCCCCCTGAACAACCTTAGTCTACTCTCGAACTATGGTCACCAGTGTGGCAGGCAGTAGTGCTACTAACTATTAAACTGGTCAGTCATATGGCTCTTATTTCTTAATTAACATTGTATTGGGAAAATGGGACAAAAGTACTGACACTGGCATTTTTTCCTGTTGTGCCAATATGTGAGAAAATTGTTCAACCTAAAAAGAAAACGTATCCAAAGCATGAGGTTGGGGAAAAGGGCCAGTAACTTTTCTGAAATGACTGGATTCCAATCTGTGTTCTTATTGTGCTTGTAGACATTTGTTCTTCAATCCACTAGTTTTTTTTTCTTTTGTAAAAAAAAAAGGAAAAAACATTGATTTGCTATTACCCTAATGAAGATGAGCACCTCACGTAAAGTCCTCCAGCCTGATTGTCCTTTAAAGGCTGGGTTTATTTACTTTCATGCCAGCTTTTTCATTTTTAATAGTATTAGCAGAGTAGTCCTGCAATTTTTGGAAGATGGAGCTGTAAAACATCATGATTTGTGATAAAACACTGATGCAATTGCATCTTTTTTGGACACAAAATTCAGAAACAGTTTGACCATCTAATAGATAGTCAGACAGTTTGGATGGATTTCCCATTTGAAATAGCAGTAAGTGAATCTGGCTGGGTATTTTTTGTAAATCCTGCCCATAGTATAAGTGTGTGTGTGTCTGTGTGTGCCTGTATGTGTTGGGGGAGGCACTGTGGAGTAACAGAAGAAAACCCTTTATGTTACATGAGATCACAGGATACTTGTTAGTTCTAGTATTACAGTCTATAGAGGACTAAAGGCTTGAAGTTAGACTATTTACCAGCTGGAAGCTATGTAGAGAAATCAGTATTCACTGTACCACATGAAGAAGATAGAACACGGTATGCGACTACCAATAAAGAAGTCACATTCTAGTCTTCCCTGGTCAGCAACTTCTCTTGATAATCATGGTTTTCTCCATGATTCATATAATAATAATTGGCTAATACTGCAGAGTTGGCGCTGTCAAAAAGCTTTCATTGCCCAGTGTTAGAACCCCAGTTCAGAGCATTTTTTGAAAAGGCAAAGTTGGAACAAAGTTTGCAGGGCTGAATGTCCTAATTGGAATATGTATATCTTAAATCCTTCTGGATTCTGGTTCAGATGGACATCAGGTGCCCCTAACCCACTAGCAGTTACTATTGGTGCACATGGGGGGTTTGCAAAGAGGCTACCAATGACACCACTACCACTGAAAGCAGTCACACACCAGGCCCAGGACGTAGAGAGCTGTGGGGAGTTTTCATATTCTGCCTTCACCAGAATTCCATAGAATTTTGAAAATGTAGCCTAATTCTCCAGAATTCTGTTGGAAATAGAATTCCAAAATTTTGAAAGTGGATATTATTTTAAACTGTGGATTAGTAATCCATGGTTTACATAAACTGCAGATTCAGGAATTACATAAAGTACATTGAAATCACTCGGAGTGAGCATACTAGAGAGGCAGTTTGTAAGAAAGCAGAGTATGGGAACCCTATAAGGATGCTAGGCGATAAAAAATATCCAGATTGTTTGGTTCTTGTGCATCTCTCCAGAGCATACACATACTCACAACCCTCATTCCAGGAGCAAGGAATCATGGGTATGCATTCATGGATTATGTAATCTTTACATAGATGTGCTTTTTAGAATTCCACAGAATTTAAAAAGAAATTCTCAAAAGCATTTCAGAAGCAGGATTGAAATTTTGCAGGAATTCTGCCAGTGGAATTACACATTCCAGACTGCTCTATTAACTTTTTGCCGGGGAAGGAATCTCCCCCAGCAGCTAAGTCACAGTGCAGATGTGGCTACCAGATGTATGTAAGTGCAAATAGGGTTTCTGTCCACAAACATGCTGGGTTGTGCCACTTACAGATGTCTGGGTATGTCATAGTTCCAGTCATGTGTTGTGCCCTGCCCAAAGGTCTGACCACCTTGTGCCACTAAATTGCAACTGTGTACGTGGCCTCAGGTTCTCTAAGGGTTAACAGATTGGCAGTATGTGCACTGAGGAAGGGAAGCAACCTATATGGTTTCCAATTTGTTTGGTAGGGATTCTCGCACCGTAGTACAGTAGGAGGTTTTTTGGATATGTGCTACCTTTTTTTCTAATGCTTCTACTATAAAACCTGCAAGCTCATTCAAAGTAATGGAACAGTATCTGGATTCCAGTGTTTGCCAGTTGCTAGTTAGAAGACAGCTTCTTGAGCAGCTTGATAAGACACTGGTATAAACCCTGAAAAAGGGGAAATTGTCATTTTGAGAAACTAATGGGTTCGGGAGTTTCTAGTGCTTTAGTTACAAAAAAATACAAATGATTTCCTCATAGCAGTTGTTGTGAAGATAGCTCAATAGCACATGAATCAATCTGAGTGGTGAATGACTAACCATGCTCTGCGTGCATTCTCTGCATATACAATGTCTGTATTGTGGCTGGCAGCCTTACAATCAGCACTGCAGTATGGTTCCTTTTCTTTCCTCCTCAAATAATTAAGAGTGCATGTTACAAAATCCTTACTGCAATTTTCCAGTGCTTCAGATACACTTTAAACCTAGGAAATTAGAACATGGTTCATGAAACATTAGCAATATTAAATTTATTCTGAGTTTGCAATATGAAGCTAGTATAAAATCAGTAACAACTGGACTGCTGTAGCTACATTTCTTTCATTAACTACAAACTGGGAAAATAATGCATCATATCAAAATACATCAGAATGTAAGCATTCAGTAAATCAGTTGCTGCAATTTAATAAAAATGTGCATTTATTTCCAACTTAACAGAAACCTTCTGCTCATTTCAGCAGACTCAGTCTCCAGATTCCTGTTTAAAAAACAAAAGAGACAGAAATTAATTTGTGGGAAGCTTGTAAAGAACATTAAGATATTTATTTTGTTTTTGCACAATAGTCAAATACTTCATTTAAAAGTTCACATAATGATCAACCAAATTAAACCAGAATTTTTAGCCATGAACATATTTAGATAATCAATTAGAAGTATCATTGTACTGCCCATAGAATATGTGTCAGCCTTTTCTGACATTTCTGATATCAACCTATTTTTCATGTCTAGGAATGTTATGTGCTAAAAACCCTACTTCAACTTCTTAACCCTTTCATTACTGGTTTACATTATTACCTGTGCTGCTGACTGGGGAGAAAGGGTGTTCACAGGAGTTTGAGAAAACACCTTGAAAATCATCAATAGCCCACTGTTTCAAGGCGACTGATAAAAAAAAAATCTTGAGGATGCAAATGAGAGGCCCAATATCTTTGAAAACTAGAACCCCTTCAACTATTTGTTTGTTTACCATATGAAGTCATGTATTTGTGAGTGTGTGTGTGTGTATATGTATGTATGTACAGTATATATGTACAGTATGTATTTATTTATTATGACCAGGGGATAGGCTGGGTCATGTGGGCCCATTTTCAGCTACTCCTAGGTACCATATTACAGCAATGGTTCACATTATTTGAAAAGGATCTCCATTTAAATTCTAAGCGCACATCAGTGCCCAAAGGCAAACTGCTGAAGTGAACATAAATCAGGTATTTAACAAGTTCCTCATTGCAGATTACATTTATGCAGTATGCAAAGAGTTTAACTGAATTATTTTTATGTTTTTATATATAGTTTATGTTTTTTATTTTATATAAAATAATGAGGATTAGTTTGTAATCTGCTGTGTACTGTACCATTCCTTAGTTTGCTAGGGACGCAAGTACAGTTACTATGACTGCAACATCATTGTGTTTCCAGCACAGCATGCCATTGGGTTGGAGTTTCTTTGTGGGAGGGATGAACAATTTCTCAAACACGGCAGCTCCATGTCTTGCTTAGCAAGACCTTGAGGGTGCTGTTGTATTTTTGGGAGGTTTCTTTTACATTAAATCATGTATCTGGTTGATTCTGCCTTTACTGTATAGTTCTGTGTGCTGCTCTGGAAAGAAACTGACTTGCAGGAATCGCAGAACTAGAGACTAGAGGGGCTGTGGAAAGAGCAGACCAACATGGAGAGAGAGAGAGAGAGAGTGAGAGTTGGAATGAGTGAGTGAGTTGTCTGGAGTGCCATTGTCAGCCGTGTGTGAGGTATTTGCTCTTAGGGACTTCTCTTGCAGTCAGTGGTTGTTGTTTTGAGAAATACTGAGACTTTTTTTTTATTAATAATTAATGCCAGCGGGGAGGGGGAGTGCAAGTGGGTGGTGGTGCTTGTTTTTTACTTTAAAGGTAAAACTGGAAGAAGCGGTGCCAGTGTGGGGGGGGGTGATTGACAGAGGGGGTGTAATAAATCTAACATTCCATTATTTATTTAACATTAGTGGAAATAAATGGATTTATTACACTCCTTCTGGGTTTCTGTCCATTGCATAACTGTAGATATATTGGAAAATATCACAGGAAATCCAGTTGAAATGAATGGGGATTTCTGGGATAGATAGATAGACAGATAGACAGACAGATGTGATATGATATATGCTATAATATGTGATATATATAATGCCAGGCACTTGGGATAAAATCCCAATACTGACACTGTAGTGCATCATGAGGGGGATGCTGCACTCCTGAGGTGCCATCTTTCAGATGAGACATTAAACTGATATCCCATCTGCCTATTCTAGTGATTGTTCAGACGGATGTTAAAGATCCCATGGCACTTCTCAAAAAGAGTAGAGGAATTTTTATTAAGATAAAGAAACAAACACAACAGAAACAGCAATATACAAGCAGCTTACATCATCTGATTCTAAGAAACAGTACATATAAGTGGTGATAATACAGAAAATATGAAACAATAATACAAAAGGAAATGTCAAGCTAAATAATATGGAGAAATGACTATACAAAGAGCAAACAATGAAAAATAAAAAAAGGGGGAGTGGGGGAAGTGGGAGGGAAAAATTGGGAAATCAGAACAACTCATCCAGTCATTAATATCAGCATGATGAGAATGTAAGTAATATGAGGCATAAACATCTGAAATGATTGTACAATATTTGGAACTAGTCAGTAAATGACCTAGGTAGAAAAAAAATCATGGAGGTTGAATGCATCAGAAAGGAATCTCCATTTCTTTAACATGGTCTGACTTGTCAGGTTTCTACTTTCTGCTAAATGGATTGATGCCAACTCCATGTCAATCAAGTGCAATAATGGGTCAAGTGGTATCACTTTCTGTTTTAATAAAGGAGCACAGTGGGACTGCCACAAATAATATTTAGCAGTAGTAAAAAACAAATGTACAGTGGACGGGTCATAGCATGTTACCAAATGCAGTTTACCTAAGATTATTTCATCATATGTAACACCTGCCCAAGCCGGATCATGCCATTATCTCGATACAGTTTTCCAAAAAGCCTGAGCATAAGGGCAAGTTAAGTAAAAATGCTTCATTGTTTCCAGTTGTGTGTCACATCCTAGTATCGGACAGTTGCACTCATCAAAACTCTTGTATATGAGTTGGCTTTGACACTAAGTTGGCCATGGCAGCTAAGCCACACTATATCCCACATTTTCTTTGCAGTCCATGCATCTGTCAAATAGTCACTTAGCACTGAAAAGTCCTGGGGAGAATCCCTTTATAAATCCCCTGTCCAACAACATTTTTGTTCATTATGTAACTATACAAAACATTTTTGCTTAAAGATTTAACTTGAGTTAACTCCACCCTCGATTGCCTCATTTTCTCAATAAAAATATAGATATAACTCTGGAAAAGAATAGATTTCTGAAGTTTAGTAACATCCGTAGTCCACAATATCAAGAGGGGGAGGACCCATCTATTGGTTCAGAGATGCCAAAATTTGAGCACCTGTTGAAAATAACTATCTAGGTTCCAGCAGATAAAGAAGTTGAAGTAAAACAGAATAGGGTGCTTTATAGTCAACCACCCCATGGGATGGGGTGCTACAAGGTATTGCATTTAATAGGGTTAAAGCAACTCCCCCAGACCAATTGGAAAGTATTGCTCAACATGGGCACATCCAAGTCTCTAGGTAAAAGGTAAACGACACTCAGATAAGTAAAAAAAAGCAAAAGAAAAGTCTGGAGGATAGAAACACAGAAACATAGAAAGGTGAAGGCAGAAGGAGACCAAAGGTCCATCAAGTCTGCTCATGAGATCCCAAGATCCTAGGAAATTCCAGGGCCTAGCTGATACTTTTCCTAGAGGATTTAATTCTAGCATATTTTTTTATCCCAACCACATTTGAATGCAGATATGGTCCTAGCCCCTACCATATCTACTGGTAGTTTGTTCCATGGCTCAGCTATCCTTTCTGAGACATAATGTTTCCTAAGATCCCTTTTAAACTTCCCACTCCTCAATTTCCATCCATGCCCCCCTGTATTGGAACTGCGAGCCCTGGTAAATATTTCAGAGTAGGGTACTGCATTTAATCCCCTCGTGTACTTGAAGGTTTCAAACATATCCCCTTTCCCTCCTTGTTTCTAGTGAGTACATGTTTAATGCCTCGGTCGCATTTCATACGGTAGCCCCTGGAGCCACTGTAAGATTTTGGTCACCCTTCTCTGAATGGTTTCTATCTTGTCCTTGTCCTTTTTAAGGTGTGGTCTCCAAAACTGTACACAGTACTCTAGGTGGGGTCTTACTATGGATCTATACAGTGGTAGCATCACCTCCCTCTGCCTACTGTCAAATCCTCTCCCTATACACCCCAGCATTTTGTTGGCCCTACTATATGCTACATTGCATTGACAGGCTTGTTTTAGGATGTCACTTATAATAGCTCCAAGATCCCTTTCCTCTTGTGAGGCATTGAGTATGACCCCATTGAGCCAATAGGTTGTCCTTGGGTTATTTTTGCCTATACGCATCACTTTGTTCTTCTTGGCATTGAATTTCAACTGCCAGATACTGGACCATTTTTCTAACTTTTCAGATCTTTTTGTAGGTTCTCAACTGCTTCTCCGCTGTCCACCCTACCCTCTTTTTTTCATTTTCTTGAACTAATGCCTATATTTCCAGATCTGGGGCCCGATTCCAGTAGGGGATACGCTGGCTTAATGTGAGATACGCCAAACCCCATGGCGTATCTAGCTATTTATGCCAGGTGATACACCTGTCCCTGTTCCAAGTTGCGAGATGCGCCATGGTGGCTGCAGGCTATGAAATTCATGGGTTACATCACCCACTACACCGCAGCCTGCAATGTCTGGTGTAAGTGTGCATTAAGACAGGAACTTAGCCCAATTCTAGGAGGGTGGCTGTCATAACCCACAGTTGCAATTCCAAGACATGCAGTGGCATGCCAGAATTACAAAAGCTCGGAGCTGTCCTAAGTGGCATCTGATGACTGGCATCATGAGATGCCACCATGCAGCACCACGGCAATGGTGTCATGATGTCCCCCTAGCCCCCTCAAGCATACCCCTTCCCCCCAACACCCGATCATCTTGGACCCCCGGGGGTCCATTTCTGGTGTGCACCCCAGATGCCTGTGCCATGTGTCCTGCCCCCCCATGCCCCTAGTGTGTGCCAAGGTGGTCCAGGGCTGGGGGGGCTTCAGTGGGGTGCCTGTCACCTTCTGTGAGTTGCGACATGTGATTGCGATACACCATGCGTGTGGTGGTAGACCACACATGGTGTATCCTGCATGTTGCAAGTGCCGGGACCCTGCAACTCTTGGAATGTGGCATAGGGTCCCTGGCATAGTGACCAATAGCATAACTTGCAACCACATGCAAGTTACACCATTCATCTTAGAATCGGCCCCTTGGACATTTGTGGCACACTGTTGGAGTTTTCCTTCCCAATTGGTCACTGCCGAGTCAGTTTCCCCAAATGTGATTCCTAAAACTTTGATTGTTGAAGAATCCGCAATGATTCCTCCTATATCAGGAATCTGGAGTGTGTTCTGCACCACCACAAAACCCTTACATTTACTCAGATTAAGTCTAGCCCCCAATATTGGTGTGAAAGACTGAAACAGGTCAAGTGCCATCAGTCTGGATTGGAGATCTTTCACAAATAGAGTTATGCCATCTGCATAGGCAGCTGTTTTGATGCTAGTCATTCCATGCAAGTTGTAGATACCATGCATCTGTGGACGAGCATGGATCTTACAAAGTATGGGATCAATGCAAAAAACAAAGAGCAGGAGGCTTATTGTGCAGCCCTACCTAACCCCTGACTTTAAACACAGTCTCTGTCCCAAAGGGCCATTAATGTTTGGAATAACACTAGGCAAGCTGTATAATGTCCCTATCCAATTACAAAAGGTGGACAGTATCCCATAATGCAAAAGGGCATCAAACAAGCAGCCATGAGAGACTTTATCAAACACCTTTTCTTAGTCCAAAGACAAGAGGTAGCCAACTTTCTTAATTTGAGTCCCCATCTCAACAGTTTTCTAATAATGATCAGATTGTCATATATAGTTCTACCTTTAATGGAGCACATCTGAAATTTAGAAATAGCATGGTCCACTACTGTGGCCAACCTAGTAGTCAAAACCTTCATCAGAATTTTCAAGTCTATATTCAGCAGACACAGTGAATGCCAATTATGAAGGTCAGTTGCCTCACCCTTTTATGCAAAAATATTTGCACTGCCTAACAAAAGGATTTGGTTAGGTTTTCTGTATCTAAAATCCAATTAAAAACTATGGTTAAGCTGTCAACCAGTGTGGGTGAAAAGGATGTATAAAATTCTGAGGTAATAAAATCCGGTCCTGTAACTGTGTTATTATTTAATCCTCTTATTGCAGTCAAAACCTCCGCCACAGTAACTGGGCATGTAAGTGGATTTTTACTACAAGAGTGCACACTGGGACTGTGGTGCTCTAAAAACAACATATAATTCCTTTTCCAACATAGTTTTGAGCACTTACCACCTCCTAAAAGAGACGCCAAGACCAGAATGTTGCATCGTATTGTCATTTTATTACAACATTGTAGACAGATCATAGTCTTGTGTGACACATTTCAGACTTACAGTTCTTTTACCTTTGACCTTTGAAATGTGTCAGGCAGAACTATGGTCTGTCTACAATGTTATAATAAAATTACAATATGATGCAACATTCTGGTCTTGGTACACCTTTCAGGAGGTGGTGAGTGCTCAAAACTATGTTGGAAAAGGCATGTAAGTGGGCCCAAGTTTTCAGGAGGTATTGGTGGCAGAGTTACCATGCTTAATAAAGAACATGTCAGATAGTAAGGGGCACTAATGTCAAACATTTCTTGTAAGCACTGGTCCACTACTGCAATGATTTCATTCTTAGAGGTGACAATATCCTCAGCGTCATTTGTCACCTGGGTGACGTGTCATCTTCTGACTCTGTCTTTAAAGCTATCAAATATGGTACCTTGATCCAGTTTACCTTGTGTGCCATATTGGTGTTTCATCTCTAGGGAGCTCTCCCTACTATATTGTATTGAAGAAATGTGGTCCTTAATATTGGTTATTTGGCTACCATAGTCATTATTAGTGTGTGCTAGCTACAAATGTTTCATCAGTTGTATACAGCGAGTACTCCATATATTTCATGCTATATGTCTTAGTGGTATGAGAGCATAAATATATTTAATGTCTGACTTAGTATCTGTCCTCCAGGCACTAAGGTTGTCATATAAACATTTAACTGTCGTGTTAGAAATAAATCTTGCAGTTTTGCCCTTAAACTCTGATCGGTTAAGACTGTTATTCAGTCTCCACATGGGTGTCCCACTTTTTATTACAGTATTTCCCCCCAAAGGTACCCCCAGTAGTAAGTGCTCTGAAGATTCTATTGGAACTACTTATCCTGAGTGATTACATGAGTAACTGTAAAAATGAAATGTATGCGAGTAGCCACATTACTCCTATAATAGGTATACCCTCCAGTGTTGTACTTAGTTCTAAAAGCACCAATTAATGCTGCATCCTTAACCAACTGATTTCTAAAATTGGTAACACAGAACAGCTTTCTGCATCTCTGCACTCCTGTCCATGACAACCAGGCCACAGTTAAAGTCACTTCCAGAAAACACAATCCTTATGGTGTATAGGTAGAGTTGTATCTTCTTGAGTAAATCCAACAGTCCTTTTTTGATCTGGGGTGCATAAATGGTTATAAAATGGAAGTGATCTGACTGATAGCAGATGTCCACCAAGAAAGCCCTTCCAGGCTCTATGTCCACCAGTCTCTGGAGTGAGAAGGAGGAGGGAGCCATGAAACAGGATCCTCACATCATTGCATTTGTTCTGCCCAAATCACCAAAAGGAAGGTCCCCAGATCCAACAGTTTTTTTGTTCATGTCATTTTCAGTGGCTCAGCAGGTAGCACACTCACCTCTGAGGCTGGGAGATCAGAAGGCCTTGGGTTCTATCCCCACACCAGTTCTATCCCCACACCAGGCACTTGGGTTAAATCCCATTACTGACACTGTAGTGCAGCATGAGGGGGAGGTGCTGCACTCCTGAGGTGCCATCTTTCAGATGAGATGTTAATCTGAGGTCCTATCTGCCTGTTCTGGTGGTAGTTCAGGTGGATGTTAAATATCCCATGGCACTTCTTGAAAAGAGTAGGGGAATTTTTTATTGCCAAAAAAAAAATAACAAAGCAAACACAAGTATAACAATTAATCAGTCATCAAATCAAAAAGATGAATAACATTCGCCACCATCAACTCCCTCCCATCACCATGTGAGAACAGGAAAAAAAATTCCTCAAACAACCATCATTAAATGAGACCAAAATATAAACACCACGGACTCCTTGTCTGTACAGAAAATGAATTTACAGAAAGGGGG
The DNA here is from genome assembly GCA_016271365.2 of Neoceratodus forsteri. Lineage (NCBI taxonomy): Eukaryota > Metazoa > Chordata > Ceratodontiformes > Ceratodontidae > Neoceratodus > Neoceratodus forsteri. The sequence continues at coordinate 232,609,093 of JADMNL010000028.1, forward strand.
AAAAAGGTACTTCACTAAATACAGCTCAATAAGAAGCAAGCCAGACACTCTAAACAGCAAGTGTTTAATGGATGAAAATAAGACCAAATACATACATCCTTCGCTCTATCCAGGATCCCATGCCACCTGCCTTGGAATATGCCTCCACCAGGTGGTCATGACTGGAACAGTTAAGTTAGCTAGATCTTAACATAAACTTCAGGCACTTCTTTCTGAATTATTGCCAATAAGCCAGAAAGCGGAATCAATTTTTGTTGTAGAGCATGCTGGCAGCGAACCTGCCAAATTGTCAACTTCAAAATTGTGAAAAGCACTTCTTAACATACCTGGGTTATATAAAGACCATATTCCCTCAAAGTGTCCATACACCAAGGCTTCATACGACATCTGGGAGAGATGTGGAAATGACCGTTTGCTTGCTGAGTCCAAAAAGGCTTAATATATGTACACTCAAAAAAATAAATGTGACATAGTTTCCAATTGCTCATTACACCCCTTTCTAAGACAATACCTCTCCTGCAGCATTTTATGCTTGTGATTAACATGCACATTAAGTCTGTTGTGGCAACACAACCATAGGGTGTCCCACATTTTTTGTGGCACCCTCATCTCAGTTAGTTGTCTCTGTAAATCTGATACCATAACACCAGGTGGACAGATAAAACATGGGGACACTAAGAAATGTTTATTTAGTATCGAAACATTCTTACTTTCCTAGTCATACTTAACATAGCCTGTTTGGAAAGCTGCCATGCCTTAAGCTTTTTAAAGAAATCTATCAGATATAGTGCAGTGCCTGATGGTACAGCTCGAAATGGCCCCCATCTGGGAGCATTATCCCATTTCTGGAAAAAATAAGAGCACCTATAATGAAACTGAACACACCACACAAAATTCTTACCCTGAAGAAGCAGCACCATATTATCATATAACAATATTGTAAAGAAAAACACTATGGTGTTAATCATTTTTAGGCTCCCCCTGTTTAATAGGCCAATACTTGACAGATCTCTTTACTGGATTTAGGCGACTGCCCCATGATAGCTGAAAGAAGAGGTTATACAGTCTTGCTTCCAGCGTCTGTGGTATGGGGAATATACAACTGACAGTTAAAAATAGCAGAACAATAAAGGTTTTTAACATAAATATCTGTTTGGTCTGAGTCATAGGAAATCCCTTCCATTTCTGGACTTTCAAATCCACTACAGACAAGGCAGTTGCCCAATTCTCTCCAGCCAAGTCTGGGCCCGCCAAACATAAGTCCCAACAGCCGTGTAGGCCCAGGCAGTATCCTAATCCCAGCAATTTCTGTGGGTCATGGGGCCTGTCCCAGGATAAGGGATGTCTCTCTACTTTTTCTGTGATTCAGTGTTGCACCTAAGCTATCAGAATATGCTTGGACTATGTCCAAGGTCCGTCCAGCAGAAACTTTGTCAGTCACCAACAGGCAGATATCGTCTGCATATGTCAAGGTAGTTGGAAATGGACAACCCGAAGTAGACAGCATATGCTGAATTGACTGGTCAGTCTCTAGCTTCCTCAAAGGTGGGTCTATTGCAAAGACATAAAGCAGTGGGCTGAGGGGGCAGCACCCCTGCCTGACGTTCCATCTAACAGCAACATGGCTACCACTTATCCCATTTACTAGAGGGCATGTGGAGGCCTTATCATACAAAATTTTAATCCAGTTTATAAAAACCTGAGGGATACCATAATGTCCTAGGACTGAACAGATAATCATGGGACACCTGATCAAAAGCCTTGTTCTGATCTAAACTCAGGATGAACCTGCTACAGGATGTACTTTTGTACACCTCTCTTAACAATTTAAGGTTGCCCATCATCTTCCTTTCAGGAATAGCACAGGTTTGGGTCTCAGCAATCACAATGGTAGCCACCTGGGAAAGTCTGGAAGCAAGTAGTTTACACAATATCTTCCAGAAAACATTCAGCAAACTTAAAGGTCTCCAATTATGTAAATCCAGCTAATCACTCTGTTTAAAATATAGATCAACAAGCTGTTTGCCAACACAGGAGGTAGGGCAAAATTGCCAGACACAATAACACTATATACCAGCATTGTATATGGTAATATAGTGTCAACCATTTTCTGATAAAATTCTCCTGGCAGCCCATCAGGCCCAGGGGCAGTCTTGCATTTCAAGATAGTGATTGATGCCCTGAGCTCCTCCGGGGTTATCGGGAGTATTAAGCTTTGTAACATGTCATCCTGTAGGGCTGGCACTGACAAGTCCCTAAGAAATCCTACAAGAGTTTCGTCTACTGGAAGCTCACGTCCAAAACATGTATCCATATGTGTGACTACCACCTTCACAATATCCAGATTATAATTAACCACAACCCCCATCTCTGACATCAAGTGGGCCATATATTTAGCATCCACCCTGTTACTACAGTTATCATATGGATTCACTGTAACTGCTGTTCTCTGAGTTCCAAATTTCTGCTCCACAAATAGTGAATGCCCCCTATCATATTGATATGCACACATGTCCTGCTTCACCCTTTTTATTTGAGATGAAAAATCCAGGCCTTGCTCAGCCAAGAGTGACAGCAACCATTGCAAGTGGCTGCACAACTCCAAATATTTAAAATAGGTAGACTGACTTGTGTGTTTAGTCATATAATGGAAAAAAAATGTTGGATTTCCACTTTTGTATCCTGCCACCAAAGAAGCGAATTTGAATACTGGTCAAAAGGTGAAATTCTGGCTTCCATAAGTTCTTGCAATGCCAACCCTGACAAGGAGTTTGCTAATAAAGACATATTTAATCTCCACCAATTGTGGGTTATAGATTTATTCTGAGAGAACCCAAGATGAGCCACAATCATTGAGTGATCCGAAGTCTCCACAGGCAAAAGCTCATATTTAATGCAAGGCAACCATTTGGACAAGAATATAAAATCAATCCTGGTAGACAAGCTGCCCTTGCAAAAGGTATGGTCTGGTGGAATCCTCCCTGACAGTGCCCCATCCACTAAATGGGCAGATGCAACCATTTCATTAAGGAAGTTGCTATCACTAAATAATTTTACAGTTGCCCCTGTCTTGACTTTCAAAGACAATACACAATTAAAATCCCATCCTAAGATCACATATCTAGTTGTACAACAGTAAGGCCGTATGGCTGTTATTAACTTCCATTAGAAAATGATGTCCAAAATTAAAGCACAACCAGGAATCAAGTCAACCAGCTGAGACACAGATAGCCCCTTAGCATTAACAAGATACTTACCCCAGTGTACATTTCCTCCCCCAGTGACCGAAAGGACACTCCACCAAACCATTCCTGAGACACAACAGCAATTTCATGCAAGGTATGCAACCTTGTGTCTTGCAACAAATAAACTGATTTCTATAGGTCACATGAAATAGAAAAGGTGGCAAGCCATTTTCTATATGATTTTATACTATTCGTATTTAACGAACCACAGGTTATGGCAAATGACAACATGGGTCAGTAAGGTAGAAAAGACCCCATAAACTTATGTCTGGGGAGGTTTAACCTGTGTTTGCTTCCTGCTAGCAGAGTGAGAGTCACTAGACATGCCTTCTGTGTCTGTCATTGCCTCAGGCTGTGAGGAAGCCACCAAAGAGGCATCTGAATCCTTCTCCGACTCAGGTGGCTGCTTCCTCTTGTCCAGGACTGCAAATTTATTCCTGGTACTAACCAGTGTAGGTAGTGCCTGGTGTCCTCCCTGTGACACCCAGGATCCAGTGCCCCTTCAGGAGCATCTGCCCCTTTGTTTTCCCATGCAGGCTCAGTCAGAGGAGGCATCTCTGTACTTTGCAGGGCAACAGGCACCTGTACCTGTAGGTGTGTATCAGGACATACAATTCCATGGCAGAGAACCCCATATTACTTAAGATAAGGGTGTTCCCCACATACAATATATCTGAGTAAGTCTGCAGGCATCCCTGATACTTGATGCATACTGCATTCCTGCATTTCACACACTCAGGTGGGTAATGAAATAGGCCCACATATGTCCTGGCCTGTGGCATGGCCTGTGCCAAGGCCGGTGGGGGTTTACTTCCAGTGTGTCCTGAGCTTGGGTCAGGTCCATCACTCAGGGGGGTGGGAAAATGGCACGAGGGCCATGGGCTCCGCTCTCTAGCATGCCTGTGTCTCTCCCATCAGTACAGGGGATGCTATGTATGTCCTTGGCAACCAAAGCCTCACTGCATGGTAAAAAAAAGCACAGGGTGTTGCTTGAGCTGCAACATATTAGGTAAAGACAAAGGATCATGCACTTTATCCATATCAGACTGTTCAATACAAGGGCTTTTCACAGGTGACAACCATGGCTGATTCCCTGTGGCATGACCCAACCTGCAATAAGTAAAGCATCTGCAATAGTGACCCCTGCACAGGACATGTTACCATCAAAATTGTGGGGGGGGGGGGATAAAATATTCAAATCCCACTTCAGACCCCCGACAACAGGTGCACACATACTTGTAACTTCCATCATAGAGGGCATGGCCTCTTCATACAGTTCTGTAAGCAGCATCTCTCTCATACCCCACTCCATCAATTTCCTTGCCTGTATTAAGGAGCTCTGCAGAAAAGCAAAAGTCAAAAACATTACCTGATCATAGCAGAGCCCTAGCCCCAAGCACCATACCAGATGATGTGTCACCTGCCACAGTCATCATCGAAGAACCTTGTTCTGTTGGTCATGTAGAACACTGACTCTTTGCAAACTGTTCCACCTGCACCAACACACCATCCTCAGAATTCTGGTGTCCTCCCCCATTCTGTCTCGCTCTCTGGGTCAACATCACGGATTGTTCCACTATAACACCTTGCAACTGGCGTTTCTTACACTCCAGGTCAATACAAAGATCGTCCTCCAGAGAGTTTTGGGTAGGTAACGAACCATCCACATTATCAACATCAGGACATATGCAAGCATTTGCCATCTCACAAACAGCTGCTCTTAGAAGTCCTGAAGCAGAAGGGCGAGCGAACCCTCCTGCTTTCTCCACAGTCAGCTTCACTCTGGCACCATGAGCAGCCATCCAAATGGACATCAGTGCCCCCTACCACCGAGTAGGGGAATATTTTATTGTAATACATCAAAGGTACATAATATCCAAACAGTGTATAAATTCTACAATAATATATAAATCATGAAGGACATGAAAATCAAACTTATGCAAACAATATTTAAATCACCCCCCCCAAAAAAACAAAGAAAACTTTATACAAAAAAGAGAAATTCTCAAAAAGTATTCTAGTCTCTTTTTTTTTTATATAACACTACTTCCCAATAAATGTCTAGAACCTAAAGTAATACAGAAAAATAAATAACTATTGGACTTAGAGTAACATATGTTTTAATTCCTAATCATCAGTTACCACCAACCCCCCTTTACTTCCAACCTATTTGTCGGTATGCCTATGCAGTCTTTCATACTTCTTATTTAAATTTAATAAACCTCAGGAACCCTTTCCACCACTCTCTCACCTTTTTTGAGGAAAACAATGTATTATCTTGAATATACACCCTATTCATAGCCTCATGAATCAACCTTTGTACATTTTCCTTGGGCATCAATCTTTGATATAGTACCCATTGGCACCTAGCTTGCCATAAGTAATAGAGCAATGTACTACAAAAAATTTGTAATGTGTCTTCATGATATTGCAACCTAAACTGTGGGGAATGACCCAGTACCAATGTATCATAGTCCATATATTCTATCCATTTCATACTCCATTTCACTGCCAGGAATTTCCACAGAGACAAAGCATAGGAACATTTGAAAAGAAAATGATCGACTGTTTCTTCCTGATCCTCACACTCTAAAAATGGACAATTTCTCTCCTGTACCGGTTTATGTTTGGCGTTCCCTCTGACTCCAATGCGTCCATATACCATCAGCCATAGAGTTTCCCACATATAAGCAGGTAACCTTGGGTTGTTCAATCTATGTAAAACCATATTCACACACCTTTCAGGACAATTCTTAAATTCGGGCTCACTAGGATATAATTGGAGCATTACTGATTTATATAACTGAGATCCTGTACTAACTTTCACCACCTGCGCCAATAATCCCCATTTGAATATTTTTTTTGCAATTGGTACAAAATATGTTGGCACTGTTAATTTAGGAATCAGCTTCGGGGGTCTTATATACCAAGAATCATAATAGTGCCCCATCACGTATCGATGGATCCTCTCAAATTTCTTTGTAGGCACACTCCAGCCTGTCTTCATATTTATTGAAATAAATAAAGTAGAAAAAAAAATCACCGGATCAACCATCCCCAAACCACCTTTCTTTTTGTCTAAATATGTGAACTGTCTTTTGATTGGATTGAGTCTACTACCCCATAGCATCTGAAAAAATAAACTATATATCTTTGTTTCTAAATTAAGTGGTAATGGAAAAATTAATGCTGTATATAACAACTGTGGAATAATACATTTTTAATAATTGAGACTCTTTTAATTTTATCCAATTTCCATTTTTTCCATATATTGATATTTTTTTCAATTAAAGTTAATGCTAATTCCCAATTAAGGTCTGGCACATTTTTTTGCCCATACATTAAGCCTAAAATTTTTATCGGCTCACTAGAAATACGTATACCTTGTATCATAATCTCTGTTTGATTACCTATTCCTATAAATAAACCTTTACTTTTTGTCACGTTAATCTTAGAATTTGACAGTAAAGCATAATAGATCCATACAAACTAAAAACACCTATCTGGGTACTATCATTGAAAAGCACAAATCATCCGCTAGGCGTACATATAACACATCCGAATTGGGAGTCCAACCTATCCCCACCCAACGAGGTCTCTGTGACAATGATCTAATTAAGGTGTCAATTGTGAAAGCTATATAATAGGGGACTCAATGGGCAACCTTGACGGACTCTGTCGAATGTGAAACCCATCACAAATCTCCAGCTGAATCACTGGTGAGTAATAGCTGAATTGTAAATTGACTGAATAATTTTAATAAACCTTCCGGGATCCCATAATGTTTTAAAGTGGCAAACAAAAGGGGTGATAGACCCTATCAAAGGCCTTCATTTGGTCAACAGCTACCATACACCCTGAAAGCTTATTTAAATTTGCAAGTTCTATAATGTCCCTCAGGACCATATGTGCATGATGTATTTTTTTTTCTGGTACTCCACAAAACTGAAATGGGGATAAAACTTTGGCCGCAAACTGCTGCAATCTGTTATTCAGAATACTCGTAAAAAGTTTGTAATCTGAATTCAATAATGTAATCGGTCTCCAGTTATTCAGTCCAAATTTATCCCCTGATTTATATAAGAAAATTAATAAACCTTCCACAAACCAACTAGGAAACACAGGATTCCCAAGAAACTCATTAAACACTAACACCAAACATTCTGCGAATTCCACTGGAAAAACCTTATATAAGTCTGATGACAAACCATCAATCCCAGGCGAAGTCCCTTTTTGATTTTGATAGCTGTAATTATTTCTTGTGTCGTAAATGGCCTAATTAATTCTGGACGTATCAAATCCTTGTCGTGGACTCTAATCTGAGTTAAAAAGTCTAAAATGCCTTGTTCATCCGTGGCATTCCATCTTATACTCCAAAAATAATTCATAATCATACTATGAAGTGACTTCTGATCCTGTACTATATTCCCAACCTCATCTCGAAGTGAGTCTAAATTCGTAGGTTGTTTATAAGTTTTAAAAGCTTCATATGGATCCCCTATTGGCTGCTTCTTAACTCCATATTGAAGGACTGCATTAAGGGTCCTCGCCCTGTTATATTGCACCTCCACAAGTTGACTCTTTAAAGCCTTAATCTGAGAACTATAATCTATAGTCGAAGTATTAGCAAGTGAAAACAAAAAATACAATTGTTGTCTCAATTTTAAATAGTGTAAAAAGTTACTATTTACCCTAGCCTTCCCTTGTTGTTTTAACATATGACAAAAATCGTCCTTAGAATCTTTCCACCACTCACCCATGGTATCATATAAAAATGCTACTGAAATCCTAGCCATCAGTAATGCTTTAATTTTATCCAGGATCACCTTTGAAGTCAATAAAAGGGGGTTTAACTTCCATCTTGCTCTCCTTTTAAACTGACTGACCAATGGAGAAACCGTACAGAGTAGCAATAAATGATCCGAAAAGGATACAGGATATGTTTCAAATGTAAAGGGAATATTATCGGACAAAAAAATATAGTCAATCGTAGAAGTAAATCGATTTCTTTTATAAGTAAAGTTAAGCCCTGTACCTTTTTTACTATTCCCATTAATTAACCCTGCGGATTGTACCATCTTATATAAGGCTCGAGAATCACAGTAAATCTTTTTTCCTACTCCCTCCATCTCATTTCCCCCACCTTTTAATTCACAGTTAAAATCTCCACCAAAAACTTCAGAAGAAGTTAGTAAAATGGTTGTACCATTTGAAAAGCTTTACCCTCTCTGCTTTAAGCTGAGATCCATATATATTAATAAACCTACACAATCTCGCTTTCCACCATCCATCCAAAATCATCAATCGTCCTGGTATCAAATCTATTAATTTAATTAGAGAAAAGTCATAAGAATGAAAAAGAAAACCAATCCCATCCGCTGACTGTTGTCCAAAGACCAATAAGAGGGCCCCAGCACCATTCCTTTGAAAACACCTGACTTGCTCTATGGTATACATCCATGTCTCTTGTAGATAACAAACATCAATTTTATGACAATGTAAAATTCATAAACCACCTGTCGCCTCTTATAATTCAAAATGCTATGAACATTTATAGAACCCAACCGAAATTGCATCAGGTACCAAGTAAGTTAGTGAATCACCTATCTTTTTTCCGTCTTTTCTTCTTTTTCCCTTTATAATCTTCTTGACTATGCATAGGGGATGGTGGACTATCCAGTGTCTGTTGGGAATCATTTTCCAAGCAATCCATATCTGAGTCCCCCCACTGACTGGATAATGAGGCAAAGGGATTACTTACTTCTACTTCTACTGGCTGCTGAGGGAGGATCTTAATATTCCTAGAAGACCGTCTAACTGCAAAAACCCTGGTGCTTTAAAATCTCCTGTGGTCTAGACTTAGCAGCTGTGGAATCCCCACTGGAACTAGTTCGAAGGACTACGGTCAAGAATCACCAAGTCATCCACCCCCTTCTCCTTCCACTTCCGTCACAGAGGATCTGTCCTCCACTATCTTCGTGGTTCCCACCTGTTCAGCTCCTATTACCAAATCCTGGGCTTTTTGTATCAATAAGTCTGGGCTACCACAAGACCTTTTGTTTTGGCTGCCCAGGTACAATCTGCAAAAAACATGTCCTGTTTCTTCACATAAATCACATTTTGTACAATTTTCACATTGAAAAGCTGTATGCCCAATTTCTCCACAATTGTCACACCTTGGTTTATCACATGAACTTGATAAATGCGTTTAGCTCCACATTTATAACAAGCCCGAGGTTGCCCAGCATAAAACACACACCCTATCCTCCCCAATAGAAAAGAATTTGGGATGTGTTCAATACCTGCATCCGTTTGTCGTGGTTAACCTTAAACCTCCACCCCCAGTCCAAAATTGCTCCGAATCCAAAATTGCTTCAGAGACCCAAGATCTCACATTTTGGCTTAACCAGTAGAAATATCATCTATATGCACTCCTTCGTTCCTAAACATTATAGTAACAAACTTTATCAAAGGTTTTGTTAATGGTATCACAAAAAATGGCGTCCAGAGGGGGGAAAATTTAACCTGTGTATATCTTTCCCAAAAGAGATCCAGCGCTTGAGCTGAACGAAAACTAATATCAAAGTTGTCTTCACCAGAAATATTTATAAAAGCAAACACTTCCCTTGGAGAAAAATGTAAAGACTCTTTCAATAAACATTTTCCCACATATTGTCTATCAGGCCTAACATCCAAACCTCCTTTATAGCGAGGTCTCCATTTCGTGGTGCAGCCTCTTCTTAATTTTGTAAACAATTCAGACATTAAAGGTTTCCCCTAACAGAAGTCTCTAAAACCTGTGTCCCTCCCTGTTCCCAGCCACAGGAGTGGTCACTTCCACCCTTCTAGAAGGTAAACTCACTATTAAAGGAGATGCTCCTTCCACTCACCAATTCCTCAACCTCATTTACAATCTCTGTGCCCTGCAACTTTGGCCTCCAAGCTGGTTCATTCTGTGAAAATTCAATTTGGGTCCCACTCTGGAGTGGGTTTCCATGATCCACTCTCAACGTCCAACCAGCTTGCTGAGAGCTTTTGAGGGGACCAGTTTTCAGCTGTTAAAAGTTCTGACCCTCATTTGTTTGAATTAACTCACCCCAAGTTTTTCTTTATTCTGCAAATTTCCCCCAAACCCTTCAATAGGAAGATTCAAATGTCTCTTTGCAAATGTAACCGCCACTCTTTTTTCTTTACCCTCCTCTCCTACCTTGTCTTGTAGTCGTTTTGAAAAAGAAAACTCCGTCACCCCAGCCTGCAATTTGGGATCCGTTTGAAAACAACATTTTTTTCCCGTTCCTGCCTCTGCAAAACTGGATCCAGTATTCAGTCTGAAAACAAATCCTGTCTGTTTCCATTGAGTCTCTGTGGGTGCAGCTCCTAAATTGTTCCCCTGCACCACTTCCTCATCCTCCGTTGCCTGATGTGCAACCCTGAAATGGGTTGAACACTGTCTCTGCTTGCCTTTCTCTCCGTCGGTTCGGTCCAGCAAACTCTCTCCCATTGGACCACCACCAACCTCTTCTCCTCGAGCAACACTTTCACCTCCACCTCACCCCAGGAGTTCTTCCCTCACAAGTGGTTTTCATCAGAGAGGGATAACGTATTGATACCTGCTCGGTCTCCGATCGTTCCGGTAAGTGCCATCTCCGTCTGATTCCCCAAAGCTGATAATTGTTCTGCCACATTTTTTTGTTCTTTTCGTAAGGCTTCTAACTTACGTTGTAAGGATTTCACAGCAGGGGACACTTGCCTCATATCCAAATTAATATCTCTCGACTCCAAATTCTCCAGCTCCTCCATCGACCCAAATTGCTCTACTTCCTCCGTAACAGTAATTTCTGCAGAATTATCTTCTTTGCCCTGGATACCATCGTTCTCTCGTGCAGCCCTCGGCTACTCCTGTAACTCCACTACGTCCATCCTCCTGCAGTGCAGGCTCCCAACTGAGCCTTCGGTCAGCAACAGCAAGTCCCCCTACTGGCCATGCAGTAGGGGAATTTCCCCAGTGTCCTGGCCAAATTCCCCCCCCCAATTCACTACAAATACCACCAACAGCTTAATCTGGTTCAAGGTCAGTTGGCATTCATCTGTGTCCCCCTCCCCTGGGTCAGGCCTGAAAACAGGCAGAATTTGTCCAGTGCGCTTACCCGGTTAACAAAAACTAAATAAATAAATAAATTACTACAGTTAAGTTGGGTTTCCTGAATGAAGAAGATGTCATATTGGAAATCTGCAAAAAGTAAGCCATTCCTGCATAAGTGTTTAATGCTATTCACATTAACGGTAGCTACTTTGAGGGTGGTATCCATGATAGGATAGAAAGAAAGACAACACAAAATCAGGTGATAGCATCTTGCTTGCTAGTACTCCTGATTGCTATTCTGGTTCTCTTTCTTTGCTTTGTGGCTGTTTTTTGTTTAATCTTGTCTTCCTCCATGTCCGAGGACAAGTGATGTATAGAAGACTGCATAGAAGAGGATTCTGAGTCCAGAATGTCATCAGTCTCCACCATGTCTTGGTCCAGGACACAGAATCTGTTTTACAGTGCAAGTGGGGGAAGGCGTGTTACCAAGCATGTCAGTTTTGGGTGTAATTTTAAGTGCCTCAGAGACCTTTTTTTAGTTACCAGCATCATATGTGGTGGAATAATCTCATCCTCTTTACAGGTGAAAAGACTAGTGGCCATCTCCATCTCAGGAAGAAATGGTATTGGCAGGGATGTGGTGGGTTATTCCTGATCAAAACCTTGAATAGGGTCATGTGTTATGGTGGGTTAATCAGGGATCTGACTGATGACCTTTGACGAGGTGGTTCCTGGTTCAGGTGCCTCAATAGTGTGTGCAATTTGGTGGGCCAGGTCCTGGTATTTTTTTTGCACTAGGTCTGTCTGGGTCATATTCAACAAGTGGTCCTGCAGGGGTCTATACTCATTATTGTATGTGGCCCATTTTCATGTTCTGTAGGAATGGCCCACTTCCTCACAGAGGTTGCACCTAGAGGTGTTGTTACAGCCTGAGCTGACATGTCCAAATTCTAAGCACAGGTTGCACCAGATTTTGTCACTTATGTTGTTGAGATAGTTCTCAGAATGGTACTTAAAACAAGTCTTTGGTTTGCCAGGGTTAAAACACTGGCCCGTATCCCTTCCAACAACAGATACAATGGGAGGTGTCGTAGACCTAAAATGTAGTTTCTCAATTTGACTTTAAATTTCCAGTTACCAGTCCAAAGATCCATTATCCATTATAGGGATAGTATCACCATGACATCACAACTCTGTGCCAGCCAGTATTTGACATTGTAGACATTTACCCCCTCATTATGTAGAAGAATCGTTACTGTATGTAAAGCTGGTTTAGTAAGGGGGATCTCCTGAAACAGTGTCTAGACTGGAGTAGATTTCAAAAAATTGTACTGAGACCAAAACCAATCAAAGTTGGTGGGGGTCTTAAAACTGAGGTCAAAGTAACAGTCCTTTGGAGAGTGAATCAAAGCACAGAGTTCACTTGTATACTGCAGAGTCTTTCAACAAGACTTTGCCAACATATTCTCTGTCAGGTGAGGCATCTAATCCCGGTACATACAGCAAGAGGTCAGCATTCCACCACTGTGCAGGAGCAGGCCTGTTCTTAAAAGTATCCATTTTTCTGAATGATTTCCACCTCTGCACAGGATTTTGTCTAGCGGAGGGTGTTGACTGAGGCTGAGTGTTCCCACTGCCCATCAATTCTGCTTTTTCTACCCTGTCCACCCATGAGGCATGGACAGCCTCCCTTGTGTGTTTCAAGTACAATTCAATGGGGAAATCTAGTGCAGTATCAGGAGTCAAATCTCCCAGTCTCTGAGAGTCTGGAGGTGAATGTGGCACTCCAGAACCCTGTACTGAGGAAGTAGCAGCAAGGTTTCCTACAGGGAACTTGGAAGTAACATCTGGAGATGTGCGCAATAAAGAAAAGTCAAAATCATTATTATTTTAAAACCTGCACAGTAGAACTCAGCAGTTGTGGTGACCCAGGTTGGGGGGGGGGGCGGTCCTGTGCAAGTCTAGCTGAATGGAGTCTTCTAGTAATTCACCTCTATCTCCTGAGGCCAAAACACAAGATATTGCAGTGACTGGTAAAGGAGTTATATTTTTCTTACCAGACATTGATATAGAAGGTTCCTGCATAGCGGGAGGAAGTGGGCTCCATCGTGTGGCATTGTTCTTATTCCAGCCAGCCCCACTGAGGTCTGTGTCCTTACCCTGATCAGGGGATGAGTAATCCATGGTGCATTATCGATGGTTATCCTTTTGGGTACCAGGGAGTCTTTTGTTCAGTGGTGCAGATAGTACAGAGGAAACTGCAAAGGAAGACATCGGTCCCATGACATCAGATATAGCAGAACAACTGAGTGCGGGAGAAGTAGTGCTGCCCCGCTGTTTATGGTCACATTGGGCAGGAGGTAATTCAGGAGTTAACAGGTCAGGAGAACTCTTGTCCAGAATATCATGCAGTCTTTCAACACTGTCCTGGCACATTGTGTTACACTGAGTTTTAGACAATGTCTCCTCTGCAGAGTCCATAGTGGTAGCAGCAGGTGCACATTTGGTTCTTGGCAGTTCCTCAGAAGCTGTTGCTTCATTCGACCTGTCAGAAGGATCAGGGATGACAGGCGGGGGTATGTGCCTGGGAATCTTTTCTGCTCTACGTGATAGGAGCTTTTCTTTCTTCTTATGAAAAGCTTCTTTTTCTTTGGCTATCAGGGATAGGAGGTATGATTTCTTTCTTGTTAAGGACAATTGCAACTGATCCTCCATTTCCATTAGTTGGTTATCAGAGTGCAAATCATCAGCCAATAAATATGTTGCAGTATCCATCTGTAGTTCCACGAGAATCTCTGGGAGTGATGATAGACATGATGTCTCATAGCTGGCAATGCTTCAGTAGAGATGGTGCTGAGAAGGAGGCAAGCTCTCAAGTCCTGGGGGCTGTAGCCCCCTTGAGCTCAATGGCAGCTATCTTGGTCCAGAGACCAGCGTTGCCCTCTATTGCAAGCATAGGGAAATTTCCTCAGTGTCCTGGCTAAATTTTTCCCACTCACTAAAAATAAGACCAACAGGTTAATCTGCTTCAGTTTTAGTTGGTTACCATCTGTATCTCCTCCCTTCCCTGGGGTGAGGTTGAAAACAGACAGAATTGTCTAGCTTTCCTTTGCTGGACAACAAAAACTAAAATAAAAGAATATACAGCATATATCAGGTTTTTAAATATATTAGGGAAAAAAGAAAGAAGGGGAGGAGGAATTTTTAGGCTTTCAGTAGGGGGCAAGGAATCCAAGGAGGACACGCAGAAGATAGCCATTTTTAAAAATGACTTCTGCTGAGTTTTCACAGTAGAGAACGGCAGGCCACTTCTGGAAAGTGGCATTAAAGCTGCTGATTAGGAGATCCCAGAATTGAGACAGAAAGAATTTACAAGATAGAGAGAGATAGAAAAGGGCTTGCATCCTTGAAGGTAGCTAAGGCATATGGGGTGCATCAGAGAGTTCTTAGGAAACTGGAATTGGAGCTGGCTGAACCCCTAACAGGGCTGTTCTATTGCTCAATTCAATCAGGGGTGGTTCCAAAAGACAGAAGGGTAGTGAATGTTGTTCCATTCCGTGAGTCCATACCATAAGGGTGGGAAGAAGGAGCAAGCAGGTTAACTACAGGCCTGTTAGGTTTTCTTCTGTTGCGAGCAAACTGATTGAGACAGGTAGAGTTTAAATAAACTCTAATATTTTGTTTGCTGGTCCTGCTGTCCTCCCGGGACTAAGTGCAGACACAGAGTACTGTACTTAGTGGCATGGAGAAAAGCAAGACCAGAGAACATCTGACTGAAGCTTATGAAAACTTTAACATGCACTGCAGGCTAGTAACTCACCCACTGCTGCAGTCTTGCTGTGATGTCAGCTGTAGGGGGTTCTGGGATTTGTAGTTACAGAAAATGCAATCCTGGAAATAAGCACAGTCTGATATAATCTAATATGCTACAGTAAACAGTAAGTTAAAAAAAAATATTTTTGTACACAAAGTGCCAATTGGGACCAGCCCCACACTTAGGTGAGGAGCTCTTAGTATTGACTGTTCCCCTTTAAGGGGAATAGCATGGCAATAGCGATCCGAATGTTTCATTTTTGGGTATAACCATAATTTTACTCCCCAGATGAAGTATCAACCTGGGGGTTAGTGTCTCATATCCTAAGATAAGATATGTATTAAATGTTATCTGATAAGCATATGCGCCCTCTGTGTATATTGTTGTAAAAACATAGAAACATAGAAATATAGAAAGTGCCGGCAGAAGGGAACGTAACCTCCATCTAGTCTTCCCAAGAACCTACCTGGTGCTATTCCCCCTCCACTCCTTTGCCTTTGCTACCTTTATGTCTGTCCCATGCATTCTTGAACTCACTTACTGTTTTGGCCCCCACTACCTCCTTGTATAGGCTACTCCATGTGTCCACCACCCTCTCTGTAAAGAAGAACTTCCTTGTATTACTCCTGAACCTACCTCCCTTCAGCCTCATGATATTCCCTCTCATTCTCCTGCTCTCTTTCAATTGGAAAAGCTCCTGAACTTTAACCTTATTTATACCCCTCATATATTTAAAAGTCTCAGTCATGTAGCCCCTCTACCTCTTCTGGCCCCTCTACCTCCTCTGTTCCAGGGAGTATATGCTGAGTTCCTTCAGACTGTCCTGGTATGCCATATGGTGTGCTACTTTTTAAAATCAATAAAAATAAAGTTAAAAAAAAATTGGGGATTCACTGTGGACTCTGGGCTGATGCTAGAACACCATGTATTTGCCGTGCTCCACAGTGGATTTTTCAACTTAAAAATAGCTCCCAGATGAGACTCTTATCTGAGGAAAGAGGACTTGGTGACCCTGATATGTGTATTTGTAACTTAGAGACTCAGTTACTGTAATGCACTCTCTACCTAAGGCTATCAGGGAGGCTGGTGCACTGCTTACAGCTGGTATAGAATGCTGCTGCCAGGCTGATCTCTGTATTGTCCTACTCAGAACATGTGCCTGTGCTGCAGCAGCTGCACTGCCTTCCAATTACCTGTAGGTTTTGCACCACATCTAAGATTGCACTCTTAATCTTCAAAGCCCTACATGGACTGGAGCCAGGCTACCTGAAAGACCTCTTAACCTGGTTTGCTCTCAATCACTTATTCCACTACACTGAGGAGTTTCTCCTGGCTAACCCGAGGGCACAGCTAAAACATTCTGCTGACAGGTCAATCTCAGAGGTGATCCTGATTATCTGGTATTCCCTTCCCTTTTTCTGCCATTTCTTCTGCCAGTTCTATTTTGGTTCCCTGAGCCTGTGGTGATATACCCTTATCAACCCTTGCAGTCTCCCATACCCACCTTGGAATATACCAGGAGATCATTTTGACCCACAATGTAGACCCCCCTCCAATGGCTAGATGAGATAGGAGTAAGTATATGCTTATCTGGGGCCCCAAGGAGACAGGAGAGGAACCAGAAGCTGGATTTTAATGTGCCACGGCTAAGGGAGTTTTCCTTAGGTTCAGTGTCCCTGGTGACATGAATGTGCAGTGACATCATTGACATGTGGCACATGCTCCTGCATGATGCATGTCAATATCTTCCATAGCTGCCTGTCCCAAGCACTGCTGAGGCACTTGGGTGCATGGAATACTGGCCACCACCAGGAGTCAGACTATTGCTGAGTGCCTGCTCCCAACCCACTCAGAGGAAGATAGCTGTCTGACAGATGCTCAGTTCTACTCCCTGGCTGACCCTCTGATGTCCCAGGTTCGTTCCTGGACCCAGGTCCTTCATGCCACAAGAAGTAATGCTACCACTGCACCAGCAGCCCAGCTTTTTCTGCCATCTTAGACGTTTCCTCTTGGTGGAGGCATTTAAAAAGGGGCTGAAATAACATTTATTCAAATTAGCATTCAGTCTGTAGTCAATTCTAGATGACTGTCTTAGGGCTTTAATATTTTTTTATGTATTATTGTATGTAACTTATTTGTATTTTGTGAAACTTTATTTTGCTTTTTGTTTTGATTGCATAGCACTCTGAACCCCTATGGATAGTTGACCATATAAAATAAAATGGCTTGCACGTATACCTTGTCCCCCAGTATAACCATTATGTATTAGTAGTAACCTGGTAATATAGTGATTTGATATGATATGATATTTATTTATTTATGTATGCATGTATGTATGTCTGTATGTATGTATATATTAGAGGCAAAAAACTATGTTTAATGCATTAGTTAGGGTTGTTCCACAGTGACAAAAGTGAGGCAATTTGGTGTTAGGGTTGAAAGCCCCCTTGGACCCCCCGTCCACACCCCCAACCGGCATCGGGATGTCTTGTCACATAGTAACACGGTGCCCACAAACACAAATGGTAATGCGCATGGTGATGCAAAGCAAAAAAGTACTGTAGACACAAATGGTTAAAATAATGCAGATGCAAGCATAAATGAAAATGCAAAGGGTAACGCACATGGTGCCGTAGACGGGAACAGTAAGTGAAACGGGTACAGAACTGCAAGCATAAGTGGTAAGAGTAACAGTAATGCAAGCGCACAGGCTGGTTTTCCCCAAAAGCTGCATAGAGAAAGACAGTGAGTACAAAGAATGTATGCATAATAATGGGTCTCGAAGCAGAAAATGAGGAGTTGGAATGCAAAATTGCGTATATCTCAGGAACCGTACAACGTAGAAAAATTTTTTTAAAGTCATATGATTTATGACTTTCCTGGCTAGTTTTGTACTTAGCCCTTGTTAGGGGGCTAAGCATTTTTCTGATGAAAAGTCCGTATCTCACACCGTTTCCGAGATACAGGCCCTGAAAGACACGGCGAACGCTGTAATGTTATCCTATGGGAAAAAAAGAGAAGTTTGGAGTGCCATAACTTTGGCTCCCTGTAATATTTTTTCACCAAGCCACTAAACAGCACTTCTGTGGGATGTTGGCTTTCATCCCTCCAAAATTTCAGCCCAAAAGACCAAACCGTTATTTTGCAGCAGGGCGGCAAAGGATTCCTGTAATGCGGCGGACACCGTAATGTTATCCTATGGGAAAAAGTGTCAACTTTGGAGTGCTATAACTTTGCCACCCTGTAGTATTTTTTCACTGAAACACTGAAAGGCACATCTGAGAGATGTTGGCTGCATTCCCTTCAAATTTCAGCCCAAAAGACCAAACTGTTCTTTTGCAGCAGGGTGGCAAAATATTGCTGTCATTTTCCCACAGCCTGGAAAAGTACTGTCGAACTTTGTGAAAGCTTTCGCAAATTCATGCAACAGTGTCGCAAATGCGAAAGTACTTTGCGAAAGTACTTTTTCCAGAAATTTGAAAAACATATTGCTGGGGTGTTTTACCCCAAAATAAAGACATGCCTAGCATCCTCAGGGTCCAACTCGGTGAATACAAAAAGAATTAGGTTGCTAGAGGGTCCCAAATTTAAATGGCAAGCATTTTTCTGATGACAAATTGAAAACAAAATGGCAGATTTGCGACAGTAAAAGGGACATTTGTGAAAGTAAAAACTGCATTTGCGATACTGTTGAACTTTTTATTAACTTTTACCATTGACTTATAATGGAAAATTGTTTTTTGAATAACTTTTGAACCGTTTAATAATTTTTCACAAAATCTTCAAAAGGCACATCGAGGATCCCGGCCGCACGTTTCCTGAAGATTTCAGACCAGTCGCGCAAACTGTGCGACCTGTAGAGACGAACAAAGAATTCCAAAAAAGCATAAATGCATGCTCAGATCATGCTTAATAACTCCGCAGCCATATACCTGAACAGTACGAAAGTTGGCAGATCCCAAGGTGTATGGTTCTTGATAGTATATTCCAAATTTCAGGCAAATCCCTTGATGGGTTGCAAAGTTATTAAGGTGCAAAATTTTAGGTTTAACATGTAAATGGCTCCTCAACCCTAACTATGGTAGCACTACTGTGCTACCATAATGTATGTATGTATGTATTTATTGTATTTGGAAGACCATTGAGCTCAAGAGCTCTTTTTCAAAGGTGTCCAAGTCAGGCAAGGTTGCAAACAACAGCATTCAATTACAAAAAATAAGAAGATTCATATTTTCCAAGTTACATAGGCATTGTGAAGGACAGTATTCATGCGGCAATCTGCAGCATCTGCAGAGATCAGTTGCAGGAGTCAGGGTTACCAAGGCAGGAAGCATCATGATTCTTAAAAGGGCAAATGCAAATACATGTGAAAACAATGACTAACACCCTCATATGCAGTTATAGTGAAGTTTCTTGAGAAAGTGGGCAGTAGCTTGGGCCTTAAATGAGGAGAAAGTAGGGGGTGGTCACTGTGATGTTCTGCCCCCTGCTTATAGTTATCTGTATGATATTTATATTATAAATAAATGGTTTGTGATTGTGAAAGACTTGACCTTTGACCCCAAAAGGTTTCAGTGGTGCTGAAAGATGCAGGATGTGTTAAATTGACCTGTTAAGAGAAACCTTAATTAAAGGTTTCCTGTTCTGTCTTAATTAAAGCCTTCTGTCCATCTGCCAGGAGATAGCACCTCATAAAATTTTATGATTCCTGCAGGAAGAGACCATTTGGTTACAGACTTGTGAGAAAACCAAAAACCTGAGATCACTTTAGCAAAACAGGAAATCAGCAGGGAGGCATCAAAGGGGATGTTTTGATGAAAGACACATATTTTAAAAATCACTGACTGTTAATTTCCCCAGTAGAAATAAAATCTATGAGGGGATCTAACTGTGACCTCACCAAAAGGGGTGAAGAGATGGAATGTGAAATGAACAGACGTCAGAGGAAAACAGGGCATATTATTTTTGGACAAGAGAGACTCAATTCTCTGGACTTAAGAAAGCATTTAATGGTAACATCTAGATAGGCAAGAACTTTTAAGTATTTTGGGGTAGGCATATTTGTGTTCTGTAATTTCCCATTTATTTTATGTGACTGTAAGTTAGTAATATAATTGTTCTGTGTTTGATTTTACCTGTTTTACAATTTTTAGCAAACAATATTTTCTTTGAAATTCTGTCTGTGTCTTCTCAGTTTTCTTTTACATGTGATTGCTGAACCTCTGTTTAAGGCTGGCAGCTGTTAAGGACTTGAATGTGTTACTAAGGTTGCAAAAAGGTACGAATATACCTAGGTCTCATATTGAGTTGTAAGGGTACATTTTGGGAACCTGGCTGGGTACCACTGGGCGAAAGATTATATTGCATTTCCTTGAAAAGAATATATATATCTGAGCCTGTTAACTGGGTATGCTAGCATAAGGTTCACATTTTGACCCCCAGGACTCGAGGCTGGTAGGCGATTCAGACCCAAAACAGACAGGAGAGTTACCTGTCTATCCCCTGCCCACAGTATTGTGCTTCGAGGTTGGCATTGTGGGAGCAGATGGCCTGACCTGTGGAGTGCATTTGTGACAGTCACTGTCAGGGACAGAGTTCTATTCTTTGTTAGAAAAGGCAACAACCCAGTCCAGTATCAGGCAACAAAGACCTGGAAAAAATAAGTCCCAGTTTCTGTCTGCCTGCTTACCAGTATTAGTGTGCCAGGGAATCTAGCATTTTGGTTTCCTTCATTTTTTTTACTCTCAGAGAGATTCAGTTACTGAGTAACTTGCTCCCCTTTTCTTTTTATACTGACCACCTTTTAGTTTTAAATAAATTAAAAATTCTTATGCTGAGCTTTTGCTCAGCATAGTGCTGTCACAGTACCATTAATCCTGCTGTTCTCTCACCTGCTCATCACCCCCCCGTCCATTTGGTCACCCTCTGACTTACCTGTGGCAAACCGGCAATGCATCTCTGTGTCCAGGAGATTAATCCATATTAATACTGCTGCTGTCACTGTAGCATTGGCACTACAGTGTCACACTCGTGCCTACCCTGCTTGGCTGTTGGTGAACCATTCTGCAAATGGAACGACCATATTCCCTAGAGTTAACGCTACACCATGTAGCGGTCCCGTTATGGCTAAATTAAAAAAAAATATTTTTTTAAAAAGAACAATACTGCTGCTGTACACCTGGGAGAAGGGGGTGCAAAAAAAAACCAGACTGGTGAAAATGATAGATGGATTCTGCTGCTGAGGGGGGAGAACAGGACCTTCAACAGAGTGGCACAAGAAAAAATCAACAGCACCCTCTAGTGTCAATGTCAGAAGTACAGGTTCTACTTTACACCAGGCATGTTTATTCATTAAAGTTAAGCATTTACTGTAATATTTTTAATTTTTTAAAACATTATTTTCTAATATTTAGCCTAGATCCCAATTTCTGAGTGCAATAATACCTCCAGGGTGGGCTGTATTGGGCTGTACCAGACCTTCCAGGGGCAATAAGGCCCTCCACCTGTGGAGTTTGGCCTCATTACTCCCCGGGTGGTCTGGTATAGCTCAATACTGCCCACCCTGTCAGATATTATTGCTTACATAGCCCTGGGTATTGATATTTATTATCATATTTATGAATATGATATGACATGACATGATATGATGTCTTGGCCAAGTTTTCCCATTTCCTAACTCACCAATAGATTTACGTGGTGCATTATCAAATAAATTACATCTGCACACAGAAAACAGAAAACTTTTGTGTTGCATGCTGCATCAGAGTGGATTAGTACTCCACACTGGATATGGCATCAGGCTGAGTTGTCTGTTGATGGTAAAGTACTAATAAACAAATAAATATTTACATAAATGTATTGTTTTAGTCCAAACAAGTTAGGGTGTGTGTGTGTGTGTGTGTGAAAGAAAGAGAGAAATATATACCATTTAAGAAGAACTATTTAAAAAAAAACAATTATCTCTGTTTTCTACCACCGGTTAAATCCCTAGGTGGATTAAAAAAAAATGAACATTTAAGTCCCAAAGAGGGGCTGGCAGGATCCTTAATCTGAATCTCATTTCAAACTTGCAGATTGAAAGCTAAATAAAATCCATCAAACATAAATAAACGAAAGCTGCTGTTTCCCATGAGAGCTGTCTTTAGGGAGCCTCTGTTCAGTTTTTGCCATTTGCTGGTATTATCCCTTTGAATCTGGTAGCTGTTTTTTTACTAATGTATTGTTAAGCCCCCTCTCACTTTGATGCTTGAATTCATTAGATAGCGGCTTGCAGCACACTTAAGCAAGCACAGCATGTAGTATGAGTACAGTGTATGCTTACAAGTGGCAATTGGCAGTCAGAACCAGTTTTATGTATCTCCTGTTATGCTGTTAAATCTGCAATATCCCTTTTGTGTGTTGTAATAATTTAGTGCTTTGTCCCCTCTTAGTGATTTGGTGCCACTGGTATGTAATGTCACTGATTTGTTTGTGATGTTTTTTGAGAACTTTACACTGATAGCCTGCTACTATATCCCATGATGCAGCAGTATAAACACGAGTTTAGCAATTTTTTTTGGATAAAGGATGATGAGGCAACTGTGACCTAATCCAGATTGCAGCCTAGATCTTGAATAAATTTTACCCAGATGACATGGACCAATCTGAGTCTTCCTTCTTTAGAAGGGGTTCAGATCTGAATCCATACCTGGACTAATGTTAAGACTATAGGCAACCCCTTGGTGACTCAGCTCAGATTCCAGCATGGATTCTGTTGGATCTTTAAAAACTTGTCTGTTTACCTGTACTTCCTGCAGTTTGGTGTACTGCTCTGCCTGCATATACTGTGAAACCCACCATGGCATATCAGTGAAACACATCATAGACTGGGGGCAGAGTTGCAGAATACCTCCACAGTGTCGTAATCAAAAATGACATGAAGCCAGTGTTCCATCACTTCACTGCCCCTATCCATTCTTTCCTGGGTGTGTTCTTACCTGGCCTTGTATCAGTATCAGAAGGCAATGAAGAGCACAGACTACTCAAGATAAGGTTTATATACAACCTAGGCACTCTCCAGTCAATTGACCTAAACTATATTTTTTTGGATGGGTTATTATTACCTTACCATCACGTGTGACTCTATGCTTATTCCCACACCCTTCCCCTTCTTCTATTTTCCCCATATACTCCCCATGTTTCCTTTCTCTCTAGCTCCTTCTTCAATCCCAAAACTATATCATTTTGTTTCCCCTATATCCCACATTCACCTCTACCTTCCCATCATCCATTCTACCTACATCATCTCTGTCCATTTATCCTCAGCTTGCGCCACATCACCATTTTATCCTTACCCCTTCCTACATCACCTCTTCCTATATTCTGTACACCTACACTTTCTCTACCCTTTTTATTAATCACTACTTCCTGCTCTGTACCGTGAACCTTCCGATCATCCAGTGTTTCCTTTTCTATCCACTGCCAGACTTCCCTTCCTCCTCTCATTCCCTTTCTTTTCCTTGATACCTGTGCATATTTACTTACTCCTCCATTTACTCCATTTAGCAGTGTCAGTGGCTCAGTAGGCAGCACACTTGCCTCTGAGGCCGGAAGATCAGAGGGCTGTGGGTTCAGTTCCCACATCTGGCACTTGGGTTGATATCCCAGTACTGACACTGTAGTGTAGCATGAGAGGGGTGCTGCACTTCTGAGGTGCCGTCTTTCAGATGAGATGTTAAATCGAGGTCCCATCTGCCTGGATTGGTGGTAGTTCAGGTGGATATTAGAGATCCCATGGCACTTATCGAAAAAGAGTTGGGGAATTTCCCCGGTGTCCTGGCCAAATTTCCCTCATTCACTAAAAATATCACCAACAGTTTAATCTTGTTCAAGGTCAGTTGGCATTCATCTGTACCCCCCTCCCCCGGGTCGTGCCTGAAAATAGGCAGGATTTGTCTAGTGCACTTACCCGGTCAACAAAAGCTAAATAAAAAAAATTAAAAAAATACTCTGTGTTGAAAATTTATGCCTCAAAACATCAGTTTTTTGCTGACTTTTTTCTACTGTATAGCAGTTTCCTTACAAGCTCAGCTGAGGTCATCCCTGGATTGTTGTATGCTGTGTATAGTACTACATGGTTTATGCAGTCTTCCCCCTTTTTGTGGCTCATGCATAGAAAAAGTTCATTTTCTTTCACTAAATGCCCTTTTGATCTGTGCTTGAAAACATGGGCTTAGGTATGGCTCAAACCAGAACAGTTGTGTTGCTTGATAAATTACAAAGCAAGTCAAATGAAGATAAATCCCTTATCTCAATCTGGCGACAGAACCAGTTAACACAGAAGGGCTTGAAAAGAGTTAAAAGGAAGGGGAGGTGCTGCCTTAAATCCAGGTTCTCAAAAGTGGGTCAAGTCTACAGGCAGAGAATGGTCAGTGAACATACCAACAGAACATGAAATGGCAATAAGATTATCCTGTCAGTTTCTGCTAGTACTAAAATGCACTGATCCAATGGATCATTTTCAGGCATGACCCAGGCCATGAAGATGGCCCATAAGAAATACAATACATTTATATTAATTAAGAATGCTATAGGTGATAGAACAAACTAGAAATACATGGGATGATTTGAATACAGTGATGTACAGATAAGGTGCTAGAATACATTACGATACATTTTTTGAATACAATACAGTACAAGTAAGGTGCAAGTGTATGGTGTAAAAAGGTATAGTCTGACAGTCTTAGAATATAAGTTCAGGGTATAGGGATGGTTTTGGCCTGAAGTGGGGGAAGGACTCTCAGCCAGGGGTTTCCTGGCTTAGCAAGCACACTTGGTTTCTACCAGCAGCCATGCTTTAAAGTGTGTATTAAAAGCAAGGTGTGAGTCTAGGGAACGGAGGGAGGCAGGGAGATTGTTCCAAAGCGAGGGAGCCATGAAGGACAGGGCTTTACTACCTAGACAAGTGGAAATCCTAGGAACTTCAAGAGGTGGGACCAAGGATTGCTGGAGACACCTAGGAGATGTTTTGTGTTTAATTAAGGATGAGCAGGGTGACAGGTTAACACTTCGAATGGTGTTGTCTATGATACATCTGAGGGCATAGTTATATCTTGCCAGAACTGCCAGTGGTAGAGTATGTAATAGTATTTTAAATCACTAACATGATTTCAGCCAATCAGCATGCAGAGCTGCTGTACCTCTCATCTGGTGCACAGTGTTCTGTCATGTGGGAGGGCTCTACTGCAACACCCTATAAATCATGTGAACTAAACTTGAGTGATTTATAATACATTAATAAGGCCTCTGAGGGATGTCTCTTATGAGATAAGAAACTCCTTTCTGAGGTTTGGGCACACAGAACTTCTCAGCTTCACTTTATGGTCCTCTCATTCAAACATGAGGCTCAGGGTCTCCTATACCATAGGAGATGTGTCTGAGAGGCCCTGATAACTTATAGAACAGGTGGTAATATGCTACTTGTAATTTAGAACCAGGGTAAGAGGAAGGTGGCTCTAGCTATCAGTGCATTCATATGTTGTACTGACAGCATGGGGCTTGGGGGTGGGCTGCAAATACAGCCAGAAGATGAACAGAAATTGGGCTGCCATACCCCCACTGATAAGTTAAGTGCTAACAGATAACTGTCAGGTGAATGCGATGCCGTGGGATGCCACGGTCCCTTACTGGCATCTTGGCTATAAATATAGCTAAAGGCAAAGCAAAGGAAGGACAAGACCACTGCCAAATGTGGCCTATACCATGAGAGCTAACACAGAGCACATTTTGCACGTTTATTGACTAGTCGCTACTAATAATTAATAAGGCAGTATAGCCTAGAGGTTAGAGCACTAAGCTGTGACCCCAAAGATTCAGCCAATCAGAGTTTGAAATCCACAACTGCTACCTGCATACTGTGTGACCCTGAGTAAGGGGGGGCACGGCTCTCATAAGGTACCATCTGTTGTATGCAATGTTAAATCAAGGTCCCTTCACATCTCTGGTGGCTGTCCACCCTTACATAAACATGAGTCTGCAGCATGCATAATGCGTGCTTATTAAGCACGTGGCATGCACACTGCTTGCATACTGCACAGTTGTATTTCTATAAGGGCAGGTGGAAGACTAAGATCCCATGACACTTACTGTAAGACCTGGGGAGTTTCCTTGGTGTGCTGGCCAACATTCCCCCATCAATCAATCAATCAATCAACTTTATTTATAAAAAGCACCTTTCCAAAACCAAGGCGCTTGTACATAGTTCATTAAAATAAATCAAAACAATTTATTAAAGCCAGAATAAACAAGTTAAAACTCATGACTGCAACATTAAAAATCGGTATATGCCAGACTAAAAAGAAATGTCTTCAATGCTGCTTTAAAACTTTGGACGGTCAGGCAATCTCACACCT
This sequence comes from Neoceratodus forsteri, assembly GCA_016271365.2. Classification (NCBI taxonomy): domain Eukaryota; kingdom Metazoa; phylum Chordata; order Ceratodontiformes; family Ceratodontidae; genus Neoceratodus; species Neoceratodus forsteri. The sequence continues at coordinate 232,635,625 of JADMNL010000028.1, forward strand.
GATGAGGTAGAGAATTCCATAGGGTTGGGGCCATAAAACTAAAAGAACTGACCCCAGATGTCTTTAAACAAACCCTGGGAATCTCTAGCAATCTTGTCAGTGGATCGGAGAGAGCGGGAGGGACAGTAGGGATGAAGGAGATCTTGCAGGTAACCAGCTCCCTGGTCGTGTAGGGCCTTATAGGTCAGCAAACTGACCTTGAAGGTGATCCACCACTGTACTGGCAGCCATTGCAATCTGTGAAGCACAGGCATTATATGACTGGTACTAGATGAACCAGTCAGTAGCCTGGCTGCCACATTCTGCACAAGCTGCTGGCAGTGAATATCAACCCCCGATAACCCAAGGTAAAGGGAGTTGCAATAGTCAAGGCGGGAGGTAACGAAGGAGTGGACCAAAGTTGGAAGATCGTCAGAAGGAACCAGGTGCTTCACCCGGGCGATATTCCTCAGGTGGTAGAAAGAGGTTTTGACTACTGCTGACACCTGCAATTTAAGTGTCAAACAGTCATCAAACATAACGTCCAGGTTCCGCACCCAGTCTGAGGTAATTAGCTGCACACCCCCAAGCCATAAACCTGAAGGTGATCCTGCCAACAAACCCGCCTCCCGATGACCTGGGTTCACAACCAACACCTCAGTTTTTTCTGGGTTTAACCACAGCCAACTCTCATTCATCCAATCCTGGAGTTCAGTGAGACAGTTGTTAAAAACTGAAACAGCAGCATCCTGGCCAGGCACAAAGGACATGTATAGCTGAGTGTCATCTGCATAGCAGTGAAAACTCAAGCCATAGCACAATGCAACAGATCCATACACACCTCTTAACTGTCCCACATTATGAGGAATAGTTCCTCATTTTACTTCACAAAAGCCCCCCTATTCCACGATGAGATGATCTGTCCCACATTCAATGTAAAGCTTTTAAAGTAAAAATCTGTAGCAATTAAAATGAAAAATGTATTATTCAATTAGCAGCAAACTTTGTGAACATGAAGGCATGTACTTCAATAGTGTTCTGAGCTTCTAAATTAAATTCCTGGCAGAAACCCTAACTTGAAAAACTGTTTGAAGCAAAATGCTCCAAACGAGTAGAGTACTGAATCCTCTTTTATTGAGACTGCAATAAACAGCCCCCAGATTCAAAATCTCTGAGCCCAAGCCCTGAAAACAGAGTTGTTGACAAACAGCAAACTGAATGTCCTATACTATTGTCTCCTTTATTCCTTGAGACTGATTGGAATGCAATATATATAAGTGGTAAGAGTTAAGAGAGCAGGGGTGTGGCTAGGAAAATAAAATGTGTAAGGCAGAAACGTTAGGTGCCTCTTTGCCACCCCCTCTCCATGGTAGACATGCCCATATTTGTTACCCAGACCCTTTTTACATGCTGTATTGTACTTCAGGAACTGCGTAATAAGAGCAAAATGTAAGCAAGTCAGTAAACTTTTGTTTGTCAAGTTCCCATTTCCAAGGGCTCAGAGTGCTGTACTGAGTATCAAATTTTATTACACATACAATAAATATAAGGTAACAAGACAATCTCACCAGACCAAATAAAACAACTTAAATACATAAATTATAATAAATAATTATACAGTCAATATAATCAACAGCCAGTGAATGTGAAGAATTCAAAAGCCCAATGCCTCATCAAAAAGGTGGTATTTCAGACCCCTCTTAAAGGCATCTACCAGGTGGACCTCCCTCAGAGGTCTAGGAAGAGAGTTCCATAGGGTTGCGGCAGCTACTGCAAAAGCTATGTCCCCAAAAGATTTTAGCTGGACTCTTGGAACCACAAAGAGGCCCACCTCAGAGGAGTGGAAAGGACAGAAAGCCTCCCTGTGGTTCCAAGAGCCCGGCAAAAATCTTTTGGGAACACAGCTTTTGCAGTAGCCTCCTCAGCCATATGGAACTCTGTTCCTAGACCACTGAGTGAGGCACCCTCAATGGAGGCCTTTAAAAGAGGTCTGAAATCCTACCTTTTTAAAGAGGCATTTGGCTTTTAAATTCCTCATGTTTGCTGGATGTTGATTTTCACTGGTTGTGAGGCATTACAAATCCTAATTTTAATACAGCGGTACTTAGTTGTATGGCTTTAACATTATGTTTAGTTCAAACAGAGCACAACATTCATAATATAACACCAGTGGGTGGAATATCAGATAACAAAAGTAAACAAAATTGATGGTCAAGGACCAAAATGGCACCCCCCCTCCAATTAACTTGTAATCCGTGGCTTACTTGTTGTATGTATTCCTATACCAATGCAAGGGAGAAATGCACCATAACTCATATCAGTTTCATATCTTTCTGAATGCCTCTGCTATACCACAAGTGAGACAAAGAAAGATTTTGATGTTTAAGAAGTGAAGCACTAAAAATAGGTAGTAAGGTCACTCTTCAAACCCATGCCCTTCTCTAAATAAGTTAAATTAAAAAAGATTGGTCATATCATGGAACACTGCTGATGTAAACACAGTGCTGTCTTATTTTACATCTCCCGTTATAGCCTTCAAAATACAGTAGCATGTTAAAATTGCAAAAAATGGTGTCTGCGAGGTATAGCTACTAAGTGGTTAAATGTCAGTCTCTTATCTCTTCTGAAAGCTAGGGATAAATGCTGGATTTGTTTCAAAACCTCTACTGCACTGTCAGACTGGGAGGGGTACAGAAACTGAAGAAATCAATGGAAAAATGCTATATGTATTAATAAAATGTATACTGTAGAAATCTGCTGGATCAAAATGCAGCCTCTGTAAATGAAAAACATAGAACCTGGAAGGCAGCTCAGCAAATTGTTTTTCTGACTTATACAACAGGTTGTGCAAATGTTACGACACGTATATGAATAATAAACATTATATCAATAGGCATAGTACATGATATAGTTCCAGAACTGCTTGTCATGAAATGGATATCTGTGAAGTGGAGACCCATGATGTTGACCCCAGTGTATAATGCTCCTGTCCCATAATTTGCAGTGCCCATCCTACTGAGTTGACTTTGTTTATTTTTAGTTTTTTTTCTTTTTTTGTATTAGTTTTACTTGTTGCTTCAGTTTTTCGTGAGGTGCACAGTGGGAAATTCCTCGTTGAGTGAATTAATAATGTCATCATTATCCTCCTCCTCCTAATTATCATTATCATTACCATAACCCTAGAACAGTTATACCATATCTGAAATTCACCAAAACTGATTTTCAAGATTTCTGGCTATTTTCACATTTCAGTAAATTTCTTAAAATATGATGTTGAGCCTAGCCTGAATTTTAGTAAATTTTGTAAAATATGATGTTGAACCTTGGCTGTGCAATTCAGTTTGAATCATCGTAGCCACAAACTCCTGAATTGGCATTACAATTCATTACAGTGGCAATGCCATATTGGCTCATCCTTGCCCCGTTATGTTTAGATGTAAACTTCTAATCTTGGCAGTTGTGTTTGCATACTTGAGTCTTTTAGATAACAGCAAAGCTATAGCACATTAAAATGATTCATTTTCACTGGTTTCTTCTCTTCTGTTAGAGCTGACTTCTCTTTTGTAGATGTTCAAAATACAGAAGGCAAAATGTTAGAAAAATAGCAGTACAAAAAATAAAAACAATAGTGATTAATTTTGGTATGTTTTCTGTATGGTGTTGTGATCCCATAAAACACTATCTGGAAATGAAAGCAGCATCCACACATCATTTGCTATACTTCAAAAAGCAGTGTGTGCTCCTCGGTGCTGAGACCTGGTGCCACAGCTAGGGTGTCAGGCTCCAATATTAGACGCAGAGATGAAAGGTCACAGCACTCCCCAGTTAGTCACTCCAGGGTTACAAAACAAACACAAACATTTCGGTAGGCATGTTGCTTCCAATGCAAAGTCTGTGGAGTGACTACCAGGGAGTGCTGCAGCAGTTTGTCTCTGTGTTGACACACCATTCAACTGGTCCGGGGCAAAAGAGGAATCTCTTTGTTATTTTCTTTGAACTTTATTACATTTTAATTGAATGTATTTTGCCACAATACTAACAATTAGAAATATGTTTTAGCTAATGATGAAGGCATGCAGCCGAAACGTGTTTCTAGTAGTTAATGGTATGAAAACAAACAAAAACACATTTAAATATTGTAAAATATATGAAAAATTCAAAAATGTGAATGTCGGCTCATGCTAATCATGTGGAGTGCAGATGTTTCGTTTGTTCCAGAAAAACAGTGGTACAAACCCCATGGGACAAACTACTTCCATTGTTGCTGTGTATTCCCATCAGAAATTAGTCTCCAGTTTGGTCTTGATAAATTGCTTGGGTGAATGCTGACAATGTGTTTTCTACAGCATTGTTTTTGCTGTATATAGGCTAGAATGATTAGGGGTTAAGGAAGATGAAATGTAATGAGATTTTCTCTGAAAACTGAATTACTTTCCATTACAATATGTTGTGCTCTATGACAAATCTAAAAACTAATTCATTTCAAAAAATGAACATATTAATGCACATATTCAGGTCCTCATCCTTGCTACTGAATTTTCTGTCACATAAAAATAATATCTGAATTGTGTACAAAAATACAGATAAAGGAAATAAAGGCTAGGTCTCTGTGTTCTATCGAACGTTATGTTTTACCATGCATATCACAGAAGTTGTGATATAAAATGCAACAACTAATATTATAGCCAATCACAAATGTAACAGTCAAACCTATGTATACCACATGGCTGCCCCACGCACACCCAGAAATGCATTTTGTTTTATTTTGAACCCAATACAATGTCATTGTTGATCAGTTTTGAAACACCTTAAGTCATGGCTTTGTAACTGATGAATACTCAGAAACAGCTGTTGGGTTTGAAATGAATAAATACCAGCACTGCACTGCAGGATGATGTGTCACTACAAGCAGTAGGAAGTGCGTTCAGTCATAAAAGTTGATTTTGCAATATTGGATAGGTGTGTGTGTGTGGGGGGGGTTGTTACAATAAGGGCACAAAGTCACATAACAGCTAATATGCGATCACCTGTCTTATTCTAGATTTATTACTTTTAGCAATCTAATTCAGAACACTAAGACAACACCATATAGCAACTGAGCCTTTGTTTGTCTAGCAGAAGCCAGGTCAACTATTCTGCAGACATGACCTAGATTTTCCATAAGGGCATGTCCTTTGTTGTGCCTTCATGACACTGAAGAACTAAATGTGCAGCATGCAGCAAATCACAGGCAAGGTTAATCTTCTGTCTTTTGACCGGTGAGGCATGACACTATAATATGAGCATAGTATAGCCCTCTTATAAGACCTGCCATTTTATTATGCAGAACAGCTATGAGATCATAAAAAGGATAAATAGATGATAGAGGGCACAATATTTAAAAGGGACAGATGTTGTCACACATGCATGCTACGTGTGAGTTTGCATCTAATACACACAGCCCTGCTGCAAATTTCAAAAGATGCATCTATTTGTCAAAAAAGTCCGTTTTCAGTAAAAAGAAAAAGATGAAATTGTGGTCTGCACCATTTTTTAAATCAGATTTTTATTGGTGACACACTTAAATATGTAGATAGATCAGACAGCAAAATCAAGGGATACACAAGGTTATAAGGTGTGGGGAAGCACCAAGTTTTCCCACCAACAAAAATTCCAACCTCCTCCACAGCGATGGCGCAATACCAACGCAGGTATTGTGCCACCTCTGGACTCCTTGTTTTCTGTGGAGGGCTGTGCCTCCCACATCCCACCCCCCACACCCCCCAGACTCTAAGATTCCAACTCCAGGTCAGAGTTGTTCAAGGGAGGGGGCAGAACATTGGGGGAAGGCAAAACAAGGAAAATGGACCATTACCACAAATGTTGCTGTAATGGTCCTTTTCCTTGTTTCGCAGTTGGGGTGTCGATGAAAAGAGGTGCTACGAAGGTGGGGTACAATTGGCTACCATATGTGTTAACATAGTTCCACAGGACTTGTTATTAAAGTCCTGAAAATATATCCTCCAAATCAGTCCATCATTCCATGAGACATATAGAGAATAATGTGTGTGTGTGTGTGTGTGTGTGTGTGTGTGGTGTGTGTGTAAAACCAGTATTTTACACATACCCGAGGTATGGGATCAGGATGCTACATAAACCCTGAGAGTGAAGCTCAAGGGGTTTATACAAGCATCCAACACCATAGGCGTGTGTAAAATTCTGGTTGCAACACACTCACCCACCCATACTTTATTTAATTACTGGTCATCATTTATGACGTCCTTAAAAAATCAAACAGTGAAAGAGTGTTAAATTGCTGTAAAGTGTTTTTATTTTAGTAAAGCTTAATATGAAAGTAAAACTTTTTCTTTGTTTTAAGTGAAGAAACATAGAAACATAGACTTTGATGGCAGATAAGGACCGCTTGGTCCACCTAGTCTGCCCATTTCCCTACTTAGAGGATAAGCTGCAGATCCTATTTAACCAACAGCGTATTTCTTCCTACCACCCACAAAAATTGCCCTATGTCTGTCCCATACATTCTGGAATTCTCCCACAGTTTTAGACCCCACAACCTCCTCAGAAAGGCTGTTCCATGCATCCACCATCCTCTCTGTGAAAAAATACTTCCTCACATTTTCCCTGAGCTGTCCCCCCTCTATCTTCAAATTGTGTCCCCTTGTTCTTGCATATCTCTTTTTCTGAATGATGCTACCCTCTTGGACTTTGTTGATTCCACTGAGGTACTTAAACATTTCTATCATGTCCCCCCCCATTTCCACAAGGGTATACGTATTAAGCTCCTTTAGCCTCTCCTCATATGGCTTCTCTTGCAGACCCTTCACCATTTTAGTTGCCCTCCTCTGAACTGCCTCCATCCTGTCTATGTCCTTGTGGAGATGGGGTCTTCAAAACTGGATGCAGTACTCCAGATGGGGTCTCACCAACTGTCTGTACAGGGGGATAACAACTTCCTGTTTTCTGCTGGTGATGCTTCTAATTATACATCCCAGTATCCACCCAGCCCTCCTTACCCACCTTCTTACATTGCTTGCCAACCTTAAGGTCATGTGATATGATTACCCCCAGGTCTCTTTCCATTTTTGTTGTTGTTACTACCTCCCCCCCCCATTGTGTAATCTTCCCCTGGGTTTTTCTTTCCCAGGTGCATTACTTTGCACTTCTTTGCATTGAATCCAAGCTGCCATACTTTTGACCATTCCTCCAACCTTGCCAATTCCCTTCTCATCCTTTCCACACCTTCTTGCGTATCAGCCCTAGAGATCTTTGTGTCATCTGCAAAGAGGCATACTTTTCCTTCCAGTCCCTCTGCAATGTCACTTATAAAGACATTAAAAAGGACTGGACCCAGTACTGAACCCTGTGGTAAGAAAATTTATTTTTCAACTTTTTGTAAACATTAACTTGTTTTAGAGGTAACTTAATTGAGCTAGATTGACAGCTACTAAATATAACTGCCGAGTTACAACCAAAAATATAAAACTCTTGTTATCTGTATGTAAAAAATGATGACCAGTAATTCAATTCAGTTTACCTGCATTTCTTCAGATTGTCTCTTACCAGTGGTTAACTACCCATGTCACTGTTGCAAATACAGTGCAGTATAATTGGTATAGTATGGCAGAATTTTCAATGTGATTGGTGTGATTTTTTTTTGTTGCACTTTTTTTTTGGCCAGAAAATTCAGGTACTGTTTGACCATCTTACACATGGGGACAGATTTTCAAATAGCCCTTAGAGTGACACAAGCTGCACTGCACATTCTGTGTGTGGGAAAGACCAGTGCACCAGTGACTCTGTGCCAGATTTTAGAAGAACACTAGTCCCAGAGGTTAAGTCACCGCAGCTGCCACAAGCAGCCCACTGCATTCAACACAAGATGAAAGGGCTGTGTTTGATGGAAGTTGTGGTAGTAGCAATGGCAGCAGGAATGCGAAACCCCTGGTGTCCCTTGCATGCCCATTAAAAGAAAGACGGACTGTGTGGAGAATGCCAGTGGGTGTGATGCCTGATAACTGAATGCTGCAGCTGACGAGTAGTATGCTGCTTGTCCAAGGCTGTCTGGAATGCCCAGATATGTGTGGGTCAGGTACAGTGTTGTATATGTCAACATGAAGATATATGGGCACAGGTACTGGGGCAACACATGTCCTGTGGTGAGTGGAGATGCCACAAGTGTCCGTCCATACTGTCTGGACATTACAGGCACAGCAAGGTACATACCATGGTGTGAGTCACCACAGGTACCTGGAGTTGCACATAGACAGGAATGTAGGCATGGTGGGTACTGCAGTCTAGCAACTACTCGCTGTCACAGCTGCATGTGTCCCCTACATGCAAATGTGTAGTGGCTGTACACCCCCAGATGGGATGATACAGTGGTGCTGGGGGATGCTACCCTGATTGTGGCATGCCACTGTGGGACCAGTCCAGGTGGAACCAGTGCACTAGGGGTGTGGCATCATGTGGTGTCCACAACATTTAGGGATGGAGACTGCCCATCCCTCTCACTCCCTGCTACAACTACAGCACATGGGCAGTAGCATATACCTGCTCAGCAAATGTGTCTGCCAAGCTGATGGTGCCCGGGACAGTCCTGGGACATTGATGCCATGGTTGACCCCTGTAAAGAGCTGTGGTCTGTCAGAGGGACTGTACAGGATATCTCCATGATCAGTGTGGGCAGGGTACAGTACACAGACTACCTACTGTGGTCCCATGTACCCATTACTATGGAGACACCATGGTCCACATCACTGGCACTGTCCCATCCCATGCAGTGTCCTGACCTCTTGCTGCACCATGTCACATGCTGTTTGGTGTGCTGGTGGACACTGGCATGTCCACCCCACTCCACCCCACACTGGCCCACAGGGGCTGAGTGGCCCCTACCCCAGTGTGACAGCCCAGGTAGGGCTGTCACAATATAGTTCTTCTGTACCCTATCCCTGGGTGCCTCAGGCAGCAGTAGGTGACTTTTTTCCAGGACAGGGGTTGGCTAGATGGTGTAACCATGGTGGTTCATGCACAGCAGCATGCTGTGCAGGGTGCTGTCATCTGGTCTGCTTGCCTGCCTGCCATGGGTGGCAGTGTTGACACACATGGCTGGTAGAGCAGCTCTGGCTGGTCTACACACTGGCAGGACCTGCAGGCTTTGGAAATCCTATGAAAGGGGATGGTACCTCTGTTTTTTTGGCATAGGACCCCTATCCACCATGGCACAGCTGGATGTTTACCACAAGCACAAGGCACACCAGTCTGGAGGAGGCAACCTCACTTTCAGTGCAAGCTGTGTTATAAAATCAGGAATGATGCATTGTCTGGGGCAGTGTGCCCCTTGCATCATTTCTGTATGATGCAAGCACTGTGCATCATTCCCTGGCCTTTGAAAATCCCACCCGTGGTCTAGCAGTTCAGATGGATTTGCCATTTGAAACAGTAGATGGTGGATTTTTAATGGATCCTTCTGGAAATCCTGCTCACAGTGGTTAAATACATCTTTCTCTAAAATACAATACTTGCTGTGCTATTCAGTTCCAGAATAGTCATGTAAATAAGAATTTATTTTCTTAATAATACAACATTTCCTGCTAAAATAGTTCAAAAACAAAAATTAAATTGCAAGGATGAGTAAACAATTTGGTAAAAACAACTGCATATCAGGAAAATGTTTACACTCCTTGAAGTTTAGTTTTAGTGGCTGTTTCTGGTGAGATATAAGAAGAGTTGTAATATAATGCATATTAGCTAGTGTTATGCATCATTATGTACAAAAACCATGAACGGTAAATCACTATGGGCTCAGAAGATTCACAAAAAGTGGTAAGTTGCTTCTTTTATTGCTACCACTAGTTTACTGTGCAGGTTGCTGAAATTCTATACATACTAATGAGCATTTGAGCTGTTGGAGACATACGCCAAAACATCCTGGCATGTTAGTTTGTGTTGGTCTGCATCAGTGTAATACATGTTTGTGCTCTAATTAGATAATAACATTTGCTAGATTTGATTGTTCTTGTTTTATGTCCTGTGACCTTACTGAAAGTTAGGCTTATGGTAATCTCATTTAGTAATACTTCCAGATCCAATTGGATGAATGAATAAATAAACATATTCTAGAGCACCAGGAATATATACTGTAAATGATGGTATCACTAGTCGAACAGTAGGGAAACATTAATTTGCGTTGTTTTAGTACAAACCTCATCTAAAGCAAAGACTTTGGAGACCAACAACTTCTATTGTCTTGCCAATACTAAGGAAACTGTTTCATGTATTAGCGTATAAATATTTTATGGGCTGGAATTTCAAAGTCCTCAAGTGGCTTTATGGCATAGCTCTACTGAATTTGAATGAATTGCACTTGAAAATTAGATGACCTCACAAGTTTTCTAACTTTCAGGTGCACTAGCCACAGTTTTCAGCATTAAAAATGATGCATGCCACAAAAAACGATGCATGTGCCATTTTTTTATGCAAGCTGCCACAATTCGCAGAATCTGTTGCAGATGCATCAACACATTTGAAATTAGCCTTCAACCAGTCTGACATGTCTTTGAGGACACAGGCACAGCCTAACATAAAGAATTGCAACTGTGGCCCCCCCTTTGAAAATCCAGTCCCATGATTTTAGGGCAGGTAGGAGGTTTTTCCACCTGACAATATCCGTCCTCACCTGCCTCATCTAATCCTGTTAACTCCATATTGTTTCAGCAGCATATCAGTGTGTTTCTGTCCCTGTCCTTTGCCTTAGTTATTTGACCACTAGGATAGCAGGCCCACCTTTCTACTGTTTGGTTCCCCTGCCTAGTGTTCCACAGTCAAAACATGACAATAAGGCCATCAGTGCTCCCAACAGAGATTTCTACTGAAGAATCTATCATGATATGTCTGAAATCTTGGTTTTATGACAGGTTTGGTGGTCCATAATGAAAAGCTTTATGAGCTCCCTCACATATGCTCAATATCGGGCATTAAAAGGTTGATTATTCCCACAGCAGAACTGAACAGACTTGTTTTCTGCCACAGTAGCAGTATCAAGGATCAGGGCTGGATAGCTTTGCACCATTCACAGAATGAGAGATCACAGTACTCCTTTGCAATAGTCCAGCTTTGGGAGTCAAAGGGTTAATTGTTCCCATGACAGGACCAAAGGAGTGGTGCTTTCTTCAAAGGCATCAACTTCAGAGGTTGGGACTATATGGTGTTACAGTTCTCATAGGGACCAATAGCTAGAATTCTGATTTGGTCGATTACACCATCCATCAATTGGAAAGGATCTTCCAAGAGGCACTATAGCACTCCTAATGCCCTTTAACCACAATGGCCACTAACAAAAAAGAATATTCTAAGAAAGGGCATTATTGCACAGGCTGCATTATAACCATAAAGAGCATTCTACTGTCTATTGAGCATTTCTGCCAACTGTATAGCCCAGTAGATAGCCTAGTGACCAACACTGCCTCAAGAAGGTGACGGGGACTAAAGACCCATGTACCAGGACAGACCACAAGGACAGGATAAGGACAATCACCTGAAAGTACCTGAATAGGTCCCTCCCCCATCAGTACAAGACCAGACTTAAGCAGATTAGAGCACTGAACTAAAGCCACTCCCAGATCGGGTGAAGATTATGAGAAAGAGGAGATATCCATTTGTCCAAGCACCACCACATTCTTTAACATCATTTTTGAGGAGGAGCAAAGCAAAACAAGCATGAGAAGGAGCAGGCATGTGACAAAGACCACAAAATAGGGTTTAATTGACACGAGCTGACAGAAACTCTGCTCTGTCAATGTGCAGGAGTCTAGCCAAATCACACAAAAAAAGTGCTGGCAGAATCAGCCTGTGCAATCTTGTTTGGTTTCTCTTACTGACTCCTTATTGAATAAACTCTCCTTATAAGATGGGGTGTGTCTCTTCCTTTTCAGACTTGAACAGGAATTGAAAAGCCACTTATTTGTATTTATACTAAATCATTTTCTTGAATAAGTTCAATGCATCTATTAAAAAGAGAAACAATAGGAGGGCGATTCTGCCCTCTAACACTTCAACTTTAGAAATTATGATTATTACAGACAAAGTTCACAAGTATGGTTTGGAGGATTCAAGTGAGAAAAATAATATACTATCATCATTTTAAAAATATTTCATTAGATAACAGCATAGCACAACCCGGCTTTCTGGCATAAGCCAGCTGAATTCATCAATAACTATCATCCCATATTATGTATAAGTAGTTGAAAGTGGGACTTGAAATCTGTGAGGTCATCTAGGTCAACATGAATATCATCTTCCTTCCTTTCTTCTGATTGTCTTTTTTTCATCAACTTCAGTCTTCTAACAAGAAGAAATTTACAGATCTGGTTGGAGAGGGGGAGAAACATTGTTTACCCACAAGGTACAGTATACAAAGGAAATGGTGTTTGAAATGTTGCCCCTCAGCTCTCAAACATAATCCCCGAAGACAAAAACATGCTTATGGTGAGCTTGTGTACAGTAGCTATTAAGACAGGATAAATATGAACGTTATCTCTAAAAAAAACAAAGGAATCATTTTAGTCTTCAGTTTGGCTCACAAGATCCCTATCCAAGCCAAAAACCATTGAAAGATTATGGTGGGGGGGGGACCTGTGGATTGCTGGTCTTCATTTTCTTTTCAGGTTGTATTAATTTGATTTTGTCCAGGCAGCTGTTTACTGATGGTCTGCTCTCCTTTAGAAGTTTTCTTTAAATCTATGGCACTTTTATTTAGTTTCCTAAGTAGAAGCCAGAACAAAAGGTAGATTTTCCTCCAGTATAATGCCAAATGATTCATTCAATATTTCTTTTAACATTTTTCTTACTGAGCCATGGCTGTTGTCTAGTGTGTTAAATAAGCCGACAGCCCTCAGGTTTTTATACTTCATGCTATGTTTTAAGGTTGCAAGCCACCTTTCCACTCTCAGCACTGAATACACATTCATACAGTAGTAGACAAAGACATGGTCAGATATTTCCAGATATTTTGCAAAATTTCTAAAGAGTTTCTGTCTGCTGCCCCTACTGTGGAACTGCAGAAAACAGGAGATTGCTCTAGAAATATCACAGAAATTTCAGGGAAATATTAGACTACATCTTTGGCTACTACTGTAGTTGAAAAAGCTTCATATGTTAATAACTTTGCTAATGGCTATTTAACTTTTGTATTGGTTTCAGTTTGCTTATTCTCACTTTCTTGAACATCATTTTTAACCTTGTCAATTTCATCTTCAACTTTTTTGATTTCCTCTTTTGCTTTCTGCTTTTTTAATGATAGACTCACACTTTCTACTAAAATTAACCCAAAAAGCAAACACATTTTGAAAAGTCAGAGTTACTGTACCGCTTACAAGTTTAAAATTCCTTTCTTAGGCCAACATCTTGTGTAACCAGAAAATTGCTGACTACCATATTCCTTAGCTATGAGTTCAACAGTAGGTCATTGCTCTGGATGAGCAAACCTCTGTAATGTAGATGATGTAGTCAATAGGTCAGAGGTTCCTGAGTCTTAAAAAGCTACAAGAAGGCTTCCTCCCCCTCCAGTCACCCTTGCCTCTCAGGCAAGGGTGTCCTCCAGGCAAAATGTTTGAGCACAGTGAAAATGGTTAATAGGGCCTTTTTTTTAAGGAAACTTAACATAGCCATTAGACTCTTGTGTGTGCTCCATAGTAAATCTACACTAAGGAAGCAGAATACTTACTGAGTAAATTGTGGGCTATGTTCCTGTGATAATATATTGCAACTGGAATTGCTCAACCCAGTACTATCATTTGATAACATTCAGTTTATTCTTTCAAAGTTTTCTTCCTCAGTATTGTATATTATATACATGCAGTCATATATTCTTCTATGCTCCCTCAATATTTAATGTTTAAATGTTAACGTTTCAAGAGAAATGTGTCTCTTCTTCAGAACAAAGTGAGGGCTGTAAAAAGAAAGGGAGAAAATATTATGTTGTTTTGTACTGAATTAATGTATATGCATAAAAGCTGTATACATGAGCTTTGCTCCCTGGACACCCACTGCCTGTTCGAATCCCACTTAAAAGACTGGCTCCTAGCTGAGTCATGCTGCTGTTGCTTCTCAGGGTAGCTTCTCTTTCCCCTTCCCTTCTTTGCTAGTCTGCCATGGTTACCAGACTCTGTGGACTGGCTTTTCAAAGGGCCCTTAGATCCATGCAAGCTGTGTCAAACAACCAGCTTGTTTCAGATCTAGGTGCACCAAGTACTGTACACTATACTTTGCAAGAAAAGCATTCTCTGTGGCAAAGTCCCCCAAACTGATGCAAGAGGTCCACTGCATCAACAAAATGATGCAAGAGACAAGAATGACACAAGCTGCGCCAAAATAAATAATGCAGGTTGAGTCAAAAAAATGGTGCAAGCTGACTCAAAAAAATGGTGCAAGTTGAGTAAAAAATGACACAGGATGAGAACGCCTCAAGCTAAGTCAAAAAATACAACAGGTGAAATGGCCAAGACTAAGCCCCCAAAGTGCTCTAAACTAGTCCTGCAGGAGAATACTGGCCCTTAATAGTAGCATAGTCAGGTCTGACCACCTGCTGTGGACCTCTTTATATGCTCTAGTGTCCCTTAGACCAGCTCTGGCTGGTCTAATAGTAACAGGCATCTTTGGCACAAGGACAGAACTTGCATTCCTTGAAAATCCCAAATAAGGGGATGGTGCATCATTTCGGTGATGCAGGCATCACATCCGACATGGTGCAGGCATGTTTTTGGTGCAAGCATGGCGCAAGCCACTCTGGTGCATGCAGACCTGTTTTTGACGCAAGCAGCATTTGAAAATCAGAATTGGTGCAAGGTTTGACACATCCTGCTCCTTGCATCAGTTGTTTTTGATGCAAGCACCCTGCATCATTCTCTGGCCTTCGAAAATCCAGCCCCATGTATTTTTAGCCACCTCACTGTTATTGTGTATATTAGCCTATGCATTTTAAGTTTCTGTATCTAATATTGTTATGGTCCAGTGTTGTATTCTCTTGTATCACTTTGGCATCATTTGCGTTAACTGGTCTTTTATGTTCTATTGTATTTTGCTTTTGTTACCTCCTGTGCCTTTGTCATGGCCTGAGTCATGACTGGAAATGGTCCCTGGGATCAGTGTACTTACCTGGTTATCAAAGTCATAAATAAATAACTAAACATTGTTCTACAGGGGAAGCATACCTGCTCTCATAACTTAGTGCACTCAATGCTTTACATTAGTTTTTTATCTTTTTTTCTGAGCCTCAGCAAAGGGGTCCGTGAATTCTGTAAAAAGTAGAATGCAGTATTCATATAGTATTTACAAAGTCAGGTTTGGAATATTCAGTCTAAGTTTTTTTTAAGTGATTTTACTTATTTAGCTGACATGCAGATTTAGTCTTTTCCTTATTGGTCCTTGTAAGAACAGATCCAGAAGCAAATGATTTGATACCTTTTATTGGATCAACATGGATGTAACAAAAAGAACAAAGTGCTTAAGCTTTCGGACCAACCCAGTCCTTCCTTGGAAGCTTAATGATAGTTATTTAGAAAATTCCATATTTTTAACACCAAGAACATGCAGAAAAAAACAGAAAAAAGTCAGAAAAAAAATCCCATTGGTTTAAAATACTCATTTAAAAAATAAAAGAAGAAATATCATAGAAGCTTAATAGTACCAGTTCAGCTTCAGCTGAAAGGGCCTAAAGGTCAGATGTGCTGAGAGCATAGCAACAAGCAGGGAGTAAGTACACTGCACATAAATTAAAATGACTTAGAGATACCTTCAGAGTAAGATAAGAACATCTCTAGCAGAGTGCTGTATAAACCATTTATGAGCATCCCAGTGTGTTTAAGAATGCAGTTCATTAAAAGCAAAACCTACTCGGATTAAAGACATGCTAAAAGGTGACATACTTGTAAGTTAAAAACAAGCCCCACAAAATAGAACTACAAAAAGTAAATATACATGGCATACAAAGAATTTAAAGTAAAGTTTACCTAAAGTGAGCAATAATTTCATACTATATGGAATGTAAAATTTAGCTGGAAACATTACCCAACTATACTCTCAAACTGGTCACTTATTTAGCTAAGGGCTTCCTGCTTGTCCTTTTAATTAGAGTTAAGCTGTGCTTTTTGCTTCAAGGCTAAAACTTAATAGAGAGTAAAGGTTGTTAAGTCTGTAGGTTAAGTCACATTACGTTATTGACACTATAGCAATTATAACATAGATCTCTGTTTGCAGATAAAATTAAGAATGTTCTTACCCTCTTCCTGAGATAACCTATTATTCCCCTATGTGCATTTTTTAAATAAGGCATCTTATGCTTCAAAGTGCTATTAAAAAGTTTACATGAGCGTTCCTGGCTCCCATTACTCACAGACATTAACTGGTGTGCCGCTTGCTTCACTGTGCAAGCATAAACGGGGCCGAGCAACAGGATATCATGCTGGAGAAAATCTCAGCATGATTGTATCACAGTGGTGAGAAGGTGCCATGGCTTGGTCACTGAGGAAGCCACACTCCGGGACAGAAACTGCACTCAAAGAAATTTTTCACAGAAGCGAAATTCAGAATTTCACCCATGGAATGCAAAATTTTTCCAGAGGAAGGCAAACTTTTGCCTGTGAAATGGCAAAATCTGCTTTTCACCAGTGAAATTTCACCACTTTTCTAGTGAAATTTCACATTTCATGGGCAAAATTCTGCATTTCTCCCTGTGAATAAGCATGTGCTTATTCACTGAAGTGCTCAGTCGGGCTGCTGGCCATGGAGGTGAGTGGAGGGCTGTACTGGTGGCCCAGTCATGGTACTGGGGTGGGGGATCAGGGTGAGTGCTATCTGATGACAGGGTGTGGGGGTTGGGGTTCCACTAGACACCAGAGACTTAGGGATTTGATTTACATGTTAATGTTTCAAGACAAACATGTCTCTTCTTCAGAACAAAGTAGGGGCTGTATATCAAAAAAGGAGAACATATTATTTTTTTTATTGATTTAATACTTATGCATAAAAACTGTATACATTGTTCTGCACAGGAAACATTTCTGCTCTCATAACTTTGCACTTAGTGCTTTGTATGAGTTATTTTTTATCTTTTTTTGAGTCTCAGCAAAGGGGTTTCATGAATTTTGCAAGAAAGTAAAATGCACTATACATATAGTATTTGCAAAGTTGGGTTTGGAATATTCAATATATTAAGTTTTTTCAAGTGACTTTACTTATGTAGGTAAGGGCTTCCTGCATGCATTTTTAATTAGAGTTAAGGTGTGCTTTCTGCTCTGAGTCTAAAACATAACAGAGAGTAAAGTTTGTTGAGTCACATTGTGTTACTGACACTGTAAGAATTGTAATATACTTCTTTGTTCGTGTTTGTGTGTGCCTCTGCCTATCTCTGTCTGCTCAAGAATATCCCCATAGAGTTAGCACATAAGGACTTTGATAACATGGTGAGAAAAATGTAAGCAATCTCACTGGCTGAAAGAGCAATACAGGAGTTTAATTATGAGACCATCATTATACTCCTGTACTTCTTTCTGTAGCCTGTGTACCGGGTTCCAGATCAGTATGCTATGCAGTGCCACTTAGAGTGCCAGTGACAGTGCCAGATGCAGACAAAATGTTTGACTTGCCTTGTGCCTAGTAAGATATTTCAGAAGGATTTCTGTCAAAAGATGGTTAGAAAATAACCTAGAAGGTCCAGGACCAGAAAATGCCAGTATGTTCACCTTGACTGAATCACCTGCTGCCAACAATTCACAACACTGAGAAGGCATGCTGCACACCAAAAGAAAGATCTGGATAATTTAGAAACAGAACAAAAAATGAATTAAACACCATGAAACAAATCATTTATGCAACTTCTGTGTTTAAAGACTGGATGTTAGAGCAAAAAACACAGCAGACTTACAAAAAAATCAGCCCACAAAGTGTAAATTAAATATTAAGAGAATTATGTTTGACTGTCAGAACATCAAAAGGTAAGCATTATGAGGTTTTGAGCTATAGATGTTTAAGAGCTTCTGTCACTCTGTATCATGACTCACCTGAAATAGCTTGTAATATAGAGAAAAGAGTTGGGTTTGGATGCGTAATTGTTCTTTATGCACACCCGAAGAGTGTGATGGTTCATAAACCTGAGGCTGTATGTAAAAAAACCATTGCACCCCTACCTCTTTCACTAAAAATACCACCAGCAGCTAAATCGGATTCAGTGTGTCAGTTTTTGCATCTATATCTCCACCCCATTCCCTGTGATGAGCTCAAAGTAGGCATAATTGTCTATCCATCCTTTCCCAGTCAACAAAAACTAAATAAATAAATACCTATACTTAATCAGGAATTATAAACTGCTTTTTCATCGCTTGCTATGGCAAGACTGTACTATCCAAGACTGGGTTACACTGTTTTTTTCTCTGATTCCACGTATAAGTTTATTAAGACTGCTACTGTATCTCTCTTGCTCAAACATGTACTTCTAAGTGCCATCTAGATTGCTCAGGCCATGCCTGCATACAGTCCCTGGGACCAGTGTACTCACCCAGTTATCAAATACATAAATAAATAAAAATAATTGTTTTTATTATTCCTAATTTTACTAACCTCCAGTTTATTTCCTGCGATAGCCTGGTGCTGAGCACTTAGTAGTTGCTCTTTCTCAGCCCACTGTCTATTGAGGGGCTGGAAAATGTTTTTTAAATTAGTGCCTAGGTGGTTTCTTTAAACTCCAATCCCAGCTCCACTGTCTGTCCTGGAGTCTGGGTCCCAATAATGCTGCGGGCAGCATTTTCTGCAGTCAGCAGTGGTTTCAGCAGTTTTCACAGAGCATGCTTGTGCTACTGTATGTTGATTGACAGCTGTCAGCTGTGTCATGCTTGCCTTTATAACCAGTGGGTTGTAAAGGCAAATTACACCACAGTTATCCGGGTCTAATCCCACATAATAATTATATCAACATTATATCTAACAAAAGTTTCCAGTCATCTAATAATATATTCATGGCAATGGTTAAAAAGTACCAAAAATACCAAACTGGCTGAGATAACACAGAGGGTTACCCTTCAGTCTATGATTCAGACATGCATATGCTCCAAAGTTCTGCTGAGCTCTCCCCTGACACAGCACCAGGCCTTGTATGCAAAGACTGGTCTGACCAGCAGCTTCAATTGATGCAAAAAGTTTGGGAAGGCCATCATCAATTAACCAAAGAAAGTTTCACCATAAACTGACAAAAATGGACTAAAATACATGAGCTGGAGCATCAATGAAAACATCAAGAACCACAAGGACATAAGTAAAAGAAACAAAGCAAGTATCTGTAGTTTCATCTTTGAGTGCCCAGAGGGTTCACTGTGTAAAAGGTTTTATGAAATATACAGAAAAAATGCCACCAGATGCTTTAGCATTATTTTCACACCAGAAATGCTTACTTCAACCATTCTTAGATGACCTGTTTGGTTCAGTAGAGAGCACATGTGGTCAGTTTCTTAGCTGTCATGCTCCCCTGACTTTCAGATAATGCTAAACTAAGATGCAGATATACAGATCACTCATTGTGCAGCACTGCAGTGCATATCTTAAGTGATGTTGGACTTGAGGCTTGTCAAATAATGGCCATAAGTGTCTACAACACTGAACATAGCCTGCAAAGCCACTGGTCAGCATCGGTGGAAAACAGAGGTACACAGAACAAAATCTTTGGTAGTCATAACCCTGAGGATAAAACAGGGTACCATTTCCCAAAACAATGCTGCTCAGTTATTGGCTCTGCATGTAAAAAGAGAAAATTACATCAATAGACTCTCTGATGCAGGAACCAAGTGGGTGTACAAGACCGCCGCCGAGACTGCCACAAAAAACACCACTAGAACTGAGGCTGCCGCTGAGAAAACCACTGGGAAAATACATGCTACATTTCAGAAGGGAATGAATACCATTATCCAAGCAGACTCAGCAAAGGTATAATAGGTGAAACATGCAGGCGAGGAATGTGGGGGGCTGCCAAGTCAGGGAAGAATAGATAAGAGATCTGTGATTCAGTAGGGTATGGGGAGCAGAACTGCAATGTAGTGGGGGGTATGGGAAGAGGTATGTGGCAATGAGGATTTCAAGCAGGGAAATGTAATTTTGAAAGGACAGAGTTTGGCAAGCAGGACTGCAATGTAGCAGGGGTATGGGAAGGGGTATAGAGGACAGTGGGAATTGGGGAGAGGAAAGGCAGTACAGGAATGGCAGAGCCTAGGGAGCAGGATTGCAGTACAGTGGTGGTATGGTAGGGGTATGTGGGGCAGTGGGAATTGGGAAGGGAAAATGCATCATGTGGAGGATTGGGGAGGCAGGTAGTTAACTACAGGGTGCAGCTGTCTTCTGAGCCCAGCTTTGAAGGCCAAGGCACGCTCCTTTGTAGGAGACTGGCCATCCTCAGTACAGAACTTGTTGTGGTACTAGTTGAAATTTGACAGATATGCAGCAGACTGAATTGGTGGCTGGGGGTGACCACTAGTCCCCCATTGCCATAGTGGCTGGCTAGCCTGGGCTGCTTTAGTATGGTGGGCAAAGGGGAGGGTCCATGCATAAAACCCAGAGTAGGTTGTTTATACAAAAAAGTCCATAAAGCAACATGGACAAAATGGGTCTCAAAACAGAGAAGTGTACATAATACCCCAGGAGCTGAAAAATTACAAACATGAATAATTGTAAGTGGGGTCAGCACTAAAAAACTTTTTCCTCAGGTGTTAAATCATACAAGGCTTTTTATTATATCCAAAAGCATCACCAAATAAAAAAAGCATCACATTCAAATTGAACAATGTACGGTCTCACCAAAGAAATGCATATATCTTGTTGCAAATGCTCTTCAGAGCTTGAACTGCTGAGGAAAAGACCGACATAAAAATAAGGTGTGGACAACTTTCACAAAAACGCCAGCAGCCATAGTAAAAAGCGCTAAATGACCAAAAGTCAAAAGCGAATAGACATATATACGGCTAGTGAAAAATGCTTGTTCCACTGAAAGTCCAATGCAAAAGGCGTATATCAGATACACAGCTAAATGGCAGCATAAAGCAAAAAACTGAATTAAAAATCATATCACTTGCCATATCTAAACACCCAGGCACACAAGCGCATTTGCCATAGACACTGCAACTTCGAGCCGCTGGCTGAACACACAGAAAACCGGAAGAGACAACAAACGTCGCAGGTTGCATTGTAAGGAGAGGAAAGCATATTGTGCATGGAGGAGAAGTCCATTGGGGCTCAAGGAGGGGTTAGGCACTGTGGGTACAGCTAGTGGTGGAGTGGGGTAAAAATGTGGGGATGGGTGTGGTTTTTAGGCACCCTAACCAGTCAGAAGCAGGGACCAGACACTGGGGGAGAGAATCAGGAGGGCAGCAGTGAAGGGCAAGGTAGTCTAATGAGGCGGTCCTGTGAAAGGGTTTCCCTTGTCAGGAATACTCAGGTCTCCAGGGTCTGTTTCTCTCTGTTGTCCTCTTTGATTGTGTACAAGTCTGTATTTATCTGGCATTATGTATGTTTCGGTGTTTGTCTATCTCTTGAGCTGACTACCCGCTTCTATCTGTTATTCCTAAGACCTTGAAAGTTCCGGTGTTCATGACTAGGACCCCCCCCCTTATTTCCCTTATGCTGTCAGAAATAAGAAAACACCCTGACATTGGTTCTTACTGAGGTTTCAATAGCAAAGCAGAATTGGTTCTAAAAGTGTATAAACCAAACAGGCTAAAAGAATGCCTGCATAGAGTGTTTTATGGTAATTAGTTCCAGTAATTCATTCCAAAACCCTTTTGCCAAAACAATGCTTTCTTGTTGAACAAGTAATGGTATTAGACTGTAGTCCACAAACATTGTGTCCATTTTGGGACACTCCAACTAGCATTTTAAATTAATATTTATAGTTCTCTGCTGTGCAGCATTCCTGTAAACGCCAGTGCCATTTACGCCTGTTCAAAAATGAAAAGTAACTCAAGCAGGGATCTGCTAGGACAGGTTTAAGCAGTAAATGACCTTGAAGGTAACGTGTCTCCCTGAAAGTTGAGTATTCCCCTGGACATAGCGAGAAGCCATTGGTGGAGAAGACTGTAGGATTAAAAGAGCTTGTAACACAGCATTATGGAGAGCCGTGCCAGGGTGCCCCGCGATAGGCGCGATGGCGTCACATGGTGCAGGAGCAACACGGCATTGTGAGCTGATAATGCCATGTTGCTGTTGTGGGAAGCGCGTTCACGAGCCCAACACAGCATTATTTCTCATAATGCCGTGTTGCTCTTGCGCGTTCCCGAGCCCAACACGGCATTATTGTCTCATAATGCCGTGTTGCTCCTGCAGTGGCCGCGACAGCCACTGGGTCGCAAGTGGCACTGTGCCGGCCAGGGGTTAGCGAGAGAAACGGGGGATGGAGCCAGCGAGCAGCGAGACGGTGCCGCAGGAATGCAGGACACACATAGGGGAGAGAGAGAGGTAGGGCTCGAGCCTTGTCCGTGTTACAAGGGCATTAATCACCTCAGCGTCGGGCTCTATGGTGATTAATGCCCGCTGAAGTTGAACCCTCGGCTTGCCGTGCAACAACGCCCCCCCAGCGGGCATTAATAACTGGTAGAGCCCTCCTCTGTCGGTGATTAATGCTTACATCTCGGTGTTGCGGCTTCTCGAACTGGATTCCCCTGCTTCTCCTTTGTGAATGTGCGCTCTACCACAGAGGAGACTATTTTACTTACACACTTGCTTGCTGGTAAAACTTCTTACAAGGGGGGAACAAATGAGACCTAGAGCGTATACTTACACTAGTTAGTGGTTTGATTGGGAAATTCGCTGAAAGGTCTCAAATGCTTCAGCTTACGAAGTGTTTTCTTTCATTGTTTGCCGAATGCTCATCAGTAAACCACCTCCTCAGAAACCTGTTGCTATAGAGCCAGCTGGCCTCTTCAATACCATATTTATGCAGGGAACTTCTGAGGGTGGAGCTTACTGATGACCTTCACAATAAACTTTGGATCCAGACTCACTTTAGTATACATAAAGGTAGCATACCTAGACTATTGTGAATTTATGACTGTTAGGATATTGCACTATTTAAAAGAATGTCTTTAAATGTTGTCAATACCTAAAGGTTTACTGATGGGTGGAATTAACCCATCACATGACTGATTCTGTCTGTATATATCTAGCACTTCTTTCAAGTCAAGTCAGAGTGGAGAAGGGTGTTGAAGGTGAAGCACCCTGGGCAGTACTAGTGTTTTCTAGGCTGAACCTTGAAGCTGATATTATTTGTTATTTACTTCCATTATTTGCTTCTCTTTTTATTTTGTTGTTGAAGCCTATTTTTATTTTGTTCTGCCTAATAAATATTGACATTATGTTGACTGCCATTATTGCCTCGTTGTCCATCCATTCTCCCACAAGTCTTGACAGGTCCACTCAAAGTTTATGGCTGGATTCAAAGGCTAGTGGGACATGCACAAGGCCAAAGGAGCATTTGTCATTGAAGTGAGTGACGTGCTACCACATGTAATGGCCATGAATGCACTGTCATCCACATAATACAAGCAGACCATCTGACAGTGATTTTGTAACCCATGCAATCATCCCGCTGTCACCACCAGACAACCCACTTCCATTAGTCCGATGATGGCATGAGCATGACAGTGACATTCAGCAGCCTGTAACTCACCTCAATGACAAATGTTTTTTTGGCTTTGGATGAAAGCATAAATGGCAAGCTAATTTCAGAGGATCTAGGTAACAAAATTAATACTAATGAAGCTGTTTGTTCTAAATGGATTATTACAAGACCATGTAAAATTAATGAGGCAAAATGGGCAACTGGAGAACAGTCTATAGTCAAAAAATATAAGAACCATTGGATTATGTGATGGCCTGGTGTCTGGGGACTTAATAGTTATTTCAAAGGCTTTGCTTGAAGCTGCTGCTGCTGTCCTCCTGGAGATATACGTTATCAATGGTGCCTACAGACAAGTATCCCAAAATGAAAAGAAAATGCTGAACCCCTCCCACACTATAATGGTATCTGTACTTAATGGTTAATTGCACTGAGGCACAATCTCGTCCATGGCAGAAAAATGAAGAGGATTTTGTTAATGGACATAGGGTTTATTTGTTTATGGACTATGTTAGTAAGACACAAGATCATAAAAGGTTTACATGTTGAAGACAAAATTCATGACCAATTGTGTTTTTGCTGTGGTTACCCAGTCACCTAGCTCATTTGCTGGTAAACAGAATCTGTAAATCCAAGGAGTAGACATGCTTTTCAGAGTTGTTGAGGAAGTGTCACTGAGCCTTCAACAATGCTTTCTAGGCACAGGTCAGAGATATATTGCAATAAAAAGGGCCCCACACTCAAGTGTAAGGTTGGTCCCAGTGTGCATTTTGTCTGCAAAAAGATTTTGGTTTACTTTCTATTTACCGTAATATAATAGATTGTGTCAGACTAAGTTTGCTTCCTTCTATGCTGACATCTTTTGTTACTACAAATCCCAGAATTCCCTCCAGCTGACATCAGAGCAGTACGCAGTAGTGGAAGATTCAACAGTCTACAATGCATGTTAGAGCTTTTAAAATCTCTGATCAGATGTTTTCGTGTTCTGCTTTTCTCCAGGGACTAAGCACAGACCTCTGTAACTTACTTAGCCCAAGAAGGACAGTGGGACCAGCAAACAAAAGATCAGAGCTATCAACTTGAACATGCACTGCAGGCTATTGAATCTCCCACTGCTGTGTACTGCTCTGATGCCAGCTGCAGCAGATTCTGTGATTTGCAGTAACAGAATATGTCAGCCTACAAGTAAGCAAAATTAGTTGGCTACAATCTACTATAGTACAGTAAATAGAAAGCAAACCAAAATGTTTTTGCACACTAAGTGCACACTGGGATCAGTCCCACACTTAAGTGTGGGGTCCCTTGTGCTGACTGTTTACCTTTAAAGGTGGCCTGCACAGTTTGTCTTCAGCCTACTCCCATTCTCACATACCTTGCCATGCCACTTCAAGAGTCAAAGGCTGTTATAACTGCAATTGTCTGAGCTATAGTTATATTTTAAATCAACACCAAACTATTAAGCCAAACCCAGAAGTGCTGCATGGGTCCCGATCGAGTGCATATAAGGTCTCATGGGTATCCCAACTCATTTAGTGATGTAGATTACACCACTGCTGTGAATGTAACATCAGTGGGTGGAGCGTATTATACTTATTTTATTGCTTCCATTGGGGTGTGGATGCCTGAAATAATGCTTACAGGAATGTCCTTTTCAAATGTTGCTGTAAGTATTATTTTAGACATGTACACCCCCATGGAAGCAATAAAATAAGTATAATAAGCTCCAGTCACTGCTCTTACATTCACAGCAGTGGTGTACTCAATGTCACTATATGAGTGGGAAGGGTCTATGTGATAACGGTGAACACCTAAAGGCTATCACCGTTATTGCACAGTCAGAGTGCCGAAAACAATTTTGGCACTCTGACAACCCCAGCGCATGGGACAATGGCACCAGGAGAGTTTTTTAATGCTTTCTGTGGGGGGGGTGTGTGCCCCCACACTCCACTCGTGGGGGTCTTTGCCACCCGCACCCCCCCTACTTAAGGATTCTCAACTCCAGGGGGTGCATATCTGGGGGGGTGAAAGCATTAAAAAAATAAAGGTTTGGGCTGGGTGCAATAAAATCACACCCGCGCCTGGACCCAAACCTGGTACCTCACTCACCCCAACCACTAGCCAACCCCTGATGCCACAACACAGCTTAGTCATCCACCACAGTACCACCCCTATAGCCCCTCTGCCCCTCCAGCCCACACTCACCATGCTTACTCCACCCCACACACGTGTACACATACCTACATTCTGTCACCCAGTTCGCCCACCCTCTCATCCGGTCGCCCTACCCTCCCATTGCCGTGAGGGATTGCCCTGGGAAGGAGTCACTGTTATGGATGATGCCCTTTCTCATGCACCCAACTCACAGGATACCAGGTGGGAATACTCAGGAGGCCTTCCATGCACTCGACTGGCACCCTCATGGAGCTTCTGAGTTTGGCTTAATAATTTGGTGTTAATTGTGACACTTGGACAGCTGGTTCTGATCACTGTATCATTTTTTGTAATATAAAAATGGGTTATGGACTGTGTCTCTTGAGAAATACTGAAACAGCATATGAGATCACACACACACACACACAGGTTTTAGATACAAGGTGTTACCTGGAAGGCCAGAAGCTAATTACAGACTTTTCTAAGTTACCTATCACTTTGACTGCTAAAAGGGAAATCAGTATCCCTTTTATGATGTTTCAAGGGGGAAACCAGGTTTAGTACACTGGTGCGAAATCATAAATGCTTTGGTGTCTGTGTGAGAGGGGATACTGCTCACAGATCAAAGAAATGTCATTTGAAAAAGAAAATGAGTTGTGCTAAGGATTACAGAATTTAATACTTTGAAAAGACATCCTGTTTTTGTATAGATATATTTTTTTATGTATTCTGACAGAGGAGAAGATAGGTGACCTTACACAAAGGGGTTGGCAAATACAGTTTTCTTTAAGGAATATTCTGTTTTTACTTCAGAGAGACGCTTCAATCTAGACTATGACAGAGAAACATCTATGAGCACTTTAAGCAGGTATTTAGAGAGAGAGAGACAAATCTAAGTACTGTAGTAGGAATTGCACTGTATAGACCTTGTTCTTTTAAAAGATTTGTATGGTTCTTGTGATATTGGTTCTGTATTTTATGTTTTACATATTTTGTTTCTATTTTAGTAAAACTCTGTTTTTAGATCCTACTTGGTCTGTCTTTGATTTCCTTTCCTTTTACAAGTGGAGTATATATGGTAAAAGCAGACACTGTATATAAGCTTGAATGGTGATACCAAACTGGAAAAAGGTAAGCATTTTAAATCTGAGGTCATTTACTGTATTACAGTTTTTAAGGGTTCGTTTCTGTACACCTGGTTAGGTGCCCATAGGCAAAGATATCTGGCCCCCTGAAGACAGAATTATCTGAGCCTGTGCATTGGGTATGCTAGCAAGAGGTTCACAGTTTGAATCCCTTCAAGACTTGAGACCAAAGGTTGATTGAACCCACAAAACAGACAGGAGGGTTACCCTGTTTCAGTAAACTGTCCACAAGACTGCACTTGGAGGTTGGCACTTTAGGAGTAGAGGGCTGATCTGCTGAGTGGGTTTGTGACATTAATTATAAATCAAATGAAATCAGCTTTATTTATAAAAGGTGCCTTTCCAAACCAAGGTGCCTGTACAAAAAAAACAAACACATTTTTATAAATATCCAAATAAAAAATTAAAACTAATAAATACAATAGCAGCTTTAGTAGTTAAAAGAATGCCAGGCTAAAAAGATGCATCTTTAAAGCAACTTTAAAGCTCTGGACAGTCATGCAATCTCGTACCCGATGAGGTAGAGAATTCCGCAGGGTCGGGGCCACAAAGCTAAATGCCCTTGCCCCAGATGTTTGTAAATGAACCCTGAGAATCTCTAGCAATCCCTCATCAGTGGATCAGAGAAGGCAGAGGGGGACAGTAGGGACAAAGGAGATCTTTCAGGTAATTGGGTCCTTGATTGTGTAGGGCCTTATAGGTTAACAATGCAACCTTGAAGGTGATCTGCCACTGTATTGGCAGCCAGTGCAGTCTGTGGAGCACAGGCGTTATATGACTGGTCCTAGAGGTACCAGTCAAAAGCCTGGCTGCCGCATTCTGCACCAGCTGCAAGTGGCAGATATCAACCCCCGATAGCCCTAGGTAAAGGGCATTCCAGTAGTCAAGGCGGGAGGTAATGAAAGTGTGAACCAGCGTTGGAAGATCATCGGGAGGAACCAGGTTCTTAACCTGGGCGATATTCCTCAGATGGTAAAAAGAGGTTTTAACAACTGACGGCACCTGCAATTTTAGGGTCAGGCTGTCATCAAACATAACACCCAGGTTTTGCACCCAGTCTGAGGTAGTTAGCTGGATACCTCCGAGCCATAGACCCGAAGGAGAACCTGCCAACACACCCACCTCACGAT
This sequence comes from Neoceratodus forsteri, assembly GCA_016271365.2. Taxonomy (NCBI): domain Eukaryota; kingdom Metazoa; phylum Chordata; order Ceratodontiformes; family Ceratodontidae; genus Neoceratodus; species Neoceratodus forsteri. Next base: position 232,663,671 of record JADMNL010000028.1, read on the forward strand.
GACCTGGGTCCACAACCAACACCTCAGTTGTTTTGGGATTCAACCGCAGCCAGCTCACATTCATCCAGTCCTGGATTTCGGCTAGACAGCTGTTAAGTACACATACAGCATCATCCTGATCGGGCACAAAAGACATGTACTGCTGAGTATCATCTGCATAGCAGTGAAAACTCAAGCCATACCGCCTAATAATCACTCCCAATGGCAGCATATACACTGCAAACAACATGGGCACCAAGATGGATCCCTGCAGTACCCCACAGGATAGGGAGAATGGAGCTGAGAAAAACAAAACAGACACCACCCTCTGAGTCCTACCCACGAGGAAAGATTGAAACCATCTAAGGACCGATCCCAAAAGTCCACAGAAAAACTGCAGGTGATCCAACCGCACACCATTGTCCATGGTGTCAAACACCGCAGAGAGATCAAGAAGGGCCAAGATGGAATGAGTCTTTCGATCTCTCACTATTAGGAGGTCATTTAGTACCTGAACAAGACCTGTCTCAATACTATGTCTCTTCCTGAAACCAGACTGGAGAGAATCATAAATATTGTGGCTGGTCAAATGGTCATCCAGCTGTAATGCCACCACCTTCTCAATAACCTTACCCACAAAGGGTAGGTTAGAGACAGGCCTGTAGTTTGCCAGACAGTCAGGGTCCAAGCAGGACTTCTTAAGAAGGGGCTGAACCACAGCCTCCTTCAGGGGATCTGGAAAGATCCCCCTCTCCAAGGACAACCAGACAATCTCAGCAAGGACCGGGCCGAGGATATCCACACAACCAACCAAAAGGCACGTGGGGCCTGGGTCAAAAACTACAGTTGGTCGGACATAATGACTGGATAACCATCACGATATCACTGATTGTGGGCCAGCCGAAGTCACACTACACAAACTTGGTGTCCGACATCTCCTGCTGGCTATCGCTACTCCCTTGAGAGAGGGTCAAGCAGATATCGAATCTGATTGTGACAATCCGTGAAGAATCGAGCAAGCTCCTCACATCGCTCTTGTGAAAAAGTGTTTCCAGGCTGAAGACAGAGTGGATTGCACAGTCTGTCTACGGTCCAGAAAAGCTGAGCTGGTCAATTCCGCGCAGCAGCAATTTCCCTGGACAGGAATTCTGCCTTATTATAGGTAATTGCTGATTGATAGACCGAATAGTGGTCCATCAAACTAAGCCTGTAACACACCAGGCCTGACCTCCGCCATCGCCTCTCTAACCTTCATTCAACTCTCCTCAACTCCCTCAAGGTCTCTTCAAACCAAGGAGACCTGGGGTGAAGAGTGAGGGGGTGAATATGAACAGGAGCAATGGAATCCAAGGCCTCTGTCACTGCCTTATTGTAGGCTAGTACAAGATCCCCTGGATCCATGTATTTACTCGGCATAGCCGATAGGTCCAACACCGCCATCAAGACATCAGGAGATACACCCCGCAAAGGGCGGCATTGGACCATCTCCATAGGGGCAGACGTCCTGGGAGGGGCCATGAAATGGAACCCGATGGTATGATGATCAGACCACCCGATTGGTTCCACCTCCAAATCAGATATCTCCATCCGCAGGAGAAACACCAAGTCCAATGAATGACCACCAATGTGAGTCGAGGAGGAAATAACCTGTGTGAGGCCCAGTGAACTCATTAACTGAAGGAAGTCCTGTCCAAACTGTGAGAGTTCATCGTCGACCCAGGCATTGAAATCCCCCCAGGAATAGTCATCTGTGGGATCCCAATATAAGGTCAACAGTGAAGTCCGCGACTTCCCACAGGAAAACATTCCCATCTCCTGGTGGACGGTAGATGAGAAGAATCCTGCACCCAACACCCTCTCCCACGATACATTCAAAAGAATTGGTGGCTCCCACTGGTACTTCCATCAGGTTCAGTTCTGATTTACAACAAATGGCCATGCCTCCATCCATACTGTCCATCCTCTGGCAGTGTATCACCAAGTACCCAGCAGGAATTGCTGCAACTAAAATGGGACCAGCATTTTCATCCAGTCAGGTCTCGGTGATGCAAGCCAGGTCAGATGGTTTAACAAGATCCCGCAACTATAGCAGTCTTGTTTTTAATAGACCTGGCATTATATAACACAGGCAATTGTGGTTATAACAGTCTTTGATTCCTGCAGCAGCACGGCAAGGTATGTGGGAACAGGAGCAGGCTGAAGATAAACTGTGCAAGTCAACTATAAATAATCATGCCCAGAAACTTATACTCGAACCTGAGGATTGTTCTACTACGTAGTTAAAGGAATATACTGTTATCTTAAAAAACCCTCCCTTAAAATGCTACCCCCAATTAGTCATTTTAGACTTTTCAAAAAGAAATTGCAGGGCCAGCACAGCAGATTTGCATACAGTGAATGGTAGAACTGCGCTGTAGTGCTATGAGATGGCAGCAAGGAGCGCTGGTATTTTACACTCAAGGAAGCCTACAACAGTTTAAAATTAACAGAAATTAGGTATGAGAAAATTATTTTCCTTTCAAAAAGTGTTATTAGGGTGAGGATAAGCCTTGGGTGGGGGGGATCTTGTAAGATATCAGTGCTTTTCTTTAAAGTTAGCCAACATGCCAGTAACAATTTATTTGGTATACCAAAGGTTTTCAAACTATGCACCAGAACTGAAAGGTTGGGCCATAGGACATCAGCTATAGGCTGTGCCAGGTTCTAGAGCCCAATACATTGTTCTGGAACTGAGCTCAAAAGCTACCTGATGGAAAAATGTAAGCGCCCATGTCTACAAATGTTTCTATATTTGTCTGACATTTTTGTAAGTAAACTCTACTGTATTGCCAAGTTGTTACCTATATTTTTTATTCTATGTATCACTAACCATGTTAATTATCTCTGTGACAGGGTAGTGAACCAGGTGGCTTCTGAGGAACACACTAAAAGGAAACACTCCAGACAGCAGTTTAAACTAAATGAAAGCTGCTTTGCTTTCATTAACAGGAAAAAGAAACAGCTTATATTCAGTTTAACAGGAACTTTTGCAGTTCAACCTCTTGCTATTTCTGCTTACATCTCCTTGAAACAGAAACCCGCCTTCCCTTTGTACACCCTCCTCCCTTTATTGGGCTCAGGTGTTGCTTGTTAACACTCCCCTCCCCTTGAGAGGTAGCCAAAAGGCTGAACATCTAGTGCAGTGAGGTCTTAAAGGGCCAACTTTAAAACAAAAGAGGTTTGGTACAAATCCCACCAGAGTCCCTGTCAAAGCCTGCATTGCCTGTGTTGCAGGGTTGTAAAGTGGTTTACAGGTGAAAGGAGTGTGACAGCCATACACTCCATCGCAAGCTGCTATATGCAATTCCCCCAGTGACCTTACCCAGAAATCAAATAAATAAAATGAAATAAATTCACAAAATTATGATTATCCTTTTTTTATTTTCTGTATCACAAGTTAACAACTGTCACAAAATCATGTGGCCATTTCTAAAGGTAAACCGGCTAATTTTCTTTCCCTTGATAAATGCATATTATATGAATTTTGAAAAAAAAAAAGTATTTCACTTATCATCTGTTCAATGTGAGCCACATACACATTATTTAAAGTGGGTGTGGCCTACAACCAAAAAAGTTTTAGCAATCACAAGGCTAAGCCTATGACATACAAGTAGTATCTAGTTTCAGTCGATTGATGTTGAAGGACATGTCTTTCTCCAAAAGAATTGCTGACAACTCATGAACTTTCTATTATTCCTCAACTGTATTTCTATTCATAGCGAAAAAAGAGAAAATTACATTTATATAGTATTGAATCACAACAGCAAACATTCTAAAATATATCCTTCATGCATTTAATTATACAGATAAAAAATGAACAAGAACAAGATTTTATTATTTTGGGGGGGATTTAAACCCCAAACTCTAATGTGTGTATCAAAACTATGTAAAGTTACAACTAATAGTTATGGCTATTTGCATTTCAAGCATTATTCATTCCTTCGAAAGGGCATCTATAACCATTTCTTTGTACCCTTAAAGCACCAATAAACAATGACAGAGTCTATTAATGCCAGGTATTACTAAAGGATAAAATAAAAACAAGCAGAGAAGGAAAGATAGTGTTTCTATAATATACACAGTTTAATTCTAGCATGCAGAAGATCAGAGATCTGCCATCTGCACAGGATGATATTCTGTTACCTGTGCCTCATCTTCCTTAAAATAAGAGTCAGTATCTGCTGGCAGTTGCACATTGTTTTCAAAGAGACCCCTAACAGCATCGGGTTCCCTCAAAATAATGCAGTTTCCCTTGAAAGGTAATTTTCAAACATGCTGGTGGAGCACGTTATGAGAGTGAGACTAGGACTCTAGCCTCCTTGAATTCAGACAGAATTGTCAAAACTACATTTTTTTCTGTGTTGAGTCTATAAACTAGATGCAATCTAGAACCTGCATAGTAGAACTGTTCATTTTGCTGGGCCAGATGAAGAAGTTTGCACCACTCAACCAGAGATCTAAGGTGAAGAATAACATACTTGGTTCCAGAAATAGGTGCAGCAGAGGACTTGGATGGGATTAGTTAATCTGTAACTCACTGATCATTGTACTGCGGTGAGCCAGATATGCTGATAAAGCCTTTTGTACCTTTTCTTTAAGTTCATTCTTAGGAATATTTGCAGTTAAACTGATAAGACATAAATTCCTAAGCAACATATTATTTTCAAGACATTCCAGCATTGAGGACCATGCAAGGTATTTGTGAAGAGCAGCAGTGTTTATAATCTGTTGCTGTGGAGATAATCATGATGCCATAAACAGAAGATTATGATGTCAGGTGTAGGTAAGCAGAAGCAGCAGATAAAGTCTAAGAGACAATAATCCTCTTTCATATACCTGTCCTCAGTAATGAAGAAAAAAGGAAAGAATTATAGAAAACATGTGAAATATAAACAAAATTGTCATCTCACATTTTCTTCAAGTTTCTGCACTGGTGTCGAGGGGGGGGGGCTCCTTAAATACATCACCTGACTATTGATTAACTCACCTATTTATCAACAGTTGGGTTTCCAAACTACATTCTCAAGCTGCTAACCTCATGACAACACATGAAATCAGTACGCTGCTGTTTCTTGAGCAACTTAAGTCTCTTTTAATTACTAAGATGAATGCAACATGACAGTGAGCACTCAGACTGCAGTGTCTCCCTAAAAAGACTTGCTGATTGATTATTGTGTTGTATATCATCTGTGCAGGTATTCTAATAGCAGGGGGGGAAGAGGGGTCTGCGTTGTGTTATAACTAACATACAGAACAGGGGCTATAACATGACAGTGCAAGCCTGTGAAAACTACAGGATGATAAACAACAAAGAAAGGCAGAACAGGATATCTACCACCAGCTTGAACAAGCCCTCCTTTAAAAGAAAAGATAAAAAATAAAGGGATCTGCCAGAACGTGTTAGCCTTCTTTCATTGTCATTAAAATAAACATCTGTGCTTTTCATCAGTTTAACAGTTCAGTAGTTTAAAAGTGTAAAAACTGCTAACACCGTAGGAACTACTTTAACAAGTGGAGTACTTGAATAATTGTACTCATGTTCTCATCAGTTTATAAATGTTTCTGTCTTTCTTTCTTTATTTTATCAACATATTTCCACTTTTTAAGTGTTGTCATCCACTCCAGGTCGTGGTTGTATGCTGAAATAATGCACACTTCATCTGGGAAAGGCACTCATCCATTGGTCTTGTCCCTCACTACACAGCCAGGGCAGTCATTAGTTCAGCATTTGCCCATGCCCTGCCATGGCTTATTGCCAGCATAGTGCCTGGACTGAAAATAGAATAGAATTTACATTTATACAGTGCTGTGCATTCACTGCATTTGAAAGTGCTTTGCAGGTAACTCATTTACACAGGATAGCATAGCTGAAATGCCACATCTTACTTCCAGTAGGGTTCTCCCTCTACTTAGGACAGCTTGAAGAAAAACAGCATCTTCATAGGTTTGCAGTTTTATTTGTTTCCATGTCAACAGACAACTCTTTTCCTGTAGCTATTGGGGATACATGTCTTTGCTTTAGTTTGTTTTCACTATTTATGTTAGTCCTCTGTAACTATCCTGGGGGAGGGGGGTCTCAATTTTATGGCTGTTGAAATCTCATTGTCCATGAGCGTTGCATTAGCATATGAGACCATGATGCCACAGCATCAATTTGTACTATTTATATCTGTACTGAAAGTATAAATATCTTGAAAAAAAAACCCTCTCTGGAAACATATGCATTACATGCAACTTAAAGGGAAAACCCCTGCATTACAACTCAGGTAGTTTGCAAAGCTCACTGAATTTGGTATTTCACACCTTACAGCAACTTGTTTAGTTAAATGCTAATTAAACAGACAAGCATTCTGTGGAGTCTCAAGAGTGCTGACACATCATGTTCTCATATGCTAATGCAGCTCTCAGTGGCAATAAGAGTTCAGCAACCAGAAAATGAAGACCCCCAGGATAGTTACAGGGATTAGTAGGAACAGTGAACATAAACTGAAGCAAACACATATCCTTAACAGCTACATGATTACCTGTTGACACGAAAACAAATAAAATGTGCAAGATATGAAGGTGTAGTTTCCTTTTAATGCTTTTCAATACCACTGTGGTACCAGATGCGGCATTTCAGCTATGTTATCTTGCGTAAATAAAGTGAGCTCCAGACAATGGTAGCAGATGCTGGGTTGGATCTTGTAGCCATTATGGCCAATTAACTTTTCTCCTTAAGTTCAACTACAGAGACAATATGTACCTCACTTACACTTGTGGGGGAAGGGGATCAAAAGGCATGTAGGCACTTTTTCACAGATATAGTGGTGGATACATGGAAAAAGTTGCCAAAGGAAGTGGGTACAGGCCAAATCATTGAACAGCTTCAAGCATTCAAGCAGTGATGGGACAGTCATATGAGGTTAGTTGGAAAAGGGTTGGAGCAGAAACAAAGAGGAGGATGGCCACTAGGGCCAGTGTAAAGTAATTAGGTAGGGTGGGAAAACTTGATGGGCTGATGGGCCTTTTTTTGCATTCATTGTCTATGCCTCTGTGTATGTGTATATCATAGGTACTTGGTTTTATCTGCAGCACTTTTTTCATGACTGCATAGTGAGAGCTACACTAACATATTGCGAATGGAGGAGATGAAAAAAAGGGGGTGTGGAAGTGTGTGAACGGATACCAAACACATCACATAATGTTTACTCCATGCTTCACCATAGCAGTTGAAGCACATGAGTATGCATGAATAAGTACACTTCCTCTCTTTCTCTCCTTTCACTGCCCCCGATACGCACTGATCAGTAGTCTCCCCTTCATTAGCAGAACTTCTCGCACTCCTTCCAACTGAGCCACGCTCATCAGTGGCAGTCTTTTTAACCCCCACCAATAGAACAGCACTCATTGGTGGCATTGTCCCTTTCTAACAGAGCTGCAATGACCCAATGGTCAGCTCCACTCCACAATCATCCACCATGGCCTTGCAATCTAACAGAGAACTTCAACAAAAAAGACAACACTTGCCATCAGTCTGTATCATACCAAATCGAAACTAGATCTAGGTCAGAGGTCAAACTGGAGGTGACAGTTCATTTGGTAAGAAATACCCAACAAATCAAGAAGGTGTGCACATTTCAGAAACATGGGATGCACACCTATTTTATGTAGCTCAAGTAGTAGGAGTAAAGCACCACGTTCCAGCAACACAGTTGCAATGAGCGAAGGGAGGGTAGCAGCAATGAAAATGCCCTCTCTTCATAACTAAGGCAACCCCTTTAGAAGGAGGTGCAAACAGTGTGTGAGGTGGGTTGGGGTAGGGGTGACTGAGTTTAGTCAGGAGTTGGCACCTTCGTGACGCTCCCTAAATCAGGCAGTGCTCCAATACTAATCTTGCAAACAGTATCACTGTCACTTTTCTCATGGACCATCCCATTGCAGGCTGAGCCTGTCTGATTGGAAAGCACACAGCAGGATTTGGTTTTTCCTTTTCATTCAAACTGCCAAAAGGCCAGGGGATCTACTTCTTTCACTGAAAGTAAATGAAGGACTAATTAGCAAAAATGATGGTGGACTTTGAAGAATTTATTTATTTATTTTTGAGGGGGTAACTGGGCAGGTACACTAGACAACCGAATGCCTATTTGCAGGTACAACCCAGCAGGGTACAAAGCATGAGATTCAACAGGGTAAAAAGCACAAGTACATCAAGTCAGCAAGATACAAATTTAGAGAGCTAACAGTTCCAGGGTCCAGGTAAGTACAGTATGAAATATTACAAGTTGACAAATAATTAGATAAGTAACACAGAAGGTTAAGGCAAGTACGATCTGAGGAGTGAGAATTAATGGTCAGGAAAAGTACAATATGAAATATTACAAGTTGACAAATAATTAGATAAGTAACAAAGTTGGTTAAGACAAGCATGTTCTGAGGTGCAAGAGTCAATTAAGCAATGTACATACGGTTATGGTCAGGGTTATTAGAAACAGGTGCAGGTCATGGACTGGGTTACATAGGACTTGAGGGCTGATTTGAAAAAAGATGCGGTGGGAGAGCAGCGGACATTTGCGGAGAAAGAGTTCCAGTATTTTGGAGCAAATGAAAAAAATTGCTATTTCACCCATCTTGGTTGAGCATTTGGGTGTAGCAAGTGAGGCAGAGTCCAAGGACCTGAGGGAGTAGGTGGGTTGGGAGCTGTGTAGTAGCGGAAAAAGATTCCCCTGATTCTGGTAAGCATGCTGGCAGATGGAACAATGCCACTGCAAGATGCTCCCGCTACTATGGAACACATTTTTGCCAACCGTGTGTTGAGCCTCCTCTCAGGATCACAGCTGATGCATTGCTCTTGCTCTTTTCCTAAGAGTGCCATGGTGCTGACTACTGTATATCTAGTAAATATATGTTTTTAATTTGCCCAGTGAACTTATATCAGTTTCAGTTTTGCAAGTATAGGTGCTGAATGCCAGAGCAGGATTTGCAATTTCATGTTTCACTTATGAGGTGCCACCTCTTTCTGGTTTATAGAATAACAGGCTACCATAGTGGTGCAGCTAAAATATGAATTCCTAGAGTCATGTTGCTTCAGTAACCGTGTTCCTAATCAAAAGTATCTTGATGGTTCTCATACAGACGCTCAACCACCATGAGTGTTTTTTTTTTATGGCTGCATAGCAAGAGCTATGCTGACATATTGTGAATAGAGGAGGAGAGAAAATAGGGTGTCTGGAAGGGCGTGACCAGATACTGAATGTATCACATAATGTTTGTTCAGTGCTAGACCCAGTGGAGTTGAAGCACATAATAAGTAAGCATAAATCAGTGCACTTCTTCTCTCTCTCTCTTTCTCTCTCCTTTCACTCCTCCCCAAGCCATGCTTATCGGTGGCACTTTTTTCACTCCCCCTGCTTATTGGAACTTCTTTCTCTCCCTCCCCAACAGAGTCTTGCTCATTGGCGAAACTCTTTTCAGCCCCCCCAAAAGAGCAGTGCTCATTTGTGACTCTTCCCAATCAATAGAGCTGCAATGACTGGCTCCATTCAGGAGTGTAGCCAGGAACTTTAAACTTGTACTCAAAACTGATGCACTGTTGCCTCCCCCCATTATGTAAACATAAACCAAAATATGCGCTGTCTTGCCACATCAACAATAGCCCCCCGTTTGCCATTTCTAAGTTCCAAGTAATCAGTTTCTTCCTGTAATCCTCCTTCCTTTGTTTTTCTGCCTGCCTGGTAAGTTGCTCTTGTTTGTGTATCTGGCTAGTGGCATCAGTGCCCCATAGCGAACAACAAAGGCAAAAGGGCTCAGCACTACACAGACACAATGTGACTCATGATGTCCTTGCTTTTCTCTTTTTGTTGCCCCTGCCTGATTTTTTGCCCTTGCCTGAATTGCTTTTACTGTACTCTGCTGAGTTCAGTGCCTATGCCTGCTGACACCCCTGGCTCCATTCCATAATCATCTACCATGCTCACTCAGGCAGGCTGTCAGCTTGGCACTCCACTTCTTTTTGCCGCTCCTAATCCTCCCACCACTTATAACCCACTCCAGCAGTAGTCTTGCTATATCAGCCTGTCCCTCTTTCACTTCCTCCTCTCTCATCTATCACCACCTCTGGGGGGCCTGGATTTGGGGATATGGGAAGTGGTGGGTGAGCTGAGCATTGGGCAGGGGGCACAACAATTATTTTTGTCTGTGGTGGCTGTTTGATGCTGCTGTGGCCACTGGCTGGGCCAGAGTTCAGAGATGGTCTGGGGTGGGTGGGAGATAAGAATGAATGGTATGCATCTAAGTAATAGGTGTCAGAGGACAGTTCAGAAGGGTTTGTGTTGTGCTGGTGTTGTGCAGTCTTTAACTGGCCAACAAAGTATATCATTGTGTCTGGGATTCAATGGAAATTGTGTAGCCATGAGGAATTTTGCAGAGAAGCTTGGTGTTTCTTTGCACAGAGTTTGCTTAAAGCTCTTTTTTCCAGAATTTATACAAAGAAAAAGTGGAGAGCCAAGTTAATGCATTTGCAGCCATAGTGGCTCTGACTAGAATGTGTAAGGGTGAGAAACTGCAAATTATTAAAATGATGCTATTGTGGTCTGGGCATTTTCAAGTGGCTCACAAAATGGTAACCTCTGTTATAGTGCAATCTGCTGCTGTTGTTTAAAACTTTGTGAGACTGGACAATGTATTGCTCACTGAAAGACTTAGTTTTATAACTGTCAACTACAGCCCAAACCTGCAACACAGTTTGTGAGTGTTTCTTTGCGTCACAGAGTTTTATGGTATCAGCAGTCTAGGTGATTTATCCCTCTGTTTTGTAGCATTCTGCACTGCTGATGTGGCACATTTTCCAGCCCACAAACACATTGCTCTGTGCCTGTACCCTCTATGGTTCCCCAAGTTTGATACAATTTGCCCAGTGTTATGGCATAATTGCACAAGGGGCATCATAGTAACATTGTAAATTGTCATTGGAAGGTACTCTAGGGCCATTAAGTCCCCCCCAAACCAACCTCATAAGCAGGGGATAATAATGAGATTGAAATGGGAAAATGGAAAATGGCCACTATGGTATTTAAGTATCTTTATGCCAAACGATCGGGACTGGGGGGGGGGGGCTGCTAGATGCCAGGGGGAGTTCTTGATGTGATTGCTGGTGAGGGGAGGACTTACTCAAGCTTTGTGCCCATATCATATTTAAAAACAAATCTCCACTCTGTTTTCTCATTCCCCCTCCCCCTTCCCCTTACTCCATTTCCATAACCCCCTGACTCCATTCCTGGTTCCTGCCAACAAAGGCATGACTTACTTGGGCTTCATGCCCATCTCATATTTTTACAAAAATGGTATTCTTTCCTCTAACTTCCCACTCTCCAACTCTGTTCCACTCACTCTTTGCATACTTCATTCCCCTTGCCCCTCCCCACTCTATTATCCTCGCTGATTCCGAATCCTGTCCAAGAGGGCAGAACTTGCTCACACTTCGTGCCCATCTGAAATAAAAAAAAAATCTCTGTTCCCCTTTCTTCCCCCAGTCTTGGTGCCCATCTTGTCCACTCCCTCATTCTGTTGATCTTGTGCTCCCCACCCCGACTCTATCTCACTCACTCTCCTTCCCCTGACTCTATTCACTTCACTCTCCCTTTCCCCAACTCCATTCCCCGCACTTCTCCTTCTCCCCACTCCATTTCCCTCACTTCTCTATCAAACTCTGTTTCCCCTGTCTCCTTCCATCTCCCCCACGTGGTCCCAACTCCTGCTGGCCTGGCAGCACATTCTTAGGCTTTGGACCCATCTCATATTTTTTTTAAATTATCGCTGCCCTTTTCTTTCCTCCTTGATTCTGTTTCCCTGACTCCCCCGCCCTGACTCTGTTCCCCTCATGCAACCCCTGCCCTGACTCTGTTCCCCGCTTCCTGACTCTGCTTCACTAGCTGGTCCTGGGACAAGAATGCAGATGCCAATGGTAGTGGGTGATCAGGATTGATTGCCTTTCATGCTGGCTGACAATGGATATTCTGTTTTTCCTGTTCACTTTCTTCAACTTGAAAGGCCAATATTGCACCCTCTCAAAGGTCTTGGACCTGACACTGGCTGATATGAAGAGGGCAAGCCAAGTGGTGCCACTTTGTGAAGAAAGAGGATGGAGGTTGGCATCACTGAAAGAGGAGGTAAGTTTGCACCACTGGTAAATGTAGACAGTCCTAATTAATGTCACTATGAAAGGTTGTCATTTGTCATACTCAGCAAAATACTCTGGTGCAAATCAAAGAAATATAATACTTTAAGTATATTGTATAAAACCAAGTTCACAAAGGGATACAATAACATATTGAAAACATTCTACAAATGGTCTTCGTCCCACCCTGACACTGTTCCCCTCTTTCCCCTTCCTGACTGTTTCCCTCATGCCCTCCCACTCTATTCCCCTTACTCTTTCCCTGTCCCCTTACCAGTCCCAACTCCTGACACCTACTGGAGGACTCATTCATGCTTTGTGCCCATCTGACATGTACCCCCTCAAAGAAAAGATCTCTGTTCCCCCTCTCCTCCCCAGCTCTGTTACCCTCTTTCCCTATCCCTGATTCTTTTCCCCTTGTGCTCCCCATATTGGCTCTGTCCTTCTAACTTTCCCTCCCTCAACCCTGTGTTCTCCTTCCCAACAACTACATTCCATTCACTCCCCCTACCCCAGTTAGTGTTTTCTCTCTCCCCCACCACCGTTCCCCTTGCCAGTCCCAGAAAATGAGATATTGCCTCTCAGCTGGACTAACATAGGTAAATACATTGTGAAACTAGGTATAAGCAAGACCCAACTATAGCAGAACTCCAATAAAAAAGAAGATATTGCATTTCAGGTGGTCTGTCCAGGGACAGTACATTGCAAAAATGGGACCCCTCTGAAAATTAGATGCTGCATCTTACTTGGACTATCCAGGGCAAGCACAATCTAAAAATAAATCAAACACATACTCTAAAGGGGAATAGTCAGCACTAAGAGCCTCACACCCAAGTGTGAGACTGGTACCAATTTGACCATTTCTGTTGACTTGCAAGCTGACATTTTCTGTAACTACAAATACCAGAATCTCCTGTAGCTGACATCAGAGGAGGGCTACAGCAGCAGGAGAGTCAATACCCTGCAGTGCATGTTAGAGCTTTTGTAGGATCCCATCAGGTGTTTGCCTGTCCCACTGTTCTCACACTGCTAAATACACACCTCTGAGACTTATGTAGCTCAGGGAAGGCAGCAGAACTAGCAAATTAAAGATCACTGATTATAAAAACTCTAAAATCTCCCACTGCTGTAGCCTTCCTCTGATGTCAACTGCAGGGGTTCTGGGAATTGTAGTTACAGAAAATGTCAGCTTGCAAGACAACAAAAACAGCCTGATACAATGTACTGTACTACAGTAAACAGTATGTAAAAAAAAAAGTTTTTGCACACAAGGTGCAATTTGTGACCAGCTTCATCCTTGGGTGTGGGGCTGTTAGTGCTGACTTTTCCTTATTAATTCTGTATCTTTTCTCATGTTAATGCATTAGCTGCCTTTTTGGCTCTGACCAGAGTTTGTTTCAAAGAGTTTCTTTTTGACAGTACTAGGCATAATATGAGAAACAGTACTCTGACTGGAAGATGGCATATCAAGGGCTATTCCTAACTATTAAAGAGGACTAGAAATTATTTGTAATCGGCAACTATTTATAAGCTTTGCATTATCAGGAATAATATTAACATCAGAAAATTATCCTTGGTCAAGGTTATGTGAAATACTTTTGTTATTTTTTTTTCTTATTTAACAATTTTTGGCCAGGAAAGACAAATTAAACTGAAGCTTGTTTCCAGGTACATCCTGGGAGCCCAGGGAAGTTAAGTGACTTGCTCATAGTCACACAGTATGCAAGCAGTGATTCTGGGATTCAAACCTCTTTCTCTAAGTTTGCGGGTCAGAGATCTTAAGCACTATGCTATACTGCCTCCCCAATACACTATCTTATAGAGCAGGTATAGAGAAAATTGCCACATAATAAAATTGATATTTTAGCCCCACATTTCAAGCTATTATTATGACATCACAATTTATATCTAGCAAAACTGAGCACATCACAATGAAATATTGAAACAATCAGAAAGCAGCTTTCACAATGCTGATGTCATCATAACAGTCATGTTTAGCACTGAAGTATGCAGTTGAAAACAAAGGTAAACATGTAAATATCCATACAAACAGAAGATTTTGATTTATAACTGGTAACCTGATATGTAAATTGAACATGCAATGGCCTGACTCAAAACACACAGTTCATCGCAACTTGTGAAAGGCCAGGGTTTTTATGACTTACTCTTTGGTCCACCACTCATGAGTTATGGCCCTGCCGCCTCACTCATGTGTACAAATGGCATATTTTCTGCCAACTGATTGCATATCCTCTCTTTTGTTATTGTTTTGTACTCATGGCAACATTCTATCCTGTTCTCTTTATGGAACCCACAGATTGGAGTTTTGACTATGTTGCAGTTTGTGTACTGAACTATGAGCACTTTTCTGATAGGTCAACTGTTCAAGCTTAGCATTCTGGACAAAAGTCAATACATTCACTAGTTAAGACTCCAAATTACTGGTTCAGTGAACAGAACTGTACAGTATGTTTTCTGTAAAAAGAAAGCAGTACAAAACACATTATAAAAAGGGTCTCAGAAATGCTGCAATTTGATTGGCAGTCAGCATTCTGAGACCCTTACATTAATCTCTGTTACACTCTAATGTACAGCATGTCCACTGTGATGCATGAATTCTACCTGACAGCATTCCATTCTCTAGGACTGCTGAATGACTGAAATGAGGAATTCTAAATCAGCATTCTTTTAAACACTTGGTGGATGGTGGATGAACTATTTTATTAAAAATCTCCCTTTCAGTGAGGAAAACATTCAAAAGGTACACTTTTAACATCATTCTTTAGGAATATTTTTTAATGATAGCATTAAGGTACTTCCAGCAGTTAGAGTAACAGTCATTTATTCACATTGTGGGGGCAATGTGGCACTCAGCTGCACCTTGTGCTACATTATGTCCCTATGGAGTGCTTAACAGACTTTTATACTGAACTCTGATAATTCCTTATTACTTAAATGTAACCACCCCCTGCCACATTACTCAGTTAGCACCTCTTATTTAATTGCTGGTACCCATACTTGGCATGCACTCAACTTAGAAATTGTACCACCCCTAGCTTTGGGAATGTATACCAGGCTCATTCTCTAGAGATGAAAGGGTGGGGAGGGGGTTACAGAACAACCTTATAGTGTATGGTGGACCCTTATTGTGCATGGAAACTGGAGGTTCTCAAAATGTTGTTCTGCTGCAGTTCAAAAGGTCATGGAATGTGATTGTACCCTACTGCAGTAGAACAACATTTTGAAAACCTCTAGACATTCCACGTGCTCAGTCGCTTACCTGTACTCAGCTAAAAACGGCAGGCTCCACACTCTGGCAGTGGCAGTACAAGCAGTGGCACTGGAATATCTCAAGATGCAGGAACAACCAGATATTTTTAAAATGCAGAACCAACCAGACAGATTTAATTAAAAAAAAAAAAGAAACCGAGCGATCCCCAAACCCTCTCTCTCTCTCACTTGGCGAGAACTACTACTGCCATTTTATTTTTGTTGAACATTCCTCCCACACAGACTTGATAGCCAGTAGAAGGCTACACATCCAACACAATGTCTCTGATCCGTAGCAACCACGCACAACACCTAACAAGCAGCCCTAACTCGATGAGCACAACGGAGCAGCAGACCTTTATTTTTTTGTATTTTAAACATTTTAAAAATGTAAATACCTAATTGGAAAAGGGGACTATACACTATAAAAAATGGTGTATGGGCAACCACATGCCCAACCAGCCTATTGTGCTACCTCGGGGTTCTGATTACCTAGGACCTCTTGAGCTTCACTCTCGAAGTCTGAGGTAATCAGAACCCCTCTGTGGCACAATAGGTTGGTTGTGCATGGTTGCCCATGCACTATTCTCTATGTTATTTACCACCAGGTCCTGGGGAGAGTTTTGCTAGGCATATGCTGGACCTATCTTCAGGAGGGATATCAAGTAAATCCACACATGAAGCAATAACATTACTGTCCAGACCATTACTGGAGTTCTAAAGTGGGACTTTATTCAGTCAGATGATCTTTTAAAACAAGGGTGGACTCCTAAAGGTTTACAAGACTTGGCACATGAACTATGGCAGAACATATTCAAAACTATAACTTCTAGACATCTTTGTATTCCCATAAGCGAAGGACATAGGGCATCTTTCACTTACTAGCTGCATTAAGTGGCAATTGGCCACACTGTAAATTCATTTTGGCTGAACTATAGCACTAGTCTTACCCTAAACTGTTTGAAGAAAACCCATTTGCTCATCCATTGGGGATGAATCTTCCTCAGACTATTGCCAGTAGTCTAAAGTAACCAGTTATACTAGGAGTTGAACTAGGAGGTATAGACATACAGAGAGCCTAGGCCCATTAGGGTATGTCTCCAGCCAGGCTGGTATTGTCCATGTTTATTTTAACAGGATTGAATCAAGTTTATGTTTAAAGATTATGAGATCTCTATTATCTAACAAAGAATTTGGTAATGAGTTCCACAAGGTTGTTATTCTCTGGGTAAAAAAGGATCTCCTTTTATTGTTTTTTAGGTATGTTAGAGATAATTGATATCTGTGACTTCTTAAATTACAATTATGTTTGTTATAAGGTAGATTTAGTAGTGTTAGTAACTCTTCCTCCCTACATAATTTATGCATAAAAAGTACATCTCCTCTTTTTCTTCTCTGCTCCAAGGAATGCATCTTTAGTTTGTCCAATCTTTGTTCATAACTCATAGTTGATATGTCTTCCACCATTTTGGTAACCCTCTGCTGTACCCCCTCCATTCTATTTACATCCCTCCTCAAGTATGGATTCCACAAGGGGACCAGTAATCTAAATGAGGCCTCACATAGGCCCTATAAAGTGGAATAATGCATTTTCTATTTCTGGACATAAAGCTTCTTTTTATGCAACCTATTAGCCTGTTTGTTTTGTTAATGATGTTGTTATAATGTGCATGGAATGTTAGGTCCGGGTCTATTATAACATCTAAGTCTTTTTGTTGATTTACAGATTTTATTATTTGTCCTTTTAATGTGTAATTATAATGTAAGTTATTTTTTCCGAAATGCATAACAACGCATTTCTCATTGCTGAATGTCATTTGTTTTTTTTCCGCCCATAATTCTATTTTTTTTAGGTCATTTACAAATTCTTGGTAATCTTCCTTAGTACCAACCTGTGCTGTTAGTTTAGTATCATCAGCAAATTTTATGGCTAAACTGTTTAAATTGGATGTCATATCTGATATAAATATGTTAAATAGAATCAGTCCCAAAACCGATCCCTGAGGCACCCCACTCATCACCAATCTCATGCCAGATACATGACCTCTTATATGAATGCATTGATTACGATTTTTTAGTCAATCTGCTACCCATTTTGTGATTTGATTGTCAATACCAAGTTTATCCATTTTTTCTATTAGGAGTCCGTGTGGCACTTTATCAAATGCCTTACATAGATCAAGATAAATTACATTAACAGCTTTGTTATCTTCTATATATTTACTTATGTGTTCATAAAAAAACATGTTACTTGTTAGACAGGATCTGTTTTTTTGAAAACCATGTCGGGATTTGTCTTCTAATCCTTTTACTTGTAGGTAACTTTCAATCCTAGTTTTTAATATTGTTTCAAACATTTTACCTACTCTACTTGTTAAACTAATAGGTCTATAGTTTGAAATTTGTGATCGATTTCCCTTTTTAAAAATAGGTGTGACAATTGCTGTTTTCCAGTCCACTGGGACATGCCCTGTATTTAATGACATGTTAAAAAGTTTATGTAGTGGGTTAATTATCCATTCCTTAATTTCCTTCAGTAACCTAGGATGTATCCTATCTGGACCAGGTGATTTGTTTATGTTTAGTTTGTTTAGGTTATCCATAATCTCTTTTTTAGTTATCTCATTTATAGTATCTTTTGGAATTATATTGACTATTGATGGATATGTTTTAGTATTAAAAACTGAACAAAAGTATTTGTTAAATTCGTCTGTACTATCTTGAAGTGATATTTCACTATTATCTATCACTAGTGGACCTATATTTCTGGAGTTTGATTTTTTATTATTTATGTAGGAATAAAAACGTTTTCCACCATCCTTAATGTATGCAAGCTTTGTTTCAAATTCTTTTTCTCCATTCTGATTTTATATTTACATTTTTTTTAGTGAGATCCTATATTTCCAGATATTGTAATTACTACTGTCTCTTATCATTGCTCTATACAGTCTACACTTTTGTTTACTTAAATTTGTAATTGCTGGAGTCATCCAAGGTGGAATTTTACCTCTTTTATTGTACAAGGTTCGATTTGGTATATATTTATTTTCTAAGTTTATACTTTTATTTTTGATTTTATTCCATAATGTGTTACTGGAATTTATGTTGTTGTCCCATTTCCAGTCTGATAGTATCTGTTTAATCTTGACAAAATTTGCTCTGTTATAATCTTTAACTATTGTTTTACCCATTACTGGTTTAAAACATGTAGAGTTATTAAAGGTAATTATCATATGATCACTACATAGTAAAGGAGGTTTAGCCATTATATTAGTTATTTTATCAGGCATGTCTGTCAATACTAGATCCAAAATATTATTGTTGCAGATGGGCTGATTTATTACTTGGTATAATCCATTAGTTGTGCATGTATCCACAAACAGAGTTTCATTCTTGTTACTGCCAATGTTTTTCTTCCAATTTATTCCTGGAAAGTTAAAGTCCCCATTAGTATTGTTTCGTTATAATTTGACTTATCATTGTTGTTACACCACTCAGAATTTTTGTTCCACCATGTTTCAGTTACAGCGACTATGTCTATTTCTTCATTATTTAAAATATATTGAAATTCGGTCATTTTTGCACCATGTAGACTCCTAGCATTTGTTAGTAGAAAATTTAGACCTGTTTTCAATATGCGTTTACTTTTTTTCTTGTTTATCTGTTTGGTTGGTTTTGGGTTTAGTGTCTCTAATCTATTCTGAAAATGGTGTCCCCTATTCCCCCTTCCTATTAGTTTTTTGATATATTAAATGTTACACTCCAGCAGTCTTGAACCATGTTTATTTAAGTGTAACCCATCATAAGCATATACCTCATTTTTGTTCTCAAATTTCTCCCAAGTTTTAATGCAAAAGACATTATTTGTTAAACACCACCTGCGCAGCCAGTTGCTAAAGGATTTAATGTTTCTTGTTCTATAGTGGCTTGCCCTAGGTACTGGTAACATTTCTGAAATAATGGGAGTTGCATCATGATCTTGGATACATTTAATAGCGTTTTCCATATCAGAAATAATTTCTTGTGCATCTTGCTTTCCGAAGTTATTTGTTCCGATGTGTAGTACAACAGCTTTTTTCCCACTCACATTTTTCAGTATCCCTGGAGTCACTTTGGTAATGTCTTTTATCAATGCCCCACTATAACTACAGCTAGTTACATTTTCTTTATTTCCTCTTGTTGTGTATCTATCTGTGTACTTTATTGTTGAGTCCCCAAGAATGAATATTTGTTCTGGCAGGTCTTGGTCTAAATTTGATTCCATATCAATTTCTGGTAATTCCTGTTCCTTATCTGATTTTGATTGGCTTCCCGATAATGGATGTATAA
Organism: Neoceratodus forsteri; assembly: GCA_016271365.2. Lineage (NCBI taxonomy): Eukaryota > Metazoa > Chordata > Ceratodontiformes > Ceratodontidae > Neoceratodus > Neoceratodus forsteri. The sequence continues at coordinate 232,683,442 of JADMNL010000028.1, forward strand.
CTAATGGAGTTGTTATTTCTGTATCAGTCGTAACATTATTAAAAGAGGGGTTTTTGGTAGTGTGTGTTTCTAAGCTAATTTGTGCTTTGTCTAATGATTTGGATGTCATTGTCGCTTTCTGTTTTTCCGGATACTCCTTATTTGATGTGTTTACTTGTTTCTGAATTAACTCAGTTTGTGGTATGATGTCCCCATAGATTAATGTAGTCAGAGGGTCAAAACAATTCAATAATGGTATAGTAAAACATTCAGTTTTCCTGCCTTTCTTTTTTTAAGGGTCTTCTAGTTTGGACCTCATGCCATTCATTGTCAAGGTTATCTTGAAAGTCCATATCTCTAGGTCTTTTTTTAGTTGTATTGCTATTTTAATTGTTTATTGTGGGTAATGGCTGGGCTATTTGTTGTTGTAATGCTATGTTGTTTGTTTCCAGTATGCTAGTAACTTCTGTATTCTTTGTCTCATTCTCACAGTATATATTGTCACATTCTTCACTGACCATTTTCATTATTAATTTCTGTTGGCTGATTTCGAGGGCCTTTTATCTTGTGCTAAATAATGATAGTTCAATACTCATTTCTGCATTCTGTTTACACTTTAAGCAGATAAATTGAGAGTCAATTATAGGTATATCTGAAAACAAGTACATATCACATTCAATGCACTGTGCCCCTGCTTTACCTTCAAAAATTATGTTTTTGTCCATTTTTATTTCCAAAGTATAGGCCAAGTAAAGTTAGTGATCAAAATTTACCTCAGAGTATGATCCGGTGGTGTTTAGTCCGTTTGTCTCACAAACTATCTAGCCTACGCAAAATTACTGTTTTACTGATTTATTTGATCTTTAATTCTTGCTCTGGAAAATGCTTTACAATGCTTAACATGTGTAACACGCGCCGATGTGCATGTCTCCATGCACCTCGCCGTGCGCCCTGCTCACAGGAGGGCTTCTTTTAACTGTATTATGACCCGGAAGTTAAAGATGGGGTCACAAATTCACTCGCGATTTAATCGCATTTTTAGATGCAATAAAACAGTTCTTAGTATAACAGGCACCTCTCTATGCAATCCCCAGTAAGATTTTTATCTTAGAGTTTAAAATTAAAACAGTATTGGAAATCTGTAGTCCTCAAGACTTTGCTGAGGGACTACTGTTTCCACCCTTCCTGGTCAGGTGACTCGTGATCTCAGGGCTCCAAATAAAACACAAAGGAACTTTTAAAACTGAAACTTTGTCAAGTTTTGATGATAGAAATGGTATATTCTTACACACAGCAACCTTATAAGGAGATGTAACAAGTTTTTAAACGCTCACCCTCTCGCAGGAGGGCTACTTTTAACTGTATTATGACCCGGAAGTTAAAGATGGGGTCACAAATTCACTTGCTATTTAATCGCATTTTTAGATGCAAGAAAACAGTTCTTAGTATAACAGGCACCTCTCTATGCAATCCCCAGTACGATTTTTACCTTAGAGTTTAAAATTAAAACAGTATTGGAAATCTGTAGTCCTCGAGACTATGCTGAGGGACTACAGTTTCCACTTTTCCTGGTCAGGTGACTCGTGATCTCAGGGCTCCCAATAAAACACAAAGGAACTTTTAAAACTGAAACTCTGTCAAGTTTTGATGATAGAAATGGTATATTATTACACACAGCAACCTTATAAGGAGATGTAACAAGTTCTTAAATGCCCAGGCACCCTTTCTGAACCTGTTAGTCTGGAGCTGGTTACTCCAGATGGGATTCTGCCCACCCTTTGCTCCCAAATTTGAACTCAGCCATTCTTTTAGAGTTACACCTTAAACATTTGCAGTAACTCTTGAATTTTTATAAGCATGAACTTGGCAGTCAGTATTCAAATCACCACATTGGTAGTGTCCCAATAAAAGTCCTGAATAGTGTGATATAGTCATACCTCTGGACATCACATACCTCAGCCAACTTCACTTTAAAACAGTCTTGCACATCTGTACTTACAGAAACTTAAGCCTTACATGAAGGCATGGAACACAGTACAACTGGCACTGGTTCCCTCTGGTAAAAGTTAGTTTTCTCTCCCTGTTATTCTTTCAGGCAGCTTTACACATGCTGGACCATAACAGGGGATTGCTCCATGCACTGCAGTCCCTTTCACCCCTATGGAGTGAAAATCAGGAAATCTTACTGAAGAAAGGTCTCCACCACTTCACTTGGCAAGCTGTGGAATACCAGAACTAGGGGGAGAAATACCAGGGCTCATAGACTGGAGCCCACAGGCAGAACAGCTGCTCTGCCTTCCTGACTCAAACACTCACTCTCACCAACAACCCATTCCCAACATTCTATCTCCTACCTCAGCAGCTGGCACAAGGGTTATGCTGTTACGAGAGTTCTAAATGAGCTCATCACTTCAGTCTCAGCTGGAGCCAAGTAAACAGAAAAGTGAACAGGTGAAAAACCATTTAACTAGTTAATCACCAGCTGCCTCTTCCTGCCTAGCACTGTTTCTGAGGGGATTCTAGTAATCCCAGGGGACTGGGTGGTTACTTAAATATTTTGCATCAATGTTAATTTAGGTACAGTTAAATATGGATTCTTTTGAGGTATGCATTTAATTTCTGTAAACAGGAATATCGTACGCAGACAGCTGTCAGTTAACACATATTTCCTTTCCACTTTAGGCATCAGCATTGTTACTTCATTGATTGTGACATAACAGCTAGCCAAGAGAGCCACTCACCTTGTGTCATGTCAGATTGGTGAATTCATGACCATGAGTGAGGTCACAAAGCTGATGAAGCATAAAGATACATAATGCTAGCTGTCAGTTTCCAGGCAGTGTACTGTTTCTCATATTACACCTAGTGCTACCTTTATACTGTACATATTTTGATTTGTAGTTTTATCATTCTTTGTATCTTTGATCTGAATACTTCCCTTCCTGGGTCACACCTGGAAACAAATCTTTGCTGAGCATGCCGCATGCCTATCCTGGAGGTTACCAGCTTTTAAATCAATGAAAAATATTTAAATAGCCTAATACTATAAGGCTGGAAATGTTTAGATTAAGCAGTTTCAGGAATAAAAGGGAACAACTGGTTCTTTTTTTTTTAGACTTCTGTCTGTTATTTGTAGAACTAATAACTCTAAAACATTTTCTGACATTTGACCTACAGTAGCTTGTCAGGAACATCTTTACAGGAGTGAAGTAGTTTGCACGTCGACAGTGTAATCACTGAAACAAAATGTCTTGCTGTGTTTAAAATTATTGCTATGGGAACCAAAGTTCTTAATGTGCAGCATTTCTGTAATGTACTGGAATAATGCTTAATATAATATATTTTAGAGAGTCTTGTTTCTTTTTACTAACTAGCCCTGAAAGGATTATTAAACTTTCTGTTGAATGTCTGCTTGTTATTATGTATGTACTATATTTTTGTAATACTCATCCATATGCCAAGTTCATGGGTGGCCTATCATTTCAGCTGAGATTTCCAGTGACATTAAACCTTTGATATGTTTGTCCAGTTAGTACAGTATGTGCCACTTATACCATACATGCTTAGCATGGACATACACTTAGAAGAGACATTTCCCATTTTCCAAAACCTTTCCCCATTGACTGCCATTATAAATGTACTGTATCTGATAAGCCGTATTAAGGATACCTGCTATACTGGATGCTGAAGCTTCTGTGAAGGTGATGGTAAATCAGATTACCTGAGCTAGGGAGGTGGTAAAATTCAGCTTCCTGTTGTCAATCATAAGCTGTGCCCCCCTTAACTGTTGTTTCTTGATGTCTTGGGACCCTTCATCTATCCTCTGTCCCCTGTTGTAGCATCCCAGGTTATTGACAGTGCACTGTGGTCCCATTAGTAGTGATTTGGTGTGGTTGGCAGGTAACAAGAGTGGAGATAAAAGTCTGATCGCAGAGAAGTTCTGTACCAGAGCCTTCAATGGTTCAGTGGTGACAGGCGAGTTGGTAGGTATAGAATTGGAGTGGAGTTTTGTACTGTAGTTTTGTTGTGGCGGGGGTAGGAACTGAGTAAGGAGACCAGGTAGGACCAAGTAGGATTGGCAGCATGAAGTGTGATACTGAGAGACTGCTTGACTGCTATATGTAAGCTTAAAAAAAAAAACTGCTGATGTAGGAAGGAGTGCGTAATGAGCAAACAGGAGTAAGCACAGTTCTAAGTACTATATGACAAGTTATTTTATTTACTGCCTTACTCTTGGCACTGTGTATGTTTTCAAAACTGTTAAAACTGTTAAAGTATACAGAAAGAGTGCTTAACACTGCCAGTGCCACTGTTTGCTAGAAAGAGATGAGATGATGTGTGTTAGATTGTAAGGTAGGCATGATTTAAAAAAAAACTTCATTTGGCTAAAATGGACAGCTGCTTATAACGGACAAAACTACCATATACAGACTGATCCGTTATAAGCGGCTTGCACTGTAATTCTTTTAGAAACCCAAATTTTGATTTTCTTCTTAAACATTTTTGTGTCATTTCTGGATTTCATAATTCAGTTTGCTAAAATATTTTCCTTGGTTTAAGTTCTGTGACATGACAATAAAAAAAGAGTTGCTAGTACCTAGTGTTGGGTAGATTTGCAAAATTCCACTTCCAGGAGACTCCCATGAACTTTCACAATTTTTATTGAATTTTGACTCATTTTTCATAGCAAAATTCTTTGGTTTATATTGCCATTGATTTAATTCTATTCATTGCAAAAAAAATACAGTATTCTCTCAATTATCCACCCATGGCGGTGCAAGAAAAAATTGGGAAATAATCAAGGTATATGTTTTTAATTTGAACTGCAGATATATTGTCTTTAAAATTGTAGAACTTTTTTTTCAGTCACTGCATAGGAACTTCTAGGTGGTGGATTGTCAAATGAGGAATGACTGTGGCCAACAACTTAGAAGCATGTTTAAGTTCATAATCAGAAGGCCCATCCCAATTCTTTAGATTTTTGAATTAAAATTTGTGCATGGAAACACCTTTTTGCCATTCACAAAAAGGCTTAGCCAGTGCTTTGTTTAGGCGAATGGGAATAACATTCACCTCTGCTGCCACCAACTGCTTCAGTCACTGTGGCAACAAAAAGTTTTCTGATAGACTGCCTCAAAACAGGATGTTAACTGCTTAAAGATCAAAGGGCTAGTCATACCTAGCCTGGTGGATTAATGAGGGTAAATAACATTGAGGGAAATGATAATGTGCCAGGTTTGGCTGTGACAGATGGCAGATACTGAGGATGGCAGGTTATTTAGGGAATTAAGATGAATAATTGTAACGGGGGAAAGCTGGCAGATAATAATGGTGGTCAATAATTGGGCGGCAAATAATTGAGGAAGCACTGTACATTAAAGTGTCAGTTAGAGCTGAATGCCAGAAAAGTAAGAAAATGCTACATTAGGGTAGAAAAGGTCACCAGAATCGTAGTAAATCTGTGGTGTGGGGTTTCCTGGGGTATGAACTATCTCTCAGTGGTGTTGACATTGTCCTATCTTGACATTGTCTTTTCAGGTACTGAAGAATAGTCACATACCAATGCTTGGAGAAAGGGTTCTAATGTTAGAACAGTGCCAATGCTGCATCATGGGATAGTTTATACCGTAGGGACCATAGTACTCTGAGGCACTTTGTCCTGATTTCTGTGACAGGGCTCCTAGTCTTCTGCAGCAGCATTTTCTAATTTCTGCAGCATGACTTATTCATTTTTGTAGCAGAATGCAGTCCTGCCATTGGCAAAAATATAAAGTGATGTCACTGGTGACATCACACACTGAGAATAGAGATGGGGCTTCAGGATGAACAAGAAGGGGAAAGGAACCAGGCACTGTGGATTAATTGTATAACTGAATGAAAATTCACCAAGAACAATTAATTCTGTGGCACAATATATATTCTGTGGCATGATGCAAATTCTGCAGAAGATTCCATGATTGTAGAATCACATAGTTCCAAGGGCCTTGTTTATATCCCAAGAAACACTACAGCACAGATTCACTATGGCTTAGAGGATTTTTTTTTACCCTGGCATCACATTTCTTTACTTTTGCAGCATTAAGCTTCAATCCTAGCAGATGCTTTAACATAGTTTTTTTTTTTTTTTACAATAAATATACTTACTTTTTAAAAGGGAATGTAACAACAGAAACATACCATGCCCTTGTCAGCCAATGCTAAGCAGTCTAGATAGTACACAGACATGCCCACCATCAGCCCACCCCTATACCAAGCAGTCCAAGTTGTCCACTGGTACCCACTCACCCTGCCCAAATCTTCAATCTTTGGCATCCAGTGGTGCCTCTCCCTTATTGTGCCCCAAAAGAATGCTCACTGGCATCCAGAGGTACCCCTTGTTTCACTGGTCCCCTGTGCTCAGCAGTCACTCATGTCCAGTGGTACCCCTTGCTTCACTGGTCCCCTGTGCTCAGCAGTCACTCATGTACAGTGGTACCCCTTGCTTCACCGGTCCCCTGTGCTCAGCAGCCACTCATGTACAGTGGTACCCTGGTCCTTCACTGTACTCAGGCTCATCAGTCCCTGGTATCCATTCTCACCCATTCAAACTGCTCCAAACTAAAGAGACCCTGGTGTCATGCAATGTAACATCACCCTGCCCCAAACAATTCACTCTCTGGCATTCAATGATACAGTACCTCCAACCTCACTTTTGTCCAAACCAACTAGTCCCTAATTTCCAGTTGTACCCCCTTCCACATCCTGCCCAAATTATTCCCTGGCATCCAATTGTACCCCCCCAACACTGTGGCCCAAATCAATTAGTTCCTGGCATCCAGTGGTACACCGAACAATCACTCTTGTTCAAATCAGTAACTCCCTGATGTCCAATGGTACCCCTCTTCCTTACTCATATCAGTAGAACTCACCTCCCAATTCCAACACTGGATGCCCAACCCAAGTGTCAGACATTTCATAAAAATAAAAAAAAAATCAAGCCATGTTTCCCTTCCCCCACCCAATAGCACCCATCTGACCCTCCTCCCTGCCACACTTATAAATATAACTCCCCCAGCTCACTAGCACACCATTCCACCCTCCTCCCCATAATACCCTTAACATGAAAAAGATGGCAGCCAGATCAGCCCTCTTCTCACCACCCTGGCTGGTCGCCATCCTATGAATGAAAAGAGAGACATACAAATAGTAATTTGGGATCCTTACTGGACATCTGCTGTTGGAATCTGGGGTTGTTTTTCAGTGGCACCAGGGTGGGCTCCCAGTGCCAGTCAATTCAAGGAGGGGAAGGGATGGGATAAGCATGCTACTGAGGTGGGCTCCCAATGGCCATATACTTATTCTTTTTTTTAATTGGAAAGGCTTTGCCTGGAGTTTGGTGGCCAAACAGCCAGTCACTCCCACTTCCTGAGCTATATAAGCAGTTCCTCTCAGCCTCATTGTAAATCATTTTTTCTTTGCAGCCAGAGGCTCTGTTGGTCTGTGCTCTGAGCTGGCTGGGACCTACCCCTGCCTGCTGTTTCTGTGAGTTTCTGCTGGACTTCGGTGTTTGTTTTCCTGCTTCTGGTTTGTATCTTTCCTCTGGCTATGTGCTTCTTTGTGTTTTGTGTGTCTTGTTTTTGTTTTGGGGCCTGTTTTCTGTGTTGCTGTGTTTTGGTTTTGTCTTTGGGGGCTTTGTTTCTAAGATCCTAGCATACTGCTACTCAGAGCTCTTACTGCTGCTTTCAGTTCCTTACAACTGCAGCCACTGCTACTGTTTATTCCAATTACTATTGTACTCAGTGCTTGTGTTTTTTATGCTGTTGTTCACCACTCTCAAACTACTGCAATACAACTGCAATCATTATCTGTGTGTTTCAGCTCAACCATAGCTGCTCCATGTTGCATACTCAATTGTTTTCACCCAACACAGGCTTACTCTGACCCTAGCTATGCTGCTCATTCATGCTCTCTTTCTACTTGCAGCTTCATTGCACTGCCTGGATACACCTGCTTTCAGAGCATTGTGTCTCCATGTTTTATTGCAGTTTTACAACTCCGTGTACTCCATACAAATTGTTGCTTCTATGTTTATTCAACCTGTTCTATTCTGAGGTTAGCCAAAAAGCTCTTGCTGAGGTTGTTAAACTAGCTTTCATATCTGTATGTGGTTTTCAGCCTTCCATCACTTTCTTGTTTGTCCGACGGTGGGGACTGAGAAGTGTTTGGGGAATCATGGTCCGATGTGGCTAATTATTTCTGTTCTAAATCCTGCCTTCACTGCCAAAAATCCTTAGAGTATTTGTCACCTTGATTTGTCTTTTAAATGCTGGCTGGCTTGCCCCACTACTCAGTGCTGTTTCATTGCCCTATGTTATACAGACCTACATGCAGGTCTGCTTATTACTACTTTGTTTACTGAACTACGTGTAGGTCCACACTTGCTTACACAATCATTGCTCCTTGCTTCCACAAACCATTGCTTCATGCCTACTGCCATCCCCTCAGCTTTAACCTCTGGGATTCTGCTGCGCTCAGTTCTGTATTTGACCTTGCAAGGTCTCAGTACTCAATGCTCTTTATGATCTCAGCACACCATGCTCATTCAGCTCACCAGCTTTTCAGCTCTCAATCAATTTCTGGGGCATGCCACCCATTCTATTCTGGTGCAGGGTTCCTGCAGCTGATGGTCTCGCTCTGCATTTAGTCTGCATTTTGAGCATGTCCAACTTGGGGCTGGATCCTTCTCATCTGGCCCATAGCTAAGAATGTCCTCACCCTGGGCTTGGCTTTAGCTGCCTGCTATGTGACAGCAGCTCCTTTTGTAGAATTTAAAACTAGAGGTGAAGGTTGGTTATGATGCTCTCCTTTGGCTCTAGTGTTCCACTATAACAGTTACTCATTGACTTTAGTGGTTTCTCTAGCAAGGCTCCTTCACCACATTCTCCCTACGACTGCCCCTGGTTCACCTGGTTTGAGTTTAGGGTGGGTAGGCCAGGTGAGTACCTCAGCAGTTGTTGCTCTCCTCCTGCACCTCAGTTGCTTGTATTGTTGCAGAGTTTTCTCGCAACCTTCCATGGTGTTCCTGCTAGAGGGTTTGAGTGAGAGCCTTCCTCCAAATTGGAATATTTTCCACCTCTGTTTAATTGGGTTTTCCAAATTGCAGCTGCAGAGCCGTCACTAATTAACTATTCCAAGTCTGGAGGGAAGGTGACCTAGGCCTTGGATCCCCAGAGATTTCCTCCTCATAGGGTTTTTTTTCTCACCTCCTTTGCCTCAGGTCATAACTGTTAGTTAGCATAGTAGTGTCCCCTAGTTTCTTTAGGTAGGTTCCACTGTTGGGTGGAGGTGGAGGATGTCCTGCCATTCTCTCTCTCCTTAGAGGATACCCTAATTCTCAATGCAACCTATTAGTATCATGCTACACAAACCCGGGCATTTCATTAAATTATCAAACTGAGCATCTCATTACACTATCAAACTGTCTGTTTCTCTACTACTACGTCACAGTTACTGCTACTAGATTACAGTTACTGTTTGCTCATATGCTTCGTGTTGCCTCATTCTTTTGGGATATGTGTGTACTACATGTCTTTTAGGGATTCCGAAGGTACCTTTAGCCATGGGAATCGTCCCGTGGCACCTTTAGGGGAGGAACCCTCTCTGAGGGTTCCTTGCCTTTTGTACCCCTATAGGGTGGTAATTCCTCTGTATTAGAGAGGGCAAATGACCAAAACCAAAGTAACACATTTGCACAAGCTTAATACTATACTGGCTGAATAGGACAGTAAATTAGAAAGGCTTTGCCTGGAGTTTGGTGGCCAAGCAGCCAGCCACTCCCACTTCCTGAGCTATATAAGGTGTTCTTTTCATCCTCATTGTGAAGCCTTTTTTCTTTGCCCCACCATCCTCCCCTCCTCCTCCAGTGGCAGCACTTCTCTCCTTAGGGGGATTCCTAAGGTACCTTTAGCCACGGGAATCATCCCGTGGCACCTCTAGGGGTGGAAACCTCTCTGAGGGTTCCTTGCCTTTCATACACCTACAGGGTGGTAATTTCTCTGGAACAGAGAGTGTGAATGGCCAAAACTACACTAACACAGTTGCACAAGCATAACATTATACTGGCTGCATAGGACCGTAAATTTAAAAAAAGTTCCCAACACTGGGATTGTACAAGCAGTGTCAGAAGGAGGGGTGAACAGCTTGCCACCAGGGATAGATTCATGGCAGCCACATTAAGAAATTAAGGGAGGGGGGTGGCAGAACCATCTTTTCAGAATGGACTCCTGGTCACTACATACAGTAGTCTCTCTTTTTTTATTGTATGTCCTCAAACCAGGAAGTAACAATTTGTTCTCAGGTGTGAAAACATTGTTAAATTATTTTATCACATGCATCTTTGCAACTTCTGGTGTGAGTGAGGCTGCATCATTCGGGATGCAGTGATGGGGGAAATTGGTCTTATCTGATGTTGGGCTGATTTATTTTAACTGTGCATTCACAAACTATGCTTTTTCTTTTGCTTATAATTTTATTTTCAATGTTTTTATTTTCAAAACACCAAAAGCACCACCTTTGAGATAGGATCTAACAAACTTGCAAGCCTCTTCTTTCAAATCCCTGCCAGTTTTTAGTTATTGATGAGCAAAAAAAGGCATATTTTTAAATTTTTGCTGTTTCATCGCACAAATGCCAATAAACCAAATTTCACTAAAATTGTAATTTCCTGGGATCCTGGCCCAGAATTTGAGAGACCTTCGAATGCCTTGTGCATACATCAAAAGGCAGCTAAGATATAAGCTGCAAAAAGTTGTGGGGTTATATTGTAAGTGACTTTCAACTATAACTACAATGGCAGTACTTTGCCACTATAATAAAGAAAAACAAACTGCAGGGAAAATCTGATGTTTACATTAACTTTCATAAATCCTCTACAGTTCACATTAATTTCTATTTTATTGTACTTGTGAGAAAAGAACCGCACGAAAAATCCCCAAAGTTTATTTTAGCTTTAATAAACAGTAATGCAATTTACAATGATGTTTTTTTTTTCTGTATCTGACAAAAATGTAATAATAAAATCTGCGTTTACATAAAAATCATTCTGTGGACTTATTGCCGGAATATCATGGAATTGTTCAAACATTCCAAGGAGCATTTCAAACATATGTAGTGGAAATTCTGCTGGAATCCCACTGGTGGAAATTATCATTCTGCACAATGTTAGCAGTATCTTTGTGGTCACAGTAAAGTCATGTGACATAAAGATAAGAGACAGTTGAGCCACTGCGTAGGCAATGACAAAAAGATAAGTTGAGCCCTGTGATTTGCCTCTTCTTATTTTCTAAAAAACTTTATTTTTACTTTATCTTTTACATGAATATTTACCCGATTAGCATGTCACAGGAGGTCAACATCGAGTTTTGACCATTGGACAAAATATATAAGTTGTTTTTGTTATTGTAACGAATGTATTTAAGCCTGTGGGAGGGAAAAAAAACACAATTTTGATTGCTAATGAAGGAAAATGCCCAGAAAAATCTAAGGATCAACATATCAAGTTTTTCTGTTCTCATACAATCACATAACAAGGAGCAACCATAAATTTTTAAAGCCAGCATTAATAATTCTTCTTTACAGTGTGATGTATCTAACATTTGTAATTATAAGTCTTAGGGTTGTACTTGTCACTGGCTTACGTGACACAATCCAAATTTTCTAGTAGTTTGCTTGAATTGTAACCATGATTGTAGTGGCCAGGCTTAAACTTTGTAGTCATTGTTACTGGTTCAACTTGGCTTCCAGACAGAGGAAGGTATAGCACAGGCTATTAATAAAGGAGACAAGATCTTCTTCAGATACATTAGTGAGAGGAAAAAGACCAGAAATGGCATTGCTAGGCTGAAGAAGGAAGAAGGAGGATGGGTGGAAGATGGCCTAGAAAAGACTGAGATACTGAACAAATACTTTTGCCCATTGTTCACCAGAGAAGGGGAGAGTGAGGGACCAAAACTGATTAGGAGGAGTAGTCAGGGGAGGGAGGTTGACACCAGCCCATTCACTGTGGAAAGAGTCCTAGAAGAACTCTGGAAAATAAAAATGGACAAAGCAATGGGGCCAGATGGGATTCACCCCAGTGTATTAAAGGAACACAGGGTGTATTGGCAGGTCCACTGACCAACCTTTTCAACTCATCTCTAGAGACAGGGGAGGTACCCAAAAGTTATCCCAATTCATAAAGGTGGTTCAATGGGAGAGCCAACAAATTATAGACCAATTTCGTTGCTGTCCGTGGTGTCGAAGGTCTTGGAGAGATTAGTCCAGAAGCAGTTGAGTAAGTTTTTGGAAGAAAATTCTCTCCTGTCCTGCTATCAGTCAGAATTTCCAAAGGGACCATTCCATGGACACCGCGCTCATGGATTTGGTTGACATCATTGCCTCCAAATTAAATGGAGGTGGCTTGGTGAGCGCGGTGTTTGTGGATCTCTCCAAGGCCTTCGACACCATTGACCACAACATCTTGTATGAAAGAATGTTGAGTTTGGAGATTGACAATGAAACTCTTCCCTGGTTCCTGTCATATTTAATGGAAAGGGAGCAGCAAATCCAGATTGGAGATGTTCTTTCAAACCCAGGGATTATTAAAAGGAGAGTCCCACAAGGCTCTATTTTGGGCCCTTTATTATTTGTAATGTATGTAAATGATGCTCCTAACTAAACTAGTGAATTATTTGGCTTTACGAATGTATGTAGATGACACGGTTTTGTTGGTAAATGGGGAAACATTACAGATGGTGGAAGAAAATCTTCAAAAAGACTTCAGTACTTTGGAAACCTGGTTGAGAAGGTCAAAGTTAGTTTTAAATAGTAAAAAAATACCATGATATTCTCAACCAAAGGGAATGAAAATTTAAATCGGTATAAATATTTTATAAAAACATGTAGTAATGAAATATTGACACAGGTTGAATTCTATAACTACCTGGGAGTTTACATGGACCAAAACTTAAAATTTGATGTCCATGTTAAGGATTTGGTATGTGAAATAAATAACAAGTTGGGAGCTTTTCGGCGATCTAATCATTGTATGAATCAGAATATGAGAGGGGATGTTGTAAATCAATGAATTATCCCATGCATTGATTATGGTAGCCATATATATGGTATGGCTAATAAAACAGAACTGAGATCTATATAAGTGCTCTATAATAACTTGGCCAGATTTATATCAAACTGTGATAGACATATGCATCATTGCGATATGTACTCCTTATTACAGTGGTCTCAACTGGAGCAGAAAAGGGATCAAAAATGGATTTGATTAATTCATGGGGTGGTCCATAAACAATCTCCCAGGTATTTAGCAGAAAACATGATATATGTTACCCATGGACATCAATATAAACTCAGAAGAAATGAGGGAAGTCTTTTGTAATACCTAAAGCAATGAATAGATATGGGAAAATTACTTTTGGTTCTAAAGTGGTTGACTTGTGGGCTCCATAGAGGCTGAAAAGTGAAAAATACAAAAATTTAAGCAGTTTAAGGATGAGATTGGGTATGACTTGAAAATGAAGTGTATATGTAACGATTATAGTCTTTGATTGACAATTGTCAAGATAAGAGGGTATATGGCTGTATTTTGTTCTTGTTTAGGCAGACTGTAGATGTTCTTTAAATTACGTTTCATATTTACCAATGTAAAATATCTGTATGTCTGTGGTATTTTTTATAAAGTATTATGTTACTGTATTTATTCCGTAACAAAAGCTGATACAGGTCCATCTGAAAACGGGATTTTCCCAATGATGTGTTACCATTTGTTACCTGTATAAAAATAAACTTTTACATACATACATACATACCTGAAGACTGGAGGAGGGCAGAGGTGGTCCCTTTCCACAAGAGTGGCAGTAGGGAGGAGACAGGCAATTACATACCTGTTAGCCTGACCTCAGAAGCGGGGAAGCTAATGGAGTCCCTACTTAAGGAGAGGATTGTGAAGTTTCTGGAGACTAGAGGGGAACAGGATCCAAGGCAGCATAGATTCTCAGTGAGAAGGTCCTGTTAGACAAATCTAATTGATTTCTTTGACTGGGTGTCCAGGGTGGTAGATCAGGGAGGAGCAGTGGATGTGCCTACCTGGATTTCAGAAAGGCCTTCAACACCGTTCCACATAGGAGACTGCTAAATAAATTGAGAAACTTGGGAGTGGGCCCTATGGTAGTAAAACGAGTTGAGCTAAGGGACAGGACTCAGAGGGTGGTAGTAAATGGCATGAAACCAGAAGAGAGGAAGGTGACCCGTGGGGTGCCACAGGGATTGGTGCTGGTACCAGTCCTGTTCAATTCTTCATTAGCAACATTGCAGAGTGTCTGGAGGGAAAGGTATGCCTGTTCAAGGATGACACCAAGATCTGCTACAGCATTGATACACCAGAAGGGGTGGAAAGAATGAGAAAGGATCTAGACTTATTGGAAGAATGGTCAGGTATATGACAGTTGAGTTTCAATGCTGAAAAGTTTAAAATAATGCACCTGGGTCACAGGAATCCAAGAGAGGAGTACAGGATGCAGAGGGCAGGTTCTATGTGATAATGGCATCTGCCAAAGGGTGATCTCTGTTACGGTGAAGTCAGAGTGCTGAAAATCAATTTCAGTGCTCTGACTCCCTGGTGCACAACAAAACGACACCGGGGACTTGCATTTTTTACATTTATGTGGGGGGGCCATGCCGCCTGCACCCCCTACTTAAGGATTCTCAACTCCAGAGGGGTGCATGTTGAGGGAGGGGGGCCAAATGTAAAAAAAATTACATTCGGGCCGGGCAAGACAAAAATGAACCTGCGCACGACCCAAACCCAGCACCCCAGCCACCAAAACTGTGAGCCGACCCACTATACCATGGGGCTAGCTAGGCAGCCTACCACAGTGCCACTCCACAAATCCCTTCCCACCTCTTGCCAAGTGTACTCACTCCACCCCCACTCGTGTACCTGTAGTGTGCTCACTCCCACCCCTCCTGCATGCATAACTGTAGTGACTACCTGTTGCTACAGTCACCAACACACCCCATCCGGTCACTGTAGCTGCCCGGTAGCCACTGTGCCATGTGCCGCAATTGAGTCGCCCTTTCAGGGGTTGCTCAATTGTCATGCACATCACAGTATACCAGAGGGGGGTTTCTGGCCACCACAAAGCAAGAGAGAAACCTGGGGATCACCATATCAGATGACCTAAAGGTGATCAAGCAGTGTGAAAAAGTGGCGGGGAAGGCAAACAGAATGCTGGGATGCATAGATAGGGGCATAACCAGCAGAAAGAAAGAGATGGTGATGCAACTGTACAGATCACTGGTAAGGCCTCACCTGGAGCACTGCATCCAGTTCTGGAGACCGTATCTCAGGAAGGACATAGACAGGATGGAGGCAGTCCAGAGAAGGGTGACAAAAATGGTACATGGGCTGCACCAGAAGCTGTACGAGGAAAGACTCAGGGACCTTAATATCTATTCATTACAGGAGAGAGAGGGGGATATGATAGAGACATTCAAGTACATTAGGGGTATAAACAAGGTACAGGAGGGAAGCATATTTCAGAGGAGGCATTGCACAAGGGGACACCATATGAGACCGGAGGGAAGAAGGCTCAGGGAGAATGTCAGGAAGTACTTCTTCACAGAAAGGGTGGTAGATCCATGGAACAGCCTTCCAGCAGAGGTGGTGGGGGCTAAAACAATACAGGGGTTCAGTAGTGCATGGGATAAAAATAAGGGTACACTGGAGATGGGCAGAGAAGGTGTGCCACAGATCAAATAGGATCTGGGCTGTCAACAGTGAGTAGGGAGATGGACAGACTAGGTGGGCTGTATGGTCCTTATCTGCCATCAGATTCTATGTTTCTGTGTTTCTCATCTACGCTAGTTTAGATTCAGTCAGTGTGAGCCATGCTATGATAACAGCTCTGGTCTGTACATTGCATCTGACTACCAGCAGACTTCAAGCATTATCTGGCTTCTTCTAGAGTGCATTAGGGTCATGGCTGTGGTATTTCTGGAGACTATTATGACCTTCTAATGGACAGCAGTGTCTCACCAACTGCTAAGAAAGCAGTCATGAGGGCACTTCTTAAAAAGGCATCTCTTGACTCTAATGGCCTTGCAAAGTATCTGGTCTTCTACTTACCTTTTTTAAACATGGTTGGGAGATAGCATTTGCACAATCTTATCTTCAGTATAATGACGTCTTTGAAAAATGAAAGTCCAATTTTTGGATAAGTAACAGAACTGGGATGGCATTGATAATAGTAAATAGCCTTTGCTTGCAATAAATAACAGCTGACTTTCTAAGCTGATTTTGTTAGCTCTGTTTGTGGTATTAGATACTATGTACTCTGTTGAAGTACTTGCACAACTACTGCATGGGGTTTTGTCTACAACAGTTTTGAATTGATTCAGTTCCTACCTCCAGAGTAGGACCATGTCTGTGGTTATAGAAACCATTTCCTACATGAAAGCTATGGTCTGCTGTGGGGTTCTGCAGAGTTTGATGCTGTTTCCAACTATCTATAATTGCGCAGTGTGAATTGAATGTCCTTAGTAGAGATGCAGAAAAGTTAAACTTCATCGGTGAAGTTGCTGTGAAGTTACAAAACTTTGACTTTGCAAAGCTTTGCCAAGTTCCTATTGTCATCACCAACTTTGCATCATTTTATCAGAGAGAAGTTTGGTCACTACACAGGAAAAAGTTACACTTTGCCTGGCAAAAAAATGTTGCAAAGTCAACACTTTGAATTTTGCAAAGGTGGCCAACTTTGAGAAGTTCTGTCAAAGTGGTGGTTCTCAACTTTGCACATCTCTAGTTTTTAGATGGGACAAATGAAGAGTACACATTTCATTTGTTTCATTTCTAGGCACAGAATACATTCTTTTTCCTGTCCATTGTGATCAATATGTTTTTGCTGCAAATGACTGCATTGACACGATTTGTTATGGCATTTATCACAATTTGATCAAGCTGAATCCATACAAAATCAAAGTGTTCCTGGTTGACCAGGACACGTGTTGAAATAAGCTGGTCCCTGACATTCAGTATTATTTAATGGGGAAATCCAGGACATCTGAGGTTATGCATAACATAAGAGTGTTCTTTGATCAGTCTTGCTAGGACTAAGAGTACGTTGTGAATGTTATGGTTAGAAAATGGACCATTTCACTGGAATTAACAGAGAATATAATACATGTATAAATTAGTGTTTGTATTAGTGAGTATATGTTACGTTGGTAGTTTGAAATGAATGATGTATTGGAATCCTATACTGTATGGAAGGAAATTTATATTTGGCTGTCTTGTGATCTATATGTAATCTATCTGTTTTATTCAAAATTTAACAGGGCTATCTTGTAAATAGGACTATGTCCTAATGATGTGTTATACCATCTAAACTCCGGTCTAAAAATAAAGATTTTAACTAATTAACTAACTAACCTGAAGTTGAGAATGATATAACTCAGGTGTAAGCTGTAAGTACTACTGGCTTCTCCATGATGACCTAGTCAACATGGATAATGCCTTCATCACATTAATACTTGACTATGGGAATGTGTCTCATGTAGGCCTAAATGTCTCTGTGTGTGCAGACAGTGTGGAATGCTTCTGCTAGGGTGTTGTTCGCAATTGGGCACTTTTGAGTATATCATTCCCAGTTTGCAGCATCTTCACAGGTTGCTCATGCAGCAGTTGGCCAGTTTTGTTACTTCTCATGTACAAAGTCATATCAAAATTCATGGGCCCACCTAAATTACATTAGTTGTGTTTAGTTGATGCACATTCCAGTGTACCTGCATAGCTCATTGGGAGAAGTTGCTGTGGGCACCACCTGTGAAATTGCAGTCTGAACAAACTTTTGCAGTAGTAGACTCAAGAAAAAAAATGTGATCAGCTGATTTTATCATTACAGAGAGCACATGCATTCATTCATCAGAAGTTGATTGGCTGTGTAGGATACCTTCTGAAGCAATACCTGGGTGCTGGGGTGAGAATGCTAGGGTCAGGGAGATGCCAGGGTGAGGGGAAGAGATTAGTGTATTCTTTTTTTAACACAGAAAAGCAGTTTTGTTTCATGAAGATGGCAACTGTCTGTTGAGGCAGGCAGTTTATGCTGGTCATCCTCTGTGGGACTAAACAATTAATATTACAAATATGGTGGATGCTGTGGGAGGAGGTTGGGATCAGAGTGTAAACAGCAGGTACAGGAGATGGAGAGTAACAGTATGTACTGTGTTTGGGCAGGGTTGGGGGGACATTGAACAAGAAGATAGGGTGGGGGAAGGGTGTTTTTATTTAGCAAAGCACAAATATCTGAAAAGCAAATGCCCAAATATTTGCCTGCCAAATGCCAAACATTTTTGTCAATATTTATGAAAAGGTATTCACACAGACCTAATTTTCAGTGTTTGCCAAGAAAACACCAATGATTTTGGTACTGTATATGCAAATAATGGATCCATAATGTTGGGCCTCACCACTGAAATGCACTTTGTCAACTGAATCCAATGTGAGATTTGGGTCTTACATGTGAGTAACTGTCCCACAGATGGCAGTATAATGTGCTGCCTTCTGCCACTGAGCCAGCTTAACAATATAACATTCAAAACATTTAAATATTTGCTGATGTTATCACACAAAAAAGACAAAATCAAAATAATGGGCTTGATTCTCAAAGGATAATGCAGAGCTTGCAGAAGCCCTGCATCAAACCCTGTGATGCACCAAATACATCGGCGCACCTTGCGCCCAATTCTAAAAGGTTGCGTGCATTTGCAACACTTTACCCTTTTTATGGCAGCTTGCACCAACTATTTGTTGCAAACCCCATAAAAAGGTTGGCAAAGTTGGATCAGAAAATACTGGTCTAATTTGGGGCAAGTGGCACACAGGATCAAGAATCAAGCTTGCCGGCCGGGGAATGCCATAAGCCCCATGTGCTGTGTGTTCAGCACACCGGGGGCTTGCAGCTTTTTTATATTATTTGAGAATCAAGCCCAATGTGTTTAACACAAAATGGATCTATGAATTTAATGACATTTAAAGCAAAAAAAAAAACCCAGGAAACAGTATTTCCATGACAATGTGCATAACTCACCCTGATCAACTGTTGCAGTAAATAAAGAAATAACACAGTTTACCTGGCTGGCATGTATATTTATTCAGATTGAAAAAAACAATGCTCTTAGAACCATAGCCAAAGTGCAGAGCACTATAAACATATAGTGGCAGAACTTAAGCAAAGCACAAATTAAAAACATGCTGGCACCATGCTGGTGCTCCCATAGCAGGAAGTATTGCCAATGGCCAGGCAGCCAGTGTGTATTTATGGAAGTGAAACACACCAATCAGCTGATGTTTTGGCAAGTAGCCTTCCTCAGAGATGATTGGTTTACAGACCCCTTAGAAACACAGAAACATAGAATCTGTGGACAGAAAAGGACCTCCTGGCCCACCTAGTCTGCCATGAAGTCTCTACCTACTGTGCTACCATATACCCTAAGTGCTCTATGGCCTTAATTCTGTCCCCCATCCCAGTTACTAAGGTCTCCCTGTGCCTGTCCCATCCATATTTCAAACCCACTGTTTCGGTACCCACAACTTCTGCTGGGAGTCTGTTTCAGGCATCCACTACCCTTTCTGTAAAGAAGTATTTCTTTACATCCCCTTTAGGTCTCCCTCCTTCCAGCTTCATATCATGCCTCCTTGTACTTGAACATCTCTTTCTCTGCAATATGCCGCCCTTCTGTACCTTATTGATACCTTTGAGGTATTTGAATGTTTCTATCATATCTCCCCTTTCTCTTCTCCAGTGAGTACATATTTAATTTGCTGAATCTTTCCTTGTATGGCTTCTGATGCAGTCTGTGTACCATCTTGGTTGCTCTTCTCTGAACTGCCTCCACCTGCTCCATGCTCTTCTTGAGATGGGGCCTCCAGAATTGGACACAGTACTCTAGGTGGGGTCTCACTATATATCCATACTGGGGTAAAACCACCTCCCTTTTTCTATTGGTAATACCCCTCCCTATGCAACCTAGCATCCTACTAGCCTTTCCCACTGCCTTATCACACTGCTTTGCTACCTTCAGGTCATCAGATATTATGACCCTCAGATCCCTTTCTGACATCTTGTTGTTAACACTTCCCCCTCAACTTATACGATGCCCTTGGGTTTCTGTGCACGATGTGCATAATTTCACACTTTTTGGCATTGAATCCCAGTTGCCAAACCCTTGACCAGTCTTCCAGCCTTTTTAAATCTTCCTTCATTCTTTCCATCCCCCCGGAGTGTCCACTTTGTTGCAGATCTTTGTGTCATTCACCAGCAAACATACCTTACCTTCCAGCCCCTCTGTGATGTCACTAATGAAACTAAATATGCATAACTCATGCATATTCATTTAATTGGGGATAGCAGACTCTATACTCTATATTGTTGCCGGGTGGTGACATACAAAACCAGACATCAAACATAACAAACAACATACATAGTGCATACAATTCATAAAACAAACTTAAAAGAAAGGATACAAACATTCACAAAAGAGAAGTCAGAGTGATTAACTTATAAATAACACTGTAAGGGTAAGTCCTTATTAAGTCCTCTAGGGTGCATTATCTCAAGTTTAAAAATCCAGAAGTATTCCTTTTGTGCTAGCTTCTTCTGGAAATAACCTCTCCTTGGACCCACTGACACTTTCTCAATACTGGTAAATTTCAAGTTGGCAGGTGAACCGTGATTTGCTTCTTTGAAATGTTGTGTCATTGCATTCATCATAATGCCATTTCTAATGGCAGATTTATGTTCAATTCTTCATTCTTTTCATGGTCTCATAGTTTGTCCAACATAACTTAAGCTGCAGGGACACGTCAGCATGTAAATAACTCCTAATGTCGAGCAATTAATAAAATAATTTATCATAAACTTCCTGCCTATTCTAGGATGTTTAAATGTGGTGGAGTTACTAGTAATATTACACTGTGCACAATGCCCGCACCAATAATTCCCTTCAGACACATTAGATGGCCATCTCCTTGTCACTTCTTCCAATTGATAGTAACTGTGCATCAAACTGTCTTTCAAATTGTTGCCCCTGAGGTATGTTATTCTTAAACCTACTGCTGTGTTGTTTCTAAAGGCAGAATCTCTCTACCGCTGGCCAATGTTTCTGAATAATGTTAGTAATTGACTTGCTTTGATTGCAAAAGCTGGTCACAAGGTGATTGGCTGATCTCCCACACTTTTTTCTTTCTGAGCTGAAAGGGTTCCTCTGTTGGTCGACTGTGCTCTCTCCATGCCTTTCTGCACACTTTCTGGTGTATAACCCTGATTAATGAAACACTGTGCCATAATTTTAGAATGCTTGACAAACTCATTTTCCTGATGGCACACATGTTTCAGTCTCAGCATTTGCCCAACTGGAATATTATTAATAAGTTGTCTAGGGTGACTACTAGTGAAATGTAGTAAACTGTTTCTGTCTGTTTATTTCCTATACATCATGGTGGCCAGCTGGGTTCCTTCTTTATAAATTGTGATGTCCAGGTCACTATAAGTGAATTGAGCTCCCCTTTTTTGTTGTTTTGTATGTTCTAATGACATTTACCATACCTTTTATGATTTTTATCATTGTGTTCATGACAATACCATGATTTGCTCAAAAATATTCCATTACAAAGTAGAGCCATAGTCATGAGTCCACCTATGTGCATATCATGCATTGTAGCATCTAACCTCTAGAATATATTCAAGCCAGGATTTTTGAAAGTGTGGACCCAGTCCTTGTGTCTATTTCTGACACACACTGTACCTATGCAGATGTGTCCAGATGTCTGCATCCTATTCACAAACAACTGGATGCATTATAGCAATTCCCCACTCTTTATGACAATTTCTGCCATAGCTGCGGGACTCACATCTGTTTTTTGGATGCAACTGTGAAATTCCATCCCAGGAGTTAGACCAACATTTTGGGGTCTAGCATTTGGGGCAGAATTCTGCACTTTCATCTGAAAAGTAGATGAGAGTGACTGAAAATCTCACCCTCAGTATTTATTTTCTATCACTAACTGCCTTGATCATACAGATTGTCTTGATTGTACATGCATATTTTTATCAATACGTTGTTTACATTATCTTATGAAATGGCTGGTTAATTTCGAGCACTTTGATTAGCACATAACAATGTGTTAATGTGTCTAACACATACAAAGAAGATCAGGCTATGCCAGCTGGGCACTGATCCTAGAAATATGCCCACATAGAATGTTGAGAAAAAAAATCAGCCATCTTTATTCTCCCACTAGCCAAGTCCCCAGACACAGAATGTAATTGCCGCTAGCCCCGAGCGAGACACCGACAGCACTTGAGCCCTCCCCCCCATTCCTGGCTCATCGGAACTGTTGATCCCACAAACTAACACTACTGGAGCCAAAGAGGAAGCACAGAATTTTAACTGAGTTTAAAAAGTGTGAAGCCGTTCTACCATGGACTTACTGTTCCCGCTTGGGCTGCAGTATTGCCTGATGCTGGCAAACAGCAGGATCAACCAGCTATTTTTTGTTGTTGTTAAATGAAGGTAGAATCAGCCAAATATGTAAAAAACAAAATAGCAGAAAAACAAACTTAGGAGTGTTGGTAGTTGTGTAGTGGGGGGTGGGGGTGGATGTAATGGTGGTGCCATGACAACTCCATGATGGGGGGAAAACGATACAGATACAGAAGTCGAAACAGCTCAAAAGTCCTCAACTCAAAAAAAAAAAACTGTAGGAGAAGGAACTATTTTATTAAAAATTAAGACAAACTTTTAAGTTTTTCACTACTTATTAAAGCATTTTTTTTACTTTCACATGCATCTATAATTTAGATGCCCATTTCATAAGTGCAATAAGCCACTCCAGGGTCTGTGCGTTAGACACTTTCACACATGGTTAGGAGGCTGGACGCACTCGGCCGGTGGCCTCTTGCCTCACTACACCTCCTAGCTGTGTGTTAAAGTGTCTAACACACACCCTGTCATGTCTTATTGCTTACATATAGAAAATTACTGCTGCAAACTCAGTGACGTTAAATGCACCCTAAACTGCTGCCTTTTGTTTAATTTTGAATATGAGGCAATTTCCTTATGATTTTAATTGATACAGCCATTCTGGTTAGATTGCTTTTGGGAGCAGGGGCCAGATTCACAAAGAAACACAAAGTATTGCACAAAAGTTTGCACAGCGCTTTGCAGTTGTGCTGGTTGGAAAAGTTACTATTCACAGTCTGATAGTACTTTGTGCTATTGGACTGTGAATAGGGGTGTGAGGGGGCAGTGCTAACCCAGTGAATCCTCCGCTAACCTCACTAGCTCTGCCTCCACAGCCAGTCAGGAGAATAGCCCCCACAAGGAATACCACAGCCACACTATTTGCCCTTCACTAAAGCAGCCATGTAAATGAGCCCACTGGGAATACAAGGCACTATGTAGCCATTTGCATGCCCATTATGGACCATTTACATAGGCTGCAATGGAGTTTAGTGCCCCCCTCCCCAATGCTGATTGCTATTCCTGAATAGAAAATAAAATCTCCCTGGTAGTCAACTGGTCCCTCCCAACACCTCGATGTCAATCACTGTCCCATTATTAATGTGTTCAGAATTTTCCTGGTAGTCTAGTGATTCCTCCCCCCTTCCCAATGCTGATCGCCATCCCAATTTTTATGTTTGTCAAATTTCCCTGGTAGTTCAGCTGTCCCTCCCTGTCCCTGATCCCCATCCCATGTAATGCCCAGTAAAGATATCCCTGGTGGTCTAGTGCACCACACCACCCTGGCAGGTAGTGACTCACCACCCCACTCCCCCCAACCTGACCTGAGTCAACAACCAGCACAGCCCTCCTCCCACCACCATGGCTGGCTACTGACTGAACTGTCAATTAATGAGCACAGTCTACCTATGTGCTTACTGGCTAACTGTGTCACAGACCCCACTCCACCCACCCGGCCTAGCACCAGCCCCCCATTTGTCAAACACTACTACCGGGTGGCAGTCAAGGGCCGGGAAGGCTAACCTCCCCAAGCCTGGAGACTACAGCTGCATTATGGTCACTCAGTCCTCTCCCAGCCCTCCTGCTGACACATGGCAGCCTGAGCACATTCCCAAATGTAGATCACCAGCATGGGAGAGGTGACGCATCCTTGGTGCCTCTACTGTCTACATCATTGGGCTGGCTCTGCATCACCCTTTTAAAAAATTATGCCCTGTGGCTGAGAGTTTTAATAACTCATATCCATATTTCAGACGAGAGTGTGGAATTCTGCCTGAGAAGTTAAACCACAAAAAGTTGGTCTTACTCCCGGGATGGAATTCCACAGTTGGATCCACAAAATGGATGTGAGTCCTGCAGTTGTGGCACTAATTGCTGCTCTCTGCAGGAAATTGTTGCAAATGCATTTAGATAGCTACCGCTAGGATGCAGACATATGGGCACATCTGCGTTAATGCAGCATGCTTCTGAAATATGGATACAAGTGCTGCAACCACACTTTTAAAAATCCTGCCCAAGATTTTCCTAATTTATCTTTCTAGTAATCACCCCCCCCCCCCCCATGTATATACACTCATAGAAACATACCTTATTTTCTTGGGCCTTGCATTTGGATTAGATGAATCTTTGTGCTGCGGTACAATCCTTCAAAAACAAACTTTAATTATGGCTCTTTAAATGCATAGATGATAGTTACTGCTTGTTATATTTTTAAACTGTATTTGTCTAGATTGGTTCATTGCCTTTTGAATGCAGCATCTGAAGAACGTTTATAATATCCCCGCTTTGGCAGGCTACTCTTGGAAAAAACACTGCAGTCTCATTATTTGTGCATTACAAAGATAAATACAGGTGTTGTGTATTCACGGGAAAGTGGTTAAACAATTCTCCAAACACTGAAGTATTTTCTTTTCCATTACTCAACAGAAAATGCTGTACAGAGAAATACATCTTAAATCATTTTTAGTGTTTCTGTTACTACTGTATTATGGCACACCTACAGATCAGTTCACAGTTTATAGACTCTGCAGAAACAGAACCTGACCAACATCCTGTGTGTTAGAGTCAACACTGGGGGCGGGATTCACAAAATGGCTGAATTGCCTGAAGCTGCTAGGAAAAACCCGGCACAAGTGGCTTGCCACTTGCAGATCCACAGGTTACCTCAGTTCTCTCACAGCGGCAGGGTATTCACAAAGGTGGAGCCAGACTATGACCAGCACCATGATTTACGGCAGCGTGCGGGAGGTATTGCTATAATAATCCCCACAGCTGCAGAAAACTGTTACAGCCAGTGGGACCTGCCGTAACATCTTCCACTGCTGCTGCGGATATGTATTGCAATCTCCATAGCTGCAGACATTTCGGTCCACAGCTGGGGTTGTGGTATGGGACTTCATCCCAAAACATGTTGTGAATCCAGTCCTGTGTTTCTCAGGCAGCCACTGTTATTATTAACCCCATCTAAAAATATTCTACGAGAAAATCTCTGAAAGATATTTTATCCCTAGTAAATCAAAGCAAACTGTCTTATATCATGTGTTTGCATTTAGTGCCATGCGGAATGTTCGGATTCTGATGGAATGGAATTTCTCTGAACTTTGGAAAACTCTGCAGAATTCCATTGGTAGTGGAATTCTGACATTTCACAAGCAAAATGGTTATCACAGATTATACAATGGCAAGCAACTTTCCTGGACTCTGATTGGTCAGTGTGTGCCTGAGACAGTGATGATATTACACAATAACATCACTGTGTTGCTTTTACTGATCCTGAGCTTTTTTTTCAGAAACAAAGATATACTGCCTCACTAAAAATCTACTAAAAACATTTTTATTTTTATTTTTGTTTTGCATAACATTGAGCCATTGTATAATTGCAATAAGGCACTCCAAGGTGTGTGTTATCATGTAATAACGTCACTCCTGGGGTGGTGGAAGTACTAGGCTTCGCATCACGGTTCAACCCACCCCAGGAGTGACATTATTACACGATAACACACACCTTGTCATGCCTTATAATCCCACAGTTTAAAAACCATGCCAATTCTTTTTCTACAGTCCTTGGAGAATTATTTCACAGTTTACATGAGCCATGGAAAATTATCCTGCAGTTTACACAGAAATGCTTTTAGAAATCTGCAGAATCGAAAAAGAAATTCCAAAAAGCATTTCCGAGGTGGAATTGCCATTCCACATAAATTCTGCTCGTGGCATTCTGCATTCTCCACAGCCCTACTTGCTTTACAAATAAAGCTAGTACTAGCTGAAAGGATCTGGGGTCAGTGTGTGTCAGGATGTGTCTATCACAATCTTGCAAAACAACAGTTAGCATGACCTACAGGTTGGGCATAGCACTGCAAACCAGGACACCTTGGTTTAAATCCTGATTCCCTTAGTTTTCCTTAATCTTCAGAGCTCACCAGTATGGTAATACAAGGTAGTGTGGTATTAGAACATGATGATATGCTAAAGGGAATTAAGGGCAATAAAGAATCACTCTTGAAATAAAGTTTTCTCATAATAAACATTTCCCCCCCCATTCAGGTTAGTGTGCTGCTATGTAGTTATACATCCCTCAGAGCCACTTGTTACTGAAAATGAATGGTTTAACATGCCTTCAGCTGGAGTGAGAACAGTGAAGCAAAGCTGAGCTGTTCTGGCTCCAGCTGAAGGCAAGAGAAACCACTCATTTTCAGCAACAAGTGACGATGGGGGACGTAATAATATATTATTGATTGAGAGCGATCAATAATAAATTAAAAAAAATAAACTTCCCAGAATGTGCCCATTTCCAGGGCATCTGTGCATGAGATGCTCTTCATGGAATATGAGTGCCTCACGCACAGAGGAAAGGAGCACTCCAACTGGTCTGGAGTGCTCCCTTGATCTATAATAACAGACTTAGTGCTGCGCTAACTGGACTTATTTACTTATGTAAAAGTAGGTAACCGGGAAAGGCACACTAAGCCGAGGCTCATTTCCAGGTGCGAAATGAGTGAGCAGGGAAATAGATCAGGGGAGGCAGTGGACATGACTTCTCTGGACATTAGAAGGCCTTCGACACTGTGTCACACAGGAGACTAATAAAGACATTGAGCAGCTATGGGGTGGGATCCAAAGGAGTGAACTGGGTTAGAACAAATAGTGACAGAAGGTGGTGGTAAACAGTCACTCTAATGATGGGAGAGTGACCAGCTGGGTGCTGCAGGGCTCCATACTGGTATAGATCTTCTTGAATATCTTTATACATAACACTGCAGAAGAACTAGATGAGAAGGTATGCCTTTTTGCAGATGATATTAAAAGCTGTAATAGGATGAATACTCAGGAGGGGGTAGAAAGAATGTGCTAGGATCATGAGAAACTTGAAGAGTGGCCAAGAGCATGTCAGTTGGGGTTCAATGCCAAAATGTGCAAAATGATGCACCTAGGGCATAGGAACCCAGAAGCAGAGTGCAGAATGTGAAGAAGTGCTGACAGTCACTAAGCAGAAAAGGGATGTCAAGGTTAAAATAATGGATGACCTCAAAGAGGCAGGGCAGTGTGACAAAGCAGTGGGTAGGGATAGTGGGTTGCTGGGGTGCAATGGAAGGTGTATCAGCCACAGGAGAGGGAGTTGATGTTGTCACTGTGTCGCTCGCTGATGAGGCCTCACCTGGAGCACTGTGTCCGGTTTTGGAGGTCACACCTCAGAAAGGACATAGACTGAGTGGAGGCAGTCTAGAGGAGGGCAACTAAAATGATGCAGGGGTTGCTCAAGAAGCCTGATGAGGAGAGACATGAGGGATTCTAATGTGTATATCCTGGAAGAGAGGAGAATGAGATGGGACAAGGTAGTGATTTACAGCTACCTCACATAGGTAAACAAGGGTGCAGGAGAGGAGTATCTTTCAAATGACAAAAGTCACCAGGACCGGGGGCATGCAATGAAGCTGGGAGGAGTTTAAGAGGGATATGAGGAAGTACTACTTCACTGAAAGGGTACTAGATGCCGGGAACAGATTGCCAGAAGACATGGTGGAGTCAGAAACAGTGGGGGCTTCAAGCACATGTGGAATAGATATGGGGCATATTAGTAAATATGGGGTGGAAGGTTGCCCGAGATCATTTAGGGTCTACAGAGATATATTAGGCAGGGAATATCTGGACAGACTGGATGGGCCAAGCAATCCTTTTCTGCTGAACCATTCTATATTTCTATGGTTCTACATTCTAGAGTAAAATAGAACATTTACATTCATCTTTCAAAGCATTGTTTCAATACCGCAATCAAGTAGTATGATATAACCTTACTACTGCTGTCGTTTTCAAAGCATTACCATGCACAGAGAAAAGCACGTAAGATGATAAATGCAACACACAAAGTACAGAAGCTGATGGTACTCATCTTTCACTGCCTTACAGTCACATGATCAACAGCTCATACACTAGCTGATACTGTCTCCGTCACAGTCAGTTGCAGTCATTACCATGCTCTTTAAGGAATTTATTCCTGCTTTGCCTTAAAGCAGCAGTACACTGGAGTTGGACAAATCTAGGACTCTACATTTTTTCACTACAAAATATTCCAGGCATCTTCATGTTTTATTTGGTGGTAAAATATTCTAGTTCTGTCAAAATTTGAGCATGTTATAAATGTTTTTATTTATATTTTCTTCAAGAAAAAGATGCCCACCTAATTTGACATATAAATAGTGTTGAGGACCTGGCAAAGGTTAGGATTGAGGAAATAAAAACAAATCATGGTACACATCATAGGAGGTACCTAGATAAGTAGATCTCACCAGTATGCTAATATTTTTTATTAACTGTAGCTAAAACTAGCTTTTTGGAAAAATATTCAATGCACTGCTGCTTTCACTCTTGCACTGCAGTGAGGGTTTTCACATTTCTACAAAAAGTTAAAATAAAGCTGTTTTTGACTAACACGATGAAAAAATGACATTATAAACAATCTGGGTTCACTGTTCAATAAGCACAGTTTAAAAGCAACAGACTTAAAAAAAACACTTTTTGAACAGTTTGGTTTCTCTCCCCAACCAGCACAATTTAAAATAACAGATTTACATAAAAAACCCTTTCTAAACAGTTTCAAGTTTTCTCTCCAAGAGGCACTGCCTTAAAGCAGCAGATTATCATTAAAAAATGCTCTCTATACAATTTCCGTTTACTCTCCAACAACAAGTACAGTTTAATAGGAACAGACTTTCATAAAAATGGCTTTATAAATAGTTCTGGAAACCCCTTCTACCAACAAACACAATATAAACGCACCATTGTAGAATTTAAAAAAATGTATTCAGCTTTAAAAAACATTGTTTCAATGCAGCAAGAAAGCAGTATGACATTGTTTTACAACTACTGGAGTTTTCAAACCATATCCAAGCACAGAGTAAAGCATATAAGCTGAAGAATGGAGTACTCACGCACCAATGAAACTGATGGTAGCCATCTTTCACAGTCTCACAATCACATGATCAATAACTCGTATAACTAATACTTCCTTATTCATAGCTGGCTGCAATCATTACCAACCTCATTAAGGAATATGCCTGCTTTGCTTTAACTCCTACACCGCTGTTAAGTTTTTCACGTCTACACATTTAAATTAAACCTGTTTTTCAACAAACCAAATGTATTGTGTGAAACAAGCACTAGATACATGCTGTGTAGTCACGTAATAAGGCCATTTTGGGGGGCGAAAGTGCTCATAATTCCACTTTCCCTTCAGTCTTGTGGTTTATGAGCTCATTGGTTCCCCCGGTGGCATTATTTGTTTGTAGGCTACATATTTCATATCTAGCTACTGTAGCTAGTTCTCTATCTATTAATGAGATACGTGATGGTCTGACTCAGAATATGCAGTTTATCTTCACTTGTGAGGGGGCAGGACCATAACTCATGAGTGGAACAGCCACACATGAATTATAAATGTCTTGCCCACTTGCAAGTGACAAAAACTGTGTATTTTGAGCCAGATCATTATTCATTTCTACAACATTAGTTTAATAGGTATAATTACAGCTGTATAGAATGAAAAATTCTGCTGTTGGAATTTGTGCAGGAGGGCAATTCTGCTTTCAAAATACTTTTTGCCAGAGCATCAAAAGGCTGGCCATGCCACCAAATGGTAATGGCTATGCAACCTCATAGCCTTAATCCAAAAGACATTCAAAAAACAGGTGCACCTGCCTCCCCACTACTCCTTTAGGCATTGTATGCCATAGCTTATACAAACAAGCTGCATTAGTTCACTTATATCCTCAGACAGGTTAATGTATGTTCCACAGTGTACGTATAAATACATAAAAACTGCTAGTGCAAAAAAGAACTGCAGTGCAATAATATCATAAAAACTTATGGAGTCAGCCTGGCAGCAGAGCTACCATCATTACTGGCAGACTGAACTGTCATTTTGCCCATGTTGTATATAGGCTTCCTCCGAGTTTTTTCAATTTGTCATGCAGGAAATTGTGACATCTAATTATAGAGTACTTCATCTTGGTTTGTGGCACTGAATATAAAAGCATTGCTATTTGTAAGCTGAGCCCAGTTGCCTGAAATTCCTAGACACTTGAAAGTTCTTATTTGGTTGAAATTGTTTTCTTGTGAATTCAATAAAATATGACCTTTTTCTCAGCACTGTACATGTCTCTTTCTTCTTTTCATGCAGGGCTGATGCCTGGCAGTAGACAATAATGTCAAGCTGAAGCCAGACAAGTACTGTGCTTTATTTCCATATTGGACAGGTGGTTAGACAGTCAGGAGATTTTCCTGCCTGGCAACTAAACACATTTATTATAGACTAACAGTATATCAAGGTTGGAGAACTCTGGCTAGAGACTAACCTCAAATCCTTCCAGATATAAGACATTCCTTAATATCCTCTACACCATCTGTTTTTTATTATTCTATGTTTAATAAACATCCTATAAAGATGATAATCTGAAGTATAATAATTAGAGATGTGTGGAGGAAGGGGTTAATCATGTCATCACAATTTGCTTACAACATTTTGTAAAAAAAAAAGCTTCATAGTGCACAAACAACATAGAGCAAAATGAAATCTTACTTTGGTACTGAAAGTGGTAATAAGATGCATTATTCAATTACTTATTCCAACATTACCTCTTTATTTGATTTTTCAAAGCAGCAGTGCAACAACGTTGGGTAAAATAGTTGACCCTATCATTTTTCGCTATAAAAAATGCCAGTTTTATTTGGTGGTAACATTTTCTAGTTTTGCCAAAATCTGAGTATTTTATAAATGTTGTAATTTAGTTTTTTTCTCAAGAAAAAAAATGGCCACCATATGTGGCTTAGAAGTATCATTGTAGACTGGGCAAGGGTTAGGACAGAGAAAATAAAAACAACTCATGGTGTGCAGCATTGGAGGTACATAGAAAAGTAGATTTGTTAGGTATACTAATATTTTTATTAATTGTAGCTGAAACTAGCCTTTTGGAAAAATATTTTTTGGTGCATTGTTGCTTTTTTTTTACAGTTCTTTTCCACTCCGGTTCATGGTCTGAGGAGCCTCTCTCGGGCATCCAGCCGGATCCTGCCCAGGAAGTCCACCTGTCAGCACCTCCTCTCTCCTCTCCCCTCATCCCACAGCTGGCATCCCCGGCTTGATGTGGGGCTCTCCTCTCTGAGTGCACTAACACACAGACTCCAGTTACAGGTGAGGGTCCCAGGCAAAGGAACATGAGAGGCCTGACAGGATGGTCCCAGCTGTGGGCATGGGGGCTGGTGCCATCGCCTACCCCAAGGACCAGGTTTTCCCTGTGTTCTGCTTTCTCTTCCCCCTCCCTATGTGTGGTGCATGCCCCACTGCATTGGTTCATGGCAACCCTGCCTGCATTGGCCACGCTAACTACGTGCTGCCTGGCATGTTGCAGCACCCCCCGGTCTCCACTGGGGGTTACTGGCATGCCGGGCCATCCCCCCCTCCATCCCAGGGAGGCAACCACCACTTAGGGCACTGAGTCCTCAACCCTTCCCACCGACCCCTGGCTCTCAAGTTCGCTCCTGAACCCAGGTCACTGGCACAGCATGAAGTGTGGCATCCAGCACCTCAACCCTCAGCTCCACCGGGCTGGCTCTCCACTGTTGTTTTACCATCACAGTCAGACATGGAAACCCTCTAACATGAACCCCAGTATCTCAGCCTTGATTCCATTTACTTGTAATGGGAAAGGATGCTTTATTTATATGAAGAGTCTACATGGTCCCATATGGATCCCAAAACTCATATAAAGAGTAATTCCAGCACTGATCACAAGAGTTTATATGACTTTATAATAGTAGATTACCAAATTAATATGTATGGACTAGCAGTGAAGGTATTACATTACTACGGAATATAAACCCATTATAGTTCAGTTAGCAGAGGACCTAAAGTGATGCCCAGGGGCCTAGTACATCAAATGTGTCTATATCACGAGGTAATGAATAAAATGAAGGCTCCCAGAATTGAAGATGATGCAGAATACTATTTCGCTATTGACATTTTTTTTATTTTTTTTATTTACAATTTGTAAGCCAGGTTAGTTCCATAAGCATTAAATGCCCTCATGGATGACCCGGACAGAAAACAAAACAGTCAAACATCACAATTAAACAAATATGCATACAAAATCAAAATACAATAGGTGAATTTATAGCACGTACAAGATGAGTTTTCAAGACATTTTTTTCACAGAATTTTTAAAAGACAAGTAAGAGCAGATTGTAAAATAACTGGTAGTTCATTCTAGTCATGAACAACTTTATAAATAAAGGACCTTTGAGCTGTTGATGTTTTGAATAAAGGAAGTCTAAGAAAAGAAACAATATGGGGTCTAGTTAAATGCAAGAATCAAATAAAACAATCTAACTTTATTTAACCAGGCAGTTACATAGTTGAGCAAGCTCATTTTGCAAGATGGTCCTGGGCACAGAGGGCAAATTCATTTACAGTATTCAACATAATTTCATAACACAGCAGGCACTGAAACAGACTATTTTTAAGTACAAGATCATTAGGTAATTGGAGCAAGACTTCGATAACGAGGGCTATATACATATACAGGCAATTCATCATATATGGGTTAGGAAACAGTAGAGGACAGAGGGAGGAGAGAATGTCAAAGACACAGTGGAGGACAGAAAGAGTAGAGGAGGGCAAAGACACATGAGGGGAGTGGGGGGCACCCCTGCTAGGATAGAGGCCCCCAGTGGGGTTGCCATGGGGAAGAAGGAAGGAGCTAGGAGGGGGGGCAGTTACACTAAAAAGGAATGCCGGCCAACAGAGGGAATAAGAAGGCCAGGGAGGTCCAGGAGCTATGAGAATATTGAACTCTATGAACTCTAAAAGTGCAATATAATCTTTAAAAGTGAACAAAATTAGGCCTTTCCAAAATGCCAGGAAGAAATTAATCTAAAAAAAGTACTGTGCCATTCAAATGAAAATCAATCCAGGGATGAGTTAAGCTGGCGATGCTGTGTTTATCTTGAACAGGACAAACAAACTGACATGCATTATTGTATGACATCCTAACCCTGGTAAGTAATGTAGATGAAGCTACATCATAAACAGGCAAATCTCATAGTCAATCATGGACATAGCCAAGGACTGCACTAAAACTGTTTTTGAATGAAAACACAATCACAGATCTGATAATATAAAACAAAATAAACATTAACTGTCTGAGCAACAGAGTCAATATGAAAGTTATACAACAAATGGCTGCCCAGATAAAAAACAAAACTATTTAAAATAATCAATTTGTTCAATAACATTTCCATATTCTTCTTTAACATCTGGAGCAGGGGGAGGTTGTTAGTTTCTGTCTAGATCCAAAAACGCATTGTTTTGTCTTTGTTGAATTAAGTAATAAACCATGTTTCCTCAGCAATGCATTCACCAAAATAAAATCTCCCTGTAAATCAAAATATAATTCATCAACATTAGAATCACAAGTATATGAAACAACATCAAGCAAATTGTTTTATAAAATACTCTGTGAAATGCCCATAGAGAGAAGATATAAGTTCAATCAGCGTAGCAAGGATACTGTGATCCTTCCTAAATCCATGTTGATCAGGAGAAAGGATACCATGAGAATCAAAGTAAACCTTCATTTGGTCAGACAAGAGCCTCTCCAATACATTGGGTGGGGGACAGTAGGGAAATAGACCTGTGTTTTTTTACCTGGACCCGATCCCCACTTTTAAAGATCAGTGCCACAGTTACCTGCTTCCAGGATCCAGGGACAATACCATAACTCAATAAAAAATTAAATTATATATTCCAAGAAGCAAGAAGTTAGGGCCTGAATAGCAAATCCCCCCCCCCACTCCGTGCAACCCAGCTAGGCACATCGCTTGGCCCTAGATGGGTGAGCAGTGTTGTATTTGACATGCTTGGTAAGCGTGATAAATTTGGTACCCCAACCCCAGGGATCTAGGGAGCAATAGGGTTTTCCATAAGATACAATGTTTTTCTGTGCTCCCAGATGGACTTGAACCATGCTTTTGACAACCATTTCCAGGTTGGTTGATGTATCTTAATGGGCAGGGAAGTGAATAAAAATAGTAATTTGGGTAAGATGTTCATTCTCAAAGCTTTTTTCCTTTAACTTATCCTGAGAGGTAACTCTGCCCATCATTTGAGATCTGCCTCAGTAGCAAGGAATGGGGGGGGGGGATGATAATTTGTTTAAAAGATTTTATTCCTATTGTTAGGAATCTAGAGTCCCAAATTTAATTTTTTTTATTCTTTTAATGCCGTTAAATAACTTTTCCCCAAATACAATGGAATATAAAACAAACGTGGTACTTGGAAGAGTACACTGTTAATCATGGTATTCAATAATTTACATTCAGAGTGTGCACACCGCTACACTCTAATACCTCTGCCACTATCATAGTGTGTGTTTTACTTTGCAGCTAGCCAGTGCCACCTGAACATCTAAAAAGTAAATTATTTATTGCTATAAACAATGCATACAGTTTATTGGTCATCTTATCTCTCAGTTCATCTTTGGCTACTACTGCTATGCTATGATCCCCAGCTCTACATCCCTTAGCTATCTGAATGACTATTTCCTCAGTGACTTCTTAGAAATATAGAAAGACAAAGATGGAACAAAAACTGAACAGGCCATCCATTCTCTCCTAAAATTCCTTAACTCCCTAACATTATGGGAGATGGGTGTACACGAAGGTCTATGCCAGGTCACAAAACCAAAGCTCCCACTTAATTATTTCAAATCTGAAAAAAATAGTAAAGCAGACTCAAAATGGGAAACAAGAATTTCCTACAAGACAGGAGAAAAAAACATAGCAATCCAAAATATAATAAATAGGCATAGATACACAGCGTTCCTCATAACATGCACTGCTGCTTTCATACAATTCGATTCAAACTGCCTGCATGCAGAAAAAAACAAATGTGGGTGTAGTACGTAAAAGAACTGCACATTTATTCCTGCTAGCTGGAACGTGAAGGACTTGTAGGAAGCAGTAAAAATAGCCATCTCTGGGACTTCATGACAAGGGACTACCAGGCTTCTGGAAAGGGTAAGAACCATGGCATCAGCAGTGCGTGAAGAACAAACAGTACAAACACACCAAAAAATGACACATGGCAAATTTATAGAATCACTGTTTTCATATGACTTAAATATAAGTGGGTAACGAAAATGCAAATGTGGAGTAGACAGTTCCCACTTTTAAAAAATGTGTTGTATATTAAAAAGTTATTTCAGGGAAGTACTCATTAGCTTTCATTCAGGTACTCTATTGTCATGTCACAGTGGTACTGTAGAAACCTAGGGCAGCAAGGTGTTCACTTGTCCCTCCTTTCTTCATCTCTTCTTTTTCATCTGAATTGAAAAGCAGCAATCTAGGACACCGCTCTGCCAGAATGGTAAGAAAAGGTCTTACGCTGTATTTTAGATGAAAGCCAGGGTTACTATCAAAGGATTAAAGAGCTGTGTAAGACTGATAGCTGCACATATGGGAACAAAAGGCAAGGACAGAAGAAGGAACTAAAGGCCTATACCCTAAATATTGGA
Organism: Neoceratodus forsteri; assembly: GCA_016271365.2. NCBI lineage: Eukaryota > Metazoa > Chordata > Ceratodontiformes > Ceratodontidae > Neoceratodus > Neoceratodus forsteri. The sequence goes on from JADMNL010000028.1 coordinate 232,719,537, forward strand.
ACTGGGGCCTTAATTTTTTTCCCCTACTGTTGTGTGTATGTGGATGCGTGTGTTCTTCTGTGCATGTGTACAATACGTGCATATATGTGTAAGTGCATACATATGGATGCATGTATGTGTGTCAGTATAAAACAGGTTTAAATCATCATAAAGCAATATTTATAAAATAAATAGTCAGGTCCGCCTATAGCAGAACCATCACTCATTATAGTCATGTTGCTTCAATGGTGCATTCATTTCATCTTTTCTGCTACAATGGAAAAGAACATTTAAACAGCAGGTTCAAAATGTTTTTCTTGCCAAGAAATTGATTGATTATTTTTTTGCTGCCAAATAATATAAACAAACCAAATGCAGTGTTTTGTAGTTTGTCATTCTATTTAACACTTTCTTGGAACATCTTATTTTAGTGGTTTAGCAAAAATAACAGTTACAAGATCTGCTTTTAAAGATTATTTTGGTGTCTTTACAGGATGGCATTTAATAAACATAGAAACATGAAAACATCAACGTTGTTGAAAGAAACATTTCCTTCGGCCCGTTGCATCTGCCATTCCTACCTATCTAATGTTGATTTTGTGAGGGCCCTAGTGGTCCTAATAAAAGGTTAATGGCAACTTTGTTGGGTTGTAAAGCACAGTGAGTTACTTAGAAGAAACTGAATGTATTTAGTTAAACTCAAATCAAGTATGTTATGACATGCCCTCTCTCTTCTGCCTGTCTGACACCTGCTGAGCCTAGACTCTCTCTCTCTCTCTCTCTCACTACAAAGGGGCTGGAGTTTTGCATGAACATCAGGGACCTGTGGCATGATCTTGTCATATCCCCAGTGGTTGTACCTAAAAAGTTTTCTAAGTATCATGCACATCTTATATAGGGGCAGACTAGATGGGCCGATGGGTCCTTTTCTGCCAACAGATTTCTATGTTTCTGTGTTTCTATCTGCTGTTATTTGTGGCAAAATGGGAGACCTATAATGGCATACATTATATATTATATAATATTTGATGCATGCATAATTATGTTATTGTAAGCAGCATGGAACCACCATAAATGTGGCACAACATTTGAAAATAGCATTCAAATGTTGTGCTGCATTTATGATGCTGCAGGCACAGCCCCAGATCTGGACCTGCCCCTGTGGCATCACAGCTAATAATCAAGTCTAACGCCTATGTGAGTAATGAATATTAATTCCCAAATACTCCAAATAATGAGGTATTCACTGCTTGGGGCCAGGCACTGAGTAATTTGCATTACTCAGGGTATTTAGCCTCAGACAAAAAAAAAGATTAAAAAGTTTAAGAAAAAAACTCTGTTCATTTTCAGATAGCCAGATCTAGAACCGCAGCCCACTCTTTAGCCTGACTACACCACCCCCGAAGGGCCATTTCTCAAACAAGGGTCTCCCTTCTGATGTGCAGTCCATGATTTAGGGGGCAGTAGTAGCCAAATTCCAGGCAAGCCCATTTGTGCCCCAGCCCACATCAACCAATCAATAGTATCAATCAATGATACTTTATTGCAACCAGTGGGAATCCTCAGTTGGAGTGAATACATACATACATACATACATACAATGTACTCTGAAACAAATCATTATTTGGGTACTTGTTTACTTGGTATTTTGAAGACAGAAGAAGGCAGTAGCCCATTGTGACTGTCTCCCACACTTCATGTCCAATAGAAACCTAAAACCCCATGAATTCGCCCTAGTGACACACACTCTGTTATGCCTTATTGCAATTATAAAATGGATCCAATTATTGTGTGTGTTTACAGTTAAAAGTAGGCTGTTTCGTGGGCACTAGTTTCACCTGTGAGGTTGCACTGGGTTAACATCACAGGTAAAACAGGTTCTCCACCAATAAGCTTTCAGAATTTTTTCTATCCACTTTATAGTCTATTTTCTTCCAAAATGTCTCTTAAAGTTCTTTGGATAACCAAAGAATCCTCCACCTTACCCTATTGACCTTATTGTCCATAGTGATGCAACTAGTCACTGCCTCCATTATATGCTACATCCATGGCTCATTGTTATGTTCATCATGTGTGCAAGCACAGATGAACATGTTGATGTGAGAGTTGCTATAGAGGGATGTGAGGGAGGTGCATCCACTGGAGAACTCTGTTCAAGGTGCAGGTCTCTGGCAGATGAATCAGTAGGCAGGCTGCTAATGACTCACTTTCTGCTTTAGGGGTGGAGTTGGGAAGGTTTTCAAAGGACAAAGCTGAACCAATAGTGGCGCAGCTTGGTCCTTTGATGTGTAAACAGCCATGCAAGGGATTACATTTCCTTCCTGGTTGCGCGTTCACACTGCCATTGCACTTACAGTGATGGTGGCAGTTACTGTCAGGAATGAGCTTGCTGAGTATGAGCCTGCTTGAGCTGACATGTGAATGCACTGTCTCTCTCACTTGTCAGCTTACTGTACGTGTAATGCTTTTTCAGTACATTTCAGCCTGCCTGATTGACTGCAGCAAATCAATCCCTCCCAGTCATTCCCACTGCTGCTGTCCTCCACACTCCCTCCGTTCCTGTTTGAGCCCCCCCAGAGCAAATCAATCCCTCCCACTGTGGCTGCCCTCCCTGTACCATCTGTTCCCCATCCCCTCGGACACTGGGGAGCCCAATCCCAATGTTCAGAATGTAAACAACATTGTTCCCTGTTAAAAAAAACTGTCCCCAATGTCTTTTTTTTAAACCTGCAAAAAATAGAAAACGGTCCCTCATTGTCTCCCCATCTCCCTCCCCTATTTCGACCTTCCCACTGTGGAATCACCTCCCCACACTCCCCCTTACCCATATTTACCTCCAGAGGTCAGGAGCATCGATCTTCTGTGGACTGGGACATGTCTGCACTCTTCAAAGCCAACCAGCAAACTGAAGATTTCAAGGTAAGATGAATAACGGGAGTCAATGGGGGGTGGGGGGTCAGCTGAAGTTGATATCTCAGCCATTTTTAGGAATTTTGGCCCAAAATTTTCAACACTGGGTTCTTGGGACCCCACTTCCTGAACACTGTCACTTCCATTTTGTTACTCTGTCCCAAAAGGTGATTTCACGGTCGCTGCATGGAATCACCTTTTGGGACCGATTAATGAAATGACAGTGCCACTGTTCATGAGGTGGGGTCTCGAAAAGCCCACGTTGCAAATTTAGTTAAAAAATTCCAAAAAATGAATGTGTTGTGAGTGTGCATTATGCAGTTTCTATGCACACTCCTAACTTTGCCAATTTTTAATATTTTCACTACAGATTTTCAGCATTGCCATTATTTTACACCTCCTTATGAACAGTACAGTTGTCATTTTTCATATCCTGCCTGAAACATGTTTTTGCACCTGTGGCGCAGAATGGCATTGTCACTCTACGAAATCACCTTTTGGGATGAGTGAACAAACTGACAGTGGCCCTTTTCATGAGGTGGGGGTCATAAGAACATTGTTTTGAAAATTTGATGTGAAAATATTAACAAACAACAAAGTTACGAGTCTGCACTTAAATTGGTGAGTGCAGGTTCATACCTTTGGTACTTTTCAATATTTTGACCCCAAAATTTCAGCATAGCCAATTCTTCACTGCACCTTATGAATGTGACAGCTGCCGTTTTTTAGATTCTAGCCAAAATGTTTTTTTTTTTTGCATCCTGAAAGGTGATTTCGCAGACAATGCATGAAATTACCTTTCAGACAGAAGTTGATATTGTACTCTTCCTTTCTTCATGAGGTGGCGTAATAAGATGGCTATGTTGAAAATGTGGTGTAAGAATATTAAAAAACAAAGACGTTATAAACCCATGTTGAAATTTGCCAATGGTGGCTCGTAACCCCCACCCCCAAAAAAATGACATCAGTGCACGCAACAAACATTCAGCAATGACAAATGCTTGTTCAATTTAGCCAATACTACCTCTCATAATTTTCAACGCCATCTTTTTCATAGCTATTCCCTGAAGAAGACTTATTGCTGAAACCTGAATTCTAAATCTATATTTTATTTTCAGCATGTTGTGGGGAAGCTGGTACATGACAGGTGTGTAGGGAAGGTCAATGCAAGCTGATTATTTGGTGTTTCTCAAGCAACAACAGTTAGAGGCACTGGGATAAAACTGAAAGGTCAAATGGCTCAGTTGAATATTAGGAAGTATTACTTCATGCAAGTGGTGATAGGAATGTGGGGGAAGCTACAAAAAGAGGCCACAGAAGCAGAGACAATAACAGGATTCAAACTGTAATTAACTAAATACGTAAGGAGCAAAGTTATAACTATGGTACTGTAGATATAGTTGATATAAAAATAGGACAAACCTGATGAATCATCAACATTATGCTTTACTTGTACAAATGTATATGTTACTGGTGTTGGTATTTCAATAGTAATGTCTTTTTTGTTAGTTTAATTTAGTTTGTTTTTGTTGATCAAGAAAGGAGGACTAAGCAATTCTGCCTATCTTCAGCCTCCTACCGGAGGGAAGGGGAGATACAGATGCAAACTGATACACTGAACCAGATTAAAGATGCAAACTGATATACTGAACCAGATTAAAGATGCAGACTGGTACATTGAACCAGATTATAGATGCTATCTGATATACTGAACCAGATTAAAGATGCAAACTGATTTACTGAACCAGAGTAAGCTGTTGGTGGTATTATTTATTGTGAATAGGGGATATGTGGCTATAATACTGTGGAAATTCCCCTACTTTTTTTCAAGAATGCCATGGGATCTTAAATGTCTACCTTAACAACCACCTGAACAGGCAGACTACCAAAACTTGATTTTAGGTCTCATACAAAATGGGCCACAAGCAGCACTCATTCAAGTTGGAAACAGTCACTTTCTAAATAGCCATGTCCAAATATCTTCTCTATATGATAATTATTTTGAATAATAACCATAATAATAATAATACATTATTGTCTATATATTATATACAAGGCAAACTCTCCATGTAGAAGAGCAGCAAATCATGATGGGTGCTCATCCACCCTGATTAGTCAAAAATGACATTGTGGTTTACAGCTGAGAATAAATAGCAAGCTATACCAAGTCACATGGCATTTTTCATGCTCTATTCTTAATTTTGTTTTGTGTGTTCTTGTCATTTCTTATAGGAAATTAGTTTTCATCTGTAGATTTGGCACTGAAGAAACATACAGATTTTTAAAAGATCGGAATATACCCCCCACCTCTGCTAACAAACCAGCATTGTATTTTTATTCCCATAATTGGAACACGTCTAATCAGTTTTTATCTTTGCTACCACATAGGCCAGCTCCCCTCATTGGGCAACCATTACTGCATTTTTACACTGTCTGGGAGTGTGGAAAAGCTGATGCTTCTGTAGGTAATAACAATGCAATGCTTTAGCAAACTGGTAATGGGTGTTCCTGTACCAACAGCCAGAGATCACTGCACCCATGTCTGAGGGTTGGGTATGTCACCTCAGTGATTTGTATGCACCTCACTGGTTTAGGTTCAAGGAGGAAACTCCACCTCAAACCCCAAATCTCACTGTCTGCAGGGTCAGACTCTGTTGCTGTACCACTGGACTATGAAACAAACTGTTTTAAACATCTACTCTTTATGACAATATCACAGTTTCAGGTAGGTTGCATGCTCACGTCTCAGGCAGAAAAACTGGAAGATCAGAAGTTCATGGGTACTAGCCCCATACAAGGCACTTAGGGGTAATATCCCAAAGTGACACTCTAGTTCAGTATGAGGGAGGTGCTGCATTATTGAGGTGCTGTCCCTTGGATGAAACGTTAAGCCAGGGTCTCTTCTACCCATCTGTGGTCATTGTCCAGGTGGAAGTTAAAAATCACATGGCACATATCTATCTACTTATTTTGATGATTGGGTAAGTGCACTGGTGTTGAAGCATCTTTTTCAGGCACAACCCGGATACAGAGGAGTACACAACAAGACAGTGGAACAGGTACACACGCATAAGTATCATAATACAAAATGAAGAGACATGCTGCAAAAGTAAGGCATTAAGTCAACAGTGTTTTTCAAGTCATGCAAATCAGGTGCCTACATTAGACTCTTGGAGCTGTACTTCCAGCCTGGCAGTGAACATTATAGGGGAAGGGACATCTCTGATAGTGAAAGGGATGGTATCTCAGAATTACATTGCTCTTTATCTGAAAGAGTTCTTGCCCATCCCCTGTGCATGAATGGCAATTTCAATAGACTGCTTTCAGAGGAGTGAGAGAAGGGGTTGTCCACATATAGAGTGTGAATAGCTTGGCTAGGCATTGGGAAGCACTTCCCTGTAGAATTTTGTGTCTGAAATTTGCTAGGGTTAAATATCCTTTGGTTTGGTGTTGCAACTAACCAAGTTGTTCAAAGCTGGTGCAGAGATGGGACTGTGGACCCTGCAAGGATGCAGATGTGGCAACTTGTGGATTAAGACTCCTTTCTTTGCCTGGATCATGAGGGGAGCAGCATCTGTAATGATGGAGCCATACTCAGGCTGAGGGAGTTTGCAACTTTGGATGATAGTGACTTTAGTGTTGGGTGTAAGGTACTTTGAAGTATGATAGAATAGACCCATTTTTTGATGAACAGTTCTTATGGTGTTGGTCATATGAGCATCAAATGTGAGGTGGGAATCAATGATAATGCCAAGGTATATGAATTCATTAACTAGTTCTAGTTTTACTCCGTCTGAGGTTGAGATAGTGAAGTCTTGGGGAAAATCTTTTAACCTTTGGGGATGAGTCAAGTAGCATGGCTTTTGTTTTAAGAACCTTTAAGACCAAGTTCTCATTTGTGAACCACTGTTGAAGGAAATGGAAATTGTGCCCAAGAACTTCACTGATAGTTATGGTGTCTTTCCCATGAACCAAGGTGACTGTCTCATCTGTATAAGAAGGGTCTTGGCAGTATTACAGATCTTGGATTGGTCATTGATGAAAATAGTAAATAGGAGTGGGCCTGGAATGGATCCATTGGGGACCTTACAGGAGATAGTGTTTGCCCTGGACAAGACTTTACCAATGTTCACAAACTATGACCTGTCTCACAGATAGTTGGAGAACCACAGAGTACAAACAACAAAGGTAGCACTCAGGTTGAAACCAACACTCTGTTATATATCAAAGGTGAGTTTATTCAGACAAAGAAGACACAGTAACTGACCCCGGCACTTCAACCACATGGGTCTTCCTCAGAGGGTGTGTGAGACCCCCCCCCAAGGAAGACCCATGTGGTCAAAGTGCCGGGGTCAGTTACCATGTCTTCTTGGTCTGAATAAACTCACCTTTGAGATATAACAGAGTGTTGGTTTCAACCTGAGTGCTACCTTTCTTGTTTGCATTGTTGTCAAATATGGATCTTGGTCAGCACCAGCGCAGCTTCCTGTGGCGTCCCATTGATGGTTGTTGGAGTCTATAACCATAAAGTAGCTGTTTCTTCCCATCCCACCCTAATCAGCTTCAGTAAGAGCAAATCATGGTCCACCAAATCAAAGGCCTTGGTTAGGTCTACAAACACAGCACTGGTCAGCAAGCAATTGTCCATAGCATGGTGTACTGAGTCCATGAAGCTGACCAATACTGTGCATGTTCCGTGACCCTTCCTGAAGCTGTGTTGCTCCTCACAGAATAACCCATGCTGGTCTAAGTAAGAAGTGAACTAATTATGTACTACCCTCTCCTGCACCTTTGCCAATGCCGATAGTATAGAAATAGGCCTGTAGTTGTCCAGGACAGTTTGCTTGCCCTTTTAGTGCAGTGATATGACAGAGGCCAGATTCCAGATATTAGGGATTTTTTTGGACTCAAATGAAGGATTGAAATTTTGGAAATGGAAAGAGCAATGTGTGTGGCTGTAATTTTAAGGAATTTTTGGGAATTATGCCATTGCAACCAGCCAGTTTGTCAGCTTTTAGATGAAGCAGCACTTTGTAGACTTTATTGAAAGTGACTTTCTTAAAATAAAATAGAGAATGGCATGGCCATGAGTTAGGCATGCTGGAATCCGGAGGACATATTGTGCCACATGAGGAGTCTCTGTATTTCTTGAAGTTGTGGAAGTGGTCACTGAACAAATCAGCAACAGATTTGGGATCACTGTGCTTGAAGTCACTCACTTCAAGGGAGGGAGAGGAGGTGGAAGTTCTGGGGTTGAGCAAGGAGTTTGTGTAGTTCCAAAATTTTGAGGGAGGGGGAGTCACTGAGATTGTCTGTCTGCTGCTGTTTGAGATATATGCTTTCTGCCATGCTGAGTTCACTTTTGCATTTATTCTGCCAATATCTGTATGCAGCCCAATCTGAGTGCAAGTTTGTTTCTTCAACGGTACCTCAAGCAATGTCTCTGTCCTTCATTAACTTGAAATATTTTTAGTAACCATCTAGAATTAAGATTTTTGACCCTGCACTCTGGTGATAGGGGCATGGTGATCAAGTGCTACCACAAACTCTGAAATAAAGAGCTCTAGTGCACAGTCAATGTCAGATGTCACATCCATGAAGGACCGGTCGATACATGAGAAATCTTGCAAGAATACTGAAGAACTGAAATTTTTACAGTTACGATGTGTGACATCTTTTAGAACTGGATTACTAGCTGCACATTTGTGCCCTAGGCAATAAATAGTAGAGTGGTCACTGACTGAGTCAGATCAGTGCCCATGCAGCCTGAATCTGTCAATGTGGCTGACCAATGTCCAGTTGAGGAGGGTGTGGTTTCCTGATTGACACCGAGCCTAGGTGGTGCAGTGAGGATTTGAATAAGGCTGTAGTCTTCACAAATGTCTCTATATGATGCTGAGTCACTGAGCCAGTTTAAATTAAAGTCACCCATAATTAACTGAGCTCTGCTTAGGACAGAACCCAGTTGGACCAAGTCCTTGAGGCCCTCAATTCCAATCTTTGCAGGGTTGTATATGCAGTAGATATTTAGTTTTATGGTACCCAAACTCAGTTCAATTAATAGTCATTCAGAATCGGTAGAGGTTGAGTAATTAGTAGATGCTCAGCGTCCAGATTGGACCTAACATACAGTAGTATGCCCCACCTTTTTGGGGGGAAGGTCTGTCTTCATTGTGGATCATATAATTGGGTAGCAAAATTTCAGAGTCGCTGGTGTAAGGTTTAACCAGCTCTCAGTGATGGTAAGGATATGGGGGTTGTGCACAGAGACCAAGTGCTTGACTTTGGCCAATTTAGAGACCAGGGTATTAACATTTAGGTGCATTAACTTTAGACCCTTATGGCCAGATGAGAGCTTGCTGCCTTCTAAATTTGGGTCAGACAGGCCAGGGTTAGTCTCAATGTCACCATCATTAACAAACAAAAGGCAGATAGAAACATAGAAACATAGAATTTGATGGCAGATAAGGACCGCTTGGCCCACCCAGTCTGCACATTTCCCTACCTACTGGATAAGCTGCAGATCCTAGTTAACCAGCAGCCTACTTCTTCCTACCTCCACCCCCTAGAATTGCCTTATGACTGTCCCATGCATGCTTGAATTCCACCACTGATTTTGACTCCACAACCTCCTCCGGAAGGCGTTCCATGCATCCACAACCCTCTCTGTGAAAAATATTCCTTAAATTACCTCTGAGCCGCCCCTCTATCTTCAAATTGTGCCCTCTTGTTCTTGCACACCTCTTTTTGAAGATGCTACCCTCTTGGACTTTGTTGATTCCCTTGAGGTACTTGAACGTTTCTATCATGTCCCCCCTCTCCCTCCTTTCCTCGAGGCTATACATATTAAGCTCCTTTCGTCTCTCTTCATATGTCTTCCAGTGCAGACCCTGCACCATTTTAGTTGCCCTCCTCTGGACAGCTTCCATCCTGTCTATGTCTTTGCGGAGATTGGGTCTCCAGAACTGCACACAGTACTCCAGATGGGGTCTCACCAGCTGTCTGTACAGAGGGATAATAACTTCCTGTTTTCTACTGGTGATGCCTCTCCCTATGCATCCCAGTATCTCCCCAGCCCTCCTTGCTGCCCTCTCACATTGCTTTCCCACCTTTAGGTCATCTGATATGACTACCCCCAGGTCCCTTTCCATTTTTGTTTTTGTTAGTATCTCACCCCCCATTGTGTACTCTTCCCCTGGGTTTTTGTTTCCCAGGTGCATTACCTTGCACTTCTTAGCATTGAATCTAAGCTGCCATACATTTGACCATTCCTCTAACCTTGCCAAGTCCTTCTCATCCTTTCCACCCCACCTTGTGCATCAACTCTGTTGCAGATCTTTGTGTCATCTGCAAGAGACATACTTCCTTCCAGTCCTTCTGCAATGTCGCTTATAAAGACATTGAAGAGGACCGTCCTAATACTGAACCCTGGGTGCCCACTAGTAACCTCCTTTCTTCTGAGTGGACTCCATTTACTATTACTCTCTGTGTCCTATTCTGCAGCCAATTCTTTACCCAGGCTGTCATCTTGGGACCACTCCCAGGCTGGCTAACTTGTATATTAATCTTTTGTGTGGGACTGTGTCAAATGCCTTGCTAAAGTCTAGGTAGGCCATGTCCACATTCCCTCCCTGATCTACTATTGTGGTCACCCAGTCAAAGAAATCTATCAGATTCGTCTGGCATGACCTTCCCGCTGTGAATCCATGCTGCCTAGGGTACTATACCCCTCTGGCCTCTAGATACTCGACAATTCTTTCCCTTCAGAAGTGATTCCATCATTTTTCCTATCACTGGAGGTTAAACTAACAGGTCTGTAGTTTCCTGCTTCTGCCTTGCTCCCACTTTTGTGAAGGGAATCACATCTGCCTCCTCCAGTCCTCGGGTACCACCCCATCCTCCCATGATTTGTTAAAAGGGTAGTCAGTGGTGTCACTAGTTCTACCCTTAGTTCTTTTAGAATTCTGGGATGAATCCCATCAGGCCCCATTGCTTTGTCCACCTTCAGTTTTAAGAGTTCTTTCAGAACCCTTTCTTCTGTAAATGGGCTGGTATCAACTTCTGTATCCAGAGTGTTTCTACTGTTTGTTTTATGTACCTCCCTTTTCATTTGTAAATACTGAGCAAAAATATTTTAGTATCTCTGCCTTTTCACAGTCTCCTCTGCCCACCCTCCTCCCTTTATTAAGCCTCACTATCCCTCCCTTGGTCTTCCTTCGCTCCCTGATGTACCTATAAAAGGTTTTATGCCCCTTCTTAACTGAGTTGGCTATCTTTTCCTCGGTTTGGGCCTTTGCTGTTCTGACTGCCTTCCCAGCCTCCTTTGCTTTAACTGATACAGTTCTGTGTCCTGCTCCTTCTGCGATTCCTTGTACTTCCTGAATGCTTTCTTTTCTCTTGAACCTTCACTGCCACTTCCTTTGAGAATCATAGTGGTTTCTTACATCGTTTGTTTTGTTTATTTGCTTACACAAAGGCTAGCTACCTCTGTGATGGCAGTTTTATTATTCCCCATTGTTCTTCCACCCTCCTTCCTGCCCATTTGCTAGTGCATTCCTTAGCACTCACCATTTGGCAAAGTCAGCCCTCCTAAAGTCCAGTACTTTTGTCTTTGTATGGCTTGACTCTATTGCTGTGTTTATTGTGAACCATACTGTTCGATGGTCGCTAGTTCCCAGATGGCTACCCACTTCTACATCTGTGATCCTCTCTCCATCTCCATTTGAGAGAATCAAGTCTAATATTGCTCCCTCTCGAGTGGGCTCCAGTACTAGTTGTATGATGATGATATGATGATGATGATGATTTATAAATGATGATGTATAAATGGAGACCATCAAAGGAAGCAATTTCAAGCTGTATCTTATGCCCAAGCAGATAAAGGTGTTTTTTAGCTGTTAAGCTTGGGAGAGGACAAGAGACTTGATGTGGGGCAATCACAGTGTTGTGGCTGGGGACATATATGTGGTTTGCATGGCCTGAGCCTGACAAGCGGGAGATACACAAATTGTCAAGAAGTAGGAATAAGGTAGACAGCGCTAAGACAAAGACCATTGAGCACCATGGTATGGACCCAAGAACACTTTATGAGAAGTTACCCTATACTACACTGTATATAACACAGTAGCAATTTGATCAAATGAAAGAAAAAAGACTCTAGGTAGGGAGCACTCATATAAGGAGAAGGAATAACCAAACATATTATAGAAGCTGCTTACACAGGTATAGCAGGCCCCTATGCATAGTTCAGACAAAAGCAACACAGAGAGCCAAATCAGTGATCACCCAGATAGGGTGAAGTTCCTGAAAGTATTATTACATCATTCTGAACAAGGTATAGCAGACTACACCAGGTGTAGCAAATATCCTATACATAAAATAATCACAAGCAATACTATACAGACAATGTAGTGAACACCCAGATAGGTAACATACAAGAATTCAGTGAGCACATAATTTACTAAACAGTTAAGGTAGCTGAGAGCCATGGTACCTTTTACAACAGGAAGTGGTATATATGAACTAGCTTATACTGTGGCAACTACAACACTAGACTGCATGAGGTACAGGTATCAAAGTCAATATATATAGTGAGAAGTTCATACTGCAACTTACCAAGCACACAGGGTAACTAGCCAACAGTGAAACATGCCCCAGCCTCTGCTGCCACAGCTGACTTGGCAGACTCATCCCTTGGCTCATGCCACTCAGTACTGGAGTGGCTGGTGCAGGGGAAGATGCCAAGTTCAAAAAAGTCCTGCTGTTGAGTGATTGGGGGAAGAGCTCCACTTCAATCATGGACCCTTTACAGTAGAGCCTCTGGTTTGCTGCTGCTGGTAGGCTGTGTGCCATGAGTGTTGTTGGGTGCATGGTTGATGCCGTCAGTCATGAAGGGAGTCTTGTTGAGTACTAGGTGAATATAGCGCTGCCTAATCAGTGCATGAATAACTGAGCTGCCGAAAGCACAAAAGTTTCTACAGTGACAGGGGTAGCTCTAACCTATGACAATAACTGCTACCCATGTTGCTGTAAGCTTACCGGAAGGAGTGTCAAGGGAGTTGCTGCTGTGGTGCCTGGTTGAGCCACTTCTGTGTGGCTAGGGCATCAGCACCCGGCAGTGTGGAAAACCTGTGACTGCAGTTTGGTTCCTGCCAGATCCAATACTGCTGTAGTTTTTTTTACAATAAAAAAATGTTCTCCCTCCAGTGTTTCACCCCATCCCTGAAGCATTGTTGTTTTGCATGGTTTCAGATGCGACATTATGACCCTGCACCGTCTTTTTCCCGGTGCAGGGAGTCCTGCTGTTTAGACCACTGGGTCACTGCCGTCGGCAGCCTGCATGCTGGGAGGCATTATATGCCAGTAACAAAGCCCTATCCCAACAAACACAATATTAGGTGAGCTACTTCAGAGACTGTAAATCCAGATATGTAATGTAATGTCTTGTTCAAGAGATCAGTAATCCAGTAGTCAAAGGATGAAAAGGAAATAGTCAAATCTGGAGGAAATGGAGACCTGCTGAGGTCCAGTAAACATTGTTACTATAGACCGAAGTCACAGAATGTGTTAAATTCCTGAAAGTGATGAACTGTGGCCTGGGGCATGTGCAGGATGTGAAAACCCTTCGTCAATATCTTCCCTTTGTTCTCAAAAATGGTTGTGAATAGCCCTCAGAGACAAGTGCAGTTCCTTTAGAATGAGGTCAGATGAAAATGTAGATTCAGTGCAGGACCCAGCATCTCAGTTTGCCAGACTTAGTTGCTACACTTACTTTTGCTTTGAATGGTATCCAAAAAGTTGATTTAAAATGAAAATGCTGTTACGTGGTGATGACATTTTGCAGAAATTCAGTCCAGGAGACCTGTACATATGTCACGTGCAAGATCAGCATAGTTTCTCCAAGCAGAAAAACATGAGAATCCACAAAAGCTAATCTTCTGACACAGACAGATGCAAACAGCCACCCACACAAGCCAGTGAGGCAGGATTCTCGAAGAAGAGTAGGGAATTTTACCCTGACATGGCCAACTATCAGTAAAACAGGTCCATGTAACCCACACCCCAGAACATACCTGGAAACAAAGTGTTACAGCATAGTGTGCCTTTACTGGTCATAATTTACTAATAAATGAATGCCATCTAAGTTGAGAGATATAATGATAACATGTACTAAATAAATTAAGAAGATCATTAGTCAAATCACTTATTTCTGGTTCAGATAGGTCTCCCATATTGTCTTTATGACTTTGCCAGTAGATTGTAGATTGGAACATTATTGATTAATGAAAGAACAGCATGAATATTTATTTTACAGTCACATCAAGGGACTTACTTTTGCAGAACAGCAGCAGTAATACGTAACCCTGTTCCGTGCCACATCTAACACTTATGACTTTTAAAAATCAATAACTAGCACTTTGTCTTAATGCATACTGTACATTCATTTTAGAGAAGTTGGCAATGCATAAATATTATATCTGTAAAAACAAATCCAAATGATGCCTTGTTAAAAACATATTTGCAATCTCAGCTGTGTACATTTTATTATCTGTATGCTTCATTGCTGGTTAAAATAAACTTCATTAAATGACATAATAGCTGTCTACAAAATGGCAGCAAGCATTTTTCTGAGTGAAATGGAAGACTTATTAAGCAGCCATTTCAGAACTTTGCGCTCGGGCTATCTGCCAACTAATATTTTATTGATTTGTTAAACTCACTCCTTGGTAGATAGTTTTGATTTGACAACACTGTATTGCCAGTATTTTCATGAGATGAGAGCAACTACACATTTGGTGCTTCCACTGCCAAACTTATGTTTGGGATTTCATTTAAAACCCTACAGACTCAGTTCTAAAATGTTTTTATTTAGGTGTGAGATTTGTTGTGTTCCTCCCCATTCACCTACTTGCCAGAAAAATGCTGTTCTTAGAAGCATCTGGCTAGGCCAGCCCACCAGCATAGTGGTAGCACTACTGCTTGTGGCACTGATGACCTGGGTTCAAGAACAAGCATGGGCAGTGGAAGGGTTGGCTGGGGGGAGGAGGATCAAGTGTCCTAAAGACTGTTCTCCTCCTCTGGCGAGAGGGTGGGGAAGTCACCAGTGCTCCGGTGACCCCGTGCAGTAGCCAGGGTATGACTGCTAGGACTGTTTCAGTATGGGAGGCATGTCAGACATTCTGCATGCCTGCCCCAACATCATTGCATGACATGCCTCCAGGGGAGAAAACAGGGAAAAAGAGGTTTCGCCCCCACAGGATGACATCCGATTCTTGCAGACCCTGCATCGCTGACCAGGCTCCTGCTCCAGTTCTACCATTCAGTCTCCATCGGGGCCCCTGGGGGGTAAGCCAGGGGGGTGTTCAGGAATGGGGTAAGTTCCGGGGTGTGTGGCAGGACTGAGCATGATTGGACCAATGGGGTCTGGCTTACGATGAGTTAAAAGCATACTAAATAAAAAAAGCATCTGGCTTCCTCACAAATTGTGTAGATTGTAAATGAAATATGCTTTATAGAGTACTGGCAAAACTAGCTCACATAAATGAGAGGATGTGTTATCAGTAGAGGGGAATGTTTTCTGTATTGCAAAATATAGACTGCTTGGATGCCATAATATCTTGCACTGAACCGATACAGATAGCATATATAGATGTGGTAGTACAGTAACTTTCAGGGCCAAATTGAAGGCAGCTGATAAAGAGGCCTGTAGGTCCTGAATGATTATGCATTGTAGCACGTTGATAATATTATACTATTACTATGATAACAATACTATATTATCATTATGTTACAATGCATAATATAATAATACTGCCCATTCCATTAAATTTAAATTTATATATCATCTTTTATACTGTTCTTCACAAAATGCTTTAGAAAGAAAATAGGATTCAAGAAAAAAAAGAAGCACAGATTCAGGATGAGATGACATAGGTAGTTCAGTCAAAATACATCACAAAAATACATGATAAAAACATAATTCACAGATTCAAAAGACCTCTCAGATGTTGGACACATGCAGTTAAGGTATATAGTAATTATGAACTAGCCTCAGCTGTTGTAGGAAATGGAGAAAAAAATTTTTTTTTGTGGACTTGAAACAGGTAAGAAAGCAAGAATACTGAATTTTGTGTGGGGGGGCAGGGTGCATTCCAGATGGTTAGTGCAGTTGTTGCTAGATATGCAACAGGATGGTAACAAGGTTTCTGCTGGTGTTGTACAGTTGTCATTTGGGCACATAAGGGGAGATCATGTGAGCAAGGTGTGCAGGGGCCTGACCATGGGCAGATATAAATGTTAGAAGAGCAACCTTCTATTGAATGCATTGTGAGACAGGAAGCCAGTGTAGGTTCTGGGAGACTGGAATAATGTGATAGCACTTTTGTTTCCTTTAAAACAGATGAGCTGCAGCATTTTGTATACCATGAAGCGAAGGTAGAAGGGCAGCCTTGGAAGGAGGGCGATGCAGTAGTTGATATGAGATTAACAAATTGCATGAATAATCATATCTATATTAGTATTGATTAGATAGTAACCTACCAGGTCAGATACCATCTGATACTATAATGTTAGTCAGATATTGGATGACCTCAGATGACATAGACATCTGACCAAGGAGCCGACCTCCTAGGATCCACTGTAAGTATCAATGGTATCTGTGGATCTGATCTAGATGCGATGGGTCCGACCATCAGATCCAACTATCTGAGGATGGATCTGATGGATCCAACATATCTGACCATCAGATCTGGGGATCCAACCACTGGGTTTAACTATCCAAGGTCAGATCTTATGGATGTGACCTCCGATTCACTGGCCATATCCTAGGTTGGATACCAGCACTATCCAATGAGGAAAGTAGGATCTACAAAAGCACTATCCGAGCAACACTAATTCATATATGGTTTTTACACCTCCTTCTATTCTGTTTCAACCTTTTAGTGTGATCTTCAGCTATCCGCATCACTCATGCCACCTTACATTTACATACTGTACTTGCTCCATTGCCTTAACATCACCTCCTCCCAGGACACATATTCTTCTTTCCTTGTCCTGGTCTGTCATTTCACTCTTGCTCCCTCACATTATTAGTATTACTTATCTTGCCTTTATCTGTCTCTTTTCCCAACACTTTAAACTGCTGTCATCTCCTTTCCATAAAAACATCATTAAACTCTAAATCATTTCAAACTACCATCCTGTTTCACACTTTCAAGTTTTTGAGCATGATGCTTAAAGAGTAGCTTTCACCCACTTTTCTAAACAACTCTTAATATCTTGCATCAATTCCAGTCTGGTGTTTGTATTTCATGGTGCACAGTACCACAGACTTTTTGCTTGGCACTCTTTTCCTTATAGTCTCTCTCCCTCCACTGGTCTTCTCATATGCCAGTTTGTTATGAACTATCATTTTGATTCTGATGATGCTCAGCTCTACACCATTTTGACTCATCTACTGCTTCCTCCCTATCTGTTCTATTCTTCTGTCCCACTCATGTAACTATGGCAATTTTGTACTGACTGGAACAACTAGTTATTATTGTCCGATGCTTTCACAGGCTATGCCTGTAAAAGCATCTGAAGATTCTAGGTTGCTTAAAGGAGACATGAGGACTTTTCATAACATAGGAGACTTTTTTGGAAATACATTTTCATAACAAAAATCATAACAATGTTATTTGTTTTGCTTCTATATAAACCCAAAATCCAAAAATGATTACAAATGTTTTTACAACATTTTTCTATTGGGGGAGGGGGGAGAGATGTATAATCGTATGGATGTTTTTTGGAATGTGGTTCTGAGACTGCTTTGTTTTCATGAATGTGTTGAAAATGTTCAATAAAATATATTAAATAAAAAAACATTTTTCTGTTGATATATGTCTAGTATATCACTGCATTGAGGATGTGTCAATACACATTATTTCAAGCTTTCATTTAGAAAAATTACAATTCTGTTCCTAACAATTCTAAAGTTTGCCCTTTCTAATGGTAAGGTGCCAGATTTCCAA
Source organism: Neoceratodus forsteri (assembly GCA_016271365.2). NCBI lineage: Eukaryota > Metazoa > Chordata > Ceratodontiformes > Ceratodontidae > Neoceratodus > Neoceratodus forsteri. The sequence continues at coordinate 232,737,437 of JADMNL010000028.1, forward strand.
AGCTCCCCTGGACATGTCAAATGGTTCGGCTCATGCAGCACCTCTCTGGCTGCTCCCAATGGGTCTAAGCTGGAGATGTTCTCTCCCCCGCAGTACTGTCTGGAGTACCTTAATGGTCAATACTAGGCCCCATCTTCATTTCGATATTTCTCAATGACCTCCCCTTTGTATGCTTCTCCTCCCACACATGCCTCTATGCCAGTGACACCATCCTCTATAACTCTGGCCCCTGTGCCTCAATGGTGGCCTCCCAGCTGCAGTCCGATTTTACCAAAGTTCTGAACAGGTTTGAGGCATATCAACTGAAGGTCAATACCATTAAAACAGTCACTATGAATTTCAACACCACACAGAAACTAGTCAAACTCCACTTACCCCCAGCCCTGGATATAGTTCTGGCCTACAAATACCTCAGAGTCTGGTTGGATAGTCACATGGATTTCTCTACTTATAACAACCATATTCACTCCAAGCTCTGCCCTAAACTTGGGGTCTTCTATAGAAACAAAGATGCCCTCTCCCTCCCTCCCTGTTCACTGGACCCTCCTTACAAAGACCGTCTTGCCACTTTTCAACTATGCAGACATCATGTACAGGTCTGCCCCTGCATCCACTCTCTCCAGACTGGACATTTTCTTCAACATCTTTTATCATTTCACCCTGAACACCCCCTCCCCGAACCCATCACTGCACCCTTTACTCCTTGCTATCATTCCACTCTCTCACTTACTGCCAAAACCTCCATACCTCCATCCTCACCACTAAATACTGGTTCGGCTTGCTCCCCCTCTACCTAGCCTCCCTCCTATCCCCCACCACCCACACCTCCTATAGTATCCATTCCTGTGACACATGCTCCTTTGCCCTACCCCTCCCTCACTCAAACTCAGGCAAGGCTGCCTTCTCTTTCCACTTTCCCTATGAGTGGAACTCCCTGCCTGCCTCACTGTACTCACTGCCATCCTCAAGTCTCTTTAAATGAACCCTCTGCTGCTCCCTTCCAACACCTTGCTCATGCCCTCAACCTGATTAACCTCTAGGTATTACCTTGTCTATCCGTCACTGGTTTGCCTGCATCCCAGCATGCCAGGTCCTCTACTTCTTCTGATGATAGCATCTGCCCATGTTTCCCATGGGTCCTACTGCCTCCCCAGGTTTCTACAATAACCCACCATTACCATGTTGCATAATGTGTAATTGAAATGCATATGTTATGTACAGTTATCTTATCTACCTGTAACCACCCGCTGCTATATTGTTTAAGCGTTGTTGTTATACACAACATCATGTTACATAATACGTTGTTGATACGCATATGTTATGCACCATCATCTTATCTGCTTGGAACCACCCATCGCTATATTGCTCAAGTGTTGTGTTATACATGTCATGTTCATTTTTACAACTGACTGTACCACTATATAACCTGTTACCTTCCTGTCTTTTTGCACTTATGCATTTGTATAACCTGTTACCTTCAAGTCTTTTTGCACTTATGAATTTGTAATTCTGTATTTTACTCTGTACTTGTAACCCCCCTTACCCCCTCCCCATGTCACACCTGGAAATGAGCCTCGGCCCAGTGTGCCTCTCCCAGTTACCAATCTTTTAAATAAAATAAAATTAAATAAATAAATGTATTTGTAATTTTTTGACCTGGAAAGGCACCCTAAGCTGTGATAGCTTGTTTCCAGGTGCATCCTGGGGGGTGGGTTGCATGGATCTGTTTTTATTGACCTGCGTTTCTTACACCTATGTTTCTCCCTGTACATCATGATCAGAGCATACTTGCACTGCCTGCATCACAACAGTTAGACCACATAAAATGTGGTCTAACTTCTGGATGCAAGTACTGAAAGTTATGCTTGGACAAGGACACGTTGCATCAAAATATTGAGGCATGTGCAATTTTTCTGACATAAGGAAGGTATACTGTTGCAAGTAGACAATATGATTCAAAATAACAATCACACGTTTTGGCACATTTATTGCGATGCAGACATTGTCCAAAACTAGGAGTTGGATCTGTGTCAAAATCTTTGAAAATACCACCCAATTTGTTTAAAATGGACTGATTTGTGAACTGTAAGGGCTGCAGCAGGAACTTAGGACAGGATTCACAAAAATGTGACTCAAGAAAGGAATGCTCTGTTCAAAATGGGACTTAGTCTCTGATCCATGCATCCACTTCCTTACCTTGTGTTCACAAACTACACCCAAAATTGTGGTCATAAAGCAGGGGAAAATGTATTTAAAATAGGCCAAAATAGATTCAGCAAAAGGTGCACCAGTAAAAAATGTCTGCCATGTACTACTATCCCATGTGGTGGTTTATTTAGAGGTGTCCCTATTTTCATTTTTAATATGTTAGCCTGGGCACACATTTTCATGCTGTAGGTATAGAAATGGTCATCACCCTGTATGTATCATGCTGTAATGCACTCCCTTATTCGTGTCTTACCGGCACTAGGATTCCAACCCCCCTCCCCATCCACCATACCAGAGAAGATGGTGTGTGTGGCACAACAGGGCCTTTAGGACATGTGTCCAGCAGGGAAAAAAATGCATTTTTAGGTCCAGCACATTTACTTCTGGTACTCAGTGCAGGACCAAGGTTGGCATTTACGTTTGGAGGTGGGGTCTTGTCTCCCTCCTGCAAGCAGAGCTCTGCTCCAAGTACCTGTTCTGTTTTCTCTCAGTGAAGATGTGATCTAGCTTGTTTAGACAATTAGTTTTTGTGGTCTACTAACTATGTCCATTTCACACTTAGGGCTCAGTTCTCAATGTCCTGGGTCTGACGCAGGGTGCTGGTGCCAAACATACATGGAGCAAGTGGCACCTTACGGCAAACATTGCTCCATTAGCTATTCATAAAGGCAGCCTGCATCAAACGAAGGGTGCATGCCCCAAAGTGGAATTGCACCATCCTTGCCCCACAAAATGGGCTGCAGCATGGCATGAGGGGGCTTGCAGCAGATGCAGGCTGCCATATCCCCGTAAGTGAGATTCATAGACCTCTCCCAGATGGAGAGAATTTCAGTACCCATGGACCAGCCATGGCTGGTCTAGGAATACTGGTACATGAAGTGTAGCTGGGCAGCAATCTGCAGCTCCCTCTCATAGCTCCAATGTCCCTAAATATATATGAAACAGGAAAACCAGGTGATAGCGTCCCCCTTTCTGATACCCAATGGCCCCCCAAACTGTAAAGTTTCCTGGTGGTTTAGTGGACCCCCTTCCCTATTCCAAAAGATGCTCCTAATAATAAATACTAGTCATGCCCCATATGAATATATATTAATATTGTCCCACCCTGGTGGTCTAGTTGGCCCTCTCCCTGTCTTGCTGCTATGCTCACAGACTCTTGAATGCCAGACTCCTGCAAAACATGAAATATGAGTGGACCTGCTCCAGTGCAAACTCAAAGGCATCCTTTTACTCCCAGACTGACATATCCTGGTTCCTTTTCCTCACACTTTCATCAGCTCACCACTTCATATTCAGACTGTAAGCATCTCACATCATGATTCTATCTCTTTTATTGAGTTTCCTCATACCTGCTCTCTTTAACTCTTTCTAACTCTGCTACAAGTCCAAAACAGGCAGTTCCTCCTTCTCTTTACCAGATCACTCCCTGCTGCATTTACCCAGCTGCTTCATTCTCTACTCTCCTGTACAATGTACAACAGCACCACTCTATGACAACATAAGTGGCTGTACAGTTCACTGGTGAGGCTGCATCTGCAGTATGGAGTACAGTGCTGGTGCCCAGCTAAAGGACATCAACCTGCTGGAGACTGTCCAGAGGATGGCATCTAAGATGACAAGGGGCCCACAGGGTAGAACGTACAAGGAGAAGTTGGGATCCCTGAACATGTACTCCTGGAGGAGAGAGGAGAGAGTGAAAACATAACTGAGACCTTCAAGTACTTGAAGGAGATAAATAAGGTGGGTAATGCAGGTCTCTTTAAGCTAAGTGGCAACCTAAGCAAGGGGACAGCATCTTAAGTTGGAGGTGGGGGTTAGAAGGAAGGCTAGGAAACATTTGTTCGCAGAGAGGGTGTTGGCCAGTTGGAATGCACTGATGGAAGACGTGGTCTTGATGATGAAGGTGAGTGGCTTCAAGAGGGGATGGATAGACTTAATGGGAAAATAGGGGTCAGGGGAAGGGCAGATGGACAGAATTGGAGGATTGGGGATGGGAGGGGAGGTAGGGTCAGTAGCTTAAGCTGTGGACCCTGCAATATGAGCAGACTAGATACTGTAGTGCAAATGGCTTTATTCTGCTGGCTTCTTTGTATGTTTGTATGCTTGTATAAAATAAGGTAACTATTTTGCAAATGTATACCTGTACTGTAAATAAGCAGTAAAATTATTTTTAAATGTACTTTTCCAGTTTTTAAGGTAAACCACAAAATCCTTGGATATTAGGAATAATACACTGCAAGGAATGGTATATCATGGGGCTTCTCAGGTGCATGAGTCACTCAGCCTGTGGCCTCATTACTGACTATACACTTGAGGCATTGCAATATCTCGTGATACTTCACACTGTTGTATATTATTCCTCAGTTTTAAACTTGGTTTTAAAAACTGTGAAACCTGATTTACTGAAGATTGTCTTTATTCATGCTGTTATCTCATACAACAGTAACAGGCAGAGATCTAGCAGCCTATTCACAACAAAACCAATTCTAATCCCATAACCCCAATTGCCATTGCAAAAATGGCTGCCACCTTTACTTATTAAAAGTGATGACAGAAACTCAGAAAGCTGTAAAGATATGTGATTTAGACTAACAACACATCTTTTGAAGTAGTACCCGACCATAACTGTATTATGACATTTATGCTTTGAAATTCTTTTTATCTTCCTCAAGTACAAATGTTGCTGCAGTGTTTAGTTTTTGTAATGGGCAATTTTAAACTCAGGCTATTAAAAACTCCTGTTTACTTCTACCATATAAGGTTAGTAATATCTCAGACTGAAGAATTGACTGTGATGTTCTCTCTGGAGCCCCTGCAATTGGCAGGCTTTAGTTTCAGATCTGTGTCCAGTTTTAAAAAGTTGTCTGGCCCCGGCAAACTGCAGGGGTTAGGGGGAGAAGTCAATGACTGTATTTTATGTATTTTGATTGCCTCTATGTTACATCTTGCAATGTCTGTATATCATTAACCTGAAACTCTGTACATCCTTACTCTGCCTGTAATTGCCTCCATATTTCCTTGTAACCTCCTGAGTCACACCTGAAAATAGGCAACTGTTTCGTCTAGGATGCTTACCTGGTAAACAAAAGCTAAATAAATAAATAAATCCCACGCTCGTGGGTTCAGTTTCAGGTACAATCCCCTTCCCTCCCACTTAGGACCTCATAAAAAATTCTACTTTTTGCTGGAAAAGGTTATCATGAACAATACTCATTTGACAAATTTCCTTTAACATGAACCATAGATTCTTGTTGTGAAATCTGTGGAAAATTATTCTGCAGTTTATGTTATCAATGCCAAAATTATCCTGCAATTTGCTTACAAATTCATTTTTGGAATTCTGTGAAATTCAAAAAGAAATTCTGAAAATCATTTCAGAAGCAGACTTGCCCTCCTGCATAAATTATGTTGGCTGAATTCCACATTAAGGATATCATTACTGATGTCAGTGGCTACTGTACCTCCATTCCTGCTAGGCAAACTATCCTCCCTAGTACTGACGGCAGTGAGAGAATTCATACAGTAGGTTAGAACTAAGGACTCGAGGGCAACTCCCCTGCAGAATCTGGGAACCTTATGTTGTGCATTATTAAAGGTCATTCCCATCCTTCTCTTGCGTGCTAAGGTGACACTTGTACTGTACATTGATGCATTGAAAATGTTTCTGTATTTTGTATACTTTGATGTTCTGCAAATGTTTATTGAAGTTTCAAATGCTGTTGTATTTATTCAAGAGCTGCAACAAGTCAAACATTAATATGCTGGGGGTAGAAAACATTTTGGTAGGGGGAAGGTAAATCTAGGAAGCAAAAGGGGTCATGACCCCAACCTCTCTGAATCCCCTCTTGTTGAAGCCCTGATGTACAATGTGGAAAATCCTGTCATACCTGTCCCCCATCAATGTGTGTGTGTGTGTGTGTGTGTGTGTGTGCATGTGTGTATGTGTGTTTCAGAGCCCTGCTGTACAGTGTGAAAAATTCTGTCATATCTGTGACCCATCAGTGTGTGTGTGTGTGTGTGTGTGTGTTCTGGAGTCCTGTTGTACAGTGTGTAACTACATGTAAATTGTCTAAAACAAAAGGGACAGCATATCATATGCACAAACCTAGTACAGTCAGTAAAACAGTTTTATTGTTTGGCTTGCCCTTACAAACATACAAATAAATCATAGTGTAGCATTTAAAAAAATGTTCTGTACAAAAATCTATTCAAGCTAAAAATTTCACAAATTCTAAAATAAATGCCATCCCCTATTATGCAATATACAAAAATGTTACCACCGGCTGTGCCTAAAGGATGGTGAGTTCCCACATTATGTCTCCCATTTCCACCACTGAATTAAAATCCTAGTCCGTCTACCCTTTTAGGGTAGCTGATCACCTCATATCAGATTCATATGCACAGTCTGAAGCAAAGTGTCAAATTTAAAACTGTCAGATGTGAAGAGTCAGTATACTGGTACATTAGTGCACTAAGCCAACTCCATACTAGAGAAAAGGTTAATGAAGTCCTTTTGTCAGAAGCAGTGCATATCAGAGGGGTGACCTTCTTAAATAATGTCTGTTCTTTGGTTTATGATTCCTCATGGATTTGCATGCTGGAGAATATCAGTAAAAATATACATTTTTTCTTTCTGGGGTTATATATACCTCAACTGTATTTTTTGTGTGCTTGCCCACTGTTATGTTGTAATCTTGTCTCTCCCATAAAATTGTATATGAATATTTTTCTGTATTTAACACCCACAAGAGCACCTTGTAAACAGGGTATGTATAGCCCTAATGGTGAAATGTTCTTGCTGAACCAATGCCTGTATAAATAAAAATGTTTTTACTACTACTACTACTTTGATACGATAACATAAAACTAGATTGAGCTACTGATTATAATGGATTTTTAAGTAGTTATATTGCTAGATTGTTTTAATGATTATTCCCAAATACAGGCTCTCCACTATCAAACGTAATTATGCAAGGTGATGCAACCTTTAATTCTTCAAACTCAGACCTTCCAAAAAGGTGCACCCACCCTCTTTGTTTTTCCACACTTTTTCTATATTGTGATGTACTTAACTTCTTAGATATGCCTTGAAAGGAATTCAAAATCCAATACTCACGGTGCAAAAGAGCATTTATTAATTATTTGAAAATGTTTTCCAACACCAGGAATTCCAGAACGAGCAAAGCACAGACAGGAACAGATCACAAAAAATGCTTATGTTTCACCACAGCAATGTGTGGTTTCATCAGAGGCATACCTGCCTTTCAAGGCATATCTACGAAGCTGAGTACATCACAATGTAGAAAAAGTGTGGAAGAACAAAGGAGGTGGGTGCACCTTTTGGGAAGGTATGTGCTTTAATGATTAGTAAGTTTGCTTGTGGCTGATGTTCTGGTTTTATATCATGTCTACTGTTTGCCCTCGCACTAGAAAATGACAAATGGGCTTTATTCTCAGTCACAAAATGGGAATTACAAATAAGGGTGCAAACAGCTTTCCTGTTGCAACCCTTCATGTTGTGACAATCCACAAATGGTTGACTTAAATCATCGGAGTAGACGTTCCCTCCCCCTTGCCACAAAGTTGGAATGTAAATTTAGGTTGACATATGTTATCAGATGCAAGTGGGGTCTGGGCTAATTATCACTTGAAATGTGACAGCCACAGGTCCTGTAGATGTTGTAGTGCCATCAGCTGCCACCATGTGCACTGCTGCACGGATACTACAGATTAACGTCTACCCCCAACCCTGACCCATACTTTAAGGAATATTTGTGAGCCTCAGTGCTGTTCATTCTTCTGGGCCTCCTCTGGACCTCCTAGTGGTCCAGTTGCCGTTAAAGGAAAGCAGCCCAAAACGTGGGCTCCCTCACCTGGACAGCTTACCCTACAGTTTAGCTCTGACCAGCAAGAGCTGGATTTTTGTGTGCCACAACTTACTGTCTTTATATTTTTAAAACTCAGGAACCCAGAAGTATGGAGGAGGAAGGGGGCTCCATTTGTTGAAATGGTGCGGTGACGCACTGCTCACTTCAGTACTTTTGTATTGAATCAAGCAGTGCCTCGCTGCGCCATTTCAGCAAATGGTGCACCCCCTGCCTCCTCCATACTTCCGGGTTCCTGAGTTTTAAAAATGTAAATACAGCAAGTTGTGGCACATAAAAATCATGCTCTTGCTGGTGAGAGCTAAATCGGAGGGTAAGCTGTCCAGGGGAGGGAGCCCACATTTTGGGCTGCTTTCCTTTAAATGCTGCTCTCACCCAGTAATCAATAGTTAGTGTCCAGGGGATCCCATCTCCCTAGCTCAATTCCTCCATTTGTGTTGTATCCATCACTGTCCCATGACGATCTCCATCCCCCAGCCTCTCTTTTGAGTTATATGTCTCTTTAGCAATACCCTGTGGAACTGCTGTTAACAGCTCTACACCAGGGGGTGTTGCTTAAAATACAATCGCATCTTGAAAGGGTTGCTATGCTGTATGAATGCCCCCACCCCAGTAGGCCATTTGCATGGCATCCCTAGCCCCCTTCCAGTGCAAGCCTCTGTCCCAAGGCAGTTCTTGATTGTCTGTGGAAGGTCTGTGATCCTTTTTGAGGATAACTCGGAAGGGGGAGGTCACAGGCAAAAGATCACTGAAAAGTAATTGTCACAACATTTTTGTGATGATCTTTTGCAACTGTGAATTGGACCCTTTAGTCTGTGCTTTTGTTATACCTCCCTACTGTGATGTGCTGCCCAAAATCCACCCTTTCCAAACTGGACCCCCTTTTCTCCCATTTTGACTGAAATGCCCCAATCCCTATGCACTACTGCTCCCTCTGTCTTAATGTCTGATACTCCTGCATTCAAGTTCATTGTCTGTCTCACTGCTCCTTTTTACTGGCAAAATACTGGTTTTCCAGCAGTCTCTCTGACTGTACCTCTCCTCTGTCATCTCTCCTTCCATCCCATCCTCCCACTCTCTCTGCTCCTCTAACACTCTTACTTTCTGGTCTCTCACTGCAAAACTTCAACTGGCAGTCTGCCTTCTTGGTCCATGTTTCAATTCTCTGAAATAACCTCCCTCACCCTATATGCCTCTCATCATCACTCAGCTCTCTCAAACTGCTCCTCATAGCATGTTTCTCACAACCCTGCTTTTGCAACTACCTATTAGCTCTCTAGCTTACATTTATGTCCCTTTACTTCCACCTCAGTATGTTTCCATGCACCTACTCTTTTCTTCTTGCAGCTTAGCCATGATTCCCCCTGGCAATCATCATTTTGATGTTATATATTGTATGATTATTACATTGTGCAGATTTCATACATATTTTCAGTTCTGCATGATGAGTATCATTGTTTTTAGTCTGTTAACAGTTTTATTTTTAAAATGCACTTCCACTTTATTTCAATGTGTTTTAGGTATCTCCCCCTTGCAACCCCCAGGCTGCACCTGAAAATGAGCTCTGGCTCAATGCATTTCTCCCCGTCAAGCATCTTAAATAAGTAAATAAATACTGTATTATCATGACTATTGGTTCCTTTTTGTCAGAGCATGTACTTTACATAAGCAAGCCATCTACTATCCCAGTCACTTACTACACCTTCTTGTATTTGCATAATGTAATGTACCTTAAATGTCACTTACACTTTGTACAGTAAATGCACCCACAGGGTGAGGCTGAAAAATAAGAACTATTTCTTATTCCTCACTTCCAGGTCAACAAAAATGAACTAGAAAAGGGAGGAGTATTTGTTCTTTAATGGAGCAACCAGTAACAGTTTCTAACTACAAATGTCACATATCTATAATCTTGGGCAAGATACAGCCATGGGGTCATCTATAAGACAGGACTTTTGGGCTGTGGCCTCATTACTCTGGAACTTTCTTCCAGAGGCTGTACGATCTGCCTATACTGTGGGGGCCCTCAAGCATCAGTTGAAAGCCTATTTATTTGTACAGGCCTGCCCAAATTAATTTATTGGAATTTTTTAACTGTTTATTTAATATTTAAATCTGTCCAGTTTTTATGCCATTTCAATCTGTATCATTGCTGTAAGGCACCCTACACCATTTGGAATGGGCACCAAACAAATAAAATTTTCCTTAGCCTTGCTTTGTGTTATAGTACATGCCTCCTGTCTGTTACATTTAACATGGAATCACACTCCCGTGTGTGGGTCGTTTATTTTATTTGTTTATTTGTTTGTTTGTTTACTGGTTGGGTGCACTGATCCCAAGGAACTCCAAAGAGCATTTTCAGGCAGAACCCGGACCATCAAGATGGCACATTATGGGTTATGGCAAAAGTGCATCCAGGCAATATAAGCTGTACATACAGGACAAGATACAATTAGAATAACACAATCCAACTAATTGACAGGTAAATAAATAAAACATGTATAGGACAAGGTGTACTTGATGTACTATAGTGGAGTAAACTGAAACCCAAGCAATACATACATAATGCATAAAGTATACCAATTCAGCGCAAGGCACTATTACATAACAAAAAAAAAAAAACGTGTAGTTGATCCAAACAGCAATACATCACTCAATGGGTGATTGAAGCCACTTGGGTTTGTTTCATGGCTCCAGCACCCATCTCATGGTTTATTAGAGCACAACCCACATCCTGTTGTGTGTTATCGCTTTGCTTGCCAGATGCAACTGGCAACACTCAATTTCTTTATACTACAATTTGGCATACAGTATCCCTGATGCTGAATTAACTGCATCGCAATAATATACAGAAATCCCAGTTTCAAAACACTCATGTGCCTTAACACCTTGCAAGCTGCTCTGCACTGTGGAATTATACCTTAATGATTCATACTGTGTTTAATAAATATTATAGCACTCACCCACTCCTGAGCTTTTGCAGATGTTACTGGAAACCTTATGAGGTCTATAACCATAGGAAACAAGTTGTTTTGTAAGTTAACATAAAAAGGTACAGTACATATGGTAGAGCTTAGACACAGATGCATAGGTTACCTACCCCTGTCATTAGGACAGAGCAATTTTTTAAATCCTGTAAAATTGTACAATAATTTGTAGTCTCAAAAATTCAATGGGAATAACAAAAAAAGTTTGCCTTTCAAAATGTGACAGAGCCAGTATTTGTGTTCCACAAGATGAACAATTTGTAGGAACAATCTGAATGAATTTAATTTTGGCATATGTTTTATAAAGTATGGAAGCTGCAGATTTTCCCACTACAAATTAGAGTGCACATGTGTATGTGCTGAGAGGAAGGGGATGTGTAATTCCCATACTTGTAAAATAATACACTTAAAGGAAGTACACTTCTAAATAGGGGAAATTAGAATTTCTTTCTGCAATTCAGCAGTTGTGGAAAACTCCACAAGCCCCACACTTAGAATTTGTTAACTATCTTGGTGAATTTTGCAGATGTTTTTGAATGGTTTGCAGCATTTTTCAAAATGTGCAGCTACTTACTCTATAAACATCTTCCCTGCCTGACTTAGAATGAATGGCAAGGTGTGTGCACTAGCTCCGTGTGTAGTTAAAAGACTCTGCAGTTTGCAGCGTTCACCATGAATTGTGTAAATTCACAGTTTGCAGTGTACCACATTGGTGTGACTTTTACTGCACAAACTGACACAGTTTGCCACTTTGTGGCACATTTTTGGTGCAGACTGATGCACTTAATGTCAAACATTTGCCACAAAGAAGCTAATTATAGGAAGTCAAGTAATAAAATTATTGCAAATTATACTGAATTACAAAGCACATACTCTGTAAATAGTCTGAGTAGTGCATAGAGCTCAGATTTGTCACAATTTCCATGCAGAAAAAAAATGCTAGTATGTGTGTAAATTTAAAATAAAAAATGCTAGTATGTGTGTGTTTGTGTAAGTAGGCACTGGATATAAGAAGGAAACCAACATCTACTATAATACAACTTTGGAAATAATGAGCTACTGTTGTAGTGAAGATGATTTCCTAGACTCTGATTAACATCTCATTGTTCAAACAATCTATTTCATATTTATAGTAGAGGTCAAAGTTATATATTAGAATAAATAAAGTGATAGTTTAATAGAAAATTTGACTAACCAGTCCATTATCACTTTGGAATATTATGCACAGAGGAAGACTGTAATTGTTTCAGTAATAGAAAATATAGAGCTATAAACCAAAGGTGCTTAATATACTAGCACAGAGCTTAGACAATATTTTGGATTATGTGAGGAAAGAATCAGAAGAAAATGAAAAACCTAAGCTAGCTAATGAAAGGAAAGTAGGAATTTATGTATTATAGCACATCAAGGAATAATGCAGGCTTTCTTTGCCAGGCTCACTCTTCTTATCTTTATTTTCAGTTTCTTTACAAGATGAGTCATATCACCCTGAAATTTAAAAATAAAATGCCATCCGAAGTCTTAGCTTATAATTGTAATGGAGCCCTAATCATCTCCTGAGATCACATGTTGAATAAGATCAGCATTTTCAAAAGTCCTCAGTTTTTTCCTTATCAGGAAAATGAATGGCGCTATCAAAGTAACCTGGACTGTGCATTAGTCTTACCTCAAGGATGTGATCTCATCAGAGTCCATGTGTGTAACATTTCACTAAAAAAAAGTGCTAAGGAAACAAAAAAAAAAGGAAAAGGTTTCAGCACCAGCATGCTGAGGTGAAAACAAGGATTACTATAACTGCATATTTGTAAGCTTCTACCTACCTTTTGCAATGCAAATATCAGGAAGTCAAAAAAGGAAATGATTTTGCCTCTGTCTACTGTATATGATCCAACATTACAAAGAACTGGAAACTATAAACTTGAATACAAAACATTTTAACAAGATTTGTTTTTTATCTGTTTTTTTCCCTTTCCAAGCAGCCCTTACTGCCACTGACATCCCAGTTCTATCATTTTGGCATGCTCTGGGACATACCTGCTAGCTTCTTCCCTCAGGGCTCACCCTCCCTGGTGGGGCCAGTGGGGTTCCCCAACCTCTGCCATCAAAATGGATTCAGTTTGCCTGGCCTGCCCAGATAGTCAGGTGTGGGGACTGTGGGTGACGGATGTCATCCTCCCAGTTAGTATTTTTCTTACCTTGTTTTCTTCCCCATGGGGCGTGGCACACAGTATCATCATGATGCACATCACAGACTCCTATGTGACATGCATCAACCACAGCTGTACCCCCTCCTTGGCTTTGATGGTTGTTAGGGGGTAAGTGTTTGTTGGGCTCCACAAACTCTGCCCCCAGAGCAGGAGAGCAGTCATTCAGATGCTCAGTCCTTCTCCTCACAGCAGACCCTCTGATGCCCCGAGTTTATTTCCAAACTCAGGTTGCCAGCATCACAAGCGGTAGAATTGCCAAGCAGGACATGTTTTGTTTTTAGTCTCATTATTGTGTTATTCACATTTGTTTTGTAGAGAGTAAAGTGGCATTTTTTTACATTTACAGTATCTGAAAGTTTTACTAATTGTTCACCATTACCAATGGTATTTATTGGCACTTTATTCTTTAACCTCATCTTACCAAATATTCACTGAAATAGAAGCAGAACATTTGAATCCTGATGCCATATATTGAGCCTACTTATTCAGTGGTATCTCTATAGTGATGTAACATTTTGTATGTCACACAGATACCATCCCTACAGAGACTGTACATGACAGAAGTAGAAACTTAAAGCTGTAAAGTTGTTTTTCCCAGTAGAAGCTGATCTTTAAATACTGGTGCCAGTTCTGTTATGGTTCCATATATACAGGCCTATTAGTAACTTTAATGGGTGTTTCTGATTTACACTCGGGAGTTAAAGGAGAACAGTCAACACAAAAGGCCCCAAACTCATGTGGGGCCAGTATCAATGAGCACTTTGTGTGCCAAAACGTTTTGGTTTCTTTACAGTTTAATATAGTATAGTAAATTGCTTTGGGCTAATTTTGCTTAATTGTAGGCTAAGTTTACATCTTCTGTTAGTACAAATCCCCTGCAGCTGGCAACAGAGCAGTAGGCAGCAGTGTGAGATTCAATAGCCTGCAGTGCATGTTAGAGCTTTTATACTCCCCCATCAGATGTTTACCGGGTCTGCTTTTCTCCAGGGGCTATGTACAGTTCTTTGTGACTGTAACTTGGATCAAGAAGTACAACAAAAGATCAGAGCTTGTATATAAACTCTAACATGCACTGCATAGAACCATAGAAACATAGACTTTGAAGGCAGATAAGGACCACTTGGCCCACTTAGTATGCCCATTTCCCTACCTATTAGATAAGCTGCAGATCCTAGTTAACCAACAGCCTAATTCTTCCTTCCCCCCACCAGAATTGCTTTATGCCTGTCCCATGCATTATTGAATTCCCCCAATGTTTTTGACTCCATGATCTCCTCAGGAAGGCTGTTCCATGTATCCACCACCCTCTCTGTGAAAAAATACTTCCTCACATTACCTCTGAGCCATTCCCCCGTCTATCTTCAAATTGTGCCCCCTTATTCTTGCACATCTCTTTTTCTGAAAGATGCTACCCTCTTGGACTTTGTTGATTCCTTTGAGGTACTTGAATGTTTCTATCATACCCCCCCACCACCTTTCCTCAAGGGTATACATATTAAGCTCCTTTAGTCTCTCTTCATAGGGCTTCTGTTGCAGACCCTGCACAATTGTAGTTGCCCTCCTCTGGACTTCCTCCATCCTGACTATGTCTTTGTGGAGATGGGGTCTCCAGAACTGCACACAGTGCTCCAGTTGGGGTCTTACCAACTGTCGGTTCAGAGGGATAACAACTTCCTGTTTTCTACTGGTGGCGCCTCTCCCTATACATCCCAGTATCCCCCCAGCACTTCTTACTGCCTTCTCACATTGCCTGCTTACCTTTAGGTCATCTGATATGACTACCTTCAGGTTCCTTTCAATTTTTGTTGTTGTTAATACCTCTCCCCATTGTGTACTCTTCTCCTGAGTTTTTGTTTCCCAGGTGCATTACTTTGCACTTCTTTGCATTGAATCTAAGCTGCTATACTTTTGACCATTCCTCCAACCTTGCCAAGTCCCTTCTCATCCTTTCCACCCCCTCTTGTGTATCAACACTGTTGCAGATCTCTGTGTCATCTGTGCAGGCTATTGAGTCTCCCACTGCTGTCTACTGCTCTGATATCAGTTGTAGAGTATTCTGGGATTTGTAGTAACAAAAAATGTCAGCCTACAACTAAACACAATTAGTCTGAGACAATCTGCCATACTACTGTAAACAGTAAGCAAGTCAAAATGTTTTTGCACACAAAGTGCACACTGGGACCAGCTCCCACACATGAATATGGGGGCCCTTTGTGCAGACTGTTCCTCTTTAAGTGCCATTTTTGAACTGTGTGTGGTTGAGATGGATATAACTGTTCATGGATGCATCGTGGCAACACTGGATAAGCTGAGCAAGGACATAAACTACATCATACAGTTCTAAAATGGTATTGACAACCTGTGTGAAAATTAGAAACTTCCACTTGGATAACTCACTGTCTCCTCCATCTCCAAATTAGGACCTTTCAAGTCAGCCCTCAAAGAGCACATTCTCGCTTCATGGCACTGCCAATGTACCAGCTAGTGCCGGGTCATCTATCTATCATCTTACGGGACCACCCCACCACTGAGCTCCTACTGGTAGGACTACCAAACATTACCAATTGACAATGCCTCCTTTGGCTGCACTCGCAAGATATCTGTCTAATTTTCTACTTTGCTGTAAATATCAAACTGTTACTCCCTCCCTCTATCAGCAAACTTATTGTTCTCTTGAAAACTGTAAAATACAGTTCTTGGCAAGACATTCAATGCAATGTATAGCTGATCGTGATTTTGCAATATTATATAACTGAAAATACTGTAACCTTTAGCTGCCATTCTAAGTTTATATGTATTAAGTGTTCGTATTTGTTTTTTCTGATGCAGAGCCTTTGTAAATGAGTCCCTGACTCAAAGGTTGTTATCCTAAAGTCTGTTAATTAATTAATTAAATACATAAATAAAAAGCTTGTAGGTGGAAAAATAATGGAACTAGAATCAGTATTTAAAAATCAAATTCTACAGGAGACAATTACTTGCAGATTCAGAACAGTTCTCCTTTAAAGACACTTGCAGTACAGTGTATCCATTTTTGCAGATGTTAGAAAAACAAAATTGCCAAAATAAAACCTTAATTCATTAAGTGAATTCCAGATTATCTTTGACATAAGAGAAAGAAAGGCAGGTAGGACTGTTAGGGAATAATAATGTTTCAGCTGTTTCTAGTGAAACATTACAATTCTTCTAAGGATTGTAAGTTATCAGATCTGGATGATTATCAGTGAATAACTGAAAATTTGTATCTGGGTTGATATGCCTGGATAATGGATCATTTGTAGAGATGCTGTAAAGTAAAACTTTGCCGGCAAAGTTCGGGTGAAGTGCCAAAATTAGCACTTTGTGGAGCTTTACAAAGCTTCCCTATATCTGGGAAATGTTGACATCACCCAAATTGCAAAGTTTTTGTCACAAAGTATTGAATTTCACTGACAAAATATGGAATTCACAGACAAAAATTCCACACTTCATGGTGAATTTCTACACTTCAGCAAAGTGAATTTTGCAGACTTCACCCATCACTAATCATATGATTGGACATCCACTTTTAATACAGATTATTTAACAGGATAATAATCTACATTCCTGAATATTTGATCTATGCTATTCATTACTCGGCTTGCACTTCACAACTTCTGTATAGAATGACCAACTTGTAGCTAATACCAAATATTGTACTTTTATGTGTTTTGTCTGCATAGCCTATATAATTATCTTGTACCAATTGTTCATGCCTTCTTTTGTGACCCATTGTATGTGATTAATTCTGGGTCCTCCTGATAAAGGGTCTGTTTGTTTTAGTGAGCCTACCTGGTTACCAAAATCCAATAACTAAATAAATAATCAAGGCAAACAGTTGCCATTCTCCATGGTATCTGCTGAAATATATACTTTTGGACAAAATAAGCACGTTTGGACAGTAGAACAACTTTTTAAAATGCCACTATGCCCCTGGAGAAATGTGTGTCTAACAGAGATCTATCTATCTGTCTGTCCGCCTGCCTCTCTGTATGTATGTATGTCTGTCTGTCTTCTATCCATTTATTTGTCTGTCTGTATATATTTGATTACCTCATGAGGTGGCTTCTGGTTTGGAATGCTGTTGTTATTGTACAGTGGGAATAATATGTCAAACCAAATAAAATGGATATTTAAAGCTACCTCATGGGATAATTGATGTATACCATTGATATTGATGTGGACCTGGTGTTCTCACTGGGACTTGAGATCGCTGATCTTGATATTAATTGAGTAGCTTGGTCTGACCATTGCATGGTGAAGTTCACATTTAGTGCTTCCGTCATAAATTCTTCCCCTTCTGAGATATTTCGCTGCCACCCGTTAAAAGATCTTACCCCTGAGGGTTATTTGGCAGCAGTTGATTTATCAAGGGTGGGTGATGCATGCGTCGGAGCGGTTGACGCCGGGGTAGACGCCTATAATGAGGTGCTGTCTGGCACCATTGACTCCCTCGCACCTGTCTGTGTACGACCCAGAACTTCATACCTGAGGTCACCTTGGTATGACGGTGATCTCAGGGAAATGAAGAAGCTGGGTTGGAGATTAGAGCATCGCTGGAGGAAATCCCATCTGGGGGCTGACAAACTGGTCCTGTGTGCGCATTATTGGGCATATCAGGAGGCAATCAACCAAAAGGAGACAATATTTTTGTCCTGGGAGATTGCTGCTGGGAGAAGCTGACCAGCCTCACTCTTCCGGACTGTTGATAGACTTCTTCATCCATTCTGTCTTCAGCCCGGAAGAGTTTCCTCGAATGAGGATTGTGAGGCATTTGCTCCGTTTTTCTCGGACAGGGTGTCTGCGATCTGGCGGAGGTTTCCTCAGCCAGTAATATCATTGCTGTCAGTAGTCGTCGAGTCGTGTTCTAGACACTCTCTCTAGGTGGGGGTTTAGGCCAGTGGAGGTTTGTGAGGTCATTGAGATAGCGGCCAACTTGAAGTATACCTTTTGGAACTGGATCCCATGGCAGCGCTTCTTGATGAGGTGCATTGACACTGTTGGCCCGTGTTTGCCCTGATTGTCCGGTGCTCCTTGAGTCAGGGTGTCTTTCCAGATGCCTTGAAGGAGGCTCTGGTGAGACCCTTTAAAAGCTTCTCTGGACCCGGAGATTAGGGCAAGTGCCGTCCTATCTCCAATCTTCCATTTCTGGGAAAGGTTGTTGAGAAGGTGGTATCACTTCAGTTGGGGGAGCATCTCATGACCCACGAGTTGTATGATCCCTTCCAGTCAGCCTTTCGGGCCAGACATAGCACTGAAACTGCATTAGTTCGGGTGCAAAATGATCTCCTCAGGGCTAGAGATTGGGGGGACAAGACAATTCTTGTTCTCCTCGCTCTCTCTTCAGCATTTGATACTGTGGACCATTGTGTGTTGCTTTTCCGCCTGAGGGAGTTATGCAGACTCACCGGTATTGTCATCAAATGGTTTGAGTCATTTCTTACTAACATGAGGCAGCGGGTTGTGATGGGTAATTTCTCATCCGTACCCTGCCTCCTTTCATGTGGAGTCCCTCAGGGTTCGGTATTGGCCCCAATGTTGTTCGCAGTATACATGTTGCCCCTGGGGGAGATCATTAGGAGGTATGGTTTGAGTTTTCATTGCTATGCTGATGATACTCAACTATACCTATCCTTTGACCCAGGAACATCAAATGCAGTGGATGTGATGAATATCTGTCTGGCTGAGATAAATGACTGGATGTCTTCCAGCTGGCTGTGACTGAACCCTAACAAGACTGAGGTACTGGTAGTGGAGTCGAACAGAGCTCGTGATGGGATGGCCTCTGATTCTGCGACTGGCATTGTGCTGGGACTGTGTCGTGATGGCCTCCCCAAGGGTCAAATCTTGGTGTGATCTTGACAGGAACCTGTCCATGGAGGCTCAAATATCCTCCATGGTTAGTTCCTGTTTTTTCCATCTTAGAAATATCGCCAGGATTAAGCCCCTTGTTCCGGCTCTGGACCTCCCTACTTTGGTACATGCCTTAGTCACTTCTAGACTTGACTGCTGTAATGCCCTCTATCTCGGGGTCTCTGGAACTTCTCTTTGCAGACTGCAGCTAGTGCAAAATGCTGCTGCTCGGCTTTTGACCGGACAAAGTAAGTTTTGTCATATCACTCTGGTATTGCGCGAATTGCACTGGCTGCCTGTCAGGTGGAGAGTTTTGTTCAAGGTGGGTTTTCTCACCTACAAGACCCTACATGGACAGGGCCCTGGTTACCTTTCTGATCTCCTGGTACTGTCCACCTCTGTCCGGGATCTCCGCTCCTCTAGTGGTGGCCTCCTCAAAGTTCCGAGAGCAAGGTTGAAATCAGCAGGGGATCGATCATTTGGAGTTGCTGCTCCAGCTCTCTGGAACTCGTTGCCACTTGAAGTGAGAGAGGCCCCCACTATAGAGGCCTTCAAGAGTCGTCAGAAGACCTTTTTATTTATGCAGGCTTTTGGAGATCAAGTTTTATATGTATGATATTTTAATGTAATGTACACGGTATGACATACTGTATAGTTTCTGTGCGGCGCGCAGAGCCTTTGGGATTGGGCGTCTTTTTAAATAAAATTGACTTGACTTGACTTGACTACCATGGAAGTGCCTATTGTTTTTGTGTGTGTCTTTTGCAGATTAAAAAAAAAAACATACTGTGTTGTGTAAATTGATTATCTGTTTACAGATTTTCTTTTCTTTCTTTTTTCCATTTTATTAATGATGACAGGCTGAGCCATTTCCTTTTATTGTTAAAGTGACAGTGCCACTGTTGGATGTGCTGTTCGCAGAGAGCCACTTCATGTGAAAAGCAAGGGCTGTGGCTGCTATACAAATGATATAGTTACTGTGCAAATAACTTGATGTTTGCACAGTAGTTATGTCTCCAGTGAAAATAAGTGTTTATCTTCCAAATTTATTTGCACTCCCATGGGATACATATATGTAAAGCACAATTTGCTTGACTAGTGGTTATCCATTTATAGTATGTTCTATTTCCAATATGTTTGGCAAAAGACGTGACAGGATAGTTGTCTTCCACTAAAGCCTTCACTCAAGGCCTTCCTGTATAATCAGGCCTTCCTGGACTTTGATTTATAATCTTTATCTGATATATGACCTACTGTCTATGTTTGTCCCTGGAAATGGAAGTTGAGGACAGAGAGTCCCAGTTGGTGGTATGGGACCTGTGGCAGAGTGGCAAACATCCTCCTGTGTGGTCAGGATTTTCTGTTTTTTCTTCTTCTTCCCCCTGAGCATCATGAAGATGTTGTGTGTGATGCCAAAGCATCAGAACACTGATTCTCCCCTCCCTAATTACTGGCTCTGTTGCACTACCACCTGTGGTCACCTAGGTGGCAGTGTCATGCTGGAAACCAGAATCCTGCCCACATCAGAGGAGATGAGCATCCATGGGACATTCAACCGTTCTCCCCCAACTGGCCCCCAAGCAGCCCAGGCTTGTTCCTGAACCTGAGTCACTGGCATTACAGGCAGTAGTGCTACCACTGTACTGGCAAGCTGGTTGTTCTACTGTACTCTAATGTACTCTGCTCTACTTACTCTGTTCTAATCTAGTCCACTTTACTGTACTCTACTCTGTTCTATTCCATTCTGTTCTATATAAAAAAAAAAAGATTTCAGATTATATGTGTCTGTCCCTGAATTAAACTGCAGAAGATCAAAACTGACAATTAACTACTTGGACTCTGATCAGAATATAGTTCTCTTTGTATAAAATGAGGCTGGTTGTACACTTCAACTTCTAGTGATTGATGGAGAAGCTGTAGGTAGGGTGAAGTTTCATGCAGTCTAGGAATCCTGATTGACTTCAGTCAGACCCTGTAGGGCTAGGTGTCAGTTGCAATTAAAACTGGATTCTACCACATGAGAAATATAGAATAACTGCATCCCTCAGATCTGACAATTTGAATACTGTAGTACTGTAAATGAATCTGTAATTTCACAGTTAGACCATTGCAATGTTTTCTACTATGATTTACTGTATCTGAAAAGCTGATTCAGAGTCAGAAGCTACTACAGTACAGGATGCAATCACTTTGTTGTCGATGCATATGTGTCACTTTCTCCAATACTGGTTGCCCTTTACTGTCTGCATTTTAGGCACCAGGTCGACATCATGGGTTTGCTAGCTGGCTTATGAATACATACATGGAGTGTGGCACTTCTGTCTTCCCAAGCTCCTGTCATCACTTCTTCCTCCATGTTCTGTAAAATCAGCTAATGAAGGACTTTATAAACATCCCAAGGAGAGGTTGTGATCTGCTGGTGATGGTGGACTTGTCATCTATGCAGATCACCTTTGAAATGTTCTCCCTGTTGATACATCTGGAATAGAGCTTCACAATTATTAAGACAAAGCTAAAAGTTCTTTAATTTAAGAAAGCCTTTTGAATACTTTGTGGCCTGATTGGCTACCTGTCAGATGTGCTTAATATTGGTACATTCATATTTAATTATGCTTTTGTTATTAATTTTTAGACACACTCCTACACAGGCACATGTTTAAAAATGTAGCGCCAGAAAGACACAAAAGCATGAACACAGATGCACACATTTGTTTCACGGCATGGGAGGGTGGTGTCAGCAGTGAAGGTTCTAAAGGAGACAATATAGTACAGTGAGTTAAGGCTCTGAACAGCAGATCTGGAGTGGAGGGTTTGAATCCCACAGCCGCCTAGATGCATACTGTGTGATCCTGAGCAAGTCACTTAACTTCCTTGTGCTCCCAGGTGGCATCTGGAAACAAGCTTCAACTTAGTGTGATACTCCTGGTTAAGCAATGTTCCCTTTCCCTAAAGACATTGAAACTACTGTTTTAGGGCCCTTTGCCTCACATTCATAAAAGCTGCAGTAGTACATTTATTAATTTATCATTTTTGACCAGGAAAGGCCAACTAAGCTATTATAGCTTGTTTCCAGGTGAGTTCTGGAGGGTGAGGTGCATGGGTCCATTTCATTTAAAGGGGGAATATTGGCCATGACACTGGCAATACTTCCCCTCTCTTCTTTAATAAGTGCCACTGGATCTTTTACTTCCACTTGGGTAGTGACCAGAGATGGGCAGAAGGAACCTCAGTTTAATGCCTCATTTGAAGGATGGCACCTCACCAGTACAGCACCCCTTCATACTGCACTACAGTGTCAGTTATTGGTAATACCCAAAATACTAGGGGTATCCTGTTGTTAGGGCACCATGATTAGGATGCCATAATGTGGGTACCACAACAAGGGTGTGAGTGATAGGAGAGGTCTGGATTTTAGATCATCTAGCACTCATGCCCTTTTGGGCATCCCCACAACTCTGAGGACAGAGACAGTTCTTCAGCCCTCGCTGAGCACCAAAAGGAAGATGGCGGCTACGCTGGGCTAGCCACTGCACTGTATGTTCGTTTGCTTGCCTGTTCGTTCGTGTTGGAGTTTTGGAGTCTTGGAGTTCTGTTTATTTTTATCGCTCTCCTGTGCGCTTTTTTGGCATGGTGTTTTTCTTCGCGTTTTGCTCCGGTACTCAAGGTGGATTAAGTGTTACGATCCAGATCCTGCATTTGCTCGTAAGAAAGCCGCTTGAATTAGATGAGAGATATGGCTGCTGTTAAAGGAGGATTTGTTTGCTGTTGGTGGAGTTGGGCTGGGCTGCTCTTCATGCCACGAGTAGGATAACAAGCAGAACACTCTCGATTTTCAGAGTAACATCCACAGTGTCAATCTGTGAACTGTATTAAACCGTGAGTTGTACCGGGCTTTGGGAGTTGGGCTGGGGTGCTATCTGAGCCTCCAACGAATAATTAAGTGGAACTATCGGATCACTAGAGTGAATTATTACAGCATTGAACAGTCTGATACATTGGTGCATTTGAGGCTATTAGAGTTTGGGGAGGAGAGTGTGATCTTTTGGCCTCCTGGTTCTGCTGCTTGACTGTGAAGAGATTTAAAGAGGATTTTGTGCCTGTGGATTTTATGGTGATCTGTTTGGAGGTGTGCTGTGGGATAGTTGCCTGGGGTGGTTAATGCTGGCTGGGCTCGGGGCGGGTGACGCCGGCTTTGACCTGCTGAAGGGCGGGTGTGAGTTGCCGGGGTCTCCTGGACTTACCAGAGGGGGGTCTACCGGTGGGTGGACACTGTTCTGGGGTCATCGCTTGGGTCCAGCCTGGGTCAGTGGTCCACTTTGGGGTAGCTACTCTCCCTCACATGATTGCAGCGATACTGATGCTCCAGGCCTGAAATTGTCCAAAGTTCTATTCTACTTACAAGTCAGCCTGACTCTGATCGCCTTGGTTTTAGATAGACTGGAGTTCCTAAATCTGGAATACTGGATGCTTTTAGTTTTATGCTTTGGCTCTGTATATGCCCTATCTCTCTTAGTAGTGAGAGTTGTGGTGTTTAAAAGACCGTGACTGCTTGCATCTACTCTCACACCGCAGTGAGAATTCTGCTGAGTTTAAAAAGTTTACATTCTCTGGTTTTGTAGTTTCTTTACCCACCTTTTTATGGTTATATAGACCTTTTATGATGTTATCTGAGTCAAAACCTTGATGCCACCCTAATAGTTTAAACTCTAAATATAATTTATTATTTTATTTTATTACAGGTTTTGTTTGTTTTAGTATAACACTATTTGTTTATTTAAGATAGGCTTGTCTTAAGTTAAGTTAGTTTTGTTAGATACTGGTTAATTAAGATGTGTTGGATGGCGCTTATGACGGTCAGGCACTATTCTCCCGCTCTGCTCCGGAGCCTTCGTCCTTTTCACTGTCCCCATTTGTCTGCTGATGTCTTTAATAAGTGCCGTGCAGCGGGGATAGTGAGAAGGCATTTGAAGGATGGTTGGACTGGACAGAGCGGGAGACTGGAAAGGAGTGGGCAGATAGGGGTAGTTGGGACGAGGAGACACCCTGGGGCGAAATGGGATCAGGAGAGGGGTCCTCCCTGCCTGATTCCCATACCCAAGGGCTCCACAGATTGTGGGCAGGTACTGCGCTCCTCTCCGAAAACCCATCCAACCCGGGCGGTGCTATGTAATGCCAGGTCCATTAGGAACAAGACTGCAATTATTGCAGATCTTGTTGCAACATCTGACCTGGCATGTATCACCAAGACCTGGCTGGATGAGAACGCATGGTCCTATATTAGACTCTGCTGCTCCGGCTGGGTTCTCGGTGATGCATCGCCGATTGGATCAGGGCGGGGAGTAGCCATCTTTTAGAACAGATCTGAATCTTGTGGGTGTGCCAGTGGGTAACACTAGATCCTTTAGTATATCCAGGCAGCAGGTGCAGGGTTTAGGATTCTCCTCATTTACCGTCCACCGGTGATGGTGGAGAATTCCTGAAGGAGTAGCAGACTTCATCATCGACATGGCATTGGAGTGCCCAGATGGTTAATACTGGGTGACTTCAATGCCTGAGTCGACGATGAACTCTCGCATTTTGGAAAGAATTTCCTCCAGCTTATGACTATGTTGGGCCTGTCACAGGTAGTTACCTCTGCTACCCATATAGGAGGTCACTCGTTGGATCTAGTGTTCCTACTGGATTTGGATATCACGCATTTGGGGGTGGAACCGAATGTGTGGACAGACCATCACACCATAAGATTCAGCTTTGGGGCACCCCCTAATTGGCCTGCCTCTACAGAGATGGTTCAGTATTGCCCTTTAAGGGGAGTTACCCCAGAGGGTCTATTAGCGGTACTGGACCTATCGGGTATTTCTGGCAAGAGCATGGGTCCAGGAGACCTTGCTCTTGCCTATAATAAGGCAGTGAGCGAGGCCCTGGACCTACTGCCTCCCTGTCGTGTTAGCCCACTCACTCAGCGCCCTAAGACTCTATGGTTTGATGAGTCTTTGAAGGAACTGAGGAGAGTGGAGGCGAAAACTAGAGAACCTGGCGGAAGTCCGGCCTGGATGCTGACAGACTTAGGTTGATGGATCATTATGGTATCTATCAATCAGCAATCACCCGTAAGAAGGCAGAATTCCTGTCAGGAGATTGCTGCTGCTGAAGCTCGACCAGCTCAACTCTTTCGGACTGTTGACAGACTGTGCAATCCACTCTGTCTACAGTCTAGAAGAGAATTTTCACAAGTAAAGTGTGATGAGCTTGCTCGGTATTTCACAGATAAGATTGCCGGCATTAGGTTGGATATCGGCCAGGCTCACTCTTCAAGGGTTTGCGGTGATCGACGAGGGGAAACAAACACCTGTGTCACCTGGTGTGACTTTGGTAAGCCAGAATTCATGGATATTGTGAGGATTGTCCAGACTGTACGTCCAACCAGCTGTAGTTTGGATCCGGGCCCTACGTCACTATTATTAGGTTGCGTAGATACTATCTGCCTGATCCTTGCTGAAATTGTCCGGAAATCTTTGGAGCAGGGGGTCTTTCCTGATCCCCTAAAGGAGGCAGTCGTTCGACCACTCCTGAAAAAGCCTTCACTGAATCCGGACTGTCCAGCTAACTACAGACCTGTCTCTAACCTGTCCTTTTTGGGTAAGGTTATTGAAAAGGTGGTTGCGCTACAACTGGATGACCATCTCACAAATCACAATATCTATGATACTCTTCAGTCTGGATTTAGGAAAAGACATAGTACTGAGACTGCTCTTGTCTGAGTTCTAAATGATCTCCTGATTGAGAGAGATCGAAAGGCTCGTACTATTCTAGTCCTTCTTGATCTCTCTGCAGCATTTGATACTGTGGACCATGGTGGGCTTTTGGAATGCCTGCGGCTTTATTGCGGACTGTCTGGTACTGTTCTGCATTGGTTTCGATCTTTCCTTATGGGTCAGAGACAGAGGGTTATCACCGGAATTTATTCCTCTGATGCCATCTTCCTGTCCTGTAGGGTACCGCAGGGTTCCATTTTGGCACCCATGTTGTTCGCGGTTTATATGCTGCCATTGGGAGACATTATTAGGCGATACAGTTTGGGTTTTCACTGCTATGCAGATGACACCCAGCTGTATCTGTCCTTTAGTCCCGGACAGGAAGATGTAGTCTCTATACTTAACAGCTGTCTATCCGAGATCAAGGACTGGATGAGTGCTAGCTGGCTGAGGTTAAACCCAGATAAGACTGAGGTGTTGGCAGTGGACCCAGGTCACCTTGAGGTGGGTTGTAGGGCTGGGCTTCCTTCGGGCATATGGATTGATGGTGCCCAGCTCCCAACCTCAGACCGGGTGCGTAATCTGGGCGTTATTATTGACGACAGTTTGACCCTAAAATCGCAGGTGTCATCCGTTGTCAAATCTTCCTTTTACCATCTTAGGACTATCACCCGGGTGAAACACCTAGTTCCTCTGGCTGACCTTCCTATACAGGTCCATGCCTTTGTGACCTCTCGCCTTGATTACTGCAATGCCCTGTACCTAGGGCTACCGGGGGTTGATATCCGCCGCTTGCAGCTGGTGCAGAACGCAGCAGCCAGGCTTTTTTCTGGGACATCTAGAAGTAGTCATATTATGCCTGTGCTGCGTGGACTGCACTGGCTGCCGGTTCAGTGGCAGATCACCTTCAAGGTCGGCTTACTGGCCTATAAAGCCCTACACGAACAGGGACCGCGGTACCTGCAAGATCTTCTTATTCCCTACTGTCCCTCTCGCTCACTCTGATCCACCGACAAGGATTGCTAGAGATTCCCAGGTCGTTTAAAACATCTGGGGCACGTGCATTTTCTTACGCTGCCCCACCCTGTCAATTTCTATCTCGTCGAGATCATTAATTGCCTGACCGTCGAGAGTTTTAAGTCGGAGCTAAAAATGTATTTATTCCGAAAAGCATATGGAGAGTGATTTTATTGTGATTTTATTGTGAATTTTACTGTGATTTTATTGTTATTATTGTTATTTTGTCATAGTTTGTAAATTCTAATGTGTGCTTAATTGTACAGCGCTTTGGCTTTGAAAAGCACTTAAAAAATAAAATTTACTTACTTACTAACTTTGTGTCCCTTTCATGGCATGCCCCCTTCCTAGATTGTTATATTTATTGGAAGGGGTGTGTGTGGAGCAAAATCTCCTCAAAAACTACATTTTTCTCCAGATTGTCCTGAGGCATTGTCAGTTTAGGGTGCTGGAATGCCACCTGCAATAATTCTGGATGACATATTTCTGGCACCCTTAACGACTTTGCCCACATTGCCCCTGCACCATAGTGGGTGAACTGTACTAGGTGTTGGTCTATAACCCACAACCACACTATTTTCCAGCCCCAGAGGTGAGTGTGCTATCTGTAGAGCCACTGACACCGAAGTACATGAAATGGGGACACCAACGGGAAGATGTAAAACATCTTTTGGAGACTGTGTCCCTTTATCATCCTTCAGTCCAGTAGCAAAAGTCAGAATGCCAAGAGTTTTGAGGGGCATGCAAGCACCATCTTTCTCCCAACAGACTGTTAAAGCTGGAACAAGTGTAAGGAAACTGAGATCAAATTTAAAATACTCTTGCCTGCTGCTATCATGGGTGGACCCTAATTGCACTGTTCACAAAGCTTGAGTCTCATCCCAATGAAAGAATATAGATGGTGACAAGGTGAGTAGTGGCTTCATTTCCCATGGGAAGAGGGAGTATAATGCCATATTAGAAAATAATAGAAATCACTTATGTGATTTCAGCCAATCAGTGCACAGAGCCACTTTAACTCTTATACTGGGTACAGTAGTGTCTTATGCAGGAACATTTATAACACAAGAGACATCCTGCAGTGGCCTTATTACCTTATATGGAAGTATTAGCAAGGAACTATAAAAATAGCTATTTTACCCATCCCCATGATATCCTAACACTCATTATCACCTATATTATTCTCTGCCAATAACTTATTTAGTCTAGTATTTTTTTAAGGAAGTGATCATTATTCAGAATCCATGTAACTTTAATTACTTATTTCAAGTAAGGTAAGCAAAGCAAGACAAACTAAGTACAATTAAAAAGAAAATGACCATTTGTCTATTGCTAATAGGGGCTTATAAATTTTCATCAGTTATTGAAAGAAGTTGCACCTGCTTATCTTCCTACTACCAAGAAGCGAATGGGACTTTGAATATTTATTAGGACGTGAAGGCAATCCCACATGCGGCTTTGAAGGTATTCCACCAGGTTATCTGAATGCTCAGATAGTGCAATATCTGATCTGTGTTGACCAAGTAATCAACATGGACAGTCACTATCCACTCCATATCCACACATAGTTCCCACTATCCAAACATTCTGGAACTAAAAAAGATTGCCTCTGCACAATATTAATCACACCTATTTACAGTGGTGCCAGTCAGAA
Source organism: Neoceratodus forsteri (assembly GCA_016271365.2). Lineage (NCBI taxonomy): Eukaryota > Metazoa > Chordata > Ceratodontiformes > Ceratodontidae > Neoceratodus > Neoceratodus forsteri. The sequence continues at coordinate 232,766,021 of JADMNL010000028.1, forward strand.
TGCAACGTAGTATCTTACAGTACCTTGCAGTATTACTGCAGTATAACTGCAGAATGCTACAATATGCTGCAGAGAACAGTGCACGTCAATGGCAATTAAAGGAGAAGACTTCTGTTTATTTATGAATTGGATAGTTCTGACATATTTTTTCATACACTACATCACTTACTGCAAGTATAGCAATAAGAGATCAGTCATTTTTATGTTTGCTTGCGCACATGCACAAGACACATTATGTAGCAGCTTAGGAGAGAAGCAGGTTGTGGAGGTGCAGCACTGTGGCAACTAACGGCGGCACTGCATTTGGGGACTGGGCACTGTTGGACCAATGCAGGCACACTGTGCTGATGACATTGGTTTACAAAAGTGCCACCACATTGAAACGTTTTCGCTGCTGGAATCAGGGGCTGCCTCATCATTGCAGTGTCAGCCATTTCGCTGCAATGAGGGAGCGACCCATCATTGTAGGGCGGTACCTTGCCATCTGCATGCCCCTGACCCACTTCATTTGCTGATGGGGGAGCCCACTCCCCGTCGGCATACTGTAGCCCCCTTCCCAATTTGTTGTGTGCTGAGGGGGTGCCCAATTCCCCTCTGCATCATGCACCCCCAAAAGTCTTTTTTTGCCAATGGGGCGTATCCTCGGCTTCAGTCCCCCAGTTCAATTTGTATGGGGCCGCCCTATCAAGCATAATGTCCCCCCAATTTGTTGTGTGCTGAGGGAGTGATCCCCCCTCAGCTCTCCTCACTCGTTATGTGCAACAGGGGTGCCCAATCCCCATCGGCTACAGCCCCTGCTAAGAAAAACACTCAGGTGGCACACTGGGAGACACCCCAGCATGCCAAATGTCCCTATAAAAAAAATCCCACAATGTTTTTCTTTTTTTAAAGCCTGTAAAACAGAAAAAGGTTCCTTGTTGATTTTGGTGGCCCCTCCCCCAACTCGCGCCCACCCTCTGCGCAACCTGCCTCCCCATTCCTACCCCATATTTACCTCTGGAGCCAAGAGCAATGATCTTTGGTGGACCGGGAACACGTCTGCACTCTTCAAAGCCGACCACAAACTGAAGAAATGGCGGTAAGCTGTATAATGGCATTAATAGGGTTTTTTCAACTTTGGTGCATATCTCAAGCATTTGGAGGGATTTTGGCACCAAATGTTCAACATGAAGTTATTAGTAGCCCTCCTCATGAATTCAGCCACTGTCATGGCGTTATTTGGTCCTGAAAGGTGATTTTGCGGTCACTGCGCTGAATCAACTTTTGAGACAGATTAACAAAACGACAGTGCCAGTGTTCATGAGGTGGGCTCTTAAAAAGCCTATGTTGCAAATTTGGTGGAAAAAATCTGAAAAATGACTGTTTTCCAAACGTGTGTTGCGAAGTTTCCACACATGCTCATAGCTTCGCAAATCTGTAATATTTTCACTCCTGATTTTCAACACTGGCGTTTTTCCACACCTCCTTATGAACAGTTCAGCTGTCATTTTTCACATCCTGGTCAAAATGCGTTTCTATACTTCCGGCACAGAATAGCGCGGTCACTGTGGGAAATCAGTGTTCAGGACACATTAAGAAAATCATAGTGAATCTGTTCATGAACAGAGAATCTAAAATGCCTATGTTGAAAATTTGTTGACAAAAGTCCATAAAATGACTGTGTTACATGCATGCATTGAGCAGTTTCCACATATGCTCATAAGTGCAATCATTTTTAATATTCCCACTACAGATTTTCAACATTGCCATTTCTTCACACCTCCCTATGGATGGTACAGCTGTCATTCTTCACATCCTGCCCAATCTGTGTTTACATACATCTAGCACAGAATAGCACAGTCACTGTTGGAACTCAAAGTTCGGGACACATTAACAAAATCACACTGTCACTCTTCATGAGAAGAGGTCCCAAATGCTTTCATGAGGTGGGGTCACAAAAAGGCCATGTTGAAAATGTGTAGTGCAAATACCAACAAACGCCCAGGGCATTAGAGTTTCTAACCATAATGTCCCACGCTGTACAGACTGACAAGCATCAGATGTGCCTTTGGATTACAGACTATAATGGTCATGCCATCCCACTCCCACCCCCCAGCCAGTCACAGGCATCAAGGTGTGCCTTGGACTCTGCGGCTCCAGAGTTCACCCCATTCTCCTATACTGCACCCATTTCAGCATAAGTCCTTATGGAATGGGATGACGGCAAAACCTAACACCCCAAGGCACACCTCAACATGTGTCGGTGTCTACAGGATAGGGTGAGGTGACATAGCATGAACGTCATGGTCGACAACCCAAACACATACCCCAATGCATGTCTGTCTCCACAGGATGGTGTTGGGGTTGGCATGAAGTTCAATACTTGACTGACATTCCTTTTATGCATCTGTCTGATTCCTGCATTTCCAATGCTAATACCAGCAAGCAAACATTCAGCATCAACAAATGCTTTTTTAATTGGATTTTAAATGGCAAGATATTTATTTTTCCATAGTGCACCATCCAGATAGGCTTGGAGCTCTTTAAAAATATCAACATAACATGAAATAAACATAATATTAAAATGGAAATGCAGTAAAGCATGTGGGAGGTGAGTGATGACTCTGAGCTAAAAGTAAATGGACAGCAGAGCATGCTGAGGCCTGTTTGTCTGTGGCAATAACGGCAGCTGCACTGACACTGAAATGGAGACAGTTCTGTAATGCTGTGAGCCACTCCTGGACTGCTGTGTCCTGAAGTATAAGATTAGAGAGATTGAAACATGCATAATGAAGCTACACATCTGTTCCAGTAGTTTTTGTTTTGTATGTAGATAGTTTTTGCATCTGACAAGGTTCTGCTTCTGTGTGCAGATGCAGACCAAAGATGATGAGTGATAAAGCAAAACACTTCCTATTACTAGTACTTGTATTTTGTTTCAAGCTGTATTTAGTCTGTATTATTTTTGGTTTTACTTTAATTCCCTGCTATTGCCCTATTTCACTAGTTTCTATCTCATCCTTGCTGTTATGCCAAAGTGCTGGTAAACGTTAACCCTAGACTATCAACTCCAATTTCCTAGTGTTCAGACTAGTGCCTCCCCAATCACTGATCCTACTGTTGCAAGCCCCCAAAACTGCCTTGCTGTAGTGGTACCCCCTCATCCCTGATTGCCATGATGATCCCCACAACCACCCCCAACAGAATGTGTAGCTAACTCTCCTGTCCCCGTTGATCACTGATCCCTAACTAGCACTGTGCTGCTGATGGTGACTGGCAGTCATTCCACTCATCTCCACAACTAGCTACAGTCTGAATAACAAGGTGTGACCCCTAACTAGCACTGTGCTGCTGATGGTGACTGGCAGTCATTCCACTCACCTCCACAGCTAGCTACAGTCTGAATAGCAAGGTGTGACACCCTTGCACCCAGTCATGGTGCTGAGTGGAGGGGATTTATTGGACACCATCAGTGGCACAAATGAAGTTGTGTGACTGTGGATCACAGGGTGCTAGCTGGGGAGGGGTCACTGATCCAAATGGGAAAATTAGCTGCACATTCTGTTGGGATTGGGGGTGGGAATCATCATGGGAAATGGGGATGAGGAGTACCACTAGAGCCAGGCAAGTTTAGAGGGTTCACAACGGTACATGCGGGGGGGGGGGAGTGGACTCCAAGGAATGGGAGTTGGTGTTGGGAAAGTAATGGATTTATGAGCGCTTTTGTTGATCTCATGCTCTGACCTGCACTGATGCTGAATAAAACACTGCCCACTGATAATGAACCTACATTGCGACCTGGAAGAGGAGAGTCATTTACTTCATGTTACAAAATGTGGCACTGAAAGGCTTTGAATGTGAAGCATGAGGTGGGGTGGACAGAAATAAATGAGATCTGCAGAAAAAAGATGAATTTAGGTCAGGAACAACAGAAAATAAAGAGAAAAAAATGCAGGTTTGTGCAAATCAGGAAGGGGAAGACACTTAAATGAGCCATGAAAAGTGATTGTGGCTGTTTGCCTTATCTAGAGCTTTATTACAGTGGGCTGCTGTTTGTAGGCCCTCTGATATCATGACACCTAGCTCATTATGTTGGCTTGCATGCCAGTCAACATATTGCAGTGGTAGCACATTTGGAGGTGCGGCCAATGTTGGGTGAATGCAGGGCACGAATCAGAAGGTGTGTCCCTCATTCTCAAATCAGCCAACAGCAGGCTCTGACCTCATGCATACCAAATGTGGCCATCAGAACAAAGAAAAGGTCTGCTGCAATTAGAGCGAAGCTGTCATGAAGCATGACCACAACACACCTCCTGATGTGCAGGCAACATGACTGCAGTTACTGTCACTGCTGCCTGTCACAATGCCTACCGGGGAGCCCACTCCCTGTCAGCATAATGTGTGCCCTCACATGTACAATGTATGTCAATGGGGTGGACAATCCCCCTCTGCATCATGCGCCCCCCCAACAGTTTTCCTTTGCCGATAGGGGACCCAATCTCCATCGGCGTTTATCCCCCTGTCCCCTTTTATTTTGCCAATGGGGAAGCCCACTTCCTGTTGGCATAATGTGTCCCCCTCCCAAAACCCACACCCACACTCTGTGCACCCTGCCTCCCCACACCCCCCCCTCACCCCATGCTTACCTCCTGAGTCTGGTGCGACGATCTTCGGTGGACTGGGAACATGTCTGTACTCTTCAAAGCTGACCGTGAACTGACGAAATGCCAGTAAGTTGTATAATGGTATAAATAGGGGGTTTTCAACTTTGGTGCATATCTCCGGCATTTTTTGGGAATTTTTGCACCAATATTTTCAACATGGGATTTTGGGGACCCTTTCTCATGAATTCTATCACTCTCATGGCATTATTCGGCCCTGAAAGGCGATTGCACAGTCACTGTATGGAATCACCTTTTGGAACTGATTAAAGAAATGACAGTGTGAGTGTTCATGAGGTGGGCTCTCAAAAAGCCTATGTTGCAAATTTGGTGGAAAAAGTCCAAAAAATGGCTGCTTTACGAGCGTGCATTGCGCAGTTGCTACTCATGCTTATAACTTTGCGAATTTGAAATATTTTCATGCCAGATTTTCAATACTGGTATTTTTCCACATCTCCTTGTGAACAGTATAGCTGTCATTTTTCACATCCTGGCCTAAATGTATTTTCGAACTTCTGGCACTGAATAGCGTGGTCGCTGTGGGAAATCAGTGTTCAGGACAGATTACAAAAATGACAGTGACATTGATCATGAGCAGAGGTGCTAAAATGCCTATATTTAAAATTTTGTGATGATACTCCAGAAAATGACTGAGTTACGAGTGTGCATTGAGCAGTTTGCATGTACGCTTGTAAGTTCGTGAATTTGTAATATTTTCACTCCAGATTTTCAAACTTAGCATTTTTCCACATCTCCTTGTGAACAGTACAGCTGTTAAGGTTACCACCTACTCAGTTTTTGACCGAATGATTCGGTTTCCTAGGTCCAGATTCGGTCCTCCTGTTTTCACCATTGCAAATTCGGTTTTTATGGTGGGTCAAGCAGCACCTGTGAGATTCCCCACTAACAGTTTCATTTTCTTCTCATCTGACTGTAAGCAAGTGTCTTACATTTCAGTGTGCTTGCTTGCTTGCAGTGCATGCTAATCAGGAAGTGCCTTCAAGTGCAGGGCACTTAAAGAGCCAAATGTGTCCCTGTCTGCTCAGTTGTCACCTCTAACTTCACACCAGCAAATTGGAAGATTGTTCATGGGAAGGGTAAACAATACCACCTTAATTAACACCTTCATTTTTCTGAAACCCTTAGACATTCAGACAGGCACCACATTAGGGTAGCCTCTTGTCCAGTGTGGACTGTACAATGTATTTCAGAAACTTTACCTACCAATCCAGTTTTATTCAGAGGTAGTACTTTTTCAGTCATTTTGAATGCTCACATACTTGTAAAACAGATTCTGTTAAATCCTCCACCATTTTACTTGCATGTTCATATTACAAACAAATTCTGATGTCATGTAAACCTTTGTTTGTATACCAGTAAATCTGAGAGGTGTAAAGTAGGGCTATTAAGACCATTAGCAGCAAATCAACCTAATCCTTTCTAGGCTGCATTGTGAGTATGGTCTTTGACTGCTGTGATAAGGAATACTTTTATACCTTTAAATGCTTACCATTTTTTCTTTTAGGGTCTGTCCTATATTTTAATGTGTGTTACCCCATTTGTTGTTAAATTAATAATCTAATATTTTATTTCATTTCTAGCAATATTACACCTCTCCTTAGTAGTTATTGCTGTCAGTTTTCATACTACCTGGATATTCCAGGAAGACCATTCTAGGCATCTCAGATGAACAGCACAGAATAGTGTGGCTAATGTCATGCTAAGCCACAGAAATGAGAAAAGGAAGAGAGAGAGAGCAGTAGCTGGTGAGGTGACAGGAACACAATCTAGATTTGGTGGCACTGCAAATTTAGGTAATTTATCAAACATTATTACTTTTTTTTTACCAGAAGAGACACACTAAGCTGAAGCTTGTTTATAGGTGCAACCTGGGAGCACAAGGGAGTGAAATGATTTGTGCAAGGTCACACAGTATGCAAGTCTGGGCTGTGGGATTCAAACCCTGGTCTCCAGAATTGCAGCTCAGAGCCTTAAACCACTGTGCTATACTGCCTCCATGCTACATATCATGCTATCTGGTATGTATGCCTGATATGGAAATAAAATAGGGTATTTAACAGAATAGAATAGTTCCTACCACTTTTAAAAACTTCTGTGACATTACAAATAGCTTTAGAGTAGGAGCAATGGGAAGGACAGTAGCACATCTTAAAATGGCAGATGATATTTGTAATTACAGCTCGTCCCCCATTACTGGTGCAGTTTATTTATTTATTGAAAGAGTTTTATCAGAAAAGGCCACCTGTTCCAAAATAGCCAGTTGTCAGAGGTGTCCTTGTAGTCACTCAATGTGTCAGCTAAGCTGTGTACACAGGATGAAAAGTCCCCTGAACCCCATCTCTAACCCCACCAAATGTTAACACACACTGAAATTTAAAATATTTAAATCTAAATCAAACAAACCAAAAATAATAATCATGTTGTACTTTAAAGAAGTTGTACAAAATGCAATATCAGCAGCAATTCTGACTAAATCAAGTGAATCAGAGTCCAAGCGATGCCCTAAGTCATAAAAGGGGCGGAGTTAGGGTGTGGAGTTTGGGGGTGTGGTTTAGTATACGGTTTTCATCTCATCCAAAGGTGGCAACCCTAACAGCTGTCATTTTTCACATCCTGGCCTAAATGTGTCTTCGCACTTCTGACACAGAATAGTACGGTCGCTGTGTGAAATCACTTTTCGGGACAGTTTGAGGAAATGATGGTGACACTGCACATGAGCTAAGGTCCTAAAATGGCTGTTGAAAATTTGGTGCCGAAAGTCCATAAAAGGACTGTGTTACATGCGTGCGTTGCGTAGTTTACATGCACCCTTGTAACTTCACAAATTTGTAATATTTCTATGCCAGATTTTCAACACTGTCATTTTTTCACACCTCCTTATGAACAGTGCAGCTGTAATTTTTCACATCCTGCCCAAAATGTGTTTCCGAACCTGTGGCACACATTGGCATGTTTGCTGTGGGAAATCAACTTTTGGGACAGATTAACAAAATCACAGCATCACTGTTCATGAGGAGAGGCCCCAAAATGCCTTTGTTAAAAATATGGGTGACAAATTCCCAAAAATAATTGGGTTATAGATGTGTGTTGTGCACTTTCTATGCATGCTCATGACTTCACCAATTTTTCATATTTTTACTCCATATTTTCAACGTTGCCATTTTTATGCCTTCTCATGAACAACATAGTTGCCATTATCCACATCCTGCCCAAAATGTGTTTTCATCCCTGTGTCACCAACTGGCATAGCCACTGTGCAAAACCACATTTCAGTTAACAAACTGATTGTGCCGCTTTCCATGAGGTGGGCTCACAAACAGTCCATGTTGAAAATTTGGAGTGAAAATACCACTGCATGCCTACAGTGTTAGGGTTTCCAACTGTAGCACCCCCACCCGGTACAGACTGACAGGTGCCAGGGGTGTGACTTGGGATCATCGGATGTAATGCTCACGCCATTCCACCCCCACCCCCACCCTGCAGCCACTGACAGGCATTGTGGTGTGCTTTGCACTGTTCAGCCACACAATTCACCCCATTCTCCTATACTGCGCCCACATCAGCGTATTTCCCTATGGAATGGGGTAAGTATAATGCCCAAAGACCCCAAAGCACACTACGACACTTGTCAGCGTCTACAGGGTAGGGTGAGGTACAATGGCATGAGCGTTATAGCTGACAGCCAAAATGCACACCCCAATACCTGTCACTCTCTACAGGGTGGATGTGGGGTTGGCGTCACTTCAGTACTTCACTGCCATTCCTATTATGTATCTCTAGCTCTGGCACTACCAATGCCAATGCCAGCGGAGACAACATTCAGCATTGACAAATGTTTGTTTTCTTCTGTGGTGCTTTTCAGTACCACCACAACCATCACACATTTCATATTGCACTTCTTTTCAAATGTGCATCACCTTGCATTTTTCAACATTACAGCCCAGCAGCCATATCTCCTTCCTAACCTACCAAGATCTTCTGTGAGTTCTCTGATCCCTTCCTCTGTGTCCACCTTCATGCAGATCTTTGTGCTGTCTGTGAAGAGGCAGATCTTGGCCCATTCCTCTACATCACAAATAAACACATTGAAACAGACCAGTCCCAGCACCAACCCCTGAGGTACTCCACTTGTTGCGTCCCTTACCTTTAAAAAAATCTCCCCATTTACTACTTCCCCATAGCAGTTCTTTGCCCAAGTCATCCATTTTTCATCCAGCCCTAAGTCCTTTAACATTTTGACCAGCCTTCCGTGAGGGGACTGAGTCAAAGGCCTTCCAGAAATCCAGGTATACTAAATTGACTGCCTGTCCCATAATGGCTTCCGTGGTCACCCAGTCAAAGAAGTCGAGAAGATTTATCTGCAAGATCTGCTCTTGTGAACCCATGTTGTCTGGGGTCCTGTAGCCCATTTTCCTTCAAGAAGTCTACTAGCTCCTCCATTAGTGTTGACTCCATAAGCTTTCCCACTATAGACATCAAAGTGACTTGTCTATAATTAGCCGGAGGCTAGTGGACGTCCTCTTTCTGGACTTCAACAAGGTGTTTGATTTGGTACCCCACAATGACCTGCTGGCTAAACTGAAGGAAATGGGGATAGGGAGACAGTTGTTAAGCTGGATAGGAAATTGGATCTCTGAACATACTCAGAGGGTAGTGGTTGGGGGGCTAGCCTCATCCCTAAGGTAGGTTACTAGTGGGGTGTCCCAGGGGTCAGTGCTGGGGCCACCTATGTGTCAGACATAAGGAAGGGGATCAGGAGTGAAATAAGTCTCTTTGCAGATGACTCAAAGCTGGGTACAGTGGTGGATGAGGAGGGGGGAGGTTGGCCTTGCAGGAGGATCTGGAGGCTCTGGAAAGGTGGTCAGGAAAATGGAAACTAAAATTCAATGTGGGGAAGTGCAAGGTTCTGCACCTGGGAGTCAGAAATCCAGTCCAGGGGTATACCCTGGGAGGAGACAAAATTCAAGTAATGGAGGGTGAAAGGGACCTGTGGGCAGTGGTAGATGTCAAAATTAACAACTCTGAGACCTGTAGCTGGCCAGCGGCATGGGCAAATACGATGCTGGGATGCATCACCAGCGAGATTACCTCCAGAAAGGCAGAAGTGATCCTACCCCTGTATAACTGCTTGTTTAGGCCAGACCTCGAGTATTGTGTGCAGCTTTGGACTACACAATTTAAGAACGATGTTATGATCCTAGCGAGGGTCCTAATGAGGGCAACCAAAATGATCTGGGGCTTGGGAGAGAGGACCTATGAGAAGAGGCTCAGTGATAGAGGTCTTTAAGTACATAAAAGGGATCAATAAGGAGGGCCCAGTCAGTGTGCTCTAAAGGAAGGAGGAGGGGACAATGAGAGGAAATGGGTGTAAGCTGGAAGAGGGCAGGCTCAGAGGGGAGAGGAGGAGGAGGAGGTATTTTTTTCTCTCTGAAAGGGTGGTGGAGCCATGGAATGCACTGCCAGGGAGCTGGTGGAGGTGGAGACTGTGGCCAGGTTTAAGAGAGGATGGGACAGGTACAGGGGGAGGATAAATCTGACCAGGTCCAATGCAGCTGGTACATTTGTGACTGGGGATGGTATAGCCCGAGGGGAGGGGAGGACACCAAAATTGGCCCTCAGTGCAGGTACTGAAAATTGAGCAGACTCAAAAGATCATTAGGCCAAGTCTGCTGCCATTTTAGCATGTTAGTATGTATGTTAGCATAATTCTCTGGCTCATTCTTTTGTTAGACTCTAGTGTAGTGGGACCACGTCTCCTGTCCTCCAGTCCCTAGGAACCGCCTCCCAGTGTCCAATGAGCAGCTGAATATGTCTACAAGTGGTCCAGCTATTACCTCTGCTATCTTCTTAAGCATTCTTGATTGTAAGCTATCAGGTCACATTAGATTTATTTACTTTCAGCCTTCTTAGACCTCCTACTCCCTGCTATTCTTGCCATGCTACCTGACCACTTGCTTTCCAGTCTTCCCCTCTTAGCCCACATTTTGATAGTGGCCTATCCTTCTCCCTGATAAAGATGAAACAAAAATATTTGTTCAGTATCTCTGCTTTTCCTTTGTCCTGCTCCTCCCATCCTTCCTCACTTTTCAGCCCCATAATGCCCCCATTAACCTTGCACTTCTCCCCGAGAATGCCTAAGAATGCCTTTTCTCCTTCCTTCAGTCCCATGGCAAGCCTGAGTTAATTCTCACCCTTGGCCTCCCTCACCATCTTGCTGGCTACCTTTATTGTATTTCTCTCTATTCTCCTCCATTTGGCTTCTTCTGTACTTTGAGAATGTCCTCCTTCTGGCTCTTACTACCATCTTTATTTTGGCCATGAACTACATTGGGCTTCTTGCCCTTTTCCCTTTGGATACTTTCTCATCTGAGCTTTCTGCCACCTCAATCATTGCTTTTTAAAATTCTTCCCATGTTTCCTCGACTCTTTCTACCGATACCATTCTCTATGTGTTTCTTTCCAATAGCTCCCAATCATTCCTTTGAAATCTGCCTTTTTAAAGCCCCATACACTTTCTGCATTTGCTCCCTTGGCAGCCTCTATCTGGACCTAAACTGCCACTGTAAATGAAGTGGCTCCTGGATTACCACATTTTGGATCTTCTCACTGTTGTTGAGTGCCAGAGCCAACAGATCCTCTTCCTTTGTTGAACACTAGACTAGCCGAGTTAGGAATGTGTCCTAACATGCATACTCCAGGAGATTCATAGTCAAGTGATCCCTCTTTTATCTGCCAACCTCCGTACATCTTAAATGTTGGTGGATAAAAGAGAGTGGTGGATAACTGAGGGTGGCAGTTAAAGGGGGTGATAACATTTCTGGAAAATGGGACAAGAATTTATACTGGTAGTAAATGAGGGTGGTGGATAAAAAGGAGGGTGGATAAAGGAGGAAGCACTGCACTTGCCATAACTGGAACTTTCCAGTCACATCTGGCTAATTAAAGTCCCCCACTACTTCCCCAGACTTAGATGTTTTTCTAGGCATCTACCCTAGTTTCTGCCCCTTGATCTTGATCTGGTGGTCTATAGACCACCCCTGTCCTAGCTGGTTTCCTGTTTCCTGTCCCTGCTAGCACTAGTAGACTTTCTAGTTTTCTTGAATCCCCTAGGCTGTCTATCTCAGTTGTCTCTGTCCCTTCTTTTACATACAATGCTACTCCTCCACCTCTCCTGCCCTTTACTCTATCCTTCCTGAACAGTGAGTACCCTGGTTTGGTCATGTCCCATTTGCTATTAAAGGCTGACAATGCCTTTGTCACACCCACCAGGTCAATGCTTCCTTCTGTGACCATCACCTAAAGTTCTGGCATTTTGTTGCCGAGACTCCTGGCATTGGCGCACATCATTTTCCAATATCTATCATTGCCCTCTCCTTTTTCCCTTACCCTGATTGTACTTGATTCCATTGTATTGGTTGATGGGGAGAGGCCAGCAAGTACCCTTTTGTTTGTGAAAAAGGATGGGTACCTTGCCACGCTAACTCTCCCTCTCACTAGTTTAAACAAGCTGTATATTCTTTGACTAGTGTCTCCATCAGTTCACCCACAACAGAGATAAGACTGACAGGCCTGTAGTCACCCAGTTGCGCCTTGTCCCCATCCTTCTGGAACAGATCTACATCCCCTGTCCTCCAGTCTTTCGGAACCACCCTGACTGACTCAAGCTATTGAGTAGCCCTGCCAAGACAGCAGCCGATTTTGATGCCAGTTCCCTGAGCAATCTTGGAGCATCACATCTGGCCCAAAGGCCTTGTCTATCTTCAAGGCTGTCAGCCCTTTTCTGATCCTTTCACTTGCAAATATTCCCCTACCTCATTTCTGGGATACCCCTATCAGCAGCCTTTATGCTGCGTTGTGGCAAAGGCCTGCAGTCCAGTACTTTGAAAACTGAGCAGAAGCAGTCATTAAGAACAGTTGTTTTCTGCATGTCCTCCTCTATTACTCTGCCCCCTCTTTTAGCCTACTAATTGCTCCTCATGTCTTTCTTTTTCCATTCATATATCTAAAAAACTGCTTTTTCTCTTATCCTTGACCCCTCCATAATACGCAGCTCTGTGTCTGTTTTTGCGTCCCTCACTGCCATCTTGGCCTGCCTTGATTTCACCTGGTACTCACTCTATTCATCATCCCTCTGTGTTTTCTTGTTTCTATTGAAGGCTTTTTTCTCAACACTCACTGCCTCCCTGAACTTCTTTCTTTTTATATATATATTCTTTGTTTATTCACCCCCCTTCTACATGGCACCTGCTCCTATCCTCTGGGATTCCCAGGGCTCCACCAGGCATCTCCAGGAGGCTTTGGAGGACTGACCCCCATCTGGCCATGGTTTATCCCCCGGGCTTGGAGGAGGGGGATCCTGGGTCATCCCCCCAGTCCATTGAGAGCATCAGGCAGTCCAGCTGAGCCTCCCCATGGAGTCTGGTCATATGGCTAAGACCCCGGGGGCCATCTCTGGGCACGTCTGCGGGGATTTTCCTTATTTCAGTGCCTTCTACCCCAGAGGATGACAGCACACAAGGAGATCCAAGGAGATGAGGGCATGCAGGAACATGGGACCTCCTTAGACCTCAGCCAATGTCCTCCCCACCTGTTCACTCTGCAATCCCACTGCGCCTCCACCTGTGGTTCCCCAGGTGATGGTAAAGCAACAGGACCTGCATCTCACCCTCCCTGGAGGAGCAGAGCAACTCTCTGGGTGCTCAGTCCTCCATTCCACAGTCGGCACTCCAGCAAACCTGGGCTCGCTTCCAAACCTTGGTTGCTGGTGTCTCAGGCGGTAGCTCTACCACTGCGCTGGCGGGCCAGCTTCCCTGACCTTCTTAATGAACCACATTGGTTTCTTGCACTCATTTCTCTTGGTGACCACCCTCAGTCATGACTTTGTTACCTCAAGAAAGGTCCCTTTAATTTCACCTCATCTTTGCATTATTATGCATTGTATATTGTAGGTTGGGATTGCTGGTTATTATTTACTCTTGTTAGTTCATGGGGCGTGGTATTATCTCAGTCACTTAGGTGCTTTAACAGGCTTTCCCAGGTAAAGACACTGTCCAGGCAACTCCCACGGCAGCAATACCAGATCTGAGACCACCCACTTGAAGGTTTAAAGGTAAAGTATCACAAGCCTTAGAGAGCTTTACCATATACCTAGTGGGAGGGGGTTATTAATAAGCATAAAGTATCAACCACTGCTGGCCCAGCAGTGGGTCATGACTTTACTGTGAGCACCCTCCTCCCACCCAGCTGTGCTAGGCAGGATCCAAAGATGTGCTAACCAGCTTTCTGTTCTCCCTTCCTTCACTCTCTGTGTTATTGTGCTGACTTACTGTAGGTCACCCTTGCAAATGGGCACTTGTTGCTTGAGGACCATTCTGAACCTTAATACATTATTAAAAAATCAAGCAATCAATAAATCCATAAATGGACCGGCTCTGTGGCACTGAGGACTGAGGCATGGGTGCCTTACATCATGCCACGCTGATGACCTGGGTTTGAGAGCCTACTTGGGTTATCAGAGGATGGCGGGGGAGGAGAGAATGATTGCTTGCTGGTTTTGACATTGTTAGTGCAAATGAGTATAGTTATGACGTGTAAGTACTTCTGTGGCCCTATCAGAATTAATAACGGACTGTCCTGCATTTTTGTCTCCTCCTAAAAGTATAATATTTTAAAACATCTTGCAAAAAGTAGTCTGACAGGGAGCAGGCAAGTGCTTAATTACAGGAAATCCAAGTACTTGCAAACTGGACTGTGTGTTGTGCAGCACAATTGTTAATGGAGATTTGCTGTGATTGCATCCTGACCCTGGGTTGGGGAAGGGGGAAAGGGCTCAGGAAATGCAAATATCACAGGTAGAGCATAGAAAAGAAACAGAAATGCTCTGCAGCACCCATAAATCCAGTATGCTTTATGAGAAGCTTGGTTTCTGACTTGACTGAAATAATATGTTATACTAAGTATCAAAAGCTGCAAGAAGGTTTGTAAGTATGTTACAATGTTGCACATTGTTTCTGAAAGGAACTGATAAAAGGTGGACAGATTGTGTAGCAATGAAGTTGCAACTCCTGGTAACAGTGTAGCGCAATTTTTATGTAAAAATAGAGGAAAGTCACAGTTTGGTTTTTTTTAAGTACCAACTCTGATGTGCTACAGTATGACTGCAAAAAGCTATCATGGATTCCTGTTGTGTTTGCAGATTTCTTTTTCTTACTTGTGTTACATCCAAATTAATAAAACAAGCAAGTAAAGTATGCTGGATGTCATTGCAAATCCATGCCTTTCCGGGGTATCCAAGTAGAAAACCCCTCTTGTGCACACACAAGGAAACCTCTGATAGTCTCCACTCCCTCTGGCCTGAATAAAGCCCAGCATAAGTCAGGGTGGGGGCTCAAGGGTGATCTTGATCTCCCCCCCCTTCCCCTCTGAGAGGGCCTTCCTGGGAGGGGGGGCAAACCACATCCCTGCAGCTGAGGCAGAGACTAGGTCATGGGAGTGTTGAGGGTCCATGAGAGGGCTGACAGGGGATAGAACACCATCCACGCCACACAAGAGGTGCATAAACAAAGTAAAAAAGAGTAATTAATTAATTTAATTCTCTCTGGGGACACCGCTTTGCAAGAAGTACCCCGATCATCACTCAACAGGCTCCCCAGCTCAGTGGTACTTTGACATCTTATAAGGACCCATTATATGGCTTTCCTCCACCCAATCCCTGCTCCTGGGGGGGCCCACTCTGATGGAAGTAAGCACTCCTCCCCCAGCAATGCTCCCACGTCTGCCTGCATGATGTTCACCACCGCCTCAAGTCGATCCCAGGTTTTCCCTGGCTGTAGCGACCCCCAGTCTCCATTGGGAGTTGACAAATGCTGGGGATCCACAACAATGCTCAGCAGCATCTAGTAATAAACTCAACAGCTTACTGATACTTAAACCTCTTGTAGTAACCAATCATACAGTTTCCGCCTGCCATTCACAGATTCCTTCCAATAAAATTATCTCAATGTACTATTTACATTGCCATACTAATGTCAGTAAACAAAAGTGAACTATTGTAATGCATGTCTGTCTCTGTGGAATTATTCTATACATTTTGTATTTATTTATATAATTCTTTGTTAACCAGATAGGGCCCACTAGGCATATCTGCTTGTTTTCAGGGGTGACCTGGGAGCACTGGGGCACTTAAGTGACTTGCTCAAAGGCAAAAAGGTTAAGTGACCAGCTCAGAGGCAATCTGCCACTTGCATGCCCAGGTATGCAAGTGGCAGATTGTGGGATTCAAACCCAGATCTGTCTGATGGATGTTCCATGGTCATTTACAGCTACAGTTTTAATTATGCTTTCTGTGAATCCAAGGATGTATTTTGCCAACCTGTCCTTCGTCATTTACGTAGTGTCACACTGATGCCAGTTTAAAAAAAATATTGTAGCAGATGTCTTTCTATGGACACCTGTTGTCTCCCTCTGTCTAGCCTGGTTCTGGGTTCTGGAACACCCCCCATCTCATTGCCACTCTGTCGCTCTCTTTCTGTGACATGGATGACAGAAGTCCAATATTTCTTTCAGCATTCTTTTACTGCCCTGTAAACACAGTCACAGTGAGGCCTGAAAAAGTAAATAGATCATTTTGTAGGCTTTATGTGACTGTAACATTTTATTGTCCCCTAATACTACCTCTCTCTCTCTCATCTTTCTTTTATTTGGGGAGTGGGGGAATGGGTGGTAGCCTGCCATTGCTCCGTACTTGATACCTATACACACTGAGGTTTGGAAAAGACAGCAAAGTTTGATTCAAGTTGTCGGTGTGTATGTAATTTGACTTCAGCCCCCCACATAGTCTCTCTCTCTCCCACTCTTAATCTAGATAACGCAATTATACTACTTCTTTTACCAGCAGTCCCTAGGCCATTGTGTGCACACAGACACACACACACACACATACACACACACACACACACACACACACACACACTCTGAGGCATGGAAAACAAAATCAGCTTCTCACTAGTGTACAAATTGTATGGTGTAGTTAAGAAGTAATGAGTGCACTTTCCCCGTGTGTGGACAGCTTTCTTGGGTCAAGGAGTCAAACTGCAATTACTGTGAACAGTGTTAACACTTACACCGCATTGTGGCAACAGTGCAGTGCCCATGTGTAGAGTACAGCCCGCCCCCACATGGGAGGTGAACTCCAATGCAAGTTGGTTTCCTTTCAAACTACCCTGCAATTGTCCAAGGCACAAAAGCCATTTCCTGATCATGTATAACTTCTAAACATTCTGTCTTTATTTTCTTTATTTATATAGTTCTTTGTTAACCAGGTAAGGCCCTCTAGTCATTGCTGACTGTTTTCATGGGCAACTTGAAAGCACTGGGGAGGCTGAGTGACTTACTAACATACTATAAGACCAGCAGATTAGGCCCTATGCTCTATCAAGTCTGCTTAATGGTCAGTCCCTTCCCACGGCACCGTTGGTAGCCCCCCCCTCCCTACAAGGTCCCCCTTTTCCAGTGAGGCTCTGCGATGCTCCTTCCTTCTATACTTCTCTCAGTCTTTCTTGCTCTACTCCATAATAGCAGCAGCCACCAACTCCCTGAGCAGTGCATTCCAGGGCTCCACCACCCACTCAGTGAAGTAGCATTTCCCTGTTCTTCGTGTCTTGCTCATAGTCACACAGTCTGCAGGTGGGAGATTGTGGGAAGCCACTCTGCAGACCCAATGCCAAACCCTCAATCCCCCCATCCACCATACCCATCACAACTTGAATGCATCATAGCAGAGAATACTCACAGATGTGAGAATACACAGTCAGATCTGCAGTTCATTCCCCTGTGTATGGGTCATGCAAGTTAAGATGGGCACCATGCGATGTGTTTCAATGTATTTCAGCCTGTCCTTCACTGTTTACACACAGAGCTAGCCAGACTAATGCTTTAGCACAGCATACTATTTGATAAATCAGTAAGAGTTTCAGCAATTACAATTTTTTAATAAATAATAAAACACGTACGCTTGCTTTACTTGCAAATAATCCAGACAGAAGCAGCATGTGGTGTAATGGCTTGAGAAAAGACACATGGAAACTCAGGTTCAAATCCTGCTGTAGCCATTTACTCACTGCATGACACTGAGTAAAAGCTTTAGTAGACATACCTGCAAAAATGGGTAAACATTGGACTCATACTGAAAGCTATATATTACATCTCAGCTCAGCTATCCTGCATAAATAAGTTGTAACAAAATAATGAGGAAGGATACAAAATGTTGAACATATCTGGTCAATCAATACAACAGTAATAGCTTCATAAGAATAATGTACATGTAGGTTTGGATCCCACAACAGCCACTGACTCACTGTGTGACTTTAGGCAAGCTGCTCTCTTTTCCACAGAGCTACTTTATATGTTCCAGGGTGCTGCCTGGCTCTTCAGTGCCTACTCCTCCCCCCACCGGCCTCCATCTCCCCCAGGTCTTAGCTGTCTTTTTCCCTCACAGCTTGCCCCCTGTCATAGGGCAAGGAGAGGGAAGGCCATCCTCATCAAGCTCTACAGTTTGGCTCTGGTCAGCAAGGCCTTGAGGGATGGCATGGGTCAAGGTGGGCAAGCGGTCATTCTTCTGTGCACAGCCCCCTGCTTTTTTCATTTTCTAGTCCCTGTACTATGGTCAGCAGGTGTGCAATGGCATGGCTGTAAGACGTGAAGATGGCATGCATACTCAAATGCCTGTGCCTGGCCCTTAGATAGGTGATGGCTTGCAGTGCCACCCAACCTCTGCTGGTGGCAGTCAAGCAGTGACACATGCTGCCCCTCTCCCTGAAGGAGGAAATCTGTCCATGGATGCTCAATACTCCTTCCCCCAGCCATCTACAAATTACCTTGGTCTATTCCTGAACATGCATGGCTGGAATGGCAGGAGGTAAGGTGCCCAGGATTATTTTCCTGAGTATTCCTGTAGATTACATTATTCCCTATTGAAGTCAAATTTCTCTGTTTTCCTGTATAACCAGTACAAGTCTATGGGAAGAATTATCCTGTAGATAGCTCCAAATCCCTGTAAAATAAAGTAATCTCTGCAGATCTGGGAGCCCTGCAGTGTTTAATGGAGGCCAGACCAGCAAGCTGTGAATGAGCTTGGTACATCCAACAGACCTGTGTTTGACTCCCAAATCCTCCACTTGCATACTCTGTGACCCTGAGCAAGTCATGTAACCTTCATGTGCTCCTGGGTCACCCCTGTAAATGGACCTTGTGCCCAATGGGAGCTACCTGGTTACCACAGAATAAAAATAAATAAATAACAGTATAAAATGATTTCCTGACATTTTTTAAATGTTTTCTGATATTACACATGGCTTTGGAAGAGGACTGATACACTCTTCAGTCTTAAAAAGGGGTGGAGCCAAAGGCAGAGTTTGAGGTGTGGTTTAGCATCCGATTTTCACCACACCCAAAGGTGGCAATCCTACGCAGCACCAATCTGGCAGTAAATTAAAATGTTAAATAAAATCATTCCCTGGTGATCTTGTGGACCCCCCATAGCCCCGATCTGGCATTAAATTAAAATGTTAAACAACATCATTCCCTGGTGATCTAGCAGACCTCCCCAATCCCTGATCCCCTGTTATGAAAAATGAACACGTCCCTGGTGGTCTAACGGACTCCTCCAGCCCTGATCCCCCATTATGTAATATAAAAACATCCTTGGTGATCTAGTGGACCCTCCCTAAGCCCTGATCCCCGTTTTGTAAAATTAACACATTCCTGGTGATCTAGTGGACTCACACCCCCCACACCGGCAGGCAGTGACCCACCACCCCGCTCCTCCACATCCTGAAACTGAGCTGGTGACTGTCACAGCTCACCACTTACCACCATGGCCAACTGCTCACTGAGCATTCAATGAGCATGTACTGTATACTGTATGCACTCAGTGACTGACAGCCCACTGAGCTGTCAATCAATGAGCACATACTGGAAACAGTACGTGCTCAGTGACGGCTCAGTCAGCATCTAGCTGTGGTGGTGGGTGGTGGGCTTTGCCAGTCAGCAGCTCAGTTTCAGGATGGGAATGGGGTGGTGAGGCACTGCCTGCCATGGTGGGGGTCCACTAGACCACCAGAGGTATGTTAATTTTTCATAACAAGGGATTAGGGTTTGGGAGGGTCAGCTAGATCACAAGGGATCATTTCATTTTTCATAATGGGGGATTGGGGCTTGGGGGGATCCACTAGATCACCAGGGATAATTTAATTTTTCATAACAGTTGATTGGTGCTTGGTGGGGTGCTAGATCACCGGGGAAGTTTTACTATTACATAATGGGGAATCAGGGCTGTGGCAGTCCGCTAGACCACCAGGGACACCTTTAATTTTCATAACAGGGTTCAGGGCTGGGGCAGTCTGCTAGACCACCAGAGACAACATTACTTTTAATAACAGGGATTGGGAGGTCCATTAGACCACCAGGAAGTTATTTTAATAACAGCTGGATTGAGGCTGGGGGGGGGGACTGAGACACATTGCTGCAAATTTCTCAACTCTCCCAGAAAGCAAATTTCTAAGTGTCCTTAGATCAGCCCTGGTTGGTCTAATGATACTTAGATATTTGCCCTCTGGAAGAGTTTTGAGAATCCCAATTTAGGGGATTTGGCAGCCTGCATTTGCTGCAAGCCCCTAGTGCCATGCCACAGCCCATTTTGTGCTGCACAGATGGTGCAAGCACCCTTTGGTGCATGCAGCCTGTGGTGGATGCAGGCTACATTTGAGAATTGCTTCCAGCACATCTTTTGGCACAAAGGGCACTTTGCGCCATTCCTTGTGATGCAAGCCCCTTTCTCCATGCTGGGAGCTTTGAGAATCAGGCCCATAGTGTCTATACAGTAGGTGAAATATCAGTCCTTTAGATTAGCAATTATCTGGATCTCCAACCATGCATGAGAGACAGAGACCCAATGTTTGTACCATGTTTAGGTAATAAAACAAAAGAAAGTTCACTTGAATTTGAATTATACCTAGTAGCCTTTAATTGGATTTAAGGAACTATATGAGATAGAGCTTGACCTTTTAACATTTCTACACATAGATATACCAATGGTGCAATCTCCTGGTAGGTAATGAAAGCAAGCCCCAAAAGGCATATGACTGGCAATGATGCCTTTGCCAAGGTAATCCTGCAATAAAACATACTGAGTAATGATACAAAGGATCCAAGGCTCTCAAAATCAGACCAGAAACATTCCTACAGACACAATCTCCATAATCCAGCAGTGAGAGAAATAGGGATGGAACTAATTGTTTTTGAACAGAGGTAGAGAACTGAGTCTTATGTCAATAAAATAACCCAATAATCATTTTAGATTATTAATAAAGTTGGAGACATGAACATCAAATACAAATGAACAAACCAGAAAAAATATCTACTGTAAATATTTATAGGAATCTACCAAAAATCAATTTTACATTTTAATTTGCAATTATTAATAAATTATGTAAGCCAATAATTTGAGACTTCGAAAGTAGCATACATTTTGTGTCTTGTTTACATTCAGTGAAAACTATAGTTCAAACAATGCTGTATGAACCTTGTTAAAGTCAACCTGAGTTACTCAAACAGCAGCAATAAGATCCTATGGAATGTGTCTAAAACAGTATAATTGGTGTAAATAAATAAATTTGAAAAGGAAGAATTTTTGAGTAAATCATTCATATATGGTAAAAAAATAATAGGGGGCATTTCAGAAAGATTCCTGTGGGACACAACTCTTGATTACATTGAAATCAGAATATATATTTGCAGCAAGAATACGCAGTAGTCAATTATGAGGATAAGTGGAAAACCACAATGACAAATGATGACTGAAAGCAAAGAAGGATGATCTATAGATAAATCAGTTAAGATCGACCATATCAAATACCTTTGATAAATCCAAAAATATTGTGGGTGGGACACATTTATTTTCAAATGAGGTAAACAAATAACTTACTACTCAAGAAACCACATGTGATGTATTATGGCCAGATCTGAAGCCAGACTGGAGAGGAGAAATTAAATGATGAGTAAGTAAAAAGAAAGAAAGCTGTCTATGAACTAGTTTTTCAAAAATGTTAACAAATACTGACAAGACAAAGATTAGCCTATAGCAATTCATATCATCAGAGTAAACAGGAAGGATATAATTTGTCTTCCAATCTTGCATCAATTCAAACATTTGGACCAGAAGATTAAACATATTACTAAAAAAATGCTTACAGCTTCAAAATAATGTGGTCACTATTGTCAATACCTGGTCCTTTTTTGAAGTCAAGTTTCATTAGTTCCTTGTAAACCTCTATTTATTTAATGTCATAAAAGAAAAATAGAGAATTTGGACCCAAATAAAAAGTATTCCGAGCTGGAGGTAAGATCGGGGCGGGGGATAAGTCAAAAACCAAAGTAGCTTTGGTAAAATGATCATTAAATGCTGAAACTTGCTGTTCTTATCAGTTACAAAGTGTCTACCTGAAGGGCTGAAAGTAGATCATAGACTCAACATTACTTTTTATTTTTTTATAGTTGCCCACATTTTCCTAGGATTAGAAAATGCATCAGAAAAAAGATTATGACAATAATTACATCAAACCTACCTAATTAAACTTATGCCCTTGTTTCATAAGATTCTAAAATGTGACCCATCTGCATGAGCTGTGTGCTCCAGACAAGATTTCCACTTAGCACTGCAGCAGCAATAAACTTATTAAACCAGGTGGCAGTCAATACCACCCCTTACAGTAATTATGGGAGCATGACAATGCAATGTGTCAAATAACAGTAGCCACTTAAATAATTAAAATACACAGCTTAAATATATTTATACCTCTGTCATACAGTTGAAAGAATTATATCTACTGTATTATTCATTTATTTCATTTTTGTTGACCAGGAAAGGAGAACTAGGTAATTCTGCTCATTTTCAGCCTCATCTCAAGGAAGGGGGGATACAGATAGAGACCAACTGATACTGAACCAGATTAAGCTGTTGGTGATATTTTTTTGTGAATGTTAAAGAATTATTAAAGTGTTAAAGAATCTTATTACAAGTTAGAAATCTAATTCTTGCTGGTGTAGTAATGATTTTGGTCAACTTTCTTGCATTTATTTGATCAGTAAGACTAGTAGGTAATTGATTAGTAAGATTAATAGGTGAAGCAACCATATTTCATTTCAAATCATCCATACAATGAATTCAGAATTTGTAAATGGAGTAATTATTTGATGCAGGTGATTAATGAATCAGCTGGAGTGTGTGTGTGTGGGGGGGGGTACTAGCAAACAGCTAAATCCACAAAATAATTAGATGCAGGACATATTTGAATGATTAAAGGACAGTAAACATTGCAGAGATCACTCAAATTGTGAAAGCCTATGAAATGATATTTCAGACTAGGCACTGAACTTCCTTGTAGGTGTCAGGAATCCTGGGATATGACTGTCTAATTAACCTGTAAATCAAAACAAGGCAGCATCCATTTTAAAACAGGAAGTGGTGTCACTGAGGGGCAAACTGCATGTTGTTAATTATAGCTTGCCCCTCAGTGACATCACTGTTGGTCTCATGATTCAATGAAAAGGCTGCTGCCTTGTTTTGATTTTCAGATGATTTAGGTATTCATAATGCAGGATTCCTGACACCTACAGGTAAGCCCAATACCTAATTTGGAATATATATTTATGGGCTTTCACAATTTGAGTGACCCCTGCAATGTTTACTGTCCCTTTAAGAGATCCTACTGCTTAGAGATTTATTTGGCCACTTTAACTTGCACATTATAGCTATGTCTAAAACAAATTTAAATATATCCAGCCCTAGAAGATTTATCATGCCTTAAAATTCTAAATGTGTAGCAAGAGACTGCACCACAGTGAAAATGAGTGAATCCACAGCATAAAAGGTCACAGTACTCACAGGTATAACTGGTCTCCAACACACTGCTCTACTCAGAAGTTAGGAGGCAGTACGTTCTTCCAAAGATTCATTTTTTTTCATAAATAGCAAAAAAGTCAAAGAGCCAGGGTGGCTTGAAATGGTGGAGGTTTTCTGTGGGTATATGTGTGGGGTGTATGTTTTTAGCCTTTTTTCTATTTATGAATAAAGCTGAATCTTTGGAAGAATGTACTTCTTCCTAACTTCTGTGTGGAGTGGAGTACAAGAGACCAGCTATACCTGTGAGCACTAAAAATTCTTAAACCTACAGCAGAGACCTCAGGATCTAATGTTTTATTGTTAGGCCATAATTCAGAAATTATAAGAGCACCAGTATTTGTAGACACAGCCCACGGTTTTTAAGGGTCTAATTTTGAAATAAGACTTCTGCAGCTCGATATTGAAATACAAGGTTTTCACTGCACTTTCACTTGTGCCCAACCCTGAGGTTTCCATATTCGTTTGGATAGCATACCTGAGCTATCCGACTGAACATAGGGCCATGCTGCTGCTGCAGTGCTAAGGCAAATAGCGCTGCCCTGACATGAACCTGGGCTGTATGCAGCTCATAGGGAACTGTACCCCAGACCAGATAATCCCAGGAGCCACAATGTGATATTCAGCCACAACATGCAAATGAGCACATTGGGCATGAAAAATGCTAAGGGGTTATATGCATGCCTATCATAGGCTCATTTGCATGAGAACTGGTGGCAGGTTTGCTCTTGTCCTGTGATGGCCTGCCACATCAAGCATGTTGGAAACTGGCCTCCTACACCCTGAACACCCATCTCCTCAGTGCAAACGTCCTCCTTGGTGTCTAGTGGCACCCACCACCTCCCAATCACCTGTCCCCACAACTGTTTTATTTTCTCTGGTGTCTAGTGACACCCCCACCCTCTGATCACCCATCACTGTATGGTTAGTGTTTCCCTGTCTCCAGTGGCACTGCTCTCCTTCCAATCACCAGCCCATGTATTAGTAGAGTATACTCTGCTGCCTAGTGGCAGCCCCTGCCCTCTGATTGCCCATCCCTGTAGTTGTGGAGTATTTCCTGGTATCTAGTGGAACCCCTACCCCCGATCACAGGTCCCTGATGTTGCAGTGAATTCCCTGATGTCTAGTGGTACCTGTCACAAACTCACTCCACAGGTCAGGCCCTCTGCTCCCACAGTGCCAACCTCAGAGTGCAATAGTGTGAACAGGTAACAGACAGGGTAACCATCCTGTCTGCTTTGGGTCCGAATCACATTTTATCTTCAAGTTCTGGGGGGAGGGGTTCAAACTGTGACCCTTATGTTAGTATACCCAGATAACAGGCTCAGATAATACTCTCTTTGGGAGGATGCAATATAATCTTTCACCCAAGGGCACCCAGCCAGGTTTTCCAATATGAACCCTAAAAACTCTATGAGACTTTAGTTATATTCTTACCTTTTCTGAGCTTAGTAACACCATCAAGCCTTTTACACCATGTCAGGTTTAAAAATACTGGCACTTCACATGCAAAAAGAAAACTGGGAAGACATAGGCAGTATTTTAAGAAAATGGTTATTTACTAAAAATTGTAAAATAAGTTAAATATAATATAGAACAATATAGCATACAGCTTATAATCTTATAAAACAAAAAGGAAGTTTCAGAACAAACACTCCTACCACAAAAGACGTAATTGCTTTATAACTATTACCTTTCTAAGTGCTCTTTTACTTAGAGAGAGAACTTTGTTTCTTCAGAGCCCAAGATGATATCACACATTTCAGATACACTGATACATTTTCAACTCTTATCTCTCCACCCCCTTGGTGAGTCATCAAGCTCCTCCTTTCAGAATAAATTCTTCCAAACATAATTTCCTACCAGGAGGTATCTTTAATTAATGGAACAGAAGAAAAAAAACATTTCCTAAATATGGCATCCTTTAATGAAACATTTTCCCTTTGAACTTAGCAATCCCACATTTGTCATTTAGATGGTAAACTTGATAGGAACAGCCAAATTACCCTTTCTTTCCTGACATCATAAACTTCAGATTTAGTTTCACTTCAAAAGCCTAGGCAGGTCATAAAAAGGTAATAAAAATGCAATTTCTTTAAGGAAGTCTTAAATTACAGGGATCTCCTGGTCAGTGTACTACATCCTGTGATTTTTAGCTTCTGACCTTGTAATTTTAAGGCCAAATCTCTCACACACTGACATTTCATACACAGACCATTTATTTATAATAATAATATCATACAGATAACCAGAAGCAGGGTCAGAGCGTCATACTCCTCCCCACCTAGACTGAAATTGGGGGTTCAGTCCCCTGCATGGGATGAGCTCCACAAGTCAGTTAATTCCTCATATAGAGGCGACAACCCATCTGCATTCTGATTGGTTGCTTCAGCCCTATGTAAGATCATCATGTCATACCCTTGCAAGGCAAGACTTCATCTTAATAGTCTACCATTAGTTTTCCCCATTTGTGTCAGCCAAACCAGGGGTTGTGGTCAGTTTGTACCTCAAAACGCTGCCCATATAAGTATGGCTCTAACTTCTTTAGGGCTCACACTATGGAAAGGCACTCTTTTTCCACAGTAGAGTGTGCCTGCTCCTGGGGAAGTAACTTTTTTGCTTAGGTACACAATGGGGTGATCTTTCCCTATGTTGGATGTCTGACTCAGCACTGCCCCAATATCCACATCTGAGGTGTCAGTCTGGACTATAAAGGGTTTGCTATAGTCAGGACTTGTCAACACAGGAGCACTGCACATTCCCTCCTTCAGTCTGGTAAAGGCTTTTTCACAGGCTGGTTCCCATGTAATTTTCTTAGGCATCCTTTTCTTTACCAGGTCAGATAGGGGAGCAGCCAGGGCACTGTAATTGTGTACAAATTTTCTATAGTACCCTGCTGTCCCCAGAAAACTCCTGACCTGCTCCTGCATGTCTGGTCTTGGCCATGCCTTGATCACCTCTATTTTCACTTGGTTAGGATGGAGCTGTCCCCGGCCTACAACATGCCCAAGGTAAGCCACTTCAGCCATGGCCACCTGGCACTTCTCAGCTTTGACAGTGAGCCCGGTGCTCTGTATTTTGCCCAGCTCTTCTCTAAGGTGGGACAGGTGTTCCTCCCAGCTGGCACTAAAGATGGCATTGTCATCCAGGTATGCCACGGTGTACTCCTCAGCACAATTTAATGCCTGGTTCACCAATCTTTGGAAAGTGGCCAGGGCATTCTTCATTCCGAAAGGCATTACTTTAAATTCAAATAACCCTATCAGAGTGATGAAGGCCAACCTCTCCATAGCTCTGTCAGTTAACTCTATCTGCCAATACCCCTTTGTCAGGTCAATAGTAGTAAGGTAGGATGCCCCTCCCAACTCATCCAGGAGTTCATCTGACCATGGCATTGGGTGGGCATCGGACTTTGTGACTGCATTCAGTCCATGATAGTCCACACAAAAACAAGTAGAGCAATCTGGCGTGGCACAAGGACTATGGGTAAGGCCCTGGGGCTGTGGGATCTCTGGATTACCCCTAAATCCAGCATTTCCTCCACCTCCCTCCTAATGTCCTTTTGGACAGCCTCTGACACCCGATATGCTGTCCGCCATATGGACGTCTGCATCTCTGTCTCCACATCATGTGTCACTAAAGGGGTTAGTCCAAGCTTGGCATTAAACAGTGGGACAAAGTCTGCTGAGACCTCCCTTACTTCCTGGATCTTGTCTGGGGCCAGCTGGGGTGACAATTTAACTGCCTCCACAGAGGACTCTCACTTCCTTTCTTCCAGAAAGTCCAGAAGGGGGCCTTTTTCATCCATCCCCTCCCCAAGACTACACACTACAAACACCATGTCAATCCTATTAGCATATGGCTTCATCATGCTGACACGGTACACTCTTTCTGTATGTCTTCTGTCAGGTAACTCTATAATATAGTTCACGTCATTTACCTATCTAACTACTTTGCATGGTCCTGCCCACTCAGCCTGCAGCTTGTCTTTCCAGACCGGAATGAGGACCATGAGTTCTTGACCCACCGTGTACGAGTGAGCTGTGGCTCTGCAGTCATACCACACTTTTTGTTTTTGTTGGGCAGCTGCCAGGTTGCTCTGGGCTGTCCCCATAAGCTCCTGCAGACTTTCCCTTAACCTAAGGACATAATCCACTATGGGAGTTCCCTGGGTGGTGTGCTTGCCTTTCCAGTTCTACTAGATCAAGTCTAGGGGCCCACATACCCAGCATCCATATAAGAGCTCGAAGTGGGAAACCCCGGTCAACTCTTGGGGCACCTCCCTGTATGCAAACAACAAGTGGGGAAGATATTTCTTCCAGTCCCTCCCATGCTGTTCAGCAAACGCTTGAAGTGTTGACTTTAGGGTACCGTTAAATCTCTCCACAAGCCCTTTGGCTTATGGGTGATAAGGTGTCGTGCATCTCTGCACCACCTCACACTTCTCCCACAAACATTCCATCAGGTCCTAACATGAAGGAACCCCCTCGATTGGTGATAACCTCCTGCAGAAACCCAACATGGGAGAAAATCCCAAGTAAGGCATCTGCCACTTTGTCCTTAGTGAGGATAGGGCGACTGCCTCTGGGTACCAGGTGGCATAATCCTCCACAGTCAGGATGAACCTCTTCCCAGAGGATCTGGGGGTATTTAAAGGCCCCACAACATCCATCCTCACCCTCCAGAATGGCTCCTCCACTATGGGCAATAGAATTAGGGTGGCTTTGGTTTTTCTTCCCCGCCTTCCCCATTTCTGGGCACCAGTGACAAGACCTGCAATACTCCTTCACCTGCTTGGTGAAGTTGGGCCCATAGAAATTCTGTGCCAACCGCTGTGCAGTGTGCACGATTCCCAGATGACCAGACAAGGGAATATCATGGCAATCCTGAGCAACTGCTCACGGTGCCCCTGGGGATTGACAAGCTGCCTGCCTATCACCCCTTCCCCTGTCTTCACAGCCAGAGTAAACAGCAGTCCATTGTCCCAATAAAATTTATGTTTCCTGTCACCTCCCTGTGCTCCATCAGAGTCTGCCCAAGCCCTCAGCTTCTCTAGACTAGGGTCACTTCTCTGAGCAGCTGCAAACTCCTTACACATTCCCAAGGCATAGGACAGGTCCCCATCACTATCTAAACTAGGTTCCCTAGCTCTAGCATAAGGGCAGTCAGGATCACTGCCATCCCTAACCCTCTGACAATGGGTCACCCCTCTTTCTTTGGGTTAACCCTCCGTAGCTGTTTGGTTAACTGCTACTGGGGCATTTTCTACCTCCCTTTCATTAGCCTCCATAACAGGAGACACTGACTGGAGAACCAGCCTCCCAGTGGTTTCCACAGTGGGTTCCACGGGGTTCAGGGAACTACAGTTTTCCTTTGCTGCTTGGCTATGGGTAACTGCACACACCATCCCCTGTTTGAGATTGTTGCCAAGGATGACATCAACTGCTAAAGTTTTGGCTACAGCCAGGTGTTGCACAGTTCCTTTATTGAGTATAAGCTGACCAGGCTCTACCAGATCCCCTTTTACCAGCAGCATCGATGCCCCTGTGTTTCTTAACCCTTGTGTCTGTACACCATTCACAGTGACTGGGTGCATGTGTTCCCTCATGTTCACAGGCATGCTTCCAGGGACACACAAACAACCCACCTTTTTCCTAGCACCACCTTGCATATTGCTCATCCTTTTGGGACACTGTCTGGCAATATGCCCAGTTTCTTTGCAAACCCAACATTTGTTTCTTTTCTCAGAAAAATCTTTTCTTTGAAACCTGGGACTAACTGGTTTCGGTGGAGGCAGTGAGGGTTTTTGCTGCCCTGAAGATGCGGTTTTCCCTTTCTGTGCTGCCATGCCCACCCCATTCTCTCTCAGAGCAGGTCTGCTCTTGGCATAGTGGTCTGACAGTTCAGCAGCTTCTTGCACTGTTTTGGGATCTCAGTCCTCCAGCCAGGTTTTCAGCTCTGCTGGGCATGCCCAAAAAAACTGCTCTAACAATATAGCATTTTCAATTTTATCTACAGAGTTTGCTTCAATTCCCTCCCACCAATGTTTTAAACATTGACGTTGTTTCGTGGCTAGCTCCTTGTAGCTCATGTCACAACTTCCCCTGAGCTTATGGAATTTAACTCTGTATGCTTCTGCAGTTAAATCAAACTTTTTTTAAAGTGCAGCTTTAAGTTTGCTGTAATCATTACTGTCCTCATTGTCCATTTGACCCAATGCATCCCGAGCTTTCCTGGTAAGTAGCAGGGATAGCTGGAAGCTCCAGGACCCTCTAGGAATATTTGTCTGAATACAAACTTTTTCAAAGGAATTTAAAAAGGCATCCATATCCTCCCCCTCTTTAAATTCAGCTATCAATTTGGAATTTAATTTGTAACCCAGTCCTGTAGTTCCAGTTAAACCCATGCCACTTACCTGCTCTGGTGCTGGTGGTTGTAGTCGTAGCTTCTCCAGCTCATGTTGCCTCTGGCACTCACACTCTTCACGGTCAGCCCCTTGCTGTTCACGCTCCCTATTCTCCTCTGTGGCTCACTGCTCTCATCTCCCTTCTCTCTCGAACTCCAGCTCCATCCTCTGCAACTCCATCTGCAGCCTGATGGCTTCTGGCTCCAAAATGCAGGTGACCTTCCCCTGCTGCTGTAACCCTTGGCTTGCACTAGCCCTGCTGTCCTCCTCACCATATCTGGACACTGCACTGGTCATTGGCCCCTCCACACCCAAGGTTTGGTTCTTTCCAGTCATGGACTGTGACTCAGTGCTCTGGTCATCGGTGACCATCAGAGCATCTATGAGGGTCAGCTTGTTGGCTTTCCCCTCATACTGGACTCCTCTGTCCTGGCACAGCTGCCTCAAGTAGTCTGTAGTGTACCCACTGTAGTTGGAAGCCATCTTCTTCCCTAACTATGGCTACTCTAACTTGCTCTTTAGAAAACAAAATAAAACAGGTAGGAACTTTGACTATAAGCAACATTATATAATTCTGTTTTCTCTTTTAAAAATTAATCACTGCCTTAATTTGCAACTGAGCTGTGCAGTGTTAAGCTGACACACTGAACTGTTAAAGCTTGTGTTACCAATTACTTTATCGCATCACTGCCAACCAGATCTGTCACAAATGCACTCCGAAGGTCAGGCCCTCTGCTCCCACAGTGCCAAGCTCAGAGCACAATAGTATGAACAGGTAACAGACAGGGTAACCCTCCTGTCTGCTTTGGGTCCGAATCACCTTTTAGCATCAAGTTCTGGGCCGATTCAAATTGAGAACCTTATGCTAGCATACCCAATTAACAGGCTCAGATAATACTCTCTTCGGGGGGATGCAATACAATCTTTCGCCCAAGGGCACCCAGCCAGGTTTTCCAAAATGAACCCTAAAAACTCTATAAGAGACCTTAGGTATATTCTTACTTTTTCCAAGCTTAGTAACACCATCAAGCCTTTTACACCACGTCAGATGTAAAAATACAGGCACTTCGCATGCAAAAAGAAAACTGGGAAGATACAGGCAGTATTTTAGGAAAATGGTTATTTACTAGAAATTGTAAAATAAGTAAAATAAAATACAGAACAATATATCATACAGCTTACAATCTTATAAAACAAAAAGGAAGTTTCAGAACAAACACTCCTACCACAAAAGACGTAACTGCTTTATAACTATTACCTTTCCAAGTGCTCTTCTAGTTAGAGAGAGAACTTTGTTTCTTCAGAGCCCAAGATGATATCACACATTTCAGATACACTGATACATTTTCAACTCTTATCCTTCCACCCCCTTGGTGAGTCATCTAGCTCCTCCTTTTAGAATAAATTATTCCAAATATAATTTCCTACCAGGCGGTATCTTTAATTAATGGAACAGCAGAAGAAAAAAAAAAACGTCTCCTAAATATCCTTTAATTAAACATTTTCCCTTTGAACTTGGCAAGTCTACATTTGTCATTTAGGTGTTAAACTTGATAGGAACAGCCAAATTACCCTTTCCTTTCTGACATCATAAACTTTAGATTTAGTTTCACTTCAAAACCCTAGGCAGATCATAAGAAGGTAATAAAATGACATTTCTTTAAGGAAGTCTTAAATTACAGGGATCTCCTGGTCAGTGTAATACATCCTGTGATTTTCAGCTGCTGACCTTGTAATTTAAAGGCCAAATCTGTCACACACTGACATTTCATACACAGACCATATATTTATAATAATAATATCATATCACATACCCCCCCCTCCGCTGGGTACCCATCTCAGTGACACCACCAAGTCCCCAGTGGCTAGCAGCCCCCACATACCAGCCACATTGAGCAAGCCACCCAGCCAACTGCCCCGTACCTATGAAGGTGGTGCTGTGCAAAGAGCCTGATATGATAACCAGCACAGCCCTCGTCTCACCTCCCCAGCTGGCCATCATATGGGATGACAGACAGTGCACCTACAATATACAGTATAACGTACATGAGCTCCCTGTCATCCCACATGGCAGCTGGCTGAGAAGTGAGAGGAGGGCTGTGCTGATTGTCATATCAGGCTCTCTGTGTGGTATCGCCTTTATAGGTATGTGGGGGTTTTGCTGGGTATTGTGCAGTGCCAGTGGTACAGGGGGCTGCTAGCTACCAGGAACTCAGTGGCACTAGGACAGGTGCCTGGCATGTTGGGGGTAACACTAGACTCCAGGGAAATCACTACACTGTCAGAAATGTTTGATCAAAGGTTGGGGATGCCACTAGACACCAGGAAATACTCTACAACTACAGAGACAGGTGATCAGAGGGTGGGGGGTGCCACTAGACACCAAGGATAACACTACAAACAGACAGATAGGTGCTAGGAGGGTGGAGGGTGCCATTAGACACCAGGGAATATGCTACAAATGCAGCGATGGGAGATCAGAGGGTGGGGGGGTGCTTCTAGACACCAGGGAAACACTATACAGGGACATGTGATTGGAGGGTGGGGTGCCAGTCAACAACAGGGCAAACGCAAATATTACAGGTTCAAGTGATCAGAGAGGATACCACTAGACACCAGGGACATAGAAACATAGAAATTGATGGCTGATAATGACTGCTAGGCCCATCCAGTCTGCCCATTTTCCCTGCCTACTGTAAAAGATGCAGACCCTACTTGATCCCCAGCTTTACATCCTCGTTCCTATTGCTAGGGCCCCCCTATGCCTGTCCCATGCATTTTTAAATTCCCGCACTATATTTGCCCCCACCACCTCCACCAGGAGTCTATTCTATGCATCCATCACCCTTCCTGTGAATAAATATTTCCTCACGCTACCCCTTAGTCTACCACCTTCCAACCTTATGTCATGCCCCCTTGTTCCTGGACATCTCCTTTTCTGAAAGATGCTACCCTCCAGTACCCTATTTATGCCTTTTAGATATTTATAGGTTTCTATCATATCTCCCCTGTCTCTCCTCTCCTGCAGTATACATATTGAGGTGTCTTCATGTGCCTTTTGGTGCAGGCTCTGCATCATCTTTGTTGCCCTTCTCTGAACTGCCTACACCCTGTCTATGTCCTTACAGAGATGTGGGCTCCAGAACTGGACATAGTATTCTTCTGCTGGTGATATCACTCCCTATACACCCCAGCATCCCACTGGCTCTCCCTACAGTCTTGTCACATTGTTTGGCCACCTTTAGGTTATCAGATATGATTGACTATCCCCAAATCCTTTTTCTGTTTGGTGACAATCAGTATATCCCCCCTCCTCATCATGAAATCCTCCTCTGGGTTCTTGCACCCTAAATGTATGATTTTGCACATTTTCACATTGAATCTCAGCTCAGTTGGGACAACACTAACATTACAGGTACAGGCGACCAGAGGGTGGAGATACCACTAGACACCAGGGTGTCCATTGGTTCAACTGTATAGTGTTCGGGGGGTATAGGGTGACCGTCTGCAGTACTACTGCCTGCCACAAGGGCCTAGTGCCCCATTAAGCCAGGGTTTGCAAAGGCAGCAAATAGCACCTGTTTGGGTGGCATTTACTGCTGGTGCAAACCACTGAAAATACCACTGCTGCTGTATGCAGGGGATGACACCCTCATTTGCATGGGCACAGTGGTATGTTAATGCTCGGGCACTAATGGGTTTTGCCTGTGCTGTGGGGGTCTGTGAATATAGACCCTGCTTATGAATTGGGTGCAAAACTGAGTTAGCGCACTCAGCTCATTAGCATCTGTGCTCCTTTTGAATATCTGGCCCCGGCATTACTTTGCAGCAGACCCAGAGCATTTGTATTACAAAAATAATTATAAGAAAAGTTAGACATACTGTACAACTGGAATGGATTAGTTTTACTATTTCCAAAGACCAAGAGAAGAATCAATATCAGTTTCCTAGTAAACAGGAAAAGGAGGATGTAAAATAACCCCTTCCAGCAATAATATGAGGCAAAAACTTTGAGTAAACATGAACAATAATAAAACAGATAGGAGATTGTTTATTTACATTGAGAAGAAACTAGATAAAATGCATGAAAGAGTAAGACAACACATATTCATTATGTAGGAAGGTAGAACTAGTATCAAAATTTACCCTTGGACAGGGACTGCCATCAAACACAGTGGAAGATTTATTTATTTATTGTAATTCTGGAAACAACCTTTGAGTAAGAACTCTTTACAATGGATCCACGTCCACTAAGCAGTACAAATACCTACATAACTGAATTCACAGTACAAATACGGACATAGTTGAAATATCAGTACAGGAAGTAACAAAAACATAGAAAACAGCAAAGAGTTTCTTATGAGTTTCATTAAAGAGCAACTGACACGTCTCGGTAGAGACGTGCCCTATCCTGCCTACAGTACCTCTCGGTACAGAGGGTACTGCAAATGGAGGTAATGTAAGGCAATATTTTACCATAAAGATGAGGTGAAGACATACACATCACCTCGTTAAAGATCAGGTTCTTCTCGATCCAAACCCGAGGATGATGTCATGTCGGATGGGGACATGGTGAAATCCATTTTGCCAGCCAAAGTGCTGCAGAATTAGCATTTCACTGATGAAATGCCACTTTTGCTGGTGAAATGCTAATTCCGTGGCACTTTCGCTGGTGAAATGGAATTTTGCCAAGTCCTCATCCCGACCTGACGTCATCCTCAGGTTTGGATCAGGAAGGGGACCTGATGCTGTAGCAGGGATGCACATTGCACTCCGCCACCTTGATACAGTAAAATATTGCTTTACAGTACCTCTGTTTGCGGTACTCTCTGTACTGGGAGGTACTGTAGGCAGGTTAAGGCACTACTGGCACATCTCTACTGAGACCTGTCAGTTGCTCTTTAAGGGTATAATAAAGGAGTAATGCATGACAGGGTGTGTGTCGTGCTGGGATAATGCCATGCATGGGGGGTTGGGCACAAGGCCATAGGCCGAGTGTGTCCAATGCCCCAGGCGTGGCATTATTCTAGCACGACACACACCCTGAAGTGCATTATTCCTATTATACAATGGCTTGTTGTTATGTATAAAATAAAAAAATAACTTTCAAGAATGTTTTTATTAGTGTGGACAAATATTTTTGTTTCTTAAGAGGAGATGCAAAAAAAGAGAATAAGCTCCTCATCAAAATGCTCATCCATATTGGTTCACAGTGAGGCTGAGACTAGACCTGTGGCATTACGCTGGGATAATGCCATGGGTCCAGTCCCAAACTGACTAATCACATCCAAGATTCTTTCTTGCCATTGTATAATACTAAGTGCTGTATGGCATAATGAAGTATATGCGAGAGAGAGAGGAAAATGTAGTATAGGGAGAGAGTGGTTAGTGAATGGAGCATGGGGATAGAGCAGCCCAGAAGGAGCATTGTCACATTGCATTACAGCTTTGAAGCTGAGGAGCTGGGGATGGTGCATGTTAGAGTGTGTGGTAAGGTGAGAGAAGGTGGTTAAGAGAGAGAGAGAGAGAGAGAAAGAAAGAGAGAGAGAGAGAGAGAGCGAGAAGGGGGGAGAGGGGAGAGAGAGGAGGAGGAGAGAGGGAAGGAGGAGACCAAGTGGGGAGGGATGGTATCATGAGAGTGGAGATTGATGGAGAAAAGGGGTGGAGGGGATGGGGAGGAGAGAGTGAGAGAGAGGGGTGATGAGGCGTGAGACAAACGAGAGAGTGCAACCACTAGTGGAATAAGAGCTATGGAGGATGAGGTGCCAGAGTCTGGGGAGCAAGGGTCAGGAGTGGAGAGGGGTGGACCATTTGAGTGAGTCCATGAGTAGCTGCTGGTAGGCAGGACTGGTGCAGGCTCTGGAGACCTGCTCTGAACAGTTTAGCACTCACAGACATTCTTTTGCAGTAGAAATTGCTTAAGATAGTCTCTATTGGGGGTATTTGTGGCTGTAAAAGAACCAGTAGCAACAAGCAGCAAGTGTTGATATCAACATTGTAAAATGTCAATAAATTATAACTAAACAGATAATAAAAATTAGAAAATGTCTCCCACCTGTCTCTCTATGCTGGAGTGACTCCCCACTCCTGTGGCGAGAGACCCATGTGGAGTGCTGCTCCACAGAGTGCTGCTGGATCAGGTCAGCTTGTATCACTGAAAGCCCCACTCCTGCTAATGAGACTGGAGTGCTGGATTACTGAAATAACCACCAGACAAGCCACGTCATCAGTTAGCACTACTGGGGGAGCTTCAGAGGTGCAGGCAGCAATCAGTTTTCAGATTTTGGCTGGAACAGATGGCAATAGCAGGTAACTTATCTACAAGAAGATGGAGCAGCACCACTTGTATTACTGGAAGCTCCACCCCCTCTGATGAGACGTGAGTACTGGAGCATTAGATTAGCAGGGCAACCATGGCACAAGATAAGCCTGATCATCAGGAAGCATGGCTGAGGGGGAGCCGCCAATGGTGCTGGCAGCAATCAGTTTTGCAGAATTCTTCAGAGGCAGATGGCAATAGCAGGTGAGATGTCTGCAGGAGGATGGAGCTGCTCCACTAGTATCCCTGGAAGCCCCACCCCCTCTGATGAAGCTGGATTGCAGGACTGCCAGGGCAACAAGTAGAAAAGCCCATTCATCAGGTAGCACAGCTGGGGGGAACCTAACAAGGTGCTGTCAGCAATCAGTTTGCTCATTTCAGCAGGAGTAGATGGCACTAGCAGGCATAGCCGGTTTTAGGCATCAACGGACCCTGCAGTCTCTGGGGGCCCCTGATCATGGGGGGGGGCCCAACTCAAGCAGTTTACCTTATTCACTTTTAATTTTTTTCTTATCTTCTTAAATCAGCAACAAAGGACTGTGCAGCTCATTGTAATGTGGCATCATTATGTCATGAATTAGCTATGACCCAGTCAATAAGAGGTAGATGGGCAACAATGGATGGGATGAGAAAGAAGCCCTAAGGACTAACACTGCTGTCTCCCCCTTAAAAATATAAATATACTGCGGGTTGTACTGAAAATAAAATAAAATAAAATGATGTATATATGGGCTACAGTCAAACACATGCAGTAAAAGTGGGCCAAGTGGGGCCCCATGAGTTCACTGATCCTGCTGGGGGGCCCCCAAAATCCTAAAGCTGGCCATGCAGGTGAGATGTCTGCAGGAGGATGGAGCTGCTCCACTATTATCCCTGGAAGCCCCACCCCCCTCTGATGAAGCTGGAGTGCAGGACTGCCAGGGCAACAAGTAGAAAAGCCCATTCATCAGGTAGCACAGCTGGGGGTAGCCTAACAAGGTGCTGTCAGCAGTCAGTTTGCTTATTTCAGCAGGAGTAGATGGCAATAGCAGGTGAGATGTCTGCAGGAGGTTGAGGTGACTGCAGTTCTATCACTGGAAGCCCTGTTCCCCTGAAGAGACTGGAACCCCGGATTACTGGGGCTACCACCAACAAGCCCTGTCATCTGGTAGCACAGCAGGGGGAGCCTCCAAAGATGGTGGCAACAATCAATTTGCAGATTTAAGCTGGAACAGATGGCTGTAGTGAGTGAGATACCTGCAGGAGGCTCTGACAAGACAGGAGTGCCAGATTACCAGGTCAACCACTAGACAAGCTCTGTAATCAAGTAGCACAGCTTGGGGGAGCCTCCAAAGGTGCTGGCAGCAATCAGTTCACAGATTATGGCAGTAGCAGGTGGCAATAGTGGATAAGATGTCATTAGACATCAGCTTTTGCATTTCATTTTTTCTATGTCAGGTACACAAATTGTACATAGGGGATATGTCACAGCTGCATAGAAAGTACCAGACTGATTTTCATCAGTAATCTAATTGCCTGATCAGTGGTATAGTCATGAGTGAGGTCATCAGGTTCAGAAAGCATGAATGAAAATAAAGAGGATGTTATCTGTGCAACCATGATATTTTCCTTTCAGGCAATGGCCCTGCTTTTCCACTGTTTGTATATTAATGTATAATGCATGGTCAAACTTTGTTATCAGACAAAACGTAACGTTTTACAGGTTTGTTATACCATCGATGTGACGTCACGATGTTTTTAACCCATCGATGGTATATCAACAGTGTTTGCTCTGCACATGCATGTTGCGTTACTGGAACTGTCTGCCTTCCTGAACCGGCCACAGCAGTGAGAGCTGGACCCAGAGCAGAGCGGCAGTGACTGAAAAAAACAAAGTACGGATCCAGCTTTGTTTTTTTTCTTACGTTTTATGGGGACCATACACATTAAAATATAATGTATGGTCCACAATCAGCAACAAAATGTGTGTTGCCATCTTGAGGTTACCATGATGACTGAAACCTCTTAAGCTTCACTCTCGAGGTTTAAATGGTCGTCATGATAACCTCTCGATGGCAACACACATTTGTTACTGATGACAGACCATACATTATCCTCTATATAGTCAGGCTTTATTAGAGCTAGGTGTATGTTCATATTTACATGTAATAATGCTGTTTATTGTACTGTTTTTGCTTCAGCAGTGTACCTCCATGTTTTTTTGCCCATTGATCCACCACTGTTGTTTGCTCTGGTTGCCATAGTACTGTCCGAATGTTGCCAAATAATGTTCAGAATCAATTTATGAGTGTTTGAAAAGCTGATTACAAGTCAAGTTCTGTTTGGAATTTGTGATTCTGTTTTTCACAAGTGATGACTGGTTTACTGTGATAGAAAATGATTATTATACATTAACTGTGAGAATACATGGTGATGAAAGTGGTAACTGTGAGAAAAACATGTTTTTTTCTCACAGTTGCCCTGTCATACGAACATACAAAGAAGCCAGCAGAAGAAGACCATTTGGTATATCAAGTCTGCTCATATTGCAGGGTCCACAGCTTGAGCTAATATCCCTGCCCTCCCTCCCCACTCCTCACTCCTCACATCCTCCCTATCTATGACCCTTACCCTTCCCCATGCCAGTCCCAGCCTCTCTTAAAGCTGCTCAATGTTTTCACCGAGATTACCTCTTCTGGCAGTGCATTCCAAGTGTCCACCACCCCTCTCTGTGAAGAAGTGATTCCTGACCTCCCTCCTAAACCTCCCACCCTCCAGCTTAAGAGTGTACACCCTCTTGTTATGGTTGCCACCCAGCTTAAAGAGACTCTGCTTCTCAACCTTATTTATCCCTTTCAAGTACCTGAAGGTCCCAATCATGCCCCCTCTTTCTCTCCTGTCTTCCAGGAAGTACAAGTTCAGTGCCCTCAATCTCTCCTTGTATGCCTTACCCTGCTGACCCACAATCATCTTTGTAGCTCTCCTCTGGACCTTCTCCAGCAGGTTAATGTCCTTTTTGAGGTGTGGGCACCAGAACTGAACTTCATACTCCAGATGCGGCCTTACCAGTGACCTGTACAAGGGCAGTATAACCTCCTCTCTCCTACTACTGATCCCCCTAGATATGCATCCCAGCATCTTGTTTGCCTTTGCTACTCATAAGCCAAAATAACCTATTTTTTACAATGTATGATTGGTGAGCATCAGACCTTACAGGTAAAGAATTTGCCGTATTTTAGCCACTGGAACATTCTTAATGAAGATACTGTAAATCACGTATCTTCATTTTGGGCATTTTAGGTTACAAAGGAACCCTTAGCCAATAAGAAACAGGATAATCAATGCCTGATGATGTCAAAATGGTCACTGCTGCACGCAAAACAGAGCAATAAAATCCCAGAGAAATAGTTAAATCTTCATAAAATCAACTAGTTTAGAGCTTTACAATTTCAAATACATTTTATAAATTGGACCCACAATGTCCTGGCTCAGAATATGTCAGTTGTGATGGGGCGGGACATACATAACTCACTTGTGGTGTTGCCACTCATGATTATTGTCCTGCCACTCACTAATAAAGATAAATTGCATATCCTGAATCAGGCCATTCTGCGTGCCATACGTATCTATTCACGCTGCCATTGCAAAAAGTAAAATATCAAAATTACAAAATGTGCTTTAAGTTGTAGTAGGTACATAATTAAGGCTAATCACTTTCCTTTACCAGCTTCTCCTAAACATGTACTAGTACAAAGTGTTACCCAGAGTGAGTTTCTTACCTTTAGTATCAATTTTAAGCAACATTGTTAGCAATTTTAACTATCAAGCCAGAACTGACCTTTGATTGACCTGTTTAAGGCACATGACAATATTATTCCTTTCTTGAATAGATGTTTTATTTAATTACAGCATAAATTATGTATTTTAAACATTCATTAGAAAGAAAAGGATTCCACCATGAAGAAAAACCAGCAATACTTTGCTGACTCCATCTTCTGAGCTGTGTGCTGATATTTATGGCACACTAGCAAAGACAGAATGACAGTTTTTAAATAACTAATTAAATATGCCCCATTTATACACAAAAAAAATGAAAGACACTGCTTAAGGGGATAAACGTCCCCAAGAAGATTAAAAAGGCCATCAAAGGTTGGATTGCGCTGAATGTCCATTAAAGCTGTCTTACTTCTGAATCACAACGTAATGGAATATTTAAGAAACTCCCATACAGTTTTTGAAATCTTACTTACTGAGTTGCTTTGATGTTAGCACTATGAAAATGGAAAATATGCAAATTCATATTAGGGAATGCATGTTTCCCAGAACTGTGATGTCACAGATGGAATTGATTTGTTTTCCGTTTTCAGCAG
Organism: Neoceratodus forsteri; assembly: GCA_016271365.2. Taxonomy (NCBI): domain Eukaryota; kingdom Metazoa; phylum Chordata; order Ceratodontiformes; family Ceratodontidae; genus Neoceratodus; species Neoceratodus forsteri. The sequence continues at coordinate 232,806,711 of JADMNL010000028.1, forward strand.
GCTACCAGCAGGGGGCAGGACCACCATGCCTGCTAAATTTTTGGACAGTACTGAGTTGAAACAAATATCTTTTTAATCATGAACATTAGTAAAAACCTTATGGAAGGAAATATTTGAATCATAAGGACAGCATTCTTGTGCAGTACATCTATGAGTGATCCTTCTATGACTAGTAAGGGACCACTAACATTAAAACAGCAGTTTATGTTAGAGGGAAAACAAAAGGTTCTGCCTGCTTGACATTCAGACAGGGGGCATCTTTATTTATTTTGTTAATTTGGTAAGCTCACTGGAACATGCATTCCTCTTGATGGAGCAATCCAGATATTTTAAAGTGATCAAAGCAACCAGAAGCAAATGAAGGTAAACGTTTACTGACAGAAAAAGGCCCTAGGTATGCAATAAAACAGATACATCTTGATAATTCCAAAAAATGAGTTTTAGCATTGTACTGAAAAGCTTGGAATTACTACTAGTTATTAAGAAATGGGGAAAAACAAAGGAGTGCTGTTCCATATTGTGGAGCATAAATGAATCCTTCAACAGATTGTCAATAGAGGATCTGGAGTCGAAATTACTGTTATACTCTTTCAATGAGCAGTTAAACAATGAGAAACTGTGGTCTTCAGGAGTCTAAAAGAAATCCAGACTGAATTTAAAGTTAAGTTCCATGAGTAACCAGTTCAGTTGTGATAAGAGGTTCCCACTGTGCTTCTCTCATCTCTAAATATTAGTTTGGGTCCCTACTCCCTCTCCTCTTCCCCATCTCCTCCTCCTCCTCCTACTCCCTGCCCTCAAGAGAACCATGTACATTCTTCCTTCCCAACCCACACTCCTCAGCTGGAAAATCTGTTCTCTGATACCACCTCCCCTCCCTCTGGAACCAGTTACCCTCCACCATCCGTCTCTTCCTCCTCCTCCTCCTCCCTTCCCTTCATTAGATGCCAGCTAAAACTCCCCTTCCCCACCTGCTCCTGCACTTCTTCTTGAACCCCGTTTTAGCCCCCAACATAGCTTCGGCAGCCTCACTGAAGTTTATCAACCTGTTTTGATGCCTACTTTCAGCATCAGCTCAGTCTGTCTTCATTCTGACACTATGCACTTTGGGTTTGCCCAGTTTGCACAGATGATTTGTGTGATAATTCATTTGTCCTCAGTATGCAGTGTTTTGCATTTTTGTCTGTACTGCACACAACGTGTACTCTTTGGGCTCAATTTTCAAAGCCCAGGGAATGACGCAAGGTGCCTGCAGCAAACATAAATGACGCAAGTGGCACCTTGCACCAAAAGATGCGTTATTACCAATATTCAGATGCAGTCTGCATTGAAAACAGGAGCCGATGTGCCAAAGGGGCATTGAGCCAGCTCTGCACCACAAAGCAGGGTATGCCAGGTCACAAGGTGGCTTGCACCACAGTGAGGCTGCAACATCCCATTTTCTGGGATTTTGCAAGCCCTGCTGTGGATGCAGCAAAGGGCTCTACTTGTCAATGTTGGACAATGTGGCCAGTGGGGGGGTACCTGCCAGTAGGGAGCTGGGGACAGACTGAGCATGGGTGGGGTGCCCTAGGGGGCATGAGAAAGATGGAGCAAGTGCAGTGTTTGCTGCCAAAGTGACATTTACAGCAATGCTGGGCTTTGAAAATCGAGCCGTGTATGTTTTAGTGTGTATGCCTCTTCCTGTATCCCCCCCATTGTCATCCCCTATGCACCAAAATGTACCTACTGTACTAAATGTATGGCAGTGGCCCCCACAACCCCCCTGTGGGCCAGGGCATGCCCTGGATGATCCACTAGCCAACAGGGTGCCCAGCTGGTGAGTCGCCATCTCTCCCGCAGTTGCTGCAAGCCCATCTCTGGGTAGCAGCATTCCCTTCTTGTGCACTGTTTCTTTGGTGCTGCTGTTGGCTTGTGGCAAACCCAGGGAGTTTGACACCGGAACCCTGATTTTTTTCTAAAATTGGGTGCAGGGTCCTTGAAGCACCTAGAGTTTGCCACAGCCCTGGAGTGACACAAACTGCATTGTTCTAAAGCCTCTTTGAAAATTGAGCCCCTTGTGTCACCCTCACTGTAACCACATCACGTGACTGACTGAATTTTTTGGTAATTGTGCTTCTTTCTTTCCCCTTCCTCCAGGTCACACCTGGAAATGAGCCTCAGCTCAGTATGCCTCTCCCGGTCACCGATTTATAAAATAAATAAGTAAATAAATCAGTAGAGTGGTGATGAGTTTCTGAAATGCTTTCCAAAATTTATTTTGAAATTCCACTGAATTCCAAAAGCATTACTGTGTACCGTCAAATAATTTGCCATTCCACATCAATTCTGATGGCAGAATTCTACATTCTGCATGGCCCTAAGTGTCAGTTGTGTGCAGTGAGGACTGGAAGTGTAAGAATAGGCTATAACTAGTGGTGTTCCGTGAAAAGTTTCGAAAACTTTTACAAACTTCCACCAGTACTAAACTACAGAATTTCTTTTACTAAACTTTATGTAAACTGCAGCTTTTTTCAGTTTTTTCTTTCATGTAGAATAGAAGAGACATACATGTGAACTGTGGAATATTTTTTTGTTAAGTTAATGTATGTACACTTCTGATTTTTTTCTGTAGGTTTTTTTTATACCATACAGAACAGAACACAATGTAAACTGTGGAAACTTACCATTTTCTGTAGAAAGAGTGGAATTCTGCAGATTCCATGAAAATGATAAAATGTCATGGTATCCTGGTGATCGTGGAATTTCACAGTTCTGCCCAGCCATAGCAGTAACCATAGAGACTGAAAAAATATTGGCCATGTTACAACTCCCCCATACGTATCACACAGCAACCATGCAAAGCATGCAATCCAAGCACTGGACCCCCAAACACACTCATGTCTAGTGTCTGGGTAAGTAAACGTATTCTGATACTCCCACTCTCACTGATATTGTATTTGGCAGCTAGCCAGATTATATACAAGCAGGGGACTAGGATAGTAGGTGTAGGTAAGTAACCAGAGCAGATGAAGTCTAAGGGACAGTGATCCTGACTTCATAGTAATGTCTACTGCTGTGCAGAATGCGGAATTCCGCTGGAGAAATTAGTGCAGAATGACCATTCTGCAGGTGGAATTTCTGCCAAAATTTCACTGGTTCTGTGAAATTCCACCTGCTGCGATCTGAGGAATAATATTCTGCAGAACAGCATTTTTTCATTGAAAATCATTCCACGATCATTTTCACAGGAACTATTGAGACCTGTGGAATAATATTCCATGGCACAGCATTTTTTCCATGGAAAATCATTCCGCATCCATTTCTTGGAAAATATTGAGATCTGCGGAAGCGATATTGTTATTCTAGAGAAATTCGGTGGGCAGATTTCCACATTTTGCACAGCTCTACTTTGCAGTCAGAAGCTTTTGTCTGCAGCAGCTGTTTACATGTAATCCTATGGCGTCACTGCTGCCATTTTTCTTGTTTCAGTTTCAGTTAAGCAGTATGCTGCAAGAGGGTGTGGGTGATGCCAGGATTTACCCACGCCTGGTGTGGTTTGCTCATGGGGCACAGCTGAATGGGTAAACCACACCAGAAGTGGGTTAACTTTGGCATTACCCACACCCTCGAGAGGCATATTGCGATTATACAATATGCTCTTGCCTTTTTTGTGATAAAAAAATAAAATAGTTTTTTTGTTATATTTTAAGTTGTTTGTGCCAAAATTGTTGTTTCATGAGATAAAATAGTCCTGGGTTGCTGCTGCTTTCGTCTTCTGCACATGTGCAGGACTGTTTTAGCATTCCTGATGGATATTTTTTCTGGGGTCAGGAAATTTTCAACACTGTGCCCCCATGTCACCAGTTTAGACTGTCCTGGCTCCATTTCAGTTGTAAGAGATGGCATAGCCTTGTAAATTTGCTCCATTACACAGTTAAATGTACAGATCTGTAGCTCCATTTTGGGGCATTGTGTGGCTCTGTACATTTATGCTGCACCATTTAACATTTGTTCCCCAGCCCTCTTTTGCGTCTGGGTCAGGGAAACAAAGTGATCTTGGTTTTCTTTTCTTTTGGGGATAGTTTTGTGTCTACATCATTCCTCTGATGTCACGATACAATAGGGTTCCGGTGACACAGCCTCAGATTTTTGTTGTGCACAGTGCAGCTGTTCAGCGAGGTGGAGGAGGCTGCGAGCTGCAAGAGAGGGAGAGACTGAAGCAGCACAGAGTTTACATGCAGCTTTAAGAGGTGAAAGCATTTAAAAAAAGGAGTCACTAGGGAAATGTGAACAGTTCTTTGAGTTTTTTTTATTTATTTTTATTTACAAGTTGTTTCAGGACTCAGGCTTTACTGCCAGCTAAAGGAAATGGACCAGTTCTATTTTTGGTTTTTAATTTTGCAGTTAGTGGGCGGATTAATATGGCGGCTGCTTTGTTCAAAGTTATCAGATTGGAGTGAAATGTGTAAAGTGGGGGGGGGGGGCTGGCTGGCACTTCTTCCCATGGGATGATAGCATGATTTATTGGCTGTAAATCATGCCAGCCAGCCAATCAGGATGCGGTATTTTTGATGCCATTATATAATCCAGGATTTACAACAAAATAGTGTGGCATGTAGGTATGATCCATCACCCAGTCACCTGTGTGGGATCATCGACTGGGTAGCCTTCTGGGCTTTGGCTTGGAGGTGGCCAGTTGTTAACCTCTGACCGGGTGTGGAATCTGGGTGTAGTTTTTGATGATGATCTGACACTTAAGTCTCAGGTGTTGGCTGTGGTCAAGACTTCCTTTTACCATCTAAGGAACAACACCTGGATTAAACACCTGGTCCTGCCCAATGACCTTCCAACTTTGGTCCATGACTTTGTGATCTCCCGCCTTGACTACTACAATGCCCCATACCTAGGGCTACTGGGGGTTGATATCTTCTGCTTGCAGCTGATGCAGAATGCGGTGACCACATAGTTGACTGGCTTATGAAGATCTTGCCATGTCATGCCTGTGCTGCGCAGCCTGCACTGGCCACCAGTATAGTGGTGGATCACTTTCAAGTTCAGTTTACTGACCTATAATACCCTACATGGATAGGGACCATGGTACTTACAAGATCTCCTCTGTCCCTACCCCCTCCACCCACTCTACTCCTCCAACAAGGGATTGCTAGAGGTTCCCAGGGTTCAACTTAAGACCATGGGGGCCCGTTCCTTTGCTTTTATGGCTCCCACACTGTGGAAGTCTCTACCTCATCAGGTTAGAGAGTGCCTGACTGTTGAGAGCTTTAAATCTGCTCTCAGGACATATTTATTTGTAATAGCTTTTCCTGATCTGGTTTAGCAGGTTGCTTTAGTTTTAATAATTGTTGAATTTTAATTGTAGTTTGCATGCTTTATATATTATCGTTTTTAAGTATGATGTATTTTGTACAAGCGCTTTAATCAACTGGGAATTGCACTTTTTAGAAATAAAAGATGATTGATTGATTGCTGGTCAGCATAGTTCTTATTTCTCAGAACTCAATAACTTCCATTATTTTTTCATTGCAATTTTTTTTAATTGAATGCTAAATTTACCCAATGCACAGTGTGCACTTCAGGTGCCCCACAGTTTCACCCAACCTCCACCACACGTAGACCAATCGCATTAAAGGATATCTGATGTGACTAAGTTAGGTGTAGCAGGGTCATGTAGAATGATTAATTCAGAGATCACAAAGAGAAAACTATAAAAATGAACAGAATTATTTTATAATAACTGTTGAGCACTTTTTCCCATAGAGAAACCTGGATATAATTTGCCGCTATAACCAGCTGATTATAATGGCGGACACATGCTGAGTTTCTCTCGTTCCATGCATGGGCTAGCCTCCACTCTTCCCTTCCTCAGTGCCAGAAAATTCACCACCACTAGCACTCAACAGTAAGTAAATAAAACAAAAATCAAACTCACCTCTTACCATTGAAGAGTTTGAACATACTGAACCTTTAAACAAATGGAAAAGTTTCAGCAGCCGCTTCAACCCAACCGTGGACCATGCTTCAGGTTGACAGAACCATGGCTGAACACCAATATATTTATGTCTTATATAATTGCTGTGATAAAAAAGTGCTCCCCAGCAATTATATAAAATAAAACATGGGGTGGAGTGTAAAACTTGAACTTTACACACACTCTTGGTATTAGATGCTTAAATAAACCCCTCGAGCTTCACTGTCAGGGTTTATGTAGCATCCAGCACCTCAGGTGTGTGTAAACTCTCATTAAACACACCACCTCAAGTATTATTCTATATTTAAATCATACTTTTTCTACCCCCTTATTCATCTGATGGAACCCACCCCAGCTCTATCACCAACCTTTTCATGGATTTACTGATTATCCACTGCTTACCATGGACAACCATGGTGGTGGGTCACCTGCCATGCTGGTGATTTGTGGGCCTGTGGAGGGTGCAGATACAACAGCAGATCAGGACTTTTTCATCCAGATCCTGTTTTTTTACTCCCTTGGGTACCAGTGTGCAGTGGTGGGCACACATGCATTACATGGGAGATATGCATGCCTGGCATCCACATGCTGCCCCTCTCCCCATCTAGGTGCTCCCACTGTGCTGACACATGGCCTCCTCCAGGTGGCAGTCAAGTAGCAGGATACACTCCCCCCCCCAAAGGGAGGAGAACTGTCCTTGGGACACTCAAGCCTCCCTCTACTGACCAGCCGCCAAGTGACACAAATCAACTCCCAAACCTGGGTTGCTGGCATAGTGACAGCAGTAGTGCCACTGCTGTGCCATGGGGCTCAAAAAGACAATTTGTACATTGAGAAACTAGAAGTGGGAGGGAGACATCAATGGCTTACACTATTGAGGTTAAACAGCTTAAAAAAGTGTGTACACGTCTCTTCTATTGCTTATACAGCATGGAACTGAATTAAGAGATTCCCATGCCCAGATTCCACCAGAGCTACTGACTCACTCCATGATCCTGATAAACTTGACCTCCCTGTGCTTCAGCCTCCCAGCTCTGAAAACACCAGACAATGCATCTCAGCTAGGTTCATGCCTCACTATAATCCCTGAATTTTAGGGGAGTCCCTGATTTTGCCCCAAGCATGTCCCCGTTTTCTCCTACACTTGGCATTTCTGTTACTGAATAGTAGAGATTTGAAGCATAAGATAATGCCAGACAGTGGTGGTGTTACATGTTATATATAGGGGATATACCATAGACTGACTCAAAATATGCAGTGTATCTTCCTGTTAGAGGGGGCAGGACCATAACTCATGAGCATCCCTCTCAACCTCCCAGCTTGCCAATGTGTGACAGAGAGCTACAAAATGTGTGACAAATGACCAAAATGTGGCATACCCAGTTGTTACAGCATGATGCCAGCGCTGGCACATTTTGTTGTAAAATTAACAAACAACTGAATTTACCACACTAATGGTTATGTTTTGTATATTGGTATCTGAACTGTGTTCTTAACTGAACCAAAGAGAAATGGAAAATGAATGTTACCATTTTATTGAAACTATAACATACAGCTCATTAGTGCCAGAATTACAGCACTGAGCAATGCAAGGCAGCAACTAGCAGTGAACACAAATGCAGCATCCACTCCTCCCCACCTGTAGGCAAAAATAGGCATCTTCATTGCTGAATACCATACCAGCAGTGGCCATTGCATACATCCACCTGTGCCCCCTCCCCGGTCCCCACAAGCAAAATTCCATCAGTGCAAGGTTAGGCACCAAATGAACAAAGAATATAGCATAAATACAGCCCCACAGCAATAAATGAAAACACAGCCCCCGCAAAGCCAACATGACATTGTTTTCAAGGGGATTACTGGGATACCATACCCACAGCAGCCATAGCCATAACCCAAAGCCTAGTTCCCCCACATACAATGTATACATACAGGCAGAGCCTCCATGTGTGGCAAAATTATACCACCTGCTCTGGCTCTGGGCAATGCATAAATATAGCACCCTTCTTCCTGAGTCCACCTACAAACAAATGAATAAAAACAGCAGCAAGGAAATGTTAGTTAGAACCCAACAAGAAAGTATACCAATTACCTTTTTATTTTCCTCCACATGTGACTTAGTCTGGCATGTCCATTTATTCTCCAAGTTCTTTTCTTCCTTCTTTCTTACCCCCAAAAGTCTGCAGTAGCTCCCAGTACCAGAAATAAATCCCTGGAGTCCTGAGTGAGTCCTAGGCTGATTGCCCCGAGGTACCACCAAATGAAACAGGGCATGACAGCACTGCAGTATTGATGGGGTGGTGGTGGTGATAGACAGATTGTGAATCAGCCTGGAGGGAGCCAGTCCCAGAAAGGAAAGAGCACAAGCTGCAACTTGGATTACAGGAAGAGTGGCTCTCAGTTCGGTGTTGGCAGCACTGTAGTTGATGTGGGCTGGTGAAAAAGAACAGCTGTGCTGTTTCAGGCTCAGAGCAAGCAAGTTGCCAAGTCAGTAGTTGATACAGCATCTGCTTAACTCACTCAGCAAGAGCAGGCAGTTGTGGTTCTCATGGCAGGAGCTGCTGGTACAAGTGGGCTGGCTGGTGGTGAAAAACAGCTCCTTTAGGCAGCATTGAGTCTGTGAGTAGAACAAGTACAGCTCTCCAGTCCCTGCCTCACTTCCTTGGCCTGCTCCAAGTCTGACCATCTAATTGAGGTCCAGGAGTGGACCTGAAGGGGAGGTGGGGAACTGATCATTAGTAGGGATTAATGGACTCACAGAGGGGCTAACAGGAAAGAAGAGGAGACCGGATATACAAGTTATCCAGCCTTGGAGTGGGTCCCAAAGTGGTAGCCTGGGTAAAAAATTGGTTGGACAACAGGATGCAGTGGGTAATTGTAAACGGAGTCCACTCTGAAGAAAGGGGGGTTACTAGCGGAGTACCACTGGGTTCAGTACTGGGACCAGTCCTCTTTAATGTCTTTATAAGTGACATTGCAGAGGGACTGGAAAGAAAAGTATGTCTATTTGCAGATGACACAAATATCTGCAACAGGGTTGATACTCAAGGTGGGGTGGAAAGGATGAGAAGGGACTTGGCAAGGTTGGAGAAATGGTCAAATGTATGGCAACTTAGATTCAACGCAAAGAAGTGCAAAGTAATGCACCTGGAAACAAAAACCCAGGGGAAGATACAAAATGGATGGTGAGATACTAATAGCAATAAAAATGGAAAGGGACCTGAGAGTAGTCATATCAGATGACCTAAAGGTGGGCAAGCATTGTGAGAAGGCAGTAAGGAGGGCTGGCAGGATACTGGGATGCATAGGGAGAGGCATCACCAGTAGAAAACAAGAAGCTGTTATCCTTCTGTACAGACAGTTGGTGAGATCCCATCTGGAGTACCGTTTGCAGTTCTGGAGACCTCATCTCCGCAAGGACATAGGATGGAGGCTGTCCAGAGGAGGGCAACTAAAATGGTGCAGGGTCTGCACCAGAAGACATACAAAGACTAAAGGAGCTTAATATGTATGCCCTCAAGGAAAGGAGGGAGAGGAGGGACATGATAGAAACTTTCAAGTACCTCAAGGGAATCAACAAAGTCCAAGAAGGTAGCATCTTTCAGAAAAGGAGATGTGCAAAAACAAGGGGCACAATTTGAAGATAGAGGGGTAGGCACAGAGGTAATGTGAGGAAGTATTTTTTAATGGAAAGGTTTGCGGATGCATGGAATGGCCTTCCTGAGGAGGTTGTGGAGTCAAAAACAGTGGGGGAATTCAAGAATGCATGGGACAGACATAAAGCAATTCTAGTGGAGGTTAGGAGGAAGTAGGCTGTTGGTTAACTAGGATCTGCAGCTTATCCATTAGGTAGGGAAATGGGCAGACTAAGTGGGCCAAGCGGTCCTTTTCTGCCATCATATTCTATGTTTCTGTTTCTAGGATGAACATGAAGGTCAGCAGGCCCTACAAGAGTGATACCAAAAGGTGGTGGAGATGCAGAAAAAAGGGCTGATAGAGCCATGCAGTTGGCTCAAAACACTGCTTGTCTGAGCCTGCGAAAGTCAAGCCTACAGCACAGGTAAACAAAGGAGAGCCAGAACAGCGTATGGCACTTTGTGACCCTTATGTGTAATATTGGGGAAGTGTGTGCAGCCAGTACATGTACTGAAAAACAGCTGATTTCCAATACATCACAGAAAATATGTGCTAGTTGAGAGGTATGCTCACAAGTGAGTTAGAAAAGACCTGCTCCCTCACAAGTAATGAAAAACTGCATATTTTGAGTCAGCCCATTGTATATCTGATTTATACCATATCAGTTTACTAGTTATAGCCAGGGCCCCTGGTGTTCTGCAGCAGCCTTTTCTGATTTCTGCAGCAGGGCTCCTTGACTTCTGCGGCAGCATTTTCTGATTTCTGCAGCATGATTTATTCATTTCTCTGGCAGAATGCAGTCCTGTCATTGGCTAAATATGATGTGATGTCATCGATGACATCATATGCTGAGCATAGAGGAGGGACTTCAGGATAAACGAGGTGGGAAAGAAAGCCTGACGCTATGGAGAAACAGTATATTTATATAAAATTCACCAAAAACAATGAATTCTGTGGCACTATATATATTCTGAGGCATGATGCAAATTCTGTGGCAAATTTAGCAACCGCAGAACTGCAGAATTCCAGGGGTCTTGGTTATAGCATTTACATCTGCTGTTTGCATGAAGATTTAACAGTTTTTCCTTGATTTCAGCTGCTGGCTTCAGTACTGCACATGGTTATTGTGCTATTATGAGCATTGCAAAAGCTAATCTCTGATTGGTTAGGTATGCATTGTGATGTACCCGACAGGACAAGATATTATCTGTGACATACCCATCTGACACGATTATATGGTATCTTGTGTGTTGCATATTATATATCACTTCTTACCTTTTCATTTTTATCTCCACTGCTGTTGTATAAACCAAGTTGTCTTACAGAAATGCTTTTTACGGGGAGTCATGTGATGCAGAGCACTGAATAGCTGCATTCCCTGAATGCTCCGACCATCCTTCCTCTAAAATAGCTTTTATTTGTGATTTCAACTCACCTTAAAGAAACTTTTGCAGCGCTACAGCATCGGAAGACCTCACAGAAGTGGTTGGGGGCTTAATGGATACAGAAATGCGCAAAGCTCCACCGAAACATACCCCGCCTGCGACGCAGGAGAAGGTCACGAAAAAAGCAAGGGCCTCGAGCTCGCAGCAGTCGCAGAGCTCCGTGCCAGGGGACGTCGGAAGACGAACTTTTAACTCTCTCCAGATTTTTGGAAGAGTTTCGTCCCTTCAAAACGGAGATGCAGGAGATGGCAAGTGAAATCAAAAATGTTACCGGTGCGCTGGAAGATCTTGCCCAGAGGACCACAGATAACGAAGCCAGAATCCGGTCCCTGGAAGGGAGTACCGAAAGAATGGACCCGGTGATAAACCAAATGAAGCAACGAATGGCCAAATTAGAAATGAAGGTGGAGGACCTGGAAGGAAGAAGCCACCGCAATAATGCAGTGATCGTTGGACTACCGGAGAGAGAGGAAGGTCCAGACTCGATCAAATTTGTACAAAAGCTAGTAGAGAAAATAGCGGGCCCTTCACCTTTTGGTCCTACATATACCATAGAAAGGGCTCACCGTGCCCTACGGCCACTACCCCCGCCAAATGCACCACCACATACCTTAATTTTCCGGTTCTTAAATTACCAGGAGAGGCAGTTATTCCTGTTGAAAACCAGGGAAAACAAAGAGTTGTATTGGGAAGGAGTGAAGATCCGGGTAGCGCAAGACATACCCTTAATGGTCCGCAAAAAGAGCTGCTTTAATCCACTTGTCAATAAGCTGATTGCGGCTGATATCAAATTTAGAATGGGGTATCCGGTCAAATTCCAAGTGCAGATAGCGGGAGAATGGAAGCATTATGAATCCGTGGATGCCACCAGGTCTGCGTTACAAGCCACTTTTCCCAACCTTTTCAAGGATCCCTGAAGTCCTCAGAGGGAGCAAACCAGTATTATAGGGCGAAGGGTGTTTGGTTTGTGAAGACTGGAAGATCCTTTGGGGCGATGTTCCTGCTCGAGGACTTGTAAGCTGTTAAATACAAATTCTGGGCCATCTACTGCGCTGAGGTTAAAGCGATGTAGCCCTAAGAAACGGCTGAAGCTGCATGGACCTGGGTCAAGTATCGGCTCTGGTTTTGCCCCAGTTGTGTTTTGTTGGCAGATCAAACATGGGTTCAAATTATTAGAATAGACTGGCTTGCCCTTTGGCCACGTGGAGAAGAAAGAAAGGACCGAAGATTTCTTTTCTATTGGACACAGTTAGTCGACAAAGAGTTTAAAATGTAAAGTTTGCTTTAGGATTTAATCTTAGTATGTAGAGGGTAATGCAATTTGAACGAGTTCCCACAAGAGGGAGCCAGAGGTTTTTCGTACAATGTAATACAGTATTTCGGTGAGGGATTTATTTGGTTTCATGTAGATGTAATTATGGTTTTCTTAGCCTTTAAAGGCTGAACTTTGTATGGCAGTTGCCTGAATGGTAATAAGTATTTTGTTTCCTCACATTATAAAGATATGGAGTATTATGCTGCATGCAGATCGCCAACAGGGGTTGGTAAAATATAGTTTTGCAGAGATTTTTTGTCAAGGGGCAGCCCATTTCACAGTATTAATACAAGAAAATGATATATGAAACAGGGTGATACATGTCTGTGGTTTCTATAGGACCCTATTTGAGATATTGAGATGTTTAAAAGCAGATTAAAGGAATTTAAATGTTATAGTATAAGAGTGGGTTACCGATAAGCGAATGGTGAGTTATTGTCTTGGAGGAGGGGAGGGCAGTGGTGAATGAGGCTAAGTGAACTGTTGTCATGGGCCAACAGAGAATGGGAGGGGAGGGTTTTAGGGGCTTGGTGGGACTATCTGGGTGGGGAAAAGAACAAAAGGACTGGGGTGGTCACTCACAAGGGGGGGCTACTGGATCGGGGAGTTTGGGGGGAAGGGCACAAGACCTCAGCTTTTAATATCTGGTAAACAAAATTGGGTTCAGTACTCTAAGACATTGGTCAATGTGAAGAATCATGGCTTTGAATAGGTTTTTTAAATTTCTTAGCCGGAACGTTAAGGAGGCACGACTTAAGATCAAGCAATATAGGATCTTGAAACACATAGAGGTTGTAAAAGCAGATTTTGTGTTTCTACAAGAAACGCATCTACTTCATACTGAAAATAATAGTGTGAGGCGGTTGCAAATAGGGATGGTCTTCTCTTCTCAAGGTTATAATCAAAGCAGGGGTGTTATGATACTAGTACATAGGTCGGTTCCTTTTAACCCCCTACAAGTGGTCCAGGACAATGAAGGTAGATATGTTTTTGTTAAAGGCAAGTTGCAGAATATAGAGATCCTGGTAGGATCGTTTTATGGTCCGAATGTTGACAAACAGGATTTTGCTGTTAATTTACTGAAAGCACTCACACCGTTTAGCCAAATCCCTATAATTTTAGGGGGGGGACCTTAATTTGGCTCTAGACCCTTAATGGATAGGTCTAGACACTCCCAATTGGGTCCTACTCCTGCCCTAAGAGCGTTGTGTGAATTAATGGATCACCTCGGATTAGCAGATGTGTGGAGAGTGCTCCATCCTGTATCTAAGGAGTACACCTTTGTCTCTCACACTCATGGTACAGCGTCTCACATTGACTACATATTGCTTTCCCGTTCTCTGCTCCCTGGGGTGCTGGAGTCGGCAATTGTGGCGGGACCCCCTTCAGACCATGCTGCAGTGTCTGCTTCAATATCTTTTGCATCACTGCCCAAGAGAGGCAACAGGTGGAAAATAAATAACCAGCTTCAGCGACAACCCGAGGTGACCCAATTCATCTCAACACAAATAGATGAGTTTGTTATTAATAATCAGAAAGATGGTGTCCGTCCAGATATGTTTTGGGGGGCATTCAAGGCCTTTATAAGGGGCACCTTAATTAGCCAGGCTGTTAAGAGGAAAAAGGAAAAACACGCATCATGTTGGACTTATTGGCCCGGATACGGACCATGGAATCCAACTTGTTTCCCCACCCCCGGGAGGAAGATAAAAGGGAGTTGGTTAAGCTAAGAGATGCGTACCTTAGCTTATTAGGGGAACAAGCAGAATTAGCCCTGATAAAAACTAAAGCTAATTATTTAGACCAAGGGGAAAAAACGCGGAAACTCCTAGCAAGTCGAATCGCACAGTTTGAGTCTTCCCGATTGATCTCAGGGATTCAATCTGAAGAGGGTGGTAAAATTAAAGCTATTCCAGGAGAAATCGTTGAGGTATTCCGGAGTTACTTCAAATCTCTATATGGTGCCCCCCTCTAGATAACTCCGAGATACTTGCTTTTTTGGAAGACTTGGAGCTTCCCTCAATGATAGAATCCGACCGTTCAAGTCTGATTGCTGATATAACCCAAGAGGAGATCGAAGTAGTTATTAAAAGCCTTCCACTAGATAAAACACCGGGCCCGGATGGATTTTCGTCCAATTTTTACAAAAAATTCTCTAAACAATTAGCCCCTTTACTGTTAGTGTTATTCCAACATATTCTTGCAGGTCAGGAGCTGGATAATCACTTTTTGAGGCGCTCATAGTTCTAATTCCAAAGCCAAACAAGCCACCCGAAAAGCCCGCTAGTTACAGGCCAATTTCTCTGTTAAACTATGACATTAAAATTTTGTCTAAATTATTAGCGGAACGATTGAACAGGGTGTTGCCTAAACTTATAGGTGCAGAACAAGTGGGTTTTATGAAGAGTAGGTCTGCTGCTGATCACCTAAGGACGTTGGCCCATGTCCTTTCGGCCTCCAAGGAGTACAACTCTATCAGGGCTTTGGTCTCCTTGGACGCCGAAAAGGCTTTTGACCGGGTGTACTGGGGGTTCCTGTTAACTGCAATGGGTAAATTCGATTCTGAAACGCTTTTAAGGTGGGGATAAGCCTCTACTCAAGTCCCACAGCCAGAGTTACTTGCAACGGGCCACATCAGACCCTTTCGCGTATATGTAGGCACCAGACAGGATGCCCCTATCCCCTCTCCTCTTTAATTTGTACCTGGAACCCCTCATCAGGCATATTGTGTGTAGCAGGGAGATAAAGGGTATCAAAATAATGGACCAGGTCATTAAGGTGACAGCATATGCAGAAGACCTTTTAGTATACATCTCGAAGCCGAGCACATCAATCCCAGCTTTATTAAAATCCATTAAGAAATATGGTGATCTGTCTAATTATAAACTAAATCAGGATAAAACCGTGGTTTACCCCCTTATTAAAAACCCTTTTAAATTGGAGATTACAGAACTGGGCCTGGGGTGGAAATCTTATTCCTTTAAATATTTGGGTCTTACCTTGACGAAGAACGTGTCACGGATACGCCAGTTGAATTTAGATCCCCTAGTGCATACCATTGATTTAGATCTCAAAAGATGGGCACAACTTCCACTTTCTTTATGGGGCAGGATAAATATAGTTAAAATGAATATATTCCCTCGGCTTTTCTATCCCTTAAATATGTTAAATATCTGGCTTCCACTTGCATGGTTTAGAAAGCTTCACGGGATGATAGCTAATTTTGTGTGGGGAAATAAGAAAGCCAAGATGGCCTATCATAAACTTGCTGTACCCAAGCCACTTGGGGGATTGAGACTACCACATTTTGCTCTCTATTTCTGGGCAGGCCAGGTTAATAAGTATATGAGATGGGTTCAGGATATTGACTTGCTTAGGCAGACTACCTATGTACCCTTGTGGATGAGGTTGGAGATCGCTCTGACCAAAAAATATGGCCTAGTCCCAGAAGCTTTGCTGTATCTCAATCCAAAACTGCTCCCATCCCCTTTGAAGGATTCGCTGATAGGGGTTTCAGTAAAGGTTCATGCTCAGCTCTGTAGCTTTCTAAAATATGATCAGGCTAAGGATTGGTCCCAGCCTATCTGGGGTAACCCGCGATTGTTGCTTGACAATAAGCCCATCAGCCCCACTTGGCTGAATTTAGCTGATAAATATCTCCTGAAGGATTTTCTCAACAGAGAAGGATTGGTTTGTTCTTCATTGGAGATTTTGCACAAATTTAATTTATCCCCAAGGAGATTTTTAAAGTTTATCAGCTTAGGCACCTTCTGCTCCAGAAGATAAGTAGAAATCCAATTCATCCCCCACAGGTGAACTTTCGTGAGTCCTTGGAGGCTTTGGTGGGCCTCTCACATGCAATTTCTAAAATATATACGGTGTTATTTAATTGGGCCTACTCCCAGAATCTTGCTCCAAGCTCTTACTGGGCCACAATGTTTCCTGATGAGGTCCTGAATTGGCCAACCCTTTGGCAAGGCTGCCATAAATTCATTTCACAGGACAAGTTAAGACTTATATAGTTTAAAATTCTTCATAACATTTATTATTCCCCTCAAAAACTTACCAGTTTAAAATTAGTAGCTGACCCTAAATGCAATAGATGTAACACCGAATTGGGGACCTATTGCATATCTTGGAATTGCCGAAATGACCCCTTTGGACAGACATTAAAGTAAGATAGATCCTTTGCTGGGCTTGGAAGACCTGTTTACTCCTGAAATATGTCTGCTAGGAGATATGTCCCGTATCATGGTCAAGAACAGGAAATTCTATATATCCCTGATTTTGATTACACTGAAAAAAGTGGTCCTCAGACATTGGAAGGACTCTAATGTGATCAGTTACTCTGAATGGCTGGAAGAACTGCTCTCCAGCCTTAGAACGGAGAGGATGATAGCCGTCCTCCAGAACAAGTGTTCCAGGTTTGATAAATTATGGGACCCTTTTTATGCCATTTATTCATTGTAAGAAATACATGGATCATCTTTGGTTGAGGTTAAATTAAAAGGTCTTGAGTGGGGAGAAATGGGGGATAGAGGATGGAGGAAACTAGGTATTTTGGAGGGGGGTTTATGTTTGGGTATATACTTAGTTGGTTTGGGTTTTGTTTTTGGTTGTCTGTTAGTAGGTTGTTATGGGGAGAGGGTACCATAGAGAAAGATTCCTGATAGTAAATGTTTTATATAACATTGTACTCCTCAATGTTTCTTCTTATGTGTTCATGTATGTTTCGTTATATGTATTTTTTGTTAAGAAAACTGAATAAAGATTTAATGGCAAAAAAAAAAGAAATGCTTTTCACACCCAGCAAAATATTGTAACAGCTTCTTGTGCTGATGTTACATTTTTATGTTGTCTCACGCGCAGCGCAAGCAACATTTTGTGACAGCTTGCTGGAGTAGCAGGTTGTGGAGGTGCGGCCGTGTTGTGGCCAATGGTGCCACTGCTGTTTTGGCTGGTCTCTGTGGCACCAATGAATGAGCATGCTGTCTATGACAGCAGTTCAGAAGCGTGCCATCAACTTGAAAGATTTTTGCAGCTGAAATGAGGGAGTGCTCCGTCATTGCATGGCGTGCCTTGCCTGCTGAAACATTTCAAAAAACATGGTGGCAGCTGCCGCTGTCTGCCTCTCACAGTCCCATGAAAGCTCATGTCAGGGATGCCCAATCCCCCTGTCAGCATGCCCCCTTCCCAGTTCATTTGCCGATGGGATAGCCCAGTCTTCGTCAGCATAATGCTTCCCCTTGTTTTGTCTGCTGAGGGGGGTGCCCAATCCCCCTCAGCATCATACCCCCTCAAACACCTTCAGTCTCCTGTCCCCCCAAAACACAGGTGGCACACTGGGAGCCCTCCCTAGTGTGCCAAAATGTCTTTGTCACACCCTGAAAGAAAAAAAAGCTTTTCACGAGTTTTTTTTTTTTTTACCCTATAAAACAGAAAACGGTCCCTCGTGGTCATGACAGCCCCCCTTCCCCAACCTGCACCCACCCTCTGTGCATCCCTCTTCCCCACACACCCCCATCCCTCACTTATCTCCAGAGTCTGGTGTGACAATCTTCGGTGGAGCGGAAACACGTTTGCACTCTACAAAGCCAACCACGAACTGAAGAAAATCACGGTAAGCTGTATAATGGCATCAGTGGGGGTTAACTTAGGTAGATATCTTAGCCATTTATGCAACTTCTGGCTCCAAATTTTCAACATGGGGTTCTTGGGACCCCGTCTCATGAACTCAGTCACTATCATTTTATTATTCGGTCCAGAAAGTTGATTTCGCAGTCAGTGTGTGGAATCACCTTTTGGGACTGATTAACAAAATGACAGTGTCACTGTTCATAAGGTGGGCTGCCAAAAAGCCTATGTTGCAAATTTGGTGAAAAGATTCCAAAAAATGGCTGTGTTACGAGAGTGCATTGTGCAATTTCTACAAACGCTCATAAGTTTGAGAATTTTTTATATTTTCACTCCAGATTTTCAACATTGGCAGTTTTTCACACCTCCTTATGAACAGTACAGCTGTCATTTTTCACATCCTGCCCAAAATGTGTTTTCGCACATCTGGTGCACAATGGTGCGGTTGCTGTGGGAAATCAATATTCGGTACAGATTAACAAAATCACAGTTACACTCTTCATGAGCGGAGGTCCCAAAATGCCTATGTTGAAAATTTGGTGAAAATATTCCACAAAATGACTGTGTTATGAGCGTGCATTGTGCAGTTTCCATGCATGCTCGTAACTTTGAGAATTTTTAATATTTTCAGTCTAGATTTTCAACATTGCCAATTCTTCACACCTCCTTATAAATGGTACATCTGTCATTGTTCACATCCTACCTGAAATGTGTTTTCACACATCTGGCTCAGAATGGCATGGTCGCTGTGGGAAATCAATGTTCGGGACAGATTAACAAAATCACAGTGCCACTGTTCATGGGTGGAGGTCCGAAATGCTTTCATGAGGTGGGGTCACAAAAAGCCCATGTTGAAAATTTGGAGTGCAAATACCAACAAACGTCCAGGGCATTAGGGTTTCTAACCATAATGTCCCAGCCTGTAGAGACTGACAGGTGTCAGGGGTGTGATTTTTGGCTGCAATGCTCATGCCACTCTGCCCCCACCCCCAGCCTGCAGCCAGTGACACGCATCAAGGTGTGCCTTGGACTCTTTGGCCCCAAAGTTCACCCCATTCTCCTATGCTGCACCCATCTCAACGTATTTCCTTATGGGGGGGTGAGCATAAAGCTGGATGACGCCAAGGCACAATGCAACACTTGTCAGAGCCTGCAGGGTGGGGTGAGGTGAAATGGCATGAGTATTCGGCCAACGACCCAAAGGCACACCTCAATGCCTGTCAGTCTCTGCAGGATGGGGTTGGGTTGATGTCAGTTTCATACTTCACTGCCATTCCTATTATGCATCTCTCTAACTCCTGCACTACCAATGCTAATGCCAGCAAGACAACATTTGGCATTGACAAATGCTTGTTTTAAGATGTGCCCTTGATTTTGGTTATTTATCACTGATGTCTGCAAGCCTTGTCCCTTACTTCCGAGGCAGACGATTGAGAGACATGTGTGCAGTTCTAGGTTAAATGACTAACTAATGATTCATATTTTACGTAAGTGATTCATTTTTCAGGAAGGATAGGCTTCAAAAAGAAATTAAGATACTGAGAACAGAGGCTGCAAAGTCAAAGTAAATCTGACTTGTACGAAAGCAATGTTTTACAAGCAAGGATTAACAAAAAAGCAAATCTGCCCCACCATTGCAAAAGTGGGACACCGGTTAAGGATGAACTTTAACATTTAGTCATGATCTGCCCATTACTTGAAATAGAGAGAAATGCATACTTGGGTCAAATGCTTGCTACTGTAACTTATAATATACGAGTCAAAAGAAAAAAAAAATTATATGACAAGTATATACTGTAAACCTATTGTAAGTCTATTGCTAGTGGAGTATCTTGAATACAGCAGGTTACAAGACCCAAGGCAGCACTGATTCATGAGGGGAGGTTATGTCAGACAAACCTGATAGATTGTTTTGACTGGCTGACCAGGGAACTAGATCAAGGTGGGGTGGTGGATTTGGCTATGTGGCTTAATTAGACTTCATCAAGGCCTTCAACACTATACCATATAGGAGGCTTATAAAAAACTGAACAGTCTTGGAGTGGGACCCAGGGTGTTAAACTAGGCATAGAACTGGTTGATGGATAGGCGACATAGGGTGGTGGTAAACAGCACTCACTCTAATGAGGGGAGAATGACCACTGGAGTACTTCAGATCATAGTACTGGGACCAATTCTCTTAAATCTCTTCATAAGCAACATTGCAGAAGAGCTAGAAGGGAAGGTACACCACTGCAGATGACACCAACATCTGCAATAGGGTATACATGCCATAGGTGGTAAAGAAAATAAGTAGTACTGAGGAAACTTAAGGAGTGACCGAGGGTAAGGAAGATGGGTTTCAATGTAAAAAGGTGCAAAATCATGCACCTAGAGCACAGAAACCTGGGGGCCTGTATAAAATGGGGGAAGAGGTTGGCAGTCACTAAACAGGAAAGGGACATTGAGGTCATCATATCTGATGACTTCAAGGTGGCAGGCAGTGTAACAAGGCAGTAGCAATTGCCAGTGGGATGCTGAGGTTCATAGGGAGGAGAATCACCAGCAGAAGAAGAGAGGTGGTGTCACTACTGTATCAATCATTGCTGAGACCCCAACCTGGAGTACTGTGTCCAGTTCTGGAGACCACTTCTCAGGAAGGACATAGACATGGTAGAAGCTGTCCAGAGGAAGGCAACTAAAATGGTGCAGGGGCTGCATCAAAAGCCTTATGAGGAGAGATTGAGGGATGTCAATATGTACACACTGGAAGATGGGGTAGGTACTGGAGGGGAGTATTTTTCAGAAGAGAAGGGCACAAGAATAAGAGGGCATGCAATAAAGCTGGAAAAGGAAATATAGTAGGGAAGTGAGAATGTACATCTTCACTGAAAGGGTGGTGGACCTCTGGAACTATCTTGCAACAGATATGGTATGGGCAAAAATGGTTGTGGGCTTCAAGCATGCATGGGATAGGCAAAAAGGAATCTTGGTAGGAAAGCAAAGAGAGGGGTACCTGGAAATCAGGTAGGGTCTTCAGTGATAATATAGGTAGGGACAAAATGGCAACTGCATGGAACAAGCAGTCCTTATCTGTTGATAAATTTTATGTTTTTATATGAGCCAATCAAAACAGAAGAAAACTATTGTTTAATACCCCACAAACTACTACTGTCAAATTTTAGACACACCCACAGTGGGTTATCCACATTTTAGACACGCCCACAATAGGTTATCCACATTTTGAACACCCACAGTAGGTTATTCATTTAGTCAACAGAAAGAAAAGGTGGGAAATGCACATTCCACATTAACTACCATATAACTTTTTAAATCCTAGGTTCAAAATTTCTAGTCACATAATAGTAATAATAGTCACTAATCTGGAGTATTACGTTGAATAACTGACTTCTGTGGTTGATTAAATGCCTCAACCTTTGGCCTTGGCATTTAATCACCCACATCAGTTGGTTATTCCTTCATATACCCTGGCTAACTAAATGTTTTCACTAAATTATATAGATCAGTCATTTCTAGGAATCTTCATATATTGTGAACAATGTTTACCTTTTCAAAAACAATGAAAAGATATAAAAATAGGAATCCTGGATTGATGGATTAATATATATACTGTGCTGACATGGTAGCACCAGTAGAGATAGGGTTGAGTAAGGTGTTTAATGCTAAACCTCAAATTTTGCATCTTAATAACTTTGGTGGTGTTCAATGAAATAGCCCAGATTTGGCATGTGTCACACTGAAGGCAAGTACTCAAGACGTGATGCATTTTGTGACAACAGCATGTGTGGTTCCAGAGCTAGGGAATGTCGATTTTTCATCAAGTGCAGTGTTTTTCCTATACTTATTACACATTTTGTTTGTTCTCACCTACAGCTTAGAAGGTAGAGAATTTTAACCAAAATTTTTAGAATAGAAGTGCCAAGATAGTGCTTTTCGAGGGTTTTGTGAAAAAATATTTATCAGTTCCAGAGTTATAAGGATTTAAAGTTTTATCTGAGCATGCTCAGTAGGGTTTCAGGATAACTCTGTGATACGACAGATAAATTTACCTTTTGCTGGCATTTACCTTTCACAAAATTAGTGATTTATCTTTCATGATAAAAAAATACAGGTCGTGATAGCTGCCATCTTGTTTTTTTTTTATTTGGTTAAAAAAAATTGAAGGACTGGCCCACCGGTGCAGCGGTAGGGCTACCACTCACAACATAGATGACTCAGTTTCAGGAATGAGGCTGCACCATCGGAGGACTGGGCGGGAGAAGAAGGATCAAGCATCCCACAGGACACTCTCCTGCTCCGAGGTGGGAGGATTTCACCTCCTGCTGCCCTATCACCACCTGAGTGACCATGGGTGGTGGTACAGTGGATATGCAAATGATTGGTGGGATGGTTGGAGGGCACCCACTGGTTGGCTGCATCAGACTTTAAGAGCAGTCAGTCCCAATACACACACTCCCGGTGGGGGGGAATGAAAAAAGTTGAGTGCACAGTGCCAGATAGGTGAAGCTCCTCTGGCAACCCACAGGAGAAAATGGGAAAAGTTGAGTGCACAGCTCTGGGCAGATGAAGCTTCTTCAGCTGCCCTCTCTCACATTGGACCCTGGCTGCAATACTCCTCAGGTAGACTCACATCTTCAACTCCACCCCAGGTGGACCAGATGTCTGTGTGGAAAAAAATTCAAAGTGATTGAAGGCAAACCCAGCCACAGGAGGTAAGCTGGGGAGGGGGCAGCACAGGTGTCTGTCATGTGTGGGTTTGGGGACATGAAGTAAATTGCAGCAAGATCTCAGAGAGGGAAGCATGCTTGGAGGTAACCAAAGGAGGGCTTAGCCTGTGACCACAAAGGAGCATAAAAAATATTTGAAAAATGTTTTTTTAAATAAATATAAATGAAGAATTGTTCCGGGAGACATTCTGGAGGCTGGGATGCTGCCCTATTTGCAGGCACCTCTCTGGTCTGAGGGAGGAGGCTGTCTGTCTCCAGGCTGACCTGGCTAGGATTCGTGGAACCTCCTCCCCCACCCAGGGACCACCAGGGCCAATGCCACTACCTCAGAGGTTGCCAAGAAAGAGGAGAGGCTGGACCAGGGTGTGCTCAGGGAGGGAGAGGGTGGTGGAACAGAGTTGCATCCCTCCAGCTGTACCTCTCCACAATCCATTCGCTCTTCTAGTGGATAGTGGTTCCTCTATGGAGGCACCTGCAGTGGAGACCAAGGAGGATGCTGGGAACCTTCACAAAGAAGAGCCACAGGAGGGTGGCATGAGACCCCACAGGGGAAGGAAACAACTCCTGGTGGTGGACTCAATCATTAGGGGGGTAGAAATGGGGGAGGAAGGGGAGAGGGAGGTAAGGTGCCTGCCTGGCGCCACGGCTTGGAGGGACAAGAAGTGAATCCTCAGGATCGTGGGAACAGCTGCACGAGGGAGGAAGCTGGATGTCATTGTCCACCTAGGGACAAATGACCTGGCTAGGAATGGGATCAGAGCAGTGCAAGAGGAGTTTGTAGAGTTGGGTATGGGCCTTAGACAAGTAGCGCATTCAGTAACCTTCTCGGAGGTGCTACCTGTCTATGGCAAGGGTGATGCTAGGGTACTCCTCACCAGGGAATTCAATGAATGGTTGGAAAACTGGTGTGGAGCTCAGGGTTTTGGCTTCATTGGGGACTGGGGAGCCACCTGGAGGGATGCAGACCTATACTGGTGCGATGGTCTGCATCTGTCCAGGGGTGGAACCAGGATCCTAGGTGAGAGGTTTAAATGCTTCATTGGCAAGCATTTAAACTAGCCAAGGGGGGAGGCACTGAAAAGGAGCAGGGAAATCCCAGCCTCCTCCCACAAAACATGGTAATTAGTGAGGTACACACCAAGGTAGAGAAGTCATTAGGGAGCAGGACAGAGGTAAATGTTAAAAAGGCAAAGGCAATAAGGACAGGAATGGGGCTAAAAGGGGTAAGGCCATCAAAAAGTGGAGGGTGATGAGTACCAATGCCCACAGTCTGTGTAACAAGCTCCCTGAACTAGTGGCCTTGATGGAAGAGGGTTGACTGTATATTGTGGCAGTCACAGAAACATGGTACACAGAGAACCATGACTGGGATGTCAACATACCAGGATACACAATCTACAGGAGGGGACAGGGAGGGTAAAAGAGGAGGAGGAGGAGTAGCTCTCTATGTAAAGGAAGGGATCAAAGCAACAGAACTAAAGAGTAAACGGAGCAGATGAGACACTCTGGGTCACCCTGGAGACAGAAAATGGCACCACAATCTGCATGGGGGTTGTATACAGACCCCCATCTCAGGGGGAAGGAATGGACAAGGAAATGATAGAAGGCTTCCTTACGATGGCAGAAAAAGGGGAGATATTGTTGATGGGAGACCTGAATATGCCAGATGTTAACTGGAGCACCTTTGCTGCAGGCACATCCAAGAGCAGGGTCATTCTTGATGCCCTACAGGGGGCATGCCTCAGACAGCCATTGGCTTGGAACCCACTCGGGAGGGAGCAATCTTAGACCTGGTACTCTCAAATGGAAACGGAGAAAGAATCTCAGATTTAGAAGTGGGTAGCCATCTGGGAACAAACGACCACTAAACAGTGTGATTCACAATAAACACAGCCATACAATCAAGCCATACAAAAGCAAGAGTATTGGACTTTAGGAGGGCTGACTTTTGGAAAATGAGAGAGTGCCTCAGAAAAGCACTAGCAATCAGGCAAGAAGGAGGGGTGGAGGAACAATTGGGGAGTAATCAAAACAGCCATCACAGAGGCAACAAGCCTTTGTGTAAAGCAAATCAACAAAACACAACAAAGAAAAAAAAAACACTATTGTTCTCAAAAGAGGTGGCAGGGAAGATTAAGGAGAAAAGGATAGCATTCAGGAAATATAAGGAAACACAGAAGGAGCAGGACAGAGAAATTTATCAGTTAAAGCAGAAAGAGGCTGGGAAGGCAGTCAGAATAACAAAGGCCCAAACCGAGGAAAGGATAGCCAACTCTGTTAAGAAGGGGGATAAGACCTTTTATAGGTACATTAGGGAGTGAAGAAAGACCAAAGGAGGGATACTGAGGCTTAATAAAGGGGAAGGAATGTGGGTAGAGGGTGACAGTGAAAAAGCAGGGATACTGAATGAATATTTCTGCTCAGTATTCACAAAGGAAGAGGAGGGGGAGGTACTTAAACCAAACAAGAGAAACACTCTGAAGACAGGGGTCTATACCAGTCCATTTACAGAAGAAAGGGTTCTGAAAGAAATAATAAAATTGAAGGTGGACAAAGCAATGGGGCCTGATGGGATTCACCCAAGAATTCTAAAAGAACTAAGGGTAGAATTAGTGACACCTCTGACTACTCTCTTAAACAAATCATGGGAGGATGGGGTGGTACCTGAGGACTGGAGGAGGGTGGATGTGATTCCTCTTCACAAAAGTGGGAGCAGGACAGAGGCAGGAAACTACAGACCAGTTAGTTTGACCTCAGTGGTAGGGAAAATGATGGAATCACTTCTGAAGGAAAGAATTGTTGAGTACCTAGAGGCCAGTGGGGCACAGGACCCAAGGCAGCATGGATTCAGGGTGGGAAGGTCGTGTCAGATGAATCTAATAGATTTCTTTGACTGGGTGACCAAAGTAGTAGACCAGGGAGGGGCTGTGGACATGGCTTACCTAGATTTTAGCAAGGCATTTGATACAGTCCCACACAAAAGATTAATACACAAGTTAGCTAGCCTTGGAGTGGGTCCCAAGGTGGTATCCTGGATAAAAAATTGGCTAGACAGCAGGACGCAAAGGGTAGTAGTAAATGGGAGTCCACAGTGAAGAAAGGAGGGTTACTAAGCGGGCAGGGGTACATGAGGTTCAGTACTGGGACCGTCCTTTTAATGTCTTTATAAGTGACATTGCAGAGGAACTGGAAGGAAAAGTATGTCTCTTTGCAGATGACACAAAGATCTGCAACAGGGTTGATACACCAGATGGAGTGGAAAGGATGAGAAGGGACTTGGCAAGGTTGGAGGAATGGTCAAATGTATGGCAGCTCAGATTCAATGCAAAGAAGTGCGAGATAATGCACCTGGGAAACAAAAACCCAGGGGAAGAGTACACAATGGGGGGTGAGATACTGACAACAGTAAAAATGGAAAGAGACCTGTGGGTAATTATATAAGATGACCTAAAGGTGGGCAAGCAATGTGAGAAGGCAGTAAGAAAGGCTGGGGGGATACTGGGATGCATAGGGAGAGGCATCAATAGTAGAAAACAGGAAGTTGTTATCCCTCTGTACAGACAGTTGGTGACACCCCATCTGGAGTACTGTGTGCAGTTCTGGAGACCCCATCTCCGCAAAGACATAGACAGAGTGGAGGCTGTCCAGAGGAGGGCAACCAAAATGGTGCAGGGTCTGCACCAGAAAACATATGAAGAAAGACTAAAGGAGCTTAATATATATACCCTTGAGGAAAGGAGGGAGAAAGGGGACATGATAGAAACTTTCAAGTACCTCAAGGGAATCAACAAAGTCCAAGAGGGTGGCATCTTTCAGAAAAAGAGATGTGCAAGAACAAGGGGGCACAATTTGAAGATAGAGGGGGGACGGCTCAGAGGTAACATGAGGAAGTATTTTTTCACAGAGAGGGTTGTGGATGCATGGAACAGCCTCCCTGAGGAGGTCGTGGAGTCAAGAACAGTGGGGGAATTCAAGGATGCATGGGACAGACATAAGGCAGTCCTAGTGGGGGGTAGGAGGAAGTAAGCTGTTGGTTAACTAGGATCTGCAGCTTATCTGTTAGGTAGGAAAATGGGCAGACTAGGTGGGCCAAGTGGTCCTTATCTGCCATCAAATTCTATGTTTCTATGTTTCTATGAATTTTAAAAAAAGAAAACCATGAATCTTACTAAACAGCACCTGTTAAACAAGATTCTGTTAGTTTTTTTTCCCAAAATGAGCCAAAAATACCTTTTTGGGACTTTGTCATTTTACTGAAATGGATGATTTATTTGTCGTTAGCCGAGAATTTGTCTCTCACATTTAACTGCAACACATAAATTTGCAACACATAAATATGTGTCACTTATTTTAGTGTTGCACTTAAATGTGCAACACTAAAATGTGCGACATATAAATTCTATGTTTGTCTCACATACTTTTACTTATAACTTGCCCATTTTACAATATTTTACTCCCAAATTTTGAATATACTGTTTACATGGCCCCACCTCATGGACAAGGATGGTGGGAATTTTCATGTACAGGTTGAAAGGTGATTTTGCATTCACTCTGCAAAACCACCTTTTGGGTGAGATTTAACACATTCTAGTGACCATGTTCATGACATAAGGTCAAATAATATTTTCTTGCACATTTAAATGCAGCACAAAAGTGTGACACTAATATTTGCAACACATAAATTTTAGTGTTGCACATTTTACTGTTGCACTTATATGTGTGACACTAAAATGTGTGACACTAAAATTCCATTTTTATGTCTCACACACTTTTAATCATAACTTGGCCATTTTACAATATTTTAGTCCCGTATTTTGAATATACTGTTTACTTGACCCTACCTCATGAACAAGGATGCTGGGAATTTTCAGTGCTTGTAAGTGCAACACTCAATTGCAGTGCTAAAATGTGTGACACTTTAGTGTTGTGCACTATAGTGTTGCACTTAAAGGTGCAACTCTAAAATTCAATTTTTGTGTCTCACATATGTGTACTCATAACTTGACCATTTTGCAATACTATACTCCCAAGTTTTGAACATGCTGGCTCGATTCTTTAAAAATTTGAATGCTGTAAGCCCCGGGTCACCAAACATACGGTGCATGGATCTTGCTGCATTCCCTGGCCAGTAATCAGGATTCTCAATCCCATGCAGCACATGCTGTGATTTAGACCAGCTTTTGCTGATCTAGCTTTGCAGGCCCTTTTATGGGGTTTGCACCACATACTTGGTGCAAGCTACCATAAAGGGATTAAAGTGTTGCAAATATGCACAACTGATGTGAATCGAGTGCATGGCATGGCACTGTGTTTGGGACAGTGCAGGGCTTGATGCAAGACTCGTGAAAGCCCTGCATCAACCTTTGAGAATCAAGACCACTGTTTACATAAACTTACCTCATGAACAAGGATGGTAAACATTTTCAGGTACAGGTTGAAAGTTGATTTTGCAGTTGCTCTGTGAAACTACCTTTAGGGTGGGATTCAACGTATTGTAGCAAACATATTCATGACATAGGATCAACATAATGTTTCTGTTGCATGTTTAAGCACAACACAAAAATGTGCAACGTTGAAATTTTATGTGCACGCTAAAATGGAATTCTTGGGTTGCACTTAAATGTGGAGGAACTCTTCCCTTGCTGTAGGGCCCAGATGGTCCTGCACATCTGCAGCTGTTCACGTAGGATCCAAAGGGACCTGTATGAATAAGGATACAATTCCACTATCTCAAAAAAAAAGGAAATTCATTGCAAAAAACTGGGTTAATGCACCAGTTATGGTTCAACTTAACTCACAAAAGTAGGGAAATGTGCTGTTAGGG
The DNA here is from genome assembly GCA_016271365.2 of Neoceratodus forsteri. Lineage (NCBI taxonomy): Eukaryota > Metazoa > Chordata > Ceratodontiformes > Ceratodontidae > Neoceratodus > Neoceratodus forsteri. The sequence continues at coordinate 232,835,257 of JADMNL010000028.1, forward strand.
TTTCTAACCCTAGCACCTCCCCCCAAGCAGCCAAAAGGGCAAGACTACATAAGCAACCACAGACAGTCATCAAAACAAACAACATATAACTGTTTCCAGATGACACAAATACAGTAGCACCAATGTTCTACCTTCATGGACTTGTATCTGCATGTGCACACTGCAAGACATACACACTCATTTCTCACTACAGAGAGAAATCCACAATGCTCAACTCAAATCACTACTACTGTCTGCAGAAGCAGAGGCCCCTGCAGTCATGAATACAAATACATGATACCCAAATTACAAAAAGTTCTTCTGTCTGCAGAAGTGCAGGTCCCTATGGGGCCAGCATTCTGTAGCCACAGTTACTCATGCACACTATAAAATATACACACATGTTTGGCTGCAGAAGCACAGGCCCCATGAAATTCATGATACGCAATTAGCAACACTACTTCTGTCTGCAGAAGTGCAGGCTCTGCTCAAGGGCCTGCACTTCTGCAGCTGCAGGCGTACAACATAAACACCAACTTTTTTGTGCTTAAGTGCAGTCTCCTGTGGGGGCTGAATATGTGGTACTGCATATAGAAATCCATGATACCCAAATTGCAATACTACTTTTGTCTCCAGAAGCATGGGCTCCTATGGGGGCCTGGCTTCTTCAAGCTGCAGATGTAAGACATAGACACTGACTTCTGTTTACAGAAGTGCAGGCTCCTCTGTGGTCTGCAGTTCTTCTGCTGCGTACAGAAATTAATTATATTTAAACTGCACCACTATTTCTATCTGCAGAAGCACATGCCCCCTGTGGGGCCGGTGCTTCTGCAGCCCAGGTACTCTTGCACACTGTAAGACATACACACTCACACATTTCTGGCTGCAGGAACACATTTTTCAGCCACAGCTACAAATACACAAGGGTAGCACATCAGTGCTATTGCACTGTGTCATCTGGAAACAGGTGTATGTTGTTTGTTTTTACCTGATTGTGGCTGTCTGTTGTTGCTTGTGTGGACTTGTTCTTTTGCTGCCCAGGGAGGTGTGAATTAGGTTTCCTAATACCATATTTCCCTACTTTTATGCCATTAAATTGAACCCTAACTGCTGTATTAACACAGTGTATTTTGGGGGAATGAATATATAATTAATATACAGTATATATATATATATATATATACATATATATATATATATATTATGGTAGCACGGTAGTGCTACCATAGTTAGGGTTGAGGAGCCATTTCTATGTTAAACCCCAAAACTTTGCACCTTAGTAACTTTGCAACCATTTGATGGATTTGCCTGAAATTTAGAATTTATGATCAAGAACCATAGGCCTTGGGATCTGCCAAGTTTCATACTGGTCGGATATACGGCTGTGGAGTTATTAAGTGTGATCTGTGTGCGCGTTTACGCTTTTCTGGAATTCTGTGGTCGGGCCTACAGGTCGTATGGTTTGTGTGACCAGCCTGAAATCTTCAGGGAATGTGCAGCCAGGGTCCCCGATGTGCCTTTCAAAGATTTTGTGAAAAAATATTAAACGGTTCAAAAGTTATTCAAAAAATAGTTTCCCATTATAAGTCAATGGGAAAAGTTAACAAAAAGTTCAACACTTTCGCAAATGCATTTTTACTTTCGCAAATGGGTCTGTTACTTTCGCAAATCGGCCATTTTGTTTTCAGTTGGTGATCAGAAAAATGGTTGGCATTTAAATTTGGGACCCTCTAGCAACCTAATTTTTTTTGTATTCACCTAGTCGGGCCCTGAGGATGCTTGCCATGTCTTTATTTTGTGGCAAAACACCCCAGAAATATGTTTTTCAAATTTCTGGAAAAAGTGCTTTCACAAATTACTTTTGTGCTCACGAAAGTGTAGCAAATTTTTGAGAAAGCTTTCGCAAATTGCGACAGTAATTTTCTAGTCTGTGGGAAAATGACAGCAATTCTTTGGCACTGCACTGCAAAATAACCGTTGGGAGTTTTGGGCTGAAATTTGGAGGGAACGCAGCTGACATCTCACAGATCTGCCTTTCAGTGTTGTATTGAAAAAATATTACACAGCGGCAAAGTTATGGCACTCCAAAGTTGACAGTTTTTCCCATAGGATAACATTACGGCGCCGGAAGCTTTACAGGAATCCTTTGGCACCCTGCTGCAAAATAACGGTTTGGTCTTTTTTCCTGAAATTTGGAGGGAAGACAGCCAACGGTACACAGATGTGCCTTTCAGTAGTTTGGTGAAAAAATATCACATGGCGGCAAAGTTACGGCACTCCAAAATTGATGGTTTTTCCCACAGGATAACATTACGGCGCCCGACACTTAACAGAAATCATTTGGAGCCCTGCTGCAAAATAACGGTTTGGTCTTTTTTCCTGAAATTTGGAGGGAAGACAGCCAACAGCCCACAGATGTGCCTTTCAGTAGTTTGGTGAAAAAATATTACAGGGAGGCAAAGTTATGGCTCGAACTTTTCTTTTTTTCCCATAGGATAACATTATGGCGTTTGCTGCGCCTTTCAGGGCCCGTATCTCGGAAACGGTGTGAGATACGGACTTTTAATCGGAAAATATCTTAGCCCACAATGGGGCTAAAGTCAAATTAGCCAGGACAGTTGTAAATAATATGACTTTTAAATTTTTTTCTACATCACTCACGGTTCCTGAGATATAATGTATTTAGTATTCCAAGATCTCATTTTCTTGCCGATACTCATTATTTTGCATACATTATTTGTACTCACTGTCTTTCTCAATGCAGGTTTTGGGAAAAACCAGCCTGTGCACCCACATTACTGTTACTGTTGCCCTTTCGCTTGCAGATCCATTGCCGTTCACTTACCATTGGCGTCTCGCCACCATGTGTGTTATCCTTTGCGTTTTCATTTGCGCTTGCGTTTCTGTTATTTTTTGCCATTTCTGTCTACAGTACTGTTTATCTTACTGTTTCACTTTACATCACCATGCCCATTGACATTTCTGTTTGCAGGCACCATGTTACTATGTGACAACACATCACGTGGCAGACCATTCACGTCTACGCCACCATGTGCGTTACCCTTTCTGTTCTCATTCGTGCTTGTGTTACCATGTGCGCCACTGTTAGCATTTCTGTTTGCGTTGCTGTCCCTGTTAGTATACCAGGGCCGGGCTCCTGCCCGCTGCATTACATTCACTATTTTCGTTATCATTCTCAAAGAAGAAATTAGAGCAAAAAACTCCATTTAATGCATTAGTTAGGGTTGTTCCCAAGCGACAAAAGTGAGAAATCGCTGTTGGGTTGAAAACCCCCTTGGACCCCCCACCCCAACCCGGCATTGGGGTGCGCATTGGGATCGTGGGTCCTAACTCTCCTCCATTCTCCTATCACTTCTGCTGCTTTACATGTCATGGGGTGAGGGGTTGGGACGCCCACGATCTAATGCCTCCATGCCAGATTGAAAGGCACTCAAAGGTATTTCACCAGTTGTAAAACTACTCACTAACATTCTTCCTAACATCGATATCATCCTATATATATATATATATATATATATATATATACTCGCCTGTGAGGATGAAAAAGGCACATATTTTTGATATTCTCAGGGTGGTCAGACCCACAGTGAGGATATCGCATTTATCTTCACTGTAGGTGAATTTATCCACACAGTAGCTAGAGATTGGCTCATTCAAAACTCATTTGCATATTCAGCTGCAGTAGCAGTAGTGACTGTGTTCAAATGTGAATAACTTTAAAATGAAAAATGATACCATGGTACTGTGAGCACGAAAGTAGTTCAGCACAGAAATATCTACAAAATGAGTGGTGTTTCATTTATGGGTAACTTTTAATTTTTTATATAATTAGCTGAAAAACAACAAAAAGTGCATGTTTTTCACTTTTTTTGATGAACAAATGTGAATAACTTTAAAATGCGAAACGATAGCAGTGGTCTGTAAGAACGAAAGCTGTTCAGCACAAAAATATCTACAAAATAAGTGGTGTTTTGTTTATGACTAACTTTTATTTTTATATAATAAACAAAAAAAGCAGAAAATGCTATTTTGTTTTATTTTTTCAACAAACAAATGCGAATATCTTTAAAATGAAAAACGATAGCATGATACTATGAGCATGAAAGTTGTTCACCACAAAAATATCTACAAAATGAGTGGTGATTCATTGATATATACCTTTTAGTTTTTTTATAATTAGCAAAGAAACTGCAAAAAATTCATTTTTTTTAACTTTTGCAACCAACAAATGCATATAACTTTAAAATGAAAAATAGTAGCATGGTACTTTGTGAAAAAAAGTTGATCAGGACAAAAATGCCTACAAAATGAATGGTGTTTCATTTATAGATTTTTTTAGATTTTTTATAATTGGCAAAAATATCAAGAATTTACTTTTTTTAACTTTTTTGGAGGTATGGCATAAATGGAATACACAACCTCCCTACTGGAAATATTGTCAATATTTTTTGTTCTCATGCCAGTTGACCCAATAACATCACTCATGGCTTCACCACTCATGATGATATTGGGTCAAATAATAATATATATATATATATATATATATATATATATATATATATATATATATATGTATAATATGTATGAGCAATGTAAATACTGTGACCAAGCCTGCTATATGTATTAATATAAGTACAGTTGGTATGGTTTTGTTACCTGCTTAAAATAATATTTTATGCAAAAAATTTGTATCTTATTGTATGATAATTTCATGTGTAATGAATTACAGGAGTAACAGGATGTAGGTACCCAGACCCGAAACATACTCTGAAAGTTTCATACCTATAGTAGTAAGTATTTGTTAATATTCTTCCCAATGGGTTTCCAACTTAATGAAAATTGATGGAGTTTATGTGGTAAATTATTGCAGTTATAATAAAATATTGTACATGATATGTGTAATGTTTATGAAAATTTTAACTTTGCAATAAGCTGTGGCTAACCACAAATAAAGTTAGTAGTTTTGCAAGTTTGTATACCAAACATTACAGTGTGGGCATTTATTTATTTGAAATTGCTTTACCAGGTAAGTCATACAGAGAACTGCAGTCTTGTTTAAAGATATGACTTAGTGGGAGGGGCAGACAGGATAGGAGGGGAGGAGTATTGATTTAAAATATGATCACAGTAGAAGCAAAAATTTACAGTAGCAACTAGTTCAAATTATCCATATGAGTTTAGGATCAAAATACATACCAAAAAAAAAAAATACACCAACAAAGTAGGGCACTCACAGCTATGGCTATGGGGAATGCTGAATTCTGCCATCAGAACTGGTGTGGAATGACAAATCCACTTTTGAAATGATTTTCAGAAATTCTTTTAAAATTCCACAGAGTTCTGAAAAGAATTTCTGTGTGTGCACCACGGAATAATTTTCTGTGGATCACATAAATATTAAATATTTTTCTGTGCATTAGAGAAAAAGAATCCAGAGTTTATGTAAACTGCAGATTATTAATCCACGAAAACCATTTCACATGTGAAATTTTGAAATTCCACTACTGATGAAATTCTGTGGAATTTTCCAAAATCCTGCAAAATTCTATTCCACTGAAATGTGTTTTCAGTTTCAAATTTTATTTCTTCGGTCAAAGACCATTACAGTAAAACATAATAATCATGACAAACACATGTATAATAAATATAAATTATACATACTATTTCCACAAATTTGTGACCATATTTGTGCAATACATTAATACAAAGGGAAGGTAGTACCATATAATTTAGATCCAGCAATCTAATAAAACTTTTAATACATTGCAAGCTCTAGACTTCGTATACAGAATCAGCATATACCTTCACTGCGCTTTCTATAATTATAGTTGTTAAATATTTCTAGTTTAACATACTATCTACTTGGTGCTATATTTCAAGCAAATTACAATAATTGCATTTAAATAGCCAGCCACTCTATTAATTATTTGATCATCTTCTATTCTAAACATACTGTAAATGTTCAACAAAACTTCTGTATTTGAGGATTGAATTGTTTCCCATACTGGGTGCAACCAGTGAACCCTTGGTTTGTTGTAACAGCGACAATTCAAAATGACATGATGTACGTCCTCATGTTCTATCCATGAACAGGCACAGAATGTCTCTGTTGGCTCACTTAATTTTAGATGCCTAGCTCTTAAAACATTACTAGAAAACAATTCAAAACAAAATTTAGTATATAATTTCCTATAAGAATAGTCTGTTAAAACATCCAAGTAATATCTATATACATGTCTGTTGTCATTGTCAATGAGCCATGGAGAAATTATCATAGAGGATATTGTCTCTGTGTCCTTTGCCTTACTGAAATTAATAAATGTGGACATTCCACGTAGCCCTACTTACAGCTCACAGGAGAAAGTAAAGTGCTGTTTAATTCTCAATTCAGAATGTGTGGAGAGAGAGGGGGGAAATGAAGCAAGCTATTAATGTGATAAACTTCATTATCATGCATTTTATTTTGGCAATCTAGGGACAGTTTCAACAGGTCAAAAAAATAAAGTGCATCTGGAACTTTGCAGGGAGAACTGGGGGTGCGGAGTTTCAAAAAGGAGATAAGGAAATTCTTTATGGATACAGTGCCTAGATGGAGCAGGTTACCAGAGGAGGCTATGAATGCTGCCTCCATCTCAAGCTTCAAGAATGAATTGAACAAGTACAGAGGAGTCAACAAGAAGAAACTGTGCTGAAATTCAGTCAGATACCTTGTCAGATTAGGTAGAAGTTTAGTACAGGACAGCCTGGATGGATGAAAATTCACATCTGCCCTCAACTGCATATGTATCTGCGTAACTTACTTTTCAGCAACAACAGTACAGTTAAATATTTTAAGGAAACAACTGCCAATCAAAAACAAGAAAAAGGCTAAAAAACTGTTCCTGTAAGTAGTGGGATCTTTTTTTTTACATGAAATGCTTGAGTAAAAGTCTACATTGAAGTGAGATTATAATTGCCATGGATTAAAAATGACAAGTAAAAGATGAAGTGAACTAGCATAACCACCTCTCCTCAGTTTCATAAAATACAACTTTGTATTCCCATCTTCTGCTTCTATTTTTTAACTGCTTGCAGGAAATAAACAATTGTGTGGCCTTGCAGGACATGTTTACTCTTTCAGATAATTGAAAAATATTTCAGCAGTGCAAACTATACACAGGATTGGCCAGGTAAACATTTTCAGCAGTCTGGCACAGTTCAGGTCTTCTGAATAAAGTACAGAATGTGTGCAGTTTCAGTTGAGTCACAGAGCTCTGCTAATCAGCACACAGACTCTGGCTTTAGTTACTATATCATCCACCCTTTCATGCTATAACACTTCTGTTTTACATTAATAGACTTGAGTTAACAGGATATGCAGTATGCTGCACATGAGTGTGTTTGTGTGTGTGGGAGGGCATTCTGTTCGATCCTGGATAGTGACTGTTACAGCGTAGGATTAATAGTGATTTGTTGATATTATAATGTTGGTTTTTTATACCTTTGCGTTTACCCTGGGTTATCCAGCTCAGCTCAACAAAGGAGCAAAAAGAATTGTTTCTCTGAGGCCCTGCTGCTGGCTCAGTTTTGCAGTTGACAGGATTAAAGCACACTGAAGTCAAGTAAAGGGACTTGACCAAAGACCCTCAAGTAAGCTAGTGCCAATGATGGAGTGTGGATTTATGATCTCCTGATTCAGAGGACTAGGCTTTTACACCCAGGCAACAATAACTATGAATATTATTGCTTTTCTTGAGCACTTTACATATTCCATGCCAGTTTCAGATTTCTAAAACATTTGCCCATCCTATCCTATTTTTGTTTTGAAGAGATTAAAACAATTGCTACAGTATACTGTATGTGAAAACGGAGGCACTTATGGATAGTTTGATATTATATTGTCAGGCTATGAGGAAATGGCCCGTGTTGCACTTACTATCTCCATGTTCACATGGTTCCCTCAGGGAGCATTAAAAACTAGACAAGGAGTGGGAGGGGAGCCACTGAACATCAGAGAGTGTGTACTTTCTTACAAGCAATGCCAGTTGCTTGCAAATACCTTCAGATGCTGGAAATGGGTCAGAGAGTTCATCACTTTGCTACAGCTGACTAATCTGGCATACAAACTGGTACTATGGGGGATAGCATATGGGTCAAGATATGGAGAATCTCTAGCTCATTGCTGAATGAGCAGCAAATTGAATTTAGTTTACTGTATGTAGTCCACTTGGCCTATTTGATAATTTAGTGCCCCCTCAACTGCTCAGTAAGCTGCTAGACTCCTTGGAATCCTGTGGAACCCTCTTACCTAATCTGCTTCCAGCTGTATAGTGATCCAAAGGACCATGTGCACAAAACAAACCTGTCCCAGTACTGGCCAACAGTTCCATGGCACAGCTTTGACCCCCTCCCCCCACCACCATCATCACCACCTGTAGCAGCTGTACTGTATAATAAGCAGGGTTTGTCACAAACAACTTTTGATAGGGCTAGCAGGAACCACCATGCTTTGTGAATGGCCATGCAGGCCCTTGCAACACGCCCCCAGTCCTGGTCATTACCTGCATGGTCCCAGTGTGTTTAGAGACCATGCATGGAAATTTCCCCCTAGCTGGAAGGTTTCAATGTTCCATTGACTTTCATACTTGCTGGGTCATGGATCACCACTAGATGGCAGTATTGCTTCTGACTGTTATTCACCTGGTACTTGTTTGCTCAGACTGCCATTTTCTCATATATAACACTGGGTTGAATGTGTTTATTTATTAATAGTGGAATGGCATAACAGGCATCAAATAATTCCCAGAAAACAGACAGTCACCAGTAAGTAGTGAATAAGGCAAATATTCATAGATTGCATTTACATCAGAGGTCTGGTAATGTAACGTCTCAGCCGTGCCTGTAAACAGCTTGTTTTGGGCCACGTTGGAGAGAATAAGATCACTGTCCATCAGTACAGTTGAGTTATTTATGACTCTCCAGGTAATATATATTGTATGCATAGTATATCTTACTGTAATTATAACCAGTCTATACCTGGGCATGTTTTTGAATCATGCTTAAACCAGTTATCCCCCCAGCTCATTTCACTGAGGCATTGGTCATAGTACTATAGTATGTATTGTGTTGTCTGTATGCTGTACCTGTAAAGTGATTTCAACATGTTTTAATTATTTATTTATCTATTTATTTATCCTGTGTACTATTTATCATTGTCCCTATCCCTGCACCCAGGATTGCATCGGTAAATAAGATTTTCCTTTAAAGAGAAACTCTGCACTTCAGCATGTACTTTCATAAAAAAGGTGTTTCAGCTATTACAATTTACTATAGAATGTTTTTTTTCAGTTTCAATGTTCTTTTCCAAGGTTTGCTGTAGATCTTGGTAGTCTATCTAAAATGTCTATATAACAAAAACATTGGCCTCTCCTCCATTGTCCTCACAGTGCCTTTGTTTATGACACCACAGTGCTCACCATAACAACAGACTGTGATGTCATAAACACTGACTGTGGTTAGTACGGAAGAGTCAGATAGAAAGACTATGTGAAATAAGTGCTTAATTGTTTACAATATTTATAGACCAACAACAGGGAAAAGTAAAAAATAATAAATAACTAGCAAGCAATAAAGTTAAAACATAAATGACATAAATCTAATTTTGATGTTGACTCACGCATGTGCAGCCAACATATTGTGGTAGTAGCATATTTGGAGGCATGGTAACTGTTGGGTGAATGCAGGGCATGCATCAGTAGGTGTTTCCCTCATTCCCCAATCAGCCAGCATTCAGGCACCACACCAGCAATTCAGAATGTGGCCATAAGATCTAAGAAAAGGTCCTCTGCAATGAGAAGCAAGCTTCTCATTGCAGCGGCACAATAACACGCCTCCCATGTAAACATGGTGGCACTGACTGCCACCACCCAAAGCATGCCTCTCCACTTCATTTGCCAATGGGGGAGCCCACTCCCCGTTGGCATCATGACCCTCAGATGTGTGCCAAGGGGGTGCCCAATCCCACTCGGCATCATGCGCTCCCCCCAACAGTCTTTCTTTGCCAACAGGGGGGGCTCAGTCTCTGTTGGCTTCAGTCCCCCCTTCCCTGCTTATTTTGCAGATGGGGAGCCCATTCCCCATCGGCATAATGTCTCCCCCCATCTGTTGTGTGCTAGGGGGGGGTGCCCAATCCCCCTCAGCTCTTGCCCCCCTTTCGTTATGTGCCAATGGAGGTGCCCAATCCCCTGTTGGCTACAGCCCCCCAAAAAACAATCAGGTGACATACTGGGAGCCCACCCCAGTGTGCCAAATGTCCCTGCAATTAAAAAAAACATCCTGCAATGTTTCCTTTTTTTTTCACCCTGTAAAAAAGAAAAGGGTCCCTCGCAGTCTCCTTGACCCTCCCACAACCCACGCCCACCCACTGTGCACCTAACCTCCCCAAACACCCCCTCACCCCATACTTACCTCTGGAGCCCAGTGCGATGATCTTCGGTGGACCGGGAACATGTCTGCACTCTTCAAAGCTGACTGCAAACTGAAGAAATGCTGGTAAGCTGTATAATGGCATAAATAAGGTTTTTTCAACTTTGGTGCATATCTCAAGCATTTTGGGGAATTTTGACACCGGATTTTCAACATGGGGTTATTGGGACCCCCCCCCTCATGAATTCTGTCACTGTCATGGCCTTATTCAGTCCCGAAAGGTGATTTTGCAGTCACTGCATGGAATCACCTTTAGGGACCACAACAAACAACAGTGCCACTGTTCATGGGGTCTCAAAGCCTATGTTGCAACCAGGAAAAATCCAAAAATGATTTTACGAGCGCAGCATTAGCAGTTTCCACGCATGCTCATAACTTCATCAATTTTTAATATTTTCGCTCCAGATTTTCAACATTGGCATTTTTCCACACCTCCTTATGAGAAGTACAGCTGTCATTTTACATATCCTGGCCAAAATATGTTTTCACATGTCCTGCACAGAATAGCACGGTTGCTGCGCAAAATCAGTTTTGTGACAGTTTGAGGACATGACAGTGCCACTATTCATGAGCAGAGGTCCTAAAATGCCTATGTTGAAAATTTGGTGACTAAAGTCTATAAAATGACTGTGCTGCAAGCATGTGTTGTGCAGTTCCCATGCACCCTTGTAACTTCACAAATTTGCAATATTTTCATGCCACATTTTCAACACTGGCATTTTTTCACACCTCCTTATGAACAGTACAGCTGTCATTTTTCACATCCTGCCCAAAATGTATTTCGCACCTGTGGCACACAATGGTGTGGTCACCGTGGGAAATCAACTTTTGGGACAAATTAACAAAATCACAGTGCCACTGTTCAGGAGGGGAGGTTCTAAAATACCTGTGTTGAAAATGTGGTTAGAAAAATTCCCCAAATAATTGGGTTACGGACCGTGTGTTGCACAGTTTCTATGCATGCTCATGACTTCGCTAATTTTCCATATTTTCACTCCAGCATTTCAATGTTGCCATTTTTTTACACCTCCTCATGAACAATACAGTTCTCATTATGTTTGCTTGCATGCATGTGCAAGAAACATAGTGCCATCATCCGAGTTTTCGGAGGTGTGGCAGCCCTCTCCCAATTCAGTCAGTGTGTTTGCAGGCACGGCCGCAGTTCTCCAATGCCTGCTGGAGCTGTCTATGACAGCAGTCCAAAATGCAGTGGTGTACAGTTGAAAGGGGGAGCTACACTTCAGTGAGCAGTGATAAGATATCACCTGCTCATGTGCTCCCCTCACACACACACGCACACTGCGCATGCTGCGTGCTCGCCTCTCACGCACACTGTATAGATGACGGGTGCCCAATCCCCCACCGGCTGTGCTGTGCTACCCCCAAGCAAAATGACAAGCCACGCTTGCGCCCACTCCCAGCGCGGTTGGGCTAATATGTATAGCCGAAGGTGCCCAATCCCCCATCGGCTCCACTGCCCCCCCCAGAGTACAGGGTGTCACACTGGGAGCCCACCCCAGCATGGCAACAGATGCTGTCACCGACGGGGGTGCCCAATCCCCCATTGGCTCCACGCAGTCCTTGTGCCACACTGGGAGCCCACCCCAGTGTGGCAAACATCCCGTGTCGTCTCCTCTGTTGTTTAAAAAAAAAAACCCCTGAAATAGAAAAACAATCCTCGCTGACTCTGCCCCACGCCCCACCCACTCGCACCCTGCCTCCCACACCCCACACCCCATACTTACCTCCGGACTCCAGCACACGATCTTCGTGGACTGGAACACGCCTGCACTCTTTCAGAGCCACCGCTGAACTGAGGAAATGCTGGTAAGCTGTATAATGGGATAGATAGGTTTTTCAACTTTGCTGCATATCTCAGGCATTTTGGAATTTTGCACAAAATTTTCAACATGGGGTTTTTGGGACCCCTTCTCATGAATGCTCTCACTGTCATGGCGTTAATCAGGCCCGAAGGGTGATATCGCAGTCACTGCGTGAAATCACCTTTCGGGATGAAGTAATGAAATGACACTGCCACTGTTCATAAGGTGGGCTCTCAAAAAGCCTATGTTGAAAATTTGGTGGAAAAATTCCTAAAAATGACTGTTTTATGAGCGTGCGTTGTGCAGTTCCTGCGCATGCACATAAGTTCGCGAATTTTCAATATTTTCACTCCAGATTTTCAACATTTCTATTTTACCACACCTCCTTATGAGCAGTACAGCTGTCATTTTTCACATCTTGCCCAAAACGTGTTTCTGCCCATGTAGCGCACAATGGCGCAGTCGGTGTGCGAAATCAATGTATAGGACACATTAAGAAAATCACAGTGACACCATTAATGAGCAGAGGTCTTAAAATGGCTATGTTTAAAATTTGGTGAAAAATTTCCTAAAAATGACTGTTTTCCGAGCGTGCATTGCGCAGTTCCTACGCACGCTCATAAGTTTGCGAATTTTCAATATTTTCAATCCAGATTTTCAACATTGCCATTTTATTACACTTCCTTACGAACAGTACAGCTGACATTTTTCACATGTTACCCAAAATGAGTTTCCGCACATGTAGTGCACAATGGTGCAGTCGGTGTGCGAAAGCAATGTTTGGGACAGATTAAGAAAATCACAGCTACACTGTTCATGAACAGAGGTCTTAAAATGGCTATGTTGAAAATTTGGTGACAAAAGTCCATAAAATGACTGTGTTACGAGTGAGCATTGCGAGGTTTCCACGCACCCTCGTAAGTTCATGACTTTGTAATATTTTCAGTCCAGATTTTCACCCGTGGCATTTTTCCGCACTTTCTTATGAATAGTACCGCTGTCATTTTTCACGACATGGCCGAAATGTGTTTTCACACTTTCAGCGCAGAGATGCATGGTTGCTGTGGGAAATCATTGTTCAGGACAGATAAAGAAAATTGCAGTGGCACTGTTCATGATCGGAGGTCCCAAAATGCCTGTGTTGACAATCTGCTGTAAGAAATCCCCAAACTAATTACATTACAGGTGTGCGTTGCACAGTTTCTATGCACGCTCGTGACTTCACCAGTTTTTTTAATATTTTTACTGCAGATTTGCAACATTGCCATTTTTTACACCTCCCCATGAACAGTACAGCTGTCATTTGTCACATCCTTATCGGAATGTGTTTTTGCACCTGTGGTGCTCAATGCTGTAGTCGCTGTGCATAAGCAGCTTTCAGCTAACAAACTGATATTGCCACTGTTCATGAGGTTGGGGTCACAAAAAAACCATGTTGAAAATTTGGAGTGAAAATATCAACGAATGCCTGAGGTGTTAGGGTTTCCAACCATAACGCCCCACCCTGTAGAGAATGGCAGGCATCGGGGTGTGACTTGGGATTCTTGCCTGTAATGCTCATACCATTCCACACCCTGCAGCCAGTGAGAGGCATTGAGGTATGCCTTGGACTCTTTGGCCCCAAAGTTTACCCCATTCTACAATACCGCGCCCATCTCACTGTATTTCCTGATGGAATGGGGTGTGCATAAGGGCCAAAGACCCCAAGGCACACTGTGACACTTGTCAGTGTCTGCAGGGCAGGGTGTGGTGAAATGGCATGGCCGTTATGCCTGACGACCCAAAGGCACACCCCAATGCCTGTCACTCTCTGCAGGGTGGTAGTGGGGTTGGCTTCAGTTCAATACTTCACTGCCATTCCTATTATGCAGCTCTGTAACTTCTACACTACCACTGCCAATGCCAGCAAGCAAACATTCGGCATTGACAAATGCTCGTTTTTTACATACTGCCCAAAATGTGTTTTCAGACCTGTGTTGCCAAATGGCACAGCCACTGTACAGAACCACCTTTCACCTAACAAACTGATAGTGACACTTTTCATGACGTGAGGTCACAAAAAGCCCATGTTGAAAATTTGGAGTGGAAATACCAACACACACCTGCGGCATTAGGGTTTCCAACTGTAACACCCCACCCTGTGCAAACTGACAGGTGTCAGGGGTATGACTTAGGATGATGGGCTGTAATGCTTTCTATTCCACTCCCACCCCCACCCTGCAGCCAGTGACACACATCGTGGTGTTCCTTACAGTATTCAGCCACAAAGTTCACCCCATTCTCCTATACTGCACCCACCTCAATGTATTTCCTTATGGAATGGGGTATGTATAACGCCCAAAGCACACCATGACACTTGTCACTGTCTACAGGGTAGGGTGAGGCAAAATGGCATGAGCATTATAGCTGATGACTCAAAGGCACACCCCAACGCCTGTCCATCTCTACAGGGTGGGGGTGGGTTTGGCGTCACTTCAGTACTTCACTGTCATTCCTATTATGCGTCTCTAACTCTGGCACTACCAATGACAAAGCCAGTGAGACAACATTTGGCATTGACAAATGCTTGTTTAAACTTTTTATTATAGTACAGAGCTGCTCCTTAGCTTATTGGATGTTAGCAGACTGGATGGATCGCTGTTTTTATGTCTGCCATCACTGTCTATGTTTCTATGTTTAATCTCTGTATGTTTACTTGGTAAATCAGTTTCAATATTTATAACACAACTATTCATTTCAATATACGACCAATAATGGGATAACTGTTACTGGGGAATGACTAATGACCTTAAGGCCATGTTTAAGGTGTTTATACTCAGTAAGTCAAAATATTTTTTATAAAATATAGAAATATCTTCTCTAGCCCTCCTCTAGGTGGCCAGGACTAGCCCAAGGACTACCCCTCCCCCTCAGTCATCTCCTGTCCCATGCCTTACCCATTAGATCTTTATACAATGATCCCCTTTCTTAAACTGCCCCCCTCCCATCCTGTGATCTACAGGGGCAACTGGACCCTTCAATATTTTCACTTCCCCCTCAACTCCCAATCTATTATCGGGGATATTGCCAAATAGTGTCTTTCTTTCTAATTATCCTGTCTGCATAATATCTAGTTGTCCTGCCTTCCCCCTCAGTAAATGCTGTCATAAATTAAGCTCCCACCCTCATTACCCAAAACCCACATCCAACACTGCACTGGTACAAAGTCCTGCTCACCTGATCCCCCATCCATAATAGGGGTGAGAGGTTGGAAATAAGGTGAGGTGCATCTCAATTGCTTAGTCAGTGCCTGGCCCTCCCATTCCCCACATCCCAGTGTTAGCTTATAGAGGATCTGAGTCACACCCAGGAAAGGCAGGGGAGAGCGCTCTATATGTAGTGTAACTAAATGATGCTAGCTAGACTGTAACTGAGGATCCATGAATTCCAACTGATTACCTATTATAGTTTGACTAGCATCATTCAGCTATACAGACTACCCCCCTAGCACACCTGAGACCTGCTGTAAGTTGATATCTGGCACTGGGCTGTGGGGACTGGGTCGGAGATCAGACCAAATGGGCAATTCTGATGTCCCAGCCATACATTCTGGATTAGTGATTGGGGAGAATCTGACTTAGTATTGGTGGGTCTTTGGGCCCAAGGATAGGATTAGGCAAGGCAAGGCACTTTATTTGTTAGGTGTACAACTCAAAGGCTCTGGACACCATACAGAGACAAAGTAATTTATCATATAACACAAAATACAAACCGTAAGACAGAACAGGTGACAACTATTTAAATTAATTTCACATTAAAATACCTTATTTAAAATTATTAAGCAGACTAAAATGCTGCATTAAAAAGATAACTTTTAAGGCTTGTTTTAAAAACTTCCTGAGAAGGGGTTCCATGGATGTCAGGAGGCAGCACATTCCAGAGAAGAGGTGCAACCATGCTAAAGGCCCTCTCCTCTGAAGGACTTTAAGCGAGAACGTGGAACTGCAAGGAGTCCCGTGTCAGAAGAACAGACGGGTGGATTGGAGCATACTCAATCAGAAGGCCTTTCAAGTAGCTAAGGCTCGAAATGTGCAGGGCGTAGTATATCAACAAGTCTATTTTGAAACTGATGTGCCTCTGCACTGGCAGTCAGTGCAGTTTCTGCAGAAACAGTGCGATATGCAAGGACTGTGGGAATCCTGCAATCAGCCAAGCTGCCGAGTTCTGTACCAGCTGCAAGCAATGCATCAGTCCCATAGGTAGCCCTAGACACAGGACATTGCAATAATAGTCATAAGGAGACAAATTCATAAACTAGTGTCACCAAATCAGTGGGCTCCAGATATAGTTTAATGTGGGTAATATTACGCAGAAGGCAAAAGCCACTGTGAACCATCACTGGCACCTGGTGTTCTAGGTGAGATGGAAGTCCTTAATGATGCCCAGATTTCTCACCCTGTCTGCAACTAGTAGCATAGTCCCATTTCATGATGGCAACATGGAACTACCACTATTTATTTGCTGCCCCCACTTGGCGTGGTTAACGAAGTGGGTAGTTCATTAATTATGGTAATTATGGTGTTGGGTGGCAAGGCAGAATGACCTGGAACCAGATTTTCAGATGTTTTTTGGACTATGTCCCACTCCACATCTGCCGGTGTGGAACAAAAATCTCTGCATGGGTGGCATTTCCAATTTTCTGCATGGGCAGCTGCACAGCTGCAGGGGCTTCAGCTGCCTCTAGGGACACTCAGGATAACCCCGCTGGGCACAATCTATGTGCGTTAAGAGTATACCTGGGCTGGCTTTCACTCTGTTGGTCAGTTGTGGACCCAGGTGGGCAATCTGTGGGGGGTGGCAGCACCCCCATCTTGCAGGGGATGCTGTGCCCATTTTGGCACTACTGCACACAAAAATGGTTGCAAGCTGCTGTACATCACAGAGCCAGTCCCAAATGGCTCTACCATGGAAAATATAGTGCATGTGGAAACATCTTGCTGACTCACAAGGTTTTTCCCCATGTGTGGTGAAAAGGGGAACATTTGAAAATCTGACCCCAGATATTTAAAAATATATTCACTTGGATCGCCCAGCTGATAGGGGTGTGCAAGTAGCTTTATTGAAATACTCTGCAAGTAGTTGTTCACACCATGCCCTGATACTTGGTTTTAGTTTTTGGCCATAAAGTTAAGGAAAAACATACACAAAAAACTGTACCATGAACACCCGCTTCTCAACTTCAGTTACCTTCCGCTTCCACCCAACTATCCTGTTCTCCCAAATTCTGATTCTTAAAGGAAAAAAATGCATCAGTCTCCAGGCACTGTGTCATAAGCTAGTATTGTAATTTAATTCTGTCCCCTCTTCCCCAGCCCAAACAACCCCCCAGCCCCAAAGGGCTATTTGTAGCAACTGGACATCCCTCCAGAGACCCAATCCATATAAAAGTTAAATCCAACCTAGCCTAGTTGATCCTCCTTCCTTCATCTGCAATGTGCGTTTGCCTTGGATAGATACAGTCATGTGACCATAGTAACAGTTTGTGCATGCCTCGGAGGGAGGGGAGGAGCGGTCCTCGTCATTACGATGATGCTAGTCAGAATGATTGGGAGGGGCAGGTTAGGCAGGGATGATTGAATTAAATCTTGTTGTCCACTCTTGGCACAGTGAGGAGACAACATTTTAAGAATCTGTGAATGGAGAATAGGATGGGATAGAAGACAGGGGTGTGTGAGTACCTTTATTTGACTACTTGGCAAGTATTCATACTCAGCACCAACAAATACTCAATATTTAGTGCTCAATGTTCAGGCATAAAATTATTATAAGGAAAAAAAACACAACAGCTCTAGCTATACCCAGGGGACCATGATTTTCCCTGTGGCTAGCCCTTCCTCACACCCATTCATCTCCTGGCCTCTACTCCCTCTTCCCACCCAGACTGTAATTTAAAAATGTCATTTGCCTAGCTTTTGACACTGAGACAGGAGCCAACATCTACTTTTTATTCTCTTCATAGCTTGAGTCTCCTAAGCTTCAAAGAGCACTTATAACAAGTATGGCACCCTTCTCCGGACCTCTGCTCCATGATTTTCACTGAGTATATATGAGAAGGTACTCACATAGCCCTAGTGTCATTGCCCCATCTCCAATTTGATGTCAAATGTGACTGAGGAATAAGGCAGAGTCAGCAGCTGTAAAAAAGAAATACAGATCACTCAATAAGGAAATAACCAAAGCATACCAGAAAGTGGATACCTTTAAGGAAAGAAGAGACAAGAGGGTCCCTTAAGGAGCAGTACATTATTTAAATAATGTCATATTACACACACACACACACACACACACTATGCAGAAGTGTATCTTGAAAATATTTTTTCATCACAATCTTTATTCTGCCTCCAGAAATATGAGCTCAAAAAAATCTCCCATCCTTTCCAGGCCTCAAGAGAGTAAGTGTCTCTTTAAAATATCCCCTTTTCAGCAGCTTGGTAGTTCAGTAGATTAATGTGTTACAGCACTGAGCCAAAATCCCAAATCACGTCAGTGGTGATGAAGGTACTTGCGCTTGCACTAAATTAATCAGTGTAAGTGCTTGTTTCAAAAAAATGAAATAAATGAAAACAGAACACAAAAGGTAGCTACCTGACAGCTGCTATCTGGATGATACTTTACAAATAAAACCAACCTCAGTGTTTATATCTGATGGATTAGACAGCAGAAGGCTTTGATTCAAGTCAATTATACCCTGGCCACCAATTACATTAAAATGAAAACCCATTATAATCAGCCCTGGCATGATGGTGCACCATACTGACATGAGTGTGTTGATCCCACCTCACTCAGTGGCAAAAAGTCAAGAGTTTTGTTCCTCATAGCTGCATCCCTAGGTGAAGAGAAAGAGACAGAGGAATGAATACTGGCAGAGTTGTGATACAGACCTTACGCTAGCACTAGCTATTGCAATAAACAGTGGCATAACATCACGTTAAATAATATGTGCAGAGGCTGTAAAGGAAGGATGCTTAGAATTTGTTGAGTCAGAGGCTGGTGTGTCAGTTGAACACATTTTTAACTCATCGGATAATAGAGTACTGCAGACATCATAGTGTGGGTGGACAAGATTACTGTCCTTGTCCGTGATAATGCTTGTATCTGTAAAAAGTGGCTGGCTAACAACATGCAGAAGCAAGACATTTTCTTTCCATAAGAGACAAATGCCACATTCCCTCAGAAGACGGTATGGTATGTATCTGGAAACAGATCACTGCAGTGTGTCTTTGCTCCCAGAGTACAGTGGCAGATCATTGTAACTAAGCCTTGATGCTCTGTTGGCACTAGGATTCACGGAAGATCCAGGTCTGCATTGGCTAACAACAAAGAAGGTTCATTCCACTAATATTCCCCCAGAGTGAAAAGTAAGTGACATTTGTCTGATGTAGGGAGGAAAACTTGATTCAGTCACGTGAATGGTATCTGCTGTACTTATACTAATTTTCTGTTTTTCTGCACAGTGTTGGAAAAGTACAAAAAAGACATATTTTTCAGTAGTGCAGAATGCTGCAATATTCACCAGAAATTGGCTTTGATGGCACTGCAGCAGTGAAAAGTGGCAGGGCTGCCAGATAAAAAAGAAAAAGCACAGGAATGCAATATGTAATGAAGAGATCAGAGATCTTTAGTGTAGTTTAGAGTTACTCCCACACCATGGTGCATCATATATTTTGTTATTACTGTATTCATTTAGAAAATGGGTAATAAAAATCCTGTAACCCAGTTGGCTAGCAGCAGTCACAAGGCATAGGATTAGCAGGTGACAGAACCCTCTAAAAATAAAAGAAAAGAGCCAGAACTGTTCCTGCCTAAGGATTACTGTACTTTACATATAAAACTTGTTCTTGAGTTGTTTTAAATTACTTTTTTTCTTAAATGTTGTTACTGCAACAGCCCATTTTCTAAGCCCAATAAAGCTCTTCAAGGTATGGGGGTGTTGGGAACTACCCACACTTCCGAGGACTGTAAGACCCTCCCCCTTTGGCATTGGGCCCCACTATGCCCTGGGTGTGTTGGTATCCCTGGCTGCCCCACACCCTGTCAGATGTTATCACTTACATATCTTACATACTGTACAATAGTAGGAGGGTAAAGGGGAAATTGTTTAACCAGGAAAGGCACACTAAGCTGGAGATTGTTTCCAGGTGTGACCTGGGAGCACAAAGAAATTAAGCGACTTGCTCGGGGTCACACAGTATGCAAGTGGGGGCTGTGGGACTCAAGTCCAGGGCTCCAGGTTTGCAGCTCAGTGCCCTAAACCACAGCGCTATACTGCTTCCTTAGGCAATAGTAGCTAAATAGCTGATATGAACACAAATAACATTGAAGTGTGAATACTGAAAAATAATGGACATAATTTTAGAATGTATGGCACAGCATTGAAGACAGTTGGTGCAGACCACCGGCAGGTCTGCTGAGGGTGAAGGTGTTACCACTGTTATAGCAGCATTAGTCATGTCCATTTATGAATAATGAGTTTAAATGGAGGCTACAAAAATAAGTTGAGGATGAGAACTTTTGTAGACATGTTTCTTGAGGTCGGTAAAAGCAACTAAAAAAAGCAACTGTAATCAAGTATGGTCTTGATGGAAATCACCACTGCCCAGCAGGAAAGACAGAGAATTGCTTGCTTATGCTCTTAGGCAGGTAAGGCCCAGCAGCAAGGGGGCAAAGAGGCAGGAACATAAAATAAGGTACTGTAAAAAAGAAAAACATAAAAAAACAAAGCTGGAGAACATAACAAAAAAAATCAAAGTGCATGCTTGCACTTCAGTGCTGAGCAGGTTAGACCCAGAAATCAGGACAGTGAAAAGAATAGGAGAGAGATAAAAACCACCAAAAGACAGATTAAAACAATCAAACAGAGAAAAAAATGAAAGGCAAAACATAAGGGGCTGGATATTCAAATTGTGGTGCAGGGCTTGTGTCCTGCCCTGTGCCATGAGACCTAAGTTCTGCTGGTGCACCAAACAACGTTACCACAACTACGCCCAATTTTCCATTCCTGGTTGCAGTTACAAAATTTTCCATGCCTTACGTCAGCTTGCATCAAATATCTGGTGCAAGTTCCATGTCAGAGGCCCCGGGGAGTGGCACAGGCTAGACCACAAATATGTGGTCTAAGGACCTGCGGTTGGCACAAGGGATAGAAAATCCTGATTGCCGACTAGAGACTGCCACAAGCTCCTTGCACCCTATGTTCGGCACACCAGGGGGCTTGCGGCATCTCAGCAGGTTTGAAAATCCTGCCCGAGGGCTCTAGGGCCAAACTTTCAAAAGGAAAACCTGCACATGTGAGGAAAAAAGTTAAGCAAGGAGGGAGGGTTTCCTTGCACAGCTGCAATAGTTTCTACACGCACTCAATTTTCAAAAAGGTTGCCTTTTTACAACTTCTTCCACAATATGCAGCAGCTTACATATATTTTTGGTGCAGCTGTGGAAAAAAGCATTTTTTCTGCAGCTGCAAGAAAAAGAGAAATGTGCCTCCCACATGCATAAATTGCAGACAAAGGTAGCATTTTCACAGGTACATGGATTTTTCCCTGCATCAGGGAGTCGCACATTTAGAGCACAAGTCACAAAGGTCAGCACAAGCTGCACCGGAAGGTAGCTTGTGCTGACTGCTGGTGTGGCAGGGACCTGAGTCACTATCAGGTAGAGTCCTTGGAGCAAAGTTCCGCCGCTTGCTGCAATCTTGGCATTGCACCAAACAGATGGTGCATCTTGAAAGTGTGCTGCAAGTCATGGGGCAGCCATGCAGCAATAGCATCATGGACAGCAGTCCCTGGTGGCTATTGTGCCCCTCCAGCCCTGATCCCAGTTATTAAAGAAGACAAAACAGCCCTGGTGGCTAGCAGTCCCTCCCCAGCCCAGATCCACTGGTAAAATTACAAATGAAAAAATCCCTGGTGGCTAGTGACTCGACCCCACAGCCCCAATCCCCTTGTAATATTAAAAATTGAAGTCCCTGCTCCCTAGTGGTTTCCCCCTGCCTTAATCCCCATTCATGAATAAATCCAACATCTCTGGTGGTCTAGCAGCCCCCCCCCCAGAGCTTCATTTATTAAAAAACATATGTCCAGCTGGATTTGCTCTATGATAAAAAAAAAAGTCTATTTCAATTCTCTATTCTTTTTCAAGATCCAAAATGTAATACCATTGCACAAACCAGTTGCTTAGCTATAAAAGATCTTACAGTGCAACAGTCTACTGTGGCCCCTTTGTTGGTATACCTTCCACAGTAATTTAGAAATTTGATTCCAAGGATCGACTTCCTCATCAAGCTCTGAAACCAGCTCCGGTTGAATACAACTTTATCTTCTAAACTCTTGAAAATTTGGCAAAATCATAATGTGAACTCATATTCATTACTTACTATGAGATTTGGCGGATGCCAACATTTGAGGAACGTCTTTCATGAACAACCCAGTGATCTTCATTGGATTCCAAGTAGATCCCACCGGCATTATGTTTTCATCTCATTTCATATCTCACTCAAATTCCCTTTTTGGTTTTTATATTTTGACCCTCTAGATTATCCAAACCATTCCTTCAATGTAGGAGCTGCTTCCCTCACTTCTAGTATGGCATGTATTCAAATCATACATCTGCAATCCTTTATTAGGCCTTCAAAACCAACGGAAGCTCTACATTTAACAAAAGCCTCAAGGGATGTTTAACTGAGACATTGGGTTCCCAGTGTTTTCCATCTAAGGGTGTTTTCCTCTCTTCAGTGTCAAGGTCACAAGCAAAAGCTCAGCTGTATGCTTGCTGTGGTGCCAGCCTGGATGCAATACAGTAATACTGCAGTATATCACAAAATGCTGCTGTAGGGAACAGTGTAATTCTATGGCAATCAAGCCTTTTTTTACTACAGTATTTTGTGACATATCATTTACTGCAAGTTACTGCAATGCTTCGTGGCTGAATCCGCTGTATCTGTTTCCTTTGGGTGGTCTTGTTTCCTTTATTCTGGGTCCATGTATCTGGGCATCTCATAAAGGGTTGAAACCTACAGGTAAGCCACCAAATCACACATTGCACAGGGCTTCTAGCACCCTTATAGGCTACCTCAGAGAATGCTAAGACTTTTGCCTTATTTTGGTTGGGCCATCTATGGTGGGCTCCTCCACCCGAGACCACTATGAAGTATAACATCACTAGCCCTTTCTGGCTGTCCACATATGATTTGCTCCTCTCTTCCCCATTTCCTCTTCTCTTCTCTTCTCTTCTTCCACCTGAGAGGTGTATTGTTTCCTTTAGCATGGGTCTATTTACCTGGGTACCTCATACAGGAAGGAACCCTACAGTCCAAACCATCAAATCACAGATTTGCTGCCTCAATGAAACTGTGATTTTACAGTTCAATAGTATGCCTGGAAGTGAGGAAATGTGTGAAGTCTCTTAAATATCTGTGTTTATTTAGTTCTGTTTTGCCATTGTTTATGGTCCCTTGTTAATATTGCCATTTTCCCACCCAATATTAGTTTTTTTAATTGCATATCAGTTCCAGAACCTGGTGACATCTGTTGAGTGGAAGACCTACATGGCAAGGTCCACTCTAGGCTTTCATTCAACTCATGTTAGCATGTTCCAAAACTGATCAATAATTAAAGAATGCTTATTGAATGGTAAAAAGACAGTGCTGATAAGGGATACTAAATAAACGCATGAAACAATATGCCATGGGATGGGTGTGGGGGGGTGGGGTGGTATTAAATAGATGCCAGAATTGCAAAAAATTCTAATTATGTTACAGAATGTAAAAAAATATATATTTATTTATTTATTTGATTTGTTGATTGGGTAAGAACCCTAGAGCATTGAATGACGATTTTCAAAGGGGACCTGAGATAGAGTACAGCATTAGATAATATTGACAGAAGTACAAATACAATTTATAGGTACAGCCAGATAAAACAGTTACACTGTCATGAATACAAATACAACATGTAAGTACAGTCAAGTAAAATAATTACATTTTGACAATCCCAAAAAATTTCTTTTCAAGATCCACTTAAACCTAGAGTATAATAATATTTAGTGGAAAAAAAGTAAAAAATAAGTTGTGTGTTCCCTTGAACCGACACACATTTATCATTATACCTCCAGTGTCATCATCAGTCCAAACACCGTACCACTTACAGTCATGCATCCCACAGAAAGAGAAAATGACAGTTCTGAATGTAAAACTGTCTATAATACATACACAGTGTATGATGTCAGTCCCCAGATTTAGGCTTTTATCACTTTATAGGATGAATCAAAGCAATCACTAGTCATAGCATTGAGTTTAGGTAAATATTTAGATTTGAATTTAATTTACTTGCCAGATCTGTCTTGAATTAAATACCACAGATTAGTACAGAATGCAAATCTCAGTTCAGCTGCATATTAAAAATCATTATGCCTAAACTACTTTGTGCATCATTTTTCTTTCACTGTGGATTACCTTGTGGTGCTGACAGATATCAAAACATTCATTTTTGAACTATAAAAATTAGGATATCCTGCTGTGCTGTATCTCCAACAGTTACTGCTAGTATTTGATGTTATACAAAGCCACACATCCAGCTCGTATATTTTGGAAGTTCCAGCTGCTAGGACACAAGGGTCAAGATTTTCAAAAGTCATAAAATGCACACAACTATTTATGTCAATGTAAGCATTTGCCTTGGTATGTCTAGACCTTGTTCTATCTTGTTGAGACTATTTTAAAAAGCTGGACTTATCTGCAATTATCTGCAGCCATTTAAAGGAAAACTGCGCCCTCATATCTTCTAAATGTCATTTGCTTCAATGTCAACAGACAACTCTTTTCATGTAACTGTTAAAGATGTATGCAGCTGCTTCAGTTAGTTTTCACACTTCATACTAGGCCCCGTCACTCTCCTGGGAGGGTCCATTTTGTGGTTGTTGAAATCTCATTGTCGCTGACAGCTGCATTAGCTTATGAGAATGTGATGCATAATCAACCTTTAAACTCCCCAGAATGCCTGTCTGCTTAGGTAGTTTTAAAAGAATCAAGCTGCAAGAAGGTGTGAAATACCACATTTACCTTCGGTGAGTGTTACATGCTATCTGAGTTGTAATGCAGTTTTTTTCCCCTTTAAACCTAATTCGGTTTATACGTTTCCAGAGAGTTTTTGCAGGGTATTTGTTATTTTAGCATAGAGATACATGATATAAATGGTTGATCTGACATCATGTTCTCATATGCTAATGCAGCTCTTAAGAACAATGAGATTTCAACAACCACGAAATGGACCCTCCCAGGAGAGTGACAGGACCTAGTATGAAGTGTGAAAACTAACTGAAGCAGTTGCATACATCTTTAACAGCTACATGAAAACAGTTGTCTGTTAGATTTTTCTATACTCCGGCAAGACTGGCCAGGTTCTCACCAGGGACATTAAGCAATTGCTGGAGAGATTGTGGAGAAACATCTGCGGATCAGTTCCATGTTTTTTGGGCCTGACCACAGTTAGCAGGTTACTGAAGAGATATTTTAGAGGCATTAAAAGAATTGGTAGATGTGGGAGCAGTATTGACCCCTGAGCTAGTTCTACTCTTAATTCCGACAGAGGGTCTCCCAATACCCAGAGGATCACTGTTAATTACTTATATGCTGGCAGCTAAAAAAGTAATTGCTAGAAACTGGGGGAAGAAGATGTCTCCAAACATACAGAATTGGTGGGGAATAATGGGAGAAATTTATGTACTAGAGAGATTAATAGCTAAAAGCATAGATAAATGGTCTGCATTTGGGTTTAAATGGAGGAAATGGATTCTATATATATTTTATCTTTAGATCCTACTTTAATACCTTAGAAACATATCAACTCTGATGATGGTTTACGTAAATGTCTTAGTGCTTATGATATGAATTGCTTTGTAAAATATGTAAGTAGTCCTGAGACCCTTGACTAATGTATTGCTACGTATCTGACTGATGTAATTATGTACTGTCCTAATTTATACACTGTAAAAACTGTCCTATGATTTTGCAAATGAAAATATAATAATAAATATATGGTATAAAAAAAGAGTTGTCTGTTGACATGGAAACAACCTTTAGAAGCTATGAGGGTGCGGTTTTCCTTTAAGCTGTTTTATGGTGTTTTACATCCTATTTTGGATAAGAAATGCTAGACATAGATGTAAATGATATACCAGGTTACACTCAATCTGCAAATTGTGTCCAGGCACACTTATAGCTGAACTGAGCTTAACTTAGTCAGAATTTGGAAAATAGGACTTAGCTGTGTCCTAGCTTTAAAAAAATGAACATTGGGGCAATTTGTTCTCATGTCCACATCACAATAGACAATTGTATCTAGACATAGGTGTTAAACCCCAACTCCATTATCTCTTTTTAAAAGAGTTGTGGGATTCCACCCTATTGGACACAACAAGGGACAACTATAGCAAAATGCATTATTCAGATATTGCAGAGACAGGGTTTACTGTTAGGATGGGGACAGAATTTTGTTACCATAATTACAGTGCCACAATAAGGGTGACAGTGAAAGGGGTGATCTTGATTTTAGATTGCCCCTCACTCCTGTTGCTCTTTGCCCCCACACAGTTTCTACACCTTCCGGGGCATACCCACCCACCTGACTGTTTCCTGGGAGGGCACTTTGGTGCTGTAACTCCCGGGAAACATAATACCTACTTCTGTAATGCTGGGCAGTATGTTGCGGATGCCATAATTGGCGTCGGCAATGTTTGTCGCTTCAACATAGGTGAACTGAAAGATAGAAAGAGAGAGAAAGAAGGTTAAAATGCATACCAGGTACCAGGTGTGCTGACTTTAATTTTAACTGCGGGGGGGGGGCTTAACCATAGACCAATGGGTCTGGGGATGCTCATTACCAGTCTACAGAGGAGACTTAGAAAAGGTCAGATTTGAGCCCTGCAGCCCCCTATTGTCAGCTTCCATGCCAGGGACCCTTTGTCTCAAATGCAAGATCCACAATGAGCTAGAGGATAGAAACATAGAAACATAGAATTTGACGGCAGATAAGGACCGCTTGGCCCACCCAGTCTGCCCATTTCCCTACCTACTGGATAAGCTGCAGATCCTAGTTAACCAGCAGCCTACTTCTTTCTACCCCCAACCCCCAGAATTGCCTTATGACTATCCCATGCATGCTTGAATTCCACCACTGATTTTGACTCCACAACCTCCTCCGGAAGGCCATTCCATGCATCCACAACCCTCTGTGAAAAATACTTCCTTAAATTACCTCTGAGCCGCCCTCTATCTTCAAATTGTGCCTCTTGTTCTTGCACACTTTTTTTGAAAGATGCTACCTCTTTGGACTTTGTTGATTCCTTGAGGTACTTGAAAGTTTCTATCATGTCCCCCTCTCCCTCCTTTCCTCGAGGCTATACATATTAAGCTCCTTAAGTCTCTCTTCATATGTCCTCCGGTGCAGACCCTGCACCATTTTAGTTGCCCTCCTCTGGACAGCTTCCATCCTATCTATGTCTTTCTGGAGATTGGGTCTCCAGAACTGCACACAGTACTCCAGATGGGGTCTCACCAGCTGTCTGTACAGAGGATAAACTTCCTGTTTTCTACTGGTGATGCCTCTCCTATGCATCCCAGTGTCCCCCAGCCCTCCTTGCTGCCTTCTCACATTGCTTGCCCACCTTTAGGTCATCTGATATGACTACCCCAGGTCCCTTTCCATTTTGTTGTTGTTAGTATCTCACCCCCATTGTGTACTCTTCTCCTGGGTTTTTGTTTCCCAGGTGCATTACCTTACCTTCTTAGCATTGAATCTAAGCTGCCATACATTTGACGTTCCTCTAACCTTGCCAAGTCCCTTCTCATCCTTTCCACCCACCCTGTGCATCAACTCTGTTGCAGATCTTAGTGTCATCTGCAAAGAGACTACTTTTCCTCCCAGTCCTTCTGCAATGTAAACATAAAGACATTGAGGGGACTAGTCCTAACTCTGAACCCTGCGGTACCCGCTAGTAACCTCCTTTCTTCTGAGTGGACTCCATTTACTATTACTCTCTGTGTCCTATTCTCCAGCCAATTCTTTCCAGGCTGTCATCTTGGGACCCACTCCCAGGCTGGCTAACTTATATATTAATCTTTTGTGTGGGACTGTGTCAAATGCCTTGCTAAAGTCTAGGTAGGCCATGTCACAGCCCTCCCTGATCTACTACTTTGGTCACCCAGTCAAAGAAATCTATCAGATTCATCTGGCATGACCTTCCGCTGTGAATCCATGCTGCCTAGGGTCTTGTGCCCTCTGGCCTCTAGATACTCGACAATTCTTTCCTTTAGAAGTGATTCCATCATTTTCGCTATCACTGAGGTTAAACTAACAGGTCTATAGTTTCCTGCTTCTGCCTTGCCCCACTTTTGTGAAGGGGAATCACATCTGCCCTCCTCCAGTCCTCGGGTACCACCCCATCCTCCCATGATTTGTTAAAGAGGTAGTCAGTGGTGTCACTAGTTCTACCCTTAGTTCTTTTAGAATTCTGGATGATCCCATCAGCCCCATTGCTTTGTCCACCTTCAGTTTTTAAGAGTTCTTTCTGAACCCTTTCTTCTGTAAATGGGCTAGTATCAACTTCTGTATCCAGAGTGTTACTACTGTTTGTTTTATGTACCTCCCCTCTTCCTTTGTAAATACTGAGCAAAAATATTTGTTTAGTATCTCTGCCTTTTCACATTCTCCCTCTGCCCACCCTCCCTCCCTTTATTAAGCCTCACTATCCCTCCCTTGGTCTTCCTTTTTCCCTGATGTACCTATAAAGGTTTTATTCCCTTCTTAACTGAGTTGGCTATCTTTTCCTCAGTTTGGGCCTTTGCTGTTCTGACTGCCTTCCCAGCCTCCTTTGCTTTAACTGATACAGTTCTCTGTCCTGCTCCTGCTGCGATTCCTTGTACTTCCTGAATGCTTTCTTTTTCTCTTGAACCTTCACTGCCACTTCCTTTGAGAACCATAGTGGTTTCTTACATCGTCTTGTTTTGTTTATTTGCTTCACACAAAGGCTCGTTACCTCTGTGATGGCAGGCTCAACTCTGTTTTTCATGGATAGAGACCTGGATGTACAGTCAAAGTGAACAGCACCAATAGCCAGTATGTACCCTTCAAGTAATTGAGCTTTGGAAAGTTTAGACATTTCAGGTAAATCATGGCCTTCATGTATAGCTAAGAAATAGCAGTGTGTATGTGACAGAATGACTTTGTAAAGCAGCTATGCATGAAAACACATTCTCTGGACATAGTCCTGCTGACTTATAAGAATAATAAAATAATTATAATTTGTTAGAACAGACTATGTCTCTTCTTCATATAGAACACAATGAAAATGACAGTTTGAGTTATTTAGAATAGTTAAAAAAAAGTTAAGACTATTTGCAATAGAAAGAGATGTTTAAGATAACACATCATCACTTTAAAGTTACAGGGCGTTTGGGTGTGGAGGATTTCTACAAAGGACATTTTATATGACAGAAATTGTTTGAGCTAAACATGGTAAACCAGTTCAGTTTCAACATTTTTAGACCACTGCTGTTTTTTTTCTCACCCAAGGCTGCCTACAGGCGTATACAAGCTCGCACTCCATGTATCCTAAATTATTGTACTTAGAGCACTGGTTTTAAGTTGAGACCATCCTGCAAGCAATGCCTGGTGGTTGTACATCTAGGAACCATAGGAACATAGGAATATTCAGGCAAGAGGAGGCACAAGCCCATCTAGCTTATCCACCATTTTTAAAGACCTGGAGGCAACCCTGTTCTTACCCAGTGCTGCACTTTTCACCCTCTCCCCACCCTACCTACATTCCTTCTCCCCTCCTCTCTTCTCTCTCCCTATGACTCTGGCACTTCTTATCTTTTGTCTGTTTTCTCTGACAAATGCCACTGGCTGCCTTGCTTACACTGTTACTCTTGAACTGTATTAATCGGTCATCTGTTTGCAATGTCCACATTGTTGTAATGTCTGTCTTGATGTTCCCCATAATTTGTATTTCTCTGACGTGGAACCTTTGTAAAAGAGCCTTGGCTCAAAGGAATTTGTAATCCTAGACTTGATAAATAAAAATAAATAAATAAATAAATAAATAAGTTTCTCTACCTCTCCCAAGCATTTGCTTTTTTTTCTTGCATTTCTAAACATGTTGCTGATTTTCCCTCCGGTATTTCCTAAACCATTCATGGAGGGGTGACAAGTAAGCATTAATCACCGACAGAGGTGGGCTCTACCAGTGGATTAATGCCCTCCTGGGGGGGGGGGGTTGGTGCGGCTGAGTGCTTCAACAAAAACTAAATAAATAAAATAAATAAATCCCCAGTAGAGTCCGATGCTGGAGGTGATTAATGCACTTGTAACATAGCAAGTGCAAGGGAAATATTGTGCGAGTACTAGTTCAGTTCGGAATAGCGAGTGCTTGCTGACACTGATGCTCTTTACTTCTACAGAACGGCAGATTTGTTTCATTTTAGCTGAGTGTGGTGCTGTGACAACATGCGCGGTCCCGGTGCATGCTGCATATTCTTTTACACAGTGTCCAATATTTTTCACTCCACAGCACCAGAGGATTACTGTGTGACAGATAGAATAGCACTGTAAATTTCCGATTCCGACTGACCATTTCCATGCTCTGTTGTTCTACCTTATCTACCGATCATGAATGACAGCAGTGCAGTGTGGGAGAAAAACCTATTCATAGTACGACATGTTGACAGACTGATCATCCCTTTATTCCTCTGATCTACATTCTGTGTCACCATACATCAGTGTTTCCCTTCCCACTGAACTTGAGCAGCTTCTCTACTCAGTCAACAGTGCAGCGCGTCAGTGGCTACCTGCGCATGACTGTGCTGGTGAGGTCCTCTGTCTTTTCCCTACATCGGCGTGTACTACGTCGGGGGGATTCCTTCTTGTCCTGTCTGTCACTGCTCACAGCGCACCCCTGCTTGTTTGCATGGCTTACCTCAGCGCTATCTGATAGTGGCTTGTGAGGGTAGTGCACCAGTGGGCTCTAATGCTTACACACTTCTTCGAGCTCTATTCTATTTTTTGCCATCCCAGTGCTGCACCGTGTGGCTACTGGTGATAGGGCACCAGTGGGCCCTGATGATTACTTAGATCTGTGGCGTGTTTATTCACAACCCAGTGCTGCACCGTGTGGCTACTGGTGATAGGGCACCAGCGGCCTCTACTGATTATTTGGCTCTGTAACATCTTTATTCACGTCCCAGTGCTGCACCATGTGGCTACTGGTGGTAGGGCGCTAGCGGGCTTTACTCGTGGCTTAATCACTGCTCGATTTTGGTCACCTGGTAGCTTTCCACCAATGCCCTCTCTTCATTTCACGCCTAGCTTTGGAGCCATGTTACAAGGCTGTTTCACTTCTGGAAAGAAACAGAGTGAGAAGTGCTTGTGACAACAGTGCTGATTACAAAGGAGATGCTTTGTAACATGACAGCCACCAAAATAGTATCTGACACAGCCCTGTATCACCTTATTAAACTTCAGAAGGTGTCAGCTTGTATTGCCATGTGGGAATTTGTAGCAGAAAGCAAATCCTTCCTGATAAGCTGTATATTTTTGGAGGTATGCAAATAAGCATTGGGAAAAGTATTCGAGTGAAGTGAATGATTTCAAGTGATTGTGCAAAAAAGATAAAAGAATGGTGGTATGCAGATAGGAAGAGTCAGAAAAATGGAAACAGGATGTACTCTATGCTCAGTCACTAATGCTGATGCAAAGTGGTCACTGCAGCCGCTTTGTAACAACTGCGAGAATGCAGCCCTAACGGGGGGGAGGGGTTCCAGCTCTTCACTGCACAGTTGCTAAACAATTTTGGCAGGACATTCGACCCCCCCCCCCAGTATGGATACCAACACATAGTTATGTCAATTTCAGGAGCTTCTCAGTCATATCTAGACAAGGCTGAGCCTCATTGGAGCTAGTTTCAAAGGCTGGACATTATCTGCAAGATTTCAACCAGCTGACTGTTGATGTACATGATGGTCCAGGTTAAACTTGATCTGGTTATTGTGTCCAGACCCAACTATATCTGAACATTGAAAACTGGCATAACTAAGTCAGAGGTTTGAATTTTGGACTTAGCTACAGTATAGTGTTATCAGCCAAGAAGAAGCACTCTGTAATTAAATGTTATAGTTTTCTGCACTGACAAATTGGAATAATTATCATTGGATTACACTGGTTCCTACAGTCTTCTGCAACATATCACTGACTTTAACTTTAATACTGCAGTTAATCTGGGCAGAGAGCACCATATGTCCTATCTTTGATAACTGGCCATAGGTGCAATATGCCCATATGTGCAGACTTGAGACAGATTAGAAAACTGCATCTAGACATATTCTTTGAAGATCCCCCTTGAGACCATGCAGGAAAGAGGAGAGGGACCAGTATGAAAACAGCCTGAAGGGCTCTTCGCAGAGCATGGTGGCCCTCCCTACCTGTATCATAGTTGCTTGCAACCCCCCATCCCACCGATACAACTATTACATGCAGACAGCATGGGATCACAATAATGTAACAGGGAGCAGCACAGTTGGCAGGGGAGTGTGTCTAGATGAACATGCATGAGTTAAGTCACATTTCTACTGAACTTGGGCTAGGGGGGCAGTAATTTAGACACCAATGAAGTCTTTTTGGGCTAGGTAGTAGATGGAGGGTTGAATGAATGCTATGGAGTAGGCCATTGGGCCTGAAAAATTGTAGAAGCCAATGACCTAGAAGAGGGATGAATGGTAAAGGGGTTCATGGTAGGGAGAGAGCACCACTAAGTGGCACCACCCAAGTCAACAAACTTACTGCATGACAAAGCACCATGTAAGTGGCACTATGCCATGCTGTAAATCTGTTGGTGTCAACTCTCAGCATGTTATTAAGTGCAAACCCATTTGTAACTAAGGGTGGGAGAACCGCATTAGATACATTTATAAACTTATAGAACCTCTACTATCTTCTGTAAAAGAACCTAATCAGAACATTTTTTTCAAGTTCTGAAAAGATTCTAATAATTTTCAAAAGATTGGTTGTGGTGTTTAATAATATCCCCCAGCAGATCATTATCCTGAAGACAGGCTGTGGTTGATGACAAGACCAAAAAGAAGGCTGGGCTGGAGGGTGATGGAAAGACCTAGTAAGCCAGGCCTGCATTAGGTGGTCATGGTCACAGTGGTAAGGGCTATTAATAAGCTATATGACACTATGTAGATTTTCAATAATTCTAGAAGGTTTTTATAGTACTATCATTTCCTTTCCCTAACAATAATTGTTCATTTGAAATGAAGTTAAAATCTGTTTTTGTACTGTTAATGAAAAAAAAATTATCTGAACGTTCTCATAAGGCTGAGGTAAGTGTCAGAACTTCTCATAATTTATCAGAACCTTTCAGAATCATAAAACCGTTTGGGATTCTTCCATTCCTGTAACACCTAATTCATTTACATAGGGACATAGTCTCAGGAGCGGGGACTCCTCCACCCATGTGGTTTTGCAGGATCTTAGTCCATGGTACAAATGGAGGGCATGGGCAACCCCCTGATGAAGACCAAGCCTGTCACAACACCGGGACAGCCGTTTCAACTGTCATCCAAATGCTACCTTTGTTGTCTCATAAATAAATACTTTAAATGGAAACTTATGAATCAAGTCTTGTTTGTCAAGGTTAATAAACTTGACTGGGTACTCTCTCTAGTGCAACCTTTTGGATATACAAATGGAGCACAGCACCAAGTGACAATTCACCTCCATTTTGTGCTACCATCCATTGTAACTGAGACTGGAGCCTGCTGTCAGAGAAGGGTGCAACAGAAAATGGAGATTTAAGCCCCTCACAAAACATTAACATGTTATTTCTTCAAGTTTCATTTTCTGCTCCTAAAACAATAAATGATTCCTTTTAAAAATATTACTACTCTAATTTTTTTTTCCACATTGTCTTGTTCCCTGGATGACTTGGACAGGGCTACTCAGTTCCATCCCATCCTGCCCTTGACTGGCCACTGCCTCCTCTGTTGCTCAACTGGATCCAGTGACCCCCATGGCTTGCCCACCATGGTTGGGCCAAGAAGGTAAGGGCCATCTTTCCCCAACCTGGACATTCATTATCTAGTGTGGATCAGTGGTCCAAATGGCTGTGTAGGCCAGAGTGGGCAGATCTTCATGGAGCCTGAGTCTGCTTTTCCTTTTCATTTCCTCTCTGGGTACTCTCCTGTGGTGGTGGCACATGAACGTGCATGCATGGAGGTGTGCGCATGCCTCAGAACCACAGCCCCCTTCCTTCTTGATGCTCAGACACCAGTGCTATACCCATGCCTCTACCTGGGGGGCAGCCAAGGGCTGAGATGGCAGACCTCTCCACCCTGGGAGAAGAGAGCAGTCCTCCAGATGCTCGATCCTCATCCCCCCCACCAATCCCAGCAACCTGAGGCTGTTCCCAAATGTGGGTCACTGGCATGCTAGGAAGTAAGGCACAAAACAGCTCAGCCATCCACACCTTTGGTGTGGTCGCTAATTTTTTTTTTCAAGCTTTGGACACTGTATATGAAATAAGTAGAGAATACATAACACCAAACTGTGAAGAACAAGCTAGTTCACACACTTAATGGGTGCTGCAACATCATTGGGCATTGAAGTACAACTTGAGTGTACCACTGATGTCATGGCACTCATGGGGTGTATGTACCAGCCAGGGGTTCAGAGCTGGATTTGTTTTACATTTTTTGTAATATGCTGGGTAGCATGTTTTTAAACAATAACTTCTGTAGATCAGCACTATCAGGGGCCAGTCCAACAAGAGACAAAAGTTCAAACCACCGAACTCTGCCACACTGCGTTTCTGACTACATGCTGCAAATAAGCTGAGCTAAATTTTCGAACTTGTTCTTAAAGAGCAACTGACACGTCTCAGTAGAGATGTGCCAGTAATGCCCTATCCTGCCTACAGTACCTCCCTGTGCAGATGGTACTGCAAATGGAGGTACTGTAAGGCAATATTTTACTGTAAAGATGCGGCAGAGTGCAATGTAAGCCCCCGCTGCAGCATTGGGTCCCCTTCTCAATCTAAACCAGAGGATGATGTCAGGTTGGGACGGGGACCTGGTAAATGCCATTTTGCTGGTGAAAGTGCTACAGAATTAGCATTTTGTCAATGAAAGTGGCATTTCACCAGTGAAATGCCAATTCCATAGCACTTTCATTGGTGAAATGACATTTCACCAAGTCCCCATCCTGACCTGACATCATACTCAGGTTTGGATCAGGAAGGGGACCCAAAGCTGTGGTGGGGGCATGCATTGCACTCCACTGCATCTTTACAGTAAAATATTGCCTTACAGTACCTCCATTTGCTGTACTCTCTGTGCCAGGAGGTACTATAGGCAGGATAGGGCACTACTGGCACGTCTCTACTGAGACGTGTCAGTTGCTCTTTAACATTCTGTAAACGTTGTTCTTAATGTATGTTAAGAATGTATTAGAAACCACTCAGAAACCATACTAGCCATATACTGTATTATAAAGTACAATATTAATAATCATTTTTCTGGCACATTATGTACTTAATTCTAGAGCTGGATTACAGAGAGGACTCACAGGAGCCCTCTCCTCTAGCATTAACAGAAGTTATGAAAGGGTCTGCATCATAATTCAACCCTAATAATCATTCTGCTTCACTTACCCATGACACTATACTCTTACTCTTGTAGAACATCATTTTCTGTGACTCAGCCCAGGAATGTCACTCCACAAAGTAATAACAGGGCTTCTTCAAAAATCTTCTGTCTAGTGCACCCTTTTTCTCTAGTTTTTAATGGAATCTTCAGTAGTGTCTGTGGCCCCGTAATTTTCACGGTTGCGTATGGGGGCTAGAAGATCAGATGTTCATGGGTTTGAGTCACTTTTTAGTAACTTGGGCTAATAGCCAATACTGACACTGTAGTGCAGAATGGGGGGGGGGGGTGCTGCACTGTTGAGGTGCAGTCCTTCGGAAGACATTAAACCTAAGTCACTTCTGCCCTTTTTTATTGGCTGTTTAGGTGTAAGTTAAAAATCCCATGGCACTTATCCTGAGAATAGGGTGTATTTTCCAGGCATCATGGGCAATGTTCCCCATTAATAGAAAAACAGATTCATGTAACTCAGCTCCAAGGACCCAGCTGGACATCAGTCGTCACTACTCAGTATGCCTTTCCTGGTCATAGATTGAAAGTAAGCAAAGGAATACATTTTGGTCAGTTAGCATTTCACGTTTATTGTTTAATGCCTTCCATTAGTGAAAAGGTTTCAGGGGTTTCTGTTCATGTGTATAACTAAGAGATTATTGACATACAGTACTGTAACAGCCAATAAAAACAAAACTTAAACATTCAGCTTTCTCCAAAGGTGAACTGCAGAGTGCTACAGTAAATAAGGCATTTATGACTTGTGTTGCTATTTTGTCTAAATTTCTTATATTTTAAAATGAAATTTTTCCTGTTTAACAGTAAATCATAACATTTACAATAACTTATTATTTAAAATATACAACTATATGTGAGTTTACAATGCTGATTAAGAATACTGGAAATATGAATGTTGTCTGGAAGGGTTGTTAGTTATCAGATCTTAGAAATTCAAGTAATGTGTGGCATTTAAAAAAACAGCAAGTCAGTCCTTTTACGATAAGAATTGGTGTAATTCAGCCTCATTTCTTTATTCATTGTAGATAATTGTCAGTATTATTGTATTATTATAATAACTGGGCTCAATTTTTCTCATAGAGAAACTCAGTTATAATTTTTTGGTATAACAGCATTCACGCAATAGGTTTTCCTAAAAGCCTACGTACTGGTGCTGCTGCAACAAATGTGGATGGAAAGCAAAAGTGCCAGCCAGCATTTCTAACTCCCAGTCTGAAATGAAGCTCAGGCTGTGGGCTGCTCTGTGCAGGTGGAAGAAGGGGCATGTGATGAAAAATGGAGTCCAGCAAATATATAATACAAAACATGACTGTAAAACTCCAAATCTGTGCACACCCTTGATGTAGAACATTATTATAGACCCCTCAAACTTCGCTTTTGGGGTTTATATAGCATCCCACACCTCAGTATAAAATTCTCATTTACATAGTCCCCCATGCATTATTCTAAATTTAAACTATTTTGTAAAATAATTTCCTACATCATTTTGCAATGAAAATAACTGGATTTCACAATACAAAAATAGCTTGGGTGATAAAGGCTTCTGGTACAATCCCTATCTTGTGGAAACAAGCCACAGTAATTCCAATCTTTAAATCGGGTGACAGGACACTAACTATTAACTATCAACCTATATCTTTATCATTCCCTTTGTCCAAAGTTTTGGAAAAGATTATAATGGATCAACTGTAGGAGCATTTAGATCAACAAAATATACTTTCACCCTTTCAGCATGGTTTTCGATCTGAACATAGTAATCTCTCTACTTTGACTGAATCCACTGATTATGTGCATTCTGCCTTGGATAAAGGGGAGTTGGTTGCAGCATTATTTTTAGATTTTTCCAAGATTTTCGATACAGACAGGTCCCAGAAGGTTGCCACTGGAATTTATTCCTCTGACGCTCACTTCCTGCCTTGTAGGGTACCGCAGGGTTCCATTTTAGCTCCCATGTTGTTTGCAGTGTATATACTGCCATTGGGAGAAATCATCAGGCGATACAGTCTGGGTTTTCACTGTTATGCAGATGATACTCAGCTGTATTTGTCCTTTCTGCCCAGTCAGGATGATTCACTCTCCATGCTAAATAACTGCCTTGCTGAGATCAGACTTTGGATGAGTTCTAGCTGGCTGAGACTGAATCCGGATAAGACTGAGGTATTGGTAGTGGACCCAGGTCATCCAGGGGTGGATTTGGGAGCTGGACAACCATCAGGTTTGTCACTTAGTGGTATGCTGCTCTCTACCTCTGATCAGGTGTGTAATCTGGGCATTATTTTTGATGATGGTCTGACCCTAAAATCTCAGGTGGCAGATGTTGTCAAATCCTCTTTTTACCATCTGAGGAATATCACCCGGGTGAAACACCTGGTTCCTCCAGGTGATCTTCCAACACTGGTCCATGCCTTTGTCACTACCCGTCTTGATTACTGCAACTCCCTCTACCTAGGGCTACCTGTGATTGATATCCGCCGCCTGCAGCTGGTGCAGAACGCGGCAGCCAGGCTTTTGACTGGGACTTCTAGAACCAGTCACATTACACCTGTGCTCCGTGAACTGCACTGGCTGCCTGTGTGGTGGCAGATCACCTTTAAGGTTGGTTTACTAACCTTTAAAGCCCTACATGATCAGGGACCCGGTTACCTGAAAGATCTCCTGATTCCCTACTGCCCCCTCTGTCCTCTCTGTTCCACCAATGAGGGATTGCTGGAGATTCCCAGGGTTCAATTAAAGACATCAGGATCCCATGCTTTTGCTTTCTCAGCACCAACCCTGTGAAATTCTCTACCTCGTTAGTTGAGAGAATGCCCAACCGTCAATAGTTTTAAAGTTGGTTTAAAGACATATTTATTTAGTTTAGCTTTTTCTTAGTTATGGATGATACGTTTTAACATTTGTTTTAAATTCTTATTATTATGTATATGTTTTTATGTACAGCGCCTTGGCTTTGAAAGGTGCTATAAAAATAAAGTTGATTTGATTTTGATTTAAGACCATAGTCTCTTTATTTCTAAACTCCAATTGTTAGGGTTTTCTAAGTCAATGGTTGCCTGGTTTCAGATTATTTATCACACAGAGGATAGATTTGGGCTCAACTACTTCTTCCCTTCTATGTGTGAATCAGGGAGTTCCACAAGGCTCAATTTTGAGCCCAATTCTTTTTAGTTTATGTGTTAATTATTTACCCACAGTGGCCCAAAACACTCAATCACTCATGTAAGCAGATGATATTGCTCTATATGTGAAACATTCACCTATGCATTCATTAGTAAACCAGTTTGAATACGATTTTTTCTCTGGTACAGAGGTGGCTGACTGTTAATAGATTCATTTTGAATCTCAGCAAAACAAAGTTAATGATATTCAGTACTTCACGAACTCAAGCTATAAATGATCCATATCTGATAATTAAGGATTCAAGGGGAGTCATCACTGAAAGGGTGAACTGTTTTAAATACTTAGGTCTCTTTTTAGATAGTACCCTGTCTTATGTTAACCATATTGATTTTCTAATTTAAAAAAAATTCATTCAAGATTGGGATTGCTTTATGAAGTGAAAAACTGACCTTTAATACTAAAAAATTGTTAGCTTCAACAATGCTTCTGTCTCTTATGGAATGCAGTATGCCCATTTATACCACTACTAATAAAACTACACTAAAACAGGTAGAAATGCTATATAACCAGATTTGTACGTTTATTACCTCTGATTCATGGTTTACACACCATTGCGCATTATATCATAAATTGAATTGGTTTTCTTTTGCATTTAAATGTTCATATGTTAGCCTCCTTGCATTTTGAGATTCTATAGAGAATTTATTCCCTTTCACTTTAAATCTGGTTTTGAGTACTCATATACCAAGTCGTGCTACCAGGTCTACTATTAGTGGTAAAAGAAAAACTCTACTGTATCATACTGCCTTAGGGCAACAGTGTTTTGTATTTAAGTCCATTGTGGATTGAAATCTTTTATCAACTGAATCTCATCAACCTATGTCCTATCCTAGGTTCAAGACTCATTTAAAAAAACATTTTTTATGGTCATCTAACTGTTGTTGCTTTGTTTAATGCGGCTCTTTAATTTGTATTTATTATCTTTTAGTTTGTTAATTTGTATGCATTGTAATTTGTTTGTATTCTACCCTTTGTGCCTTCTGGGTCCCTCTTGAAAATGGGCATTCGATGCTCTAAGGTTCTTACCTGATTAACAAATCAAATAAATAAATAATTAAAAGTCATTGGTCAGGTAATCTGCTGCCACTCACAACAATATGCATTCTCATATAGATTTTGCAATATCACTCCCCATCATTTAATCTGTTTTAATTAAAGATAGCTGTATTGATTCTATACATTGTCTTTCTTTATACAGCTTTTTCTCCTTCACTGTCATCCACCCAGTCATCAGATTTTTGGGGGCATACCCCATGATGCTCCCAAAACCCAAACCTCCCCTATCCACTCTGAACACCGTGGAAGGATCCACAGTGCAGGGCCAGAAGGAACTGCCAACCATCATCCAAATGATGATAAGGTTTATACAGTACCTCATATTTTCTCCCGCCCATGTCCTGCACAGTGCCAGGTATATTCAGTTACTGAACTTACATGCATGCAGATGATGCGCTGTGGTAGGAGTGAGCTCTGTGTCTCATCACAGGGGTTGTGGCAAGGCAAGAACCCTGCATCTTCCCCCCCAGACTGTGGCAGTTCAGCCTTCTCTGAAGGGCTATCAGCCCCCCCCCAACAGAATTGTTTTCAAACATTTGCTAAGCTGAACACATTTCGTGACAATGGCACAATCTAGCAAGAATGTTTTTATTAATTAAACACTTTCACATTTTCCAGAGCGATGACACAGATTTTGAGGAGTTTGCTACTTTTTAATTGTTTTTGCTGTAAAATAAAGAATCCTTACATATAGCAGCTACACAACAATGCATTGCAGAGTCTTCCCCCTGTGACAGTTCACTCCCTCCAGATCTCAGGAACCGTTACAGAAAAGTGAGTGTCTCCCAGTGTAAGGTAAGTTATTAATTTAGGCCCTAAATTCAGGGGGTTGAAAAAATATAAATAAAATCATGCTGCAGTATTCCATTTTGGTGGGAGGGAGGGAGAGAAATGTCATGGGTTGAATTGCCCATATCAGACTGATGTGTTCCCATATAACAGTGCCATATAATAGTGCCTTGTTACGAGTGAGCAAGTGAGTGAGTGTGTGTGTGTGTGTGTGTGTCTTATGTGCAGTATGGCTGTGCAGAGTTGAAAAAATCCATATTTGTGGAATGTCATGATTTATGTGAGTTTCATGGAATTCCACTCACGTGGAATCTGTTAGAGTCTGTCCCATTTTTCCATGGAAATGGTAAAATTCTGCAGTTTACATTGATGTCTATTCTATATAGAGCACATAAAAAGAAACTACAGAGAAAAAATCCACAGTCTACATTAACTTAGTAAACTTTCTGCAGTTCATATTGATGTCTGTTCTGACTGTGAGAAAGAAATCCAGTTTTCATAGCTTTAGTGAACAGTTCCACAGTTTACCTAAAAATTCCATAGTAGTGCTGTGAATAATTTTCAAATTCTAATGGAACAGAATTCCACAGAATTTTGGAAAATTTCTCCTAATTTAATGGAATTCCCAAATTTTGAAAGTAGAATGTTTTTTGTGGGTTTACTTTATACGTTGATTCCATTTCCACAATTTGCATAAATTATTCTGCAGGTTGCATAATCCTTTGAAAGTTATGCTGTGGTTTACTGACAAGTATGTTAAGAAATACTGCAGAATTCAAAAGAAAATTCCAAAAATAATTTTGGAAGAAAAGTTACCATTCTGCATGAATTCCACCAGTGGAATTCTGCATTCCACTCATTTCTATTCCACAGTTTACTTACTTGCGAAATTTCATAGAACCTTTCAAATTCATAATGCCAAATCTGTCAGAAATCTACTAGCAAAATATATATTTGCACACACCTCTAGTATATAGGTATGTGTGTACCGTTAAGTATATGTGTACAGCTAGGTGGGCATGTGTGTTTGTGTAGATGTGTGCATGTGCATGTGTGAGAGTGCACGTCTGCTTCAGCTCACCTCTATAAATATGCACCATGTGCAGTATACTAAGTATGGGAGAACTGTTTTTGACAGAGATAAAACAACATTTCTAGATCTAATGATTTATCCAGTTCCAGATAAATCTGAACTCCAAAATGTCAGATTTGGGATTTGGATGCCTTTTATTTTTTTGACATAATTTCTAAAATATTTATATGAATATTTGTACACTGCTTTATTCATACCTTGTTACTTTGCCATCCACATCCTGTACAGTCTCTGCCATAGATTGCACATTCCTTTCTAAGATGGCACTGGAGATGGTTGGGCGAGAGCTATGACTCTCCTGTTAGGATACCTCTGTTTGCTGCTGCTGACAACTTTTTGTATGTCAGTGTGTCATAGTCCTTTGCTTTTATGATGATTCTCCTCTTTTCTGTACATGTTCTAGTTGTTTACCAGTCATCTGCTAGCTGTCTATTACTAATTCCTTTCACTCCAACTTACCTGAATTTTTTGAGAGGTGGCTCCTGACTCAAATCCATCTGCAAAGGCAGATACTGGCATCATTTGATGGCTTCATGAGGTAGCTCCAGTGATGTACAGTCCTGTGGTGGCCCTACGTGACCTTTGATACCTTATCTGGCATTTCCAAGGTATGACTGCTATCTTTTTAAGCAATGGCTACACATGTTTTGGAGTGGTGAACCCCACCATGAGTTTCCTATGGAGAAAGCAAAGGATGCCTTTTAAGCCTGGAAATAGTATGCTTCCCCTATTAAAATTTCTCCAAGTTGGGGTACAGATTAGTTTATCACCCTGAGAGTGGTAATTCACCAGTGTATTTCCTCACATTGCTGATTGGGTAGCCTGGATTTCTAGGGAGTTCTGACTCCCAGGTCATGGTCTTTTATTGGAGTTGTGGCAGTCTAGTTAGCCTAGAAACATTGTTTCCCTAGTAGCAGCTATATGGGATTTATTATCTGTGTCTGACAAACTTGGCATTTCTGTGATGGCTCAAGGATTTAAATTTTGGAAACTGAATTTCAGAAGTTAAACAAGGAAAAAGTAAAGTTGCACATAGGAGAATGGAGTTGCTCACAATATACAGGTACTCAAACAGAAAAAAGCATTTGTCAAAGCTGAATATTGATTGCGCTGGTCCATTGAGCTCGCTCACTGCCCCTCTGTCACTCACTCGTTCTGTTTCTCC
Source organism: Neoceratodus forsteri (assembly GCA_016271365.2). Taxonomy (NCBI): domain Eukaryota; kingdom Metazoa; phylum Chordata; order Ceratodontiformes; family Ceratodontidae; genus Neoceratodus; species Neoceratodus forsteri. The sequence continues at coordinate 232,878,561 of JADMNL010000028.1, forward strand.
CAGTGCTGTAGGCTGCTCTTTTGTACTGGGCTCCTGCCTGCATTGGCATGTTTTTCTACCCACAAAGAAATCTGCAGCTGTCCCAACAGAGTTCCACTGAGGTGGCTCACTCCCCTCTCTCACTCACTCATTCTGTTTCTCCTGGCTCTGCAGGCTGCCCTTTTGTACTGGGCTCCTGTCTCTGTTGGCGGCTTTTTTTGCCCACAAAGAAATCTGCAGCAGTCCCAACTCAGGTCCATTGAGCTTGCTCACTCCCCCTCTCTCACTGGCTCATTCCATTTCTGCCAACGCTGCAGGCTGGCCTTTTGTACTGGGCTCCTGCCTGCTTTAATGCCTTTTTGTGCCCACAAAGAAATCTGCAGCAGTCATGATAGAGCTCTGTTAAGGTCACTGACTCTCCCACTCTCACTCGCTCATTGTGTTTCTCCCGGCGCTGCAGGCTGCCCTTTTGTACTGGGCTTCTGCCTGCATTGGCACCTTTTTCTGCCCACAAAGAAATCTGCAGCAGTCCCTACAGAGTTCCGTTGAGCTTGCTCACTCCCCCTCTCTCACTCACTCATTCCATTTCTGCCAGCACTGCAGGCTGCCCTTTTGTGCTGGGTTCCTGCTTGCATTGCTGCCTTCTTCTGCTCACAAAGAAATCTGCAACAGTCACGATAGAGCTCCTTTGAGCTTGCTCACTCACTCCCCTCTCTCTCTCTCTCTCTCATTTGTTCTGTTTCTCTCGCTGTTGCAGGCTGCCCTTTTGTACTGGGCACCTGCGTGCATTGCTGCCTTTTTCTGCCCACAAATAAATCCGTAGCAGTCCCAACAGAGCTCCATTGAGCTCACTCACTCCCTTCCTTCACTCACTCATTCTGTGTCTCCTGCTGCTGCAGGCTGCCCTTTTGTACTGGGCTTCTGCCTGTATTGGCAGCTTTTTCTGCCCACAAAGAAATCTGCAGCAGTCCAGACACAGCTCCATTGAGGTCGCTCACTCCACCTCTCAAACTCGCTCATTCTGTTTCTGCTGGCGCTGCAGGCTGGCCTTTTGTACTGGGCTCCTGCCTGCATTGCCACCTTTTCCTGCCCACAAAGAAATCCACAGTAGTCATGCTAGACCTCCATTGAGCTCGCTCACTCCCCCTCTTTCACTTGCTCTTTCCATTTCTCCCGGTGCTGCAGGCTGCCCTTTTGTACTAGGCTCCTGCCTGCATTGGCGGCTTCTTCTGCCCACAAAGAAATCCGCAGCTGTCCTGACAGAGCTCTGTTGAGGTCACTCACTCCCCTGTCTCACTCACTCATTCTGTTTCTCCTGGTGCTGCAGGCTGCCCTTTTGTACTGGGCTCCTGCCTCTGCTGGCACCTTTTTCTGCCCACAAAGAAATCTGCAGCAGTTTTGACAGAGCTCTATTGACCTCACTCATTCCCCCTCTCTCACTTGCTCATTCCATTTCTGCTGATGCTGCAGGCTGCCCTTTTGTACTGGGCTTCTGCCTGTGTTGCCATCCTTTTCTGCCCCCAAAGAAATCCACAGCAGTCATGATAGCACTCTGTTGAGCTCGCTCACTCCCCCTCTCTCAGTCGTTCATTCTGTTTGTCCCACCGCTGCAGGCTGCCCTTTTGTATTGGGCCCCTGCATGCATTGCTGCCTTTTTCTGCCCACAAAGAAATCCACAGCAGTCCCAACAGAGCTCCGTTGAGCTCACTCACTCCCCCTCCCTCACTTGCTCGTTCTGTGTCTCCCGGTACTTCATGCTGCCCTTTTGTACTGGGCTCCTGCCTGCGTTGGCACCTTTTCCCTCCCCACAAAGAAATCTGTAGCAGTCCTGACAGAGCTCAGTTGAGCTCGGTCAATACTCCCCTCTCTCACACGCTCGATCCTAATTTGTCCCAAACACTGATTTCCGACCGTGACTGCGGTATTCTGCGCCGGAAGTGTGAAAACACATTTTGGCCAGGATGTGAAAAATGACAGCTGCACTGATCATAAGGAGGTGTGGGAAAATGGCTACGTTGAAAATCTGGAGTGAAAATATTGCAAAGTTGCGACGGTACGAGTGTGTGTGGAAACTGCGCAACACACGTTCGTAACACACACATTTTATGGACATTCATCACCAAATTTTTAACATAGGCATTTTAGGACCTCTGCTAATGAACAGTATCACTATCATTTCCATAATGTGTCCCAAACATTGATTTCCCACAGTGACTGTGCTATTCTGTGCCGGAACTGCGAAAACACATTTCGCCAGGATGTGAAAATGACAGCTGTACTCTTCATAGAGAGGTGAACAATGGCAATGTTAAAATCTGGAGGAAATATAATTATTTTAGTTACGAAGGCAGATGCAACCGGCGAAGGCACGCCATAACAGTCATTTTATGGGAGTATCGTCACCAAATTTTCAACACAGGCATTTTAGGACTTTTCGTTCATGAACAGCATCACTGTCACTTTCTTAATCTGTCCCGAGCACTGATTTCCCACAGCAACCATGCTATTCTGTGCGGCGATGCGAAAACACATTTCAGCCAGGATGTGAAAAATGACAGCTGTACTGTTCACGAGGAGGTGAAAAATGCCAATGTTGGAAAATATGGTGTGAAAATATTGCAGTTTTATGGGTTACGAGTACGCGAGTAACCGCAATACTGCACGCTCATAAGACAGTCATTTTTTGGATTTTCCCACCAAATTTGCAAAATATAGGCTTTTGAGAGCCCACCATGGACACTGGCACTGTCATTTCATTAATCTGTCCCAAAAAAGGGGATTCCACGCAGTGACCATGAAATCACCGTTTGTGGCCAAATAATGCCATGACAGTGGCAGAATTCATGAGGAGGTGTAGGAAGAGGAGAACAGGGCCGCAAGGCGCTGCCATGTTCACAAAGAATATTATAGTAGCAATGTTCTACCCAGCAATGATGGGTCACTCCCTCATTGCAGCAAATTGCTGACGCTGCAGTGACGAGGTGGCCCCTGATTGCAGCGGCTGAAATGTTTCAAAGTTGTGGCATGCTGGCTGAACTAGTGTCAGCAGCAGTGTGCCACAGCATCGGGGAAAGTGGACCAAGCCTTTACAGGCTGTGGGGGCATTGGCCACAACAGTGCCATGCCTCCACAACCTGCTTCTGGAAAGCTGCTGCAATATGTTTCTTGTGCATGAGCACAATCAACATAAAAAGGAAGCCTTTGAAAAAATATTGATTTGATCACAAACCAGTAGGCATCCTCATGGGAATTTAAGTGCTGTTTGTGGATATGTGACATTTTATGGCAATTTACTCAAATAAAGGAGAGCCTAATTTGCAGCTACATTGGAGTATGGCATTCTTGTGACCTAAGAGGTTAGGGGCAGCAGAAGATGAGTGCCCAGTTTTCTTTTTTTCTAATTTTAGAACTTTTGAGGACTATCTGTGTTTTCTGGTTGTGATACTTTGCACCTGTGCAATTCAAATACTGCAAGGTTTGATGTCCAGTACACTTCACTGGGCTGACAGTTCTATATTCTTTTATCTAAGCTATTTTGTGTCTGTTATGTTTTTTTACATAGCAATATAATAAATTCCAGGCCAGAAGGAACTCTGTGTTCATCAGCTTCTCTGATCCTCCTCCCCACTTCATGAGCTGGGAATAAAAAGTATACTGTGCAAACATTTACTAATTTATAGGAATTTCCCTACCAACTCAACTGCCCAGGGTGCCCTGTAATTGGGTGGGGGGGGGGCGGTCAAAGTGACAAAAGTTTGCTATGCGGAGTTATCCACGAATTTTCACCCGTTTTACTTGGCGAAATGCAAAATTTCACCTGTGGAAAGGTGAAATTTCACCTTGTATGGCAAAATATCACTTTCCAAGGTGAAATTCAGCTTTTAGACCTTTCTGCAGGTGAAATTTCACCTTGGTGAAAATGGGAGAAACTGACGGATTACGCCACATGGCGAAATCAGCCACTTTGCCATAATTTCACTGGCGAATTTGAATTCTCTGCATTTCTACCTGTAATGCATTTGCTATGCAGAAATTTGTTGAGATTTCCCTTGCCTGGGCTATACTGTTTTCATAGCCACTGTTTTCACTGGTAGGCTATTCCATAGCTTCAACACCCTCAGTGAGAAGTGTCTGCTAATGTTATTCCTGAATGTACCATCTTAGAGCTTCATGGTGCCTATCCATGTCATGATGGAGTATACCAGATCAAACATCTCTAGCTACCCAACCTTGTTGGTATATCTGACCAATAGGAAACCTGACATCTTGTCCTTCTCAGCTTCCTGTTATCCAGAATGAACATGTTAAGGACCTCCAGCCTCTTCTTATAACTTTTGTCCTCCTTAATCCAGATCATTTTTTCTCCTGTGTTGCAGCCTCTCAAATGCCTAAAAGAGCAACTGCCATATCCCTGCAGAGACATAACAGCTGTGACAGTCCCTACCAACAGTACATAGTGGAGTACTGCATTACAAAAATGGGGATTTTAAAATGGGAATTTTTTTACCATTTAGTAGTGGCTGAGGGCAATGAGCACCGCCGGTGCAGCCTGAGGTCCCCTTCCCACCTCAGTACAGAGCTGACATCAGGTCAGGTATAGGGATGTGGTGAAATTACATTTCACCAGTAAAATTGTCACAAAATTGACAATTCCATGGCAATTCTGCTGACGAAATGTAATTTTGCCATATCCCTATACCTGACCTGACATCAGCGCTGTGTGAGGTGGGAAAGGGACCTCAAGCTGTAGCAAGGCACACATTGCCCTCAGCCACTACTGAATGGTAAAAATCCCATTTTAAAATCCCATTTTTGTAATGCAGTACTCTACTATGTACTCCAGGTATTGTCACGCCTCTGCAGAGACGGGTATGTCTTTTAATTTCATTTTGTACTGAGGAGCTCAGAACTGCATGCAGTACTCAGTGGGCTTTTCAACTGCAAGTTTCCCTTTTACATTTTTTTACTTGTATTAAAGAGCAACTCTGCACCTCAGGGTGTACTGGAAGAAATATGATGCTTCCATTATTACAGTTTACTAGAGAATACTTTTCGTCATTTTCAATGTTTCTTTCTGAGATTTACAACACATCTTGCCAGTCTATCCAAAAAGTCTTTATAAAAAGCATTTGACTCTCCCCTGCTAGCCCCACAGTACCTTTGTTTATGACATCATAGTGTTTACCATGACAACAAACTGTGATGTCACAAACAGCAGTTGTGAGGTTAGCAGGGGACAGTTGATACATTTAAAAGAGTGAAATAAGTACTATATTATCTGCAATATTTAGTAGACCAAAAACAGGGAAAAGTAATAAAAAATGGAAAACACTAAAATTAAACCATAACTGGTGTAAATCTAGTGGGTTTTAAGCTTTTATATTAGTAGAGAGTTTCTCTTTAACTTTAACTTTGGAGTTCCCTGTTGTTGCAATAGCTAATGAATCTAAATGAAAACTCTAACCTAATTATTCATATAATGTAAATATATCTTCTAGTGGCCCCTTAATTCCTTGGAAAATGTGTTGCTTATTGTGTGTGTGTATATACAGTATATCTATATCTATATCTATATCTATATCTATATCTATATCTATATCTATATATATATATTTAGAGAGAGAGAGAGATGTTTTATATAGTTCTATCATCATTATTATCACTTTGGGGAAAATCAGATTTCATCCAGTATCTGTCAGAACCAATCAGTGCCTGGTCTGGATATGGGTGTTGATAATAATAACAGACTAGTACATATTACATAAGAACATAAGAAAATAGCTAGCAGAAGGAGACCTCTCGGTCTGTCGGGTCTGCTCAAAATAATAAGGATTGATTCTGGCCATAAGTTTACATCTGTGACCCTGACCCCATTCACCCCTCCTGAATTTTTCTGTCTTTCCCCTTACAAGGCCACCTGACATTCCTTTATGCTAGTCCCAGGCTCTTTTGAAGGCTTCCACTGACTTCAACTCCACCACCACATGTGGCAGCTCATTCCATGTCATCACCACTCTTTCTGTAAAAAGGTGCTTCCTTTCATCCCTCCTGAATCTACCCTTACCAGTTTTTGTTTGTGCCCTGTGGTGTTGGCCCTTTTATTGAATAGGCTTCTGCAGTCCACTCTGTTAATTCCCCTCAAGTACTTGAATGTCTCAATCATATCCCCTCTGCCTCCTCTCCTCCAGTGTGTACATTCCCCAGGTCCTCCAACCTCTCTGCATACCACCTATCCTGCTGTCCCACTGTAATTTGAGTCACTTTCCTTTGGAACCTTTCCGGCATCTTTATGTCCTTCTGCAGGTGTGGATGCCAATATCTTACTCTGTATTCAAAGTGAGGTCTCACCAATGGCCTGTTGAGTGACAGAATAACCTTACTTTTTCTACTGCTAAATCACCTTGCAATACACCCCAGCATCCTATTTGCCTTTGCTACTGCCTTTTTGCACTGAGTCGAGTGTTTCAGATCACTAGAAATTATCACCCCAGATCCCTTTCTTCCTCCAATGGCATAACCTGAACTTTTCCAATGTAGTACTCTGTTCTTGGGTTCTTTGCCCCTATGTGAATCACCTTGCACTTTTTGGCATTGAACCCTAGTTGCCATATCCCCGACCATCTCTCTAGCTTGGCAAGGTCCTCCCTCATGTCCTTTATCCCCTCCTGGGTCTCCACCCTCCCACAGAGCTTGGTGTTGTCTGCAAACATGTAAATTTTTCCCTTAAAAACTGCTACCATTACTGATTCAAAAAGTTAATCTATTAAGCTGTTAGACTTTTAAGAATCATGTGATTTTTCTCAATGGCCTCATAGAAGCCAAATGCCAGTCCTAGTCTTCATAACAGATGCAGAACAATACACAGATGTAGAGGAGATAGCTTTATTTTTAAGAATGTTGCAATCCACAGTACACCTGGAATCTACTTTGTTCTCTAATATTAGTAAAAATGTGTACCAAATTAGTATGCATCATTAATCATTTGATTTTTATTATTTGATTTTTTTTCATCAGAATAGCCTTATAAGGAACTTGATAACACACATTCATTACAAAAGCTATACTCAAATGGATAACAACCAAATATACAATAACATTACAGTAACACATAATACATAGATAACACTGGCCTTAACACTTCAGTCACAAAGGCACACAGTTTAGTAGTTGCATTTCAATGTCTAAATATTAAGAAACATTTCTTTGATGCTTCATAAATAAAAAAAACTGTTTGATTCATGCAGGGGTGCACATCCTTTCTTGATACTGATGGAGGGATCCCCACTATTCAGAATAATACTGGCAGTTTTGTGAGTTGCATTATGTATAGCTCCTGCAATTTGTCATAATGTATCTACATTTACAATAAGAACATCAGGTACATAATGTTAATAAGTGACAGTAAAATGTCATGTATAAATAATGCCCACAAATAGCATTTACAGCATTCAGCTTCAGATTGAATGATTAATATGACATTTTCAACGAACAGTAATATTAAACTCACAGAAAGACGCAGCTGTATCTCAACATACACCACATAAATATAGCTTGAAAAGATTAACATTTTATTTGGCTAACTGAAAATCTTAATTTTTTTAATCCACAAAATTTTCCTTTTACATAAAACTTTTATTAGATTTTCAATTAACAACAAACAGTTCAGGGTACCGGGAATACAGTACAACAGTCTTACAGCTGATACAGTATAACTTACTGTTTATAGAGTTACTAGACAAGGAATTAATAGCAACAGCCTCACACTGGCAGTCAGTTAAGTGAAAGTACAGTAAACATATTAACATGTTCTGCAAGTCTAGAAGCATACCAAGCTTGCCTGAGAGGAAGATATCCTACTAAGCCAGACTGTATGTAAGGTCTGTAAAAGTACATGGAACCAATCCAGAGACTTCTGCCTAGAGTCACAACTCATGAAGTTTCCACCTGGGTGGATAGCTGTCATAATTCTGTTAGGAAGTATTATGGAAGTGGGTCAGTGCATTCTCTATATAAGTTTCCAGGACCTGTGTAACAGGAGAGTTCAAGTGCACCAGACAGGCACAGTTGGGGGAGTGGGGAGTTCAAATGCAGCAGATAGGCACAGTGGGAGGGGGATGGGGTTCTCATAGAGATGAGCAGGTGATCAGGCAGTCTGATCATCAGCAGAGTACCAAACACCCCAGTCACATGGGTGTGTAGAAAGAGGGCTGTATGGCAGGTCAGATAAGCCATAAAGAGTCATTTGTCTACAGATCATCAATTGGGAGGCTCACTAGACTACACATGCTCTTTTCTGGTTGTAGGAACCCCATATACTGTTATACATATCCAGTTTACCAGCAGCTGTATGGGCCATTTTCTCATACCTGGTCATCAGAGAGAGCAGGGTTGCCCATTCCTTGAATGTAGGAGGTTGAAGGTCGCTCAAGTGTCAGAGGAGGATGTGTTTCACCAATGCCTTGGCTCCTTTCCACCAAAGCTACTATAGATAAGAAATGGAGAGGCCCAGGGGAAAGAGACCCAACAGCACTATTTGAGGGTCTCTGTGCTGTGGACTTGAGTAACTGCTTGTCTCTCTCTCCAGTCTTCCTCCCAGTATGAGTCTAGTATAGGGCTGTACCACAATATGTGAGATAGGGAGGCCTGGGGGAGTCACACCTCCAGTAGTCACTGTTGTTCAAAGGACCAGCCCCATGGAGCCACTGGGGTGCTGGTAGGCTCTGTGGAGAACCTTGTTCTAAAGGATTTTGGCCTGGATTTCCCTGGAGGCTTTGTATAACACATGCCATAGGTCATTCCATTCTGACTGGAGCATATTTACATCTAGCTCTCTTTCTCAGGCTTCCCTAGGACCTGGGGAGACTTGGCCTTGATTCACTTTTGCATGAAAGGACTTCAGACATAGGGTGACCTTCTATACTGAAGTCAAGTTACACAGCTAGGTGTCATAGGAAGCATCAGAAAGAAGGGTACATGTTCTGGTTACCTTGGCTCACAGTAAATCCCTCACTTGGAGAAATTTCCAAAAGTGAGTTCTAGGGATGTTGTACATCAACATTATCTCCTGAACAGAGTAGAGGACTCCTGTCTGAGGGTGATATAGGTTTCTCCACAGTGGTAATGCCCCTGGAGGCCAAGTTTCTTCATTCCAGGGGCGCGTGATCTTTAGTTGAGGCAGGGTTCTGCTACACTGACCTAAGGCATGAGGATGTATTGTGCCATTCCCAAGTGTGGGAATACTTTTACCACATTTTTTGTGTATCTTACACTCAGTGATGCATAAGGGGGAAGTCCCCAGTCTGGCAACACCATGGCTGGTGTGGGGGGAGGTCACATTAGAGGAGTTCAAGGGCCAACTATCCAGGTTAGCAGACCAAAACCTGTGGTTTTAGAGAGGCTGTGGCCTGTCTCAGAACTACAAAGTCATGCTGCATTTTTAGGTTTGGGAGGCCAAAGCCCCCCCTTCAGTGTCTTGTAAGGGTCTGGAGATTTATTTTGGGCACTTTGTAGTTCCAAATGAACTTAGCTTGGAGTGGAAGTAATTGAACAAGGGAGCAGGAGGAGGAATCAGAAGATTTGCCTGAATAAATTACAACCTAAGGAGTGTAATCAGTTTGAGGGTGTTCACCCTCCCCCAGGTGGAGAGCATGTGATTTTTCCACCTGTCTAGATCAGCTGAGACCTTATCCAACACAACAGTCACATTAGCTTGCACTGTGGCTGATACTGTGGCCCTGATTTGGATACACAGAGAAGTAACCCCTCTTGGGGACCATTGATAAGTGTGACCCTGGCTAAGGGATTGAAGGCATGTGTCTGTGAGTGGTAGAATATGGGACTTAGACCCATTCAACTTGTAGCCCAAGACAGTGGAGTACTGGGTGATAATGCTTTCCATGGTAACTAGGGAGGAAGGACTGTCAATTATAATGTGATGCCATCTGCAAAGAATTATATTTTATGCTGTCACCAACTTGTATCCCTAGGAAAGATGGAGAGGCAAGATATTTTGTGCTGGGTCTCCATCACCAGTAGAAACTGAAAGGGGGAGAAGGGGCACTACTACCCAGTTCTCCTATGCAGTTCAAAGTGGGGTGACAAACTTTGTTAAAACTGATGCAGACAGCTGAGTGTACAGTAATTGTACCAGCTGGATAAAGCTGTGTGACATACAAAGCGAGCCAAGGCATCCAACAGGTAAGCCCACTGCACCCTAATGAAATCCTTTTCAGCATCTAAACATAGGGCAGTGGTGGGCTTAGTGTTCCCAACCACAAACCAAAGTATGATCCACAAGATTTCTACAGAATTTGTAACTCATTCCTTAAGAAAATGTAGTTTAATATCCAGACAAATTAGCTTGATCTTAAGAATAGAAAGCTCACTTCATGATATATTTATTTCTTATTTTAATGCTTTTATTTACCTGATTAAAAAATGTTTTATAACTTCATGGCACCATCCTGTTTTCAGGCTAAAATACTAGTTTTGGAATTTTTTTCTCAAACCAGTTTTGTGATTTTATGACTGGCAATCTTTTTTTATTTTTCCAACATGGTCTTTCCCTTTGTTTTAGTGCTGTTTTTTCAATGGAGTCTTACCATTACTTTCTTTTAGGGTAGCCATGCGTACTCCTTACAGTGTACTAGTGCTGTGCGGAATGCAGCAATTAGTACAGAATGACCATTCCGCTGGTGGAATTTCTGCCAGAATCTCACTGTTGTTTTCTGCAGAATTCCATATGCTGTGATCCATGGAATAATATTCTGAGGAACAGCATTTTTCTGCAGCAAATTATTCCACATCCATTTCCACAGAAAATTTAGTGTTCCACAGAATATTATTCTACAGGACAACATTTTTTCTGTGAAAAATTATTTCGCAATAATTTTCTGCTGCAATATTCCACCATTACTTTTCCAGCAAAATACAATGGAATTTAGGTGATGTTTCAAAAATTTTGCAAAAAATTTTATTCTGCCAGAATTTGAAAATTCTGCACAACACTACAGTGCACCATGTACTGTACTTAGTTTGGTTATTGTCATTATCATCCTCCCCTGACTACCCCCACTCATGCGAACTATGGCATCATGAGACATGCAACCCCAAGTTGGAAATTTGTGCTTGTAAGCATATAATACAAGGAATTATTTTCCTTTACATTTGCTGCCATGTGTGCATACAGTATGACAGCTGAAGGTCTGTGTGCTGCAATAAATTAGAATTATGAAAAATTAGGACTTTAAAAATACAATAAATTCTGTAATAACACATGAGTTGTATTCTGAGTTTGTGCTTTGAGCACAGACTGCTGCATTTCAGGGCCCTGATTATAGTGACACAATCCCTGTTGTTTCAACCCTTTTCTAGTAATGTGTACAGTAAGTCAAAGTATGCACTCACACTGCTGTTTTATTAGACGATTTACTGTCTAACAGGATGAAGCTTTTGCTGCAATTTATGGATTGCACCTGTGGGCTTTCATATTGATTTGCACATCTTTGATGGTGAATGATTTCGCATTCCTTTTTTACTTAAAATTAAACTTCTCCACATTCTTTTCCCTGGTGGACCAAAATACCGTTCAAGACAAAATATAGCCCTGGGAGTTAACTGCTCATACTGGACTCATAAACTGTGATGAATATAAATCAGAAATGCAGCACACTCATTCTTACACTTATAGGAATTTTGAGACCCATTTTATAATTGCATATTTGCAACCCTGACTTGAGGCTTTTGGCAAAAGTCATATATAGACATCAACATTTACCTCCGATCATTCAGTTATATAACCTAAAATGCTACACTGCTATGACAGAATTTTATGGGTGCAAATAATGTAGATTATCAGTCAGAAAAGCATAAAAACATCCCACAACATAGCACAATATTCGCCCAGCACATCTGCAATATGATGCAAAGGTTTTGTGTACCTGCTTGTTTTACAGTTTATTTATGTGAACAGTTTGCCATGGGCACCTGTCACTACTCCTTCCTTATGGGCTAAACTAAGGTTGAGGCTGAGGGCCTGGGTTGATAAGTCTTGATTGGGGTGCCTATTCAACGTTGAACTTAAGATACATAGTACCTCCACCCAGAGAAAGGTTAATAAGTACCTATCAAGTATAGTACCACCTGCTGGGATGCAAGGTCTCCCCACCTTCACACAAGGTTGCTTACCTGAGAACCAAGACAATACCAGAACAGTTTCACAAACAAAATGTAATTAACACCCTGTGAATAATATGCTCACTGACAGTAAATATGAAAAAATAACAAGGGCTTTATTAGAGATAGAGGGAACAGGGTCTAGGGGAAAAGAAAAAATTAGGCAGTGAAATAATAATGCTTTCATGGTCTATCCACCCAAGCTAGTCTTCAGATACCCTCCTCGCCATAGCCAATATATATTACCAGCCCCTTGCTGTGGTTTTAGATAGTCCACCATCACACACATGTACATACACATCCCATATGCCTGACTATACTTTCCAGGCCCCACTACTCTCAGTGGTACCTACTGTATGCATACCACTTGTCACTATGGAGCTCCTGTAATGCTAGATTTACTGGGTATCCAGCCATAGAATTGGTGCAGGCCCAGTTTGTCATTGCCCATGATCTGGCAGCGGTACAGTTAAAAGAATTATTCAGAAATAATCAAACTCAAAGTTAAACTGCGCTAGGTATCTAAGTGAAAGAAAGAGGTAGTGCACACAAACAGGTCAACTTTCAATGTCACTTTACTAAGCGCCCAGTGCAAACATATAATGAACTGCACACATGCATATAATAAAGTGCAGAGTAACATGAATGGATTGGATGTGGGTCAGACACCACCAACTACGCTTATGCATTGAAGTACACTACTCCTTCATCAGGGGGACATCTGGGTATCTGCATGTCCCAGAAGGATGGCCTAGTCCACTTAATGGTTCCCAAAATATGTTATTATAGTTGTAAGATAAACATCTGTGTTTAGATTTCTCATACTTCTTCAAATAATTTCCCACAAAAGGATATGAAATAAGCAACAGATTGCATTCTGGTTACTGAAATAGAGGTTTTTTTTAAACGCTTACTTTTATTAATTTTCAAGTCATTTAAAGAAAACAAAAATACAATATTCATGATCAGGCAATAAAATCAGTTAGTGCATTTTTAAATCATAATATTCCTGAAAGGATCAAATTAAACATATATATTAATTAATATATTTCAGATCCCATCAAGTAACAACTGTACCACAATCATAATACATTTTAAGTGCATGAATAAATCACTTACTTCTTATTAGTCTACAAACAAAAAAGTGGGTCCAAGATTTAATTAAGGGTAATCAATATTTAATTATTATCTTAATATAGAGGGTATTTATTAACAAGGGGAAAACATAAAAAGAAAAAAACATGTTTTTAAACATAGATTTTCAACTGTCTCGTTGGCTGCCTTTTTTTAAGTTAACCAGGTAGGTAGTCATCCAAGGTTCTTAACCTGCCATTTTACAATTATATGTAATGTAAACAGAAAGAGGTCTGATGCTTTACAATTGATTGAAGCTAGTGTTTTAATTACAAGTTATTTTTTCAACTAGAAACTCCTTCAGTATTATCTCTGGTTTTAGAGATAACTGGAAGACAGGCATACAATTGTTGGGTAGATAGACTGATGATGGATAGCTAATTACTGTATTTAATTTTTGGTCTAGATTTTATCCCCTGCCCTGCTGCTGTCCAGGCATGTTTTTTTTTTTTTTTATTCCTTGTTAACCGAGTAAGGCCCACTAGGCACAGGTGCCTGCTTTCAGGGGTGACCCAGGAGCACTGGGGAGGTTAAATGACTTGCTTAGAGTCACACAGTATGCAAGCGGAGGTTGAGGGAATCAAACCCAGGTCTGTCTGCTGCATGTACAAAGCTCATTCACTGCTCATTACTCTAATCTCTAGGCTATACTGCCAGCCCCTGAGATCACGTACATACCCTGTTTAGAGACAGAAGTAAGGTGTTTTCCCCTTGATTTTCCACTCATGCTCCTCCCTCCTCTTGTAGTGTGGGCAATGCCTTAGTCATCCCTGCATATGCGCAGCACATGTCTATGGAAATCCAAAAAACTTCTGATCATAGGAGACTCCATGATTCGGGGAGCTGATAAGTATCTCCAGCCAGGGGTAATGGTCAGATGTCTCCCTGGTACATCAACATGGAGAGGCAGTGACCTCTTTGCTAAAACTGTTCAGGAAGCAGGAGTAAACATTGATGTCCTGGTACACATAGGGACTAACGATCTTGCAGGCTGGTCAGTTGTGGAGACCAAGGAACACCTAACCAGGCTGGGTGACAAATTATCATCAGTTTTGTCTGCATCTCCTTCTCTGAGATCCTGCCAGTCTGGGAGAGGGGGACAGATGGATGGAAGGTCAGAGAAGGGGGGAGATAGGAGAGCTAAACATGTGGCTCAAGGGCTGGTGCCAGGAAAAAGGACACACATTTGTAGGAAACTGGCAACAGTTTTGGGAGCGAAAGTTCTTTAAATTTGATGGACTGCATCTGATTAAGGAGGGAGTCAGTACATTAGGGCAGAAGTTTGATGTCTTTGCAGAATATTTAAACTAGCAAATTGGGAGAGGGGTGCAGCACCCAAAACATCGAATGGGAAGAACACCCCTCCCCCCCCTCAGCTAGTGGTCAAACAGGAGTTCAGCATGTTTGTAGTTCATTTGCATCACTAGGTAAAGAAAAAGGTCTGGCTCCCCATATTATGCACACGGGAAGCACCGGACCTCACCCAATGACTAACACACTGAAATCTGACCAATGGAAAATCATGTACATAATACTGCAGTCTGGGAGACAAGATCCCAGACCTGCAGGCAACAATGACAGAGGCTAAACTGGACATGGTAGCTATTAATCTAGACATGGTTTACCAGTAACCACACTTGGGAGACTTCAGTACCTGGCTATGTACTGTTCAGAAGAGACCGAGGTGCAAAAAGGGGGGGGGGGAGTGGCCCTTTATGTCAATGAAAATATCAAAGCTACAGAAATTCAGAATACACATAAGGAGCCAGAAGAACTGTGGGTCACCCTGGAAACAGGAAATGGGACAGCCATATGAACTGGGGTTGTGTATAGGCCTCCACACCGGGGGAGGACACAGACATGTTACTGTTAGAAGATATACTAAACATGACAGCTAAAGAGGAGGTCGGATAATGAGAGACCTCAACATGCCAGATACAGATTGCTCAATACCTGCAGGGACATCTGCCAGAACTAGACACATGGTGGATTCCCTGCAGGCGGAGGGGCTCAAACAACTGGTACAACAACCCACAGATCTAGTACTGACTAACAGGGAAAGGATCACAGATCTCCAGGTAGAAGGTCACCAGGGGGCCAGTGACCATCACATGGTATGGTTCAATTTGGCCACTAGAACAAAATCATCCCATTCCAAGGCAAAAATATGGGACTTCAGAGTAGCTGACTTTGATAAGATGGCCAACAGAGTCAAGCTAGCCTATTAAAAAGAAATACAGGTGAGGGGGTATAGGCAAAATGGGCAGGCATTAAAGATGCAATACTTGAAGCAACACCCCATTGTGTTAGTGAGAAAAGGAAGTGCAAAAGAAGAAGGAAACCACTTTGGTTCTCAAACACAGTAGCAGAAAAGGTCAGAGCAAAAGGCTGGCCTTCAGGAAATATAAGGAATACAGCAGGATGAAGATAGGAGGCATACCAAACTTCCTAAGGAAGCAGGGAGCAGAAGGCAGGCAAAGGCCCAAACAGAGGAAACACTAGCATGAACAGTAAAAGAAGGTGACAAGACTTTCTATAGATACATTAGTGAAAGGAGAAAGTCCAGAGAGGGTATTGCTAAGATCAAAGGGGATAAGGGGGCGTGTGAGGAGGAGGACCATGTAAAAGCATCTATCCTAAATAGACACTTCTGCTCAGTATTTACTGAAGAGAAAGTAGGGCAGGGCCCACAACTCTGCACCATGGACACAGGGGGGAGGGAGGTGTGTACTAGTCCCTTCACAAAAGAAAGGGTCCTACAAGAGCTCAATAAGCTCAGAGTGGACAAGGCAATGGGACCTGATGGCATACATCCCAGGGTACTAAAGGAGCTAAGTGTGGAACTAGCAGAGCCATTATCAGAACTGTTTAGTAAGTTTCTGAGTACAGGAGAGGTCCCAAAAGACTGGAGAAGGACTCATGTGATCCCACTCCACAAGAGCGGTAGCAGGAAGGAGGCAGGGAACTACAGACCAGTCAGTATTACCTCAGTAGTAGGCAAGATTATGGAGACATTCCTTAAGGAAAGGATAGTGCAACACCTGGAATCCATAGGAGCACAGGATCCAAGACAGCATGGGTTTACAAAAGGAAGGTCCTGTCAAACTAATCTCATAGATTTCTTTGACTGGGTAACCAGAGTGGTGTACCAAGGGGGAGGAGTTGATGTTGTCTACCTTGACTTCAGCAAAGCTTTTGACACTGTTCCACGAAGATTGATTAATAAGCTGGATAGGCTTGGGGTGGGTCAGACGTTGGTCAACTGGGTGGCAAACTGGTTGACGGGCATAAAACGGAGTGGTGGTAAATGGTATACAGTCAGAAGAGATGCAAGTCACAAGTGGGGTACCTCAGGGATCAGTCCTGGGGCCAGTCCTCTTCAATATCTTCATCAGTGACATTGCAGATGGACTGGAGGGTAAGATTTGTCTGCTTGCAGATGACACCAAGATCTGCAAAAGAGCAGATGATCCAGATGGGGTGGGCAGCATGAGAAGAGACCTGGATAAACTAGCAAAATGGTCGGAAGAGTGGCAACTGGGGTTTAACGGAAAGAAGTGCAAGATCATGCACATAGGGAAGAGAAACCCTGAAGCCACCTATAGGCTGAGAGGGGAGTTGCTGGTAGTCACAAGGGAAGAAAGAGACTTGGGTGTCATAATCACCGATGATCTGAAATCATCCAAGCAGACCTCTGAAGCAGTAGGTAAGGCTAGAGGAATGTTGGGGTGTATTAGTAGGGGTATCACAAGTCGGAAGAGGGAGGTAATAATCCCTCTTTACAAGACACTGGTTAGGCCCCATCTGGAGTACTGCGTGCAGTACTGGAGGCCACACCTTCACAAGGACATTAACCAAACTGAGGCAGTCCAGAGAAGGGCAACCAAAATGTTGCAGGGACTGCATCAGAAAACATATGAGAACAGAGTAACTGAACTCAATATGTATACCCTAGAGCAAAGGAGGGAGAGAGGTGATATGATTGAAACATTCAAACACCTTAAGGGCATTAACAAGGTGAAAGAGTCTAACATGTTTCAAAACAAGAAAAATAGCAGGACAAGATGACACAGCATGAGATTAGAGGGAGGCTGATTAAAGGGTAATGTGAGGAAGTTCTTTTTCACAGAAAGGGTGGTGGATGCATGGAACAGCCTACCTCAGGAAGTGGTGGACATGAATACAGTGCAGAGCTTCAAACAAGCATGGGATAGGCATAAGGGAGCAATACAGATGAGTATGAATAGATAGGCCATTGACAGAGCAAAGGCCTATGGCACATTCATAAGGTAGAAAAAGAAATGGGCAGACTGGATGGGCCTTGTGGTCCTTATCTGCCGTCAACCTCTATGTTTCTATGTTTCTATGTTCCCTGGCCCAACCACAGAGGTTGCTGTGGTGCCAGAAGCCACTGCCAGCCCTCCTCGGCTGAGGCCTGTGCCTCTTGGCAGCTGCCTTCCGCTTGGCCTGCCTCCAGACATGGCGACCTAAGTTTGTTTGCAAGCCAAGGTTGTCTGCACAGTAGTGTAATGTACTGCAAGGTCATAAGGTTAGCCCCTGGAACTGGCAGGTGTGGGGGGTTGCAGAAGGGGAGTACAATAAAAGAAAATTACAGTCACCATGTACAAAGAAGAAAATAATACTTATGTTCAGAAAAAATAGTGGGGGAAAATGTGTTGGCAGAAAAGGACTGCTTGGCCCATCCAGTCTGCCCATTGTTTCCCTTCCTAATCTGTCTCCACAGACCCTTACTGGTCTCTGGCAACTCTCCCTCCTCCGTGCCTATCAATTAATACACCCTATGTCTATCCCACACATGCTGGAAACTCCCCCTTCCCCAAACACACGCACACACTGTTTTCACCTCCAGCACTTCTGCTGCTGATCTGTTCCAGGCATCCATTACCCTTTCAGTGAACTATTATTTCCTCATATCCTTCTTATGCTTCCCCTCTCCAGCTTCACTGCATGCCCCTTGGTCCTGGTGCTCTTTGTCATTTGAAAGAAACTCCCCTCCTGCATGCTGTTCACCCCGGTGGGGAACTTGTAGGTCTTTATTTTGTTCCCTCTCACTCTCCTCTCTTTCAAGGTGTTCATGTTGAGATCCCTCCATTTCTCTTTGTAGGGTTTCTCATGAAACCCCTGCACAATATTAGTTGCCCTCCTGGGCTACCTCCTCCCTGTCTATGTCCTTTCTGTGGAGCAGCCTCCAAAACTGGACACAGTACTCCAGCTGGGGTCTCACCAGTGAGTGATACAGTGGCAACACCACCTCCCTCTTCCGGCTAGAGATACCCCTCCCTATGCACTGCAGCATCCCATTAGCCCTACTCACTGCTTTGTAGCACTTCCCTGCCTCTTTGAGGTTGTCAGTTATGATAACCTCAAAGTCCCTTTCCTGCTTAGTGACTATCAGTATCTCTTCCTTATCTTATACTCAAATCCTGGGTTCCTATGCCCTATGTGCATGATTTTGCACATTTTGGCATGGATCCCTATTTGCCATGCTCTTGACCCCACCTCAAATTTTTCAAGATCCCTGCACATTCCCTCCACGCTCTCCTGAGTGTCCACCATATTGTAGATTTTGATATCATCTGCAAAAAGGTATACCTTCCCTTCTAGTTCTTCTGCAACGTCACTTATGAAAACATTGCTGAGGACCGGTCCCAGTACTGAGCCCTGTGGCACCCCACTGGTTACATGCCCATCATTAGCATGAGTGCTGTTAACCACCACCCTCTGTTGCCTAGCCATTAACCAGTTTCTAACAGAAATCACTACTTTGGATCCCGCTCCACGGCCTTTTAATTTCTTCATCAATCTCCTGTGCTGCACAGTGTCAAAGGTCTTGCTAAAGTTCAGATAGGCCATATCCACTGCCATCCCCTGCTCTATTTCCCTCTTCACCCAGTCAAAGAAATCAATCAGATTTGACTGTTATGACCCCCCCCCCCCCAATGAATCCATACTGCCTATGGTCTCGCAGCCAGTTTGATTCAAGATAATCTACCAGTCTTTCCTTTAGCAGGGTTTCCATTAATTTCACCACCACCGAAGTAAGACTGACCAGCCTACAGTTGCTAACTTCCTCCTTCCTCTGCTCTTATGTAGAGGAACCATCTCAGCTTTTCTCCAGTCCTCCAGAACCTCCAGTGGCTCCTGTATCTCATGTTATTTCTTTTGCTATGTATGGCCCACTTTTCACACTATGTGTGTCTGGCCATTGCCTTGTACTATTATGTTATTTGTATTTCTTTTTTCCACACCACCTCATGCCTGAGGTGTGAATTTACATTGTAGATTGAAGTTTCCCTGTATGTGTTGCTGTGTTTCTCTCTGTTGCTTGCCACCCTGTGGCCCGGGGTCATGACTGAAAACAGTCCTCTGGAAAAGTGCACTTACCCGGTAAACAAAGACATAAATAAATAAATAAATAAATAAACAAACAAACAAGCAAACAAATAAAGAAAGAAAGAAAGAACCACGTCAGTGTTCACGGAACTGTTGAATAAGGCTATCGGTGGGGTAGCTAGCACCTCCCTGAGTTCCTTTAGTACCCCTGGGTGTATCCCATCTGATCCCATAGCCTTGTCCTCCTTCATAGCCACAAGTCCCTTCAGGACTCTTTCTTCTGAAAATGGACTTATGTCCACCTGCCCCCCATTCCTAATGATAGCCCATTGTTAGGATGCAGTGGTTAGGGCACTGTCATTAGGGTGCAAGGGATCTGGGTGCCCAGGACTTTGGGGCATGGTTCACTTTGTCACCTCCACCCCAATATGCCTGGGGTTGAGGTGATTATATATTTTTAAAGGGGGATGCAGCCCCCATGATCGGGGGGACCCCACTGAAACATCACACACATCAGTGGCATGCTCTGTGTGTGTGCGCCATTTCCTAGCACCCTTGTTCTGTGTGGCATAATGCCAGTGCCCTAAAGGACATCACGGTAGTTGACTGCGCACCATCATGGATGAACCATTCCTGATATTCCCTGGTAGTCCATCCCCCCTCCAATAATTATGCAATATTATTACACAATAATTAATATAATTAAATAATTAAAAGACACAGAAGTAATATACAGGATATCATACAATAACAAAAGCCAATAGTGTGCAAATATAAAAATTGTTTGTAAAAAAAAAAAACTGTATTGAGTAGACAGATAGGTAAATAGACAAAGTGCTATGTTAGATATATAGACAGACAGACGGATGGACAGACAGCCAGCCAGCCAGACAGACACAGACAGACAGACAGATAGATATATAGATAAATAGACAAGATAGGTAGACAGACAAGATAGGTAGACAGACAGACAGACAGATTGGACAAAACAGGTGTCTGTATTTGATATTCCCATTCTTTATTGATTGTTTGAGAAGCCCTTTGACAATATTCAGTCTTATTTTAAGTGGGCCAGCCAACTCATTCATGTTGATTTGCATTCTATATACTTTACATAATGCTTTGTATTAGTCATGTATGTGCAATTTTATTTTTTTCTGTGAAACTTGCCTTAATTGCCAATGCCCTTCTAGAGTATAACTTGCTTCAGTGGTTTTGCAATAATAAGATTCGTTGTCCCTTGAACTGCTAGATAATATATCAACAGTCCAAAATACAGACATACTGGCAGACACCCCATTAAACAATGCTAAAGAGAAGTACAATATGTCCAGTACAACTTCTCTATAACTTAGTGTTTTATTTTTTTAGCTATATGTAACATATTAATCAGAACACAAGGACAGTTAATTATTCTTTTCAAAATAAAATACGAAACATATTTATGCTAAGTTAGGTGCAGTTGCATGTAGCTTTTTAGTATCTTTCTGATTTCCCTGTCTCTAACCAAATCACCCTTTTTTGTTAACAGTCATATCCAGTGTTGCTTGTTCCCTAGTATTGCCTTTGATGTATTGTATCTAATAACAGTTTTTAGTAATACAGTATCCTCAGAATTGCCTTTTTCACTTGGCTCTAACATTTCATCCTTCAACTTATATCTGGGTAGTTGACATCTCCCATGAGACACAGACGGTATTTCTTTTAACCATTGCATTTAAGATCACACTATGATGTTTAAGGTCCTGGTCCTCTATCTGATCAGGTGTTCTGTAGCATAGAAACATCGAATTTGATGGCAGATAAGGACCGCTTGGCCCACCCAGTCTGCCCATTTCCCTACCTACTGGATAAGCTGCAGATCCTAGTTAACCAGCAGCCTACTTCTTTCTACCCCCACCCCCTAGAATGGCCTTATGACTGTCCCATGCATGCTTGAATTCCACCACTGTTTTTGACTCGACAACCTCCTCCGGAAGGCCGTTCCATGCATCCACAACCCTCTCTGTGAAAAAATACTTCCTTAAATTACCTCTGAGCCACCCCCCCTCTATCTTCAAATTGTGCCCCCTTGTTCTTGCACACCTCTTTTTTTGAAAGATGCTACCCTCTTGGACTTTGTTGATTCCCTTGAGGTACTTGAATGTTTCTATCATGTCCCCCCTCTCCCTTCTTTCCTTGAGGCTATACATATTAAGCTCTTTTAGTCTCTCTTCATATGTCTTCTGGTGCAGACCCTGCACTATTTTAGTTGACCTCCTCTGGACAGCTTCCATCCTGTCTATGTCTTTGTGGAGATTGGGTCTCCAGAACTGCACGCAGTACTCCAGATGGGATCTCACCAGCTGTCTGTACAGAGGGATAATAACTTCCTGTTTTCTACTGGTGATGCCGCTCCCTATGCATCCCAGTATCCTCCCAGCCCTCCTTGCTGCCCTCTCACATTGCTTGCCCACCTTTAGGTCATCTGATATGACTACCCCAGGTCCCTTTCCATTTTGTTGTTGTTAGTATCTCACCCCCATTGTGTACTCTTCCCTGGGTTTTGTTTCCCAGGTGCATTACCTTGCACTTCTTAGCATTGAATCTAAGCTGCCATACATTTGACCATTCTTCTAACCTTGCCAAGTCCCTTCTCATCCTTTCCACCCCACTCTATGCATCAACTCTGTTGCAGATCTTTGTGTCATCTGCAAAGAGACATACTCTTCCTTCCAGTCCCTCTGCAATGTCACTTATAAAGACATTGAAGAGGACCGGTCCTAATACTGAACCTTGTGGTACCCCACTAGTAACCCCCCTTTCTTCTGAGTGGACTCCATTTACTATTACTCTCTGTGTCCTATTCTCCAGCCAATTCTTTATCCAGGCTGTCATCTTGGGACCCACTCCAGGCTGGCTAACTTGTATATTAATCTTTGTGTGGGACTGTGTCAAATGCTTTGCTAAAGTCTAGGTAGACCATGTTCACAGCCCCTCCCTGATCTACTACTTTGGTCACCCAGTCAAAGAAATCTATCAGATTCATCTGGCATGACCTTCCGCTGTGAATCCATGCTGCCTAGGGTCCTGTGCCCCTCTGGCCTCTAGATACTCAACAATTCTTTCCTTCAGAAGTGATTCCATAATTTTCCCTATCACTGAGGTTAAACTAACAGGTCTGTAGTTTCCTGCTTCTGCCTTGCTCCCACTTTTGTGAAGGGGAATCACATCTGCCCTCCTCCAGTCCTCGGGTACCACCCCATCCTCCCATGATTTGTTAAAGAGGGTAGTCAGTGGTGTCATTAGTTCTACCCTTAGTTCTTTTAGAATTCTGGGATGAATCCCATCAGGCCCAATTGCTTTGTCCACCTTCAGTTTTAAGAGTTCTTTCAGAACCCTTTCTTCTGTAAATGGGCTGGTATCAACTTCTGTATCCAGAGTGTTTCTACTGTTTGTTTTAGTTACCTCCCCATCTTCATTTGTAAATACTGAGCAAAAATATTTGTTTAGTATCTCTGCCTTTCACAGTCTCCCTCTGCCCACCCTCCTCCCCTTTATTAAGCCTCACTATCCCTCCCTTGGTCTTCCTTCGCCTCCCTGATGTACCTATAAAAGGTTTGATGCCCCTTCTTAACTGAGTTGGCTATCTTTTCCTCGGTTTGGGCCTTTGCTGTTCTGACTGCCTTCCCAGCCTCCTTTTGCTTTAACTGATACAGTTCTCTGTCCTGCTCCTTCTGTGATTCCTTATACTTCCTGAATGCTTTCTTTTTCTCTTGAACCTTCACTGCCACTTCCTTTGAGAACCATAGTGGTTTCTTACATCGTTTTGTTTTGTTTATTTGCTTCACACAAAGGCTCGTTACCTCTGTGATGGCAGTTTTTATTATTCCCCATTGTTCTTCCACCCCTCCTTCCTGCCCATTTGCTAGTGCATTCCTTAGGCACTCACCCATTTTGGCAAAGTCAGCCCTCCTAAAGTCCAGTACTTTTGCCTTTGTATGGCTTGACTCTATTGCTGTGTTTATTGTGAACCATACTGTTCAATGGTCACTAGTTCCCAGATGGCTACCCACTTCTACATCTGTGATCCTCTCTCCATCTCCATTTGAGAGAACCAGGTCTAAGATTGCTCCCTCTCGAGTGGGCTCCAATACTAGTTGTCTAAGGCATGCCCCCTGTAGAGCATCTAGAATAACCCCACTCTTTGAAGTGGCTGCTGCAACTGCACTCCAGTTAACATCTGGCATATTCAGATCACCCATCAGCAATATCTCCCCTTTTTCTGCCATTCATCCCCTAGAAAACCATTATGGTACTACTCCCCTTAACCGTGGCAGCATCAGAGGCTCATTACTCTCTCCTCTGTGGCTGAAAGATCAGAAGTTCATGGGTTCTAGTCCCACACCAGAAATGTGTGGTAATAACCAATATTGACACTGTAGTTATGTAACTCATTTTATTTATTTATTTATTTATTTATTTTTTCCAATTGTTTAACCAGGTGAGACCACACTAAGCTGAAAGCTTGTTTACAGGTGCAACCTGGGAGCACAGGGAAGTTAAGTGACTTGCTCAGGGTCACACAATATGCAAGTGGTGGCTGTGGGATTCAAACCCAGGTCTCCAGATTTGCAACTCAGAGCCTTAAACCACTACGCTATACTGCCTTCCCTCAAGGGGGTGCTGCAGTGCTGAGGTGCTGTTGTTTGGGTGACACTTTAAACCAAAGTCCCAGAAGCCTATCTCTGATGGCTGTTCAGGTGGAAATGAAAGACCCTGGCGAACATGGAAGTTGGAGTGACACTTTAGCAGATGCAGAGTTCAGGTGCACCACCTGATGAAGATCTTTAAACCGAAGCACTGGGGTGCCTGACAGTGCATCCTGTAAATACTATGCTGTGCAGTTAAAGTCATTAAATATTGGATTATTTTGCACTGAGCCTAAGTGTGGGGCTGAATATGTTACTACATGCTGGCTAATGCTTCCAAGTGCACTGAATACCTGGTTCAGTCTGGAAATTAAAGATCCCATGGTGTTTATCATAAGAGCAAAGGATTTTCTTTGGTCTCCTGGTCACCATTCCCTTTGTCAATAAAACAAGTTCATATAACCCACCCCCAGGGCACACCTGGAAATGATCTGCCACAGCTCCCTCAGTATACTTTTCCAGGCCAAACGAATAACAAATAAATGAACCTCCTTAAAAAGATCAAGAAGTCAATTCATACACAAGATCCTTTCTAAACACTTTTTTTTTTATATATATATATATATATATATATATATATATATATATATACACACATTTTTAATTCCCTTTTTTAACCCCAACCCGGGAACCCAGCAGACATGCACATGTGCGTGTATGGAGGTGCACGCTGGGCACCGGCTCAGTCCTTTCCACCCCACCTATGGCATTATTGCTGCCGCTCCCCCTCGCCTACACTTCCCACTAGACCTCCACCTGGTGGGAGTGGAACTATGGGAAGAGCAGACAACCATCCCCAGGAGGGGGAGAGCTGCCTATCATAGCTCAATCCTGCTCTGACCCTCCCCCCGCCATGCTGGCTCCCCAGTGACCCAAGATCATTCCTGAACCCGGGTCACTGGTGTATTTTCTTTATTTATTTATTAAAAATTGGTAACTGGGAAAGGCACACTGAGCCGAAGCTCATTTCCAGGTGTAGTGCGAGGTAAGGCGTCCAGTGCCTCAGCCCTCAGTGCCACCAGGCTGGCTCTTTCTAAACACTTTTGAAGTTGGATGTTCAACTGAAACAAACCCCAAATGGAAAAGGGTGTCCCCACCCTTGTTTACCAAGGCAGTCTTCAAATGTCAAAATATTGGCCATGATTCTACCTTAATAAAACAATAAACCCCAACATGTTTTGAATATTTGGTTTTTAGCAGATTTAACACATGTATGCAAACAGGTAAGAAAACATCAACTTTTATAACACTTAGCCACATGCATGTTACATCAACCTTATTTATAAGCAGAAACAGAAATATATTGTATTATTTTACAACTCATCTGTTTCATGTTTACAAGTTTATTACATTTGGGAAGATATGTTCTTCTGTTTAAGATGCATAGAACATTGGGTTGTGATAATTATTTCAGTAAATGAGAAATTACAGTTCTGAGACATTTACTTTCTTATTTCCAAGTTCCCAGGAGGATTGCTGTACCCTCTGAGAAGACAGATGTCTCTATCACAGGAAAACATTCAAGATGAAAAACTATATTTTTTAGCACTTGACAGCTGGGGTAGCAATTTAATTTCTGCCCCAAGTGAATTTGACAAATAGTTTACAAAAAATGTCTCACTAATTATTAACAATTAAAAAAAAACAGTGCTTAACAGTATTGATTTCTAAAATGAATTCATGGTGCTAATTTGTTCTCCATTTTATGATCATGAACTGGATTAGCATTATACTTTATTTAAAAAGGAACAGTATTGTTGAACATTTAAAGTAAAAGACATGTTTCAAATTAACAAACGAATTATGTTGGATCCCTAGAAAAACCCTAGCTGGGGTACCCTGATTAACAGGTCTAAGTGGTGGGGGAGACTGCATATGACACCAAGAAGGTAGCAGGGATGGGATACCTAAGACAAAAGGCAAGGCAGGATTACAGGGGAGACATTGGTAGAAGATGTGGAGAGCAGAGAGGGGACATGATTTGTGTACTTTGGACCAGAATAAAAGTTTGAGAAATGTCAATAAATGGGAGCGGCCCTCCATTTTTATTTCTGAAATATGTTAAAGTATTGTTAGAGAGTGCTCTGTAGTCTTGGTTTGTTCTTTTCAGTTTGGGGGTCAGCAACCCCCCTGTGGAGTACTGGATCTTGAGAGACTGTGCACACCAGTTTTTTGGACTAGCACTTATGTAAGCAGGTAGCCTACACCCCAGCAAGGAGGGCATCATGGTGCTGGATCAAAAGTTTGCAAAGCACATTAATACATTTTTAAAAAAGCAGAGGGATGAGGCTGTACATCTGCTTATAGGTACACCTATTTAATTGTCATCAAGCTGGTCTCCACCAATGTAAGACGACTTGACAAAAAGGAGCTGGGGGTGGTGGTGACAGAAGTCCAAGAAGTCAGGGGCAGGGCATGACAGGAGCATGGGAAAGATAAGGCAGGGGGGCAGGTGGGTATGAAAGAGTGTTAGGGATGGAACAAGCAATTAGTCTGGAGTGCTATGTGAGCTACCATCAGGAGACTGGGGAATGAAACCTGTGACATGCAGTAAATGGTGATGGATATCCAGTTGAACATGGTGGCAGTCACAGAGACCTGGCCACAGGGCACCACACATAATACTTGCCCATTGCATTGTTTTGGATCAATTAGGAAACAAGGAAGGGGTATCAGTGCTAATGTATGTAATGGAGGGTATTGGTACCATGGAGGCCAAGGATTTGGGGGGTGGGGCAAGGGCTTGGAAACAGTGCAGATACAGGTAGTCACAGATGGGGAAAGGAAAGGTATGTAAGGACTGGAGTGGTGTATAGACCACAATCTTAGAATGAGGCAACTGTTGGAGAAGTGGGGAGGTGATAAGAAAAAGCAGTGGAGCAGTGGGAGGTGCTGCTAATGGAAGACTTCAGTATGCCAGATAAGGATTGCAGCATCCCAGTGGCAGCAAGTGCAAGGAATCAGTTCTGTAGTGGAGGCATTTCAGGAAGCATTTCCATTACAGGGAGTTGAGGAATCTACAAGGGAAGGAGCCATACATAACTTAGTCCTGACAAGGACAGTATTGGGGAGGGGGGGTCAGCACCCATTGGGAACCAGTGATCAGTAGACTGTGTTGTTCAACATCAAATTAGAGGCAGCTTGGAAGCAGTCGAGGACAAAGGTCAAAGCTTCAACCAGTGCATGTGCATAATGGTGCCTATAATGCAGCTTGAGGTGTCTTTGCAACAGAGCCATTATATTATATAGCTTGCACCAGCTGTAATAGCTTTTGATAGCATTTTGTCAATTAGAACAATATTTTTGATTTGTCTGATGTAACTACTGTACATACAGTGCCTTCCATTCATAGATTAATAGCATCACAGTGTTTGCTAGCCAGGTACAAAGACTGTGCTAAACAAACATTTTGCTTTGTTAGCAATTAAACAATGTTGTTTTTTGAAGCCTAGTCTTTCAATCTGACTAGCAAGACTTTATACTGTAACATAAACTATTTCCCACAAATTCTTAGCTTTAATAAGGCTATCGATTCTAAATTCAATTTCAGAAAGGCCAATGTTATCGGATGCCTCCTGCAAAACAGCAGAATAGTGGCAATTCAAGTTATCTCTCTGCCTTTTTATTTCTGTTTATTGGAAGAAAACTACGCAAAAAATATGTTGCTATTATTGTTACAAATAGTGGTGTGCCATCTGTTCCCCAAAGCTACAATGAATTAAAAACACATTTATTTTTGCTTTCTATGGCAATATTTTTAGCTGCACTCAAATACAGCAGAGCTATTACAGTCATATCTCAGGACTGTTGGTCCCTGATGCTGAAACGCTGATGATGAACAACATTGCCTGGAGCTCAGGCTATGGGTCCATGCATATGAAGCTGCTGTTACTGGCATATAGAGCATTCCTTATACTGCTAGGGGGTGGGTGCAGTATTTTATAATAGATTTAAGTTTTCACTTGGGGCTTATATCACAATTTCTTATAACATTTATTTCCTGATTCTGTGCCTCTGATTATTGTTATGCAGAGAAAGATATGTAAATATGTTCAGTGATCTCTTTGCCATTAGTGCAAGAAACAGCACAGACCATAGGTACAAATAGTAGGTGTTGTGAGACAAGTGAGTGATGACACAACAGAATACGGGGTGTAGCATGATACTTGCATGCCCAGGGGCATACTGAGGCCTGATGCCACAGGCAGAGGGCATTCCAGTCCAAGCATGTAAGCAGAAGGGAGATCTCAATGAAGTCAGGTGCTGGAGAAAAAGCATAAATCAGGAATAAAAACACCGCTCTCCAGGCATAGTGAAAAATAGAACCACTTCATTTTACTGATTCAAATATTCATTGTAAACACTTTCAGAATTGTGTAATAGTTACATATGGAATCCACATACCTACATACAAGACAACCCAGCTCTTCGAGGCCTCCAAGGACCTCTTCATCAGGGGTGTGACTACTAGTACATGAAGGCAATATGTAGTACTCATTACATGTGCAAAGCATTAAAGATGTCAATGAAACCATTAAAGTGCAATTAAATCTAAAAACAAGCAAAAGGGAGTTTATCAAAGGGCACCTCCTGCCCAGTTGGCTCACAACCCCACTGCTACACTCTATTTTAATTGAAAAGAAAATTTCCCTATTTGGTGCATACAGTGGTTGCCAACTAGGCTAGAGATGGCCCCATAAACAAAACCCTGTACACATCACTATATTACTCATCAAAAACACTTATGAACATATGGTTTAACTGAATAATGCTCTAAAGTAAAATCACTTCATTTATGTTAAAAAACACCTTAATGAGGTTAAATTCATGATCTTAAATATTTATTAATGCAGAAACATCTTAGTAAATGTCATGCCTCTACTCCATTAAATACATAAACATACACAGAAAAAGAAGAGCAATTCATATTAACAAAATTAATAAAACTAAAACAGAGGACAATCCTTTCTCCAGAAATTATCATATTAATTTATAATTCAGCTCAAAGTAATAATTTGTGATGTATATTCTCACAATCATATTGTGATAGTTCTGCATTCCGTTAGTTCCTAGACCCTGGTGGAGGGATGTCTTTACTATCTTCTTCTTCCCACTTTAAAATCTGTTTTGCAACAGTATTTCTTTGTTCTATTCTTTACCTCTTTCTAGCCCTGGCATAGGCTGGCCATCTACATCAGTCTTTTCTCTTGCTGTACATGTCTCATTCCTACTGCCTTATCTTTCCTATTCCCTACATCCGTCCCTCAGCACCATTCCCCACTAGCATCATGTTCAGATCCAGCATGCCAGCTGGCAACAAAAACAATTAAGGTGCTCATATGGCATTCCATGCCTGGGTTTCAATAAAGTGCATCTGTGCCTTTAAGTATACTTTGAAGAATGAAGTAAAGTGCAATAGTGCATTTAAATATGTTTTTCTATGTAATGACGTACAGTGATTTTTGTGTGATTAAAGTGCTGCAGTGCCAATAGAAACTAGTAAAATGCAGCATAATAAATAAATATGTGAGGGGTTTAAAAACAAGCTGCTGAGCTGCCAAAAAGGGATTGTAGGGCTTTTAAGTAATGCCAATAATTATAGGAGTGAAACAGAGTGGCATGTGTGAATATAGTTATTTTATTTAGGTACCACTGTTGTATAGTGTTTAAATACATCCTGCATCAAAGCAGGATTCATGGTTAAACTGGGTGGCATTTCTTTACTTTCAGCTGCCGCTCGGTATGTAACAGATCCCCCCCTTGACTTTATTAAAATTTATTCATGTTTCCCTGCTTCTGGCTAAGTAATACATATTTGTTTAAACCAGCCATGGAGGAGCAGAAGGAACAAACAGCTGATTGGGCTGAAAGCCTGATTTGAAGTTGCATCCCAGCACAGAGCAGCGGTCAGCTCTTATTATTACATTTTAGCTGCTCTGTGCTCTTCGAAAGTTTTCCTGGTGCCTCTTGCTAGCAGAAACAAGCCTGCAAGGTCTAAATATACCAAGAAATGAGAGAACTTTGTTATTAGCAGAATAGAGGAGCATGCTCACTCTCTCTCCCGCTGAGGTAACTGTGCTGTAGTTCAAGCAGGGCGGCAGTCACTTTTACTTTCGGCCACCCCTGCTTCCTATTCTAGCACTAAGTGCTCTGTAACAAGTGCTACTGTGCAAGGAACAGTGGTGTTCCTAAAAACAATAAAATATACAGGGGCTGACAAGACGGTTTTTCAGTCCCACTGCACTGCAGAGCGGTGAGTGTGTTTTTTTCTTGCAGACTACTGCTCTGCTGTAACCTAAAGAACCCTAGAAATCTAAAGCGACAGGAATATCCCTAGGGGAAAATGTCTATGAAGCAGTATGCAGTTTAAAGAGGGACTATGGTAAAAATTACTGGCATTAATAAATTCAGAATATGGATCAACATAGCCCCAATAGGCCTCATGTCAAAACTGAGATTTGTAAGTTACTTTGTTTAAAAGATACACATCATTTAATAACTGTAAATTCACTGCCTGTTCAAAAAGGCCAGGTTCCGTGAAGAGCTGCTGATGATGTCATCTCCTGAACTCACAGTCTAGTCCTTTCTATCAGCAAGCTTATAGGACCTATTTCTCCAAAGTTTAAAGATTATGTGTAATGGTTTTCACCAGTAGAACAGGTAGGACCATTCAATAAACATTGCTTTAAAATTGTGTGTTTCAGGTTTTGTAACAAAGTTGGCAAATTTGTATTTTTTTTTTTGTTTGTTTGCCTTTTTTTTTTCGTTGTTGTGGTCCTTCTCTCCAGAGTTGCTGGGTACTGAGTCATAGCACACTGTTATGTGATATGCAGACTGGATATCGCTGATGTGATGAAAGGCTATGATAATTCACACATCATTCAATTGAGGTGATTTCTCAGGATGGTCCTTTAAAACAATTATTCCAACATCCTGTAAATAGGGGTGGGAGAGGTATTACTGTTTTGAAACCTTACTTTGAGTTTCTATGCAGTAGTCAGCTCAATGTTTGTTCAATCAATCACTCAATCACTATTGTAGCCATCATTGAAGTATGAATGAATGGGATACTCAGTTGAGCAGAGCTCATTTTCTGTTTTCTCCCTGGCAGGCTGTTACTTGACCTGCATTCAGGCTCATCGGTGTTGTACTTCACATTAAAATGTTTGTTTTACCAGGACTAACACTTTCGCCCCTAGTAGGAATTAACACATGTAAGGCCCCTATTAAAACTTATTGTAAAGCAGACATTGACAAACAGCAGTGAAATTACCAACATTACACTTGTAGCAATACAACTTCCTAACGAGCACTGTAGAGTAACATCACAAATGGTGTCAGCAGCCTGGAGGCATGTTGACTTAGCATCCTCCAACTCTTGAGAAATGAACCACACCAAAAATACATATTTGTCAACTTTGTTACAAAACCTAAAACACGTAGATTTTATAGCAATGTTTTTAGAATGGTGCTGCCTGTTTTATTTGTGAAAACCATTGCACAAGGATATTTTACTGTTAGAGAAACAGGTCTTATAAGATTGCTGATAGGGAGGACTAGCCTGTGAGTTCAGGAGATAACATGATCAGCAGCTCTTCACTGAAACTGTTTTTTTTTAACAGGTAGTGAAATCAGGGTTACAAAAAAGCTCCTAGCTTTAAAATGAAGTAACATAGAAACCTAATATTTGGTATGAGATTTATTGGGGGCATGCTTATTCTAATTCTGCAATGTAGCATTTTTGGCCAGAGTCTCTCTTTAAGGGTAGCAACCCTCAGAATAAAATAGAGGGCTACAAGAGAAATATGTCACTGTTAAGTGTACAAAAGAGCTACTAAGGTAATGTCTGCAGGTACTAAGCTCCAGGAAACTTAAAAGTAGAAATGCTTGTACAGCAGGTTAGAGGAGCCAGTGGCTGAGGAAGCATTCTGACCATTTCAGCCGGCCACTCCTTGTACTGCATGAAACACTTTTTCCTAGCTTATTCTATAGCTGACAGTTGGAATAAATGCACAGCCAGTTAGGAAGAGTGTATAATGAATAAATAAGCAGCCCCAATATAAATATATGTTGATAATTCATAAAGGAGCACCTGTACATAGTCCATGGTACTGGTAAGACAGAAGGGCTCCTGTAAAACTGAAACTGTGTTTAACAAAGGTGTTTTTCTTTTCTCTCTGGGACAATCCATTTATCCAGGTCCTACCAATTTCCCTAAGCAGACATCTGTCCATCTGTGATGCCAGAAAACTGTATTGTATAGGGAGATCAGCACCCCCTCTGGTCTAGTTTTATAGGACCATGCTGTCAATCAAATATAAATGGGAGGAGCTTACAGCTCATTAGGGAACAGTTTAATATGGCAAATGGTGTTCAAAGCTTCCAAGGCTTCCAATGGGATCTAAAACTGTAAATGTGCATTTATACAATGTCATTTATTATAATAGTACTGGGCTTGGGTCCGCCCATCTGTTTGATGTTGTTAGTCAGTAGAAAATTGTCTGTATACATTAATGACCAGATCAGGTGACCCTCGCCTCTCCTATATAAACCCCTGCTAAAGGAAGCCTTATCAGATGAGCCTTGGATGTGGAGTGAGAAGGTCTACAGTGCAGGTAGACAAGAGTGATACAGAAGGTAAAAGATCAGAGTTGTTATTGTTCTGAGACTGAATTCCAAGAAACCACTGATGTCAAGTGGTTGTTCTGATTGTAGTTTCTTTTGTTGTTCAATTATTTATTTTCTTATTTGTAAATAAATGTCACATTTCTGTGTGTTTTAAATCCTGACACATTGCCTCATCTAATTATTTCCCACACCCTGTGACATTTGGTGTCAGAAGTGAGATTTGATATTGGTTGTCTGGAGAAATGAGAGGGAGGCCAGTACTAGGCACCAGCCCTGGTGTGCAGATCTATAGGGGCAAACAGTCAGGATGGCACACAAGCTGGAGTCCGTGGATGCCCAGGACTGGAAGGAAGACTTTTTCCTAGCCTCTTCTGTAGCTGACAGTAGGAATAAATGTACTGCCAGTTAGGAAGAGAGCATAATGAATAAATAAGCAGCCCCAATATAAATAGCTGTTGCTAATTCATAAAGGAGTGCCTGTACATAGTCTTTGATACTGGTAAGACTGAACGGCTCCTGTAAAACTGAAACTGTTGTTAAATAAAGGTGTTTTTCTTTTCTCTCTGGGATAATCCATTTTTCCAGGTCCTACCAATTCCCCTAAGCAGACCTCTGTCCATCTGTGATGCCAGAAAACTGTGTTGTATAGGGAGATCAGTGCCTTCTCTGGTCTAGTTTTATAGGACCATGCTGTCAATCAAATATAAATGGGAGGAACTTAGAGCTCATTATGGACCAATTTAATATGGAAAATGGTGTTCGAAGCTTTCAAGGGGATCTAAATCTGTAAATGTGCATTTATACAATGTTGTTTATTATAGAGTACTGAGCTTGGGTCCTCCCACCTGTTTGATGTTGTTAGTCAGTAGAAAATTGTCTGTATAAGTTAACAACCAGCTCAGGTGACCCTTGCCTCTCCTATATAAAAAAAATATTTATTTTCTTATTTGTAAATAAATGTCACATTCCTGTGTGTTTTAAATCCTGACACATTGTCACCCTGTGACACATATTATTGTGTTTTATTTTTTATGTTTTTCTTTTTATCATTGTTTTTGTTTCAAAACCCGGTTTACTTATTGTTTGCATTTTTACTTGATTTAATTTATTCATAATAAAGTCTATAAGACTAAAACACAACTCCTTTATTAATTTTTAATCAAATCTCTAAAGCACTGCAAATAAACATGCATGCCAATACATTTAAATACAAGCCAATCGTGCTATCTTGCATCTCACATTTAAAAGAAAGCTTTCCATTCCATAACTTCATTAGTCAAGTGGTTTAAGTGTCCTAAAATTGAAAATGTGTCTTGCTTCCTTTTGGTCTAAAATTTTATTTCAGTTCCCTCCTTTAAGATTTAGGGGAACAAGATCAATAGCCAAATATCTAATCTCATGCTCTCCTTCCTGCCACATACTTAAATGATGCACAATAGGGTGAGACAGATCATTATTTCTTATAGCGCAGAAATGTTCCTGCACTCTTTCTTTTAGTTTTCTTGTCGACTGCCCAATATAAGTTTTTCCACAACTGCACCATAATGCGTAGATGATATAAGTGGTAGAGCATGAGATAAAATGTTCAATTTGTAATGCTTTTAATCCTTTTGGGCTCTGATTTTCAAATACTGCAAAAACATTTTTGAATTTGCCGGTAGAGGAAAAATGTATCTCAAATTCGGAAAGTAAAGCTTTATTTGTTGAAAAACCTATGTCTCCTGTTTTCTACCATATTCCAAAATTACACAAAGATGCAGAGCACCCTCCAGGCCACCCAATAATATCTGGCAGTTGCTCTTTATTTGAGCCACTGTCAGTATATTTAGATGGCTACCTCCAGCAGGAGGTGGTAAAATTAAAATCGTATGTTAAGGATACTATGGCTGTTTTGAATGCATTAAAAAACTTTGCTTGGAAGGATACTTATATGTGGTTTGTGGTGGATGTGGTTTCACTTTATACCTCAACAGAGCATAAGATAGGTATTAGTACAATAGAGCAAGTTTTGAAGTTCTCGACCTCAAGCTATCTGGTTACTTTTATTTTATTAGATTTAGATTTAATTCTCAAAAGCAATTATTTTTTGTTTGAAGGACAGTTCTTTTTGCAAAATCGAGGGACAGTCATGGGATCCTCTCTAGCCCCCTCCTTTGCTAACCTTTTTATGGGTTGACGGGGGGGGGGGGCTATATTTGATCCCAAATCAAATCCCTTTTCAAGTAGAATTATTAAATATTTGCATTTCATTGACAATGTAGTTGTTGTCTGGGATGGATCCACACACAGAGATAAACATGTTTATGGAACATATAAATAACAATGCAGTGGGCCTTCAGTTTATGTTTAAATGCAACTCCAGTCATACTGATTTTTTGGACATAGCACTGGAAGGATTTCATAATGAAGTGGTACAGTCAGCAAGTTTCCATAAATCTACAGCAGGGAACACTTTTCTGCATGCACATAGCTCACATCCAAAGCATTTAATAGACAGCTTACCATATAGTCAACTTATTAGACTAAAATTTATTTGTATGTCAGACTCTGACTTTTTAACAGCAAAGATTAACTTTTCTCCAGATTAAGAAGGAGAGGTTATTCTGAATCTGTTTTAAATGGGGCTTTAGATTGAGCTACGACAGTAGAAAGAGAGACTTTATTACAGTAGAAAGAAAGAATAATTCCAAAAGAACAGATTAGCTGTGTGTCTATTTATGGCCCGTTGTCTATGGACGTGAAATATCATACTAAAAAACTGGCATCTTTTGGATATAGATCAGGACCTCCAAGAAACTGAGGCAAATGGACCATTGATTTCTTTCAAAAAAGGGTAACTGTATTAGGGATTTGTTAGTTCATAGTGAATTCAAAAATGTAGAACAATTACGAATATGGCTTCCTTTGAGACCAAAAGTTTTTTTTCATACAAAAATTGTGTGTGTGACTTGCCAATCTGCACTTCAGGGTGCAGTATTTGAAAATCCGAGCCCAAAAGGATTACAATTTTTACAAATTGAGCATTTTATCTCATGCTCTACCACTTATGTTTTTTGCACAATATGGTGCAGTTGTGGAAAAACTTATATTGGGCAGATGACTAGAAAACTAAAAGAAAGAGTGCAGGAACATTTCTGTGCTATAGGAAATAATGATCTGTCTCACCCTATTGTGCATCATTTAAGTATGCGGCAGGAAGGATAGCATGAGATTAGATATACTGCTATTGATCATGTTCCCCTAAATCTTAGAGGAGGGAACCGAAATAAAATTTTAGACCAAAAGGAAGGAAGATACATTTTCAGTTTTAGGACACTTAAACCACATGGCTTTAATGAAGTTATGGAATGGAAAGCTTTCTTGTAAATGTGAGATGCAAGATAGCAAGATTGGATTGTATTTAAAGTTATTGGCATGTGTGTTTATTTTCAATGTTTTAGGTAGTCAATTAAAAATTAATAAAGGAAGTGTGTTTTAGTCTTATAGACTTTATTATGAATAAATTAAATCAAGTAAAAGTGCAAACAGAAAGTAAAACAGCTTTTGAAACAACAATGATAAAAATAAAACTAAAAATAAAACACAATGATATGATTATGAGAATATATATCACAAATTATAACATTGAGCTGAATTCTAAGTTACATAGAAACATAGAATGTGATGGCAGATAAGGACCGCTTGGCCCACATAGTCTGCCCATTTTCCTACCTAACAGATAAGCTGCAGATCCTAGTTAACCAACAGCTTACTTCCTCCTACCCCCCACTAGGACTGCCTTATGTCTGTCCCATGCATTCTTGAATTCCCACACTGTTCTTGACTCCATGACCTCCTCAGGGAGGCTGTTCCATGCATCCACAACCCTCTCCGTGAAAAAATTCTTCCTCACATTACCTCTGAGCTGTCCCCCCTCTATCTTGAAATTGTGCCCCCTTGTTCTTGCACATCTCTTTTTCTGAAAGATGCTACCCTCTTGGACTTTGTTGATTCCCTTGAGGTACTTGAAAGTTTCTATCATGTCCCTTCTCTCCCTTCTTTCCTCAAGGGTATACATATTAAGCTCTAGTCTTTCTTTGTATGTCTTCTGTTGCAGACCCTGCACCATTTTGGTTGCCCTCCTCTGGAAAGCCTCCACTCTGTCTATGTCTTTGCGGAGATGGGGTCTCCAGAACTGCACACAGTACTCCAGATGGGGTCTCACCAACTGTCTGTACAGAGGGATAACAGCTTCATGTTTTCTACTATTGATGCCTCTCCATATGCATCCCAGTATCCCCCCAGCCTTCCTTACTGCCTTCTCACATTGCTTGCCCACCTTTAGGTCATCTGATATAATTACCCCCAGGTCCCTTTCCATTTTTACTGTTGTCAGTATCTCACCCCCCATTGTGTACTCTTCCCCTTGGTTTTTGTTTCCCAGGTGCATTACCTTGCACTTCTTTGCATTGAATCTGAGCTGCCATACATCTGACCATTCCTCCAACCTTGCCAAGTCCCTTCTCATCCTCTCCACTCCATCTTGTGTATCAACCCTGTTGCAGATCTTTGTGTCATCTGCAAAGAGACATACTTTTCCTTCCAGTTCCTCTGCAATGTCACTTATAAAGACATTAAAAAGGACCGGTCCTAGTACTGAACCCTGTGGTACCCCACTAGTAACCCTCCTTTCTTCACTGTGGACTCCATTTACTACTACCCTTTGCCTCCTGTTGTCTAGCCAATTTTTTATCCAGGCTACCACCTTAGGACCAACTCCAAGGCTGCTAACTTGTGTATTAATTCTTTTGTGTGGGACTGTATCAAATGCCTTGCTAAAATCTAGGTAGGCCCTGTCCACAGCCCCTCCCTGGTCTACTACTTTGGTCACCCAGTCAAAGAAATCTATTAGATTCATCTGACATGACCTTCCCATCATGAATCCATGCTGCCTTGGGTCCTGTGCCCCACTGGCCTCTAGGTACTCAACAATTCTTTCCTTCAGAAGTGATTCCATCATTTTCCCTACCACTGAGGTCAAACTAACTGGTCTATAGTTTCCTGCCTCTGTCCTGCTCCCACTTTTGTGAAGAGGAATCAAATCCACCCTCCTCCAGTCCTCAGGTACCACCCCATCCTACCATGATTTGTTAAAGAGAGTAGTCAGTGGTGTCACTAGTTCTACCCTTAGTTCCTTTAGAATTCTTGGGTGAATCCCATTAGGCCCCATTGCTTTGTCCACCTTCAATTTTATTAGTTCTTTCAGAACCCTTTCTTCTGTAAATGGACTGGTATCGACCCCCATCTTCAGAGTGTTTCTCTTGTTTGGTTTAGGTACCTCCCCCTCCTCTTCCTTTGTGAATATTGAGCAGAAATATTCGTTCCATATCCCTGCTTTTTCACTGTCACCCTCTACCCACATTCCCTTCCCTTTATTAAGCCTCAGCATCCCTCCTTTGGTCTTTCTTCACTCCCTAATGTACCTATACAAGGTCTTATCCCCTTCTTACCAGAGTTGGCTATCCTTTCCTCAGTTTGGGCCTTTGCTATTCTGACTGCCTTCCCAGCCTCTTTCTGCTCTAACTGATAAAGTTATCTGTCCTGCTCCTTCTGTGTTTCCTTATATTTCCTGAATGCTATCCTTTTCTCCTTAACCTTCCCTGCCACCTCTTTTGAGAACCATAGTGGTTTTTTCCTTCATTATGTTTTGTTGATTTGCTTTACACAAAGGCTTGTTGCCTCTGTGACGGCTGTTTTGATTACTCCCCATTGTTCATACACCCCTCTTTCTTGCCTGTTTTCTAGTGCTTTTCTGAGGCACTCTCTCATTTTCCCAAAGTCAGCCCTCCTAAAGTCCAATACTTTTGCTTTTTTATGGCTTGATTGTATGGCTGTGTTTATCGTGAACCACACTGTTTGGTGGTCGCTTGTTCCCAGATGGCTACCCACTTCTAAGTCTAAGATTCTTTCTCCATCCCCATTTGAGAGTACCAGGTCTAAGATTGCTCCCTCCTGAGTGGGTTACTATGATAATTTTTCAGAGAAAGAATTGTCCTCTGTTTTAGCTTTATTAATTTTGTTAATGTGAGTTTTTCTTCTTTTTCAGCGTATGTTTATGTATTTAATGGAGCAGAGGCATGGAATTTACTAAGATATTTCTGCATTAATAAGTATTTAAGCTCATGGATTTAACCTCATTAAGGTGTTTTTTAACATCAATTAAGTAATTTATAAATACTTTAGAGAGTTATTCAGTTCAACCATATGTTCATAAGTGTTTTAGATGAGTAATATAGTGATGTGCACAGGGTTTTGTGTATGGGACCATCTCTAGCTCAGTTGGCAACCACTGTATGCTCCTAATAGGGAAATTTTCCTTCCAATTAAAACAGAGTGTGGCAGTGGTGTTGTGAGCCAACTGGGCAGGAGTTGCCCTTTGATAAACTCCCTTTTGCTTGTTTTTGGATTTAATTACACTTTAATGGTTTAATTGACACCTTTAATGTTTTGCACATGCAATGAGTACTATATATTGCCACCATGCACTTGTAGCTACACCCCTGATGAAGAGGTCCTTGGAAGCCTTGAAGCACTGGGTTGTCTTGTATGTAGGTATGTGGATTCCATATGCAACTATTACACAATTTTGAAAGTGTTTACTATGAATATTTGAATCAGTAAAATGAAGTGGTTCTATTTC
Source organism: Neoceratodus forsteri (assembly GCA_016271365.2). Taxonomy (NCBI): domain Eukaryota; kingdom Metazoa; phylum Chordata; order Ceratodontiformes; family Ceratodontidae; genus Neoceratodus; species Neoceratodus forsteri. The sequence continues at coordinate 232,918,200 of JADMNL010000028.1, forward strand.
TCACTATGCCTGGAGTGTGGTGTTTTTATTCCAGAGGACATTCCAGTTCCTGGAAGTGTGGTTATTCCCCCAACACCCCACAATTCAACTTGAATGTTCTTACAGAGCTTAGAAAATAGGCTTAGACAATGGTTTTGCAGTAACATAGATTTAACACAGATACTGTAAGTACTGCTTGGCCCACCCAGTCTGACCATTTTCCCTGCCTATCCTATAAAAATAATAATTAATAATTTAAAAAGTATTTTATAACATTAAAAAAGTTTTATATGAAAATAGTCCTTATGCTAGTATAGTGTCAGTTCTTTTTTAGAGGGCTCTGTTGGCTGATGAACATATGGCTTAGGAATGCTGTCAGACAATCAGCTTTCAGGATTTTCCTAACCTAATTTCTAAAGTAAGATTGTGCGGGCTATCAGATTTGCCTCTAAATTACTTAAAGCCGTAACCTAAAATAGCTTTTATACTTACAGTATATTTGTGACCATCAGGTTTTCTGCATATATCTAGATGTTTTCCAACATTGCTAAAGGAAATCTGTCTGGTGGCTCTACAGTGGTATAGCAGGCAAGGATGACTTTTCTCTAGAGATATCACACTTGAATCCATCAAATGATTTAAGTGTAGGCATGGCCACAAACCAGCAGGCTTCCTAAATAAATATTAAAAAGAACATTATTACTAAGAGATTCCTCTGGCATTTATGAATAAGCCTGTGTTTAATTTGATACCTTTAATGTGTTTTTAGAGATGGGAATGACATTTCAGGAACTATCCTTTAGGACATGTCAGCAACTGCAACCATAATTATCTAGCAAACCTTTTCCTAGAACTCTGCACACTGTCAGCACTTACAGCCTCTTCTGTCAATCTGTGCCACAACTATTATATATATATATATATATAAAATATTGATTAAAAACCTTTGTCTTCATTTATACTCTGCAATTGTGTAACATGACAGGAGATGGTACTGACCATCTGAGCCACTCTGGGACCATAAAATACTGGCATCAGGCCTCTTGCAGCACTGCCCATTTTGAACATGCAGCACCCCAACATAATGTTCTTAATTGTTCAAGGCAGTGAAATGAATCATGACTGGCATTGCATTCCATACTTAATTGTTTATGGGTCACATATTGCTTTTCAACCAAGGGAATAGCAAAGCTACTGTGCCATATATGACTGGAACTTGCATCAGACAGCAAGATGTGTTTTTTTTTTACAAAATGTGGGTCCTGAACATTATTTTGAGCTGGAATGAAAATTCAGAAAAAACTGTATATTTAGACAAATTCTTCTCAATAAAAGGAAACAATGGGGTTTACACCATAGTATTTATATGGGAAATGTAGTGGCATTATTCAGAATGTATAATTTATTTTCACATTTCATCAAAGAAAGAGCTTGACAATAGCTTGTGAAAGGAAGAGCCATAAGTGAGGAATGTATGTCCAATACACTCAGATATGAGGATTAGTTGCATATTCTGAGTCAGACCATTGAGTGTTCAATGTAGACAATGTTTCTGAAATTGTAAAGCTTTGAAAGTAGTTTAATGAAGAGTTAATTATATCTGTTAGATTTGGCTTCTCTTTTTTGGGTGCAGCAGATGCGATTGTTCTGTCATCAAGTAGTATTGGGTGAAATTTGCAAATTCTTAATTTTTGTTTATTTGGTCATTACTCAGCCTTCTGTTGAGATAGAGAGCTGAGCATGTTTACTGATTGTCAGACGCCCTAAGGAAATATCAAATACAATGACATTTGGAAGACTAGGTGGAAATCTATAGGAGCTCACATCCTGACATTTTATGGTTTGTGAAATTTCCTGAAAATATTTATTTGCTTTTAAATCGGCCACCTGTGGTACTAGATATCTCCAAATTAGCATGCATAACCTTCTTGGAATGGTAAAAAAAGCTATTTAATATGGAACAATTTAGTGAAGTAATTTTTAGGTTGCCAGGGTTTATACTTTCCCTATTTATTTGGAAAATTTTGTGAAAACTTTCTAAAAATGCAGCGGGTAGATACCTGAAATTTGTCATGCATACCCAATGTCAATGGCTCCGGTAATTTAAAAAATCTGAGGAAACTGGGTTCCATAGTTTTAATTGTACTGTGTAAATTCTGCAATTTATTAAACAGGCAAAATCCTCTTAAAATATGAATGGAAGTGCAAATCATAATACCACCAGAATTCTACTTGAGGAATTTAACTTTCAGAAAGCCCCATCACCATTGCATATGTGGAGAGTTGAGTTGTTTGCAGTCCTGCAGTGCTTTCCTGAATGACAATTTTGTACCCTGTCCCTGCCTTTTTTTCCTTTAGCTTTGACCAGATGGATTCAGTGGAACCATTTGTCCCCCAGATATCCTCCATATTCTTCACAGTGACTCACTTCCTTAAAAAGAGAGGCACCTACTCCTTTTCCTGTCAAATCTGAGCCTTTTTTAATAGCCAGAATTCATACTTTGTGGTGCTCCAATAATTTTCCTCCCCCACGTGACTTCTAAGCCCAGGACTTCCAAGTACATGAGGCTCTCATGCTAGTTAATTTTGCTGAGTGTGATTCTTATTAGACCCGCATTCTAGTCAGAACTGTGTGGTCTCTCTATGCTTCCTTGCTGGAAATGGAGACTTATTATTTTTGAGCTACCAGCTCAGCTGTCCTTCCCATGGTGAACCCATGCATCTAACTCCTGCCACTGGTGATTGCCGGCATTAGCTGCCTCTTAACCCCCCTATCCTTTAGATTAAATCCCACTTTATTGCCCTGTCCCTTGACATGACCAGTAACCCCTCCCTCTAGGCAGAACTGTAGTCCATTCTATGCATGCAGGTAATCTTTACCCAGAATGCCGTCTAGCTAGCCAGAAAAAGCGATCCCTACCTCTTGCAACAGAATCCTAGAAAAAGCTGTCTTGTCTACTTTCTGATGCTGTCTTTCCTCACAGGCCCCAGGACCATGAGGACCTAGGAGAAGATTCATCTGAATATCTTTCCCATTAGGAATGTCACTAAGTCAATAAATGACTCATGTCCTTAGAACTTGTACTCCATATCACAATGCAGAAAGCAGTCAGCTCTTCCTTCTAGCTGCAGTACTTAGCTATAGATCATACTCATTTGACCTGTATGGCAGGCTGGCAGACAGACAAATCACCTTACCTGCACTGGCATCATGGTTGTGCAATCCCCCTCCAACTCACTTTCTATTTTCTTCAGTGGATTTCCCTATGACTCCAACCTTATTACCAGTCTACCCAACCTTGCCTTTTATGGCTTGACAAAATGTTTCTCTATCACTGGGTGAAATTCATAAATATGGCTTCCACAGAATTATCACATAATTACACAATATTCCCCAAAACTCATAAATTTTGAGTTTAAGTGATGTTATTTGGCAATTTCTGGCTGCATATAACAGGGACATTCTTTTGGCAAGAGATTTCAAAGTTGGTACACACAATCTTCTATAAACCTGCTAAGTTTGTTGACATTGCATTATCAGGTTTTAAAGGTACAAGGATTTATGCTTTTGCATGATTGCAAAAATTAATTTTAAACTTTCTAAATGCTTGGCTGTTTATACTGTTCCTTACTCCCTTTAAAGCTAGAGATCTGAAATATGGAGCATGTATATATGGGGTATAAAATAGCAATCATATCACCTTTGAAGACATTTAGATTGGTGTTTTTGAAATAAGATGGAATTACTGAAAATTAAATTGTTGCAAAAGTCTACAAAATATTTGTGGAAATGTCAGAAGATGATGGAAGGTTTGATACCTTTTATTGGACCGATAAGTGTCTTGTATAAAGATGGAACATACGCTGTTCACATGTCCTTTCGCGGAATAGTACTGAGTATCAAAGCAGTATTTATATCCACCGGATATAAATACTGCTTTTGTTGCTCAGTTTTGCTATTCACCTGAAGAAGGGACCAGTGAGGCCTCGAAAGCTTGTGTATGATTCCGTCTTTGTACAAGACATGTGTTGGTCCAATAAAAGGTATCAAACCTTCCATCATCTTCTGTTTTCCAAGGACCAATATGGCTGGAATCTCTTTTTAAGGAAATGTCAGAGAAACTGAATCATAATTCAAATTATTTCTACCAGTGGAAGTTTAAATTTAGCATGGCCCTATCCTCAAGCACTGTGCAAGCTGCTTTTCTTTTAGTTAAAGGTTTGCTTTTGACTGCTCCAAAGTGGAGATAAATGCTGATTATGCACCCAGCACTGAGATAAAGTATGCATCATACTTTAGAATTTGTCAGTGTTAAAATCAATCATTTATTTGTTAGGCTTGGCTCTGCTACATTGTAAATATTAATTTATTTGGAATTTGTGGCAAGGAAATGTGGACTAAACTACATACAGCTAATTTCCAGTTTCATATTAAAAGGAAGAGAAGGAGGGCAGAACAAAAATAATCAGATAATGCAACAAAGTGCATCATATTGTACATTGCAAAAGATCAAAACTAGAGCCGTAGTTTACAACAAAACAGGAAAGTGCTTTTACAATTATTATAAAAGCTGGTGAGTATCTGAAAGTCTGGTGAGTTACAGCAGCAGAATAGCAACTGCAGTAAATGGTCAGAGAGAGACAAATGCAGTGTTGTCTACCCAGCTCACATAGTTGATTCTTGAGGTCAGGATAAGAGGAAGTGGATTTAAGACCTGGTGAGAGACTGTTCCATAAGTTTGTGATCCACTGGGAAAAGGCTGCTTGACCCATGGATTTTGGAGGGTAAGAATTAACATGCAGGAAGCATTTCTTATGGAGTAAGGGTGTGGGTGTAAGGAGTGAAGAATAGTAGCAGGGGAGGTTGTTCAACCAGAGTTTACAGTATATACATATATAGGGAAAAGGGGAGATACTATTGATGGAAGACCTGAATATGCCAGATGTTAACTGGAGCACATTTGCTGCAGCCACATCCAAGAGCAGGGCCATTCTCGATGCCCTACAGATAGCATACCTCAGACAGCTAGTTTCAGAACCCACTCATGAGGGAGCAATCTTAGACCTTGTACTCTCAAATGGGGACAGTAAGAGGATCTCAGATCTAGAAGTGGGTTGCCATCTGGGAACAAGTGACCATCAAACAGTATGATTCATGTTAAACTCAGCTACAGAGTCAAGCCATACAAAAGTGAGGATACTGGACTTCAGGAGGGCTGACTTTGGCAAGATGGGAGAGTGCCTCAGAAAAGCACTAGCAAACCAGCTAGAAGGACGGGTGGAACAACAATGGGGAATCATCAAAACTGCCATCACAGAGGCAACAAGCCTTTGTGTGAAGCAAATAAACAAATCAAAATGAAAGAAAAAGCCACTATGGTTCTCAAAAGAGGTGGTGGGGAAAGTCAGGGAGAAAAAGATAGCATTCAGGAAGTATAAGGAAACACAGAAGGAGCAGGACAGAGAGCTGTACCAGTTAAGGCAGAAGTAAGCAGGGAAGGAAGTCAGAATAGCAAAGGCCCAAACTGAGGAAAGGACAGCCAACTTGGTTAAGAAGGGGATAAAACCTTTTATAGGTACATCAGGGAGTATAGAAAGACAAAGGGAGGGATAATGAGGCTGAATAGAATGAACGGTGGGTGGGCAGAGGGGGACAGTGAAAAGGCAGGGATACTGAACAAATATTTCTGCTCAGTACTCACAAAAGAGGGGGGGGAGGTGCCAAATACAATTAACAGAAGCAGTCTTGATGGGGGGGTCAATCCCAGTCCTTTCACAGAAGAAAGGGTTCTGAAAGAACTCCTAAAACTGAAGGTGGACAAAGCAATGGGGCCTGATGGAATTCACCCCAAAATTCTAAAAGAATTAAGTTGAGAACTAGTGAAACCACTGACTACCCTTTTTAACACATCATGGGAGGATGGTGTGGTGCCTGAGGACTAGAGGAAGGCAGATGTGATTCCCCTTCACAAAAGTGGGACCAAGACAGAGGCAGGAAACTACAGACCTGTCAGTTTGACCTCTGTGGTAGGGAAAGTGATGGACTCACTTCTGAAAGAAAGAATTGTTGAGTACCTAGAGGCCAGTGGGGCACAGGACCCAAGGTAGCATGGGTTCATAGTGGGAAGATCATGCCAGATGAATCTAATAGATTTCTTTGACTGGGTGACCAAAGTAGTAGACCAGGGAGGGGCTGTGGACATGGCCTACCTAGACTTTAGCAAGGCATTTGACACAGTCCCACACAAAAGAGATTCTTGACATTAGAGCCACCAGTAAAATGTACAGTGTCATCCACATACATGTGACTGTGGATAAACAGGAATTGGGGAAGTCATTTAGGAAGGTGAAGAAGAAGATGGACCCATTTTAGCCTCGGGACACATGGGTGGCCATCCTGCAGAGGATATAGAACCATAATAGTCAAATTAATCAGCCTGGGAGTGGGTCCCAGGGTGGTAGCCTCGGTAAAACATTGGCTAGACAACAGGACACAGAAGGTAATTGTAAATGGAGTCCACTCTGAAGAAAGAGGGGTTACTAGTGGGGTACCACAGGGTTCAGTACTGGGTCTAGTCCTTTTTAATGTCTTTGTAAGTGACATTGCAGAGGGACTGGAAGGAAAAGTATGCCTCTTTGCAGATGACACAAAGATCTGCAACAGGGTTGATACACAAGGAGGCATGGAAGGATGAGAAGGACTTGCAAGGTTGGAGGAATGGTCAGAAGTATGGCAGCTAGGATTCAATGCAAAGAAGTGCAAATAATGCACCTGGGAAACAAAAACCCAGGGAAGATTACACAATGGGGAGGGTAGTAACAACAACAAAACAGGAAAGGGACCTGGGGTAATCATATCAGATGACCTTAAGGTTAGTTAAGCATTGTGAGAGGGGCGGTAGGGAGGGCTGGGGTATATTGGGATGCATAGAGAGGCATCACCAGCAGAAAATAGGAAGTTGTTATCCCTCTGTACAGACAGTTAGTGAGACCCCATCTGGAGTACTGTGTGCAGTTCTGGAGACCCCATCTCCACAAGGACATAGACAGGATAGAGGCAGTCTAGAGGAGGGTAACTAAAATGGTGCAGTGTCTGCAAAGAGAAGCCATACGAGGAGAGACTAAAGGAGCTTAATATGTATCCCTTGAGGAAAGAGGAGAGGGGGGACATGATAGAAACTTTCAAGTACCTCAGTGAAATCAACAAAGTCCAAGAGGGTAGCATCTTTCAGAAAAAGAGACATGCAAGAACAAGGGGACACAATTTAAAGATAGAGGGGGAGCAGTTCTGGGGCAATGTGAGGAAGTATTTTTTCACAGAGAGGGTAGTGGATGCATGGAACAGCCTTCCTGAGGTGGTTGTGGTGTCTAAAACTGTGGGAGAATTCAAGAATGCATGGGACAGACATAAGGCAATTCTTGTGGGGGGTAGGAAGAAATAGGCTGTTGGTTAACTAGGATCTGTGGCTTATCCTGTAGGTAGGGAAAGGGGCAGACTAGGTGGGCCAAACGGTCCTTATCTGCCATCAAAATCTATGTTTCTATGTTTCTATATATGCATATATAGTGAAACCATAAAGGAGAGATTCTCCCTTCAGGGCTAGCTAGCCTAATCTGCAATGGATGTCACAAGAATGGGTATAGGGAGAGAAGGGACAGTTTGGTAAAAAACAGTAGAAGGCAATAAAGAGATGCTCCAGTCTTGCCAGGGACATTTTGTATGCAGCACTGTACACAATACCATCATAATCAAAGACAGGGAGGATTATTTTGCATATGACTGCACATCTGGAAATAAGCAGAAGACAGGTTTTATTCTTGTGGAGAGTACTTAGGTTTGGTAGGAATTTAGCAGAGATGTAGTCTATTTGGAGAAATCAAGATGATGGTCATGCTAGACTGTATGGTATTTGAATGACTTGACCTGCTCCAGCTGGGAGCCATCAAAGGTTGTTAGATTGAAGAAGTTTGGTCAGTCTAGCCTTGGTACCAAAGGTCATAGGGTCTATCATTTTTGCATTCTGGACAAAGTATTTAGAATATACCACTTTTAGATGTTATTGAAATTTTGTTGAAGTTTGGCTTTGAGTACCTTGACATTAGAGCCACCAGTAAAATGTACAATGTCATCCACATACATGTGACTGTGGATAAACAGGAATTGGGGAGGTCATTTAGGAAGGTGAAGAAGAAGAAGATGGACCCAATTTAGCCTCGGGGCACATGGGTGGCCATCCTGCAGAGGATATAGAACCACCCATATGTACCTTTGGAAGTGGTTAGATTGGTAGGATTGTAACCAATTGACTGTTAACTCATGGAGTCCAGTGCAGGCATGTTTTTCCAGGATGATGAGGTGGGCAACTGTTAAAGATTTCATAAAGTCTGCATACATTTGGTTTCGCTTCTACATTTGTCCTGTGTTTCTCCTCTCTTTATCAGAATCCCCATGCCTACATTTACTGCAATGGAATATTTTTGAATCTCTTCCCTTTATTCTCTGGTACCAGACAGGAATGCCCATTATCCTCTCTCCTTTTCAATATATATCTTGAGCCTTTACTGTCTAAACTATGGGAACATAAGGAGGTGAGAGTGGTCCAGGTGGGAGCTCAAGAATTCAAGCTTTCTGCATATGTTGATGATGTTCTTCTCCACCTGATCCACCCTGCTCATTCCTTTCTGTTAGTTTTTTCAATTATCACAGAATTTGGAGATGTATCTAATTATAAGCTTAACCTAGGGAAAACTATGGCTCTCCCTTTGAACCATAAGCTTACTAGGAAAGAAACTGAGCCCCTGGGAGTTCAGTGGATTCCCCAAACCCTCAGGTATTTGGGTCTGCTACTAGCTAGAAGTGAGATCTGGATGACACAGCTTAATTTAGATCCCCTTCTTCTCACCATCCAACAAGATTTTACTATGTGGCAATTTTCTTCTGATATCTCTTTGGGGGATGTATTAACATAATTAAAATGAATATCTTGCCCAGGCTTTTTTATCCTCTTAGTTTGTTAAATTCTTGGATACCCTTGGTTTGGATCAAAAAGGTGCATGCCATTATCTCCTCCTTTATCTGGCTCAGGAAACACCCCAAGTGTGCTTACATGCAGCTTGCAGCATCCAAAATATATGGAGGCCTGAAACTCCCACATTTTGGGCTGTATTATTTGGTAAGCCAAGCAGTTAAATACCTGAGATGGCTCATTCCTAAGGAAGAAATTGCCTCCTATTCTTATGTCCCAACGTGGTTGACTCTAAACAGAAAATGGATTTCTAGTGCCAATATTTCTCCAGCAGCAATGTTACATTTCTCTATAAAGGCTGTGCCTGCTACCATTGCTGCATGTCCTATTATCTCCTCTATTAGGATAAATACACAATTGTGTACATTTTAAGGTATGAGAACACCAAAAACCCCGCTCAGCCTGTGGTAGGGAACCCCAATCTTAAATTAGGAGGTAAATGTATTGCCACATCATGGATATCTCATTTAAAAGATTCCAGGGTAAAGGATTTTTTCCCAGGGGGGCATGTATGGATTCAGGGAATATTTTAAGCCATTTTAAGTTGGATAAGTCTCAGATCTTTAACATTTTTCAGCTCTGACATTTACTGATTCATTCCCAGTTAGACCTAAAAGAGGATTTGGGCATGTGTGACTGGTTTGAGTCTATGGTCACTTTTTGTGGCAAACCCCATGCTATTTCTTTGGTGTATGCTTCACTTAAGGAAAGATCACTTGATGCCCAGTGTGGGACCTCCAAAGTATGGTCTGATCAGTTTTCTGATTTGGTGCAAAGATGGGAGACCATCTGGAAAGGGACACATAGTTATATTTCCATAGATAGACTGAGACTTACCAAATATCAGATCCTGAATGACATGTACTGAACTCCTATTAAACTACAAAAGGCATATGCAACAGGTGTCAACAACATGAGGGTACCCTCAGACATATTTTCTCTGATTGCTCTGCAATAAAGGATTTGTGGGATATGATCAAATCTAGGGTAAACCCCTTGCTGGGCATTGAAGAGTCGTTCACCCCTGAAATGTGTCTGTTAGGGGACTTCTCCCAGATATCAGTATTGAACCATAGGTACCATATGGCGCTGATAAAATTAACCCTGAAAAAAACTAGTGTTGCATCACTGGCTAGATGGGGATACCATCACATATCTTGAATGGTTGAAGGAGCTCCTTTTTAATCTTCACATGGAGCAAATCAAAGCAAGTCTCTGGGGGTCCTTGCCCAATACAAAAAAATATGGAGGAACCTCCACACCTTATATATGAGTCAAACGGGAGGGTCCCTAGGATGAGTATTTAGGCTTCACTGGTGGGGTATCTCCAGAGACTAAGGTATTAATAACACCAATGTTTAATTGGCAGCTAATCTGCATCTTTCAGGATATCAGAATGGAAGTAAGTATTTTAGGTTTTAGGACGCCAAGCCAGAGGAAGGTGGGGGTGGGTTGAGGAGGGAGGGAGGTGGGGGCCAGACATGGGAGGATTGTAACTGTATATCTCTGTACATGTATGGATACCATGTCTGGCATATGTTTGTATGGAAAAAATTTCAATAAACTTGAATTTCAAAAAAACAAAAGATTTCATAAAGTCAGCAAAGATGGCTGTAGTAAGTAGGCATATCTTTCACTTTGAGTATAAAAAGCAGGGTTTGCTGGGGTGCAGCTACAACTCTCAATTTTGAGCTGTGTTTACATTCTCCTAGCAGTGGAAAAAAAAATTCTTTGCTTTATTTTTAAAGGGCTGGATGGATTTATGACAGTTGTCATGACTTGTGACAACTTGTGCAAGTGGCAGCTAAAGTGCATCATAATATGGCAGTTGCACCAAAACATTAGACCTCCTGCTTGGTGCTCCAGCATTTGGGCGCATGTGACTGGAATGTGCTAGAGATGTGGCGCAAGTCAGTGGGATAGTTTTTGAAACTCCTACTTACAGTCTTTAAACCTGAGTAGAGATGTAACCATGAAGTGGTCTTTTCTGAAGCCAGACTGGAAGAAGGGTGAGGTTTTAAGGAAGAAAGAAAGTTGGTCAAAGACCGGTGTTCTAGCAGTTTAGGAAGGGAGGAGGGAGATGGAATGGTAGCTGCATAACAGCATCACTTTTTTTATAGAGAGTGATTAGCTTTACCAATTTCCAGGCACGGGGCAGTCTGCATAAATGTATTAAAATGTTTACAGGGGTGAAAATGATGGCAGCAATGATGGAGATAGGTGCTTTGGGTCTAGGCCATGCAGTGTGCTATTTCTTGAAGAATTTAGTGAGATGACATCTGCTGAGTTAGCAAAGGAGAGTCAAAAAAGAAGATATATGAATAGGCTGAATGGGGGTAAAAATGAAGATGAGAAGAAGCTGGGGGTGGAGGAAGATTAGGGTTAGGTACAATGGATATAGCATTAGGGTGATGAAGTTGTTAAAGATGGATGCAGCTTCCACCAGGCCAGACCTTAAGTAATTGCTAAACCTGGAAGAGGTGAGAGACAACTGTACAGCTGTGTTGAAGAGAATGTTTATTATCTTCCAGAATTTGGCAGGATTCGTTATGCTTGCCTGTAAGTTGGTGGCAAAGTAGAAATCCACTGTTATTAGGACAGGCATTCTGAAGCTGCTTGTACCTTAATAGGTATTTTAGGTGACCTGGTTCTAGGATTTGTTTTTATTTCTACCCATCTCTTATGAAACCCATGGTAATTTTTAACTTTCTGTTTAATAATCTCTGGACCCCAATATTGTTTTAAATTATAATCAAATTGCCAAAAACTAATATTGGTGTGGCTTTCTAAGTTATGTCAATGCTATCTGGTATGACAGTTTGCAGTCATGACTGGTTTGTCTATGTTCTGAGTATATATTATATGTAATCAATAGTGCCTGCGTTGTCTGTGTTCTGGGTATATACTATATTCATTGCAAAACCACTTTATTAATACACCAGTTAGGGTTAAAGTAACCAAAAGTAGGGAAATGTGGTGTTAGGGTTTACAACCCTATCTCACCACCCCACTCCCAAGCAACAAAAGGAAAAGACATTACGGTTTTCCCTGTTGTCACTCTTGATGAACCAGGGGTGGGATGTTCCTAGGGGTTCTCAGCCCTAACACTTACCCCATTCCATGCACAAATAAGGTCATATGTCATCTGTTTTCTACATGCAGGGCACAGAGATTGTTGGCAGTTTGTGGGGATGTCGGAACAAAGGCTTATATCACTTTTTATAAGAATGCACTTGGATTCACCTCGGGCCTTACCCAAAAATAATTTCATAAATTAACAAAAATAATAAATAGTCACATGTGATACTATCCTATGCTCTCCAGATTCAAAAATGACGGTGAAAAACACTGTTGCCACACTGGATTATATAAGAGATAAATATATTTTATTCACATGTGTACAAGTCCTACATATTCATAACTATCATAAATATCAAGCATAATAAAAGTAATGTAAACAAACTGCAATCTAAACAAAACAGATTTTAGAAAATCAAGTAAATCATATAAAACAAATAAATTGTAGCAAATAAGCAATGTAAATGAGTAAACACTATTCAACATAATAAATGACAGTTTATACTATTTCTTTAGCATACTTATAAAGAGCATGACCTTTTCTTTTTTCCTATGAGAACTTGCAACTCATTACACTAGTGTTTCAGATTATCGTGGAATGATACTTGTTTAAACTTTATAGTATGTAAAAGGTATTTTCTTTAGATTTAAATTCAAGCTTAACCATAAACCCAAGGTTTGGAACTAAAATGCACTAAGTTATCACCCCAGATAGCCAAATAAGTACTAAAAGTAGGATAAAAGAATACTTATGTTTTAGTTATCTGTAGATGTGGTCTTCTACTTTTTAGCTTTCAAAGTCTTGGTGGGAACTTTTGGTTTTGGATGAAAAATGTCCTTTGGTGGTGAGTTTGGCTTTAGTCTGCTGTCTTTTTCCCTTGAACCTGGAACTGTAGAGTCTTTTGACACCAATGAAGCAATGCAGGCTGGATCCTTCTTGCTTGACATCACAAATCATCAAAAGTCACTTCAGGATTTAGTGAGAAAAATCAGACAAGATTTTAGCAGTTCAGCACAGTCTATAGAAAGATCTGTCCCTGTTTACAGCAATGTTGTTTTGGGTAACTGGACTCTGTGACTCTTTTCTGCTTCAGTTCATTTCTGCTTTTGAACCTGCAACTCTGGACTCACTGCTATTTAACAGCACTGCAAGCTTGCTGGCTGGTAAATTCCAAAGTCAATCTCTTGTTCAGGCTTTTAACAGAAATTCCAAAACATTACTTTTAGTCCAAATTCTCAGTATGCAAAACATAGGCCTTGCTTCATCCAATACTGGAAGAAAGTCCTTTCTGTAACAGTCAGTTGCAGCAGCTGGTTTAGCACCCCCTTGTGGTGCAAATGTCAAAGCCCAAATAATGTTCCAAGCAGGTGTGGCTTCAAGCTTTTGGTACAAATCCAAGCTCATCCAAAATTGTCAGGACAGCCAACACAGGTCTTCACACACCAAATAATTAAATAGTTCTGGGCCGGCTTTACCCACATCCCATTTATGTCCCACTTACTGGGTGACATCACCATCCAGTTATGATTGGTCTAGCACTCTCTGAGGGTGTTACTGTTAGCCCCTCCTAAGCCATTTTTTTTCAATATGACCTCATCCTGAAAAACTATTTTTGATATAAAACAACTTTTCTTTCTTGCATCTACATGCACCTTTGTACATATATAAGACAAACATTTTTTGATGCAACTAAAGGAGAGGATTCATTTGAGACCAAACCTGATGGTGTCAATTCTAATATAAAATCTATAATTTATAAATGCATATAAAACTTTTTCCTTTATAGATATCTAAAAGTATTTACAGATTTCAGAAGTACATTTTTTCCTGTTTAAAATTATGTTACTTTGGCATACCTGCTATAATTCGGAACTGTATAAATTTAGCAAACTTCTTTAAGACAGTGATTTCCTTTTTTCTTTTCTTAAAGACAGCAATCACTGTCAGAAAAGTTAATTCATTATAAACCTTTAGACGGTCTTTCTCTCTATAGCAACAAACTACAGATTTAATACTCATCTTATTAGACTTCCTAAGATATGAGCAATCACAGGATACTAGATTTGTCTAGTTTTCTAATAAGAAAATTATATTAAATAAATTACATTCATAACTTTTGAATTCTTCATTCTGCAACTATAAAACTTGGTAAGCTTATTTATCATACTATTGTCCTATTACTGTCCAATTTTCATAGCAGCAGTACATTGCATCTTTAAACTATGAATAAAATGTCTTATTTCTATATAGGGTAATGGTACTTCCAAAGTCTAAGAAATTTTTTGTTGTTGTTGCTACCAGTCACATGATCTCTTAACTTGATCATAGCCATGGAGACCTAGCTCCATCTATGGCTTTTCCTATAAATTTACCTATAACTCTGTCATGCAAAGCTTGGACATCACAGAGATGATCCTGGAACGTGGCAGGCCCCCTTAGAACAACATTGTACTACATGCTTAGCCTGGAAGGTGTCCACTTATATCATGGCTTAAAAAACAAAATGGAGTTTCATCTTTATTCCTTTAGACCTCCTCTAGCGTATGGCAAAGTGCTGCTTATGGAACAGAAATATTTTCCTTTAAAGCATTAAAGCCAGATACCTTGTCTTAAGGTTTAAATAACTAGCACTTTTTGTTTCCTTGTAGGAATTTATGCAAACAATACTCTTAACCAGAAATTAGTCCCATATAAAAATCAGATAAAATAATAATTAAAAATCAATTATTGAAGATAAAAATAAAATATTTTTTCCATCAAGGGTTTTGTCCCTTCATTTCCCACCTTTGAATTAAAATACACCCCAAAAATGCATTTGCAATTCAAAATGATAATCCTACTATATATGGGTATATAGGTTTAAGCATTGCAGGGAGAATAAAACATAAAAGACAACATCACATCATCATGCAGTAACTTATGACACCATCAGTACATTACATCATCACATGTGACATCATAGGATGTGACATCACTAGATGACATCAGTGGAGACACACTATTTTGCATAGATGTGTGTATAGTACTACATGAACTAACATGATTAAACATGATTACAACTATGTACACTTTCAACATAGCATTTTTTTAATTGTTGAACGTTTCAATACAACAAATTCTCTTTGTTTATTACCTTTAAAAATCAGCATTACAATTGACATTTTAGCTAGACTCTAATTCCTGATCACCACTCATAAATTCATTTAGAACATTTTCCCATGTTTTACTGCATTCACTATATTGCCTCAACTGATTAATATGAACCCATTTAGGTACTACCTCTCCAGTGCTTTTTTGCTTTAGTTCAGTTCGGTAGGCTAAAGGTAAGATTTTGTCAGTGATCACAAAGGGTCCTTGCCAACTTGGAAGAAACTTTTTGACCTTGGCCTTATCGTTACTGTAGTTAAAGTAAAACACTTTATCACCAATTTGATACTCTTTTGGACTAGTTTTCCTGCCATTATATGACTTAGAAGCTTCAGTACTTTTCTTTAAGTTTCTCTGAGCAAATGCAAATGTTTCTCACAAATGCTGTTTTAAATGGGTTACATATTCATGTGTGGTAGTGGCACGTGCTGAATTTACATTTCCTGTGGTATACAGGAGATGTAAAGGTAACACCATCTGTCTTCCTGTCATCATTTCAAAAGGAGGAACACCTGTAGACTTATTAGGAGTAGCCCGTATGGCCATTAATACCAGTGGTAACTTTACATCCCAATCTTTTCCTGAAGAACTGATGCATTTCTTCAGTATATACACAATTGTTTGATTAGTGTGTTTCACCTGTCCAGATGACTGTGGATGGTGGGACACATGTAGTTTCCTCTGTACTCCTAGAATTTTCCACTCGTTCTCTATTACTTCTCCTGTGAAATGAGGACCTCTATCAGATTTTACACTTAACGGTAATCCCCATCGACTAAACACATGGTTTATTAATAAGAAAGCAGTGGTTTCGGCAGTGTTGTTTGGAGCAGGTATACACTCGACCCATTTTGTGAACAGACAAGTAACTGTCAAGAGGTATTGGTTACCCCTTGAAGATCTGGTAACAGGACCAATACAGTCCATCTGGATGTTTGACCAAGGCATAGCAATGCCTTTTGACTGTAGTGGTGCTCTATGTCTGGGAGTGGCTGGTTGGAACTTGCAACAGGTTATACACCCTTGTACATACCCTGCAACATCATCATACATGTAGGGCCAGTAGGCTATCTCTTTCAAGGTTTCAGAAGTTCTTCTATCCCCCCATGTGCTCCTGATGGTTCATCATGGGCATGTTGTAACATAATTCCCCTGTGGCTTAAAGGAACCACCCATTGGACCTCATGAGGGTTTTTACCAGTCCTTACCAAGCGATCATTCCTTAATTGGAATTTTTCCTTCTGGTTATACATGGCTCTCAGGTCCCAGCTATCCTGTAGGTCATTGTCAGAAATCATGCTTTTAGTGGGATCCTTAATGAAATGATAAAATGTTCCTACCACTTCATCCTCTTGTTGCAGTTTTACTAAATCAAAGTCAGGTTTTTCACTATACAAGAGTAGAACCTTATTTTCCTGTTACTACTGCTTTTGTTTGCGGGTAACCACATCCACCTTAGCCTGGATAGGAGGGACAAAGTTCCATTCTTCTCCACTTAAAGCACCCTCCCTAGCCAGAGCACCTGCTAGGTCATTTTCTGTTTTGTCTGGTTCCTGAATTTTGGAGTGTCCTTTTACCTTTTTCCAATAAACAGCCAACTTATGTTCCTGAACCAACTGATCTATGGCTAGGATAAGGTCTGCATGCATCACCTTACTGCCTCTTGAATTGATCATACCATTCACCTTCCACCCTGGTAAATGTGTAAGGAAGTTCTGCCTAACATAATCAAAGTCAGTACAAATTACAATGTCTTGTAACTTATGTTGTACTGCAGTCTGTACTGCTATATAGGTGGCTGCCAATTCTGCATATTGGTTAGACTTAGGACCGAGCTTGTACTTGATAGGAGTACATGGTACATTATCCTGTCATACCACTCCTAAACCAGAACACCAGTCTTCACCTTGCCAGAATGAACAATCATCAACATGGGCTCCAGGCAAATTTTCACACACATTTTCATCATAGTGGTGGTGCCTGTTATGTTGGTATGCCCTTTCCAACTCAGGAGATAGGTCAGGGTCTTGTACTGGAAGTACATCTACAGCACAATTATGCATCTCCAGGTCTGCTAACCCTTGAGCTACTACATTCCTTTTGTTCTTTGCATACTTAACCTCTAGGGGTAGGCCCTGAAGTGCAAAGGTCCGGGCCACAATTCTGCTGCTAGACACATTACCATCCTTAAGCTTTTGGCTCCCCAGAAGGGTAAGGGGTTGTGACCAGTCTCTACAGCAATTTTTTTTATCACAAATGTAAGTTTTGAACCATTGTACTGCCCATACAGTGGAAAACAATGCCTTTTCACAATCCGAAAACTTTTTCTCAACATCACCCAAGGTTTTACTCGCATAAGCAGTAACACGTTTCTCTGAATCATGTTTCTGATATAAAACTGCACTGATGCTACTAGTAGTATGTCCTACCTCTAGATAAAAATCTACATCCATTTGTGGGTAAGCAAGTCATGGTGCTTGACTCAGACTATCTTTTAGAGCTTGCATGGCTGTCTCTTGCTTCCCCCCCCACACACCCAGGGTTCTGACTTTTTCAGCAGCCTGATGAGAAGACAGGCAATCTCTGCATAGTTCTGGATAAACTATCTTGAGTAGGTACAGATCCCTAGAAAACTGTGCAACTCTTTTAAAGTTTTAGGTGGACCAATTTTTTGGATGACCTCAACTTTGGCATGCTGAGAACGAAGCCCATCAGGACCAACTTCATACCCAAGATAGTTTACCCTATCTCTGAACCAGTTCCCCTTTGGTAAGGAAAACTTGGCACCACTGACTTTGAGCTGGTTTAACACATAGGTGACCTCAGCTAGATGCTCCTCAAAAGTGTTGCTTTGGAATAGTACATCATCCACATAAGCCAAATTTCCTCTGCTCTCCGCATCAGGCATGGCCTTGTGCAGAAAGGTACTGAAATCCGCTGGTGAATTTAAGTACCCAAAAGGACACCTATTCCATGTGTACTGTCTCCTTCCAAAGGTAAAAGCCAGTTTATATTGATCTTTTGGTCTACTTTTAATGTCCAGAATCCATTTGCTATATCTAGCATAGTGAAATATTTGGCACTTTGAACTTTGGCCAAACTTTGGTCCAAATATGTCATGGGCTAGCGAGATAAAGGCACCTGTTGGTTTAACTTCCTATAGTCAATAGTGAGTCTCCACTTTCCTGTGGGTTTTAGTACAGGCCAAATGGGGGAATTATAAATAGAGTTTACCTGTCTTATAATTCCTCACTTCATTAAGGTATCCAGTATCTCTTGTATATGTTCATAAGATGCTAGCGGTATTCTATATTGGCATACATAAACTGGACTTTACTAGGGTTGGTAGGGACCCTGGTAACATGGAGGTCAGTTACCTCACAATAATGAGCATCTTTTGCAAACATGTCCTTAAACTGAAGGAACATTTCACAAACTTTTTCTTTTTCTACTTCCATTTCACAATTACAATTTTGTATAGCTTCCTCAATTTGTTCTTTAAAATCTGGGAAAGGTACATTTTTACCTATTTCTACCTCATCTTCTATTATCTCAGAAACATTTTCAACATCAGTCACATGAACCTCTTTAAATAGTTTTGTTTCATTAACCATAGTGGACAGTACAAGGTAATCATTTTCAACTTTACATGCCTGGATTTCTTCCTTATCTACTGGACAAATCTCTTGTAAAGCAATTAAACCATTTGGTACAGACCTTATTTCTTCATCTCTGTCATCCTGAACAATGTCTTCTGGTAACTCCCCAATAACTGGAACAGTTAACTCCAAATCATAAAAGGATTCTGCTATCGCTACTCCCAACTCACAATTAGCTGCTATAGTGATAGGCTCTACTGTTGGGTTATGTACCAAGAGATGTATTACTTTGCTGCTCATGTCTAAGCAAGGTATGGAGTGGATTTTAAACCCATTTCACTAAGCTGCTTGTCAAGCACAAAGAGTGCAGTCTTGTCAGGCATTTCTTGGCCTTTCTTTACATTGACCCTAAGAGAGAAATCCTTGACATTACTTGGAATTCTTGTAGTGAACTCATTTGCCACCTGACACACTTGAGGAATAGTTTGTCCAGACCTCAAGGCCTGTGGTGTCACTTTTATTGGGAAAGGGTCCCCCCTTATTTGTGACCAAAGAACATCATTTGCTAGATCAGCATACATACCCAGTCTTACAAAGATGTCTAACCCCAGGTACATGGGAGATTTTAGGCCTTGTACTACCTTTACAGGGTGTTGTATTTTCTTTTTGCCCTATTTTGAGGTTCAAAGCACAGATACCTATGCTTTTCACACTAGAGGTCTGATATTAGACATTTTTCCAACCACTCCTGTTTCTTTACACATGTTAAACTAGGCCTCTGCCTTTTTAACACCTTGTAAAACAGTTCACTAATTAAACAGTGCTCATAACCTAAGCATAACACAGAATCCACTATCTGCAAATTCTCTGCTTTGATGGGCACCTTTAACCTGCCTTCCTCTGACCTTATATCGAAGAGTAAGAACTCGTGACTTAGTGGCTGTGTTCCATTTCCACCATCCCCAGAGGGTGTTGGGTACTCTGAATTCAATGTTTCTGTGTCAACTGCAGGGCATGCTTCTGAGACAGCAGGGTCCACTTCCTTGGTTAAGAAAGTAAGGCCTCTTGCATTAATCTCAGACTTTACCACATCATGCTTTGACAGACAAACCACGTGAGCTTTGCTTCTCCATGGAGCCAAATTTTCAGGATCACCTAGTACAGGCACATTAGGTACAACAGAACATACAAAATTCAATTTAATTGTCGTATCCCCTTTCTCAAGGTAACATGATTCTGATTACTTAGCAACCTTAAGACTTTTCCCAAATAGAATGGGCCGGTTTACCTGTGCCCACAGGATTCCATGGAAATAGTCTATGACAGGCTGAAATCTTTTTAGGAGGTAATTTCCAATCAAGAAATCATCCCCAGTTCTATCAGTGATATACACCAGGTGTTTGACTTCCATCTTGCCAAACCTCAATTTTAATCACACTTTACCTAGGGTCTGTTGAGCCTCCCTCCATAACCTACTACTTGTAAGCCATCAGAGAGGGTTCTTAACACCATTGAGTCACCTACTGCATCAACCAGTTTGTCATAAAAGCTTCTGGACATCAAGGTAACTTCTGCTCCAGAGTCAACTAAAGCTTCATGACTTAGGCTGTTTTCAATGTTGATGTCAAAGTAAAACTTATCTGCCCTCCCTTTAGGGATTAAGTTGCCCAGGTAGAATTGGCTTTTCTTAACTCCTGGCAACATGGCAGGTTTACTGTGACACTCTACATTGCCTGCAATAGTAACTTGGGATACCGGGTAAGGCCAGGTTGTGCAGTAACACTCTCATTTTCCAATTTCATAGCAGTTTTATTACCATTGTCAACAACTGCAATTTCATTAACCTGGGCAGCATTAGGAAGGACAGAAGGCTCTAGTCACTGGCCATTATTATTGGTTCTACTGTTGCTTGAGGTTGCAGATGGGTTCTGCACAGGTGTAGGAAACCCAGAAGGCAGAGGAGGAGGGGGGAACAAATGCTGGAGCAGCAATTGTAAGTCTCCCATCTCTTCCTTTATTCCCTGTATTTCCTCCATGACTGGGGAACCAGATCGAGGTCTGTCTTGGAATTTGTAACCATCTTGCTCATTGTTATAGTTTTGTTGCCCCCTATAGGCACCTCTACCACCCCTATAGCCATTGTTGTATCCTCTGTAGTATCTTCTCCCATACCCTTGGCCTCATCCTCTACCAGGATCTTAACCTCAGTAGGAGGGTCCTTGGTTTTGGTATGGCTGAGGTGGTGGGAATTGCTGAGGGGTTTGATAGAATTGTGACTCAGGGCCAAGTGGTGTAACCACCACAGGGGAAGCTTGGGCAGGGTTGGTAGGTTGGATTACTACTGTGGGGTCAGGCACAGCCTTAGGCTGCTCTACAGCTTTTCCTGGTTGAGTGCTATTACCTCTTTTCTTCTTTTGTCTCCTGTTTTTGGGGATAGATAGCTCACCCCCTTCCATAGCCAAAGTATCTGAGGTAGTTACCTCAGACACTTGGACCTTGGGATTGTGGCCGCCCTCCCTTTTTCTGTGGAGGAGAGTCATCACCTCTTCCAGAGTCCCAGATGTGTTCTGCCTGTCTGGCAATCCAGTGGATGTCCCTGGACCTCTTGTTAAGCTCAAGTGCCAATTGTGTCCTGATAGCAGAGAGTAAACCTTGGTAATATGTATCTCGGAAGTCATCTGAATCACTGTCTGAGTGATCTTCTGCTCCAAAGTACACATCCTTTAGCTTGCAATAATATTCCCTAGGACTTTGATCAGCCCCACACAGCATTTGGTAGGCTGCACATCAGGCTGCCCCCTTAGTGTGGTATTTACCAAACTCCTTTTTTAGGAATTTATACAGTCTGTCAGGTTTGTTCCTACTTTCTCTAGACATTCTTGACCACTCCAATTGAGGATAATCAACAGACCACCTAATCACAAAACTCTGTTCTCCCTCATCAGTTATGCACACAGATTCAAAACACTCTTTTAGTTTTCGAATATGCTGCTCAATGCCTTCTTTCACAGATTTAGAATTATATCTCTCACCTACCAGTTTCAAAACTTGAGTAACAGTTTTTGATTTTAAATACCCCTGTTTCTTTTCAGAAATCTTTCTATTTTGCCTGGACCCATCAGATGACTCACCTTCTGAATCAGAGCTTCCTTTTTGGCTAATTTTATATCTCTTTTTATGCTTATCACGTGGTTCCTCTTTGGAACAGTAATATTCCTTTTCAGGGGAGTAGTCATCTGGGCCAGATTCCTCAGATGTATTTATTCTTACATGATTTTTACTTTTGCTTTTGGTATCATGATTTTGGGCCTGTAAATCTCCAACTTCTTTTCCTGGTTTATAGAGGTGTTGCTCCAAAAAGTACACCACTGTTTCCATTGGCTATCCTCCTTTTCTGTTTGTGCACTGATCTCTCTGTCTTTAGGTATTTTCTCTTTTTGCATTATTTCTTGTTTTAAGTCTTTTTCAACACTAGATTGAACAGGTGAGTGTGGTTGGCAAGAGACTGTTCCATTTGTGGGTCCTGTACCATGGAAATCCCAAGAAGGACAAGCCTCTTGTTCCATACCCTGGGGTTGATACCCCAAGGGTGAACAGCTTATGCTTCTTTGTTCTGAGGTTTCCTCCTTCCATCTGGCTAAGAGGTGTCTTTCTCTGTCTGCCCATTGTTTATCCCTTTCATGTTGCTCCCTTACATCATTATACATTTGTACTATTTCATTTAGCTCATTGGTAACCTGTTCATTAGCATGCTCTAATTTTGCTTTTTCCCTTTCCAAAGCTGTGCCCCATTCTTTAAGCTTCTCATTAGTCTTTAATATTTTGGCCTTCTCTGCCTCTGCAGCTGAGCACTGCTCTTTTAGCTGTTCATTCAAGTTTTTCAAGGCAGCAATGTCAGTCTTTAAGTTGATTAGGACACAGTCTCCATCAAATATTTTCAGATTACTTACATCTCACTATGTTTTGAGCAATTGCATCTGGCCTACAAGTCCACTACATTCATGAGATCTCTCTTCTAGTTGTTGGTTTAACTGTTTTACATCATTACGTAACCTTAATTTGTCAATACACAGCTTCTCAATCCTATGAACATACTCTTTATTCTGTTCTTTTAATTCTTTAATTTCTTCTTCTGGCCTACAACTTGGATGCAGAGGGATCAATGGCTCCTCCTTGATGATAGGTATTGGCAACTCTAAAAGTGTTGCCCCTGCATCTGCATGAACCATTCCTACACCCACAGTAGCAGCTGCCATGTCTCAAGTTCTTGTTACTAAACTTTAACAATAATTACCATGAAATGTCAATAACCTTTTATCTAACACAATTTAAACAAAGAACCAAATCTTTCCTTGAGATACTTCAAAAGTCCTTTTCCTTGCAGCTTTACTTCCAGATAATGACTTCTTTTGATCTTTTTCTCGCTGTCTAGGGGTAATTCTATATTTAAATCCTTGAGAAACAAGAACAGAAAAATATTACTTATTCCATTTAGTAACTTGCAAATAATAACTATAATAATATTTATTTCTCATACAACAACAACAGTGTGGGCTGTTATTCACTAACAATCATCTTGTGAATGAGAACCCCAAATATATCGTAACAAAGGCTTATCATATCACTTTTTATAAGAATGCACTTGGATTCACCTCGGGCCTTACCCAAAAATAATTTCATAAATTACCAAAAATAATAAATATTCACATGTGATATTATCCTATGCTCTGCCGATTCAAAAATGATGGTGAAAAACACTGTTGCCACACTTTGAATTATATAAGAGATAAATATATGTTATTCACATATGTACAAGTCCTAAATATTCATAACTAGCATAAATATCAAGCATAATAAAAGTAATGTAAACAAACTTCAATCTAAACAAGCAGATTTTAGAAAATCAAGTAAATCATATAAAACAAAAAATACATTTTAGCAAATAAGCAATGCTAATGAGTAAGCAATATTCAATGTAATAAATGACAGTTTATACTATTTCTTTAGCATACTTATAAATAGCATGACCTTTTCTTTTTTCCTATGAGAACTTGCAACTCATGACACTAGTGTTTCAGATTATCATGGTGTGACACTTGTTTAAACTGTATAGTATGTAAAAGGTATTTTCTTTAGATTTAAATTCAAGCTTAACCATAAACCTGAGGTTTGGAGCTAAAATGCACCAAGGTATCACCCCCACCAATGACACAATGCAGGCTGGATCCTTCTTGCTTGACATCACAAATCATCAAAAGTCACTTCAGGATTTAGTGGGAAAAATCAGACAAGATTTTAGCAATTCAGCACAGTCTATAGAAAGGTCTCTCCCTGTGGACAGCAATGTTGTTTTGGGTAACTGGACTCTGTGACTCTTTTCTGCTTCAGTTCATTTCTGCTTTTGAACCTGCAACTCTGGACTCACTGCTATTTAACAGCACTGCAAGCTTGCTTGCTGGTAAATTCCCAAGTCAGTCTCTTGTTCAGGCTTTTAACAGAAATTCCAAAACATTACTTTTAGTCCAAATTCTCAGTATGCAAAACATAGGCCTTGCTTCATCCAATACTGGAAGAAAGTCCTTTCTGTAACAATCAGTTGCAGCAGCTTGTTTAGCACCCCCTTATTGTGCCAATGTCAAAGCCCAAATAATGTTCCAAGCAGGTGTGGCTTCAGGCTTTTGGTACAAGTCCAAGCTCATCCAAAATTGTCAGGACAGCCAACACAGGTCTTCACACATCAAAGAATGAAGTAGTTCTGGGCCAGCTTTGCCCGTATCCCATTTATGTCCCACTTACTGGGTGACATCACCATCAATTTATGATTGGTCTGAGCACTCTTTGAGGGTGTTACTGTTAGTCCTCCTAAGCCATTTTTTTCAATATGCCCTCACCCTGAAAAACTATTTTTGATATAAAACAACTTTTCTTTCTTGCATCTACATGCACCTTTGTACATATATAAGACTCATATTTTTAGGTGCAACTAAAGGAGAGGATTCATTTGAGACCAAACATAATGGTGTAAATTCTAATATAAAATCTATAATTTATAAAAGCATTATAAAACTTTTTCCTTTATAGATATCTAAAAAGTATTTACAGATTTCAGAAGTACATTTTTTCCTGTTTAAAATGATGTTACTTTGGCATACCTGCTATAATTAGGAACTGTATAAATTTAGCAAACTTCTTTAAGACAGGGATTTCCTTTGTTATTTTCTTAAAGACATCAATCACTGTCAGAAAAGTTAATTCACTACACGCTTTTAGAAGGTCTTTCTCTCTACAGCAACAAACTACAGATTTAATATTCATCTTGTTAGACTTCCTAAGATGTGAGCTATCACAGGATACTATATTTGTCTAGTTTTCTAATAAGAAAATGATATTAAATAAATTATATTCATAACTTTTGAATGCTTCATTCTGCAACTATAAAACTTGGTAAGTTTATTTATCATACTATTGTCCTATAACTGCCAAATTTTCATAGCGGCAGTACATTGCATCTTTAAACTATGAATAAAACTTGTTATTTCTATACCGGGTAATGGTACTTCCAAAGTCTAAGACATTTTTTTTGTTGTTGCTACCATCCCACATGATCTCTTAACTTTATCATAGCCATGGATACATAGCTCCATCTAAGGCTTTTCCTATAAATTTACCTATAACTCTGTCATGCAAAGCTTGGACATCACAGAGATGATCCTGGAATGTGGCAGGCCTTCTTAGAACAACATTGCACTACATGCTTAGCCTGGAAGGTGTCCATTTATATCATGGCTTAAAAAACAAAATGGAGTTTCATCTCTATTCCCTTAGACCTCCTCTAGCACATGGCAAAGTGCTGCTTATGGAACAGAAATATTTTCCTTTAAAGCATTAAAGCCAGCTACCTTGCCTTAAGGTTTAAATAACTAACACTTTTTGTTTTCTCATAGGAATTTATGCAAACAATACTCTTAACCAGAAATTAGTCCCATATAAAAATCAGATAAAATAATAATTAAAAATCAATTATTGAAGATAAAAATAAAATATTTTTTCCATCAAGGATTTTGTCCCTACAGGGAGACACAGGTCTGTACATTTGAAGAGTATATGACAATGGGGTGAGTGTTAGGAACACCCTACCTCTGATTTGCCAAAAGTGACAACAGGGAAAAGTGCAATTTTTTTTCCTTTTGATGCTTGGTGGTGGTGGGGGGGGGGGAGTTAAGGTTGCAAACCTTAATGCCATATTTCCCTACTTTTGTCACTTTAAACCTAACTGGTGCATTAACAAAGTTTTTTGCAATAAATTCTTTACCTTTTGAGATAGTAGAATTATATAGTCATTCACGCAGGTCCCTTCAAATCCATCCACATGTGTATGTAGGTGTGGGAGTGCAAGGCCCTCCAGAAAAGAAGTGTATGTGCTTTATTGTATTTTTTTTGTAGGGGATGGACCATTTTTAGTTCTTATTTCTTAATGATTTCTTAGGGGCATAGTGTTATACTACTCATTAAGACCTTTCTATTGATCAATACATTGAGCAGGATTCATAAAGCTTTTTGGGACTAAGTCCCACACCACAACTCCAATTATGCATCTGCAGAGATCAGTATTCACTGTCTCCCACAGCTGTGGAGATGTTATGCTGGGTTCCACCATTCATAACAGTTTTCCACAGCTGTGGGGACTTCCATGTCAACACCACCTGCAAGCTGCCATAAATCGTGAAGCCAGTCATAATCCAACTCCACCTTTGTGAATATTCGCAGCTGTGGGAAAACTGTGGATCAACAAGTGGTAACTCACTTGTGCTGTTTTTTTTGTCCACAGCTGTGAGATTTACATGAACCTTTTGAATCCTGTCCATTTTCCATTAACTCCAAAAATTGACAGTTACAGCTTGTTGAAGTTGCAATGTTATCCTATGGAAAATGTAATTTTTAAATTGTTATGGTTTTATGGCCCCTAAATATTTTTTGGGGAGGATGTTATGCTTTACTGCTGTTGTACATATTAAGACCTTTATTTTGATATGTAGAGTGCCCTTAACCAAATACATTGACATAGTTATGGCTTGTTAATGTTGAAATGTGGAAAAAAAAACAAAGTCCAAATTCATTTTTCATATGAAGGAATACTTTTTCATGAAGTTGTGTTGTTAATACAAAAAAAGATTCCTTCACATGAGAAAAGAAGGTGTAACAAAACAATTTCAAATTATTGTTTCATATAAATGGAATCTTTTTTTGGATGGCCCTATTGCTTTTTCCTATGGCCATACAAAAAAAGAAATTCCGGTCATGAAAAAATATTTTAAAATGTGTTAAAAACACATTTCTGGATGATGTTTCCAAAAAGTAACTGCAGAATCTATGTAAGGGAGTCCCAATTAGCAAGGTACATGTGCTGGTGTGTCTGCAGGGTATGATTTTTATAGGTTTTCAAAAAAATGCTTTTGGGAAAAAAAATGGAAACAAAATGGCGGCCATATAAAAAAGTAACTTTTTTTTTCATGAAAAAAGATTACCATCTTATGAAATGGGACCTTTTTTTTGTATGGCCCAAATTCTTTTCTCATATGAAACAACTATCCAAAAGACTATACTGAGCATGCTCAGAACTGACATTTCAAATCTTTATAATTCTGGAGCAGATTAATATTATTTTCAGCAAACCAATGAAAAGCATCACTCTGGCTCAAGCCCTTTCTACAACTGAAAATTTCAGACCAAAATTCCAAACTGTCTTGGCTCTAGGTGATGACAAAAAAAATCATGATTTTTTTTTCACCTTTTTCACTGTCCAGATCTTGGAACCTGCCCATCTGACCAGAATGAAACTTAGCGCATCAAGAGACATTGCTCCTGAAACTATGCATGCAAACTTTTTTGCAAATACTTTTTTTAGTGGTGAAGTTATTAAAGTGCAGAGTTACAGGTTTAACATTAAACAGCCTACTCAACTCTTATAGTGGCACTACAGTGCCACTGTAATGTAAGTAATTGTGCCTGGCTTGTCTGTGTTCTGGGTATATACTACATGTAAGTAGTAAGACATGATAGGGAGGTGATTGTCATGGCATAAGCCCCTGCACAGGTACATAGTGATCACTAAGGGCCTGCAGAACCCAAAAGAGTATTTATCACATGACAAACATTGACCAGAATTGTCTTATTGCACTAATAAAAAGGGTTCAAGGTCAAAATATTGTAAAATAAAAAAAGTGTCTCTTTTTAATCTTTTAGCATGATGGAAAGTGTATTGAAATTGTGACAGTTTCTGTGAAAGAAGGTTGCCACTAGGTGGGGCTTAGTATGACTGTAGCCCTTCTATCCACCACCAGGTATGGTTCCAGAAAAAGTCACTTTTCAGTTTATCCCTGACTTCCATCCCACTGATGCACATGCTGTCCACCTCTCACTAGAGCCATTACTCTGTTAGTTTCACTTCAGATGCAGCACATCCCAGCGGCCTCCTGAGTTAATCACAACTGTGTTGAGGTTATTGCTTGTGGGGGGGGGTACTAGTTTCAGTAGCTGGTGAGACTGTGGCATTTTCAAGCTGCCAGATTTTTAAAAAAAAGTTTCATTACAGTTTATGAATCACAGTTCATTTAAATTGCCACTCAGTTGTACGTTAATGTACACCAAGATCATGGCAG
The DNA here is from genome assembly GCA_016271365.2 of Neoceratodus forsteri. NCBI lineage: Eukaryota > Metazoa > Chordata > Ceratodontiformes > Ceratodontidae > Neoceratodus > Neoceratodus forsteri. Next base: position 232,946,689 of record JADMNL010000028.1, read on the forward strand.
AATACATGTGTGGTCGAAAACCATGCCATCAAAACAGCATGCACAGTTCGGAGTTGGTTTATTTAATCTAACACAGTTTATGACCACACACCTTTTGCAGTGTCTGCACAGTGCTTTTTTTGACTGCACAGGTTTCAACCATGTGGTGAATACTCCTGGTGTGGTTAGTGGAGAAGAGAAGCAGGGGTTCGGACTGGTACTTTGGTGGTTTGTTGGAAGTTTATGATTTTTGAAGTTAGTGTTTCAGTTGTGGAGATGACAGTGAGAGAGATGTCGGGGAGGGAAGTTTGGGTAATAAGAAATACGAGCGAGCCATGCTGGGTGTCCTGAAGAGACAGATAGTCGGAACATGGAGATTCAGCTTTACAGGGCATTTACATAAATGGAATGAGAAAAAATAAGACAGACAAGGCCAGTGGATAGGCTTGAATGTGTAATTGAAGTATTCTGTGCATGTGAGTTGGGATAGAGGTTTTTTTTTTTCTAAAAGTGTAAAATGTTATTTTTAAAGTATTGGCAGGTGAAGTATAGTAGATTTTTTACCATGCAAACATGGATTCCATATATATATATTTCTTCATGGCACAGATACCTGGGTGCACTGTGTCCTGGTTGCTGGAAGGATTCCCAGACTATCTGTTGTCACCTTATAAGGACTAGAACTCCAAACCCTCTCGCCCAATCAGAGTGCAGAAAATTCTCATTTTATATACTGTTTTATAGTGGCATGTCTGCCCCTGAGAAGTTGATTGGAATTCTTTTAATGCACACCCTAGATTTCATTTGCATTATACAAATTGTCTCACTCTTATGTGCTAATTTTAAATAAAAAAGAAACACAATAAAGGCCCCCATATTCAAAAGTCCCCTGCAAACTCGCACAAGTGCCTGCACCATGCATCTGAGATGTGCCCGCCCCAAATAATGAGATATTCAGAAGATGCACCATGAGATGCACTCGCACATGTCTGGCTGAATATCCCAAAGATGCATGATCACACAGAGGGAGATGCGCGGTGCAATAAGTGACCCAAGCCCCATGTGGATCATGAGAAAATGCATGATGCAAAGCCACTTGTGCAGTGTGCAAAGCTGCAGTATTCAGCCTGGATATGTAAATGACCTCATTGCATATTCTGAGCCCATCTCCCACATGCACAGCTCACTGCTAGAATGTATTCAGGTCATTTGCATACCCTGGGCATGCGCAGTTCCAGCTGTGCAGGGCTGCCCCACCACTCCACAAAGGTGAACATAAGGTACTACAGCCTATCAGGCAGATGTGATGGATTGTTTGTGTGTGAGTGGGTGAACTGCATTGGACTAGGTACAGTGCTATTTACCCATAGCCATGTACAGGGTCAGACTGGGGTACAGGGGGCTCACCTGGACAGTGGCTACAGGGGCCCACCTAGAAATGCATGTGATACACCAGCTCCATATGCAGCATGCAGTCACCTGCAGTGCCCCCCGTATGAGCAGAACATAGTGATGACTGCAAGGAATGACAATGTGCAGAGGGTGACCAGTTACACTAGTGGGTGGGTCCCACTTGTGTGCACCTATGGTATACCACCATGGGTGTGTGCCACAGGTCAGCCCCTGGCCTGTGCCATGCCTCTACCTGGGAACCTTTGCCCCAGACAGCACCCTGGGTGCATGCCACCACTAGGTGGCACCCTGCAGACCACATGGGTGCAGGCCATGGCCTTGAGTACATTTACTGCATTGTGGCAGTCCATTACTCTGGTGTGTCTGGAGGACACACAACAGCACTGACATGCATTTGCTGAGTCTCTATGTCCAGGGTACAGAGTGGGGGGTTGCTCCCTGGATGGTGCCAGTGGTGACACAGCACCTGTGGCTCATGGTTCATCCATCATGGCATAACTGCTGTGTGTGGGTGCCTGGAGCATATCCTGGTGCACTTCCAAGGGCTGCTGTAGAATGGCTTGCCTGCAGTTCTGTGGCCTGCCTGTGGGTGGCTGACCATTTAGGCATGCTTTTCTTTGAGATGTGCAGCAGATGTGCTGCACATTTTGGCTGAATATAAGGATGTGTGGCACATTCATGGGAATGCCCCTCTACATGCGCCGCATACATTATAGATGCATGATGGTGCTTCTGGAAATGTGCGACTCATCTCTCCCTTTTGAATATCATGGTTCTGCTCATTTTCTGACGTGCATGGTGCATCTCCACTTTGCAAAACGCATCTCCTTTGAAAATGTGGGCCAAAGTGTTTTAGTGAAAAAATAATACATTTGAAGTTAACAATTTGTAGGAAATTAACCAACATTTTCAGTGGCTTTTGTTTTTGCAGGACAATGTTGTTAGTGCAAAAACTGTCAGGAGCTTCAAGAGGGGATGGGATAATGTGAAGGAACATGTAAGGGTGGCCTGGGAGAGAGAGAGCAAAGGAACATGCAACCCTGTTGTGCATGTGTCACTACATAAGGCAGACTTGGTAGACTGAAAAGCCTTCTTTTGTTGGTAAATGTATATGTTTCTTTGTTTCTATGTTGCTATGCAGTGACATTGGAGTGGAAGTGAAGCTGTCTGTGTATTTTTCTGTGGTTTATTTTGTGGATGGAGGACTCATTAGTTTAGAGCACTGTGTATGTATTTGCTCACTATGCAAATGTGCCATTCAGTCCTGTTAACTCCTGCTGATGCTGCCCACTCCCACCACTGCTCATAATGTTCCTGTGCTACTGCTGTTGTGGTCCACTGCATGGGTACTGCACCCACTCACTGTATAATGTGTCAGATATATGCTCCTTCTGCTTTACTATTGGCTCCTGATTTCTGTCTAGCACTGTCTTTATGTAAACAAGGTCAGTGGGTGTTTAAAGGGACACTGTGTCCAACTCCCCTGAGGCTTCAAAGTGTCTCTAGGTGAAAAAACACATGCTATGATTGGTTATATTCTGTAGAAATTACTGAAGTAGCTGGAAGTTTGATTCTGATTCCTGTTTTTCATTTTAAAAGTGAAAAACAGACAGCCCATCATACTGGTGTTACCACACAAAAACATGTTTGTTTACAGTTCTTGGTCAAGTCCCACTGCATCTTTCCATGACTTGGGAACACCCTCATCACAGTCTAGCCACTCAGAGTGCATTGGGAGAGGAGACTATTGTATGATGAGTGGTTGTACTGTTTGGTGGGGTTCCTAATCTTCAGGAAGTATGAAAAAAGAGTAGATTAAAGGGGAACTGTCAGCAGTAAAAGCCTCATACTCAAGTGTGCGGCTGATCCCAATTAGCACTTTCTGTGCAAAAACATTTTTATTTACAAGCTGTTTACTGCAGTGTAATAGATTGTATTAGGCTAATTTTACTGCCTTGTAAGGTGGCATTTCCTGTAGCCAGAAATCCCAGAATCCCATGTAGCCGACATCAGAGGAGGACTGTAGAACTGGGAGATTCAAAAGCCCGCAGTATATATGTTAAAGATTTTGTAAGCTGAAATCAGATGTCTGCTGGTCCTGCTGTGCTCACTGGGCTTAGTACAGTCCTTTGTGATTGTAAATAGCCACAGGAGAGCAGCATACCAGCAATCAGAAGATTACAGCTTATAAAAACCCAAACATTTACTGCAGACTACTGAATCTCCCACTACTGCAGCCCTCCTCTGATGTCAGCTACAGGGGATTCTGGGACTTCTGGTTACAGGAAATGTCACCTTACAAGGCAATGAAATTAGCCCTGATACAATCTATTACACTTCATGAAACAGTAAGTAAATAAAAATGTTTTTGCCTACAAGAGGCTAATTGAGATCAGCCTCACACTTGGGTGTGAGGTTCTTATTGTTGACAGTTCCCCTTTAAGGATTTGAAGCAAGACAAGGTTGAGTATAGTTACACAATCAGTATGCATTTCACTTCTACTAAGAAAGGAAGTGAATAAAACAACATAGAACACAGAACATAGACAATGCTGGCAGAAAAAGATCAATGACTCATCCTGTCTGCCTGTGGTTTACTGTCAATGTCTGGGACTTAATTGTTGGCCACAGTACTGCCCTTCAATATCCACTCCACTATTCCCCTCCCTGATACTATTGTCCTGAGTAGCCACTATACTCTTCACTCAGTCCCACCCATGCTTGAAATAATTTATGGTTTTGGTACCTACCACCTCAGCTTGCAGACTGTTCTAAGGTTCCATCACCCTCTCTGTAAAATAATACTTCTTCATATCCCTCTTGAGCCTTCAACCTGTCAGTTTCCACTCATGCTCCCATGTCCTCAAACTGGTGCTTGTGCTAAATAACTCCTCATAGTTCACCTCATTCATTCCTTTCTGGAATTTGAAGGTCTCTGTCATATCATAACTCTTTGTCTGATCTCCAGCGAGTAAATGTTTAGTGCCTTGATCTGATCCTCATAAGATCTGCACTGCTGGCCCTGTATCATCCTGATCACCCTTCATTGCACTGCCTGTAGCCTTTCCTTATCTCTCCTGTGGTGAGGACTCCAGAACTGAGTGCAGTACTCCAGGTGTGGTCTTACTATTGATCTATAAAGAGGTTGTTTTACTTCTTTTCTTCTACTGTCAATACTCCTCCCAATACATCATAACATCCCATTTGTCTTACTAAAGGCTTTATTGCATTGGCTTGATTGCTTGAGGGTGTCACTAATGATGACTCCTAGGCCTTTTCCTCTGTCATAGTGTGGAGCTTAACCCTTCCCATCCAGTACTCCATCATGGGATTCTTGCCCCCTAGGTACACTACCTTGCCCTTTTTGGTGTTGCATTTCAACTGACAACCCTTAGACCACCTCCCCAGTCTATCCAGGTCACTCTGCATCTCCCTAATTCCCTCATCGCTGTCCACCCTCCAACGTGGCATTGTGTCATCTGCAAAGAGACACAACTTGCCCTAGATTCCTTTCAACTAGCAACATCAATGAATTTCAGAGAGGTAAGCAATCACAACATGTGTTTTCATCTAGAAATAATATGATGCAAAAAGGGTTGATACTAGCCCTTTAAAACTTTTCTACTACTTCAGTGGGAAGATCAAATGCTTTGTGGATCAAGGACATGTTTTGAGCTGCTGACTGTGCAATAATGTTTCCCTCTTGGTTTCTGTATAGGTTTTTTCATACCTGCTAACCAAACATGAGCACACATTTTAACAGGGTTCATGTATAGGGTCACATATAAACAAGCCAGATGAATGCATATATTTAATAAGTAATGCTTGGTGGGGACTGTAAAAATGTTAACTTGCTTTAAAAGTTTTTGAAGGTCTGGAATTCAAGATGGGAATCATTTTACTTTAATTCTTAGATGTATGGATTCATTGTGGTAAGCAATGTTTTAGCAATAAAAAGAGATGTAACACCTAAATTATTTATACATGTATTGAAAAGTTTCACCAGGAATGCACACTGAGCAACAAGTCACTTATCTTCCAGTGCAACCTGGGGGGAAGGGGTACAATAGGAATGAGACATTTAACATTCAAGTTACAATATCAACATTAACATACAGTTGTAAGGCAGGTGTTAGGAACAGTGTTGCGCATAATAGGTAGAAAAAGTGGAGAATAATCCATGCCGGGTTAATAAGTAAACAAGTGCTTACGTGAAAGAAAAGGGGGAAAGGAGAGGGAGGGGTGAGGTGGGAGAGGGGGAAGAGTCATGTCCCTGGAGACTCCTTCAGCATGTGAGGAATTCTGCAAGGGGACTGGGGGGACCAGAGAGAAAGGAATAAGGCAGTGTCCCAGAGATACCCTTTCAGAATGTGGGGAACCCTGCAAGGAAGCTGTGGAGCTAGATGGAAAGGAGGATAAGGCTGCAAGGATTTAAAGAGTGAGGAGAGAGAGAGAGAGAGACAGAGAAGGAGGAGGAGGTGTGGCTTAAATGCTAGGAGGGGGAATAGCACCTAACCCAAGAGAGGACCCTTCTGGATGTGGAGTACCCTGCCAGGGGGTTAGGGAAGGTCAGTAAATATGGATTAAGAGAGTGATAGGAGAGGGAGAAAGGGAGAATTGAACCCTTGAAGGGAAGATAATTTGCACCTTTGGAGAGGATGGGGCCTAATCAATAGTCCATCAGGATGCATTGGACCCTGCTGGTAGTCATGGAAAGTCAAGATAGTGGCTAGATAGAATAGGAGAGATATGCTAAGGCTCAGTTGGACCCCTTTAGGATTCTGAGAATCCTGTAAGGGGACTACAATGGCCAGGGTGAAAGCCTAGATACAGTAGGACCCCTTCGGGATGCTAAGAACCCTGCAAGAGGATTGCAAATCTAGGGATATATGAGGGATGGTGGGGGAAGGGAGTAGTTGAGATATACAAGTCTCTTGGGGGGGTAGGAGAGGGACCCATGGAGAGCATTTGGGGTCCCTTACCTTCTGTAAGAGATCAAGGGAGGCCAGTAAGCAGGACCAATTTGGGGGAAGGGGAGGAGAGCTAGAAATTTGGGGTGATGGGGTGCACAGGGTAAAATAAAGGTGACATTGGAGGGGTAGGGTTTGTCCAGGACTTAGGGGATGGAATTAAGGAGGGACTGTGCATCAATAGCTTTTTGATGCACTGTCATGTGATGTCTCTTGAATAATGAATTTACTCTGCTTTTTCTTGCCACCTTATAATTCATATCGCAAGATCACTTCATTACTAGGCCATCCATGTGAATGAGATTTTAATCTCTATGGCTTATTTTTTTGGGGATTAACAATGACAATTATTATATTATATTATATTATATTGAAGGGCTATGCCTGTAGTTCAATGGGGTGAGCAACCAGCCATGTCCCCTTCCTGAGCTATATAAGCAGTTCCTCCCAGCCTCCTTTTGAAGCACTGTTTCTATGCAGCTGGAGGCTCTTTCAGTCTGTCTTCTCCCTTGGAGCCTACTGGGGCTTTGCCCCCCTTCAGTGTACATTCTTGGACTGTGCTTGGTTTATGCTGGACTTCTGTTTTTATGTTCTCCTGCTTTTGGTTTGTATTGCTTGACCCTGGCTGCTCCGTGCTTCCTTGTGTGTTTGTTTCCTTCCTGCTCCTGTCCTAGTGTTTGCTTTGTTTCTTTTGGGCATTCTACTTTTCTAGCACCTGCGTATACATTGCTATATGTGCTTCAGGTCACAGTCCTGACAACCTGTGCATATCATTTGTTTTTCACCAAGCTATTTAGTTGCTGTCAATCTGCTTCTCTACTTTGTAGCCAACATTTTCTCTCAGTGTTCTTTTTGGGGCTCCTTCCCAAGGTACCTTTAGCCAAGGGAATTCTTCTTGCGGCACCTCTAGGTGTGGAACCCTCTTTGAGGGTTCCTTGCCTTGGTACCCCTACAGGGTGGTGATTCCCCATGCAGTTGAGAGTGAGAAAATTGCCAAAACAGCTATCTCAGTTGCACAAACATAACATTACTCTGTTTGCATAGGCCCATTGAATTGAAAGGCTATGCCTGTAGTTCAATGGGGTAAGCAACTAGCCACACCACCTTCCTGAGTTATATATGCAGTTCCTGCCGGCCTCCTTCTGAAGCACTTTTTCTTTTCCCCACCATCCTCCCCTCCTCCTACAGTGGCATGCCTCGCTCCTGGGGGGCTCCTTCCTAAGGTACTTTTAGCCAAGAGAATCCTTCCTGCAGCACTTCTAGGGGTGGAACCCTCTTTGAAGGTTCCTTGCCTCGGTACCCCTACATGGTGGTAATTCCTCATGGAATATAGAGTGCAAACGACCAAAACAGTTATCTCAGTTGCACAAGCATAACACTACTTTGGTTGTGTAGGCCCATTGAAATTATATTATATTATATTATATTATATTATATTATATTATATTATATTATATTATAGTATTTTATATCATATATCATATCATATCATTTAGTCCCTGAGGAAGGAAAGCTGGGAATATCTTATGCCACTCTGTGCCTTTTTCTCCCCATGTCCTGTGAATCAACCTACCTAGCAAAAATGGAGTTTCTGGCTGTTACAACCACTTTGAAGTGGTTGTCAAAAATGTTCCCGGTTCACCAAGACAAAGCATTCATGCATTATATCAAATAATCTACAGTACTGCACCAAATATGTAAGGCATGTTCTTCTCCTTTTTAGCAAGCACATACTGTTTAAGTTCTTGGTTTCCTTGTACCATTTCATTCGTTGAACATCACTCAGTCAAGTAAAGGAATATTGCTGATTGTAATGTCACCATCTTTCTTTTATTATTTTCTTATCGTACAAGCAAGGTAGTCATTTTGCAATGATGCACATTCCATTAATTTTCACTTTTCCCGGTATCAAGCTGTCCTGTCTCCCTTTGGGGTTGTTTACAATGCATTCATCTATGTCAGAAATAATAATTTGACTAGTCACAGCATGAGAGGATATGATAGCTCTACAGGATTTCTTTCCTGAAAGAGGCATAACTTCAGTATATGTCTGTCTAGCACAATATACATTTAACTAAGGTACATCATTTTTCACATTATTTGACCCTTTCAGTTAACTGTAATTTAATTTAATTTGTGTCTCCAGCACCACTAAAAGTGGCTGGCACTGTGCAATACATCATTATGTATAAGGCCCTATTACAAAAAAAATGACTATACAGTATGCCACTGACATTGTATGCAAACAGGTCAAAATGTCCGTGTAGTTATAACATTTTTTATAATGCTCCAAGTAATGTTGCATTTTACCCTCATGCCACATTTTGTGGGGAAGCAAATCTCAGAGTGATTATTTTAGTTGAATTGTTTGTTTTCATTTTGCAGTTTATTTACCCCTGATAGCTCACCTGAGGTGTAGTATCTAATTTTCAGTAGGATCCAGCATATTCCCAAATTTCACTACTGGTTCAACTGGTATTTTCTGATGTGATTACATCATTGACCTTCCTCTTGGCAGACTCACCCATGGCCATGTCACGCAGAAGAGCCAGCTTCTTGCATATGGGTTATACCAATGTGTTCTGTCAACTGATGGCAGAGCTAGTAACACTTATTAGTGTAACCAGTGCACAGGAAACTGACTGTTACACATGAGATGGCTATGGGCGAGTCTGCTGATAGGGTGGTCAGCACAGTTATCTCATTGGAAAATGACAGATGTAAACAGTGTGACATGGACAGCCAGTTCTGAGTGCTGTATGATCATTTTTTGTAAATATAAAAATGTGTATGGACTGTCTCCCATGAGAAAAGGCTGAAACAGCATGTGAGATCACACACACATTCATACAGGCTTTAGATACTAGGTGTTACATGGCAGGCCTGAAGCTAATGACACAGTAGAACAGACCTTGATGAAGGATATCCTGTTTTATCTAAAGTTAATTACAGGCTGGAAGAGGCCTGAGTTGAGCATATCCATTTTATGACATTAGGAGAGGAAACCAGGTTTAGTAAACTGGTGCGAAATCATAAAGATGCTTTTATGTCCTGGAAGGGGGAAGCTTATCATAAGATCAAAGAAATGTCATTTGGAGAACATGAGTATGCGAGATTGCAGAATTTAATACTTGTTTTTATAGATTTTTTTTTTATATATTCTGACAGGGAGGAGCTAGATGACCTCATGCAAATAGGTTGGGAAAACCAGCTTTTGAATTATTATTCCATTTTTCTTCAGGGACACTTTTATCTAGACTCTGACAAAGAAACATCTGTGAGCACTTTTAAACAGGTATTTAGAAAGAGAGATAGATCTAAATATTGTTGTAGGAATTTGCACTGTTTAAACCTTGTTCTTTTAAAAGATTTGTATGTCTTGTGATATAATAGTTCTGTATTTTGTGTTTTACATATTTTTATCTATTTTGGTAAAGCTTTTTAGAGCATACTTGGTCTGTCTTTGAATTTCTTTTCATTTGTAAGAAAAGTATATATGGTTGTAGCAGACACTAGGCATAAGCTTGAATGGTGATACCAAACTGGAAAGAGAAGCGTTTTAAATCTGAGGTCTTTATTACAGTTTTTAAGGGTTCATCTCTGTATTACCTGGTTAGGTGCCTGTAGGCAAAGATATCTGGCCCCCTGAAGACAGAAATATCTGAGCCTATGCATCGGGTATGCTAGCAAGAGGTTCACAGTTTGAATCCCTCCAAGACTGGAGACCAAAGGTTGATCCGAACTCACAAAACAGACAAGAGAGTTACCTTGTTCTGTTAAACTGTTCACAACACTGTGCTCAGAGGTTGGCACTTTGGGAGTAGAGGGCTGACCTGCTGAGTTGCTTTGTGACAAACAGTAATTAAAAAATTCCATTCCTTGCTCATCCCACTGGTGCTGGGAGTTGAAGTGCTGGATGCCACACCTCACTCCATGCCTGTGATCTGGGGTTGGGAATGAACAAAGAATGCAGGGGGTCAGCCAGGGAGGGAAGGAGCGGGTACAGCATCCCAAGGACAGCTCTCCTGTTCCACAGAGGGAGGACTGCTTGTTCTGCTGAATGACTGCCATCTGAGTGCAGAATGGGTGTGGCAGTAGTGGGAGATGCTGTGGGATTCTGCAGCATGTGTCTGCCTCCACACATGCATGCCTATGCATGCACCCTAGCAAGGGACCTGGGTAGAGAAATGGAGGAAAAATAGTGGCAGGGTAGGCGGTCATGAAGCCAGGCCTGCCAATCCCTCACCCACTTCACTACCAGGAAGCCAATAGCAAAACTGGATCTTTGCTTTGGGGAGGAGGTGGACCTCCCTCTTCTGACCACACCACAGGAGAAAAGCCATGGGGTACTTAGGCTAGCTGGTAAGTCCTGGGGCAGTTGGAGATGGTGGGGGTTATGAGAGCAGGATGGAGTGGAGCCCAGCCTGTCGCCTGTCTAGACCAAATGGATCATAAAACACATATAAAAAAACAAAATTCCATTCCTTGCATAATTGCATTAAGTCCTAATCAGGCATTTCTTCTACAGTTGCTGCAATTTCTGAAACTACCACAGCTTCCTTTAAAATTTATTGATTAATAAGTCTGCTTTTGTGGGTGCTACTGTAAATAATCTCTCCAAGACCAAGTCAAATTTAACACATTATAAAACAGTGCACATCAATATTTTTCATAAGCAAATTGAAATGTTTATTTGCTTCCTATGATTAGAGTTGGAATTAAGTTTTACCCTGCAGAGCTTTCACAAACAAAACATACTGAGGAAACACTTTGGAGCCACAGTAAATTTACACCTTTAATTACATATAATGGATGAAAGTGAGCTTTTTGAGTGCTGTTTTTTTCACATTTAGGTCAAGTGGTTTGTTCAGTACCACACAGACAGACAGTGACTGTGCTAACATACTATTAAATCCTAGAATCTGTTTTACAACTCAGTGCATTAATCACAGTTATAATCAAAGTAACAATGGTACTAAAGGTGCCAAACAAGGTCTGTAAAGTGTAAACTGATTATGTATTAAAGTAAAATATATGGAATGCTTACCTGGATTCAAACCACTGATCTTTTGCCTGCTAAGCAAACACAATCAGTGTGGCCACTGAGCTGCAGTTGAGTTGCAGTTCCTATCGTGTAGAGGTATGTCACAACCTGCAGTACAGGCTACTGCAGATCTATTCCCATCAATGAATTTACCTTCGCAAATTGTTTGTAGCAAAATTTGCTTCTCATGTAATTTACTATTCCATCTCCACATCACCACGAATCCCCACTCAAGTTGAGTTTCCATCTTCAAAAAAAAAAATTGAAATAAATGTATAAGTCCCTACCAGGATTTGAACCACTGATCCTTTGCCTGGTAAAATGAACACACATTCAGTGGGTCACTGAGCAGCAGGCAAGTGAAATGCATTTTCTACAGTACAGTGTAGAGGTTATGTCACAACCTGCAAAACTGGTGACTGGGGATCTCATCCCATCAGGCAATTTACCTTCACAAACTGTTGTTCTTAGCTGAATATCCTTATATTATTTACTATTCCAACCACATCACCATGAATCACTACACAAATGATTTTCCATCTTACAAAGAAAATGTTTAAATCTCAGTCGGGATTTAACTCACTGATCCTTTGCCTGTTAAGCTAACATACATTCAGTGTGCCACTGAGCAACAGCTAAGTGAGCCACAGTACACATGGTGGAGAGGTTATGCCACAGCCTGCAAAACAGGTCACTCGAATTGTATTCAAACCTAGACAGGCCTTAGTCAGGACAGATTTTACTGAGTACGGCATACTGTAGAACTAAGTTCAATTATTTGAAATTCTACTGTTTAACTCTACTGGAACCCTTTACTAAGCAAAGACATATGACAATTTCTCTCTTACAACAAAAATTGTAGTGAGAAATAAAAAAATTTGGAATTCAGGGCATCAAATCCAGGCTTGTGTAGGTCTGAAACCTTACACCAAGCACTAAAAGCCCTATCACTGTCATCATTAATAACATCATGCAGTCAAAGGGTGCCATGAGGCATCCAGCTGGTCATTAATCCCCAGGAAATGACAGGCTGTGAGGTCATTATTGCAATGATAAGTCTAGTTACAGTGGTAATGGGGAAAACAGCTTTTTAAAATTAATTTTCAGAAAGGCACATGCCGCTTTAGGATGTAGCAGGCATTTCTAGAGGATTAACTCCTGATACAGGAGACAATCAGAGTGTGCAAGTGTGCATTTGACTCGTGAGTAATTAATTAGACTTACAAATTCCATTAAAATATTTTAAGTGTTATGAAATTACATCAGTAAGTAAATTGTAGAATTACTTTCTTCAGTTCAGGTCATTGTAGCTCAATGTAAATTGTGGAGTTTTTTCCACAGTTTAGATAGAAATATAAACATAGATAATGATGGTAGAAAAAAGACAATTGCTCAATCCAGTCTGCCCATAAAACCCTAACAAACCCAGGATCTATTATGTATATAGTGTTCTACCTGACCCTATGCTTCACACCCTACTGCTACCACCCTGAACAACCACTAAGCCCTTCACTCTCTCCCAGGTGTGTTAAAAATCATTGATAGTTTTGAAAATCACCACATCAGCTGGCATATTGTTCCATAGATCCACCACCTTTTCTGTAATATAAATTGTACTTTCTTTTTTCTTCTTCTTTTAATAAAGCCGTTTGCTTCCCCATTGCCCCTGTGCCTTACTTGGTAATGGGGGAGACATACATTTTTCTGATTTTTTCCTGTTAACCTTGGGACCCCAGAATATGGTTACGCATGTGTGTGGATGCACACATCTACGCCGTGGCTCCAGTAATGGCCGCTTCCTCCCACTCAGCCTAATGCCAGGTCTCCCATAGGCTTGGCACTGCCATCTAGCCTCCACTGGGAGGCAGCCAAGAGCCAGGGAAACCTCACTTCCCACCCTGGAGAGGCGAGGAGAGGAGAGGAGAGGAGAGCTGCCACATGGCATCTCGATCCAGCTCCACTCCTCCCCCCAGGCTGGCCCCAGGCAATTTGAGCTCGCTTCCGAACTCAGGTTGCTGACATAGTGTGAGGTGTGGCATTCCAGCACCTCAACCCTCAGTGCCACCAGGCTGGCTAATATAAAACTTTTTAACTTCTTTCTTGAACCTACCCATCAGTTTTCACTCATGCTTCCTTGTTCTTAATCCATTCCTTAAGCTAAATAGTTCCTCACAGTTTAAGTCATTCATTCCTTTCAGGAACCTGAAGGTCTCTATCATATCTTCCCTTTCTCATCTGGCCTCCAGCAAGTGCATGTTCAGTACAGGAAAGAAAAAGGCAACTCAAAGGTTCAGAGTACTGCATCATTAGAAAATGTCACAATAGCAATGAGAAAAACCTCACACACACACATGCCAAATAGATCAAAAAAGGAGTACATGCTATGTGATGAAGACATCTTTTAACTGCAGCCAACGTGTAAAAAACAGTAATCTATCAGAACAAACAAGTTGCAAGATTTGTCAGATCTGTTCTGTTGGCCCTGAATCATTCTAGTCACCCTACACTGCACCGTCTCTAGCCTGTCGTTATCTTTCCTTAGGTGAGCATTCCAGAACTGAGCACAGCACTCCTGGAGGGGCATCACCAGTGATCTACAGAGAGGTAGTAATACCTCCTTCCTTCTGCTGTCAACACCCTTCTTATAAACCCCAGCATCCTGTTTGCCACCCTGGCTGGATTGTTTTAAGGAGTCACTGATCATGACCCCTAGGTGTCTTTTCTCAGAAGTCATGCCCAGCTATACCCCCCACCATCCAATATTTTGCCCAGTGGTTCTTGTTCCCTGTATGCAACACCTTGCACTTTTTGGCATTGAACTTCAACTGCCAAACCTTTGACCACCTCTCTAGCCTTTGCAAGTCTTGCTGCATCTCTATAACCCCCTCCTCCTTGTCTACCCTGCCACAGGACAGTGTCATCTGCAAAGAGACACATCTTGCCCTGAATTCCTTTTCCCATGTTGTTAATGAACATATTGAAAAAGACTGGACCCAGGACCGATCCTTATGGCACCCCACTGGTGACCTCCCTCTCTTCTGAATTGACTACGCTAACCACAGTCCTCTGCTATCTCCTTTCCAACCAGTTTCTCACCCATATAAATGTGTCCTTCATTGCACCCAAATATTTTAGCTTCTTCAGCAAACTGCTGTGAGGCACCAAGTCAAAAGCCTTGCTGAAATCAAAGTGGAGTAAATCCATAGAATGGCCCTTATCCACGACTCTCATTGTCCAGTCAAAAAATATTATCAGGTTGGTCTAACAAGAACTCTCCACCAGAAACCAATGCTGTTTACTATCCTTGAGTCCACTGTTCTCTAAGCAGTTCACAAGGTCCTATTTGACTAGTGTCTGCATCAGTTTACCCAAAGTAGAGGTAAGACTCCCCAACCCTTATGGAATGAGAGTACATCGGCTACCTCCAGTCTTTTGGAATGACCCCTATCTGAAGTGAGTTACTGAATAGCCCTACCAGGGGTTCAGTTACTGCCAGTGCCAATTCCTTGAGCAGGTTTAGATGCATCCCATCTGGCCCTGGGGTCCTACCTATCTTTAGGGCTGACCATCCTTTTGAAACCCTTTCAATGGTACATACTTGCTTCATCATCTGAGGGAACCCCCTTACAACTGCTTTAATGCCACTCTCTAGCAGAGGCCCTCTGTCTTCCCTTGTGTCTACAGAACAGAAGTAATCATTAAAAATGTCTGCTTTCTGCCCATCTTTCTCAATTACCCTACCTCCCTTTGTTAGCCAAACAATTCTTCCTCCCTTCTCTCTTTTTTCCCTAATATATTTAAAGAACTGTTGTTCCCCTCCCTTGCCCTCCTCCATAATACACCTCTATGTGTCTGTCTTCATTTCTCTGACATCCCTCTTGGTTTCCCTTGTTCTCATTTGGTACTCTCCCCATACTTCCTTCCCTTGCTTTTACTTGTACTTGGTAAAGGCCTTTTCTTTGACTCTCACTGCTTCCCTGACCTTTTCAGAGAACCATATTGGTCTCTTGTACCTGTTTCTTTAGATTACAGTTCTCGTGTAAAACTTTGTTGCCTTGAGAATGGCCCCTTGATTGCCCATGATCTTTTCTCTACACCTCTAATGCTGCCTACTCCAATTAACTTGTCCTGGACCAGCTACCTCATCTGATTCAAGTCTACTCTTCTGAAATCTAGGACTTCAGCCTTTGATAAGGGCTTACTTGTCCCTAAGGTCAGGTTGAACCATATAGAGTTATGATCTCTTGACTCTAGTGGACCCCCTACCCTAACTCCTCCTACCACTTCTTAGCTGGCCAGCACCACACTGAGAATGGCATGGCAGTCTGCCTAGTGGGTTCCTTAACCAGCTGAACAAGCAGGCAGTTCTGCAAAGTATCCAGAAAGGTCTGACTTCAGGAGCTCCTGGCAGCTGGAATGACCCAAGTAATATGTGACAGATTTAGATTTCTGACCACCACCACCACTTGCCCCTTTGCCATCCCTCTTTCTAGTTCTGCCCCAACCTCTTATCGCTCTCTCTCTCTCTTCCCCCTGTCCTGGAGGTCTATAGATCACCCCAATCTGTAGTTTCATGCATGAGGATGTTGAGAGGTGAGTCCACAGCAGTTCTGTATTCCATTACTGCCCCTGACTTTTCCATCCTTTGTTGCCTCTGTGCCTTCCCTGACATATAGGGCTATGCCTCCTTCTTTACCTTTTCCTCTATCATGTTTAAACATGGTGTATCCTGGGACTGTCAGGTCCCAATCATTATTATCTGTGGCACAAGTTACTATGAGGGCTACTAGGTCCAATTTAGTATCTGCCACCATTGAGTCTGGATCACACTAATTTTATTTCTCAGACTCCTTGCATTAAGGCAGACCCCTTTCCAACTTTGTCCTGATCCCCTCTTGTGTTTTTCTATTCCTTCTCCCTTGTTCTTCTCTAGTCTCCTTAATTTTTATTTTACATGCTGAATATACAGTAGGCTTTGTTAGCCCTCCCTAATTGGCCTCTTCCTCTTATCTAATTTGAACTTCAACTTTACTGTTACCCACCTTGCTGCTATTAGTCTCCTGTTTGGGGAGCCCCTAACTAGGTTCCTCACCTCCTCTCACTCCTCAGTGGTTTTCCTAGCCTTAGTCTCCCCCACAGTTAGATTACTGGTCCAATGTAGATATCAAAACTTACAAACTTACTTAAATTTACAGTAGAAGTCAGAGTACACTGTTTTATTATGTTATTAGGTTTATAACAGAAGTCAACATAAACTATAGAACTATGTTCTGTGATTTCCAATAGGTCACTATAAAGTGCAGAAGTTTGCCATTTGATGTGGAATCCCACAGTAAACATTGTAATTTCACAATTATGGCAATGTTTCATGTGGAAAAGGGTGTAATTTTGCAAAATGATTTCACCTAACCCTATACAATGTTGCCTGTGAATTGTCCCTTTTTCCCCTTTTTACAGTTTCTGAAATGTTCCAGTGAATGTACGTGGTTCATCTAGGACTCTCTTTTTGGCTTACTTGCTACTGTTGTGCTTCTGAACTGTGATTTACTTGATTGGTCAGCATTAGTTTTTTTCCTGTTTAGGAACCTCATAGTAAGCAGGAAGTCATCCTCCTCTTTGAAGGATGGGGCACCTTATTGGTTACAGTAACACTCTGCAGGCTTCCTGTGTGATGTCCTTCTGTTAAAGCATAAGCCTTGTATACACAAATAGATGCTTAGATGGTGAGGAACAGAAACAAACTTTGAGTCCAACTAGTCTGCCCTGCTGTTCTGTTGCTGATTTATTTTACCCTTTCAGAGCTCTCTTCACCCCTGCATCTCTTTGGTCCTTAATAAGCCCCTTAAGAATGTTCCATTATTTTTGAACCCTGATAGAGTCCCAGCCTTTACTGAGCAGAGTGTACACATGCCAACACTTTTACCACATGATTTAAAGCATCTTTGAGTTATCAGAGCATAGGGCAGACAAAAGCAGTATGTTTATGAATATTGCTGACCACCTTGCATCATGAAAG
The DNA here is from genome assembly GCA_016271365.2 of Neoceratodus forsteri. Classification (NCBI taxonomy): domain Eukaryota; kingdom Metazoa; phylum Chordata; order Ceratodontiformes; family Ceratodontidae; genus Neoceratodus; species Neoceratodus forsteri. The sequence continues at coordinate 232,964,111 of JADMNL010000028.1, forward strand.
GGACAGGCTACAGAGTGGGACCCCACCCCTGCTCATAGGGAAAATACATGCTCAGCCAGTTGACATGAGGCAAAGGCATGCAAACTGGATGGCTCCTCTCCTAAGTCTTAGGACACAAATATCCTTTCAGAATCTACTCCCGCTACATATTCCTCACTCAGTGCCACACAAACTAAAATGAAGCACCATAATCTGGCAAGGTAGGAATTGAATGGTCCTTTTTGACTTATTGGCCATGAAGAGTAAATGGCCCTTAATCCCCCATGTGATTTTATGTGCCTAATTATAGTTCAGGGGAGTGGTCCTGACCAACTGGATCATTCCTCTCCTCTGTGCATGAGACACTCTTATTTTGTAAAGAGTGTCTCTCACACACAGGTTCCCTGGAAAGTAGCATGTTCAGCAATGATTTTGTTATTACATTTTAATATAAAGAATAATGTATGAGCAACCATACAGAACAAGGCTGTGTTTCCATTGAGGGGTTGAGATGACAGCATATGAGCCTTGAGAGTGAAGCTCGAGAGGTCCATGCTGTCATCTCAACCCCAAGATGGAAACACTTGCTGAGTTGTGTGTGGTTGACCATATTTTATTTTTTATAGTATATGGTTTTTTACACTAGAGTGACAGACCCCCAATGAAGTGAAAACAAAAAATCTTGCCATTTCTTTGTTCTATTCACATTACAAAATCAAATTTCCAGACTTTTGGAAGGTAAAAGGTATGACTTTGAGCACTGGGTGGTCAGTAAGTAACTATGTATAGAATAAATGAGAAATTTAAAATTGTATGACCTTTGAACTGTGCATAACAACCATTTGGAATGTGCATAACAGCACTTTGGAATGCACATAACGGTTTAGAATGTGCTTAACAAGGATTTTGAGCAGGCTGATTTTTATCCATAACAAAGGGTAACCATATACTATATATTATTGATCAATGTTTTGATCAGTAATATAGTAATATGGATGGGCAGAGCATTACTACAGTTCTTACTGAGGTGTCAGCATGGCTCAGTTGGTAGCACATCTGCCTCTAGACCAGAAGGTCGTGGGTTCTTTTCCCACACCAGGATTGGACTTGCACCTAAAAATCGCCAGCATCTGAGAGCAGTACTGGGGGGTGCTGTACTACAGGGGTGTGCTGTTCTTCAGATGAGATGTTAAACTGAGGTCCCTTCTGCCCATCCTGGTGTTGTCCTGGTGGGTGTCCAGGTGGAAGTAAAATAACCCAGAGCACCCTTCGCAAAGAGCAGAGAACATTCCCAGTGTCCTGGCCAACATTCCCCTTCCCATAAACTGGTTCATACAATTACCCAGGCTGTGTGTGGGTGATGATGTGTGATATGGCCGTCACCACACATTCAGTCACTTCACTACCAGTCTAGCATTGCTTGTAAAGTGCTTTGGGATGCTGTGCATGAAAAGCGCTATATAATTGCTGATTCTTCTTCTTCTTCTTACACCCTAAAAATGCATGAGACCACTCTTACAATTGTAAGAGTGGTCTCTTGGCCATATTAAAGGGGAACAGTCATCACCAAAGGCCCCCACACTTATGTGTGGGGCTAGTCCCCATGTACATTTTCTTGTGCAAAAACATTTTGGTTTGCTTACCATTTACTGTAGTATAATAGATTGTATCAGATTAATTTTGTTTAGCTGTAGACTGACAACTTCTTTTACTACAATTCCAAGAATCCCCTGCAGATGACATCAGAGCAGTAGGCAGCAGTGAAAAGATTCCATAGCCTGCAGTTCATTTTAGAGTTTATATAAGCTCTGATCTTTTGTTAGCTTGTTCTGCCATCCTCCATGTGTTATGTAGAGTCACACAGGGTTGTGCTTAACCCCGAGAAAAGCAATCCCAGAAAACAGCTGATCACAGGTTATGAAGGCTGTAACATGCATTGCAGGCTATTGAATCTCCCACTGCTGCTTGCTGCTCTGATGTCAGCTGAAGGTGATTCTGGGATTTGTACTTAAAGAAGATGTCAGCCTGCAACTATGCCAAATTACTCTGACATAATGTACTATACTGGAATAAACAGTAAATAAACCAACATTTTTTTGCCCACAATGTACACACTGACACCAGCCCAAGAATTGAGTGTGGGATCCCTTGTGATGACTGCTCTCCTTTAATATATAACATGTAGTGTCTGAAAAAGATGATTAGCAGGCCAATTGCAGGAAGTAATGGTCAAGGGATAAAGTACCAAAGTGTATGCTTCTATCTGTGTGCAACAACATGATCCTAATGCACCTGACCTATTCTTGATGTTCTGTTAGCAGTCCACATCAAAAAATATAATTCTAAAAGAATTTTATTCATAGCATTTTGTAGAATTTTAAATGGAACCATCTTTAAGTCTATGTTCTTGTTTTTGTATTTTAGTCCCTCATCTAATAAGTTGTCACACGCAGCCTTTGTCTGGTATTTAGTTAATCTTTATCTGCTTATTTTGTGTAGTTCAGGCATTTTAATTCACTGATATTTTTCATGTTTTGTTTCTCTTTTGTAGGTGGGTGTTCATTTTCTGAATCTCTTTCCTCAATGGTGGATTTTAGGTGTCTAGCCAGTCTTTTGTGGTAAGATCTCCAAAACTATTAAACTGCGATGTACAGTAGTTCACTTGTTTTTCAGTTTGCTTTATGATTTTCATCATGGTGGCAATACTTATCTATGAAGGCTTTAAGGTGTGTATTGGTATGTAGTTTAGTTTGGTTGTGAAGAAAAGTTTCATGTTGTGTAATTCCTGAATATAAAGAAAACCAACATGACAAGGTAGCTTGATTTTTCTAACCCATTTTGTAATTACTATTACTATTAAAAGAACTAAACTTTGAAGCTTAGTGCTGTAGTTTATCTTCAGATATACAATAATCTAGTTTCACATAAGCATCATCTTGGGAATGATCACTCTTAAACTAACCATATTGAGTATGTTGTACTGGTGCTAGTTTAGGCTTGGTGGAAAGCATAGGAATCATAGGATGTTTACCATCCAGCAGGGCAATTTTGCCCACAGAGGCTTGCAATTCATTCTGAAGTTCATTCCGTAGTCTGGCCAATATTTCTGTTATCACCTGTACTATCTTATTAGTTCTGTACAACTACCCTTTTAATTATAGCCCATGTTTTCTAGTATTATATGGTGTTTCATTATTTTGTAGCCTTAAACATTTCCATTGGTCCTTGTCCTGGGATGTTCTGTCAGACACAGATCACTTCTAATCCTTTTGTACTCTAATGTATACATATTCAGCTTTTCTATTCTTTCTTCATGAGGAAGGGCTTTCATACCAGATATCTTTTTGGTAACCCTCCTCTGTACACTTTCTAGTTGTCTAATCCACCCTTTGTCTAAGTAAACCAAAAACTGCCCTCAAAATTTCATGTGTGGCCTCACCAGTTCTCCATACAGTGGCATTAATACTCTTCTATCCCTACTGGCATTTATTCTTGCTTATGCATCCTAATATTCAAAAGCAATTTTGTTTTTTCCCTACAGAGTTAATTGAATTTGGGATCTTCTGTTTTATAGCTGTCCCAAGGTCTTTTTCCATAGTTGCTTTCCTGATTTCTTCTCCAAGTACTGTATAATGTGTTAGTTTATTCTTATGTCCTAGCTGCATTGCAGAGCGTTTATCAATACTGAAGTCTAATTTATGTATACTAACCCAATTTTCTAGACTTCTTAATTGTTGTTTTAAACACTTCACTGCTCCTCTGTACACACTATATATTTCTTGATTAATTTTGAAATTGAAGTTTTTCTCCATCAGAGATTCTGCACAAGTTCCAAGTCATACATATGTCCATAACTGAAACACTCTAAAATGCTTTGTAAATACCATGGTTTATTCTATTTGTTTGGGGTTCTCATTGGTCACACTGACAGAATCTCTCTGATCTCTCTGAACTAAGAATATCACCATAATTGCACAATGCATGACAAAGTTGCAGCATTTTCAGAACATTACTCATGTTCTGTCTACAGTGAAATAAGTACATGTGGCTGTCTTCAGTAACTGATGATATTCAAGTCTAGGAAATAGCTCCCAGTGGCTGTGGGGACTGGGTAGATAAGTGGGAGTGACCCCCTTCAGTACGTAATGAATATTCCAGCCAAAGAAATATCGTAACTTTCAGCAGGCTGTAGGGGGGTAAGTCATTGTTACTCACTTCATGTAATGGATTGCTGTAAGCCCTAGTTTGAGACAATTTCACAAAAATTCTAAACAGACAGTGCTATTTAATCATAATGATTTTATTCAAGAAAAATGGAGACACCATTGAGTTGATGCCTCATTTAAACTGGTTCCCAACAGCAGTAGGATCTGGTTACATCTTGGAAAATGTACAGTTTTTGCAATATAGCTTGAGTACAATTGAGTATAGAATTTAAAGACAATTTTACCATAGTTAACATTTATTTCTGAATTTCTGAATTAAAAATGGACAGCAATGAGTACCAATGCCCATAGTCTGGGTAACAAGCTTCCTGAATTAGTAGCCTTGATGGAGGAGGAACATCTGGATATCGTGGCAGTCACAGAAACATGGTACACACAAAACCATGACTGGGACGTAAACATACCAGGATACACTATCTACAGGAGGGACAGGGAGGGTAAAAGAGGAGGAGGAGGAGTGGCTCTTTACATAAGGGAAGGAATAAAAGCAACAGAACAAAACGGTAAACAGGGAGGAGAAGAAGCACTGTGGGTAAATTTGGAGACAGGCAATGGCACCACAATCCGCACAGGGTTGTATACAGACCTCCCTTCTCAGGGGAGGAAATGGACAAGAAAATTATAGAAAGTATACTTAGAATGGCAGAAAAGGGAGATATTGCTGATGGGTGATCTGAATATGCTAGATGTTAACTGGGTGTAGATGCAGCAGCCACTTGAAGAGTGGGGGTATTCTAGATGCCCTACAGGGGCATGCCTTAGACAACATAGTATTGGAGCCCACTCGAGGAGAGCAATCTTAGACTGGTTCTCTCAAATGGAGATGGAGAGAGGATCATAGATGTGAAGTGAGCAGCCATCTGGGAACTAGTGACCATCGAACAGTATGGTTCACAATAAACACAGCAATAGAGTCAAGCCATACAAAGGCAAAAGTGCTGGACTTTAGGAGGGCTGACTTTGCCAAAATGGGTGAGTGCCTAAGGAATGCACCAGCAAATGGGCAGGAAGGAGGGGTGGAAGAACAATGGGGAATAATAAAAACTGCCATCACAGAGGTAACGAGCCTTTGTGTGAAGCAAATAAACAAAACAAAATGATGTAGAAACCACTATGGTTCTCAAAGGAAGTAGCAGTGAAGGTTCAAGAGAAAAAGAAAGCATTCAGGAAGTACAAGGAATCGTAGAAGGAGCAGGACAGAAGAACTGTATCAGTTAAAGCAAAAGGAAGCTGGGAAGGCAGTCAGAACAGCAAAGGCCCAAACCGAGGAAAGATAGCCAACTCAGTTAAGAAGGATAAAACCTTTATAGGTACATCATGGAGCAAAGGAAGACCAAGGAGGATAGTGAGGCTTAATAAAGGGGAGGGAGGTGGGCAGAGGGAGACTGTGAAAAGGCAGAGATACTAAACAAATATTTTGCTCAGTATTTACAAATGAAGAGGGAGGTACCTAAAACGAACAGTAGAAACACTCTGGATACAGAAGTTGATACCAGCCCATTTACAGAAGAAAGGGTTATGAAAGAACTCTTAAAACTGAAGGTGGACAAACAATAGGGGCCTGATGGATCCATCCCAGAATCTAAAAAGAACTAAGGGTAGAACTAGTGACACCACTGACTACCTTCTTTAACAAATCATGGGAGGATGGGGTGGTACCGAGGACTGGAGGAGAGCAGATGTGATTCCCCTTCACAAAAGTGGGAGCAAGGCAGAAGCAGGAAACTACAGACCTGTTAGTTTAACCTCAGTGATAGGAAAATGATGGAATCACTTCGAAGGAAAAGAATTGTCGAGTAACTAGAGGCCAGAGGGCACAGGACCCAAGGCAGCATGGATTCACAGTGGGAAGGTCATGCCAGATGAATCTGATAGATTTCTTTGACTGGGTGACCAAAGTAGTAGATCAGGGAGGGGCTGTGGACATGGCCTACATAGACTTTAGCAAGGCATTTGACACTGTCCCACACAAAGATTAATATACAAGTTAGCCAGCCTGGGAGTGGGTCCCAAGATGACAGCCTGGGTAAGAATTGACTGGAGAATAGGACACAGAGAGTAATAGTAAATGTAGTCCACTCTCTGAAGAAAGGGGTTACTAGTGGGGTACATCAGGAGTTCAGTATTAGGACGGTGCTCTTCAATGTCTTTATAAGCGACATTGCAGAGGGACTGGAAGGAAAAGTATGTCTCTTTGCAGATGACACAAAGATCTGCAACAGAGTTGATGCACAAGGTGGGGTGGAAAGGATGAGAAGGGACTTGGTAAGGTCAGAGGAATGGTCAAATATATGGCAGCTTAGATTCAATGCTAAGAAGTGCAAGGTAATGCACCTGGGAAACAAAAACCCAAGGGAAGAGTACACAATGGGGGGTGAGATACTAACAACAACAAAAATGGAAAGGGACCTGGGGGTAGTCATATCAGATGACCTAAAGGTGGGCAAGCAATGTGAGAGGGCAGCAAGGAGGGCTGGGGGGATACTGGGATGCATAGGGAGAGGCATCACCAGTAGAAAACAGGAAGTTATTATGCCTCTGTACAGACAGCTGGTTAGACCCCATCTGGAGTACTGCGTGCAGTTCTGGAGACCCAGTCTCCGCAAAGACATAGACAGGATGGAAGCTGTCCAGAGGAGGGCAACTAAAATGGTGCAGGGTCTGCACCGGAAGACATATGAAGAGAGACTTAAAGAGCTTAATATGTATAGCCTCGAGGAAAGGAGGGAGAGGGGGGACATGATAGAAACTTTCAAGTACCTCAAGGGAATCAACAAAGTCCAAGAGGGTAGCATCTTTTCAAAAAAGAGGTGTGCAAGAACAAGGGGGCACAATTTGAAGATGGGGGCTCAGAGATAACTTAAGGAAGTATTTTTTCACAGAGAGGGTTGTGGATGCATGGAACAGCCTTCCGGAGGAGGTTGTGGAGTCAAAAACAGTGGTGGAATTCAAGCATGCATGGGACAGTCATAAGGCAATTCTAGGGCGTGGGGCTAGGAAGAAGTAGGCTGCTGGTTAACTAGGATCTGCAGCTTATCTATTAGGTAGGGAAATGGGCAGACTGAGTGGGCCAAGCGGTCCTTATCTGCCATCAAATTCTATGTTTCTATGTTACATCCAATTTGCTTTGCATCATTTATATTACTTTGAAAAGTCATTTTAAGTTGCCTTTATTCTGAAATGAGATTATTCTTGTTTACACCAATTATACCAATGCACATCGTAAAGACAGTGGAACCACTTTCTTCACATGCATTGCAGCAAAATAAGAACTCTCAATAGCAGTATTGAGTAATGTTCTAAAATCCATATGGAATGTTATCCCAATTGTTTAAGACAGAATACAGGTAGAGATACCAAAGTGCCTTTAAAATGCACATATCTAAGAAGCAAACAAATTGGAACAGCTACAGCAAACACAAAAACTGAACCTGTCAAAGCTGATCAGTAATGAACACTCCAATACTAACTCCAAACTACAGGCAACAAATTGCAAAGGATTGAAAGTACTCATCCTGTTGCAATACGTACTCTTCCCAGCAGATAAATCTATATCTTCCAAAGGAATCTCTTTCTACCCATCATCACAGCTGGACCACATATAACTGATGTATTTATTGAAAAAACTCATAGAATACCTTTCAGCACAAGTGCTCTTTTACAAAGGTCCCACATCAATAACAGAGATTACAAGACAACATAACAAATACAATGAGCGAGTTCCAGTGGAATGAAGTCAAACCGGGACAATATAGTCCAATACGTGCAAATAAGTAGGCTACATCAATTACATACAATTTTTACAATAAGCCAGGTAAACAGTAACAGCGCAAAAGAAGCATAGTAATGATACATGGTGATGGAACCAGAGTCTGATACTGTTCAAAGTGAATACTGGGAGGGACTTAGTTAAGATGATTAGCAGTGGAGATAATTAGCCTTGCCAATTAAAGGGCAAGCCAGGTTGTCCCAGGCCCCTCCCAGAAATCAAGGTAGGAAGCCTGGGGCTAGAGGGGGGAGGAGGAGGAGCCAGTGACATCACAAGGCAGGGGCAGGGACAAGGGTGGACATCATATAGAAACATAGAAACATAGACTTTGACGGCAGATAAGGATCGCTTGGCCCATCTAGTCTGCCCATTTCCCTACCTACAGGATAGGCCGCAGATCCTAGTTAACCAACAGCCTATTTCTTCCTACTCCCCACAAGAATTGCCTTATGTCTGTCCCATGCATTCTTGAATTCTCCCACAGTTTTAGACCCCACAACCTCCTCAGGAAGGCTGTTCCATGCATCCACTACCCTCTCTGTGAAATAATACTTCCTCACATTGCCCCTGAACCACCCCCTTCTATCTTTAAATTGTGTCCCCTTGTTCTTGCACATCTCTTTTCTGAAAGATGCTACCCTCTTGGGCTTTGTTGATTCCACTGAGGTACTTAAAGTTTCTATCATGTCCCCCTCTCCCTTCTTTCCTCAAGGGTATACATATTAAGCTCCTTTAGTCTCTCCTCATATGGCTTCTCTTGCAGACCCTGCACCATTTTAGTTGCCCTCCTCTGGACTGCCTCGATCCTGTCTATGTCCTTGCGGAGATGGGGTCTCCAGAACTGGACGCAGTACTCCAGATGGGGTCTCACCAACTGTCTGTACAGAGGGATAACAACTTCCTGTTTTCTGCTGATGCCTCTCCCTACATCCCAGTATACCCCCAGCCCCTACTGCCTTCTCACCTTGCTTGCTTACTTATAGGTCATCTGACTAGTCCCCCCAGGTCCCTTTCCTTTTTGTTGTTGTTACTACTTCCCATCCATTGTGTATTCTTCCCTGGGTTCTTGTTTCCCAGGTGCATTATTTTGCACTTCTTTGCATTGAATCCCTAGCTGCCATACTTCTAGACCATTCTTCCAACCTTGCCAAGTCCCTTTCATCCTTTCCATGCCTCCTTGTGTATCAAACTGTTGCAGATCTTTGTGTCATCTGCAAAGGCATACTTTTCCTTCCAGTCCTCTGCAATGTCACTGATGAAGACATTAAAAGGACTGGACCCAATACTAATTCCCTACGGTACCCACTAGTAACCCTCTTTCTTCAGATTGGACTCCATTTACAATTACCTTCTGTGTCCTGTTGTGCAGCCAGTGTTTTACCAGGCTACCACCCTGGGACCCTCCCAAGCTGGTTAATTTGACTATTAATCTTTGTGTGGGACTGTGTCAAATGCCTTGCTAAAGTCTAGTGTAGACCAGGTCCACAGCCCCTCCTGGTCTACTACTTTGGTCACAGTCAAGAAATCTCTTAGAATTCATCTGAGCATGACCTTCCCGCTGTGAACCCATGCTGCCTTGGGTCCTGTGCCCCAGTGGCCTCTAGGTACTCAACTATTCTTTCCTTCAAGTGACTCCATCACTTTCCCTACCACAGAGGTCAGACTGACAGGTCTGTGGTTTCCTGCCTCTGTCTTGGTCCCACTTTGTGAAGGGAATCACATCCGCCTTCCTCCAGTCCTCGGGTACCACACCATCCTCCCATGATTTATTAAAAAGAGTAGCCAGTGGTTTCACTAGTTTCTCCCTTAATTCTTTTAGAATTCTGGGGTGAATTCCATCAGGACCCATTGCTTTTCCACCTTCAGTTTTAGGAGTTCTTGCAGAACCCTTTCTTCTGTGAAAGGACTGGGATCGACCCCCCTATCAAGAGTGCTTCTGTTAATTGGATTAGGCACTTCCCCCTCCTCTTTTGTGAATACTGAGCAGAAATATTCATTCAGTATCCCTGCTTTTTCACTGTCCCCCTCTGCCCACCCACCGTTCATTGTATTCAGCCTCATTATCCCTCCTTTGTCTTTCTCGCTCCACTGATGTACCTATAAAGGTTTTCTCCTTCTTAACTGAGTTGGCTATCTTTCCTCAGTTTGGCCTTTGCTATTCTGACTTCCCTCCCTGCTTCCTTCTGCCTTAACTGGTACAGCTCTCTGTCCTCCTCCTTCTGTGTTTCCTTATACTTCCGAATGCTATCTTTTTTTCTTCCTGACTTTCATGCCTACCTCTTTTGAGAACCATAGTGGCTTTTTTTTCATTTGATTTGTTTATTTGCTTCACACAAGGCTTGTTGCCTCTGTGATGGCAGTTTGATGATTCCCCATTGTTGCTCCCACCTCCTTCTAGCCTGTTTGCTAGTGCTTTTCTGAGGCACTCTCCCATCTTGCCAAGTCAGCCCTCCTAAAAGTCCAGTACCCTCACTTTTATGGCATGACTCTGTAGCTGAGTTTAACGTGAACCACACTGTTTAATGGTCACTTGTCCCCAGATGGCAACCACTTCTAGATCTGAGATCCTCTCACTGCCCCATTTGAGAATATGAGGTCTAGATTGCTCCTCATGAGTGGGTTCGAAACTAGCTGTCTGAGGCCTGCCACCTGTAGGGCATCAAGAATGGCCCTGCTGTTGGATGTGGCTGCAGAAAATGTGCTCCAGTTAACATCTGGCATATTCAGGTCTCCCATCAACAGTATCTCCTTTCTCTGCCATTCTAAGAATGCCTTCTTTCATATCCTTGTCCATTTCCTCCCCTGACATGGGGTCTGTACAACCCCTGTGCAGATAGATTGTAGGTGCCTTCCAGTCTCCAGGTGACCCACAGTGCCTCCTCTCCTCCTGTTTACTCTTTTGTTCAGTTGCTTTTATCCTTCCTTTACATACAGAGCTACTCCCCCCTTCTCCCTGCCTGTCTCTCCTGTAGGTTATGTACCTGGTATGTTAACATCCAATCATGGTTTCTCTGTGTACCATGTTTCTGTGACTGCTATGAAATCCAGCATCCTCTTCCATCAAGGCCACCAGCTCAGAGCTTGTTTCCCAGACTATGGGCATTGGTACTCATTACCCTCCATTTCCTGATGGCCTTACTCCTTTTGCCCTATCCTGTCCTTCTTGCCTTTGTCACTTTCTCCATTACCCCATCCTTCTCCCTATCGACACCTCTATGTTGGTGTTTGCCACACTTACTACCATGATTTTTTGGAGGGGGCTAGGATTTCCCTGCTCCCCAGGGCCTGGGGGAATGGCCAGGGGAAGGGGCCAACAGGGGTCCTGATTGGGGTCCTAATGGGTTATTTAAGGGCAGCTCACAGACAGCTAGCCCTCTTTTGCTAGGATTTTTTTACAGTTTCAGCACATTCATTGGTGAACAAGGTAAGGCACAATCTGTTTAACTAGGCCACTGCAGGCCATGTGGTGGTAGCATGGCTAGGCCCAGTGGAGATTGCATGTTTTTTTTAAAAGGGCCAACCATGCAGATACAAGATTGGTTTTAAGAAGTATGTTAGCAACTGCTATAGTTTTATTGCTTTAAATAATTGTTTTTCAGTATTTGTGTGAGAAAGAATGTAGCAACTGCTGTGGCTTTATTGCTTAAGCCAGCCAGAGGCTAAAGAATGGCCTGGCTGCAGGCTGTAGGGGCCAGTTTTAATACAGAATGGAATTTTTGTGGTTTAAGGTATTTATTTCTAAGATTTGTTTAAAAAAAAAAGATACACTGTAAGATTAGCCACTGCTTGCTAGCTGTTGTTAAAAAAAAAGGCAATTTAAGAATTTGTGGTTTGCTGATTAATATGCTAAAGCAGGCATTGCAGACAGATAAATTACAGGCTGGTTTGGTGAGAGGTTTTTGTCTTGGCCTACTGGCCACATGGCCAACTGCATAGAATTTAGCGCCTAGTACTCTGGTTCAGGCAGCCAGCAGAATCCTTTTTTAAGGGAGTTTTGTTAGAGCAAGGGAAAGGCAGTTTTTAATAGAGAATTAACTTTTCATGGTTTAAGGTATTTTTTTCAAAGATTTGTAAAAAAGAAAAGATATGCTGGAAGATTGGCCACCGCTTGATAGCTGTTGTTAAAAAACCAAGTGATTTAAGGATTTATGTTTTGCTGATTAATAGGTTAAAGCAGGCATTGGAGACAGACAAATTACAAGTGGGTTTGAGGAGAGGTTTTTTCTTGCCTGATGAAGACTAGAAAGTAAATTATTTAAAGGATTAATAAAGATAAATAAGAGAATATAGACTTTGGGACCTGCTGACCACATGGCACGCCAGGCCCAGTAATGTATGTATGGTATTTGGCTGGTTTTAAGAATTGTGTTTAACAAGAATAATGTTTATTTTCAGCATTTTAAAAGATTCACAGTAATAGACATAAAAAAAGGTAAAATTTGTGGGTATTTAGGATGAGCAGTTAGGGGCTGGGGAAGCACATGCAAGCTGGTAGTGACCTATTAGTTGGTTACTGCTGGTTGAAAAATGGAGCATTTCACAGAGTTTGGGAAGGGATTCTTGGTATGCTGGATGCTAGCATTTTAAATGGAATTATGTTTTAGTAGCTTTTCTGCTTTAAAAAGGTGGTCATGCTAGGCATTTGCTTGGTGTTTTGCATTGAAGCTGAGCAGTGGGATTGTTTGTAGATGTTGCTACTGTTTTAGGGCAGGAATTTAGTGTGGTGATGCTAGTGTGGGGACAGTCGGTGAAGCATGTCTTGCCCGGTTTATGTTTTGAATGCAGCGGCAGGATTTATTTTGGAATTTGTAGCGGTTCCCTCTTGTTATTTCTCTACCTGCCTGTGGTTCCACTGGAAGATGGGCAGGTGGGGCGATGGGGCCATGGGCCTCTCTCATGCCTGTCAGGAGCTTTAGTATCAGTTTTAATTGGGACAGCACAAGGGTAGAAGTCCTAGTGCATAGGGGGGCTTCAGGTCAAATCTGTGTCACACGCAGGTAGTTTGCAAGCTCTGGTCTCCCTGGGCTGTGGGTTTTAGGCACCAGTCACATGGAAAGGTCCTGGGTTGGTGGATTAGGCTCTATGTGCCATGGGGCAAGCTTTGGAGGGGCTGATCATCAGTTGCGGACAACCCCCAGCATGGGGCAAGCCCAGCTATGGCTGAGGCATAGCACCAAGGCGAGTACTGGACAACCCCCAGTGTGAGGTGAGCCTGGCTGCAGCAGGAGGCATAACACTGGGAGTGGACCAGCAGAGAGAGGACCAGTAGGACCATGGTTTGACATGTTCTCTTATTCCCGCCCATAGTAATTTTACAGAGATGGCACCCAAGAAAAACCAGATGACCAGCATGAGGATGATGGTGGAGGCCATTAAACTGATGGGACAGATGTCACAGCTCATGGTGGTGACAAAACAGAAAGAGAAGGAGGAGGCGCAGTGGAAACAGAAGGAGCGGGATGAATGGGTGGGGAAAGAGCAACCAGCCAAGAAGCACCAAGGAGCAAGGGCCAACCCTGAGCCAGTGGCAGTTCCACAGCCAGAGCCGGAGCCAGATAATGGAAGCCTGGATGGGCTAAGGATGTGGTGGATATCACCAAAGATGGCAGCCTCAAGGAGTACTTGTGGGTGCTGCTGGGGGAGGCAGGGATAGACAAAATGGAGAAAGTGCTCCAGGACATATGAAGAAAGAAGGGGTGGGGGGATGGGGGCACAAGCCAGGGGCTGGAAATATGATGGACCCCTGGGACTCATGTTGGGTGACCACGTGTCAGCCTCACTGAAGAAGCAGATATGGAAAGGGGAGTTTATGGATATATTCGGATCAGTGGACGAGGATACCACCAAGAAGTATGAGCAGAAGGAGTAGGTGGGAAAGTCTGAGATGGCTGTGATGCTCACAGTGGTGGGCCACAAGGCAGAGGAGGCAAAATGGAAAGAGAAAACCTTTGATAATTGGCAAGTGGGGTTCACAGTATATAGTACCATAGTCCTGGAAAAGAGGTTGTAACTGGCCATCCCACTACCGACCTACATGGTGACCATCAAGGACACATACCAGGCCAAGTTGGGAGACTTGAGGTGGGACAGTACCCATTCCGAGTTGTGGGTGAAGATTATGTCCATGTCAGGCCAGGGGACTCCAACTGGGGAGGGACACAGTGAGGCAGACCATGCCGGTCACAGGTGCAAAAACCTGTTGGGGGTTCAACAAGGCATCCTGCAACTTGGTATACTGCAAATTCAAGCATGTTTGCTTCAGATGTGGGGGAGCACACCCGTTGACAACCTGCAGGCAAGGGAGGAGAGGGTAGGATAGGGGAGTGGCCATCAACAAGACCTCCCCTTTTGAGGGAGTGGGGGAAAGGCCCCAACAGAGGTAGGGGGCATAACAGGGGAGGCCTTGGGGCCACCTATGGTTATTAGACATGAGCAGGAAAGGGGGAGGTGTGGTATTCACTGGCCTACACCCCCATTGTATGGGAGGCAGTGGAGGCATGGACCCAGGAGTACCTGGACAGGAAGGCGGGCGATAGCCTCTGAGTAGGTTTGAAGGTAGGTTTCTCACTGGGTTTCCAAGGGGTGTGAAAAGGGATGTGGGCCAAGAACCTGGGGTCAGTGAGAGGAAAGGAAGGGGTGGTCAGGGAAAAGATAGTGAAAGAGATAAGGGCAGGGTGGGTGGAAGGGCTGCTAGCAGCGTCACCGTGCCCTTAATTCCAGATATCCCCCTTGGGGTGGTCCCCAAGAAGCAGGCAGGTGAATGCAGGCTAATTCACCATTTGTCATACCCAGAAGGGCAATCTGTGAATGATGGTGTTCCAGACCACCTGCGAGCAGTATCCTACACCTTGTTAGATCAGGTGGGAGAGCTGGACAGGGCAATAAATGGGGACTGGTTGGCAAAAATCTGCATAGGGTCCATGTTCCGGCTGTTGCAGGTCAGTCCATCTGACTGGAACCTGCTGGGGTTCCAGTTCAAGGGGACTTATACATTGACAAGTCTATGCCCATGGGCTACTTTGTGGCCTGCTCAACTTTTGAGGCTTTCAGCTCATGGGTCCAGTGGATGTTCAGGGAGAAATATGGCCACAAAAGGGTCATGCAATACCTGGATGACTTTCTGATCATTGGGAGGAGCTGCACAGAGATGCAGGGCATGTTGAGGGACTTCACGGTGATGTGCAAATGGATTGGTATCCCGTTGACACAGGAGAAGACTGAGGGGCCTGTGCATAAGCTGGAGTTCCTGGGGATTAAGGTGGACACAGAACAAGGTTGTTTCCAGCTGCCAGGTGACAAAGTAGCCAGGGTACGGGGTCTACTGGCACAAGTAATAGGGAGGCAGAGGGTGCCGCTGGTACAGATACAGCAGCTGCTGGGGTACCTTCATTTTGCATGCAAGGCAGTCAGCACAGGGAGGGAATTTATGAGAAGGCTCAGGAGGGTGACCTGGAAGGTGAAGAAGCTGCACCATGGGGTGGACATCTCAAAGGGCATTCGAGAGGACCTCCAGTTTTGGGAGGAATTCCTAGACCTGTATAATGGAGTAATGTTCTGGCAGGTGGAATGGGAGTGCAACATGGACCTAGAGCTATACACCGATGCCTCTAAGGCACTCAGGATGGGAGCATATTTTAAAGGGGAATGGATGGTAGGGGCCTGGTCAAGCCAATGGAGGGAGAAATGCCTCTTGAGAGACATCACTTTTTGGGAAATATTCCCAAATTGGATGGCTATGGAGGTTTGGGGAGAGCAGATGAGGGGAAAATGGATCATGCTGTGGTGCAACAATAAAGGTGCGGAGGACGTCAAGAGGCAGGGCAGGAACACAGAGACAGTGGGCTGAATAACGAGGAGGTTGGTACTGTTGGGGCTGCAGCTGAATTTGTAATTCAAAATGCAGCATATTCCAGGGATCAAGAATGAATTGGCTGACAGTCTTTCCCGCTTACAGCTCGACAGGTTCCGGAGTCTGGTGCCACAAGCAGTGGCACACCAGACCAGGGTTCTGGACCGGATGAGGGAGATTGGAGGTCCACTGCAAGGGTGCTATACCAGGGCTCCTGGGCCACCAGGACCCTGAGGGTGTATGAAGGGGCTTGGGCCAGCTTCCAGGAGTTCAGAGCTAGACAGTGGTGGGACAGGACAAAACCGTTCCAGAATGAGGAGGTCAAGAGGTTTGTGGTAGAAAAATGGGAATCAGGGATGGTGCACACCACAATAGTGGTTCAATTAGTGGGAGTGAGCTGGATATGCCTGGACAGAGGGTGGCCAGATGCCATGGCAGACAGGAGAGTCAAGAGGATGTTGGCTGGATGGTGGAGGGGACAAGGGAGCAGGAAGGATGGCAGGCACCTGATTGGGGGCCAGCTGTTGGACAAGGTGTTGGTGGCCACATGGAGCATGTGCAGCTTGGCCCATAAGGCCCACCTTTTCAGGGCAGTCTTCACAGTAATGGCAGCTTAGGCATACAGGGTGGGGGAGGTGGTGGCCCCCCCTGAAAAGGGGCGCCCCAAACTCTCATTATGACATGACAGGGTACGGGTAGAGGGGGACACCATCTCCATCAGGTTGGCCAGGTCAAAAATGGAACAGGATGACCAAGGGACCACAGTGACCCTGCACTGGAAACCCAGGGTGCTGAGTTGTGTGGTGGCTGCATGGGAGGAGTAAGAGAAACACAGGGGTAGCACTGGAGGGACAATGTTCCAGCATGGGGATGGAATGCCAGTCATGGCATTCCAGGTGGGGGCAGTAATGAGGAAGGTGCCAGCTTTTATAGGAGAAGAGCTGGGAAAATTCACCCTGCACTCTTTCAGGATTGGGGCAGCCTCAGAGGTGGCAAAAAGGGGGGACACAGTGGAGGAACTGAAGGGAATTGGCCGCTGGAGTTCAGACAGTTACAAATGCTATGTCAGCTGCTGACAAATGATGACTCACACTATTTTCTTTTGTTCCCATGGCAGGTACCAGATGGAAGGTGTGGATCATGGGGCATTCAGTTGTGTACTGGGCAGAATGGGTTGCAGCCACAATGGGCAGAAGGACCCAACTGCACCCAGAGTCAAACTGCACAAGAGAACAATGGAAAGGCATCAGGGGTATGAAATGGGCCCAGCTGTTGCCTCTTCTGCAGGAAGTGAAGGGGCAATAGGGCAGGCCAGATTGCATAGTGGTGCATTTAGGTGGCAATGACCTGGGAGGGATACCCTGGGGGGAGTTAGGGCAAAAAATGTTGGGGGACTTTTGAAGCCATTCGAGGATGGTGGCCGGGCATGACCATCAGCTAGTCTGAGATCATGTCCAGGAGGGTATGGAGGGGAGCCAAGGACATCAAGCTTATAGAAAAGGTCAGGAAGCAGCTCAACAGATGGGGACAAGAGCGGTCATAGAGATGGGGGGGTACACATCCAGCACAGGGACATAATGTATGAGCAGGCAGTGATCTACAGATCAGATGGGGTGTACCTGACTGAGTTCAGGATGTGTCTATGCCTAAAGCTGATTAGTGAGCTAGTGAGGAGGATAGCCCAAAGAGGCCTGAGGTTTTAACCAACAAGGGGGGAGCCCCACCATCCAAGCATAAGCAGGAGATGGGGCAGTGGAAGAAATAAAAGGAGGGAGGAGGCTAGAGGTGGGGTGATGGGGTAGAACCATGGGCTGGGGGCAAGGAGCCTAGCCATGGATTAAAAGGGGGAGGGGGAATAGTTCTGGGAACTGGATACAGAGTGTCCGGGCCTGGAAGGGGAGGCCCAGGTTCAACAAGGAACTGGCCTGGTTCTGGTGACAGAGGAGGGGGCCTGATTCAGTGTCTGGACCTGGAAGAATGGAAGGAAGATAACAACCAGGAGGAAGATGAGGCCAGAAGGAGAAGAATGTGGAAGACTAAATATGTTATGATAAATGCATGTGATTGGACATGACAATTGAACTGTAGATGGATGGATTGTGCTAATAGTAATTAATAAATATGTTTGCCAACAAGCATCCAAATGTTTCAAAATGGTGTGTTTGTAGTTCATTTCCTGGGGGGTCAAGGGACAATTATGTGGAGACCTTGGTACATTTTTCCATTGACTATGTCTCTGAGAATTTTTCTCAGATAAAGAATCAACAGGGAGGAAATACAACTAAATATAATACAGAGAAAGAATCTTAGTGGGCCCCACCTGTTGGATGCAAACTCAACTTGGATTTGTATGTATGTGGATATGTAAGCATCATGTGAACTCAGAAATCCTTAACAAACAAAACTTGATTAAATTCATTCTGAACCCACCAGAAAGAAAAAAAAAACATTATATAATATAAAAATATCACTCTTAGGCTATCTGGCAATGGAGGACCACTGGTAATAATGGATGGCTGACAACACATATTGTACCTGAAGCAGAGGAGCTACTGTCTGACAACAAGTTCTGTACACCTCTGTAATAGGATCCTACAGACAGATTTACAAGGGAGTGTGTCATATTAATCAACAGATTCACCAACCATTTAATCCTACCAGAAGAATAGATTCCTTCAAAATCTTAAGCATAAACTTGACATTCCCAAAGATACACACACCAGGCAACCTATGCCTGACCTATAATCTCATGCACTATAACACTGAGTGAACACATAGCTGGATGGGTAAGGGCAGACCCCTAACACGAAGGACTCAACACTTCATACTGGACACAACTGATTTCTTAAACAAACTCAACTAACTGAACATACTCCCTAACAACTCACATTAAGTCACAATGGCTGTGAAATCCTTTACCTTAATATACCCCATTTTTATGAACTAACAGCACACAAAACCTTTTTTACAAAATGATCCACAAACTCAAGCAGTTATGGATACAGTTGTGGAATTCACCAAGTTTGTGTATTTAAATACAGCCACTTTGTGTTCAACAACAAATTGTCCACAGAAAACTGGCACAGCCATAGGAACTAGAATTGTACCAAGACAAAAGGATCTCCACCTAAAATGTATTTTATTTAAAAGTCATCATCCAAAACTGTTGTATTCTCATAATCAATATCCATTATTCCAGAAATTAAGTCTGCTGGATTTTAAAAGAATTAACTTCTGAACAAAATGGATATTGAATATGAGACCATAACAGTTTGGGATGATGACCTTTGAATAACGTACAGTTTAGGTGGAGATCCTACAGAAGTGTTTTTTCTTTCTTGCCTCAGTATTTACTCCCAATTTCTGAAAGGACTCTCCAAAATACAGTAATAACAAAAAAAGAAACAAGGCATAAGGATTCCTTTTCAACATTACGAAACCAGAATTTTACCTCGGCAGACCATCATTTTCATGGATATATTTGAAGACAGCTTCTTCTTACAACACAGGATGAAGCCATTAATTTAATACCAATACCTTGATGACATTGTCCATACCTGGACTTAAGGTGAAGGCAAACTATGTAAATTCCATAAATCATTTAAGGATTTTCACACTGCAGGTGCAATAAATCTGAAAAATGGAATACTCACAGGAAAATAAAATCAACTTTCTGGGCACCATGATTACTCTGGAGCAAGGAAGAATAAAATACTTCCATCTACAAAAAACCAACAAACTGCTACAGCTATATAAACCACCAAAGTGCACATCCTCAACACATTAAAAAAACATGGAATACAGTCAGGCCCTCTGAGACCAGTGGACATCCTTAGATTAATCTGACAGAAATAGAAATCTGGACATACTACAAGGAGCTCTTACCAATAAAAAAATATCTCCCATGCACAGTTGAAAAACAAATGTCATGGAGATTGCAAACACTATGAAAGGAGCTTCTAAAATATAAACATGAAAAGGAATTGGATTGGACACCCTTGGTAGGTACATACAACCTGTCCATAAGACCACTGAAAAAAGTAAAGAACTGCAAATATTCAGTGAACCAACAATAATAGCTTACAGACAACCAACCACGTGGGAGAACTCTGGTGAAAAACAAAACCACAACACATGGGAGGACATTCATGCATGTGACTAAAACCTGTGATTCAGTTTATTCCCCATACACCACAAAATAAATGATTATTCACACCCGTCTTTCAGATGAGACGTTAAACCGAGGTCCCATCTGCCTGGATTGGTGGTAGTTCAGGTGGATGTTAAAGATCCCATGGCACTTATTGAAAAGAATAGGGGTAACTTTTATTAAATATTCACATATACATCAAACTCAAGAAATACATAACTTCATATCAATACATCCTTGAATTGCTGATAATACACTAAGAAGAAAAGAAAAAAAAAATAACAAAAAAAACTAAACATTAACTCATACAAACCAACTTTTCACATTAAACAAAAGGAAAAACAATAGTCTAAAACTTGTAAATGCTTGTTTCTTATGCATACTATTTTGTTATTATTTTTGATTATATTTTTTTTTATTTTTTTTCTCTCTCTCTTTTTTAATTTTTACTTGTATTTAATAAAGTGAAGAAATCCCTTCCACCAAAGTTTGACTTTCCCTGCATCATATATTTGACATTCCTCCATATAAACCCTATGCAAAACATTGGATACATAAATTCTAAAACCTTCAAATGATGGTCTCTTTTGGTATAACACCCATTGCACCCTAGTTTGCCATAAGCAAAACCGCAAACTAGCCAAAAAGACTCTTAATGTATTTTTCTCAAAACCACTCAAATAATGAGGAAAAATACCAATCACAAGGAGATCATAATCCATTTTGCTAACCATGGAGATTCCATACCTGTGCTAGGAACCTCCATAACTTGGAGGAAAAGAACAATGTAAAAATAATGCTCCATCGTCTCCTCCACATTAACACAGTCTGGTGAGACAAATTCTTTCTTGATTGCCTTGTGTTTGGCTGTACTTGCCATTTAGTCTCCCATACATAGTTAACCATAAATTTTCCACATATAAGGGCAGCCTACTATTATTGAGCTGCTCCAACACATTACTTTGTTCCCACTCGGGCAATTTTTAAAGTTGGCTCTATCTGAACATATTATACCATAATTGCCTTGTACAACCCCTTTGCTGTATATCTCAAAATCATATCTTTGAGATTTTCCATCTAAACAACTTCTGTGCCACTGGCTTAAAATAATCCAGTCCTAAATCTTGCAGACCATTTCAGAGCTGAAAGCTTCCATACACAGGTATGCTTGCAACCGGTTCTGGAATACTATACTGTCTATTTCAGTAGAACCCTAAACATTTCTTTAAAGAAAAGGCACAGAATAGTGAAAAACAAAATACTACCGGGTCAACCATCCCTAACCCCTTGTTTTCTGTTCAGGTATGTGCATCCTCTCTTAATTGGATTCAATCTGCTTCCCATAACATCTGGAAGCATATGCTATATAATTTGTTTCTAGCTGTACTGGTAATGGAAAAATAACTGCGACATACTGCAGCCTAGGCAAAATAAATTGTTTTATTATCTGAATCCTCTTTATTTTAGAAAATTTAAACCTTTTCCAAATCAAAACTTTCTGTAGAATTGTATCTAAAACACCTGACCAAACCTCCACTGGGCAATTTTGATTCTTAAATTCTCGCCTAATATTTTAAAGGTTTTTAGAAAATTCAACCAAATTCACAGAAAACAATTCTCTTTGATAATTACCCAACAACAGCCCTTTTGATTTATGCATATTCAGTCTGGCATTAGATACTTCCGCATAAAATTTAAACACTTTAAGGAATTTAGAAAATTCCATATGGTTAGAAAAATAGACAAATATCATCCCAAAAGATTGTATAAGACCAGGTTAAATCCCTGGCACCTGAAGTCCTAACCATAAGGGTGGAGCATAAATCGCTCTTATTAAGGGTTCTAAAGAAAAGTTGTACAGAAGCGGGCTTAATGGACATCCTGTCGACTTACATTTCATAATAAAACCTTCTCCTAAAGTACCTTTCAAAACTGGATAAACTGTAGCATTATTGTATAACCCTTTATGAGCTGTATGATACTCATGGAATACCAAACCACTTAAGAGATGAAAATAAAACTCATGATCAACTCTGTCAAATGCTTTCTCAAGATCTACCGATACAATTACCCCCGAATGGCCCCTTCCCCAGCCTGCTCAATTATATCTCTAATTAGACTTAATATTGAATGGATTCTTCTATTTGGAACCCCACTATGTTGCACGGTAAAAACAACCTCTACCACCCCTTCAGTCTGTTATTAATTATGGTAGTCAAATTTTATAATCTGAATTTAAAAGAGTTAGAGGCCTCCAGTTCCTAAAGCTTCCCTATCTCCAGATTTAAGATATATGTCTAGCCCTTCTGTAAAAAGAATGTAACATCACACCGGATGTGAGGAAAAAATTAAATACTAACCAGAGACATTCTACTAATTCAGATGAAAACACTTTATAAAACTCATTGGATAACCCATCTATACCAGGGGACACATTCTGTTTTAGTGATTTAATAACTCCCAAAATTTCAAATTTTGAAATGGGTTGCCTAATTTCTTCAGACCATCATTATCCCTATTATCTTTTAAACTAGGTCCTAAAACTGATTAATCAGGAGAGGCGATGGAGCAACCTTTGGTTCCAGACCCCTAAAATGTTCTTTAATAATTGTTCCTAGTTCAATGATAGAAGAAACCTTAGTATTTCCCTGGACTAAAAATTTGATTGTCTCCTTCTCCTTAACTGCTTTACATAGTTCGAAGGGATCTCCAAAAACAGATTTTTTTAAATGATTCTGAATCAAGGCTTGCAATGATTTTGCTCTATCATACTGTCTTTCCCTCATTAAACTTTTAATCTCCGCTATCTGCTCCGAAAAATTACCTCTAGAAGAATTCACACATGACAGAATATATTGAAGCTGTTTCCTGAGTTTAAGATAATCAAAAAAATTTTCGTTCCTTTTCCTAACCCCATAATGTTTAAACCATCCAATACAGTCTTCTTTAGTTTCCTGCCACCAAACCCCAAGATCTTGATACAAAAGCCACTGACAACCTGGCATCCAAAATACCATGGATGGAATTTGAACTACCTCTCTTGAAGGATTGATGTATTCAATTTCCATATAGATTTATGCCTAAGAAACCCTTGCTGTGTCCCCACCTTAATAAGTATCAGAGCATGGTCAGAGAATTCCATAGGAATAACCTGTGGACTATGGAATTGGATTCTCTTGGATATAAACAAATAATCAATCATAAAACTCTTCCCTTTTGTAAAAAAGTGCCTAAACAGCCCTCCCTCACTATCCATACAATTTACCAGTCTGCCGCTCTAACAATCTTCTGAAGACATACCGAATCACAATAGATTTTCTTCCCATTCTCCAAACTACCTTTACCCTGTTCGCTTTTATATTACAATTAAAATCCTCCTCACAGAATTGGAATAGTTGTTACTAGAAATGGTCGTATGTCGAAAAACCATCCACCCTTCCAGCTTTTGATTGAGGGCTATAAATATTAATTAACCTGATCTTTTCTTCAACCAAAACCATCTAGAATTAATACTCTCCCAGGACAAACTTCTATCGACTTAAGTAACGTAAAATTAAAGTAGTTAAAGAATTCCTATCCCATCTGCTCTTTCTTCACCAAAGGACCAATCGAGGGTCCCCACGGCCAATCTTAGTGAATACATCGACTTGAAATCTAGAAAACATCCACGTCTCCTGTAAAACAAATAGATATTGCAAATCAGCTAGTACCTGAAATACTGCACGTCTTTTCAGATGTTTTAACAAACTATGGGATTAAAGAAGCCCATGTAATATCCATTATAGTGTACTGAAGTCAGACTGGCCTACCTGTACTATTCTCATTTCTTCCTCCTTTTCTTTTTTCCTTATAATCATCCCTTTGCACTCTCTCTCCCTCTTGAACTGATATTTGGGAATCAGTATCCCCCATATCCATCTCTGAATCTCCCCAGGACAGTTCTTCAAACGGATTTTTTGATTCAATACCTTCTACCTCCACCGGTACCATATTCTTCACTGCCCTACTAGACCTTCGTAATAATGGAGGGGCTAGTGGGGGTTTAAGTTTGCCCTGACCCATTCCACTCTTTTCCTCTAAATCATCAGAATAACAAACCAGCTGGAGAAGCTTCAGCCTCCTCTCCGGCTTCCTTCTTTAGAACCATTTTGCCCACTGTCTGAACTTCTCTTGCTGTGTACCCCTATACTGGTGAGTTAACACCTCTTCCACCCCAATGGATACCTCCTGCTGAGACACTCCAGCCTCTTGTGCTTGTTGAATCAAAAGGTCTGACACTCCCATGCTTGCTTATTCTGGGCCACTTGAGGACAGTCTTTAAAGGCATGATTCATCTCTTCACACAATCGCATTTCAAGAGTTCGTACAGAAGACAGTAACATGACCCACTTCTCACAATTATCACACTTTGGTTGGTCCAAACATTAGATAAATGAGATTTAGATCCGCATTTATAGCAGGCCCTGGGCTGCCCGCTATAAAGCAAACCCCCTGTCTCTTCCTAACATAAATGAATTGGGAATATGTTCCACCCTGTTGCTGTTTGTTTAAGTTTCACCTTAAATTTCCACCCCTGTCCAAAACAATTCTGAATCCAAAATGGGATCGGGTTCACTTAATATTTCACATTTTGTACAACCAAAATTTAATATCCTCCACCTGAACACCCTCATTCCTGAACATCACTGTCACAAATTTTATCAAAGGTTTGAACAAAGGAATTACGAAAAGGGTGTCCATAAAGGGAAAACTTCACCTGGTTATACCTTTCCAAAAAGGTCAAGCAAAGCAGGTGTCACGGAAACTAATGTCATAATTGTCCTCACCGAAATGTTGATAAATGCAAATACGTCCCTAGGAGAAAACTTCAAAGACTCTTTAATTAATGTTCTGCCAACATAATATCTGTTTGGTCTATCCTTTAAACCACCTTTATACGAATCCTTACAGCATTCCTCCTAGGTGCTGCTTCCCTTTGCACTGTGAAAATAGACTGGATAAAGGGGTTTTCTGGCTTTTCCCCACTAATTTTCAACTGTTCAATGTTATTCACCTTAACACTCTCTTCCATACCTGGTAGGTACATAATTATTCTCCCTCCCTACTACAGAGCACAGTTCTCTCTTGCTACTTTCATGAAAATTAGCAGCGTCAGAGGTAGAAACTCTTCCCCCCTCCCACCCCTGGCTGCCATTCCGGTGAAGCAGACTGCAGTCCCAAGCATTATCCCATGAAGAATCAGGTGTCCATACCCCATGATCCTGCTGCTCCAGCCAGCAGCCGATAAAGCAGCTTGGGGTGACCAAGAGCTATCATGCTCCCCACAACCCCAAACTACCAACAGCTCCTTTTTGTCCAGTACCCAAGTCATTCCTTTGAAAACCTTAAAGGCTGCACTGTCAGAAGAGAAAAAATCAGACACTCCTTCTTGCTGCCCATGCTTGATTTGATAGGTCACATTATCTTTTTAGAAGCAGCCACCACCTTAGGATTGAACACAAATCCTGCATCTTTCAAAATCTGATCGTAGGAAAGTTGTTGTTTAAGGTCGCATTACTTACAGGGTCGGAGGGTGTAGAAACGGATCTTCACCTCTCGCTCCTGCCCTCAGTTCAGTTCTCTCCGCCTTATTCCTCATTCGCTCCTCCGACTCTCTTCTCCTTCCTCCGACCTCCGTTTCCGATTTGCCTTCTGCTTTCACCAGGTTTCTTCTAAGCCAAGACCGCCAGTGTAGGCACCACTCCACCGACCTCTCCGCCCTCACTTCCGTGTTGCCGGCTTCTCCTGCCGGTTTTAAAGGCACCGCCACCTCTGCACTGCTCTCCAACGATAAGGGGTCCTCCGCTCTTCCAGCCTTAAAGGAACCCCGCTCCTCCAAACAATTCCTCGCCTCCTCCATTCTCTGTGCCGAAACAGGCTCCATCCTGCCCTCAGGAACACTCTTCTTGGGCCAAACAGCCCGTTCGTCAGCCACCAACTCCCGCTTACGAGCGCTCTCTCTCCCACGTCTTGCTCAGACTGAGCCATGTTGCACTCAGTCGCCACACCACAACGCCCATACTCCCCCTCTGGCCACTGAAACAGCAGCACAGAGTAGGGGAATTTCCCCAGTGTCCTGGCCAAATTTCCCTCATTCACTAAAAATACCACCAACAGCTTAATCTGATTCAAGGTCAGTTGGCATTCATCTCTATCCCCCTCCCCCGGGTCATGCCTGAAAATAGGCAGGATTTGTCTAGTGCACTTACCCCGGTCAACAAAAACTAAATAAATAAACATGGCACCAGAAATGTGATCTACCTGATCTGATGCTGCAAATGTCCAGATAGATGGCATGTGAGTGAAACTGGATAAACTCTCAGGAAATACATAAATGGACATGTATTCACAGTTGTGTACCCAGACACATGTGGATGAATATGTATGCCAGAGAAGCCATTCTCTGAAAGATCTTAAAGTGACTGATAGTAATAAGAATTTCAGCATCCCACAGGAGAGGTTATTCTGGGAGACCAAATTTATAAGGTTATTTGGTAGCTTAACATTGCTTATTGAAAAATTGCACACTTGTTTTATTACGTTAATGTATAAATGCCATTAATGATGTCAATCCTCAACAGCTTTAGCCATAACTTGTTTTTGATTGTCTCCTTCATCTGTGGAGTAAGCTGTGCATGTACTAAGGTGACAGCCAAGCAACACTAACCACACATACCAGTTTTCTTCACCATATTTTGTAACACATTATATGCAATGTACTCTAAAATTCTGTGCAATGTATTCTAAAACTTGCCAACATGATGTTTCACCATTTAATTTAGTTGAATAACAATGCTGGACTGCAAGGCTCCATGGAAGGGTCCTGGGTAAAGCAGTCTTTCATCTATAAACATGGTGCAGATTAAAGGAAAAGTCCCCTCTACCTGTTTCCTGTATACCTGTGCAGTTCACAGGCATGGACAATGATTCCCTCTCTTGCACCCCTTAATTTCATCCTAATTTAAATATACACAAGGTTGCTTCACACTGTCTTGTCCTTGTGTGAAAACCTGTTTGCCTTCATTCCAAAGATCATGACCCCACTCATGCAAGTTATCGTGGGAGCTGATGATGCGTACAAGCACAAGCCAGCAGAAGTTATACCCTCATTCAGTTCTGTTACATGTCTTGTGAAGTCCCTGTACTCGCTAAAAGCATTTTTTCCTAACTCAGATACACTTTAAACTACAGAAAACAGCAAGGCTCTTAAAATACCTTGAAAAGTCTCATGACCAGCGTAAGACAAGTTCATAGGGACTGCTGAGGACAGCAACAGTATTGACTAATACAGTATAACTACTGCAGGCTTTAGCACCAAAACATCATAAAATTCTAGGATGCCTTACATGAGCCAGGTCATGACCTTTTTAATGAAGTCAGGCAGATTTTCATATTAGACTTAAGTATCTTCACTTACATTTAAATCCTGATGAAATTAGGAGGGTGCAGTAGAGGCAATCATTCTTCATTCCCACAAACTACACAGGTAAACAGAATAAACACCTTAGGGGACCTTCCCTTTAAGTATGTAGCTTGGTTGTGGGTGAAATATGCTATCAAGTAGATATTTGGCAACCTTTATGAAATGGATGGGAAAAAAATCAACCAGTTTGATTGGCCCATAGGTGAGTAAAGTTTCCATGACTACATAGTTAAAACAAATGCTGACATCACAGAACTAATATAGAAAATGATGGCAGATTTAGCCCTAGTGGCCCATCCATTCTGCTCATATCTGTCTAATTTTGGGACTGTGCCATCATCAGTCCTCCTTAATAGTAATTCATACCCTTGCTGCACACCACTATACCTCATCCACGCTCTAAATGTGCAGCCACTTTCCTGTCACCGCAATCTATAATTAATTTAAAACTTGTCCTCACTATATAGCAAAATAGTACAATGGTCCAGCCTGAGCACCCAGCTGGTGATGAGCTGTGGCTTTGTTTTGTATCCACCTCTAATTAGGGAGACTGGAGTTTGTAGCTGAGCAGTGTCTTTGTACTGTGTCCCCCTCTACTGAGGGGATTGAAGGAGACTGCCACCAACCCATGACTTTGTTGTATCTATCCCCCTCTCCCAAGGCAGGCAAAATAGTATTTCCATAGTGTACTACAGGACTGCAAACAGTGCAACTCAGCTGGACAAATTAAGAGAGCATCAGATTGGATGCAGTTGTGATAAGTGTTTTGCAAATTTAGTATTCCACAAGTATAATTATCGTGGCATATGCTATTCTGCTTCCATGACATTTTGAGGAACATTTGAGAGTTAGGAATCATCAATATTTCCCCTGCAGATTTAAAAATTACTAAATAAAATGGCTCCAGTTTTGCTGTGTTCCAGGACTAATCAGAACTGGGTATGTATGCCAAATATCCAGTCTGTACCTGCAATGTCAGAAGAGTTATAAGAATCCAAACTGTCAGAACATTTTCACAAAATGTCACAGATAATTACACTGTGAAAGTAAAAGCCCTTGTAATTTAAAAATCACTTAACTAAATCTACCACATTTAGCAGTTCATGGGCTCAATTTTTAAAGCCTCGAGGATGACACAAACCCCTGCTGTGGTGATCATTTGACGCATGAGGCTTGCAAAATTCTCCTGGCTAGCGATTGGGATTTTCAATCCTGAGTGCCAAATGCCAAAAGTTAAACTAACTTTTCTCTGGTCTAACTTGTACCATTTGGGAGACCCTTTTTATGGGGCTTGTGCCAAATCTTTGGTGCAAGCTGCCATAAACTGAGGCAACTGCCCCCAGTGTACAAAAATTAGGTTCAGTTGCATTAAAGGAGTTTGGTGTGCCTGTGCCTTAAAGCAGATGTGATGCAAGGCTTGACGCAAGCCATGCATTGCCCTTTGAAGACTGAGCCCCATAAGTTCCTTCTAACAAATGCCTTGCATCCTAATCTGCAGATAATTAGCTCTAAAGGTGATTGAGTTTTTAGCAGCAACATATTTTCACAAATGTCATAAAGAAATAAAATGCCAGGCTTTGAGCCGGTGTAAGTTTGCAACGATTCAACTGAATGCCATGATACTTGTTTGTTTGTTTGTTTGTCTGAATTTTGTTGACCCGGTAAGCCCACTGGGCCTAGAAGTCCCTTTTTCAGGGGTGACTGGGGGGGAAGGGGATACAGATGGTAAGCAACTGAAATTGAACCAGATTAAGCTGTTGGTGGTATTATTAGTTAATGAGGGAAATTTGGCCAGGACACCAGGGAAATTCCCCTACTCACCACTGTGGGATTTGCTGGCCATCTGTCCAAGACGGCCACTTCTCCGGAGCAAGCAGAGAGGGTGGATGCTGCTGGGATAGGAGTTCAGGCCTCAGCTCTTGTCCTGTCCACTTTAAGAGGCTGTGAATCTCACCTTTGCTATGGCAGATTTTTTTTGCATACTGACCAGGACTCTGATGAAATGGAGGTAATGCACAGTTTTACTGAATTACCTGAAGATAGTGATGACATTATAAGTCACAATGTAGCAGCTTCACAAGATGTTCAGAGTGATGTTTCTCAGAAATGTGAAGTACTTCGTCTAAAGAAACAGGAGTGGGTACAAAAAGCGCAAGAACTTGAAAGTCAAATTCAACCTCTGACAGCCGGCTCTCCCATGGCTGTGGATGAGTCATGCGAGCAGCTGGTGCAGTTGCAGGAGACAGTCGAGAGGGTAAATGCCCCTGTGAAGGATCAACTGCATGACATATTTAAACACAAGGCTTGTTGTGAGGTTTGCAGTGAAAGTGGCATTACCGCTGTATGCCAAAAGCCGACCAGTGTTTTGGAGAAAGGGAAAGGACTGCTATCAGACAGAACAGGGAAACCTCATCTTGGAGTTGGCCAACGAGCTATAGCTGGACAAAGTAGCACAAAACAGCAGACATCAGAACCAGAACATACTTTTTCATTTCGCGATTGAGACAAGGAGAAGGAATGGGGTGATCTGGTTAATGAATTTCCTCCTATAAACACCAAGATTGTGCAGAGGGCCAACACGGACTCCTGGTCACCAGAACTTGCATTGGAAGATGCTGGTTGGATTCAGGGCCAAACGGAACAATGGATTCCAGACCCCACTGATCCCTCTTATAAGAAACTGTGTGATTTAACTTCTTCCGCTGTGGCCACCAACGCTAGTTCTACTGAGAGCTCCAACGAACCCCAGGGTAATGACATTTTAATTCAGGATTCAGATAAAAATGTTAATATTGAGGAATGTCTTACTGAAACTGTAGATTACTTGGGAAAAAAAATCTGCAGAGGTTTGACTAGGGCCTAGTCCTGAGGCCCTGGGAGAACATCAGGAGGGGCCCTCTATGGCTGCCTTGTTAAGGATGGCTGATCTCTTTCACTCTGGGGGGAACCTACCCCAAGGAGGAACACTGTCAGGTTGCTGTATAAGGGAGGGCTGTAAAATCCTCCAGACAGGTTATTTATTGCCAGAAACTTATTAAAATCATCAATGAAGTTCTTTTCCTCAGAAATGTTCGCTCTTATTAATCTGGGTAATGGGAACTTCGATATAAGTTTTAAAAATGTACCCAATCTAGATCGATTTTGGGCCCAATATCAAGCACAGAAAAATAACCCTCTTTGGATTCCTTTTCAGGCAATCCCTCTTACTAAGCCCTTGATCAAGACCATCACTGTTATGTTTCATAATGAGGGTGCCAATGTTGAGGACATTTTGTTTTGGCTGCATCAAAGGTGTGAGCTTTTGGGCAGGTCCATGCCTACTATAGATAGTGAGCAAATCTGGGATTGGGGATGGAAGGTAAAGTTGAAACTCCTCTCCACAAACGCAGGCCCTGTACATTACCCAGTACCTTCTTTTTTAGGAAGAGATAGTGGGTCAATTTTCTATATTGGACAACCAAGGTCTTGATTCAAGTGTGGCTCTTGGCTGCATCTTAGCTTGGCCTGCGACACAGCTAGATGCAATCACTGTCTGGAGTATGGTCACTTTTTCCTCAGCATGCCTCAATTTGTTCAAGTGCAACCTCTGTGAACAAACGGAGCATGCTTATGGTCGCTCTCCATGGGCATCCCACAATCGTGAGGATTGCCCTTCACATGAAGGGCTAATTAATCAGGCTCAACATGCGTTGACCAAACAACCTGCAACAGTAGCTTCAGCACAGACTAAAAATCTAGGGTCAGGAAGGACAGTGCCCCCTGAAGTTCCACACCAGGATGACCTTGTTGAGAAAACAGCCACCATAATTCACGAAGAAGGTATAGGAGTGTAACTGGAAACCTTAGATAGGGACATACCAAAAGAGGTTACTGACATTAACATGCCCCCTTCCCCACCCCCTACGGAGGCACCATTCAAGCTAATTCCTCCAAGAAAGCAGAACAGGCATGGGAAAGCTCTGTCTTCTACTAAAACTGTCCCCAAACCAGAAACCCCTTGAGGTACAATGAAGTTAGAGAATAAATACACTCCACTGGAGGAGGACACAAGGAGAGATTCTGAAGATGAAGGTGCAAATACCTCCTCTGTCATATCCACTACTGTCATGGAGTGTAGGAATGATGATTCTATAGCTAAAAGAACCAGACGGAGGCGTCTGGGCAAAACCCCCTAAGTTAGTTGACCTGACTGTGATTGGCGTTCTCTATTTTCTGCTCTAAAGCTTGCATTCATTAGCCATTTCTACCATAAACATAAATGGGATTAAAAGTGAGAAAAAGCATATAGGGTTTTTTCTGTTCTAACACACTTTCATTTGGACATTATTTGCATACAAGATACCTGATTAAAATCTCATTTGGAACTTCAGCATGCTTCAAAGAGCTGGTCTTTAGGGCCATCCTTCTGGTCTATAGGGACGGGACTCTATGATGGGATAGGAATCCTATTTTCTAACCCTGCCATGAAAGTTTCTAGATTGGTGGATATTCACCCAGGGAGGTCACTTTGTTTGAATATTTCCTTGTTTTCTGAGAGGTTTAGAATGATTGCTATCTATGCACCCCAGACGAAGGCGCAGAGAATAACCTTGTTTAAGGAAGTTCAACCTTTTCTCCATACCTCTCATTTGGTGGTTTGGCTGGGTGACTTTAATTGTGGCCTTTCTAAGGCAGACAAGGGCCTTCAGACCCAGAAACCTTTCTGTGATTCTATACCCTACAACATTTGGTTTCTACTGCAAACCTGATTGATGCTTACAGGTCACTTCATCCTACAGCGGGATTTACATATTTCAGGGCTACACTTAAAGCATGGATAGATTTTATTTTTTTGTCTAAGGTGATTAAAGTATTACAGGTATCAACTAGGCTGATAGAATTTTTGGATCATGGGGTCATTACAGCTTTACTTATATGGGAGGGAGCCCCAAGATGTAAAAAGAATAAATGGAGATTAAATGACAAAATGTTGGAAGACCCCAAGATTAAGAAAATGAGGTTAAAGGATTTGGCGGCAAGACTTTCAGTTTCTGAATGTTATGATACTGTTATAGACTTGGGGGAAGATACAAAAACAGGGTGGCAGCACTTTTTCTGGCACAAGGCCCACTTTAAAACAAATAAGGGATATTTGGGTTACCTAAAACTTAGGCATCAATTACAGCATCTGATTTCCCTAACAGAAACCACAAAGAAAGAATATAGTCAGTTGATTGCGACTGTTAAAAAACAAATAGTTAACACGCAATATGATAGGGGTAGGTCCTTAGAACAAGAATTGAGATTTGGGACACACATGAATAAACAATCTTTGGATCCATTTAAGGAGTGTAAAGACAGAGTAGACTCTCAGCTTATCACTACACTGACCACAGCTGCTGCCGAACAGTAAGTGCCCCATATCAGCTGTTGAAAGTAGTGGAGGATTATATGTCACATATGATGACGGCAGACATTTCTCCAGAAGATACAGAAATACATCAGTTTCTGGACACACTATATTTACCTAGCCTTCTAGATAGTGATAGGGTAGCACTAGAAGCTGAAATTACTTTAGGAGAAGTTAAATATGCTATTAGTACTTTATCTTCCCAGTCAGCTCCAGGATCTGATGGCATTGGAGCAGGGTTTTTATAAAACCTTCATTACTGAAATAAGCCTTGTATTGGTCATTTTGTTGAATTACATATGCACCTTCTATGAATGAAGCTATTTTAATTTTGCTGTACAAAAAAGGGGATAAAAACAATCTAGGGAACTCGTGTCCAGTTAGTCTATTAAATAAAGACTTGAAGATTTTAAGCAAGATTTTGTTAGCTAGACTCTCTAGGGTCACCAAGAGGCTTATAAGGTCCCATACAGACTTGTGCCATAAAAGGAAGAAAGCAACAAGATAATTTAATATGGTTGAGAGATCTCTTTTCTAAAGGGAAACTTGTACAGATACAAGGGGTGGTAGTAGGGTTGGATCATGAGAAGGCTTTTGATAGGGTTACACATAAGTTTGCTTCAATGTATCAGAGGGCGGTTATGATACCAAATATGAATGGTTGGTATGGGCAGAAAATTTGTGTGGCCAAAGGGGCACGTCAGGGATGCCCCCTGAGCCCCACACTGTATTCCTTCACGATTGATATTTTTGTTAGAATGTTACAAGGCAATCAAGATTTAGAAGGTGTAGAGATATCTCCAACTATTCCCCAACACAAAGTTTTAACTTATGCTGATGATCTGGTTTTGATTTTATCTCCTCTATTCTCTACTCAGGCACTCATGGATACTACAGAGACATTTTCAAGATTTTCTGGTTCCAAGGTGAATTATAGTAAAAGTAAGGGAGCGGTCATAGGGTCCACACCTGTGCCTTCCTCTGGCATGTTAGCAGGGGTTCAGGTTTCCAGCGATCCAATTAAAGTTTTAGGGGTACAGTTTGGGCCTGGAGATATGGCAGGGGACAACTGGGAAATAACCCTCAATGGGGGCAGTGGTTGATAGGAAGATGGAAGGGACAACAGATGAAAAAAAAATGGGCTGTGCTATTAAAACAATTCTCACACCTATGTTTTTGTACATTAGCTACATCTTTCCACCACCCTTTGCTGTTAGGACTACGTTGCTTAGTATATACTTTCAGGCATTTTGGGGGTCAAGGTTGAACCCTATAAAGAGAGAGTTGACATATCTGCCAATATGAAAAGGAGGGGTAAATATGCTCAACCCAATTGCCTTCTTTTTTAGTATTTTTTTCACCTATAATTTTGGGTTGGTGTTAAAACCTGGAGACATGATTTGGAGACCTTTTGTAGAACAGTGGTTACAACAATGTATGAACAGTTGGCAAGAAAAGAGACCTAGGTTATTAGCTAGAATCCCTAATCTGCCTTTCTATGTGATTGAGTGTATGAAACAGGTTATTAAGTGGGACATTACCCCTCACCACCTACAGACCCTGGATAGAAAAAGGGTGTATAAATATATTCTTTCAGTTGAAATTCAGGTAGAAGTGATATTTCCTGAATGTTCAGATGACAGGAAGTCTACCATATTGAGGCTATTAATAAATAAAAGGATTCCCTCATATGCCTGGGACTGCCTGTGGTTAAGCAACTATGGGAGACTGGGAGTGAAAGGGAACAGTAAGCACAAGCAGTTGTCAGAGAGATACTGTCCTAGACTTGGATGTGGTCAAATAATTGAAATCCAAAAACATTTATATCTGGAATGTGGGTATATCAAGCCATTTTGGGCTTATTTGACTGACACTTGGAATGAGGCTGGGTTTAGGAGTATTGATTACCTCACTTTAATGTTTGGGCCATTAGATAATACTTTTGTTAAATACAACAGTGACACGATGTATGTGATCCTATGTATAATACGGTTTTATATTTGGCAATCTAGGTGTCTGTGGATTTTACAACAGAAAGACGTGACCTATGTTGAATTATTTTCTAATATTTGCAAAGTTATTGAGAGTCTGATGAAATATGATTTTGAAAGAGGCTCACATGATCAAACACAGCATCTATGGCTCAACTGTAATATGTGGACTACTTGATTTATATAATAATAATAATAATGCTTTATTTATTATGCACCTTTCACATATCAAGGCACAGTACAATAAGACAATAAGACACACTAAAAGCAAAAACAACATCATAAAATATTCTATACAAATCAATAATTATCACCACCATATGCTTTAACCCATAGATAAGACTTTAAGGCCTGTTTAAAACTCCCTACAGTCATGCACTCCCTAATCTGATGGGGTAGAGAATTCCAAAGGGATGGAGCCATGAACATAAAAGCATGGTCCCCAGCAGATTTTAAAGTCACCCTCAGAATCTCTAGCAACCCCTCATCGGTCGAGAGGAGTGGTCTCGCAGGGTGGTAAGGAATCAGGAGCTCTTTCAGGTACTGAGGGCCCAATTCATGTAGGGCTTTATAAATCAGTAATCTGACTTTTAAAGTGATCTGCCACTGTATTGGCAGCCAGTGCAGTTCCTGCAGCACTGGTGTGATACGGGAAGATCTAGGAATCCCCATCAACAACTGGGCTGCAGAATTCTGCACCGGCTGCAAGTGGTGGATATCAACCCCCGGAAGCCCAAAGTAAAGCGAGTTGCAGTAATCTAAATGCGAGGTCACAAAGGCATGGATTAATGTAGGCAGATCACCGGATGGAACAAGGTGTTTGATCCTAGCGATGTTTCTC
The DNA here is from genome assembly GCA_016271365.2 of Neoceratodus forsteri. Lineage (NCBI taxonomy): Eukaryota > Metazoa > Chordata > Ceratodontiformes > Ceratodontidae > Neoceratodus > Neoceratodus forsteri. Next base: position 232,999,767 of record JADMNL010000028.1, read on the forward strand.
AGGTGGTAAAAGGATGACTTAACAACCGCTGATACCTGGGTCTGAAGTGTCAACCCTGCATCCAACATCACCCCTAGGTCTTGCATCTGTTCAGAGACCTGGAGCTCAGTGCCCCCAAGAAACAATCCTAAAGGGGAGCCTTCCACAAGTCCCCTATCCAGCGATCAGGATCCAAAACCATCACCTCGGTCTTCCCAGAAATCAACTTCAACCAACTGGACCTAATCCAATCCTGGATTTCCTTGAGGCAGTTATTAAGTACCGAGACTGCCCCTTCCTGGTCGGGGGCAATAGACAGGTATAGCTGGGTATCATCGGCATAGCAATGAAACCTCAGCCCATACCATCTCACGATGTCTCCAAGGGGAAGCATGTACACCACAAACAACATGGGGGCCAATACTGAGCCCTGAGGAACCCCACAAGACAGAGAAATAGGATTAGAGGAAAAAAAACCTGAAACTACCCTCTGAGTTCTTCCGATGAGGTAAGAGGTAAACCATCTGAGGACTAAACCAGAGAGACCACAGATACATCTCAGGCACTCAAGCAGGACCCCATGGTCAATGGTGTCAAAAGCTGATGACAGATCTAAAAGTACCAAAATGGACCATTTTCTCTGGTCTCTCATCATCAGGAGATCATTGAGCACCCAAACCAGCACAGTCTCGGTACTACGCTTCTTTCGAAAACCTGATTGGAGAGGTTCGTAGATGTTATGGATTGTCAAATGGTTCTCCAGTTGGGCCACCACTACTTTCTCGATCAACTTCCCCACAAAGGGGAGATTCAAGATAGGCCTGTAGTTTGCAAGAAAGTCTGGGTCCAGAGAAGCTTTCTTCAACAAAGGTGTCACCACCACCTCTTTCAAGGAACAGGGATATTCACCCGAGTCGAGGAACACCAGACTATCTGTGCCAGAACCGGGCTGATAGAATCACCACAACCCATAATCAGGGGTGTAGGGCCGGATCTAAACTCAGCATGTAGGGCACATCCCCTGGACGAACCGCATAGCATCCATGATTTCCGGGCGGTCAAAGGTGCTCCAGGAAAACGGAGGGATAGTGACCAAGCCCTGATCTCTAGCAACTCGCGTAGAATGTGTCAAGTGGATCTCCAACCTAATGTCAGCCACCTTATCAGCAAAGAACCGAGCAAGCTCATCACACTGTAATTGTGAAAAGGCTCTTCGGAGCTGTTGACAGGCTGGGTTGCACAACCCGTCCACAGTTCTGAAAAGCTGAGCTGGTCGATTCTGAGCAGCAGAAATTTCCCCGGACAGAAACTCTGCCTTCTTATAAGAGATTTCTGACTGATGGAACCGATAATGTTCTAACAGTCTAATATGGTCGGCATATAAGCCGGATTTCTGCCGACAAGGTTCTAAACTACATCCTAGTTGCCGCAACTCCCTCAAGGCTCCATCAAACCAAGGAGCCCATGGTTGAAGGGAGAGAGGACACACATGTACTGGAGCAATAGAATCCAGGGCAGAGGTAATGGCATTATTATAGGCCAGAACCAAAGCTTCTAGATCCCTGCAATGCACAGGAAATTGTGATAGGTCAAGCACCACACCAAGGCCATTTGAAGTTATATTCCATAAAGGTCGGTACTTGACCATCTCCACAGGGGTCGGCCGACAAGGGGGGGTGCCAGAATTGAATCTCACAGTGTAGTGATCAGACCAACTGACTGGTTCCACCCCCACGTCAGAGGCCTTGATCCCCAGGAGGAAGACCAGATCAAGAGAATGGCCACACTTATGGGTAGCAGTGGTAACCACCTGTGTCAGGCCCAGTGAATTCATCAACTGGAGGAAGTGTTGTCCAAATTGTGAGAGTTCATCATCAATCCAGGCGTTAAAGTCACTCAGGACCATCAGCCTGGGCGACTCAAATGCCATGTCGACGATGAAGTCTGCCACTTCCTTAAGGAATTGCTTCCCATGTCCGGGTGGATGGTAGATGAGAGCAGTTCAATAGCCTACACCTGCTACTACAGCACATTCAAATGAGCTGGCCTCCTCAACTGGAACACTAATGAGTGCCAATTTAGTCTTGAAACAGACCGCAATCCCCCCCACCGCAGTCCAACCTCGGGCGGTGTATCACCGTATACCCAGGTGGAATTGCAGCCTCAAGTATTGGGCCCGCATTATCATCCAGCCAGGTTTCAGTGATACAAGCCAGATCTGTTGATCCAACAAGATCAGAGATCACTGCAGTCTTGCTGTGGACAGATCTGGCATTGCACAACAATGCCCAGGTTGGACAAAACTCCTGGGCTGCCCCGACTACCTGCCCATCACCAAAGATGGTGCCCTTGTGTATGGGGACCAAACAAGGTGGCCCATGCTCCAAGCTCCACTTCTCCCCAGGGCATCTTCTGGGCTTAAACACCCTAATGAGAGCGTCCCACTCTTCTAGTCCCCCCACCCCCCCCTCCTGCAGGCAATACCCAAGCCCCGACAACATTGATAGGTGGAAAAAACCAAGGAGGGGCAAAAGTGCAGAGGGCATGGAGAGCGCATGACCCGGGGGGTAGCAAACTGGCACATATCCTAGGCCCACAACCTAACCCTAGGTTATAAGTCTAACTAAACAAACTAAAAAACAATAATATAATACCCCTACACTTTGAGCCTATCTTAAATTTCACCTCCGACCCAATCAACTAAATAATCTGTACCTACTACAAAATAACAAATAACTAAATTAAATAACTTAAAATAAAAACCTAACCTTACTCCCCACCACAACCTATATTCAGCCCACAGGTCCTTTCACTACCTGGGGGACAAAATATATAGGAAACCAATTTTAAAGCACCCAGGCCTCTCACTTCCAGGTGCTAAAAATAATAAACCAAAGAAATCACAAAAATAAATTTTAAAACACCCAGGCCTCTCTCTTCCTGGAGTTAAAAATAATAAACCAAAGAAACCAAAAAATAAATATAAGGAAATAAATAATTTGGTATACCACCCTCCAGATAAATCTCTCACAGATATCTATGTGAGGGAGGAAATTACAGATTTTTACTGAGCACTCTCACTGCTTGTTAATTTCCATAAATATAAAATAATAAGGAGAAATTCGGGCTGATAATGCGTAAAAGTTTAAAAAGTACTTGCTGTCCAGAAGAATTCGGACAATGATAGAGGTCCAAACACAACTTGCAATAAGTCGATCCCAAAGATCATCACACAGTTAAAATATCCAACAATGTCAGGGACTGGGCAAATCCAATCTTCAGTTTCAAAGTTCTGAACCAGAAAATCATCCAGTGGCCATCAGTTTCCTTCAGCTACCTACGGGGAAAATATATCAATGGATCGATGGGACATCACTAAAACTATGGGCCATGCCAGCCCTCCGGCTGACCACCCCACAAATCTAGGGAAGGGGAACAAAGGACTGATCTTCCAACCGGCCCCACTCCCGAACCCTGTGAGTGCTAATAACCCCCAAGATCACCAAAGGAGCCGACAATTCCAATAGGGAACAAATCAAAGTCAATTCAGATACAAATAAAAAGGCCACCACAGACAAAATACAGAAGTCAACAAAAAATATAAAAAGTCATTTTGTCCAGATATATCCTCAGAGACAGCAAATGCCAGTTACATAGAAACATAGAGGTTGACGGCAGATAAGGACCGCAAGGCCCATCCAGTCTGCCCAGTTAATCCTTGTAATAGTAAGCACCAGACACTTCAAGGGATATCCAGAATCCAAAGACCTCAACAAACTATTGGACACAATACGATGTACAGCAAAGTTAGATCAGGTGCTGAGGATATCAATCAGCCATCCCACGATCAAAAACTTCAAAGCCCCTCAAAATATGGGGTTACTGCCAAAAACAGAACTGACCGGGAGAGACTTCAAAATAATACAAGCCCAATAGGCATCTCAGCACGCCCACAGTACACCCAATACCCCTAGAACAGGGGCCAAAGTGTCCACCACTGCTTCCCAAACTGAGTTAAAATCCAAAAGGCCCACAGAGTGCTCCAAGAAATTCAAAGCAAAATGCCAGAGCTACGTCATGGTTCGCGGGTCACCAAACATTGAAATGCACAATAAGACCGCAAAAATAAAAATGTTTAAAATACATAGACACAGAAAACAAGCAAAACAGTACTGAGCAAAATGGTAGCAGGCAAAACAGCAGACAATGCTACCAAAAAATGAATACAACCGAGATCAGATGGCTAACCCAGCCTGGCTGCCTCAGGTTGCAGCGTCTCTCCCTGATTTACTGATTTCTGATATCTGCTTTTCTTTTCTGCTTATACCAATGTATGAATGAGTGTATATAGATTTATTACTGTTTTGTATGTACTGAAGTCCAATTACACAATACAATCTCCCTAGTCTTTTCAGTAAGTGCCATGGGATCTTTAACATCCACCTGAACTACCATCAATCCAGGCAGATAGGACCTCAGTTTAATGTCTCATCTGAAAGACAGTTAATGGGTCTTCTAGTGCCCTTGCAAGCAAGTACACATAAAAATGTACATGTCTCCCACTGAAAGGATGGCTGAGTTGTACCCCCCCCCAAAAAAAAACTAATTTGTGAAAGGTCACATTTTTTTAAAGTAGAATTTTCTAAATGAACTCAGACCTACTACCACCCTTTGATATTGTCTGTGTTACCTCTGCACTGTTTATGAAAGACAGCCCTGGTAGTCACTGAGCATGTCTTACGTTTCCATGGCACATCCTGCAGTAACGTGCCTACTGCTGTATCATATAAAATGGATATGGTGCACAATGCATACTATAGGGTGGTACGTGATGCCATCTTGGCTCCCAGACAATATAGGTATGATATTTTGCCCTTTGCTGCTACATTGAGTTTATGTGATGATAACTGTTACTCTTACTTCCTTAGAAATGTAGTGCATTTCTACCATGTTAACAGTAGAGAGGCAAGGCAATCCAGTTTTTTTCTATAGCCTCCCTGCAGGATCCGAGTGCTGAAATAGACTTTCCAGTTTCCAGCAAACACATCTCAGCCTCCATCAGCATAACTCTGTTACAGTTGCATTTCAAGGCTTTCTAGTTTTTATTACTAAAGACATTTTCGTTAAAACAGAATAGGTTCTCTTTAGACTTTATCTGCTTCTGTTGGGAGGGTAGGATAGGATGTTGAGTGGGATGAGGGTATGGGGAACATTTGTATTGACTACCAGGCTGTGTGGCTAATGGCTGGGGGACAGGAGGGTTGTTTAGGGTGCCACATAGGATGGGAGGATGGGGGGTTTATTTAATGTATATTTTCAGGCTGTGATTATAGCTGGCTTGAGGGGTGGAGGGAGGGATAAAATAGGGTACTTCGTTGGTGGGAGAAGGACATCTTGCATTGAACTTTGCTCGTGAAGTTCTCACTTTGCCCACTTCATAAAGGAGTTTGCACATTGTAAAGTGCAACTTTGCATCTCATAATGCTTAATGGAGTATGGAAACGTCACAATAAACTATGTGAAGCAAAGGTCCTTCACTTCACCCACCTGTACCTGTTAGGCGCAGATGGAGAAAATAATTAAATATCATCTGCAAAGAATTGAAACTGGATGTATTATCTAAAAATTTCACCCAGATTCAGCATGTACTGTACACTGTGAAGAGCACTGTGCACAGAATCGAGCCCTGAGATACTCCATAGAGATCAATTGTCTTTAATAAGAAAATACCTATCATTAATGCACCTGTATTACAATATAGATATGTCGTAGGCTGCTGCTACAATAGTTAAGCATGTATCTTGATACTAAGTGGTCACAGCAAAGTCTTGAACTTGGGCCCATCAGGACTGTGGAGCACCACCTTTACAAGCTGAACTAAAGCTCAGACCCAGTCCACTACATAACCCAGATCCTGCATGTCTAATTAGTATAAAGGGATCTGAGGAGAGGATGGGTTTCTAATTATGGAAAAAAGAGTCAATACCACTCCACCCCCACCCCATCATGCTTGTCACTGCTGAGATACATAACCGGTCTCCATGTAAGATGCTGGAGTTAAAATAAAGATACAGAAGGTTGGCCTAAACCACTAGTGCTATTATTATTATTAGCATGCTTAGTCCCCTTGCTGACTTATGAGTCATGAATGTTCTCCTTGGTATAACCCTGCCACTGAAGGGCAAAGCTAACAGCAGCTGAATTCACAAAGACACAGCTGGACTGTTATTTCCGAATCAGTGATTGCAGGACACTGGCTGAAGGAAGAGGCAGGCAATTACTGCAGTCCCAGCCAGCAGAAATCATAGTAGATGGAGTCATTAAAGTGCCTATTTAGGGGACAGAGGAACTAGCCAAGGGATTTACAGATGAAAACAGAAAACAACAGTGGAGGAAGGGCTGAGTAATGTTAATTGGAAAAACAAAACAAATAAACAAAAAAAAGAATGAAAAAGAAAATTAAGTTCTCAAATAGCCAGTATAGTGGGAATGTGCTCATAGTGTTACATTTGTATGAAAGAATATGTAAGTTTCAGGAAAGCATTGGCAGTTTTAAAACATAGTGGACATTACATGACTCAGCTCCTAGATTAACTTCTGTTACCTTTTGCAATCTTAGGATGTTCAGAGTATGTTACATGTGGATTAAAAGGTTTACAGTAATGGATGTGAACCTTGCAGATTAGGTAAATATAATTAAAGTCAATGTACAGAGCAGTGAGCTGCAATTCATTATCATCACTGGATGAACCAAAGCCTGGGAAGACAATGTCCTGAGATGCACACACCCATGTCGCAACACTGCAATAGCTGTCTGTGGCACAAAGCCCCCTCCTCACCACCACAGTGTTCCAGTACTCCTCAGTTTCCAGTGACACCTGCACACCCCTGTAATGCTCTGAGGGATCCCTTCTATCTAGTGGCACTCCAGGGAATCCTGTGCCATCTCTTAATCTCCTGGGGCCATCCTTTATCATGCAATACAGTCCCCTATATTGATTTTGTGGAAGTAGTAATGCAGATGCCCCACCCAGTTAGCAATGTTGATCTCCCAGGGTAGGAGATACAAACAGACTCCCCAACTCAGTTGATGATGCACAACCCCCATGTGGTATCCCTATTATCTGGTGACACTCCTCCCTCGTCCCATCTCTTCTTCTGCATTCCCTGTTGTCTTCTTGGCATAACCCCATGGTGAAGGGCAAAGATAAACCCCCAATGAATCCTATGCCATCTTAATCTCCTAGGGTCATCCTTTATCATGTAATACAATCCCACCATATTGATTTTGTGAAAGTAGTAATGCAGATGCCCACATAGACTCCGCTCCTCAGCTGAGGATGCACATCCCCACATGTGGTATACCTACTGTCTGATGACACTCCTCCCTCTTCCCATCTCTTTTTCAGCATTTCCTGGTGTCCAATGGCTCTCCCATAGCCTATTGCAGCCCCCCCCAACACTCCTGGCTTACAGAGTTGCAAACAGGCTGACAAAGTTATGTCCTCTTTTTAGCAGGTGGTAACTCAGTGAGTCAACCACAGCCCCTGACTCAGGTTGTGAGGCTTACAGTACCTTGTTAATGGCTATTAGCCCTGCAGCTCTTGTTACTCTTCCATGGTACTAATGAGGGAATGTTATCCATGGGATCAGGTCAAAATAGCTTGTGCAAAATAGCGCGAGTCAATTGCTCGCGGTCAAAATAGCACAATGTCATTAGCGCTTGTGACAGTATAGCGCGAGTCAAAATAGCGTGACATGTCAGGGGTTCCACATTGCTTAATTGCCTAATTAAGGATGACATAAAACAAGTGACCCTTAGTGTCAAAATTCAGATGTGTTTCACTTTGACATCATGTCTGATGTGCGCTTCATTGTTAGCCAAAAGGGCAAGGAGCTTGCTTTGCTGGATGGGTTCCTATATCATTGAGAACGTGTAACCCAAGAAAAAGCATACTACAAATGCCTGCAGTATGACAAAGGATGCTGCGGTGCATGTCTACATTTGCTGGGTATTACTTTGCTAAAGAAACTTGGTGAGCATAATCATGTACCGGACCCAGCCGAGGTTGCTGTGAAGGAGGCAGTGGCCAGTATGAAGAAGGGAGCAGAAACTACTTGTGAGAGAATGCATCAGATTGTGGCATCTGGTGTTTCTGAATGATCCCGTTCTGTGTCTTCGCAACTACTATCAATGTCGCTTATAAAGCGTACTGTTCGGCAAAACAGAATGGCCACTGCACGTCCACCCCCGACCCAGAGGACACTGCCACACTTGTTATACCGGTGGAGTTTACTGTCACAATTCAAAATGAAAAGGTTTTACTGTTTGACTCTGGTCCCAGCAGTGATAGAATTTTACTAATGAATCTTTTATTTTAGTGCGTGTTGATTAATAAAGATGCAAACTATTTTTGATTTACCTGAGATGAGTTGTCACTAGTTTGTTGCTACGCTAGCTCTGCACAGGAAGTTTAGGTGTGTAGGGGGAGTAGCAATGTGTAAAACATGTGCACCAGCTATTGCGGTAGTAATGCACTTCCCCTGATATAAGACAGGATTCGACATGGATCAGAAGCGTGAAAGGTAGGACAACTAGTTTGCTGACAGTTGTGGCGCTATAGCAGAGACGCAGTTATTGCACCGCACTATTATTGATAGATGCTATTTAGTACGCGCTATAGTTGCACACGCGATATTGCATGCGTGATTTTGACAGTGATCCATTATCCACTACAGCTACTGTTTAAAAGACTTTAGAATATATCGTATGAAGGAAATAATTATGTTGGCCCATGTGCACCAGAAAAAGCAATGGAAACAAACTGCTGGACCTTTAGGATCAATCTTTTCTACCCATGTCTACAGCTGGGTGGACTGCAGCACTGGGAGGGGAAGTGACTTGTTCAGGGTCACACAGTTAATATTTACTCTTCTGAGATTTGAGTCTGTGATGTCCTAGGGCCCCCTGATGAAGTATCACGCATAGAACATGAAGCGCTGGGCTAAGTGCTGTGGATTCAGCTCCTGTTTACTGTGGATGGCTTGAATTGTGAGTTTATTCAAATACCTCAATACTTTTGCAGAGTGCTGCCCATTGTGGCTTTCTTGACTGCAGACCAGGTCTGAGCCAGATTTTTTTAAGCAAAGAGAAAAAAATGTGCCTGCTATTAAATTGCTGTCCCATACTTTGTGTTTGCAATGTGTTGTATCAGTGACCCTGACAATCTGGTCTCAGACCTTGCTCTACCTCCACTGTAGTCATATTGGATTTTAATAAAAAATCCCCAAGCACTCAATAGGAGTTGTGTGTAAGAGGGAGGCAGTAACACTGCATGACCTTTTAGGGGACTCAGACATCCACAGTCTTCTGGTGGGTCCCCAAATTGTGTCTACCTAATGCTCACAATAGTTTTCTAGTAATATAAACAAATTCCCCACATGCATCTTCCAGTTACCTCTGAAATTCCCCCACCATTGTTCCCTAACCTAAAGTTCCAGAACTTATTCTCATGTCCCTCAAGCTGTGATATCCCACCCAAACCTCAATAAAGGTATAAGTCCTTTTGCTGCTGGCAACTTTCGTATGTTCATATATAAGTCTCACAACCTTCCTATTGCATTATCTCCTCAGTGTTAAAGCAGTTTTTATAAATGGTGGGTGTTTCTAATGGAGGTAGCTAGACAAATATATGTTCATTGCGACTATTTCCAAAACTAATGCATGATTTCAATCTTATGTAGCTAACAGAGCTTCCCGGTCCATGCTGAAGATTTGAATTCAATTATAATGCTGCTAACTGGGGTCCCTCAGGACGCAATCATTGGCTTCTCGCGTTTTACAAAATTTATAAATAGTCTGCTGAGTATAGTAACTGAATTTTTTTTTTCTTTATTAGTGAAGCATTATGTTGACAACACAGTGGAGTTCAGCTTGTTAGCACAGGCTTACTCACCTGCAGAAGCTGTCACTGAATAGAACAAGATTTTTTTTTGATAGGTTGATTTACTGCCAATAAAATCAAGTAGTCAGAGCTTTATGATTTGCACACTAGGTCTAGGACTTAAAATAACTGACATTCTGGGTTTATAATTTTAACAATGGTAGCCCCAGTGATAACACTACAATAGGCTAGACAAAACTAGATGCCTTCAAAATTGGATGCCTGAAAGAGAGCTTGTTATCTTTTATTTAACTGAAAACCCTTACATGCAGACACAATCCAGCCTATTTTTTATATTGTTTGCATTTCTCTTCTTTTTGTTCTTCATTACTAGGTTAGTTTGCATGGAAACAGGATCCATGTCCCTGAACGCTCATCTACTTATGCAGCTTAATTCTGGTCTGAAGTCAAAACTGTTTGTGATGTCACAGTTTATGGCTGCGGAAAGGATTATGATGTCACAGAGGATTGTGATTTCAGCAGTGCACAGAACAGCTTGAGTATATTAATGGTAGATGACAAGAAACCTCTTGCCATCTGAAAGAATCTAGTAATAAAAAATAAATGGCGTACAAGTACAGAAATAGATTTAAAAATATACCTTGCAGGGGTTAAGCTGCATTGAGAGTAGTTTGTATTTCTGACATGTTCCTGGTTGCAGGATTGCACTACATATTTGTGAAAAGGACTGTGTGGCTGTAAGGAAGTCCTCAGACATTCTAGCCAGTGAGCCTGTAGCTTAAAGAGCAACTGACACGTCTCAGTAGAGAAGTGCCAGTAGTGCCCTATGCTGCCTACAGTGCCTCCCGGTACAGACAGTACTGCAAATTGAGGTACTGTAAGGCAGAATTATATACCAAACTTGCAGTGGAGCACAATGCATGCCCCCTGCTGCAGCTTCAGGTCCCCTTCCCATCCAAGCCTGAAGATGATATCAGGTTGGAATGGGGACCTGGCCAAATTTCCTTTCACGGGCGTAAGTGTCACGGAATTGGAATTTCCCAGCAATTTTACTGGCGAAAGTGGAATTTGCAATGAAATTGCTGTGAGATGCCTAATTCCATGGCACTTATGCCCATGAAAGGGAATTTCACCAGGTCCCTAGCCTGACCTGACGTCATCTTCAGGTTTGGATGGCAAGGGAAACTGAAGCAGCAGCAGGGGGCATGTATTGTGCTCCACCACAATTTTACTGTATAATTCTGCCTTACAGTACCTCCATTTGCGGTACTGTCTGTACTGGGAGGTACTTTAGGCAGCATAGGGCACTTCTGACACGTCGCTACTGAGACATGTCAGTTGCTCTTTAAACTGCACTGAGAGTAGTTTGTAGTTCTGACTTGTTCCTGGTTCCAGGATTGCACAACATATTTGAGAAAAGGAGTGTGTGGCTGTAAGAAAATCCTCAGACACTCTAGACAGTGAGCCTGTAGCTTAATGGTTAGAGCACTGGAATGACATACCAGAAGTATGAGGTTCAATTCTCAGTGGGCCATGCTTTTCCTTTCTCATTTCCATCCTTGATTTTTAAATATTCCTTGCATGGGTTAAACTGCACTGAGAGTAGTTTGTATTTCTGACATGCTCCTGATTGTACGATTGCACAACATATTTCAGAAAAGGAGTGTGTGACTGTAAGGAAGTCCTCAGACACTCTACCAGTGATCATGTAGCTTAATGGTTAGAGCACTGCAATGGCATATCAGAGGTCCGAGGATCAGTTCCCAGTGGGCCATACTTTTCCTTTCTCATTTCCATCCTTGATATAAAAATATACCTTGCAGAGCTTAAACTGCACTGAGAGTAGTTTGTATTTCTTTATAGAATATAAGAGGAATAGTGTGTAAATATTATATTTCTAGAAGCTTTCCTAAAATTGACAAAATTGCTTTTTAAGGTTGAACTGGTATTTTGGACTAGTATTTGACTTCTGTTCCTTTATGCCTGTAAATGAAGATGTCTTATTACTGCAAAATGTTGCATTTTGGTACACAAAACAACATATATGTTGGAAATGTTTCATCCTTGCTGCACAGCCAGAGCTGCAAAAGTAAATCCAGATATTCAAAGCTTTAGTGCCATGCAAATTGAGGTTTCAGCATTAAGCCTAGACTTAAAGAAAAAAACAAATGAGTGTGGGGTCACTTCCAAGGCACTTCCCAGTGCTACCTGTAACTATAACCCACAATAAAGTGACAAGCAGTGCACCCACAAAAATAAACCAGCTCAAAGACACTGGATTTTGGAATCGCTATTCATTATCTGTATTCTGCCATTCTCAGTGCAAAAGACAGTGTTCAATACGTGTGGTTGGGAACTAAGAAATGCTAAACCTTACATTTTATCCATTCTCCTGCAAGGCTTTGTGAGAGGTTTCCTATGGTTGCACTGCTTTTTTTCTTTATTTAAGTCTAGAATTAGTGCAGGGCTTCCTATATTCAAAGAATGAGTTTGTGCAGTGCAAATTTGGTTGAGCAGTTGTGCAACGTTAGGAATTAATCACAATGAGTGTGAGGGCTTACATACATTATGCTAAACTATATTTGAAGCATTATGAAGATGTTAAGGGTAGTTGTGCACTACACACATTATTGCATTTGAAAGGCATGTTTTAACTTAGTGCATAGGATGGAGGACACTTTCAAACAATCCATATATGATTTCTGAGGCTCAGAATGCATAGGAAAGCAGAGATGCCAGTTAGTATGTGATAGTTCCTACTGCAAGTAAAATGTTTGTGTGACCGCTGGTCTGATAAAGTATTTTGCATGTTCTGATGTACACATGTCAGGGGATACAGTACTGTATTACAAACTCCAGTCATAATGCATGTACTGACAAACATAAATTATGTAAAGCCATGACCTGTAGTCCGACCACAGCATAAATGTACATGTCATACAGTGCTGCTTAGTACTGGACTGTTCTGCTAGTCCAACCTTCCTGCAATCCAAGAATCAAAGTCCTGTTAATGAAATTGCAATGGATGCATAATGAGAGGGTAATGACCCCTTAGCACCCTGAATGGAGAATGGACTCATTTACATTGAGGACATTTGTATAGTGTACATTTGCACAACAGAGCTAACTTAATTGGGACATGCTAACTGATATTTTGCACTCAGGCTGCATGTTCTACATCTAGTGTCATAACCTTCACTGGCCAGCAAGATGTTGTACTTTATGACTGTGCAAACCTATTCATGCCTTGCTTTTTGCTGCACTGTGTATGTATATTGGTACATACCTTATGCATTCACAGTGTGCTCTTCACTTATACAGATATACCACCTTTTGCACATCCTGCACAATAGCACTAGCAGAAGAAACTTTGCATTGTGCTAACTCTGACCATTGAATATGGGGCCCTAAATCTTTTGCATATCCAGTAGTGTTGGGTAGACTTGCAAAATTCTGCATCCACTGGAATTCCACAGAAATTTGTGATTTTCTTTTTAAATTCGGCTAGTGCTGAAGCCACAGAAGCCCATTATGTAGCCACAGAAAATGACAAAACTCCACAGCATAAATGTACCCCATTTACATGCAGGGATACAGTCAATTACAGAGTGATCAGTTACTTAGTAATTAAGTCTAACCCTGCATGTAAACAGTGCTTTTGATGCAGTTGGTATTGATCTCAGGATCAAGTGCATCATTTACCTGGACATCAGTTCTGAAAATACATGTAGATATGATTGAAGTTATTTTATTTATTTATTTGCGTTTGATAGTAGGTGCACTAGGCAAAAAACCTGCCTATTTTCAGGCAAGACCTGGGACAGTACAGTTTACAATAGTACCGTAAGACAACAATGAGTACAACTCATAACAATATGGCAAAGACAAGTGGAGAGTACATAAGGCAAAAAAGCATGACACAGTATAATGTCAGCGTTAATTAACATCATTGGAGTACCATAAGTGAAAAATACACGTTAGAGCAGACATACATAACTTGCAAGGTTACCAGGTACCAAGTCCTGTGTCCAACTTAGTGGAGGCAAGAGATTGGTAGTCAACATACACAAAGCAATACAGAAATAGCAGGGTAGGGCTATCGGGCAGGCAGCAAGCCGCAAGTACTTTAAGTGCAGACTCAGTCACCTGGCGCATTAAGGTGGGAAAACAGTGTATTCTTAAACATTTGGTGGGTTGCAGAGGACTTCATGTGAAGGGGGATTGAATTCCAGAACCTAGGTGCAAAATAGGAAAAAGCCTGCTCACCCATTTTACTGGAGCATGGCTGAACTGAAAGCAAGGTGGAGGAGGAGGAGGAGGAGGACCTGAGAGCTCGAGTGTGGGAGATAGGGGTCAGCAGGTCAGTCAGGGCAGTGGGGTGAGGTGTCCTGTTTAGACAGTCCATGAAGCATCCAAGTACATAGGACTGAAGGGCACTAGGGGACAATCAATTCAAGGCAGAATAAAGCTGGTAATGATGGAATGCGTTGGAACTGATCCAGTGCGCATGTTCATTAAACTTCATACCCAGTTTACATGCAGGCTAAAATTGATTATATGGTAATCAATTACCTTGTAATCAAATATTACCCCATCTGTAAACCTGTTCTCTTCTAGGTGCATTGATTGCTTCACTTTATGTAATTGCAAATGGAGTTATTGATTGATTACATGGTATCAAAGACAAGGTAATCAATCAGCAACTCATGTAAAGCCAGTAATTGATTTCTTTTCTATATATAAGAAAAAACTGTGGGAATAAAATCTTCAGTTTTTATAAAGTTTAGTAAACATTCCATACCTTGCATTGTTGTCTGTTCTTTTCAATTTGAAAAAAAAAAAAAAAGTAGGAAACATAAATTATCTGTTTACATTAAGTTTAGTAAAAAAAAAAGCTTCAGAAGTTTACATAAAAACATCCTGTGGTTAATATAATGGCAAAAGTTTGCCAAATTGTTCATAAAATTCCATGGAAAAGGTTGTAAGTGGAATTTCTATTATCCTGGAATTTCACTAGTGAAATGTGTTATTTCACACAACTGTAAAATCCAGGTACTTATGCCTGGCACAGTGATATAAGTGCTTTTGATAGATGTAGAGCCATATGGACCCTGTGTCTCAAAGGCAGGGGCTATACTAGCCACCAAAAGAAGACATCTATATTAGATAGACTGCAAGAGCTAAATGCTGGCCTATAATTAGAAAAAACAGGTTAGCTTTAATTCACATTGAGAAATAAAAAATAAACATCAAAATGGAATTTTGAAAACATACACAATGCTAGTGCACTCAGTCCTGGACATGGGCATTGGCACTGCTGATGTGCCTTGTCCATTATATGTACCTACCCTGATTTTCCATCTATGGGTACAATTGTAGCATTTGAACATGGTTTTGTGGCAGTTTTCATCTAAGGTTAGACACAAGCAGCCCCAAAATACACATATGGCACCAATTATGATACACCCTAGACCACAAAGATGTGGGGTAGTGGTCCTCCCTTTGAATCAGGGATGGAAATCCTGATTTTTTTTAAATGCAAGTTCTGTACATCAAATGTGTGACACAATGGGGACTTGCAGCAAAAATATTGTTTCATAAACCATGTCCATTATTATGTTTTAGTAGACCCTGTCCCTTCTGAAAAATAACTATACTTCTACAGTATACATTGACATGGAACCTTTGTAAAAGAGCTCACGCTCAAAGGTTTTCTGAAAACTTATAAATAAATAAAATAAATAAATAAATACAGTTCCCCCATTTATTATGGCCTATACAACCAGGCACAGGAAGTAGTAGATGTCTTTTCTCAGTTTAATTCCTTTGTATATACACAGTAAGGCATTGTATGGATTAGAATGTTCATTGCCATTTAGGATCTTCTTCCCAGACAGAAGTTAGATGAATTTTTACAACTTGCATCTTGCAAACAGTTTCCTGACTAGCAAATCACAATGCTTTGTGGGGAATTGGTCCTAGTATGTTTCCGCGACTCACTGATTTCACAGCTGCATTTTTGTGTAACCCCATACAAGTATTTTTTTTCTAATATACTTTATTGATTTTACCTTTAATAACATACTAACAATTATTGCATCATACAAGCTTTATATAAAAGTGCAATTAAAAAGGACCACAATGTGGATTAACTACAGAGGAATTCTGAAAAGATAAAAACTGTTAAACCATCAACTATGGAGCTAACAGAAAATAACTAAAACATTAACTGTGGCATAAAGTACATTGTGTGATCACAGACCTCCATATACATTTGCTTTGGTTTATCAATATGTCTATAGCAATTAAGCTACTTCACTTTAAGCTAACTTCATCTCTCCCTACCCACCAATCATTCTGAGAGTTCATCCCCTTTTCTTAACATGTTCTGACTGGAATTGTTAAGAAATGCTTTAAAGGAAAGCCACATGGCCAGAATAGTTTGTGATTTGTTGACTATCTTTTCTAGGGCATATGCCATTAGAACAGCGGCATCATTAGGGTGCTGTGATGTGAGTGCCAAAACCAGTTCACCTGTCATACTGGTGAACTGAATTTTGCAGCGCTCACCATGGATGGGGCTGTAGGGGTGTTGTACCCCTTGCCCCATACACCTCTGATGTGCAGGTTATTATAGTTTTGGGGGGTGAGGGGTGAAGCCCCCACGGTGGGGGGTGCAGAGGGCACAGCCCCTGCAATCAGTCCACACTTGCCTCAGGTGACACAATTGTTGGGTGCCATGATTGCTGTCAGCATTGTACTGGCACCTTACTGTCCCTCACCATTTTCATTTTTGCATCAGTGTGGGTGAACCTTTCTAGGGTGGCACACTCTCCTAGCTGTTTGAGCCATACTTGGCTAGTGGGTGGCTACTCATTTTTCCAAAGGTTCAGTATCTATAGTTTAGCACAGATAAGGGCTATGTAGATAAACTTCTGGCTTCCTTCATTGATGTTTTCTACTTTTTCTAAGTCTCCTAACAAAATCTTCTGAGGTCTAAGTACCACTCAGATTCTGACCACCCTGCTAATAGTTCCCTCAATGTCTTGCCAGAATCTATGCAGTTCAGGGCACAAAGCCTTTATATGCACTAGGTCCCCTGTGTGGTGCTTACATTTAGGGCACATGCCTGAGTATATGGGTGAAAACTTAACTAGTCTCTCCGGAGTATAGTAGGCTCTTTGTGTCATACAAATTTGAATTTGTTTGTTTTGAATTTATATTGGATTATATCAGCCCAATCCTCCTTTGTAAACTCAATTGCTACAACTTTCTGCCACTTTTCTCTTGTGTTTGCCCACTTCCCTTTGATCCCTCACAAGATGTGTTTGTCTAACCTGGAGACTGACTACCTAATACTTTGGGCACAATGGAGAATTGATGCTATGCCCGATGGCTGTTGCAAACTGGTATGCTGGCTCCAGTTTAGATGTTAGATAGTGCCGGAGTTGTGCATATTTAAAAGTGTGTCTGTCCTGGAGGTCATACATAGACGTTAAGCTCCTGAAAGACTTCAGTTTCCCTCCCTTATAAAGATGTCCCAGCAATGCTATGCCCTTTTGATCACAGCTTTTGAAGCCAGGGTCTCCTAGAAATTCTAGATACACTGGATTGCCCCACAAGGGCACCAGGCTTGTGTGATGTGATTCCACCCCATGAGAGGGTGTAGTCTATGCCATATTTTAAGGAGATGGGCAATGATTGGATTGCCCTTAGCTACTTTTAAATTAGTACAACTGAAAGAGTATAACAGATCTGTTAGTCTCTCTCTCCCTCCCTAAGACTGCTTTTTCTTGTAATATGCCCTTACTCTGATTTCCTATATCGTACCAACCTCTAAAACCAGTCAACTGTGCTGCCAAATAATATCTTCAAGTATTTTTAACAGAAATATGCAAATTCTAAGGTCTCTGAAATGGATTTGGGACCTCAGCCATGAGTATCTCACCAGTGATTTCAAAAAGAAGTTGAAATGCTCACCCAATAAATTGAAGGTTGCCAGCAGCAATATTGAACCTATCACATTAAGATTTGAAGTACCGTCTCTAGATATTTCAAGCATCATAATTTCAGCTTTAAAGGTAATAACTGTTGTTTTAATATTACTACTGGTATTTCTAACATAGATAATAATGCATGGGTCATCATGCATAACAAGGCTGTGTTTCCACTGAATGGTTCTGACGACATTGTAGCAACCTTGCAAGTGCAGCTTGAGAGGTCCATGTCATCAGAACCAGAGCTGAGTTGTGCTGGGTTGCTCATGTGTTATTTTGTATAGTACCAGATGTGGTTTGAAACGTAAAATGCAAAATATTGTTTTTTTTTTCCTTCTCAAGAGATCTTCAGTTTTATTTATTATTATTTTAAAAACTATAAACCCAGCCTTCACTGAGCTGTTGAAAAGCCACCTGGGTGAGGGTGGATTTTTGTTTTTTAAGATGATGAAGCAACAGAAAATGTGTTTGGAAGGGGCTGGAGTCTGTGTGTGGGAGGAAATGAAAGTGAAATAGCAGGTGGTATGAATTTCCATTCCAATTAAAAAAGATGTTCCCACAGAAGAGTACAACTTTATACCATGACCTTTGAACTGTGGTGCAGCAGCTTTTCAGTTAGGATAGAAATCTGTGAACACCGCGGGGTAATCCTATACCATAAAGCTGCATATTTACAGCTGTAGTGGAAATGGTCGATAACAGTGCATTAGTGGAGATTGAAGTGCTACTGCATATTAATTTCCAATGAGATATCAAGTGAAGCTTGATGCTGACAATAAGGGAGCACTAATAATTCAACTGGACTAATGCAGTGCTCCATAAATTTCGTATGAACAACTAACTTGAAAAAAAGGATTGTTTTTTTCAGTATATCATGATGATAGCGATCTCATATGGGCGACTGTCAAAATGGCAACCGATATGAGGGTGCTATCATCATTGGCAATGGTAGGGGATGGCAGTGGTTGTGATGGTGAGGGTAGGATGGGCAACAGGAAGGGAGGGTGGGCAACAAGACAAGGAGGGATGGGGAACAGGGTTGTGACCCTGTAGTGTGCCTGCTTCTGCCAAGTCAACTGTGTGGTGTGGTGGGTATGGTGGTTGACTCTAACCAAGCAGGTCCTGGGTTTGGGACTGGGGGAAGGTACAATTTGGCTGTGTCCCGCAGCTGCCGGACTTAATTTTTTTTTAAACCGGGCTGTGCCCCCCTTCCCGACATGCACCCCCCTGGAGTTGAGAATCTTAGTTAGGAGGGGCAAAGCCCCTCAGTGCACAGTTTCCCAGTCACCTTTTTCTGCATAGCACCGAAAATGTTTTCAATGATAATAGCGATCGCCTTTTGGCGGTCGCTATTATCACATAGAACTATTTTTTTCAGGACAAGAAACAAAAAATGCCCAACCCAAATGGATTTGAATTAGAGTCCTAAATGCTTTTCTGCAGTTGCTCCAAATATTACCCTTGTAAAGCAGTATTAATCTCAATTAGGGGTGGGCGAAAGTTGCAAATTCTGCTTTCATGGAACTTCCATGAAATTTTGTGGAAATTTCAGAACTTTGGCCATTGGTGAAAATGGGATTTTCCGTGGATTTTCGTGGAGTTCCACTGACTTTTTTGTGAACTGTGGAATAATGCATATAAACTGCTGAATTTACATAGATACATAGACAGTGTCGGCAGATAAGGGCCTATGGCCCACCCAGTCTGCCCATTTGAGCTTGTAAGTTCAGTTTATGTTTTCTTAGAAGTCTGTTGCCTCTTACCCCTGACCTCCAGAATTCCTTAATGTCTATCCCATGCATTCTTAAATTCCCGTGATTGTTTCAGCCCCCACCACTTACTCTGGCAGGGTGTTCCACTTGTCCACCACCTCGTTCTGTGAAGAAATTCTTCCTCACGCTTCTCTGAATTGTCCTCCTCCAACTTCATCCCACGCCTCTAGTCCTGGAACATCTTTTTGCTTAAAAATAGTGTATTTCTGCACCCTGTTCCTCCCTGTAAGATACTTGTATGCCTCTATCATATCCCTCTCTCCTTCTCTCCTCCAGGGAGTACATGTTCAGTTCCTTCAACCTGTCCTCATAGGACTTGTGATGCAATCCATGCACCATCTTTGTTGCCCTCTGAACCTTCTCTACCCTGTCTATGTCCTTACGTAGGTAAGGTCTCCAGAACTGTACACTGTACTCCAGGTGGGGCCTCACTAGTGTCTTGTATAGTGGAATTATGACCTCCCTTTTCCTGCTGGTGATGCCCCTGCCTATGCATCCCGCATCCTATTTGCTTTACCTGCTGCCTTGTCACACTGTTTCCCTACCTTGAGGTCATCAGAGATGATAACCCCAAGATCCCTTTCCTGCTTGGTGCATGCTATATCCTCACCCCAACTGATATATTGTGCCAGGGTTTTTGTGCCCCATATGCATTATCTTGCACTTCTTGCATTGAATTTCAACTGCCAAACCCTTGACCATTCTTCAAGTTTCTGCAGGTCCTTCTCATTCTGTCTACACCCTCTGGTGTGTCTACTCTGTTGCAGAGCTTTGTGTCATCAGCGAACAGTGAAATTCTGCCTTCTAGGTCCTGCGCAATGTCACTGATGAAGATGTAGAATAGGACCGGTCCCAGCACTGATCCCTGTGGTACCCCACCGGTCACTCTATCCCTAGTTTACTGAACTTTCAGTGAATGAGCGGGTGCTTGTACAACCATGCGGTCATTCACTGACAGTTAAGTGGGCCACCGGTAGTGGAAGAGAGAGGAAGGCTGCACCAGTGTCCCTTTCAGAGGCAGGGTGGGGGGACCCGGGGTGGCGGACAATGAACTGTTGGGGTAAGGGGGTAGGGGATCCACTAGACACCAAGAAATTGGGATTACTTTTTTTATAAGGGATCGGGGATGGGGAGGGTCCACTAGACACCAGGAAATACTGGGAATAGAGGTGGATGAGTTGGTTGACTGCCAGCTGTTTTTTGTGGATTAAAGGAATCCAGGGAAATAAAGCATTTTTGGAGGCCATGATCAGTGAATTGGGGGGGGGGCACTGGACACTAGGGAGGGAGCTGAGGTTTTTTTTCTTCTTTAATGGAACACACAGGCTGTGATCCCTGGGTGGGAAGTGCAGGGGTGGGAAACTCTAGACACTGGGGATCAGGATTTTTTTTTACTTTGGACCCACGATTAGTGGGTGGGGGACCACTACACAGCAGGAGGGTCCAAGGGAGGGATCAGAGTTTTTTTCTATTTATTTATTTACTGGGACCCCTGATCAGCGGGGTGGACTGATGAATTAAACTGCTGTTAAAAAAGCCTCAGAACTGACCACTGGCAGAGGTCCATTCTCTGGGGTTTTTTTTCAGCAGTTTAACAAATTAACCCACATTCTGTATATTTATTCCACAGTTTAAAGGTGGAATTTCCATGAAAGTTGTGAAAATGATTTCCAAACTTTCACGGAAGTGAAAGTCACACTTTTGCGAAAATTCCGCTGGTGGAATTTTTTTTTTTTGCACACCCCTAATCTCAATGGGTTGAGTTCTTTTAACTGTATAAATAACAGTAAATATTATGTGCTTTAAGACTGTGAACTGTATGAGAAAAAGAGGTCATATGTTTCTATGTTCTCTTGCCTAATGGTACTCTTGTTGACCTATTGTATGCAAGAATTGAGTTGGCACACCTGTTATTCCTATGTAGCTGGTTCATGGAGTTCTGCACCCCCAAACCCTCTCTGCAGGTCCTTCTTGCAGGTGCCATTCACTAACCCAAATTGTCCCATGTATGTGTGTCAAACTCTGCTGGAGGCATGGGGTGGACAGGGGGTGGAAATGTGCTAGATAGAAAAATGGCCTGGCAGTGGGGGCTGTCCCATTGGTGCAGCAGTATCACTATCATTAATGATGCTGGTGGCCCAGGTGCAGAAGTAAACCTGCTCAGCTGCGGTCCCCTATCTCAAAACTGATATAAAAAAAAATAGAGGGGATACACCATAGGGCAACAAAAATACTTCTGAGGAACACAGTATTTCAAAGAGCCCAGTCTTAGTGTGTTGCCTTTGTAGCACTCTACAGAGTCCTTTGAACAAAAGGTTATATCCCCCTATATTCGACACCCTATGGAAGATATCCAGATTTTTTTTAAATTGTGACATATTTTTACTGCCCACCACACTAACAGGCAAACTGCTCCAAATGGACACCACCCTCTGGGAGAACCACATCAATCTTTTTTTAGACCAACCTACCTCGCCCTTAAGCTGCAATGGATGCATCCTTGTGTTCCTCAGAATTATTTTGATCTCTAGACCACTAAATTCCCAAAGATCATTATTTGCAAATGCTCCATATACCATGTATAACCCCACATCCTTCTATATTCTAATGTGTACAAATCCAGTTTTTGTAATCTTTCTGTGTATTCCATATTATTCAATTCCTTAATCATTTTTGTTGCCCTATGGTGTATCTCCTCTATTTTTTAATATCATTCTTGAGATAGAGCTACCACAGTTCCAGTACAGATCCCTGGGGCATCCCATTGGAGACAGGAATCCAAGTAGATGTTTTCCCCCTTAAGGTCACTTGCTGTTCTCAGGCCTCTAGTTTACAAGTTCTAGGGCAAAAGTCAAGTACAAGTTCCAGATTTATCCACTGTGTATTTACAGTTAAGGGGGGAGGTCTCCAGTCACCAGTATAAAAATATAGTTGGTATCATCAGAACTCAATAGCAAAACATTCCTAAAGCTTTTAATTTGAGTGCTATTCATGTTTTCTACATGACATCTGAATCTGTTTCTTACAGTTCACTTACTAAAGTCATTTTGTAGCATTTTAGTAATTTTTAAAAGTAGCCACTTATTACTTTTTATTTCTGAAGTGTTTTTCTTTTTCTATGCATGGGTTAGCTGATGCTGTACCTGTTAGTATTGAGTGTGATGTGAAAAGTGAGTGCCTTACCTGGAAGCAGCCATATCTAGTTCCATTCCTACCAGTATATCAGCAGCATGTGACCTCACTCATTGTTATATCACAAGCCTTGCCACCTGATTGGTAACATGTCACAAGCTACAAATCAAGCAGCAGGAGATTGGCTATTCTTGGTTACTAGTGATGTCACAGTCATTGAAGTCACAATGCTTACAGTGAATAGGAAGGAGGATTACTGACTGTGTCAGCCTCTAAAGAGAGTGCTGTTCCACACATCACACCTAGTACTGCCAAGTAGAAAATCTTCTAATTAGTAAAACAGAAAAAAAAATATTTCAGATATAAGAAGTGATAGCTGACTACTTCTGAAAGTTACTATTATTACAGGATGTACACTAGCTCTTCAAGCATGTGTCTTAACTTCTCAGTGCTCCAGTCCACTCAGTTGTGGAAATAAGTAGAAGCAACACCCCACTGAAAATGAGAGGCTTCGTCTGAGCTGGGCTATCCTAGGTAAACAAATAAATGTAATTGCATTTCACTGGGTAGGGAAACATATAGAGAGGGCAGACTAACAATTAGTAGCTTTGCAATGAGGGAAATGGAAAGAGTGGGCATCAGATGAGTAAAGTGAGTAAGAGGAGGGGATGGAGGGAGTAAGAACAGAGGCAGAATAAGGGGAAACAATGGTGAGGCAGTATTGTGCAGGAAAGGAAGAGAAATGCAAGAGATAACAGGCCTCTAGGGAGGGGAGAGGTTAGCATAATAAGAGCACCGCTGGGTAAGTGGTGGTGCATTAAGTGCAAGGCAACAGAAAGAGTAGAAAATGCAGTCCAGTCTGGTGAGGGTGGACTTGGGGGTCGTACTGTAAACCATATCCATGTAGCCAAACACTGGCCTGATTATCACAAGAATGATTTTACAGCAAACCAGAAATGGAAGGCAGGATTTATTGCATCACAGTGCACCAAGCTCAGAGCAGAGATTGTGCACATAGTATTGACATGGGTAGTTAGAGGTTCTTCAGATCATACACTGAGATACATGAAGTGGAGTACGTTTCAAGTAGGTTACCATTTAATTGATGATTGAATTAAGCATGCCCTGCTTAAATAAAGTAAATGAAAATTAGCTGGAGTATACATCTAAACATGCTTCAGACATGCATGCAGCATTTACGTAGTGCAGGGTGGATACTGTAGTCTCATGCATGATGTACAAATGCTTTCTGAGTTCTAACTTCTAGTCACCTGTTACATTTATTTATTATATATCTAGAAAACCACTAATTCAAATGTGATAAGTCTTGATGTTAGCATTGATTAGCAACACTTTTAAAGGGTTGCATAGCCACAGGCGTAGTAACTTATTTATGCATGAGCTCTGATGTGTGATTTGATGGTACATTAATGTTTCATTCTGTTGAGAGTCACTTTTCTCCTTTGAATAAAACTAGTTGTGGGCCAGTGGGCCAGTGGTTCTCAATGGTTAATCCCTGATGGACAATTCCAAACTACTAACTCATCTCCTCTTTATCAACATTCCTTCTTGTTGATAATGTCCCTTAAGAAAGGATTATATGGAGGAAGCAATGATGTAAGGAGTGCAAACAGTAAACTTTTCTGGAGGGAGTCACGTAATCATAAATTGCGCCGTACAGAATATTCAAATTGTGATGGAATGGAATTTCAAAGAATTTCAAAAGATTCACAGAATTCCTTTGGTAGTGGAATTCTGCCATTCAGTATGCAAAATATGTTTCACAGATCAATAATCCACAATTTACATTAACTGTAAATTCATTTTAAGCAACCTGTAAAAAATGATTGTGTGGTTTACATGATCCATGGAAAATTATTCCTCAGTTTACTCAGAAATTCTTTTTGAAGTTCTGTGGAATTTAAGAAGAAATTCTGAAAATCATTTTGAAAGTGGAATTCTGCTTTCTGCACAACCATAACCTGAAATAAAAGTCTTCAGACAAGAGGTTGAAAACATTTCACCTGCATGCTGCAGAACTGCTGACATATGGTGAGAAGCAATATAGTCTAGTGGGAGGTAGTGTGTGGTTAGAGCAGCTTGGAAACTGAAAGACCACAGACTTGAACTCCACTATAGACAAATACTGTGTGATCTTGGGTAAATCAGTTCATTTCTTGGTCTTCCAGTACACTCAGCTGTAGAAATGGGTAGAAGCAGGACCCCACTGAACATGAGATGTTTCATCTCAGTTTAGGTATCCTGGATAAATAAACTGTAACAAAAAACAATGTGGTGTCATGTCCAGCCCTCTGCCACTCAGCGTCAGCCAGAGTGTGGTTTGGCCTGGTTCCAGACTACATTCATAGATTCATAGATATTATCAAGCTATAAGACTTGCATCCATAATGCTTGCTCGACCCCAATATTTAGAACCTTATAGTACTGTCCCTACATAGAATGTCTAGTCTAGCCTTAAAAATATCCATGCTTCCACTTTCCACTATAGTTGATGGAAGACTATTTCAAAAGGAAATTACTCATTGAGTAAACCAGTGTTTTCTCTGATTAGTGTTCCATTTAGGCATCGCCAATTGCTTGTTGTGTCTCCTCACATTACACCAGCTTGTTTTGAAAGTGAATCCCAAATCTTCCCTATGCTTGATATCACCTATGATTTTATAGAGCATGCATAAGTCACCTCTGTATCTTCTAGAGTGTAGTGAGTATAGATTTAAATGCTGTAATCTATCTGAATAGGGCATGTCTTTTAGACCAGAAACAGACCTTGTAGCTGTTCTCTGTACCGCTTCAGTTTTTAGAATATCTTCCCTATTCTGTGGTGACCATACTTGAGCACAGGACTCCAGCTGGGTTCTAACCAACACTCCATAAAGGGGAATCAAAACTCTCTCACCCCTGCTGGCAATATGTCTCAGAATGCTATTAAGAATGTAATTTGCCTTTTTTACTTGGTGCCTATAATGAGAATTAAACCTCAGATCTGTCATTATTTTAATACCCAAATCTCTTTCTTCACTGGTATTAGCTAGTGTGTTACTTCCAAGTTTGTAAACCAGGTTTTTATTGCTGGACCCCAAGTGCATTACCTTACATTTAGCTATATTCAATTCGAGTTTGCTAGACTGCGTCCAATTATGGATTTCATTAATAGCTATTTGGAGTGAAGAGGCCTCAACTGTACTGTTCACAATTCTACCTACCCTACAGTCGTCAGTGAATTTGGATAACCAAATGTTAGTGTTCATTAACACTAGGGTGGAAATATAGATATTAAAGAGGCATGGCCCCAAAACTGACCCCTGGGGACTCTGCTGGAAACAGGTGCCCATTCTGACAATACCCCTTTTACTGTTACTCTTTGCCTTCTTCCCCTTAACCATTCAAATATCCAAACTAATATATAGGAATTGATTCCTACTTTTGTCAGTGTGTTCAACAATTCTACATGGGGGAGTTTATCAAACGTGCTTGCAAAATCCATAAAAACTACATTTATAGCATTTCCCATATCTAATTCACTGTTGGCCTTTTCATAGAATGTGAGTAAATTGGTCTGACAGGACCTGGACTTTGTAAAGTCATGTTGATAAGGATTTAGCAAATCGTGATTTCTCAATTTTGTGATTTGTGAAGATCAAGAATCTCCTCCTTTAGGATACCCTCCAAGACCTTTCCCACTAGCGAGGTCAAACTCACTGACCTAAAATTTGCTGGCACAGATTTGGATCCTTTCTTATGTAGTGGGACTACAATTACTACTTTCCAGTCCTTAGGGATGTCCCCTCTATCTGGAGAGGCCTGGAATATGCTAGGAAGGAGTAAAGCCAGTAGATCTGCCAACTCCCGCAATACCCTAGGGTGAACATTATCTGGGCCAGAGGATTTGTTAACATCAAACCCGAACAACCTGTCCCTAACTTGCTTTGGGTCTATTTTAATTTGCTTAGAATTAGATTGAAGTTTAATGGTATTAAATGATAGAGTCATATAATTAAAAACAGAACAACAATAGCTATTCTGAATATCTGCTACCTCTTTTTCAGAAGCCAGAGTACTATCGGTATTTATGAACGGACCTATAATATTTGAATTTTTTTCATGCTGTTGATGCAGGAATAGAATGATTTCTTGTTATCCTTAACTCTGGCTGCTAATAATACTTCACGTTTAGCTCTAGTTTTTTTTATTGTTGTTTTTACTTTCCTAGTAACATCTCTGAACAGTTGGTAATTATGCTGGGTTTTATTTTTATTATATTTTTCAAACAATCTGGTTTTTCGATTAGTCAATTTTTTGATGGAAGAGTTCATCCACGCTGGCTGTATCCTGTTATTAAACTTATTATTATTCCAGCCAGGGATATATTTAGCAATATGTTATTTTAGTTTAGTAAGGAGAGTACCCCACATATCTTCAACCGCACACCCTGCAAATTCATTGACTCAATCCCATGAAGGGAATTCCATTCTAATCTTTGAAAAATCAGCCTTATGACTAGCCAAAATGGTCTCTTATCTTGGACTTCACTTACCATGGAGTGGAATGTAGGAGGATGAAGAACAGGAGGAAATAACTATGATGCTCAGGTGGATAGCACTGCAACATCTGTGACTCTGGGTTGCCCAACCCCCCATCTGGTCAGGAAAGTTCTTGTGGCTTTACTTCTGGCTTGACAGCTCCACCTGGATGAATAAGTATAGGACAGTATAAGAGGTCACTGGTAGGTAAGGGGTATCTGGGAGGTGGTGATGACTGCTCCAGTAGGCATAGGATCATGGGGCTTGTGGATAGGCTAAAGAAATGCCTGCCCCATCAGGTAAGGAGTGGAAAACAAAAACTATAAAATACATAGGAGAAACCAAGGCCTGTGATTGGTACCTGACTTAACTGGGGGGACTCTTAAGTCTTTTGAGAGAAATGGGCAGGTTTACTTGGTGGCACCCGAAGGGTTGAGCAGGAGGAAGTCAGCAAGGAGAATCTTAGAGGTTGGGGACTCAGTTATTAGGGGACTAGACAAAGTGGTTGGTCGGGAGGGAAGGGGGAAAGAAAGGGTCAGATGTCTTCCTGGTGTATCAGCCATCAGGGATATAGATAGGATGGGGAGGATGGTGGAGAAGGGCAGAGGAATTTGTGAGTGCTGGTGCACTTGGGTACCAACGATCTGTTGAACCAGCCTGTGGAGGCAATAAAGCAGAACTTTAAGAGACTGGGGGACAGACTGAAGGTGCACTCAGTTTCCTTAGCCTTTTCTGAGGTCCTTCCTGTATGGAATAAGGGGAATGGGCATGGTAGAGTAAGGAAGGAAGAGACTGAGGGGTTTAATGGGGGAGTTGAAGTGGTAGTGTCAAGAGGAGGGGTACCATTTGGTGGGGGACTTGAGGAGCTTCTGGGACAGGAGGCTCTTCAAGGATGATGGCCTTCAATTGATGAGAGAGGGGGCCAGTGCTCTGGGGCAGACATTTGATATTTACATTGGACAGTTGAACTAACTGCAGGGGAGATGGAGGCTAGAGAAACCACTGACAAGGGAGAGGAGGTGGTAAACCCTGCTAATGCTCCTCCTGAACAGGGGATAAGTAGTAGCAAGGTGGGTAATTGTAAGGTTGAAGTTCAAATTAGGTTAGGGGAAGGGACAATGAGGGAAGGCTGAGAAAGCCTACATTAAGCATGAAAATTAAATAAATTAAGGAGACAATCAAAGAAAAAGGGAGAAGGAATAGGAAAAAGCATGAGGGGACAAGAAAAAAGAAAGACGGGGTCTGGCTTAATGCTAGGAGTCTGGGAAATAAAATGAGTGCACTCCAGGCAATGGTGGCAGACACTGAAATGGATCTAGTAGCCATCACAGAAACTTGGGCTGCAAAGAATATTAATTAGGACTTGATAGTCACAGGCTACATCATGTTTAGATGGAATAGAGGAAAAGGTAAAGGAGTAAGTGTAGCCTTGTATGTCAGACAGTCACAGAGACAGTGGAGGATGGAAACATCAGGGTAGGTAATGGGGAAACAGAATAACTGTGGGTTCAGTCACAGCATCCTCAGGCATGAAATTACAAATGGAGGAAATGTATATAACTGCAGAACAGGGGGAATAAAGAGATAAGGAGCTAGGGGCAGAACTAGAAGGAGGGGTGGTTAAGGGAGAGGGGGTGGTGGGAGATTGAAACCTGCCAGATATTGATTGGGTCATTCCAGCAGCCAGAAGCTCCAGAAGGCAGGCCCTACTAGATAAATTTCAGAACTGCCTGCTGGTGCAGCTAGTTAAGGAACCCACTAGGTTGGCTGTAATTCTCGTTGTGGTGCTCTCCAACTCAGAAATGGTAGGAGGTGTTAGGGTAGGGGAGAAACTATGGTCCAGTGATCATAACTGTATATGGTTCAGCCTGGCCCTTGGGACAACTATGTCCTCATCAATTTTTTTTTTATATCTCTTTTTAATCCCCCTCGGACTTTGGCACTGTCACCCAACTGGATTCCCCGACACCTCAAGCCCCAGAGGGATCCCCCACGGAGCTGTGGTTTACCCCCCCAGGCAGGGACAGAGTGGGAGTTGGAAGCAGTAGCCCTTAACCCCCCTCCCAGTTCCAGTACCTCTTTTTCTGTGTTGGGGTCCATACTCTAGGGCTAGAGGTGAGGGCCTAACTGACCCTTATGTCGGTGTCATGCCGGTCCAAGTATTTTTGAAGTACACCCCCCCCCGAGTCACGATGTGTGCTGATTGCAAGGCATAAGTTGGCATCCATCACGCTCCTCCCCTACGTATAGCACAGGCCTGCCAATCCTCCAGCATCACTAGAGGCCAGTCATGCACCAGGCCAAGGTCCCCCCCACCTCCCGGAGGAGATAAGCAGTCCCCTGGATGCTCAAGCTTCCTCCTCCCGGTTGGCCCTCTGACAATCCAAGCCCATTCCTGAACTCAGGTCACCAGTGTTGTTGGTGGTAGTGCTACTGTTGCACTGGTGGGCTGGCTAGCAAGACCTCATCAATGATTGAAGTCCTATATTTCAGAAGGACATACTTCAGCTGGATGAAGGAACTGGTCTGGGATGAGTTAGTTAGAGTGGACAGCATCAGGGATGTGGAGGAAAGATGGGGGCGATCAAGAGTCTATTCATGAGGCAACAAAGTCTTGCATGAGAATGGTAATTAAAAGAAACAGGTACAAGAGACCAATGTGCTTCTCTGGAGAGGTCAGGGAACCAGTTAGAGCCAAAAAGGCCCTTACCTGGTACAAGGAAAAAGAAGGGAAGGAAGAATGAGGAGAGTACCTAGTGAGAACAAAGAAAACCAAAAGGGCAGTCAGAGAAGCAAAGGCAGGTACAGAGCTGTGTATTACGGAGGGGTTCAAGGGAGGGAGAAAACAGTTCTTTAGATATATCAAGGAAAAAAGAAAGAAGGGAGAGGTGGAATTGTTAGGCTAACAGAGAGAGGTAGGGTACTAGAGGGGAACAGGCAGAAAGCAGCCGTTCTTAATGACTATGTTTGCTCTGTATTCACAACAAAAGACAGAGGGCCTTTACCAGAGAGTGGCATTATTGCAGTTGTAAGGGGATCCCTGAGATGAGGCAGCAAGTATTTACCAGTGAAAGGGTTTGGAAAGGGCTAGCAGCCTTAAAGATAGGTAAGGCTCCAGGGCCAGATGGGATGCATTTGAGGGTGTTCAAGGAACAGGCAATGGAACTAACTGAACTCCTAGGAAGCAGTATGGTGCTGTGCTTTAGAGCACTGAGCTGCAAACCTGGAGACCTGGGTTTGAATCCCATAGCACCCACCTGCATACTTTATGACCCTGAGCAAGTCACTGAACTTCCTTGTACTCCCAGGTCACTCCTAGAAACAATCTGCAGTGTAGTGTTCCTTTCCTGGTTAAACAATTTCCCCTTTCCCTTTCCCCTTTCCTGGTGGGGCTATTCAGTAGCTCAGTTCAGACAGTTCCAAAAGACTGGAGGGTAGCAGACGTAGCCCTGCTCCTTGTGGGGGGGGTGACAAGGAGTAACTGGATAACTACAGACCTGTCAGACTTACCTCTAATATGGGTAAACTGATTGAGACACTAGTCAAAGAGGACCTCGTAAACTACCTGGAGAGCAATGGACTCCAACATAGTAAACAGCACAGATTCATGGCAGGATGGTCTTGTTAGACCAACCTGATAGTATTCCTCAACTGGGCAACAAGGGTAGTGGATAACCACCATTCTGTGGATTTACTGTACTTTGAGGCTTTTGAATCAGTGCCTCACAGAAGGTTGCTGAGGAAGCTAGAGGATCTGGGTTTCAGCAAAAGACAGTTACATGGATGAGAAGCTGGTTGGAAGGGAGATGGCAGAGGGTTGTGCTTAACAGAGTCAAATCAGAAGAGAGGGAGGTCACCACTGGGGTGCCACAAGGATTGGTCCTGGGTCCAGTCCTTTTAAATATGTTCATTAATGACATGGGAACAGGAATCCAGAGCAAGCTGTGTCTCTTTGCAGCCAACACTAAGCTCTTTGATAGGGTAAACAGTAAGGAGGGTATTAGGGGGATGAAAAGTGACTTGCAAAAGCTAGAGAAATGGTCAAAGGTTTGGCAGTTGAAATTCAATACCAGAAAGTACAGGGTGATGCTCATAGGGAACAAAACCCAAGAACAGATTTATGGTTGGGGGAAAACTATGCATGACCTATGAGGAAAGTGACCTAGGTGTCATCATCATCAGTGAGTTCCTAAAACAATCATATCTGTGTAACAAGGCCTACAGTAAGGCAAATAGAGTGCTGGAGTATATAGGAAGGGCTACTGACAGCAGAATGGAGGAGGTAGTACTACCTCTCTATAGACCACTGATGATGCCCCACTTGGAATACTGTGCCCCATTCTGGAGTCCTCACGATAAGGTCAGGCTAGAGACAGTGCAACATAGGGTGACCAAAATTATTCAAGGCCAGCAGGGCAGATCTTATGAGGATCAGCTTAAGGCACTGAACATGTACTCACTGGATGCCAGACAAGAGAGGGGAGATATAATAGAGACTTTAAAGTTCCCGAAAGGAATGAGCAAGATAAAACGTGAGGAACTATTTAGCATAAGTAACAGATCCTATATATGTTCCTATGGTCAGATGTGATCATAAGACCATGTGCTATATGAGGACAACAGCACAGGTCAGGAATACTTAATTTTCTGAACTGCATTACTTAGTTTTTAAAATAAAAATCAGAGGGATCATTTTGTTTTCACGAGGCTCTCCAGGGTGTGCATAATAGTAGGATAACAGCATTTCTTGGGCACATGAGATATTTGGCATTGCCTCTTGCCTCACTTATCAAGGCATGCCATTGTCCCACAATGATGAACACCTTGTAATGCCTTATTTGTTGTATAAAATATGTAACAGCTTGTGAAATGTTCCAAAAAATGGTTTCTTTTATGGTCATTCTGTTTTTTCTTTAACTATGTTCCCCTGGCGAAAAAAGAATGGACAACTCTAACCTGGAAAGGCATGGTTCTTTTCAAAAGAAACAAAAAGCTGTGAAATTTCTGCCATGTTCTTGAATGCTCTATATTCATCTGGAACTTGCCAATAAAGCTGAGTTTCAAAAAAAAAGAGCTTGGTGTTGATTTTCAGAGCCTCATGAATGCCGCATGCCCCTGTTGTGTCGATTGTTTGGCGCACGGGGCTTGCAGCATTCTCCTGGCTGGTGATTGCGATTTTCAATCCTGAGCGCCAAATGCCGCAAGTTTGATCAGCTGTTCCCTGGACTAAGTTGTGTCATTTGCAGGACCCTTTTTATGGGGCTTTCACCAAAGCTTTGGCGCAAGCTGCTATAAATTGAGGAAACTGATACAACTGTGCCCGATGTACTAAAATAGGGTGCGTTTGCATCAAAGGCGTTTAGTGCGTTTGTGCCAAAAAATGGGTTTGATGCAGGGCTTCATGCAATCCCTGCATCATCCTTTGAATACTGAGCCTTTTCTGTATTGGCTAAAACTAACAGAAGTTTTTAAAAGCAGTCTGCTGTTGCCTTTAATATCTGAGGTCCATTTTTCTTTTCCCTTTGGTTTATTAGAAGATTTTTACATGCTGTTAGTAGGTGTGATGTGTGGAACAGCACTCTACTTGGAAACTGACATATCTAGCTCTGTTCCTCCCATTACAGCATCAGCATGACTGTGACATCATGCTGCTGAGGAAGAGCCACTCAGTAGCTGCCAGATCAGTCAGGTGTGATGTCGCGGTCAGTGAGGTCATAGTGCTGATGATGTGTTGGGAGGAATAAAACTAAATATGTCAGCTGCCAGGCCAAGTGCTATTCTACACATCCAGTATAATACTGTTACATAGATGATTTTCTAATGCGCTAAAAGAAAAAGAAAAATTCTTCTGAAATAAAAATGTACAACTGACTACTTACAATGTGTAAGATTTCCCTGTATGCTTTTTTTGGTTCTACTAGGTCTTTAAGCAGAATACTCAAAAAGGGTTCTATGATGCCGGTTTGACAACTATGTTGTCAACCGACATCACAGCGATGGATTTATGTTGACCACAAGTTGCGGTCAACATAAATCTGCCAGGAGACCCCAGTTGCTTTTCTATCAGAGGGCTTCACTCCCCTGAAACCCTCATGTGGGTGGCTCTGCCCCCTGCACCCACCAAACTTAAGGATTATCAACTCTGAGTCAGAGTTGATTCAGGGAGGGGGTGCAGGACCAGGGGAAAGAGTGCCAGGGTCTCGGGGGGACCATTACAGCAAACTGTCAATGTTGTCAGCATTCACATGTTCACTGTAATGGTGTTGCCATACAAAGGGCATACCCTCACAAAGGATCCAAACATTGTGTCCCCTTTAATATCACTGGTACTTTAGTTCGCTATATATGAATAGAAAAATAATTTATTTCTATATATTTTCTCACTTATTGTGCCCTCTTAGAAACATAAGCTAGGGGTACATGCTACCTGGTTGGAAACTTCAACAGGGGAAGAGGGTGCATAACAGGACACCCAAGGGAGGACTATGTTTATTGAAGTCCCTGAGAAGATATGGCCAGCTGTGACCTCAGCAGCATGTGCCACGTGCCTCAGGAGGAACATGTGTAAACAGGACCGAAGGTATATGTAAGTCTGAAGCTTAGCATTAAGATGTCATGTCTGAGACAAATGTCCAGGCAGTGAACCGTCAATACTCACAGATCTTACCAGTGAGAATTTGCTGTTATTATTGAGCTTGCCTCATTTCTC
Source organism: Neoceratodus forsteri (assembly GCA_016271365.2). NCBI lineage: Eukaryota > Metazoa > Chordata > Ceratodontiformes > Ceratodontidae > Neoceratodus > Neoceratodus forsteri. The sequence goes on from JADMNL010000028.1 coordinate 233,033,802, forward strand.
ACTCTTTCTATTGATTTTTGCTGCTTTGCAAGAAAGGTTAGGTTTAGGGGCGTCAGCTGTCTTTTTCAATTGATATAGGTCCTGGGCAGATGAGTTTGTGTTATCCATCCCTTTACCTGTAGGGATGATCAGAATCAGAATTCAAGAAAAATACCCAAATGAGGGAGTTAGAGACCCTCAATATGAGAAAATAGTTGAAAAGATTAATATTCCTGTATTGAACCTCATGGCACTCTGGTCTGTGAAGACTATGAAAAAAACAGCAATGAGAGTGGAAACCATGCTGGAAGCCTAGCAAGGGAGAATATTGGAGGCTGAAAGTCTTTCATTGAAAAGCTCAGCCACTGCCTTAAAGTGATATTGAGGATATAATTAATAGACTTTCCTGTCCTTTGTGAAGGATTCTCCAGGAGTGTGGTGCTGGTAGACTGATCAGAAGCTGATGCCCTGATCAAGCAACTCTGGTTGTGAAATACTGACAGTCCTAGAGGTCTAGTCTAATACCTTTGCATATTTATCTAGTTATTTTTATTTTAAACATATTTTACCAGGTAAACAAGTAGAGTCCTAGCAGACTAGTTTCTATTTGCGACCTGGGGAGGGGGAACATGGTTTGACATGGAAAATGAAATACAGAGAGGTCGGACAGGTAGTAAATAAATATGTAGATGAATACATTCACAGCCAAAAATACACAATGATTACACTCAGTGGATAAAACAATACATGCTAAGAGATGGAGGAGGATTGGCCAGCCCTGTGGCACTGAAGGCTGAGGCGCTGGATGCCTTACCTACTGCTGTGCCGGTGACCCATGTTTGGGAATGAGCATGGGATGCCAGGGGTTGGCAGGGGTGGAGAAGGATCAAGCATCCAAGGGACTGCTCTCCTTCTCTGTGGAGGGGGGAGCACCAGTGTTCGGAGTATGACTGGCCCCAAGCGGAGGCTGGGGGCAGCATGCCTATACTGCAAACAAGGGGGGCTGAGATGAGGCAGACGCCTGGAGGAGCACTTGTGGACGTGTGCACACTCCCTCCGCTGGCATCATTGCATGCCTTATCTCCACAAGGGCAAAGAAACAAGGAAAAAATGGCCCTGGCTGAGTGGCTTGAGGGCCATCCGATTGATTGTGGCACCTCCAGAAAGGTATCACTGCCGATACTGGATTCAGTCCTGGCAGGGAAGATAGAGTGGCTCCCCACCACCCCACCATGGGGGGGGTAAGCTGAGGGGGTAAATAGCGGCTATGGCCCAATGTGTGGTGATGCGGATGGACTGCGGACAGAAAAATGAGTTGCGTAGTAGATGGAGCCAGCCATGGTCCAGGGAGAGAAAAATATCAGTAACAAAAAAAAAGAGAGAGCTGGAGGAGGATCTTATTACCAGACCCCAAAAGGATTGAATGGTAAAGACTCTACATTATGATCAGTGCCTCACCTGGAGACATGAACAGTATGCCATTATGCCAGAGGTAGTATTTTCTAAGGAAGCACCAAGTAGCAGAAGCCAGGGTGGGATACACTCCAAGAATAGGATACCATGCTATTTATTTATTTACTTCAATGTTGTTAACCGGGTAGGCCCACTGAGACCCAGAGATCCTTTTTTTTTGGGGTGACCTGGAGTTAGTCACAGATACAATCACACGTTACAATCATTTGACAGTGCCAAACAGAGGAGAGGGTCATACATACATTATTTGGTAAACTGCTTAAGACATTCAGGGGCATAGTTGCATACTAACTAGGCAGCTAACATTGGGTAGTTTAGTACATGGTCAATCAATCAGTCAATCTATCCATCAATCACTTAATTAATCAATCAATCAATCAAACAAACATATATAAATAAAAGAACAACCTTTTGTTCACATTTGGCTGAACGGTTTTATTATTCCTTTCTGCGGTCAAACATTGACATACCACCTAAAATGCACCTCCACATTCTTACTGTGCATCCTCATAGTCACACATCTTGGGCTTGCCTCTCAGCCATAGCAGGTGACTGTAGAAATGTTGGTTGCGCACAGACTCCTCGTGCTGCCACCAAACCCTACCACTAATGTCTGACTTAGTGGCTGGGGAAGGAGTCTCCCTGATGATAAGACAATGCAAACATCATGGCCAGATGTTAGTGGGCACAAACGGGATTTCCACCTGCTAACATGCTGAAACACAACAGCCATGAAGGTCTGGCCATGGCAGCACCAGTCGCATGTCACTACACCATGGCCAGAACCACATGTGAGTGGCACCACTACTGTAGTGTTTCCCCCTCCACTTGCCTATCCCCATATTTAGGTCTGCTTCTGAGCTGGCCAGACTCCAATTGTTGTGTGTCTGTTGTCCATCCCTTGTAGTCCAGTGGACACCCCACTCACTTCCCGATATCCATGCTATCTCAGTGTTGTCTACAGGAATACCCTCTCAAGCCAGAATCCCCACTGCTGCTTTTTCTGAGTTTAGTCCCACAATGTTCTCAGTCCCTTGCTAGCTTCCATTGAGATGGTTACAGTTTTGCAACATCCCTACTGCCTGTCAGTAGTAGTTCTGCAAGTGGGGGGAGGGAGGGTCACAAAACCCTGCCACCACCTCTGCAAAGGTTGCCATACTTTGTGAAGGGCCCTGTAGATCATTTGCATGGCAACCCTTGCCTACCCTCTTCCCCACATGGTCACAATATGTTTCAGAGTCTCACACAGAAGGCTTGCAACTTTGTTGGATAGGGTGCAAATCAAGGTCTGTCACTAAATAGACACTGCAAATGTGTATGGGGCTTAAGTTTCCATGTATATTAGGTAAGATATTGTATGTTCTTCTTAAATAGGGTTTATTGGGCAAAAAAGCAGTCTGGACACTAAATGATTTCAGCTTTTGCATTCTCTGTTGTGTAGCAAGTGTTTTTTGTTTTACAGTATAATCTTTTTTAGTAATTTGATGGTTGTTAGTAAGCTACTTGTTTTTTAGTCAAGGGTTTATTAAAGTGTCTAAGAATATGAAGTATAAGTGGAATTAATTATTCATGAGCTAAACTAGCTCACTGATTGGCTGTGTGCCCATCTGAAATCTAATAGAAATGCCCAGCACAACAGCAACACTCGGCTCACACACTATACACTGACAGCAGCGGCGCCAAAACAAAACTGTTTTCAGCACTAAGAACCTGAAAACAAAATTCTCATTATTGCAATTAGACTTATAATTGCAAAAACAACTTCACAGCTGGTCATTTCCTTTTGATTAATGACCAGCTGGGTGGAGTTAGCCCTTGGCTGAGCCTCGGGCCACACTCCCCCCAGCCAGTTGTTAATCACCAGGAAATAACCAGCTGTTTGCTCATTATTGCTTTATTATGGAAAGATTGCTGTTGCTGTAGACAAGTGTTTCTTTTCTAATTGACCTATTCTCAATTTTTGTCATCCTTCTTCATTTGTTACTGTCTATTAAAAGGTTCACTCTCTAACTGTAGGTTGCTCTTCATATTAATTAGCAGGTAAAACAGTTTAAGTTGGTGCCTGAAGTAATATTGCTTTTATGAGATGCATGCATTTGTACTATGTAGAAAATAAAAATGTGTTTTCTTAATTACTGATATAGGTTAGTGATACAAGGAATGCTGGGTGTGTGTTAATTGTGGGTGCTGTAGTTTTTCAGATGACAGCATGTGATTTTCTCATCCTCTTGTGGTTCTTCTTCTTCTCCTCCATACCCCTCTTCCTCACCTGAATCAGGTGTTTTCCTCTGCTCTTTTGCATCCTTCTCCTCCTCTCCTCCTAGTATGCATCCCCCTCCTCTACCATCTCAATCTAATACTCAAGCTCTGACAGATTTACCTGCATATCCTGCTCACTGGCACTCTCCTCCACAATTAGCTGTGTTGGTGATGGTGCTACTGGCTTGCTTCTGTAAATTGCGGGGTTGGTATACCTCTCCCTGACACATTCCTCCCATGGACAGCTCTACTTTTTCCTCAGGTGACAAGATAACAGCAGTGTTTGTGCCATTCCTAGAAGACTCATTGTCACTTTTCTCACATAATGACTGAACCGTAGAAGTGGACTTTGTGCTTCTAGTGCTGATGATGCCTGATTTGGGGAAGAGATATGGGACATCATATAGTACCTCAAGAAGCACTGGCAATTGTTCACACCCATTACGCAGTGGTCACACAGATATCTGTGGAGGCAGTTGCTGTCATGTTACTCAAACAAAATGAACAGTGGAAGGACTTAACCTTTACGAATTGGGATGGATCTTTAATTTTTTTTTTTTTTATTTAGTTGTTTAACCAGGAGTAGCACACTAAGCTGACAGCTTTTTTACAGGAGTGACCTGGGAGCATAGAGAAGTTAAGTGACTTGCTCGTGGTCACACAGTATGCAAGTGGAAGCTGTGGGATTCAAACCCAGGTCTGGTCTGCTGGATATCACCAGCTTTACAGCTCAGAGCCTTAAACCACTGCGCTATACTGCCTCCCTGGATCTCTTATATTCTTGGTTGGGGAACTGGAAGTACTTGAAAGAGGCACAGAAGGAGATCTGTGTTCTTCTGGTTTGTGCAGGTTTTTTTTTATTTTAGTTTTTTGTTGACCGGGAAAGGAGGACCAGACAATTCTGCCTATTTTCAGTCTTGTCCTGGGGGGAGGGGAATACAGATAGATGCCAACTGACATTGAACCAGATTAAGCTATTGGTGGTATTTTTAATGAATGGGGGAAATTTCGTCAGGACACCAGGGGAATTCCCTGCTGTTTTTGAGAAGTGCCATAGAATCTTTAACATCCAGCTATCAATTAATCAATCAGTCAGTCAATCAATCAATCTTTATTTAACCAGGTGGAACACCCTTGAGCAGTACACTCATTTGCAAGGTGGGCATGGGCTGATACACATATAATACAAAATCATACAATAAAGCAGGATCATACAAAAAATGCAAGAAACATACAATAATGCAAAACAGTTGTAGGGACAAACAAAAATGCAAAAAAAGTTGTCGGGACAAACCACAAGTACATACAAGTAGTGTATGCAGATACATGCCAACAAAATTACATTTGGGTGGGTAAACACAAGCAACTACATATTGACGAATGGGTAAGGCAATAAATGTGGCAGCAAGTAACTAGTAAGTGCTGACCCCTATCTGAACAGGGGTAATGATAGGTAGGCACTGGTGCTCTCACCACAATGAGGTGGGTGTGCCCAAGGCATGGAGTCATGATGGGGGGGAGGAGGTAGAGAAGCAGAGACAGGCATGCAGAGAGGGAGGGTGAAATGTATGCTTAGATCAGGACACATTGGCAAAAGATGTAGATATAAAGGTGGTTAATTGGGTAGTGGTAAATGGTATGTGCACATTGGTGATTACCAGGGGAATAGAAGGGTGTCATGTGTTAGCATGCACAGGGGGCATAGAGTTATGCCACCAGGTTAGGATGTCAGGACATGGAAGAGGCAGCAGTCAATGAGTTCTGACAGGGAGGTAGTGTCTAGGAGGGGGAGGATAGAGTAGGTATAAGGGAGCTTATCAGGGGGAGAAAGAAGGGTGGAGTGTGTCAGCATGGACAGAAGGAAGAGAGCTGTGCCAGCAGGCTAGGATGGCAGTATGAGGGAGAAGCAGTCATTCAACAAATACTGATGAAAAGGTAGCATCTATGAAGAAGCTATGCCAGCAGGCTAGGATGACAGGACGAGTGAGAGGCAGCCATTCAATGAATACTGACAGAAGGGTAGTGCCTTTGAGGAAGAGTAGGAAGATCTTAAGCATGGCAGGTACAGCTGTCCTGCAGGATCTGCTTTAAGAGGGCTTTGAATTTTTCAAGGCTGACAAAGTTAGAGAGTATGAGGGACTTTTGTAGCGTGTTCCATATTGTGGGAAGCACACGGCTTAAAGAATGGGAGCCATGGCGAGTTCTGATTCTCAGGATTTCTAGTGTGATCTGTGAATATATCCTCAGTGAGTAAGACCCACAAGAGATGGTCAGGAGGTTACAGATATACCCTGGGAGTTTGCTGGATAGAGCTATATAAATCCAGATGGCTGTGTTTTTTAATCTTCTGATTTTAAGTGAATGCCAACCCAGTGAAAAGTAAAGGGAGCAGTGATGCATGTTGTAGGGGGTGCCAGTTATAAATTGAATAGCCTTGTGATATAGGGTATCCAGCTTCACTAGAGCGGTGCTTGGACCATGGTTATAGATGATGTCAGTGTAGTCTATGAGTGGGAGGAAGGTAGATTGTACTAACTTTCTTTTGGCTTCATAGGTGAAGAGATGTTTGATGCGAATGAAGAGACCCAGTCTCTGCTTAAGTTTTTTACATAGATCCTCTGTATGGACTGTAAATGAAAGTTTGCTGTCGATCCATGTGCCCAAGTACTTGAACCTGCCTACAGGTTCCAGGAGTTTCCCTGTAGTGTGGAGATCAGAGGCGAAAACCCCATGGGCGAAGGCAGTGTATGGTGTGTGTGGGGGAAAGGAACACAGACTTTGTTTCTTTTTTTTGCATTTAGCAGCAATTTCGGGTTCAAAAGGTTGTGCTGCAGGGTGTTAAATTCTTGTTGCAGTGTAATACCGGTTTGCACAAGGGTGAGCTTAGAGACATAAATCATGGTGTCATCTGCAAATAGGTGCACAGATGCATTTTTTTTATGTTGAAGTTAAGATTATTTATGTAACTCGCAAAGAGGAGAGGTCCCAAGATGGACCCTTGAGGGACACCTCTTTGTAATATCTTGAGAGGCGAGAGTTCACCTTGTGCTTTTACTTGTTGTTGTCATCCAATTAAGTAACACTGGAACCAGTTCAGTGCACTGTTGTCAAGACAGATGTTACAGAGTTCAAGGATAAGCAGGTTGTTGTTGACCTTATCAAAAGCCTTGCTCAGGTCAAGGAATACGGCCCCCACAAATTGTTTTGAGTCCACTGCCAGATGCCGATCATTAGTCACATTGGCCAAGGTGGTTGCTGTGCTGTGGTTGGGATGGAAACTAGACTGAACGGGGTTGATCTTATTGTTGGACTCGAGATAGTTTCACAATTGAGAGCTGACAATTTTCTCAAGGAGCTTGGAGAGGATGGGTAGAAGGGAAATAGGTCTATAATTATTGATGTCCGAGGGAGAGCCTGATTTTAGGAGTGGGATGACGTGAGCGATTTTCCGTGCATCAGGAAAGGTGCCTTGCGAGAGTGATAAATTAAACAGGTGGGTGATAGAGGCAGTAAGCACACGCTGTCCTAACTTCAAGAAGAAGGGGTCAAGGAGGTCTGCACCAGCACTTTTTTCAAATCAAGGGCAAGCAGCAGATCCTGTACTTCCTTGAAGGAGGCTAGGCTGTGGCTGAATATGTCTTGTGGGGTGGGGGCCTTAACTGAGTGCTCTTGTTTGACCGTGGTGCTGCATTGGGAGAGAAGCTTGCTGGCTGGAGAGGAGTCAAAGACCATACCGGTTATAGAAAAATGATTGTTAAGTAGGTCCAATATTTGAGACTTATTGGAAGTAGATATGTCGTTGGTCATAATCTTAGCAGGGAGGGAAGATGGGGGTGATGCCCTTCGCTGTCTCTCAGGGTATACCAAAATAGGGTGGAGTTGGAAGAAGAGGTGTCCAGTTTGGATTTGAAATAATTAGATTTCTCTGTCCTGATTAGCCTGGTACACTGATTTCTTACTGTCCTGAACACTGCCCAGTTGGAAGCCAACTTGGTTTAGTGGGTGCACTTCCAGAGGGAATCCCTGTGATGGAGGGTGGTTTTAATGTGGTCATGGAACCAGGAGTGGTCCTTTTCTTCGTTCTTACTTTGGTCAGAGGAGTGTGTTTGTTTATGACCTCAAGTACGAGGTTCTGGAATAGGGTGCAGGCATCTGACACAGATTTAGCGAGATAAAAATCTTGCCATCTTATGTTATTTAGATCCTTCAAATAACTGTAGCTGTCAAAATTGCTGTGGTTTCTTTTATGTATATATACACAGAGGATGAGGGGAGTTTAGGAGTGGTCCACACACAAGCTACAGGGCTGTGATCACTTAGATCTTTAAAGAAGACTGCAGCATGGGAAATATTATGCAGTTTGCTTACTAGGATCAGATTGAGGGGCGTACTATGCACTGGATTTTTGTCATTCAGATGGGCAGGTTCGGAAATGAGCTGGGTGAGACTGAGCTTATTGCAGAAGTCTTTCAGTGGAGTGGAGCAGAGCATGGAGACAGCTAGTCCAGGTTTAGGTCTCCCATTATAATCAGTTCAAAGGACTGATTGCCTGGCTGGTGGTGGAGGTGGCTTAGAAGCTTGAGCCCCCCTGAAGGTGACCAATAACTTCTGATGATAATGAGGGGCTCGGATAATGAACTACCACCAGAACAGGCAGATGTGACCTCAGTTTAACATCTCATCTGAAAGACAGCACCTCAGGAGTACAGCATCCCCCCCATGCTGAACCACAGTGTCAGTATTGGGATTTAATCCAAGTGCCTGGTGTGGGGATAGACCCCACAACCTTCTGATCTTCTAGTCTCAGAGGTGAGTGTGCAACCTGCTGAGCCACTGACACTGACTATGAGACTATGTTTCATCATCAGATGCACTAGATAACAAGTTAGGAAAGCTGCTTGCTGTGGGCATGTAACTTGTGGACTTCTGGGACTAATGAACCATGGTTTCTTTGGCCCTACTATTACATACCCAGTCCTAGTCATTCTCTCAGCCCCACTGCCACTGTGAGCCCCTCTCCCAATATCACCATATCTGATGCCTTCACCCTCACCAGAGCTTGTGGTACTGATACTTGCGACTGACATGTTGGAACCTTTCTCTGCTGCTTTCTATCCCCTGCATCCCTTTTACCAAAGGTTATTTTCCTTATCTTCTCACTTAGGCATTTCACAGACAAAAACAAAGACCGATTTCTGTGACCTACACAAAGAGTCAGTAAAATAAAAATGTTTTTGTGAAATAAAACTGTCAGAATTTCCCCAGTTTCTCTGTCTGCTTAAGTAAAGTTACTGCCCTAAGTCCTTGTGACCAGTTGCAGGTGAAAAAAATATTACAGACACACACACACACACACACACACACACACACACACTCTCCCTCTTCTTTGCAGGTGGCAGCATGATTTGCACTGACCTGCCTGTCTGAAACTAAATTTCAGTGTGCTAACTAGAATGAAACTGCATGATCCTATGACAATGTTGAACTTTTTCTGATCACATGACACTCCTTTTGCAAAGAGATGACCTGCTCTTGGGAGGCAGATTGCTCTTTAATGAGCGAGAGCTGTAAATGGCAATGAGACATGCACAGCTGAGTTCTCAATACTCTGTGTTACGGATTGGCTGTTGCAGGCCATGTGGTTTGCCAGACACTTGCACTTGCTCAGTGTGTGCTTCTTGTAAAAAGTGCTGTGTCATGGTGGTAAAGTACCAAAATGCTGAAGGGATACCGAGTCCCTCCAGACCAGCTTTGGTCATGGCAAAAATGTAGAATTTTTGGCATGTTTACCGAATACAAATTTGCCTTCAGCTCACCCTTAGAGTAGAGATACAAGGTTTATGCTTAAAAAATTACAAGGGCAGAAGCCCTAAGGGTTCTGATTTTAAAGTGTGAAGCTGTGTAAATTGTTAAATGTGTATTTGTTTATATCTACCGGTTATTGTATTAGGCTACATTTGTTAGTAACCCTTAATGCTGTGATTGTCCCCCAAACCCCTTGAAAACTAGACATTTCACCTGAATGTGGACATCCCCATGTGCACAATCATCAATAAATAAATAATTACCTATCTTGGAGCTTTGAGCATTTTCATCCCATACACCAGGGCAATGGAGCATCCGGCCCCTGGAAACTTGTTGGGTTTGTGCAGTTTTCATGGCTTACAAGACTGATGGTGCAGCAGTTGAACCTTGCAGCTTCCCAGTACAGTCAGGAACAAACTCTAATAAACTTGGCTAGAGTTGCTCATGCTTGGCACTCACACCTGCAAGCATCATTATTTTTGCTAGTGTTCAGTTTTTGATATCCTATTTAAATTTGTGAAGATGACAAGCAAGCTTTAGAAAAGAAACAATTATTTGTAGAATGTGGACTCCAAAAAGTAGGGTGTTGATTGTGCTCCTTCAGCAGATGTGCTTTGCTCTGCTACTGTTGGGTCAGCCTTTTTCTGATATTCTGATTGTAACATAATAAGCTTCATCAGAGAACTGAAACAGTCCTCCCCCTTCACAGCACAGGAAACATTAGCGGCTAAAAGTTTGTTACCGTGGCAACTGATTTTTGTAGTCTCATTCTTTAACTTTGTCCTTCAGTTAATAAACTGCCTTTGTCTTTGTTTACTCCTTATGGGAAATTTGGTATTTGTGGTTGGTGAAACAGCAAGTCTGCAAACCTAGTGGTTGCATAAGCCCCAAATGTAAAAAGAAAATATGGTTTCTGTTGTATACTATTCACATTAAGAATTCTAGAAATGTACATTCCATATAAAAATCTTCCATACTACAGAAGGAACAGGGATGATTTTGAAACCTTTTTGAAGAGAGTGAGAGTGCAAGACAGAGAGAGAAAGAGAGACAGAGAGAAAAAGACAAAGACAGGAAGAGAGGGAAAGTGATAAAGACAGAAAGAGAGAGAGAGAGAGAGACTGACTAACCGCCCCCACCTAAAAGCTCACCCCCAATTAGTCTTTCCCAAAAGGAGAACATTTTCCTAATACCTAATAACTCCATATTTTAACTTTTTCTGAAGCTCCATGTATGTAAAGAAATACAAGTTGAACACTGCTATCTTACACTAAACAGAGTAATTCCTGCAGTCACTCATGCTCTACCAAGACATGCTATAGTTATATTCAGTTGCTTTTGAGAAGTGTGAACTTGCCTCTGCTGCCTGAGATCCTTAGCATTTGATGCTTAGAATGCCAACTTCATTCTGCAGAACTATTGATAGCAGACATGGGGCCAGATTTTCAAAGGGTAAGACACTGACGCTAAGGTTGATTTTCAACTCCATCAGCATCCTGTCAGTTGCACAAAACCTTGAGCACTTTATTTCAGAAGGAGCTTGAGTTTTTACAGTAGTTACTATGGTCTGCAGTAACTTGTGTCATAGAAATGATGCATGCATCAATTGTTTAACATAAGCAGTGCCATATTTGCACCAAATCACTGCAACTGCTAGGACCCGTGCAAGGCATTAGTTCAAACTTTTCTGTCTTTAAACATGCTGTTCCTCAAGGTTCAACCCTTTGCCTCAGCTGTTCTCCATTTTTGTTAATGACCTCCAAAAGCATATCAAGATGTGTCATCTACATATGTATGCAGATGACATCCTACTCTACTACAGTGCAATGACAATGTCCAAAGTTAATTCAGTACTCCAGTCTGATTTCAACACAGTGTTGTCCTGGTTCATCAACAGCCACCTGATCCTTAATGACACCAAAACGAAGTCTATGGTATTTGGATCCTAGAACTTGTTTACTCATTCAGCTGATCTACTTGCAACTATAACATCAGATGTCAACATTATTGAGCAAGTCAAGGTACCCTGTAAATATAGTGCTTCAATAACAGTGCAGTAAGAACCATGCTGTGTGAAGTGCGAACACAGTTACAGTGACAGGGGTATAAGAGTGGAAAGCAAATACCGCTACCCCTGTCACTGACATCCACATTCAGGAAGGAGTCAAGAAGCTTGTACTGCTGTGCCTGACCAAGCCGCTCCCATGGTGGAGTGGCTAAGGCACCAGGACACAGCAGCGATGGAGACCTGGGACTGTGGTTCATTTCTGTTCCTGGTGTTGTGGGTTTGTTTTTAATTACAAAATTGTTTTCTCCCCCTCCCAAGTTTCTCCCCATCCCCAAAGTCCATACCTTCCCCCTTCCCAGAGTTGATTATTTAATGTCCGGTGGGTGTGGGGGCAAAGCGCCCCAACATAAATGAAAATCTCCATTGTTTTCAATGGGCTGTGCACCTTTCTTGTGTTACCGCTGTTATGCCCAATGTTATGTTGTAGCATGACATTTTGTCTGTGGCATTGTTTACTGCACTGTTTTTGGTTATGGCAACATGACCCCAAACTGCAAGTCAACATATTCAGATACAGTATCTGTGGATCTAGGTTGATGTATCACATACATACATGAGGAACATCAATCACTTCTTAATAAGTGTAGAGCCAAAGCTCAATTGGCTCTACAGGTGTAAACACATTCTCAGTGCTGACATTGGAAAGCAGGTGGCCTCCCATTTCTTGCTTCCTTCCACTGCCTCTGAAGACATCATATACTGCTGCACAAACAAAACCTCTCTGCTGCCCCTGGATCATTTGTATAACAGGATGAGCAGGTCCATGCTCTCCTTTGGATGGCCTACCCATTATTGTCTGCTGTATGACCAGCTTAGCTGGCTAAGTCCCTCAATCAAGCATGACTACCACTGGCTGTCTGTGATATACAACACTACACAAGAAAAAGCCCATGATTAGTTACAGTCAAGTAATAACTACTCACTACATTCAACAGCAGCACTTACTGTGCCTTTTCAATTTCCAGGATGAAGCGTGAATTTGCTATAAAGGCATTGGCATTTGCAGTATCAGACACCTGGAGCAAACTTTCTCTCTAGCTGAGGAATGCTTCTAGCTTGCCTTTCCAGTCACCTTAGAATGCCTTGTAGTTGTTTTTGTGGCATTTTGGTGTTGGTCTGCCACAAGGACTTTTTTACCTTCTCTTCAGGTCTGCCATGTCCATCTCTGACTGCTCTGGTGTGGATGCCAAGCTGGACCAGGTGAATGACAGATGGACACATAAAATAAATGTGGAAAGTGGTGTTTATTCTCAGACTACAGAGACATCAGCATATCATGAGGTTCTGTCTCAGACTGCTGACCCACGGAGACTGTCTGACCACTGAGAATCCAAGGGGTTTCTAAGCAGCCCCTCCTAACACAGTACAACAGTCATAAAACAGCAGTAAAACATCAACATTTGTTCAGAACTCTTAAAGGGGCAGCAGCTGGCTTTAAGCCTGTGCTTTAGTGTACTCCACATTTTAGTCATGTATCCTCCTCTTTGTCACCATGATCATGTCAGTGTCAGTGGCTCAGCAGGTAGCACACTCCCCTCTGAGGCTGGGAGATCAGAAGGCTGTAGTTCTATCCCCACACCAGGCACTTGGGTTAATATCCCAATACTGACACGACAGTGCAGCATGAGGGGGGTGCTGCACTCCTGAGGTGCCATCTTTTGAATGAGATGTTAAACCAAGATCCCATCTGCCAGTTCTGGTGGTAGTTCAGGTGGATATTAAAGATCCCATGGCACTTCTCGAAAGAGTAAGGGAATTTTCCAGGTGTTCTGGCCAAATTGCCCCCCATTCACTCAAAATACCACCAACAGCTTAATCTGGTTCAAGGTCAGCTTACATTCATCTGTATTCCCCTCCAGGTCGTGCCTGAAAATAGGCAAGAATTTGTATAGTGTACTTACTTGGTCAACAAAAACTAAATAAATAAAAATGTTGCATAACAATGCGTATGGTCTTTTTTGCTGTTCCCCCACTTTGTTAGCTTGCTTTGGTTACTGTTTGGGTGTACTTACCTTTCTGGTTTGTTTGTTTTTGCCTTGCTTATTTCAGTCTGTATATAACTATTCTTAATGGGGATGTAAATATGGGGGAGGGGAAGGGCAGACTCGATGGGCAACTGGTATCCTTTTCTGCCAACAGCATTCTATGATTCTATGTTAATCTGTTGACCGCTGCTATCCTCATTGGTACCTTCATGAATACAAGATGCTGCATATCATGGGGATATCCTAATTGGAGTAATTTAAAATAAATAAACTGAGACCAACAGTTTCACCACTTTGTAGGTGGTCTAATATTTTGGTATGATTTCAGGACTCACATGGGAAGGGTACCGAATGTCAGTAACCCCCTCTTTAAAATCCTGCCCGTGATGTTGCTACTTGAATTAGATTCCCATCCTACATTTTAATAGTGCATGATAATTGCCTTAGGTCTCATAATTGCATTTACTTCAGTAATATGTTTTGTCAGACACCAGAATTTCCTGCAGCAATTTAATTATCCTCCAGTGGCAAAGAGCTATTGTGTTGATAATGATGTAGTTGACAAAATTGTACATTGTTAGTTAAGAAAACACAGACTTAAAAAATAATTACCTCTTAACTGGTGACTGCAGGTACTAAATAATAAACTGCCAGAGCAGAAAGCATCAGATGAGGTATTAATGCATGCTGGTAAGTAAACACACTAGTTTGACAAATGAATTTTCAAAGTAATACCTGTTAAGATCACTGTCCAGAAAAAGATGGGCAGATACTACCCACCATTTACCAGATACTATACTACCATTTGTCACATGATAGGCCGCTATCCATTTATGTGGGTTCATATTGTATATGCTGTAATGTACTTTAGAATTAAGACACCGTCCCTTTAACAGGTAACTACAAAATAACTGGTATTTCTCTAAATGCTAGTGTGGACCTGTTATGTCTCAAGATAAGGGAGACAGTTTTATTGAGCCAGGAAAACATAACTCTTAGGGTAAACTGGGTATCTAGCGTTCCATGACAGGAAGAGGTCGGGGTTAAGCCAAATGCATGGACCAGATGTCACTGGGATTGGCATGGAATCACAGTGACACCTACAGGGAAAGGTACACTGTTGTACCCAATCACACAGGGGGTGTGGCTTAAAGATGACCAGCATGTATATAATTAGACATATTTTGAATTCAGAGCAGTTGGATAGTGTTTAAGTTGAAAGGCAGAATAGCCTGTCCAGCTGGCACATACTTGAAGACCAGAAAGTATATGTATAGGCCTGGAAAAAAATCTCTGAAACCAGACCTGAGTGTGGGGAAAATAGTCTTTTCACAAACTGAACAGAAAATTCTAATTTTTAAGTCACAATTTTGGACACCAAGACTTTTTACCAAGGACAGTACCAGAAGATTTCTTCTAAAAAGGACTTTCAGATGAATTGACTTGGAATATAACCTTGCTACAAGATTGTTGTTTAAGGACTCATCTCTACAAGAACATTTAAAATCTTGTCTGAACTCTAACCTCAAAACAAGGTATAGTTTAGAATACAGCATCTAGTGTTATCTGTAAACCATCCAGTTTTACTTTTGTTATTGTCTGCATGTCAAAGTTCTTCCAAACTGTAGACTTTTCTGTATTGCTTTTATGTTAAGTAAACTTTTATGATTTTCTTATCAACTCTACCTTGGGTCTGATTGTGTGATTTAACATTTTAAACAGAAGGGTTTTGAAAAGACTGTGTACCTAAAAAGATAGAACCGCTCAACTATCATATAAAACTAACTAGGCAAGATGTAGCCAGTGGCCATGGTGGAATTAAGATATTGAAAGTACTGCAAAGTCAAGGGAACTCGAAACCTACAGAATCCACCCTCCCACTGGAAAAAAGGAAGGTTTGGTGGTAAGTCTTTCTGAAACCCTTACTCCTGCTCATGAGTTCCCGAATAGGGGGATTCTCTCTGCAAACAGGAGGTCCTACTGGGCTGCCCAAGGTTTGGGGGGCCAGGGACATGTGACACCATTCACCAAACATAGTCAGAAAGGTTTACTATCCATTCATGGAACTGGATTTTAAAGTGCACCCAAACTTTGCAAATTATATTGAAAGGCTGCAGCTCAATTTTAAAGCACTATTTTCTTGGAAACCATGCATCTACACTGGAAGAAAGCCTTTCACTAATGTTAATCTTTGAGATTAAGACACAGCCTTTTTGCTGTGGTGTTCAGAATCTCAGTCTTTTTCAAAATCAAACTTAGGTCTTTCTGATATTTTTCCATATAGTTGTTTGACCGCTGAGTTCATGCCAGTGTCTACCTTCAGGTCTTGTCTACCAGCAAACTCCCAGCCCCATCACTCACTCTATCCACAGTGGCTCATGGTGGTAAACATGGAAGAGGGCCTGAGAGAGTCAGTGCCTATCATTCAGACAGCTTCCAGTGCATGATTTTCTTCACAACATTTCTCCCTTGATTCTTCCACATCCTGTGGTGTGGGAAGTAGCTGAATAAGGGCCTACAAATGCATACAGCATCCTGCAATAGAAGTGATCTCTCTGACACATCCATATTTATTGTTGTGGTGCAGGAACCTGCTGCCAGCCTTCCCTGTTTGACACTTACAGCCATGTGGCAGCTGGTCCACCCTCCCAAGCTAATGGAAACAGCATTCTCTCCCCTCTCTTTCCTGGGTTGTATAGAAGAAAGAAAAATACAATAACAACAAATACATTACAGAAAAGGAAGTGCAAAAGAAGAAGGAAACCACTTTGGTTCTCAAATACAGTAGCAGAAAAGGTCAGAGCCAAAAGGCTGGCCTTCAGGAAATATAAGGGAACACAGCGGGATGAAGATGGGGAGGCATACCAAACTGCCCTAAGGGAAGCAGGTAAGGCAGTAAGGCAGGCAAAGTCCCAAACTGAGGAAAAACTAGCACCAACAGTAAAAGAAGGTGACAAGACTTTCTATAGATACATTAGTGAAAGGAGAAAGTCCAGAGGGGTGTGCTAAGCTAAATGGAGAAAAGGGAGCATGTGAGGAGGAGGACCCTGTAAAGGCATCTATCCTAAATAGATACTTTTGCTCAGTATTTACTGAAAGGTAGGGTAGGGCCCTGGCTCAGCATCATGGACACAGGGGAGGGAGGTGAGCACTACCCTTCACAAAAGAAAGGGTCCTAAAAGAGCCATAAGCCTAGGTGGATAAGGCAATGGGACCTGATGGCATACATCCCAGGGTACTTAAGGAGCTAAAGGTGAAACTAGCAGAGCCATTAGCAGAACTGTTTAGTGAGTCTCTGAACACAGGAGAGGTCCCAGAAGACTGGAGAAGGGCTCATGTGATCCCGCTCCACAAGAGTGGTAGCAGGGAGGAGGCGGGAAACTACAGACCAGTCAGTCTTACCTCAGTAGTGGGCAAGATTATGGAGGTACTACTTAAGGAAAGGATAGTGCAACACCTGGAATCCATAGGGGCACAGGATCCAAGACAGCATGGGTTTACAAAAGGAAGGTCCTGTCAAACTAATCTCATAGATTTCTTTGACTGGGTAACCAAGTGGTGGACCAAGGGGGAGCAGTTGATGTAGCCTCCTTGACTTCAGTAAAGCTTTGACACTGTTCCACATAGAAGATTGATAAATAAGCTGGGTAGGCTCTGGGGTCAGAAGTTGGTCAATGGATGCAAACTGGTTGACGGGCAGAAAACAGAGAGCGTGGTGGTAAATGGTATACAGTCAGAAGAGATGCAAGTCACAAGTGGGGTACCTCAGGGATCAGTCCTGGGGCCAGTCCTCTTCAACATCTTCATTAGTGACCTTGCAGATGGACTAGAGGGTAAGGCTTGTCTGTTTGCAGATGACACCAAGATCTGCAACAGAGTAGATGATCCAGATGGGGTGGGCAAAATGAGAAGAGATCTGGATAAACTAGCAAAATGATCAGAAGGGTGGCAACTGGGATTTAATGCAAAGAAGTGCAAAATCATGCACATAGGGAAGAGAAACCCTGAAGCCACCTATAGGCTGGGAGGGGAGTTGCTAGCAGTCACAAAGGAAGAAAGAGACTTGGGCATCATCATCACTGATGACCTGAAATCATCCAAGCAGACCTCTAAAGCAGTAGGTAAGGCTAGGGGGGTGTTGGGGTGCATTAGTAGGGGTATCACAAGTCGTAAGAGGGAGGTAATAATCCCTCTTTACAACACACTGGTTAGGCCCCATCTGGAGTACTGCGTGCAGTATTGGAGGCCACACCTTCACAAGGACATTAACCAAACTGAGGCAGTCCAGAGAAGGGCAACCAAAATGGTGCAGGGACTGCATCAGAAGACATATGAGGACAGATTAACAGAGCTCAATATGTATACCCTTGAGCAAAGGAGGGAGAGATGTGATATGATCGAGGCATTCAGACACCTTAAGGGCATTAACAAGGTGAAAGAGTCTAACATGTTTAAATATAAGAAAAATAGCAGGACAAGAGGACACAGCATGAGATTAGAGGGGGGCCGATTAAGGGGGAATGTGAGGAAATTCTTTTTCACAGAAAGGGTGGTGGATGCATGGAATGGCTTACCACAAGAAGTGGTGGCTATGAATACAGTGCAGGGCTTCAAACAGGCATGGGATAGGCATAAGGAAGCAATACAAATGACTATGAATAGATAGGTCACTGACAGAGCAAAAGCCGATGGCACATTTGTAAGGTAGAAAAAGAAATGGGCAGACTGGATGGGCCTTGCGGTCCTTATCTGCCATCAACTCCTATGTTTCTATGTTTCTATTACATGTGATGCCTTTTATTGGACTAATAAAATTGCTTATGAGACTAGCTTTTGAGAGTTATACTTGCATCTTCAGGTCAGTGAAAGCAGAACTGAATAATATGTCAGATACAGAGGTTGGATGTGGATTTAAATAAGATATGGTGCAGCTTGTTTCTACATCTAAACACTACAAAGTCAATTCACATTGATAAGGAAATAGACAGGAAGAATTGCAGAATTGTCATTTGCAAGTGCCTCCTGCAGAGACAACTTGAGGATCAAAGTAATGGTTCCATTTTGCTCCGGGGTGCTAATTTGGTGATTCAAGGATGATTCAAAAGCATTTGAAGTATTTTTTCTTTGGTGGTGGATGGGGGAGTGGATAAGAATTTTTCTCTGGGAGTGCGCCAAATAGCCAACATTTTTATTAAGTCCTATTCCTTTAGTGTTGCAACGTTGGATCATTTTCAGTTGAAATGTTCACTGTTCTGAATAGTCGTGAAACTACCTTTTTAATATTCTGACTGTAAAATCACTGATAGAGTAGTGCGTTCTTGACAGATGTTCCCTATCAGTGTAGTCTCATCGTTTTAGGTAATTTTGAATGTGGTTTGGTTTATTCTCATTTTAAGCTTCTGTCCAGTTTCACCAATATAGTAGCCACCCTCACATTTTGCACACTGTATCATACATACCCCATTGCTGGAAAAGAACCAGAATATGAGTTTTGGACTTAACATGTTTTTTTATTGCAATTGGCAAATGTCTCAGGAGAAATGTGCATACATAGTTTGCAGCAAGGTTGTTTTTGTGGTTTTGTACCATTGTCATCTAGCTGGAGCTCTGTGGAAAGTTTGCTTCACACCAGTGTCTGCTTCAGGTGTGCTGGTTGGTGGAAGACAAGCACTGATGGTGTGGGAAGTATATTTTTTAGAGTCTCATCATCAAACAATAGAGGCAGTAAATATTTCATTATTTTTTGTAGTTTGTCCAGTTCTGGATTGTATGTTGCTACCAAAGGTGTACATTCGCATATTTTCTTTGGCTTGTACCTTAATAGTTCTTCTCTGAGTGTGCAGAGTGTGGGCTGGATATTCCCATCAATGGTATTAGACATATATCACTTCTGCTTGAAAGATTCTTTAGTGTACCGAAATGTCTGTCTTTGTCTTCCTGGTTTGAACAAATGTGATGGTACAGGATGGCCTGCCTGTGTATTATGGATGTTTTGGTTTGTGAAGGATGGAAGCTTGAGCTAAGATGGTAATTTCATCTGCCGGTAGGTATCCTGTACAAAGATGTTTGTAATGTTCCATTTTTCAGTTTGACTATGGTTTCCAGGAAGTGCACACACTTAGAATAATGTATTTTGAATTTTATCAAAGGATGAAATTCATTGACATTTTCAGAAAATTGCTATACGTTTTCCTTTCCTGCTGGCCATATCATAAAGATGTCATCAATATATCAATAATAGTTTAATGGTTTGTGGTGTTGTGTATTGAGGATTTTTTTTTCTAGATCTGCCATGTAGAGATTTGCGTACTGTGGTGCCATCCTAATGCCCACAGCTGTCCCCATATTTTTGAAGGTAGATCTCAGTATTAAAGTGAAACAGTCACGTACAGTGGTAGATACAATTCGAAGGCCCATGAAAAGCTTTTTCAAATGAGGTATTGGGCTCACCTATAGCTAGAAACAGTACCCGAGAGATACAAATGACTGAGTCAGTTGAATATAATACCATTTTGCAGCCATTTGTAAAACACTGTGACGTCACGGTGGAACAAGCTGTGCTTGACTCTATGTAGTTAGGCACAACTTGTTCTTCACACAATTTGTTCTTCGGTGACATCACAGTGTTCTTCAAATGGCTGCAATGCAGTATTAATATTCAACAGGCTCATGTGTCTATATCTCTGGAGTGGTTCCAGCTACATATGAGCCCAATACCTTATTTAAAAGAACATTTCAGGGGCTTTCAAACTATGAAGGCCACTGGGCATGAATGTCTCTTTTTAAAGCTGAAGTAATTATGTGTAAAGATATATCCAAGAGGTTTAGCTACCGTATCATGTCTGGTGGATATTTACTGTATGTGGTTGCTTTTTGTAGGTATTCATAGCATGCCATTGTACCATCTCTGTAAGGGAAGTTACTGTATATTATACAATGGCAAGGAAATTTCCTGTATTCTGATTGGTCAATGGGTGCCTGAGACAGTGATGATGTTACACAATAACGTCACTGTATGGATCACATGGATGACCTCTTCTCTTAGGAAATACTGCCACACTAAAAATCTTCTAAAAAATATTTTTAAATGTTTTTTATTTTGTATAACAATGAGCCATTGTATAATAGCAATAAGGCACTCCAGTGTGTGTGTTATCATGTAATAACGTCACTCCTGGGGTGGTGGAAGCACTCAACTTTGCCTCGTGCTTCAACCCACCCCAGGAGTGACGTTATTACATGATAACACACACCCTGTCATGTCTTATTGCTTAAATGTCTTATAAGCCATGGTGATTAAAATAGTGTCAGGAGGTAACTGGTCGATATTGTACAGTTTCTTTAAAACGTCAATTGTATTGTATCATGTATGAAGCTGTCTGTGTTTTTCACTAATGGTCTGAGTATATCATCTATGAGTCCAGAAATCTCCTCTGTTCATGTGCTAATTCCTGATATAATTGATCTGCCAGAATTTCCTGGTTTGTGCATTTTTGGTAAAGTGTAGAAGGTTCCTAGTGTTGCCCTTATTAGTATTAGAGTTTCCAGTTCATTGTGTGTATGTTCTGAAAATGTGCCAATTAGTTTTTTTAATTCTTTTATGAATTTCCTTGTGGGATCTACAGTGAGCTTCTTGTAGAAGGTGTTGTTTGATAGTTGCCTGTAACCTTCTCATATGTAGTTGTTTGTATCCCTGATCACAACTGCACCCACTTTATCTGCAGGTTTAACAGTGATGCTTTCATTGTTTTGTTGGCTACTGATTTCTGTTCTTTCCAACGGTGAGAGGTCATACAGAATTTTTTTCTGTTTGCTGGAGATTTGTGATTTGACCTTGTGTCTAACATTGTTTATATAGCTCTGCAGTTCAGAGTGATGCCTACTCAGTGGAGTAAAGTGAGCGTGTTCCTTTTTGTGGTTTTAACTTGCATCAGATGAGCTCTCTTGATTGTGAAAGAATTCTTTCCATCATAGCCTTCTAAAGAATTCCTCCAGATCTGAGAATAGTTGTATTTCATCAAGTTTGGTAAAGAGACAGAATGTCATATCTTTAGAGAAAACTGACATTTCTGGCTGTGATAGCAGATGGGTGGAGAGGTAAATTTTTCTGTAATGAATGGTCACCTAACTGTTAGTTTTAGCGAGATCTGATTCAGTATTCTTTGTGGACCCATATCTGGGGTTTACATTCACTACCCTTTGGTTGCTGGTCTAGCAAGGCAGGGTCTTCTGCATGCTGTATGATTTGATTTCCAAGATACTGTGGGTCTAAGATTCCCTGTGAAGTTGGTTACCCTGTGCACTATGAGTTAGGCTACTCTCTCTTCAGTGTTGTTTCAGCACCGGTCCATGGGAAGGTAAGGTCCTCAGTTTCTGTATCATTGGCATTGTGAGGTATGTTGCCATTATGTTCTTTCTGTAGGAGTCTCTGTAGTTTTCTTTATTTCTTTTTAATTGTAGAATGCTGTTCTCTGATGTAGAGGCGCTGGAGTTCATTTAATAATTCTTCCATTCTTTTTCTGTTTTGCTGTCATAGAGTTTACAATGGTAGGTTAGTTTGTGATTTCATCAGGTTTTTTTTTACTGTACAGTTGGTGTATAAGTTCTTTGCAGTGTTTTTTCACTGGTACACTTGTATAGTTGTTTTGCATACCACAAGTTGTGTATTGTGGCTAGTGGGTTCTTGATGAAGAGACCTCTAGAAGTAATGTTGTTTTTCTTGCAGGTCAAGAGGAAGAATATGTCACTGTTAAGTTTGGTTTTCTTCTTGGTCAGCATGCTCAGTTTCCATTTTTTATGGCTAAATGTGGTATCCTCCATGTTTGACAAAGAAATGTGTTAGCCATGTTTATCCAGTTAATGATGTAGAATAAGAAAAACCTGGTTTGTGAAACAGACAGGGATGCAGTTTTGATCTTTGCCTCAGCTGATAGCAACATCATTCTCTGTCTTCATGTCTGGATTCACACACACACACACACACACACACACACACACACACACACACACATCCACACACATGGACACACACGCATGTGCACACACCCAACACACACACACCTAATAGCAGTAGCATTTTGTCTGATCTTTCTCCTGGATTATAAAGCAGGTTGGGATACAGTGCTGGTCCCTGTCCCTCCTTCCCTTTCCCCAGCCTAAAGACAATTGCATTTTCTCTATTTCCTCTCCTGGATTGTCCCACAACCATATACAAACCTAATACTAGCAGTATTTGCTTTGATGCCTCCCCTAGACTATAACTCATGTTGGGATACAGTGCTGGCCCTCATCACCCTAATTGTGATGGTGGTATCATTCTCTCCTCCTCACTGTCTTGGGTTGTAAACCACACTGGATACTGTACTTGTCCTTTCCTCACCTTAACCTTGTGAAAGCAGGATTCTCTGTCTTCTCCCTCTATTGGTCCCCCCACCTCCACATGTACATACTTAATAGCAGTACAGTTCCCTCTTATCCCCCTCCTGAACTGTAAAGTAAAACATGTTCGGATACATTGCTGATCCCTGTCCCCACAACCTAAAGGAAGAAGCCCTCTCTCTCTCTCTCTCCTCAATCTCCTGGACTGTGACACAGGTGAGGATATAGTGTTGATCTCCACCCCCCAACATTAGGGCAGCAGCATTTTATTTCTCTCCCCTTACTCCTGTATTATAAAGTATGTGGAGATGCAGTGACAAGCCACACCCTGCTCCCAAGGTAAAGGTAGCATCATTCTCTCACACTTCCATCTCTCAAAATTGTAAAGCACTTTGATATCCTGCATGTTTCTCAGCTCCCAAAAAGCACTTCTGTCTCATGAGCACAATTGTGAAACTCACTTGAGTGATAGCCTTCTCATCCCATCCTTCTCATGCCATCATGTCAGTTGGTTAAAAAATTATATTTTTACAGATTCAATACAGTGCAAAGATCCTCATACTTTGGGGAAGTAGAGAGACCCTCCTATTCAACTGCACCTAGGATTTATGCTGTGATCTGGATTCGGTGACAAGCCTGGGCTGCTCAGGGGTTGGCCGAGGGAAGGAGGATTGAGCATCCCAAGGGATGCTCTCTTCTCCAGGGGGAGAGAGAGCAATCTGCTCTGCCGCAACATTGCCACTTAGGTGACCATGGGTGGTAATGCAGGTTGTAGCAGAACTTCTGAGTGGGGGATGCTTCCTGACAGAGAACATCCAGCATGTCCTCAGCATGTGCATGTCCAAGCCATCGTCCCCATTAAGTGTCTGTAGGTCAGGGAACCAGGGGAAGAAGAGCCGAAAATACCACTGGTGGCAGGATGCTGCCCCATGGAGCCTCACAGACTCCACACTGCATACAGGGTGCAGGGGACTACTGGATATAGTATAGGACTGGAGGGTGTTTGGGATTCCCCAATGGCTCTGCCACAGGGGAAAATGTATGATAGAATTGGTGGCCTCTCCACGAGGTAAGTCCCAGAGATGGTGTGTGATATAGTTGGGGGGCCACGTGCACTGAAAGGGGTCACTAGGTGGAGTTGGGGAGCAAAAACAAAAGCGCCTAGGATTTAAGCAGGACCATTATGTGTCAGAAAGCCTCACAAACAATCTGCAAAGACTGAAAACTGCAAGCCACGACAACGTGTTTTGTCTTTATTAGAACTTATCAGTATGCTCTTGCTGTTTTCTTAGCCCAGGATGAGGGGTGGACCTGCCAAATGATGACAATGATTTGGGTCATTGTGAGCCCCTCCCCCCAAAAAAAGAAGTAATTAAAAGAAACCTCAGTGCAAAAACATTGAAGCAAGGGTTTTGTGAAAAGTACAATGGCAATGACACCAACTGTTAAAGAAACACAAAATGATGTGTACCCCTGTAATACATGGAAACATAGAGAATGATTGTAGAAAAAGACCAACAGTCCATTCATCTGCCCAAGTTCCCTATTTAGCCCTGGAACCTACAGTCCATGCAGGGTCTTAGCCCTCCCCATCCTTGCCTCCATTCTCCTCCCAGCTTCTGCCACACCAAACAACAACTATATCTTTCATTCTATCCCAATCATGCTTGAACCCACCAACGGTTTTAGCACATACCACTTTGTCAGGCAGACTATTCCATGGCTCCACCACCCTTTCTGTAAAATATTTCCTCATATCCCTTCTGAACCTCCCTCCTGTCAGTTTCCCTGTGTGTCCATGTGACCATGAACTAGAATTCAAGCTAAATATTTCCCTGCAGTTCACTTGATTACTTGAAGTTCTCTGTCATTTCTCCCTTCTGGTCTCCAGTAAGAACATGTTCAGTGGCTCCAGGCACCCCTTATAGGACCTGCCCTGAATAATTTTTGTTACCCTGCACTGCACCATCTCTAGCCTATCTCTATCATTCCTGATTGAGGACTCCAGAAGTGGGCAAGGCACTCTAGGTGTGACCTCACTAATGATATATATAGGAGAAGTATTACCTCTTCATCTTCTGATACATCCCAGTATCCTACTTGCTTTGCCATATGCCTTGTTGCGCTGACTCATTTGTTTGAGGGGGTCACATATGATAACTCCAGGATCCCATTCCTCCGCCATCGTGCTCAGTCTCAGCCCACCCATCTAGTACTCTGTTCTGTAGTTTTTGTTTCTTAGGTGCACTACCTTGCACTTTTTGGCATTGAATTTCAACTGCCAAACCTTGGACTGCCCCTCTATCTTTCATACATCACTCTACATTTCCCTGATTCCATCCTCATTATCCACACTCCCACAGAGCTTAGTGTCATCTGTAAAGAGACACAGCCTTCCCTGGATACCCTCATTAATTCTGCTAATTAACATATTGAAGAGGACTGGTCCCAGAACAGATCCCTGTGGTATCCTGCTTGTGACCTCCCTCTCTGCTGACTTGATCCCATTGACTACAATCCTCTGCTGCCTCCCTTTTAGCCAGTTATCTACCCAGTTTGCTATTAACTTAACTGCATTGAGATCCTCCATCTTCATTAGCAAGCATCTGTGAGGCACCAAGTTGAATGTCTTGCTGAAGTCAAAGTAGAGCAAATCCACAACATAGCTCCTATCCAATTCCTTTGTCACCCAGTTCTCTTTGACCAATGACTCCATCAGTTTCCCAACAATAGAGGTAAGACAGGCAGCCCAGTAGTTCCCTGCATATTCCATGTCCCCCCCTTATGGAGTGGAACTATGTCCACCACCCTCCAATCCTTTGGAACTACCCCCATCCTTACAAAGCTGTTGAATAGACCTACCAGGGATTCAGGCAGTTCTGCTGTCAGCTCCCTGAGTAACCTTGGATGCATCCCATCTGGTCCCAGAGCCTTATCTATTTTTGGTGCTGCCAGCCCTTTTTGGATCCTTTCACTCTTACGTGTTAGCTGCCTCATGTTCGGAACCTGCTTAGTGGCCACTTTGATGCCACTCTCTGGCAAGGGTCCACCTTTCTCTCTAGTGAAAACTGAGATAAAGAAATCATTATGGATGGTGGCCTTTTGCCTGTCCTTCTGTATTACCCTTGCCCCTCTGCTAACCCTACAAGTCCCCCCTTTCTTCCTCTTTTCCTTAATATATTGAAAGAACTGTTTTTCTCTGCTGTTGATCCCTTCAGCAATATGCAGCTCTGTGTCTGCTTTTGTCTCACTAACCACCCTTTTTGCAACCTATTTTTTATATGTATTCTCCTCATTTGTCCTCCCTCTGTTGTTCTTTATACTTAAAACTAAATGAAATTACAATGTATCATGGGTAATATATGCAAATTGCAGTAAAGGAATGTATTATTTATTTTTTGAACAGTTGGTGTAGGATGTTTATTTTTTTAAGGATGTCCTAAAATGCAAAAAACATACATCCACTAAGACAATTAAGAAAAAATACCAACCCCCCCCCCCACAAAAACTCTACCATACCAAGTGTAAATGAAAACTAAGTTGGTTAGGCCTTAAGCATGATCATAAAGTACTAAACAGTCATGGAATATCTGCAGAGTCTGAATTGAAAACAACAAACCGTACGTGTTTTGTTCTTTTTAGAACTTATCAATGTGCTAACTGTTGCCTTAGCCCAGGATTTGGGAGATGACCAGCAACATCAACAACTGTATAGAATGTTGCCTATAAAAAGAAAACAATGCACAACCTACTTTCTCAAATCAATGTTTATTCAGGCACAGTTAAATACAGATCATTTGGCAATATCAGTAATTTTTTTCTAAAAATACAAATATTACAAACAGCAGTAAATTCATGCAAATTATCTGTCCTCATCACAGGAATCTTCTATATACAGTAAAAGGAATTATTTTGCAGTCAAACCATACATTATTTGAGGCAGTTTCTGCTAGAATCTCTGGTCAGCTGCATTATGAAGAAAGATGACAGCTTGCCCTCCCCAACAAGTGCACTTTCCATTGCACATGGGACGCATGAATGAAATGTCTTCTTTCCAGCCCTGAAGCAATAGCCTAGAATTAAGGAAAGGTTGCTAGACAGAATAATGAAACAATCAGGTTATGTCTTTGAGTTGCCCAGTCTGCCTTTGCTAATCTGGTTAATGTATGCCATTTTGTCATGTTGACATTTTCATTACTTTTTCTGATTCCTGTAATTAGGGCATTCTAGTGGTTTATAATAATGAGTCATATTACAGAACCAGATTATGCTAAAAATGGTCTGTATCCAGTAAGGAAAGATGGACACCATGTAGAGTTTGCTTATCTGAGGCTCTTTGGATCGCATAGAACTAAAAACCTTTCAAGCCATCTGTGTGCTATATCTAAAAACATTTTGACTGGAAATGAGTAAAAGACAGCAAGGTTCACCTTCTAAGGCATCTTCTAAAGGCAACAACAAAGCAAAACCTTTGAAATTGCCTCCTGCCTGGAAAATCAGCCTCTTTCTGCAGAGAAACCCTTCGCCTGTAGAGGTTTACCTGGTGTAGGAGATGCTATGGTAACTGCAATACATGAATTATTCTGTGGTTTACATAATCCATGGAAACTCAATCCATGGTTTACAAAGAAATGCTTTTCAGAATTCTGCTAAAGTCAAAAAGAAATTCAGAAAAGGATTTCAGAAGCACAATTGCCATTTTGCATGGAATCTGCTGGTGGAATTCCATTTTCTGCACAGCTGTAGTTTGCAAGTGTCTCAACAGCTAGCACACTCACCTCTGAGGCCAGAAGATCAGAAGGCTGTGGGTTCTAGCCCCACACTGGGAACTTGGGATAAATACTGATACTGTAGTGCATCTTGGGGGGGGTGTGTGCTGCGCTTCTGAGGTGCCATCTGTCAGATGAGATGTTGAACTAAGGACCTGTCTGTTCTAGTGGTTGTTCAAGTGGATGTTAAAGATCCCATCGCACTTCTTGAAAAGAGTAGGTGAATTTCCCTGGCACGGGGTCATAATGTCAAATGACATTACACTGCATGGTAAAATCACACTGCCAATACAGTGTGGTTACTGCCATGCAGCATGTCTTTTTTCTGTAGGGGGCCCCATTGCAGGGGGCTGCACCCTTCAAACCCCTCCACCAAGGATTCTCAACTGCAGTGCCTGGGTTCCTTTTGCTGTGGCTTAGTCCGGTGAGCCACAGCAGTTGCTTGGTGGAACCCACTCCCAGCAGAGGTCTTATCCTCTGTCTGGGATTGTGTGAATGTTGCAATACCATGTACAGCAGTATACTCGGTATTGCACCATTCGCTCTCATAGACAGTGCTGTTTTGGGTTAGCTATAATGTTGTATGCTATTAAGCGTACAACATTATGTCCTGGTAGGAATTTCCCCAATGTCCTGACCACAATTCCCCCAACATTTCACTAAAATACCCCCAACAGCTTAATCTGGTTCATTAAGTCAGTTTGCATCTGTATCTTCCTCCTCTTCCCTGGGACAAGACTGAAAATAGACCGAATTGCCTAGTCCTCCTTTCTCAGTCAACAAAAACTAAATAAATAAATGTAAAAGGAGTGGAGAGCATTTATAACACAAAAGTCTCAGAGTGTGCACAAGAAAGTGGTTCAAAGAAACTCACTGAAATGGATTACTGTATGGTTTCTTGCATACACAAACCAAAACTGGGATGCCAAGCCAAAATTAGCAAAAAATAAACATTTAATGGAATAGCAAGTACCAGTGCAAAACGCCTGACATGTTTCGGACTCACAGTCCTTTCTCAAAGACTCAACAGACAAACTTTGACTGACAATATATAGGTTGCATTTAGACATGTGACATTCAAAACACCCTGTAGTGACATGCTATGTGATTTGTTAAAAAGTAGTTCAAAATACTGATGTCATCAACCTTTAATCAAACACTCACAACAGTGGAAAACAAGTGCAAGCCTCAAAATCAAGCACATTATAAAAAAAATAATTTGCTAATGATAAAAATGGTTAACAACTAATTAGAAAAAGAACACAGGAAGCAGGGGAAAAGGGGGGAGAGGGAAAAGGGAGGGATGGGGAGGAAAGAACAGGAAAAGGAAGAGAAAGAAAAGGGAGGGTGGGGGAGAATGGGGAGGGAGGGAGGGAGAAGAAGGTGAAGGGAAGGAGGGAAGGGGAACCATCAAAATAGCTTGAAGAAGATACAGGCACTTGAAGGTGTAATTACAGATAGATATACTCATAATGGGGTTTAGAATGCAGATTAATATGAGGTAAAAATTGGACTGAAATGCTTGAGCATGAAAATGGATAATCAAAAAAATTATTGGTGGGACTCAAACCAAAAGCCTTGTGGAACTAAAATTAATTGCTAAAACAGCCTTCAGTATATGTTCCCTCCAGGCTGGAGTCCATATGGAAAAAATAGTATAAATATTAGGTGTAGATAAATATCTACCATAAAGTTGTGACATCAATAAATAGTTACAGTAAATTACACTTTATATAAATCTAGTTAGAACTCAGAGGTTCTCTAGGTGGGACTCAAAACTATGGCCCTGTAGAACAACAATTAATGATTCAAATATCCTTTTATGTGTGTTTTGTCCACCTAAGCTAAGGTCTAAATAGACAGTTAAGCATGAAAAAATCATGCTTAATTGCAGTGGAGCACTCAATAGTAGCTACAAACGAAATTTAAAAAATAAGACAGTTACATAGTGCTGCATATACATGATATTCCTATTCAAGATCCCTATCTAAGACATCAATCATTCTTTCAAAATCACAGTAGTTCACAGAACAGTTGTTACTGTATCAAGTCCAGAACTAAAAGAAACAGATATAGAAAAAAACAGTTCAAAGTTCAAATTCAGTAATGTTTTTTTTTTGCTTCCTCAAGTATGGTTTACTGTCTAGTTGAGAGTTCAGTCCAAGTTTTTTAGTTGCACCCAGGGTAATAATCCAGAAGTTTTCTCTTGTGAGGCTGAGACTTTCAAAATCTCCACCCCTGGGGTTCCTGCAGACTCTATCAATAGCTGTGAACACGAAATGATGCAAATTAGGCTCTGAGCTGGTCATCACATGAACTGCAGTAGTATAAGTATCATCTGTTCTTGCTATAGCTCTCAGATGTTCCCCCACTCTGGTTTTAAAAGCTCTGTTTGTTTTTCTTACATAGAATGCCTCACACGAACAGGTGGCTAGATATAGTATTCCCTCAGTATCACATGTTGTACATTTTCCGAATATGATAGTCTTTGTGGGAGTTACAGGTAGAGAAGCTCTTGCACGATGTAATATTAGTACAACATGTGCATCTTTTACATCTAAAACAGCCCATTGGTTTTGTCAGCTATATGTTTCTCTTTATGTCTGTAAAATGATTGTGTACTAGTATTTATAACACTGATTACAGTAGTTCAACTTCCAGTTAAGGTGTGGGCAACTTATTCTGGATCACAAGGTACAATTCAGTTCATAAAAATGAGATGAGCATAGGTTCCACTCTGATGGACAGACAATCCTAGTTACTAAATTATTTTTGGAAAGTCTGTCACATGTATCAGTTCCTGAAATACAAGAGATGGAAAAAACCTGATGAAATATCAAATATATTTACAATCTAAGGGCTCCATGTTGTAGAACTGATGTTTGCACCATGACAAGTCCCTATCCTGAGCACAAATTAGTACAAGGCCCTAACTTTGGTATATTCAAGAAAGTTCTGAGTATAGTACAGTGTGAGTACCCTAAACCTATTCAAGAATATCTCCCCGTCACACAGAGTACAGCACTAGGTAAGGTACTAACAGGTGTACTCAGCATAAAGCACAACCTCCTGCTGACCACAGAGAGGTTTGTGCCTATGGGGAACATAGGGGTTGCCACAGAGCAGAAGCAGTTAGGGCATCCCAAACATGTTTGTGCTTTTGCACATAGTAGTTGTATTCAGTGGTCCCTATGCAAATGACCTCTTTCCTCATGCAAGCCACAAAGAGGTTATCTGCATCTCATTATGGCCTCATTA
Source organism: Neoceratodus forsteri (assembly GCA_016271365.2). Lineage (NCBI taxonomy): Eukaryota > Metazoa > Chordata > Ceratodontiformes > Ceratodontidae > Neoceratodus > Neoceratodus forsteri. The sequence goes on from JADMNL010000028.1 coordinate 233,064,776, forward strand.
GCCAATGAGTATACCTTTCAACCTTTTGTCACTGGAATGAGGGACACAGATACTCAACTGAGAGATGATGAGGGAACAATGGCCTTCATAATGCAGGACACATCCTCAAATATAGATATTTAAGCTCAGAGCACTGTGGAAACCTTTGGGTTTAGCTGTATAAAGTTTATTTTTGATTTAGCATTTTAGAATATTGTGAATTTCTGCTTTAAATTCTAAAATATACAGTACGTTTTTTGTGTAAGCAGCACCTTTTCCATGAGGGATGGATGATGGACAGAGCAATACTGAAGAGTAAAATGAGGGATGTCCTTTGTACCCAGGGACAGTTAAGAGATATGCTAATGAGGTGTGGAGAGAATAATCATTGATATCTTGTGAACATTTCCAAAAAGTAATTTTTCATAATATTTTATAGTGCTTGAAATTATATTTTAAAAGCAGGGGCTTTTAAACTGCTAGACTTTATTTCATTTCATTTCATTTATTTAAGGTTATGACCATTGAGCAAAGCTCAATTACAATAGTGACCTATACGAGAAAACATACAATGCATGAGAACAAGATGTACAATACAAATAATATACAACCAATTCCATACATAATTATACAAAATTGTACAAAAGTTATGCATATAATAAAATCCCAAACAATGTATACAGAACATTAGCAAGTATTCTCAATAGATATGAAAAGCAAATAACAATGTTTCAAAGCTACAGTTGAGGGGTGTTTTGAGTTTAACACTGTATATTCAGGTGGGGTTTATTTCAATAAGTGGGCATAACCTGGCTGAAAAAGTGCATGGATCTTTTAGCTTTAGTGCTTGGGACCACTGTTTCCCACAGATATGAATTTATCAATGAAGGATCAATTTTCCTATGAGGCAACCTATTACTTAAGTAGTGCTGGACTAAGCCCAAGGCACTTTTGTAGGCTAGCACACTCTTATGCAATTCCTGTCTATTAGGTAGGAGGAGCCAACTAAATCTGGAATAAAGTTCACGGTGATGAACCTCCCTAGGACATCTAAGAATTAGTCTAGCAAGATGAATGTACAATTTCTCTAACTTACATAACCCTTCTCTTGGAACATAGTCATAAAGAACATCTGCATAGTTAAACAATGGAAAAATCTGTACCTGGACTATTGTTTTTAATGTTAGTTAATCTAAACAATGTTGATTCTTATATAACAGGCCTATTGTTTTGCCCACTTGGGCAATCAGTTTATCCACATACAAGCTACCCGATCCAGTTGGTTCCATTCAGAAACCTAGATATTTGTATGAATTCACACATTCCAAAGCAGTTCCGTATTGTCTGTTATCAAGATTTCTTTTCATTTTTTCAGCTTAGAAACAGGACCAAATAACATAGACTTAGTCTTAGATGAATTGAGTTTTAACTTAGCATAAATAAAAAAGTCCTGAAGCCTGTCAAAACTGCTTTGCTATGTCACTTAAATCTCCTGTACTGAGGAACTAGAAGTATACAATATTGTATCATCAGCATATAAATGGTATGATGAATTCCTCACATTGGCACCTAACTCCTTCAAATAAATGAAAAAGAGGCACGACCCCAGGAGAGCGCCCTGGGACACACCTCTAACGACTGTCAGTGTGGAGGACTCATGTCCAATCACTACTGTTATTTGACATCTGTGGCCCAAATATGAACAGAACCACTTCATCACCTCCCTGCCCAACCCCATCTCATAGGACCTATGCGGTAGAACTTGATGGTCAACCATGTCGAAGGCCTTGGAGAGGTCAACAAAGATAGCACTGGTAAATTTCCTGGAGTCCGTTGCCCTGCTGACATCATCCATGACCCTCAACATGGAGACCACTATTCCATGATGTCTATGGAATCCTGACTGAAATTGATTGAACAGAGCATAATTTTGTAAATAATCTGTTAACTGTTTAGCCAATAACTTTTCTAGTACCTTGGAAACAAGGGAGAGGAGGGAATAGGCCTACAACTGGACAGGTAACCAGGGCTGCCCCCCCTCTTAGAAATTGGGCCAACCCTGGCCAACCTCCAAGGCTGTGGGATAGTGCCAAAATAAATTGACCAATTAAACAGATATGTAAGAGATTCAGCTGAAAGGCTAAATATTTTAGCATCATTGAGGTCAAACCATCTGGACCGCAACTCTTTCTGGATTTTAATTCCAGCAAGAGTTTTAGTACTTCATATTGTTCTATTGTACTAAAGGAAAAGGAGGAAGAACCTCCATGTTCCTTATCTCATGGATTTCTCGGTGGCTGCTGTAACTGCCCAAAGAAATTTCTAATTCCACAAAGAATTTATTAAACCTGTCAGTGGTGGGATTTCCATTCCAAATTCTTCTTCTGAAGAGATCCGAATGGCTGTGTTAAATTTAGTCTGACCATTTAGGTCCCTAATAATAGACCATAACACTTTTTTAAGGTCTCCTACAGACTCAGATATCCTTGCCCTATAAAAGTCTATATTTTTTTGCTTCTCTTACCCTGGCCACACATTTACTACTAAGTTTCCTATAATACTTCCAGTCCTCTGCAGCCCTAGAAAGCCATGCCTTCTTCCAAACCTTATTTTTGTCTCATTTCAATTTCATTAAGTACGTACAATGAAAACCAGGGGGCTGATCTGAATTTAACTTTCCTGGTCTTAATAGGCAAGTGTTTATTGAAAATACTCATTAGTTCACTAATGAAATACTTCCATCCTTCATCAATTTCTGGTATTGGTTTAAGCCTTTCCCAACTAAATTTTCTAAATAAAGAATAAAAGCTGAATAATCAAAGTCTTTAAATGATCTAAAGTTAATAAACATAGGTGGCCCTTTAGTCTTGTTTGTATCTCTTAGGACTTAGAAAATTTTTTTTAAATGAAAGCTTGGAATCTGACAAACACGAATAAATCATAATGATACAATTCTCCTGCATTAATTATATGTTTATACATGTTGATAAAATATGTTGTTTAAAAAAGTTTGAACCATTTTTTATAGATCAATACGTGGTTGATGCAGCAACATCATACATCAGTATAGCAAGTTATCTAACTCCAAGCTTTCATTCCACCTATCAGAAAGGTTTTGACTTGTAGTACTCACAACAGATCAGTCCTGCCTAGAGGGGAAAGTCTAGGACTGCAAATGAGGGACAGGAAGTGGGTATCTGGGGGCCAGTGATGATTGCACCAGTAGGTCTTTATTCACCACATTTTAAAATTTAAAAATAACTAAATATAAGGAATAATATATGACTGACCATACACAACAAGCATGTGTTTGCATCGCAGGGTAGAGGTAATTGCAATGAACCTCAATAGCGAAGTTCAAGAGGTCCATGCTGTTATCTCAGCAATGACATGGAAACACAAAGCAAGCTGTGCATGGTCTCCCATATTTTAATTTTTATAGTATATGTTTTTTATGTGAGGCTGTAGTGCTATGAATGTGATTGGAGTGGAGCCAGTGAATGAAAGTGAAACTAGGAGCAGAGAAGCAGCGGCAGTTGGTGCAAGAGGGAAAGTCAGGTGCACTGATTATAGAATGTATATGAAAACATCTTTAGAATATGCACAGCAATTTTTCAACTGTGCACAACGTTTTTGGAACTTGCTGAATTTCATACACAGTAATCCCTAACCATATATAGAGATGCAGCAAAATTTAATTCCACCGGCAAAGATCTGGCAAAATTGGGAATTTTGCCCTGCGAAATATTTTGCAGATTTCTCACATTTCACAAAATATTTTGCAGGTACGAAATGCAATGGTAATTGTGCAAAGGTTGTATACTGCCACTGCACAATGACACATGGTGTGCAGTAATGGTATACATGCTATTCAATGGGTACTGCATTTGCACACCACTTGGTATACTGCGCTACCGGGCAACCTTTGAGTGATTACCATTGTATGAAATTCTGCCCATGAAATGAGGAATTTCACCCACAAAATGCTGAATTTTGCCATGCAAATGGTGGAATTTTGCCGACCAGTGACGAAATTCTACATTTTGTGGGTGAAATTCCACATTTTGCATCCATGAAATATTTTGTAAAATGCACAGATTTCATGAAATATTTCACTGAGTGAAACTTGCAGATTTTTCCCATCTCTAACCATATACTAGAAATTAATAAATAAATAATAAAGTGAGCATGTAGTCTGTAACACATAGATAAGCTAAAGAAGATTCTATTCCACTGAATAATGAGAGACAAATAAAACATAACAGAAAAAGTAAGACCCACAGTAATGATTTCAGAGTAAACAGAGAATTGTGATTTTCTTCTGAAATGGATGTAGAAGAAAATTGTAAACTAATCACACTGTATCATTGTGTTTGTTTCTTATAAGACATGCACATACAGTGTCTTGTAAATTAACTTGATGATGGAAGAGTAAAATGGCAATTTAGTTGATTTGCATTTTAATGAGTATCAATTCCAAAATTCAGAGTTTTCTTTAATTACTGTTAGGTTGTAATTTACAGAGTGCAGAAGGTCTGACAGCAAGCTGCAAAACCAGGTGCAACACAGTGTAATGCTGGTTGACTTTTTATTACTGTTTTGAATAGCAGCCAGATCTGCTCCTTGCTAGAGGTATGTTAACCTTTCCATTTATACAGTGCACATGTAATTAGTTCCGATATCTGACATCTGGTGGTGGGCGAAAACTGATACACACATAAATAAAGTAATAGATAGAATTCAACATGATTTTGATTTTTTTGTAAACTGTGTTATGCAGTTCATTTCAGTCATTTTAGTAGTTCTGATACAGATTCAGATTTTACTTTACAGCCTATTTACTCAGAACAACCCAGCTGACATATTTTCCATAAGGTCCTGCTTCTATCTAGCATGATAGTTGCTTTAAAACTTATTTCCCAGATATTAACTTTCTAATTTGGACTTATGGAATTATTACATTTCCAAAGAAAACACTTTTTACCAAAGCCTAAAGTTCAAACTAGGTACTACCTGAATGAAACAGATGAAGTCTGTAAGGTATATATATTAGAAGCCCATTATTGCAGGCAAGCTAGTTTTTTTATTACATTAGCAGGCGCAACCTAGTATGTATAAAACATTTACAAGAGCATCTCCCTTCTTAGTACACTTTTGAATCTTCACACATTTCTGCAGTGAGAAGTTAAAAGGTGAGCACACTCAAAAGGTAAAAAGACCAAAGTGTTTTAACAAAGTTGCATTACTACAGAGCTCGTAATCACAGACTACCACCCCAGTGCCTTTCATTACTCTAACACTTCATCTTAGAGGTAAAGTTATAAGCAGAAGTGTAAGTATAAAAGTTAAAAACTGCAAATGCAACTTTCCAGCAGGAAAAATATATATATTTTCCATTATCTTCTTTTTTTAAAGGCATTTGCAGAAACTGACTATATACAGTATATGTTTTTTAAACTTTTTTCAAATATACAAATTGTGACTGACTATACATACGTTCTTTTAAACTTTTCTCAAATATGCAAATTGTGACCAAGATTTCCCACTGAGGGTCGTATCTTTTTCTGCACAATTTAGAGAGACATTATTAGATTTTCCAACAGGATATTCTACATCTAACATGCATAACTAGTAGTGTTAAGCCCATAAAGGACAGTGCCCACATTAACCCATTTAATACCCTTAACACATTGTACCTTTCCATCTAATTTATTTTTTTGTACATTCCCTCCACGTTATAGTCCTTAGTTGGAGTGGTCTATTAATTTAGTGGTAATGTTTTTCTTACCCAAACTGTATAAACATTCTGTTATTACCTAGTTGCCCTCTGGTGAGCAGGAAAACACTTCAAATGGTAATGTCCAGAAGCCTCCAGAGCATGCCAAGTTGCTGCAGCATGCTCTGTCAACTTACAGTGTGTTACCTAAACAATCACTAGATGCAGAGTCAATATGCAAATCATCCAATATGCTAAATGTCCTTGTGGACTAATCACACTGTTCTAAGTGAGCATGTTACTTTAAGCTGTGCTTGTGATATTCAGTCTAATGTCAAGACTGTAACCTCTAGAGTGAGAGAGAGAGGGAGCGAGAGAGATGAAGAGAGAGAGAGAGAGAGTGAGAGAGAGGGGGCATAAATGAAAGGTAAACATGACTTGTTGTGTGGGTGGCTGGGATACTAATCAATACTGTGGTGATGTATTAATCAACACTTTAAAACAATTGATGTTTCAATTAAAGGCTGGTTAATGGAACGCTTGGCAAAAATTACAAAGCATGCATTGCATTTTAATCACTAGCACACTAACTATAATTTGTTACATCAGTCTTGACTTTGAAGTTCTAGTAATAGAAGCATGTGCTTTATTCTGGAGACTGAACTTCTAGAACATCTATGCAAAGCCATCAACTTTTTAATTTTATAATTATTCTTTAGTAACCCTAAGACCAAGTTGGCACAAATGCCTGTTTTCAGGGCAACTTGAGGACCTTAAGTGACTTGCTCAGATTCACACAGTATGCAAGTGGAGGTTGTGGGAATCAAATTCAGATCTGCTGGATGTAGTAGTCTCATTCTCAACTCATTACTGTAACCTCTAGGATATACTGCCAGCCCCAACAAAGGTATAACTGCTACAGAAAAGACATTTATCAACTGGATATACATTACAAGAGAATTCTGCAAGTATACACCAATAGAGGTAGTTTTTACCATTTCTACAATACTGTATCAGTGCACCCTTTCTTATGTTATGCTGATCTCTTTACCTACGCTTATGCATTCACCATGTTAAAGCTTGAATATGTCAACACTTTCTATGTGGGTCATCCTATGTAGCCCACTCTTCAGCCGAAATGCTGTAGCAACCGTCTACTCTTATGCAGGTGTACAAGATCACTTTACACCAATTCCTCGTCATCTGCACTGACTTGTCAGCAAGCCCCACAATTCTGCTGTTAGTTTCTATGGCTTTTAAAGATTTTAAACCATATGACTTCAGGAACGTCTTGATGCTAATTTTCTGCTTACTCCCTTGAATCCTTGATCAAGGCTCTGCTGGTTGCCTCAGCATCTTATGAATAGTATGTATGTGTTGTTGGTAACTGTGTGTTTGAGATGGCAGCACCTCACCTGTAGAATAATCTACCACCTATGGTTAGGCAAGTTCCATCTGTCTCAACATTTAAAAAGACCCTAAACACATACTTGTTTATAGAAGCATATGGGCATGATTAAAATGCTTTATTGGCTGTTCGGTTTGCCTTCATAGTTCCTTATTTATTGGGTTGTGTATTGTGACCTGTTTGTGTCCTTGAAGAGGGTGTACTATAAACAAATAAAAAACATAAGTGAGATGCACCACTCACTTTCATTATAAAGCTTGTATTTGTTATGAAACTTCCAGTATTAACCTGGGATCTATGGCCATTTGATACTTGACAAACTAACTCATTACAAACTGAGTCCTCCTAGTTCTTCATTTTGTGGCATCATTTTACCAAACAACATTTTTAATTCATTATATTTTACTTCGTACTTAGACTTATTGCATTCATCAGTGGTAAATTATGAGACATGTGGGAGCTTTGTAAAAGATGGGACTCTACATTGCCAAAGAAGCATGTAATAACACTATGTTGCCTTCCACCCCAATCTGAGAAAGGAATATGCACCATAACATACAAGAAATAACACTGTCCTGTCTTCAGTGTTTTGCGTCTTATGGATTTTTATCTCAGTTAACTGTTGAAGTTAATTAAGCTTGAACATTAGTGATGTGTATATGTAATATGCTTTACTGAACATTCTTTTTGCTGAGTATTGCTTCTTACTAATTTAGTCATTACCCAGGAGGTTAAGATCTGAACAGGATGCTAGGTATATGCAACTGAGTGCTGAGCATTCTCTAGGCTGAAAAGCAGATGCATGAGTACATCAGGATGACATCAACATGAGTACATCAACATTTAAAAAGACCCTAAACACATACTTGTTTATAGAAGCTGGTGCACCAATAACTATAACAGTAAAAGGAAATGGTGCCTTACACTCCAGACATTATTTATTTTTATATAAAGAAACAGCAGCGTCTTGGAGCATAATGAACAGTTCAGGAATTTTGCTTAGGTTAATTACAGCCCAATATACAGATTTCTGGTGTTCTCCTTTACAGAGCCAGTCTTAAAGGCTTTACTTATTATGGAGGGAGGTACGGTAGGAGTTAGGGAACAGTGAACCTTTTCTGGGTAGAGTTTGTTTTTGTTCAAAACCAAATCTAAAATGGCTTACAAAGGTGTTTTAATTAAAATTGAATTTGAGATATTTTTTCTAGGGAAAAATGTTCTTAAATACTGTCAGTAATTTACATTGCAAATTTGCAAGATAGGTTCCATGAGATTAGTGCTGTGCAGAAATAAAATTCTGCAGTGGAATGACCACTAAAGTCCAAATTTTGTTTCAAAAAAATTTGGGAATGCAATTTGGCAACTTTGGTGAAATTCAGAAATAGAATGGTGGAATGAATGTATGAATTGTGGATTAATGCATTAAATGGTGGGAAGAACTCTACAGAACTGCTCACTGAACTGTGAATTGATTACATGTATTGCGGATTGGTGTATTAAACTGCAGAATAGAATTCTGTAGAATTGTCATTCTGTAGTTCATGTGTATCATTCTGCAGTTCGGCAAAAAATTTCACAGAACCACTGAAAATATAACAAACACATTTGGTGGATTTGGATTTCACCAGAGTCAGAATTTTGAAAAATGTTCACAAAATTTGAAAAATTTGGATATACAGTTTCTGCCCAGCACTACATGAGATAGAGAGTCTTATTTACTGAACATCCAAAGTCATAATGCAATCAGACACATAACCACAAGACATGCAACATTGATCTAATGCATATTTCAGGTAGTATAATAATTGCCACAAGATTGAGCCTTTAATATATCTGTTTTTACAGTGTTCTTAAAAATAGTTAACTAGTACAATTTCTAAGTCTTGTTCTGTTGTCATGGGACACAATCTTATCCCACGCATACTAACACCAGGGCCATGTCTATACTAACATCACAGATTTACTGTAGACTCCCACTCCACCTGCTCACTAAGCAGCATGGGTCATTTTCTGATTTCTTATATGTATCTGTATAGTACAGTTGTGCCAAGTGTCAGGTTCCCTAATGCCTAGCCATGTCAATCAGTATCTTGAGTGAAGAACAATTGAAAATAGTCAAGGGCATAACTTTGCATTTCCAGTCATCTTGCCATTTGTCAGCTGACCACTAGAGTCCACAGGCTAAAGGGTATGTGGAAGCACACATATACACAGCACTGTTTCTGTACAATGCCACCTGCTGGCTCTTCAACAATCCTGCAACTAGAACCTGATTTTGGGCACCACTGTATGTCCTTCCCCATGGTTCTTTAAACTGGTGAGATGCTGAGGTTTGGTGAGGAAGGGCCAGAGTTAATCTGTAGCACTTACCTGGTACAAGATGCAGATGAGGAGCCCCCCCTCCACCCCAGTCCATGATCATGATGTTAGCTTGGATCTAGGATGAAGAAGCCAGATGGTTGCTGGGGGGAGCATGGGAGTAGTGACTCAAGAGAAATGTGCACCTACTTTGTGATTGGGAGACCAGATTTGTGATTTATGGGGATTTGTGATATAGAGGCTCAGATCTGTTACTTTGCAGGGGCTAGATTTGTGTTTTGGGGTACAGACTCAAGGGTGCATTTTATTTATCGATGGCAGCATTTTGAGACTTTTTAGGTGCAGATGAGTCCAGGTTCATATTTCATTTGCAGACAATTTGGAACAATTTGAACCAATTTTGCTTGAGTGGTTTGAAATTATTCAAGACATTTGAAACCTGACTCTGTTTGAGGTGGGTGTGGATTTTTACTGCACCAATTCACCATCTCTACAGTGCTAGGAATGTAAATGCCACAGGTAACATAATGTACAATTAGATTTTAGATATGTTCCAATAAATGTTCTTATAATGTGGTACTATCCTTCTGAATATTCAAGTACACCCTTTTATAAACAAACATCATTAAAAATGAAGTTGATATGTAATACACATATTATTTTCATGCCTTGGTTTAAGCACAATGGTAATGCGTAACATTTGGTCTGCTACTTGTCTGTTGCCTATTGTAATGCACATAAAACATGCTGGGGTATTCCCAAATGTAACCTTATTAGTGCTGTGTGTAATTTTTTAATTCTATTAAATTTTGGAAGCGTTCTGACTAAATCAGTTGAATTCCATTGGAAGTGGAATGTCATAATTCTGTCATGGAATGGGCTTCTGTCATTCTTTGTTTCTTTCTATGGAACTTGTTCCATGAATATTATATACACATTCTGTGGAGGCAAGTGGGTTGATTTCATTGGAAATGCAACTACTAACTTTCTAATGGCACTTGCACACCTGCCAGGGGTTCCATTAATATGTCTTGATGGCCATTGGCAGTTTTTAACTGTATCCAAATTCAGCTGTTTACATCGACTCTACAGTGTCAATTGGGGGATGGCACTCTGCCATTGTACTGCAAAGTAGTTTTGTTTTCCTCAAAAACTTTGGATATTTCATGGAACAGGTCTTTTTGCTGAAAATGATTCCATGGATGGTAGTGACACCATGTGTGCACCTTTTGAACAGAATGTCTACACCATGTGACTCCCTTGGGAGCTTGGCAGTCTTTCAGAACTCCTGAGGATTCACCTGTATTACACCAACAGAATTCAGCATTCCACACAGCACTCAACCTTATACATAAGGAATATGCAGAAGGGACCTGTGGAATAAATTATTCATTTTCACAAGAGCTGTTTAACCTTGGATGGTGTAAGCCATGAGTGATGTGACCACGGTCAAACAGCTGGAGTAAAAATGAATCATTTATTTCACAAAGTCCCTTTTGAATGTTCCATTTATGCAATAGGCAGGAACCTTGTCACTGTCTATTTTTTAATGTTCTGTTGTTCATTTGTTTTTTATTTTAAAAGTTATGTGGATTTTTTTGTGAAAGAAAACTCCTCTGCTTTAGAGGAGTGCTGTTGCCATTGCTGTTGCCATGGAGCCAGCATCATGACACTGTACTGATGTTGCAGCATCACTGCTGATTGGTTTAGCCAGCGGTTTACTAAAAATCTTGAAGAAACATGGTGGTTGCCATTAGTGAGCAAGTAAGCAAGGCAAGTGACATTGTCAAATTAGGTGGCTGAGAAAGCTGCCAGTTCTGGAACCAAGGAAATTATATTTTAAAATAAGGTACTGCTTAGTTTTGGTATTTTTGCAGAGTGGCAACATGATCTGAAGGGAGCGGGCAGGCAGCCAGGTGAGCAGGGAGGAGAAACTAGCATGAGCCATTGTTCAGTCCAGTGATAAAAGTGTTGGCAGTTCTGTAGCAAAGGAAGCTATATTTTAAATTAAGGTACTACTACTGAATTTTTGTATGTTTGCAGAGTGGTAACATGATGTGAAGTGAGCAGACAGATAGCCGGGTGAGCAGGAGAGAAAACTAGCACGAGCTGTGGTTTTAAGGAGATGTGTGCAATTTTATGAAAGTGTCCTTTAGGAAAGCAGGGAACAAGATTGGAGCTGTGGACTGTACTTTCACTTTTAGGTGAAGAAGTGCTAGCAGGTGGGTGGTGGAAGGGGCAACACAGCGATGCATGTACTATGTACATAAATGCTGATGACATATTTACTATGTACATAAATGTACACAATAGCTGAAATATCAGCATTTAAGAGGCAGTATAGTGTAGTTAAAGCTGCACTGTCAGCTTTCTCCACTCGTTTGTGGTCTTATCTAAGCAGTGTACATTCTGACACAGACCCATCATACATGAGTTATAAAGTGCACCCAGTGATATAAAAAGTGTTTTTTTTACCTGCTTGGTTAAATTTTTACAAAACTCGAGTCCGATCTCAAAGCACGTGCCACCAGAAGCATCGGAAGGATGAGAACATGTGTCAGGCACAAGCACAGTCTCGACATGCAACTTTTTAGCATGCCTCTCGTAATAAAAGGCTTCCCCAGTAAATAATTAAACACTGAGCGGTTTCAGGTGCCTAAAAACAAAACTTGAGCACTGTGAGCATTGCATTTTACAATTTTAATCATGACTGAAATCCCGCACATGCTCGAAAAAGGCATATACAAGATCCCGAGCATGCGCAAGACACATGCCGATCTCACGCATGCGTGGGATTTCAGGTCACAATTAAAAAAGTAAACTGCAATGCTCACAGTGCTCATTTTTTGTTTTTAGCCTCCAGAAACCACTCACTGTTTATTCATTTACTGGGGAAGCCTTTTTATTAAGTGTCATGTTAAAAAAATTGCATCTCAGGGCTGCGCTAGTGCCTGACTTGCTTTCTCAACCTGCCGATGCTTCCAGTGGTGGGAGCTTTTATTTCAGACTGAGGAAATGCTGAGTTTTGTCAAAATGTAGCAAAATAGGTACACAGCCTTCTTTCTTATATAACTGGATGCATTTTGTAACACATGTAGGATGGGTCTGTGTCAGAATGTACACTGCTTAGATAAGACCACAAATGAGTGGAAAAAGCTGACAGTGCCCCTTTAAGGGCACAGAGTTACAAACTTGGAGAATTGAGTTTGAATCCCATCAGCCCCCACCTGCATACTGTGTGACCTTGAGCAAGTCACGTAACTTCCTTGTGCTCCCAAGTCGCAACTGGAAACAAGTCCTGGCTTAGTGTGCCTTTCCTGGTTAAACAATTTCCCCTTTTCCTTTCCCTTATGTAATGGATTTTGAGTCCACACCTATTACGTAAATTGTAATACTCAGATATTGCCTCTTATTTTATTGGTATGTACTTAAATGGTTTGTGCCACAGTGCTCTTTAATGTTGTGGCTGTGTTTAAACATTTGTCATTTTGTGCTTGATGTCCCTGTTATGACTCATCATTGTTTACTGTATTTATCTTTGGGTTGGCTCTCTCCTCAGTACAGATATATGTACAGCTTTGGTAACTTGGTACACCAGGCAATTTATTCTGATGGTATTCCCCCCCCCCCCTTTCTGATTTGGTAAAGATCTGTGACATGAGAGCTTCCTTAAGGTCAGCTGAGGGCACTGTGTTGGAGGGTTTTTCAGTAAAATATAACCATGGCTCTGGTTCTTTTATTTGTCAAGCTCCTTATATTTGGAATGCATTATCTCCCTCTTTGAGAAGTGTTAAATCATACCCCACTTTTAAATTTAGATTTAAAAGTACTTCATGATGTTGATAAACTGTACTTGCTTTTGATATTTGCTACTTAATGTATATTATTTAGTGTTGTAATGTTATGTAATTTGTGTGTTTTTAAATTTTGTCATGTTGTTTGTTCATGTTTTTGTCCGGGTTGGACCTGAAAAAGGGCTTAGACCCAGTTGCCGTAACCCGGTTAACAAATAAAAATGAGAAATGAAATGAGAAACCAGTTCCTGTGTATTCTCTCTCCACTTCCCACCACTTTTACTCCCTCCCCCGATCCCATCTGTACACGAGACTTGTCTGATTGCTGTATTGCTTACCTGTTAAAATAATTTAAAATAAATAATTGAAAGAGGGAGCACTAAATATACAGTAGTGTACGGCAACCCTATAACACGAGGTATTTGTACACACCCGAGGTTTGTGCTTACCTCAAAACCCAGGTGTGAAACATAATTGGTTTTCAGGGTCATCACACACTAAGGGTATGTAAAGAAAATCAGTCAGCATTTCCCCCTATATTTTGTTTATATAATTATTGTTTTTTAACTTAAAAAAAAGTGCTAAATCAAATTTATGGATCACAGTAGTACTAGGATTTGCAGCTGGGTGGGGGCTTTAGCTGGGGCACATTTAAGGTTAAATATGTGGAGGCAGGGGGTAGGAGGGGGAGGAAAACATTAAAAAAAATGTCTTTATACATGAGATGTAGGCAGGCATACTCCAAGCACTCCATGGTGTGCAATTAATAGGCTCTGAACTGCTTCCTTTGTCCATGAAAACTAACAAAGAAAATACTGAACCTTTCTGTAATTTTATTCATAGGAGTTGAAACTAAAAGGACTGGTCACTAACACTCTCTTTGCATCCCAAGGACAATACAACTTTACAGGCTCTGGGCTGGTATATGGGTGTCTTAGGGAACAATGCATGGCATTTGTAGTTACCCATGCATGGCAACAATCATTGTCATGAGATACAAAGGTTGTATTTATTGTGCCAAATGAGGCAACAAACACGGTCCTGGTGTACATTTGTATATTGTCTGACTACACCCCGGGGGGCATAGTTCACCCTAACAAGGGGGTTAGCAGTGAGTCCACTTGGTGTGCAGATCTGAAATCCCTGGCTACATCCCTGGAGTGCATAATGCTATTTGTGATGTCATCCATGTGCATAACGGCAATCTATAGCATAAGAAAATGAGTAAGAAGCTCATATGACCAGTTATTATTTATAACAGGGTTGTGATGTACGAACTGGAATTTCCCTGTTGACAGTCCTGCTACTATTCTACTTAAATTAGCATTCCGTACATTCATGAGCTAAATGGGATCCTTTCTAGAGGTTTACATATCATTTGAAAGATGTGTTGAATATGATTTGTTACAGTACGTTTATCCATTTTCTTTTTATTAATTAGAGACTTTCTGGATCACTACTGCAGTTTTTCTGTCAGCATATTAAAGCTGGTCTGCAGGATGTAGTTAATATTATCATGCTGGAAACCAGAGGAAGCCCCTTCCCCAAACTGAAATTTTTTTTGCTAACCTATGCAGCTATTAGTTTTTTGTGTGTTCTGAACATATGGGTATAGCGATGGGCACATGCAATGCAGATATATACAAAAATCTTTTTTGTTGTGTAGGTTTACGTCAATGGTATTAATACATGTTAACCAGACTAGAAGTTCAAAGAAACACACAGACATAGAAAAGTATAGCTGAAAAAGGCCCAGTTGCCCACCTGGTCTGTCCACCCTGCCTGGCTGTACCATTTAGGATGTAGTGATCATTCCACCCCCTTTCTTTAACCCCCCCCTTTCCACTTGTTCGCTCATGTGCCAGTCCCACCCTGCACTGAAACTCTCCACTGATTTGGTCATCACCACCTCCTAGGGCAGTCTGTTCCACTTGTTCAGCACTTTTCTGGTGAAGAAGTGCTTATGGACATCCTTCCAGAATCTTCCACCTGACAGTTTCTGTGAATTTCCCAATGTACTTGTATTTGTGCTCAAGACAAATCTGTCTTTACAATCCACCATAGTTATCTTGTGCAGGTACGTGTATATTTCTATTATGCCCCATCACCTTCCTAGTCTCTAGGGTGTACATGTCAAGGTCTTGTGGCATCTCTAGTATGTCTTTCTCCCATAGCCTGAATTATTTTAGTCACTCTTTTTTGTACCTCCACTTTCTTACAGTCATTTCTCAGTGATAGAGTCCAGAACCTTGCACAGTCCTCCAGGGACAGTAACATGAATGATCTCTATAGTGGAAGGATCACCTCTTGGATTCTGCTGCTGACAATGTAGACACATAGAATTTGATGGCAGATAAGAACTGCTTGTCCCGCCCAGTCTGTCTGTTTTTCCCTGCCTGTCCTGTCACTGTGGACGTTACTTGATCTCTGGCTCCTCCCCTTTGCTTCCCAACTAAGATTCCCTTGTGCCTGTCTCATGTATTCTTGAAGCCCAGCACTGTTTTTGCCCCCACCTCCTCTGCTGGAAGACTGTTCAAAGCATCCATGACTCTTTTAGTGAGGAAGTACTTCCTCACAACTCTCCAAGATATTCTCCCTTCCAGCTTCACTGCATGTCCCCTTATTTTCATGCATCTTTTCCTCTGAAAAATACTCCCCTACTGTACCTTATTTAATCCTGTGACATATTAATAGGTCTCTGTCATGTCCCCCTCAGCCTTCTGTCTTCCAGGGAGTACATATTCAGGTCCTTTAGTCTCTTCTCATAGGGCTTCTGATGCAGCCACTGTACCATTTTAGATTCCCTCCTCTGGACAACCTCCACCCTGTTTATGTCCTTTCTGAGCTGTGTTCTGCAGAACTGGACATGGTACTCCAGATGGGGTCTCACCAACAATCTATACAATGGCAACACCACTTCCCTCTTTCTGCTGGTGATACACCTCCCTATGCATCCCAGCATCCCACTAGCTCTACCCATTGCCTTGTCACACTCTTACCACCTTGAGGTCATAAGGTATGATTTCCCTTAGGTCTCTTTCCTGTTGGGTGACCATCAATACCTATTCTCCCATTTTATACTCTGCCTCTGGGTTTCATTGCCCTAGGTGTATGATTTTGCACTTTTGTCCATTTAAACCCAGTTGCCATGCCCTTGAACACTCCTTGAGTTTTCTCAGGTCTCTGCACATTCTTTCCACCCCCTCTGGCGTATCTACCATATTTCAGATTGTAGTGTCATCTGCAAAGAGGCATGCCTTCCCCTTCCAGTTCATCTGCTTTGTCACTTGTAAAGTCATTAAATAGGACTGGTACTGGTCCCAGTACTGAGCCCTGAGGCAACACGCTGGGCACCCTCCCTTCCCCAGAGTGAACTCCATTTACCACCACACTCAGTTGACTATCCAATAACCAATTTCTTAACCAGTTTACTACCTTGGAACTCACCCCAACCTCCTACTTATGCACCTCAGCATCCCATTTGCCTTCCCCTAGGCTTTTTTGCAATGTGCTATGGATCATAAAATTGAGGAGATTGCAATGCTTTCCAGGCCCACTGATGAAGCACAGGTGCATAAGGCACAGGGCAGCAGTGCTTTAGCTGTGAAGCTCCAGTCATTCATTGTCCAGTTTGTGTTTATTTGCACCAGCACTTTTTCTGCATCACACAGTAAAATTATTGAAGAGTATTTTTCCTTGTACTGTGCATTACTCTAGAGTCCACACACAAGTTTAAGTGCTGTCTTCCTATTTTTGCACACGCTGTGAATGTCAAGTTTTGTGGTATTATAACCCCAAGGTTGTTCTGTTCACTGTGCTTTCCAGTATCCCACCCCCACTGATATTGTGCTGTTGGGTTCTTTTTCCTGATGTGTATTACTTTACATTATACAATGGCAACAAGGAATGTTGTGCCCTGATTGGTTGGTCTGGGGCTGGAACCATGATGTTATGCCAGCATAACATCACGGATCTAGTCCCAACACACACATGACCCAATCACATGAAAAAATAATTCTGCATGTCCCATCCTCAAGCAAAGTGAAAGCCATGTTTGTGATTTGCTTCACCACTCTCGGCACTCACAGCATTCATAGACCCCAGTCTCCACTGACCAGAAGAACTGAAAAGAAGCCTCCAAAAATCCCTCCAGCCATCACAGCTCTCCCCTCCCACCCCATCACCACACATTCCATCCCTTACCCCTCCACAGAAGTCAGTAAAAAATTAAATCTAAATTAAGAAGGTCCCACTGGGTATATGTCACTCCAGTGTTGTTAGTGGCTCTGTACCATACTGTAGTGCAAGCTTGTCCCTTGGCGCTCAGCTGTGTGCTCACAAGAACCGTATGAAGTGGCTATACATAAAATACACTTAAACTCAGTTTTCCATTTTCTAAAGAGCATGTCACAACAAACTGGTTTTCTTTCAACTTACTGATAAAAACCAGAACTGTGAACCTAGCTCCTTCTCCATTTCAGCATGATTTGTGGTCTTCACAGAAAAAAAAAAATATGCATATCTTGACCCACTTCCAAGAAAGACAGCAGGACCTGGCTAGTTAAACTCGATGGGCAGCATGAATTACAACCAAAGAGAACTGAATAGGGGGTAGAGCAAGCCCACTCCAGTAAAAGAAAAAGCAGCACCACCACCACCTACTGGGCAAACAATAGAGCAGCACTATTTTTCCAGTATGTATACCTACACAGTAAAAAATAACTAAAAAAAGCATTCTAAACATATTTTTAATCTATTTTTTTAATTCATTTTACAAAGGAGCCATTGTATAATGGTAATAATGCACTCCAGTGTGTGTGTCATGCAGGGATAATGTCACTTCTCGGATGCTGGATGCACTCGGTTACCCAACCACCAGAGGCATGATGTTATCCAAGCATGACACACACCCTGTTGTGCATTATTACTTTATTTTTTCATGCTAAAACTCGGCTGCTAGATCATTGACCATTTTACCAGTCTATTCAGGTTCCATTAGTGCCCTCCATATGCCTCTTTGAATGTGGATCGATCAGATTGCTGTAGCCATCCAGGAAATGGACCAGAAGTTGATAAATGGTGGGGTTTTGAAAGAAACCCAATAATACAATGGAGTTGTAGACTTTCAGGCACCAAGGGCAGGACTCTTCTTGTTTATGTATTTCTGCATGTTTTGTACATTTTATTTTTTAACCCTTAGACTGCCAACAGAATTAGAATGCATAGGAATTTTGGACTGATATGTCAGTCTGCAGCACAGCAAGGGTTAATTGTTATTAATGTATCATGACCATATCAGTAAGCAACTTGTATGTCTTTCACATTTCATAGATATGAATACATTTGTTTTATTTTATCCATCTGTGACTGAGTTCTTTCCAACTTGAGGTAGCTGTTTTCAATAAGATTATGCATAGAACATTTCAAGTCACATATACGCTCTGGGAGGGAATATATTATAGGAGTATTGCGCTGAACCTGAAAATCATTTTTTCCAGCAGCAGCTCTTGTTCAAATACTAGTTCCAATTCTGTTACTGTTCCATCTATGCAGGCATATTAGTAATCCCAATGGGCATTTCTGATTTACACTGTAGTGTTGAGTACTATTTTAGAACTATGTGATGTTGTTTATGTCCCCTTCAGCAACAGAGTTCTACAGCAGAACATGGCTGCATTGTGCCAAGAGTGGAAGAGGAGGACATAAACTCCATTATATCATTCTAAAATGGTACTTACTACCTGCGTGTAAATCAGAAACACCCACTAGGGTAACAATAACGGCTGTAGAGCTGGAATAGTAATAGAGTTGGAACCAGTATTCATAAATCAGCTTCTATGGGGAAAATTACTTACAGGTTTGAGGCAGTTTTCCTTTAAGATGGTACAGGTGATTTATTATATTGACCAGTCTCTGTGTTCCATCTCTTAGAATCTGGAACCAACACAAAGTGAGGATGTTTTGAGTACAAAAGCAGAGTGAATCTGATATTTTATGTCCGTGTCTTGTATGCTAGGAATATGTGCATAGTTAGAACAAGATAAGTGGGACAAGAAAGGAACAACTCAGTGGGAGTTGTCAACAAATGTGTGGCAGTGAAGGTGAATGGTTTCAGATTCATCGGTAGTAGGTATGAGCCATCACAGAGCTCAATATACACAGCAGGCTTTTCAAAAGGGCAGAGGCAGACAAGAAATACCTGTTTGTCTGCATCCACCTGAATGCATCCAAACAGCCTTGCTTGCACTTTCAAACTAGTCTCAATGTGTAAAAAAAGTCATGATTTTAGCAATTTTTTGACTCTGGTGTGTCTTTTGTTGATGTAAAATACGATGCTGTTAGCCCAGCTAATGGATAGTCCAACAGTTTAGATGCATTTCCATTTTGAAAATAGCAGTGGTCAGAGCATGGAGGGATCATTTTGAAAATCCTGTCCACAGTATTTTTCACACATTCTTTTTTCCTCTTCCCCAAAATATGGTGATTTTTATGTTTGCTTGCGCGCATGTGCAAGAAACATGTTGTGGCAGCTTAGGAGAGAAGCAGGTTGTGGAGGTGTGGCACTGTGACAGCCAGTACAGCCACTCGTTTTGCAGGCTTGGCCTCCTTTATCCAATGTGATGGCATGCTGCTGCTGACACTGGTTCAGCAAGCGTGCCACCAACTTGAAAGAAACTGGCCGCTGCAATGAGGGAGTGACCCATCATTGTAGGGCGGTTCCTTGCCTGGTGTAAAATTTTAGGAAAACATGGTGGCTGTCACTGTCTGCTTACAGTCCCATTAAAAGCTGAAGGGGGTGCCCAATCCCCCTTTTGCCATGCCCCTGCCCCAGTTCATTTGCCAACAGGGGAGCCCAATCCCCATCTGCATAACTTCCCCCCCATTTGTTGTGTGCTGAGGGGGTGCCCAATCCCCCTCAGCGTCATGCCCCCAAACAAGCTTTTTTTCCAATGGGGGCCCAATCCCCATTAGCTTAAGTTCCACCTCCCCAAAAATGCAGATGGCACTCTGGGAGCCCACCCCAGTGTGCCCAAAGCAAGCCTGCAAAAAAAATCTTCCCACAACATCTTTTTCTTTTTTTTGTCCCTGAAAGAAAGAAAATGGTCCATCGCAGGTCAGGTACCCTCCCCTGACCCGCAGCCATCTCTGCACATGCCACCTCCCCACACCCCCCTTACCCTATACTTACATCTGGAGCTTGGCGCAACAATCTTCGATGGACCAGGAACATGTCTGCACTCTTCAAAGCCGACTGCGAACTGAAGAAATGCCCATAAGCTGTATAATGGCATAAATGTTTTTTTTTCCAACTTATGTGGATATCTCAGCCATTTTTTTGACTTTTGGCACCACATTTTTAACATGGGGTTCTTGGGACCCGTCCTCATGAATTCAGTCACTGTCATGGCGTTATTTGGTCCCGAAAGGTGATTTCATGGTCACTGTGTGGAATTACCTTTTGGGACTGATTAATGAAATGACAGTGCCACTGTTTATGAGGTGGACTCCCAAAAAGCATTTGTTGCAAATTTGGTGAAAAAATTCCAAAAATTGATGGTGTTATGAGCATGCGTTGCACAGTTTACATGCACTCTTGCTACTTTGAGAAGTTTTGATATTTTTACTCCAGATTTTCAACATTGCAATTTCTACATACCTCCTTGTGAGCAGTATAGCTGTCATTTTTCATATCCTGCCCAAAATGTGTTTTTGCACATCTGGCGCACAATGGTGCGGTCGCTGTGGGAAATCAATGTTTGGGGCAGATTGAGAAAATCATAGTGACACTGTTCATGAGCAGATGTTCCAAAATGTCTATGTTGAAAATCTGATGACAAAATTCCACAAAATAACTATGTTATGAGTGTGCATTGTGCAGTTTCCACACACACTCATTACTTCGAGAATTTTTAATATTTTCACTCCAGATTTTCAACATTGCCATTTTTGCACACCTCCTTATGAATAGTATAGCTGTCATTTTTCACATCTTGCCCAAAAGTGGTTTCACACATCTGGTGCACAATGGTGTGGTTGCTGTTGGAAATCAATGTTCAGGACAGATTAAGAAATCATAGTGACACTGTTCATGAGCAGAGGTCCCAAAATGCCTATGTTGAAAACTTGGTGAACGAATTCAAAAAAATGACTATTACGATCATATGTTGTGCAGTTTTCAAGCACGCTCGTAACTCTGAGAATTTTTAATATTTTCACTCCAGATTTCCAATATTGCCATCTCTTCACACCTCCTTATGAATGGTACATCTGTCATTTTTCACATCCTGCCTGAACTGTGGTTTCACACATCTGGCACAGAATGGCATGGTCGTTGTGGGAAATCAATGTTCGGGACAGATTAAGAAAATCATAATGATACTGTTCATGAGCAGAGGTCCCAATGCTTTCATCAGGCAGGGGTTGCAAAAAGGCCATGCTGAAAATCTGTAATGCAAATACCAACAAACACTAGGGGCATTAGGGGTTTCTAGCCACAACGTCTCACTCTGTACAGACTGATAGGTGTCAGGGGTGTGCCTTTGGATTGCCCGCTGTAATGCTCATGCCATTCCACCCCCACCTTGCAACCAGTGACAGGCATCGAGGTGTGCCTTGGACTCTTCGGCCTCTGAGTTCACCCTATTCTCCTATACCGCACCCATTTCAGCGTATGTCCTTATGGAATGTGGTGACTATAAAGCTGAACATACCAAGGCACACCTCAACACTTGTCGGTATCTGCAGAATTGGGTGAGGTGAAATGGTGTGAGCCTCATGGGTGATGACCCAAAGGCATACCCCAATGCATGTCCATCTCTATAGGGTGGAGGTGGGCATCTGTCGAACTCCTGCAGTTCCAATGCTAAAACCAGCAAGCAAACATTCAGCATTGACAAATGCTTGCTTTTTCTGATACACTATCTCTAAACATGTAATCTAACCAAGTGAGTACATTTTAAAAGGCAAACCTGTCTCTTAATATTTCAATAGCACAATGTGTGGCACTGGACTTTAATATGTGCATAAGTGTGTGTGTGTGTGTGTGTGTGTGTGTGTGTGTGTGTGTATGTGTAATTTCAGTTAACTGTGGCTAGCAGTGATTGTAATACTAGGATTTGATCAATGGCTTAGTTTTAATTTGATGTGAAGTGAGGGATAGTGCAGAGTGCCATTTTCATTTGGGACACAGAGTACTTTGCTGTTAACAAACAGAGACATTCTGTATAATAAAGGATCATTTGAAGGTGTAAGTTCAGAGAAAAAACAATTTCATTCGTCCACTAAAGTTTGCCTGTCAACCTAAATGCCATTTACATGCTGCTTCTATATCTGGCATCAGCTGAGGACTTGGCCTCATTTTAAATGATGCCCTATTTAACAAGACAAGAATGGTTACTGAAATCAGGTGTCAGGCATTGCAGTACTTGTATTCTAAAAAGAAAATAGGCTATTCTACTTTCTTTAAAGTTTGTTTGAATCTATAAAAGCATGTGAAAAGCACCTTAGGTAATGAGTAATACAGTCTAAGGATCCTGAGGTGACCATCTGATGTAGCTGTTAAATTTCAGGGTTCATTTGACTGAGGTAACTATAATTCTATTCATTAGAACTGACCAAATTTCTAATAGAAATTCAGAGATATAAACATCGAATGATATAGTAACTGTTCTTCTCAGTGATGTTATTTAACCAGGCTCATCTAGATCACAATATCTTATGTTTCAGGTTTGTTCACAGTTTGCATATTTTAGAACATAATGACTTTTGATTAAATGTATAGCATCCTTTTACTTATTAGTACTGTATCTTTTTTTATAAACAAATCCAGAGTATGAAATGAGATAAATGCCTAATACAGTGTAAACAGATACTGTAGAAAGGCTGTCTCATGCCTAGCATATCATATTTTAAATATATTGTACAGTATGTAAATGGTTTGCATCACCAGAAAACACACTTGATAAACTATTTTGTTTTGTTTTTGTCCATCCGTGCTCACATACCCTTATAATGCCAGAACTATGTGCTCTATGTGAGATAGTTAAATCAACATGAGGGATACAGATTCAATAGCAAACATATACCTTGCATTTTTCCATGTTGGGTGGAACAAGTATCTCTGGCACAAAATGTCTCAGAATAGAAGCATAAAATACAGATGAACAGAACGGATCATCATGTTCTATCACCTGGAAATGTGTCCTAATGTAACAGGTACTACAACCTTTGTACTTGCTCTATGGAAAATGTCATCATCATGAGTTTCTGCTATTAGTGGTTGATCAGTGTTTTGATAAGTCTGGTTGTTTTTTGGATGATTTGTTCAAATCAAATGCAATTTGGTTGCTCCAGATGATTTTAATACATTGTTTCTGGGAATAAACTGCTGAACCAGAATATCTACAGCATTAGTTCTCCAACATTGTTTGAGTCAGCCTCCCCTGATTTATTGACAAAATGTCATGCCTCCCCAAGGAAACAATACTTTGTGCTGCTCACAAGGAATAAAGTGACATGCCTTTGAATAAATGATTGCTTATTCACCTGAGACAATTTACTTTCAGGTTCTCCATTGCATTGTACAAAACATTAATGACTGAAAAGCAGTAGTGTATGTTACAGTGAAAATGTAAAAAAAATGTTTTTGCCATTTTAACTCACCCTTTTCTAGTGTCTTGTAAGACACCCTTTTTACCTCTGAGTTTGCTTTAGCATTTATTTTTAGATGTAAAATAATCAAGGCCACTGTTTCTTTGTTTTTTTTAACCAGAAAACCCATTAAAATTCCAGAATCTGGACTGCCTGCACACTGGTAAAAACAAAAAATGTCATATATTTTGACATTTTATACGAGATCAGTAAATCTACAGAACTTGTGTTTTTCTTAATGTTGCTTCCTGTACTGTTTTCAATTTGCTTCATGCAATGATCTGTATATTAAGCCTTCTTTTATTCTGATTTTTATTCACATACTAAAATAATGACAGTAGAATCCTGGTAAAATCCAGAATTTAAACCATATCACTGGTGCAATTTCTGGAATTTCAAGTCTTGAAAATGGAATTTTGTTGCTATAATCATCATAAATCAGTAGCCTTGAAAATAATTACTGCTCACAACATCAGTGGACTGTTTTGAGAACAAGCATGGATTGTTGGAGCTCACACAGGGGGAGGCAGACTGAAGGATCCATGACACCACATCGACAATTTCATGTCAAAGCAACGTTACCCCGACACCACCACTACATTGACTGCAATTGTGGTCAGGAAGGTGCTGGTGTGTGAAATCTTCTTGTTTTGCAGAGGACTGCATCCTCGCACCCCCCATGCAGGGGGCACAGCCCCCCTGCACCCCCTTCTATTGGATTCTCAACTCTGAGATGGAACTGAGTCAGGGGTGGGGTGCAGGATCTTGGGGAAGTGTGCCGGGGTCCCAGGCAGACTTTACAGTTATGTGGCGATGTTGTCGGTGTTGACCATGTCACTGTAAAGTTGTCGCTGTAGTGACAGTATACTCAGATTGAATATCCCAGAGGATGCTCTCCACCTCTGGGGGAAGTGGCTCACCATCATCAGTGCAATACTGCTGGCTGCGTGAACATGGGTTGCAGTGCAGTTGAGGATGCTGTGGGAGGGGCAAAGACATTGGCTTTTGACCTGCGCTGAACACATGGTACGTGCACACATGCATTGGTCCTCTTAGAGTGCCAGCATCATCTAAGGGATCAGGCAATGAAAACTGAAAAATACCCAGACACCACAAAATAAACCTTCAATCTCCCTGTAGGCTCCACAACTGTGGACTGTGTCACCTCTCCTACAGCTGGCTGAGTTCATTCAAGGGGTCCAACCCCATGACTGTGATGAAAGAATGCCACCGGTGGGGTAAACCATGGGGTACAATGGAGAAAAGTAAGTTGCAGAAAAGACAGGTGACGGAGCTGGGAAAGAGAGTTAGGAGGAAGGGGGTTGACTGGTGAGAATGGGGCTTTAATAAAGTAAAAATTAAAATTTCAAATAATTAAGAGGAGTGCACCTCTTAATACAGCTAACAGTAGGTTTTCATCACTATTTTCAGCTGTTTTTGAACACCTGTAATATCGCTTTTCTTGTGACTATGGTAAACTAGTATGCACCAGACACTACTCTGTGATCTTATGGGACAATGAGCTTTCAACAATAACCAAGAATACTGATGAAAACCTGGAGATAGCCATGTTGGAAGAAGAACTCCTTTTAATCTTTTCAATGCTTAAAGGAAATGCTATAGCAGACTTAGGAAAGACAAGGAACAAACAATGATGTAAAATGGAATAAAAAGTTATAGGTTCACAGTTTTCACTGTGACATGCACTGCTGCTTTAAGTACTTTGGTACAATCCATTGTCAGGTTCACTGGGCCTTCCCTGGAACAGGTTAGGGCCCTCATCAGGCAGGGTGTTCTCACTGTTTGAAAGACACAGTTCTAAAGACATCATCGAAATTGCATGAGATATAAATTCTGGCGGTGTCCTGAGAAACTCTGGCTCAGTGGTAATGTTACAGGTGATGGTTGTTATTCTACCAGTATGTTATTGCTATTTTATTTTGTATGACTTAAATCTGTTTCAATGTACTGCTGTTTTGTAATAGTTTATGTCTGGCCACAACTGTAAAAGAAGGGTCTCCCCACGGTTTGCTTACCAATAAAAATATTGACTGATGAATGGTTTTCTACAAAAACATGACTTAAGATTTGCTTGACTACTAAATTGCATGTTTTTAAATGATCTTGCAGCAGGTTTTCTTTTTAGTGTGCTGTAGTAAAAAGAGAGAGAGAGTGTGTGCATCAGCTAGAAAGAAAGAGCAGAGTGCATGAAAGAGCATAGAGATCAACTTGAAATCTGATTGTGCATGCAGAGACATGGTGCCAGCAATTTAAAAAACATTACATGGCAAAAAAGATACAGTATGTGTTTTCCTTGGGTACTGTATTATGATTTCATATTTTCCTGATGCAGTCTACATTTGGGTTGAGGTCAAATGCTCCAGTAACAGTCTGAGCTACTGGTGATTCTCTGCAGTTTATTTATGGTGAGGAAAGAGAAGTTCAGGTTCTGGTTCAGTCCCTTCCCAACCACTTAAGAATAAATTAATCATGCTTGTAACATGGCTTTATTACTAGTTCACTAAAGGAAGTAACTGATTGGATGAAAGGCAACACATGACACAAGTTGAAGATGGCATTAATTCCCCAGTAATACCAGCTCCAACTTGTAGTACTGTACCAAACCACCAAAATCTTTGCAGCAGCACAGTGTAGTTAAATACTACTGTCTTTTCCCACCCATCCACCCAGTGGGCAGTAGAAATTGCATGGGAGGGCCAAATTCTTAGCACCACGACCACATAAGATAAATGTTAAAATCAAACATCACCTTTGAGGTGTGTGGAGCATTACAGCAGTCCAGATAAATGAATGTCATGCTACATATAAGTGAGCTGTAGTATTGTCAAAATACCTTGTTTGCCGGTAGATAGTATCCTCCCAAGCAATAGCCTGAATTGCTTATGTTTCTCTACTGACTCAGCTGAAATGTAAAAGAAATCCAGATTGTTTGTTTTAAAAAAGTAGTGTTAATTATCAGTTTTAAATGTTTAGTGGTAAATGTAAACAGTACAAGCAAAGCATAGCGGTCACGGTACCAGTTACCAAGCAGTAATCAAAATGCAGGAATGTCTAAAAAGCAATCCCAGGGTTCAAGGCGGCACCAGTGAGTAGCATGTTGAAATGTAGCACTGCATAATTCCGCAAGGTTTAGAGAAATATGTGCCACCTCAAAAGTAATAAAAGATAGTAGAATGTGTTGTAATGCTGCAAAAATGTTATATAGCCATGCTTTTGTTTTGCACAATCACAGTATAAATAAATGCTGTAATGTTGATGACGTCCTATGGTAAATTATATTAAAAAAGTGAAGTTCCTAAACCATTTTTTTTTTTATCATATCATATTTTCTCCCCTGCTGTGGCACACTCCAGCTCGGGGAATCCAGCCACCAGCTCCACCCACCCGGAGAGCTGGGTAGCTCAAATTGCACCCAGAAGGATCTGGGACAGCAGTCATGCCATCCTGCTGGAGGGCTCCCCCTCTGCCTTTACCAGCCAGGACATCCCCAGACCCTCCCTGACAGGACTCCACCAAAGTCCTCTGGGTGGCTCAGAGTGTGGCCATCAAGCTGCACGGTCATGCCCAGCCATTTTCCTCCAATTGGCCCTGGAGCACGGCCATGCAATGACATCCTGGCACAATGTGCCAATGTCCACCACGCTCCCCCTCTAGTGTCACCAATGCTAGTAGTGCCCCCCGGCGTCCCCAGGGGCTGCTATAGTACAGTGAAATTCCTCAGCCCACCCCAGGACTAGGACAGCAGTCTGCAGATGCTCAATCCCAGTCCTCCCCTGCCAGCCCCTGACGGCCTGGGCTCATTTTCGAATCCGGGTTGTCGGCGTGGCGTGAGGTGCTGCATCCAGTGCCTCAACCCTCTGCGCTATGGGGCCAGTCTCCTAAACTGTTTTTTATGTATATGTTTTATGAACCAATCCTATGTGTAATAATAAATTTTGAGCAGCACTTTCTATGTTACAAGTGCAGTAAGTCACTCCAACGGAGGCTTCTACTGGGGAATTAATGTATGGTTAGGTGGTTGTAGGCACTCGTCCTTTGACCTTGTGCCACAACCCCCCACCCAACCATTAATTCCCCAGTAGAAGCCTCCTTCATCATGGCTTAATGCTTACATATTTGGGGTGGTAATTTGTTTGTAAGGGAGATAGAGCAACAGAAAACACTTCGCCACTTTTGATAGGTCTTTCTTTCATCTGAGTGAAACATTCAGCTGGTGATTCTTTACATGAGAGCTTTGGCATGAGCTTTATTACAGAACAACAGTTCCATTTAAGATATGCTATTAAAATTTCCCTTGGGGGCAATACTGTAGCTTTAGCTACAGACTGTCCTTGGTTTTAATTATTATTACTATAGTCTATCTTTAAATGTACTCCACTGTCCTAAAGTTAGGACTAAAAGCCCCAAGTAGCCAGTCCATTCCTAGACTGGGACAAAAGTAAGTATTATAGTAAATATTACTATTTTTACACTTTAGGGACTGGAGGTTGCATTAGTCACATTAGGCATTCCTAGACCAAAGGTTCTGATAAACATAACCCTGGTGATTATTTACTTGTTTATTTATTTATAGAAACATAGAAACATAGAATTTGACAGCAGATAAGGACCGCTTGGCCCACCCAGTCTGCCCATTTCCCTACCTGATGGATAAGCTGCAGATCCTAGTTAACCAGCAGCCTACTTCTTCCTACCCCCACCCCCTAGAATTGCCTTATGACTGTCCCATGCATGCTTGAATTCCACCACTGTTTGTGACTCCACAACCTCCTCTGGAAGGCTTCCATACATCCACCACCCTCTCTGTGAAAAAATACTTCCTTAAATTACCTCTGAGCCGCCCCCCTTCTATCTTCAAATTGTGCCCCCTTGTTCTTGCACACCTCTTTTTTTGAAAGATGCTACCCTCTTGGACTTTGTTGATTCCTTGAGGTACTTGAACGCTTCTATCATGTCCCCCCTCTCCTCCTCTTCCTCGAGCTACATATTAAGCTCCTTAAGTCTCTCTTCATATGTCTTCCAGTGCAGACCCTGCACCATTTTAGTTGCCCTCCTCTGGACAGCTTCCATCCTGTCTATGTCTTTGCGGAGATTGGGTCTCCAGAACTGCGCAGTACTCAGATGGGGTCTCACTAGCTGTCTGTACAGAGGGATAATAACTTCCTGTTTTCTACTGGTGATGCCTCTCCTATGCATCCCAGTATCCCCCAGCCTCCTTGCTGCCCTTTCACATTGCTTGCCCACCTTTAGGTCATCTGATATGACTATCCCCAGGTCCCTTTCCATTTTTGTTGTTGTTAGTATCTCACCCCCCATTGTGTACTCTTCCCCTGGGTTTTTGTTTCCCAGGTGCATTACCTTGCACTTCTTAGCATTGATTCTAAGCTGCCATACATTTGCCCATCCCTCTAACCTTGCCAAGTCCCTTCTCATCCTTTCCACCCCACCCTGTGCATCAACTCTGTTGCAGATCTTTGTGTCATCTGCAAAGAGACATACTTTTCCTTCCAGTCCCTCTGCAATGTCACTTATAAAGACATTGAAGAGGACTGGTCCTAATACTGAACCCTGTGGTACCCCACTACTAACCCCCCTTTTTTCAGAGTGGACTCCATTTACTATTACTCTCTGTGTCCTATTCTCCAGCCAATTCTTTACCCAGGCTGTCATCTTGGGACCCACTCCCAGGCTGGCTAACTTGTATATTAATCTTTTGTGTGGGACTGTGTCAAATGCCTTGCTAAAGTCTAGGTAGGCCATGTCTACAGCCCCTCCCTGATCAACTACTTTGGTCACCCAGTCAAAGAAATCTATCAGATTTGTCTGGCATGACTTTCCCACTGTGAATCCATGCTGCCTTGGGTCCTGTGCCCCTCTGGCCTCTAGATATTTAACAATTCTTTCCTTCAGAAGTGATTCCATCATTTTCCCTACCACTGAGGTTAAACTAACAGGTCTGTAGTTTCCTGCTTCTGCCTTGCTCCCACTTTTGTGAAGGGGAATCACATCTGCCCTCCTCCAGTCCTCGGTACCACCCCATCCTCCCATGATTTGTTAAAGAGGGTAGTCAGTGGTGTCACTAGTTCTACCCTTAGTTCTTTTAGAATTCTGGGATGAATCCCATCAGGCCCCATTGCTTTGTCCACCTTCAGTTTTAAGAGTTCTTTCAGAACCCTTTCTTCTGTAAATGGGCTGGTATCAACTTCTGTATCCAGAGTGTTTCTACTGTTTGTTTTAGGTACCTTCCCCTCTTCCATTGTAAATACTGAGCAAAAATATTTGTTTAGTATCTGCCTTTTCACAGTCACCCTCTGCCCACCCTCTCTCCCCTTTACTAAGCCTTACTATCCATCCCTTGGTCTTCCTTCACTCCCTGATGTACCTATAAAAGGTTTTATCCCCCTTCTTAACTGAGTTGGCTATCTTTTCCTCAGTTTGGGCCTTTGCTGATCTGACTGCCTTCCCAGCTTCCTTTTGCTTTAACTGATATAGTTCTCTGTCCTGTTTCTTCTGTGATTCCTTGTACTTCCTGAATGCTTTCTTTTTCTCTTGAACCTTCACTGCCACTTCCTTTGAGAACCATAGTGGTCTCTTACCTCGTTTCATTTTGTTTATTTGCTTTTCACAAAGGCTTGATACCTCTGTGATGGCAGTTTTTATTATTCCTCATTGTTCTTCCACCCCTCCTTCCTGCCCATTTGCTAGTGCATTCCTTAGGCACTCACCCATTTTGACAAAGTCAGCCCTCCTAAAATCCAGTACCTTTGTCTTTGTATGGCTTGACTCTATTGCTGTGTTTATTGTGAACCATACTGTTCGGATGGTCGCTAGTTCCCAGATTGCTACCACGTCTACATCTGTGATCCTCTTCATCTCCATTTGAGAGAACCAGGTCTAAGATTGCTCCCTCTCGAGTGGGCTCCAATACTAGTTGTCCTAAGGCATGCCCCTGTAGGGCATCTAGAATAACCCACTCTTAGAAGTGGCTGCTGCAACTGCACTCCAGTTAACATCTGGCATATTCAGATCACCCATCAGCAATATCTCCCCTTTTTCTGCCATTCTAAGTATACTTTCTATCATTTCCTTGTCCATTTCCTCCCCCTGAGAAGGGGGTCTGTATACAACCCCTGTGCATATTGTGGTGCCATTGCCGGTCTCCAAATTTACCCACAGTGCTTCTTCTCCTCCTCCTCCCTGTTTACCCTTTTGTTCTGTTGCTTTTATTCCTTCCCTTATGTAAAGGGCTACTCCTCCACCTCTTTTACCCTCCCTGTCCCTCCTGTAGATAGTGTATCCTGGTATGTTTACATCCAGTCATGGTTTAATGTGTACCATGTTTCTGTGACTGCCATGATATCCAGATGTTCCTCCTCCATCAAGGCCACTAATTCAGGAAGCTTGTTGCTCAGACTATGGGCATTGGTACTCATTGCTCTCCATTTTTGATGGATTTACCTTCTGTTGCAGCATCCCCACTGACCTTTCTACCTTGGTCTTTTCTCATTTAGTACCCTGTTTTAGGGGAGGCCGGATTTTCCTGCTGCTTATCAGTGCCTCCCTTGACTAGTTTAAAAGCTTGCCAATGAAGCATTTAAACCGATTGCTCAAAAGACTTGGTCCCTTCCTGGACAGATGCAGACCATCCTGCCAGTATAGGCTGGTGTCCCTCCAGGTGGAACCCCAGTCCCCAATGAAGGCAAACCCTGTGCTCCACACCATTTTTTTCCAACCATTCATTAAACTGCATGGTGCAAAGTACCCGCCTCACTCATGCCATTGACAGACAGCACCTCTGGAGAAGGATACTGTGTGTGCTACTTGTCTTAGGCCTCTCCCAATTCTACAAAGTCCTTCTGCACTGCTCTAATCTCATGATGAGCCAAGTCATTTGTCCCTAGGTGGACAATAACGTCCAGCTCAGACTCCCGTGCAGCTGTTCCCGTGATCCTGAGGATGCGCTTCCTGTCCCTCCAAGCCATGGCACCAGGCAGGCACCTTACTTCAGTTTTTCCTGCTCCCCCCAGTTCTAGCCCCCTAATAATTGAGTCCCCCACCAGGAGCTGCTTCCTTTCCTTGTGGTGTCCTCTGTCTCCTTATGTATTTATTTATTTAAAATGTTAACCAGGAAATACATACTGAGTATATAACAGCTTTTTTCCAGATGTGTCCTGAGGGAGAGGGAAAAAGAAGATAGCTAATCAATACAATTGCTAAAAATACAAGAAGTTAAACACAAAGATATAGTATGACATGCAGAATCACAAATATTAGGGGCAATTTAATAAAGATTGCAATTAGAAAATATGACAACCTCTTAAATGTAAAGAAGGGAAAAATAGTGAAACAGCCTGAACAGGGCAAAATTGGAGAGGGGGAGAAAGAAGACGAACAGCAAGTATCAAGTAATGAAGGAGTACAAGAGGAAAGGGTCATAGGCAGTTGCAGGAAGGATAACAAAAGTCATAAAGAAGAGATTTAAGGGAGGAAGGAGAAGAGGCAGAATGCATAGAAAGGGGAAGAGAGCACCAAAGTTTAGGAAACTGGTAAGAAAAAGCAGATTCACTGACAGTAGATTTTCTAGAAGGAATAGAGAGAGAATTGGGATTATTGTTGCACAGAGGGTAAGAGGAAGAAGGAAGGGGGGATAGAAGGGATCTGAGATAAGAGGGAAGTGTGCTGAACCAGAATTTGGATTAAAAAAAGAGACACAATGAGAAAAGTGTCAAGCATCAAGAGAGGGAAGAGAGGAAAGGAGAGAGGGGGGACATGATAGAAACTTTCAAATACCTCAAGGGAATCAACAAAGTCCAAGAGGGTAGCATCTTTCAGAAAAAGAGATGTGCAAGAACAAGTGGCACAATTTGAAGCTAGAGGGGGGACGGCTCAGAGGTAATGTGAGGAAGTATTTCTTCACAGAGAGGGTTGTGGCTACATGGAACAGCCTTCCTGAGGAGGTCATAGAGTCAAAAACAGTGGGGGAATTCAAGAATGAATGGGACAGACATAAGGCAATTCTAGTTGGGGGTAGGAGGAAGAAGGCTGTTGGTTAACTAGGATCTGCAGCTTATCCATTAGGTAGGGAAATGGGCAGACTAGGTGGGCCAAGTGTTCCTTACCTACCATCAAATTCTATGTTTCTATGTTTCTATGAGTAAAGAGAGCAGTGGTGAATATGAGGGGGGCAATCATAGTAGTATAGTATCATAGTCAGTACAAAGCTTAAATTGGACTTTCGCCCATTTGCTTGCTATATACCCATTTTATATTGAAATTAGAACTCATGTATTTTATTTTGACTATAAGCGTCCAGTCTTTTTTTTAAACTTTCTAGTGACGGACTTTCTACTACTGCTATTGGAAGTGCATTCCAGTGCGGTGCTACCCTTTGACTAAATCAATATTTCCACTTTTGTAGTCACCACCTTTGTAAATCTATCTGTAAATTATGAGTTCTGCTTCTATAGTTCTTTTGTTTTGCTTCAAGCCCTAAATCTACTCTCAGATTATGATCATGAAAAGCTTTATACACTAATATCATGTCCCCTCTCCACTATCTATATGCAAATTTTGTAATCCAAATATTATATGTTTTACACTGTAAGGTGGATATATACAAGTTGAAGAAACATGATCCCAAAACCAATCCCTGAGGGACTCCACTTGACACTATATACAAGTTGAACAAACATGGTCCCAAAACTGATCCCTGTGGGACCCCACTTGACACTGAAAGCAAAATGACAGAAAGAATGAAAAAAGGAGGTCCAGTCTGGCAAGGGAGGATTAGGGGGCACTACTGTAGACTAAGTCACCATATTCAAAGACTGGAAGGATACTTTTTAATATAGTTTCTCATTGAGCAGGGAGTGAGATATTCACTTTATTCCTGTACAAAGTACCAAGTTTAGGGTGAAGTTTATGGTGAATTGCATCAATAAACACTGAGAAATCAAGTTGTCGGTCAAGGCAGACCCCAAGGACTTAAAGGAGGAAACATCTTCAATCTTAGCACCATAAAGGGTGTTAAATAGTGGGATAGAAGCAAGTTTGACAAGCATCTGATGGATGTCAAAAGTTATTGAGACTGGTTTTATGGCATTAAGGGGCAGTTGATTAGACCTGAACCAGCACTGGCTATTGTCAAAATCCAACTGCAGCCGTGAGGTAAGGTCACAGGGACAGGAGCCAGATACAAAAAGATTGAATGGATGCAGAGGAACAGACAGACAATAGGTCATTTAAGAATATGGAAAAGAGAATAAGACCCAGGTCAGACCCTTGTGAACACCTGAGCTAATAGGAAGTGAAGATGAAATGGATTTCCCTATCCGGACAGCTTGAGATCTGTCTTCAATTTAAGAATAAAACCAACTGACTGAAGAGTTAGAGAGGACCGCAGCTTTAAGTTTGCCCAGAAGGAGGGATGTGCCATGGTGTCAAAAGCTTTAGCGAGATCAACCAAAATAGCAGAAGTAATCAGTCCTTGATCCATACCTGTAAGTATGGAGTCAGTGAGCCAAAGGAGGCAGGTAGAAGTGGAGTGGGATTTCCTAAAACCAGACTGATAGGGAGTGAAAAAGTAGGAGTTGTCAAGAAAGGAAGTGTGCTAAGATAGAACAATGTATTCCTGTGACTTAGCCATGGTTGGAAGGAGAAATATTGGACAGAAGTTATCAGGAGAAGTGGGATCACCACCTTTAGGTATATAGGCATGACAATAGCCTGTTTCAAAACATCAGAAACAGTAACAGAGGAGAAGGAAAGATGTAGAAGTAATGTAATGGGTAGAGCAATGGCAGGTGCTGAGAGAAGGAGACGTTTTGAGTCAAGGCCATCAGGACTACCTCCCTTCAATGGATTAAGGGCAAGCAGAGCCTTGAGGAAAATGGGGGGAATGATAGGAGAGAAAGAAAATGAAAGAGGAGAGGAAGGCTGAGAGAGGGAAAGAAGGGAGGTGAGGGAAGAAGGGACAAGAGAAAGGGCACATGTAGTAAAGTAGGAGTTAAAAGAATTAGCAACAGCAGAAGGGTCAGAGATAAGGGAGTCAATAACCCTAAGAATGGGAAGGGGAGACTGGGTCTGAGGAGGAAAGCAAATAGATAACCTTCCAAAACTTGAGGGGTTATCGCAGGTGGAGCTGGGGGTGGGGGGTGGGCGTCCCTCCTGGCTGCCTGAGTGTGAGTAGTGGTGCCCCACCACCATCTTTATTCGCTGTTTAGTGCCCATTGTGGAGCCCATGATTGACTGAATGGCCCCCCCTCCAGCTCCCAAGTGCTCTTAAACCTGGCTCCACCACTGGGATATCAAAGTTGTTTTGAAGTGTGGAACCAAAATATGTAGACTTTGTGAGTCTGATGGCTTTGGTACAGTTGTTTCAAAGGTGTCTATAGTTGGCCATTGAAGACTGGGAGCCAGTGATTTTGAAAGTATGCCAGGCAAGGTCTCTGGAGCAGAGACAAGTACTTCAGCTGATATCTAAGGAAGATGTGAACACCACACTCTGTTTTTTCTCAGGGGTGCATGACTCTCCCATACAACTCAGAATTTAGACTGAAAGTAATGTAGGGCAGAGTTTATATTACTGGCTGCAGAGATGGGGACACCAATCAGTTGACCACAGATCCGCTAAGAGAGAGAGGCCAGGTCATTTGACTTAAAAGCCCAGAGAAATGTAATTTTTTTTGAGAGGGGGGCCTTAAGACAATGTAGCTTGCATACACAGTAAACCATTTGATGATCTCTGAGTGAATCCAGAAGAATACTTGCATCCATTACATGGTGGGAGAGAAAAGCAAGGACCCAGTCTATCAGAGAGTGGTTTAAGGATTTGAAATTTAAACGTGTGGGTTCAGAAATTAATTGGGTCAGCTGCAGTGACTTTACAATAATCATTTATTTTGATAATGCAATGCAGTCTAGAAAAATACTAGGTTAGGAAAGATAGCCAGCAGTAATCAAATTACTTAGATTGATGAATTATCATAATCATGTCTGTACTAGGTAACAAGGTTATCTGCCTCCTTTAAGTAATATCATACTACTTAAGTGTTGATTTAGCTAGTGTTTATCCATTGTTGTGAGATGATAAATGGCTCTTGCACACAAACTATACACCAGCTGTAGATTCCAATTGTCTGAATTAGGGGGTTGTAATTTATTGGTTATGGTGTCAGTGAATGACTTACAAATGTTGAATGTTTTGCTGGTTGAAAATCACATCATGTAGTACAAGTGCACTGTTACATGATGGAGATAAGATTAAATTTATCACATCTTGCTTAAATAGTGTTATAAATTCCTCCACAGTGGTGTAAAACAAAGCAATTTGCAAATAACACAATGAAACTATGATCATGTAAAATCTTTAAGAGAGAAGTTAGAAAGAGGTCTGTAGACAATTTTGTTGGCATCTGTGTGGCAAATGTCTTACTTCTACTACAATTGTTTTCCCACTCTCATGTAACTCATTCCTCATGTTCTTAATTTAACCTTATATGAAGTAAAATATGCAAATGAGAACAGAAAAAAATTATACACAGCTGACTCTTTCCCAGTCGATTAAAAGAGAACTGTCAAACATAACAGGATTTTGCAGAGAACTCTGTGTGCGCAGACGTCTATTGTCCCTGCTAATGGTATAATTTAGTTATCATACCAACTGTGGACAGGATTATTAAAACATTCATAACTTCTTCAAAGGCATCATTAAACACTTACTGGTTTTACTTGAGATAATATTGCTGTGTAATATTGCCCTGCTAGTGGTATAATTTAGTTATCATACAAACTGTGGACAGAATTATTAAAACATTGGTTACTTCTTCAAAGGCATCATTAAACATTCACTTATCTATGCAAGTAATGGCTTTCCTTTGTAAAATATTGCTGTGTAATATTGTCTGCCTGCAGGGCAGAGTATTCCAGTATTTGTGTAAAGGCCAGCCAGGTTCATACCAATGTTTATTTTTTAGTTTTTAATACCATGTAAGATACACTAGGCATACACATGCCTGTTTGCAGGCATGACCTGGAAGAGTTACAGTCTAACAGCCAGAAAAAAATATAGCAACGTATACATAGTTTGAGAGCATAGGTCATCAGCCAGTTCTAACTAAATTACATCATATTAAGCAGTAGTACAAATAAAAGTACAGTAGAAGATACAAGTACAGTAGAAGATACAGTCAAACATATGTGCTTTCAGAAGGAACACAGTACAGGACATTGAGAAATGGGTAGTATCAATAATTGTAGGTACAAGTATAACATAAAGAGAGCAATAACAATGTGCTTACACATGATACACAACAGAGATTTGAGCAGAAGGTGCGCCGTGTTAGGGTGGTGTGTCCTTTTCTCGTCTAGTAGAAGCATGGGCCTGATAGACACAGTGAGTCCTTTAAGGCCTTGCAGAACATTGTGCTGCTAGGAGAGAGGTGTAATACAGTGGGAAGGGAGTTTCAGTAGATGGAGGTATGGACTGCAAAAGTTAGCTTTCCCAGGCCAGTGGAGCAGAGATGCTCAATGAGAGGCTGGGAGTCCACAGACCTTAGTGAGTAGGTATGGGACGGGCACAGCAGATAGCTCACTAGGGAGGGTGGGGAGCCTGCTCAAAGGAGTTTGTAAATAAAACAGTCCAGTGCAGCAGATTGTTGGTCAGCAGGGGAAAGCCAGCCCTGACCAGTGTACAGGAGACAATAAATGTGTGAGTTTTGGGGAGGCCAAGGCAAAGCAACACACGTTATTGTATGTTGTATCCCATCTGGAGAGGGCAATTTTGTTTGCTCCAAAAAACACCAGAAGCCAGTACATGAGGCCCAACAGGAGAACACCTTGAGCTATAGACTGTTGGGCAGTCAAGGATAGGCAGTGTTTGACCCTTAAAACCAAGCCCAACTTAGAGTTTACAGATTTGCAGACTGAGAGGACACAGGGGAGAAATCAAGGGAGGTGTCTAGCCACACTCCTTAGTACAGTATTTGAAACTACTGACACCCTCAAGTAGGGATCCATCCATGCAGGTAATGAAGGCTTTGGAGTAGGTGGCATAGAGTTTTGGTTTCAAATCGAGGAGCGTGGATTTTGTCATTTTACTGTTTGGTATGATCTTGTTTGAAGAGAGCCAAGACTGGGTGAATGCAAAGGCATCAGAGAGGAATCTTTGGGTAGCGGGAACAGTATGGTCACTGTAGTACAGGACAAGAATGTCTGCATACAACAATGAGCTGCACCAGGCAGCAATATTAGGGAGATTGCTGATATAAGTAGAGGGAAGGAGTAGGTCTGGGACTGAGCTCAGGGGAACCCCAACAGTAATGATAGCAAGGTTAGAGGTAGCAGAATGGAGGCAATCTTGCTGTTTCTGTTCATTAGGTAGTAGGAGAACCAAGAATTTGCAGGTGGGGAGACACCAAGGCAGGCGAGTTTGGTTTTGAGGCACGAGTGATTGACTAGATCAAATGCCTCTGCAACATCAGCCAGCATCTCACCAGTTAGGTGTCCAGAGTCCAATGATAGGTTGATGTCATCTGTCAGTACTTCACTGAAAGGGTGGTGGATGCCTGTAACAGTTCTCCAGCAGAGGTAGAGAGGCAAAAACAGCGGTGTGCTTCAAGCATGCATGAGATAGGCACAAGGGAATCTTGCTAGGGAAGAAGGGTGGTTAGCTGGAGATCAGAGAGGGTCTACACTGTCAGCATA
Source organism: Neoceratodus forsteri (assembly GCA_016271365.2). Classification (NCBI taxonomy): domain Eukaryota; kingdom Metazoa; phylum Chordata; order Ceratodontiformes; family Ceratodontidae; genus Neoceratodus; species Neoceratodus forsteri. The sequence continues at coordinate 233,103,366 of JADMNL010000028.1, forward strand.
GGCAGAAAATAACAAGCAAACTCAGTGGGCCAAGCAGTCCTTATCTGATAACGAATTCTATCTTTCTGTGTTTTACATGAAAAAAACTATCTTGTAGGTTGGTGTAGTGTAGTGTAGTGTAGTGTAGTGGATTTGCCTCTTATTGTCCATAAGAGGTGTTCTCCAAGCTGAAGGGGACTATCTAAGTAATATACAAGTGAGCAGCACAGAAGCAGCACTCATCCAAATTTTCTTCCTTCCTTCCTTCCTTCCTTCCTTCCTTCCTTCCTTCCTTCCTTCCTGCCTTCCTTATTGTCTAACCAGAATAGCCTCATCCACTGTCAGTGCATCATTTGGTTTACATGATGCCTTGGTAGCAGCAAAGGTTGCAGGAGGGTATGGGCAAAAAATAAGCCAAAAATGCTTTGAGTTTGTCCACCATTGTGTTATGATTACAATTATAAATAGAGACAGGCACCACAAAGTATCCTGTATTTATGTACTGTATATTAGGAAAAAGAGACGAAGTACAGTACAGTAACTTTGAGTATAAATATAAATGTAAATATAAATAAAATACATCACTATAAAATTCACTCTAAGCTATGCATATTTTGTAAATCATATCTCTTTTAATTTCATATTGTTTGGATTTTTTTTTAAGTTCAGAGTAAGAGTAGAGTTGCAGCAAAACAACTGGAACACAAACAGGTATACCGAGACCAGTGGCTGGTGTGGCTTCATGCAATTTATTTTATATTTTACTACAATGCATATGAGAAATTACCACTGAAGTGCTTAAATGCTGTATGATTGTCTGGAAGGACTGACAAAACTAACAATTCAAAATTAAAGGAGATCACAGCATAAAAAAGTCATCCCTACTAGCCCAGTAGTGAGCAAAGCACATACCACACCCAACAATTTCTAAAATGTTCTAAAATAAATGTTTTACTTTCTGGCAAGAACATTTAGTACAGTCACTACAGTGATTGAAGGCAATCAGGCAAGTGTTAACCTCTTTTATAGTGTTGATTCTGCCCCCCCCCCAACAGTAACAAAGACAGATGGAAATGTAGAAATGAAAGCAAAAATAGATTTATAAAATACTGATTTTTGTTAGCACAGATAAGAACAGTAGGCTTTGCCAGGCCTAAGTGGTCTTTCAAGAGCTCCTACAGTACCATATATGATACACATTTGGCAAATAATGGCTATCTAATAAATTAATGGATGCATGTTTGATTAACACTTCTATTAATCTCTTGGTATTTTTATAGTGAAGAAACTGCTTGTTAAATCAATCTTTTACATTTGTACCTGCATTAACTTCTAGCTGGGAAGGTCTAGTGCTAGAGGTCTGAAATATATTCCCCTGAATGCATAGGGCTATATTTTCAGACTGTTGGACTTGCCGCAATTTGCAGGTGCGCCTAAGATACAGCACACCAGACGTATGGCAGTTTAATGGGATTTTACATCCCTTGTGTCCATTTGATGCTCACTAGACCATCTTTTTGTGGTCTAGTGTGCATCATTGATTGGGATTCCTGTAAGGAGCTTGCACTCGAGATTTGGGATAAGGTTCCATAAAGCAAGTAAACTGACACAACTGCATCCAAGACTGTAAAATCGGATGCAGTTGCAGCAGTCAGGAATGCAGCAGCTATGGCAATGCCAGGGTCTGGCACAAGCCCTGCACCATCCTTTGAAAATCCAGCCCATAATGTCCAATGCAAAGAACTTGGCCCTAGCCAGAGACTTTCAACAGCTCACTAGTGAAATGGATGCTGAGATACTAAATAAACATTTCAGGTAACCTGACATTCCTTTAAATGCTTTAACGAAAATCTAACCATTGAAAAAGTATTTTCTAACATAGCTTATGTTCTTGTTTTTAAAGACCTGGTTTGTTTTATAAAGAAAAACATTTTCCTGGAGGGTTTAAAGTGGCATCAGCTTGAGCTGCCTTTAGAAGTAAAATTGTTGAGCAACCAAACATCCTCCTTGACATCTTTTCCTGCAAGACAATGGCCTATTTTTGTTAAAAAAGAAAGTTTGTATATTCCATTCTAATTTCCCTTTAGCCTCTTCAACTAATATGCTAGAAGGTCTTAGGGTATGTATTTTGTAAAAGTATGTAACCTGGGAAATGTGAACATTATCATGTCACTGTTTTGTTTAAGGTGGATCTGCTTTTTAGCATTCAGTTTTCTGTTTTTCTATTTGGCATCTTGGATGGCTAAATATGAAGGTCGTGTAACACCATTTGCTTAAAGAAGTTCTGACTGGGGTGGGGAAGTGATGACTGTCACCAAAGAGGAAAGAGACCTATGGGTTATCATAGTTGATGACCTTAATGTATCAAAGCAGTGCGCAAAGACTGCAGGGAGGCCCTGTGGCATGCTGGGGTGCATAGGCAGAAGCATTACTAGCAGGAGACAGGAGGTGTTGATGCCATTGTATAAAACACACTGGTAAGGCCTCTCCTGGAGTACTGCGTACAGTACTGGAGACCACACATGCATAAGGATATAGACAGGGTGGAGGCTATCCAGAGAAGGGCGACAAAGATGGTGCATGGCTTGCATCATAAAACATATGAGGAAAGACTAAGAGCTCTCAGTATGTACTCACTGGAGGAGAGGAGAGAAAGGGGGGACATGATAGAAACTTTCAAGTACCTCAAGGGTATACTGTAAACAATGTGTAGGTGGGGGATCTTTTCCAGTGTAGAAAAGATATCAGAATGGGGGGACACAATATGAAATTGGAGAGGGGTAGATTAAGCAGTAATGTGAGGAGGTGTTTCTACGCAGACAGGGTGGTGGATGCTTGGAACAGTCTGCCACAAGAAGTGGTGGGGGCAAGCACAGTGGAGGGGTTTAAACATGCCTGGGATAGGAACAAGGAAACACTGGGTGGGGATGGAGTGATGAAAAACCATTGATCACTTAGGGTCAGTGACTGCATACAAGTTTAAGACTTACAGGCAGACTAGATGGGCCTAGCGTTCCTTATCTGCTGACAATTTCTATGTATCTATTTACACCCTTATATCTTGTAAATGTTATTTGTTTCCTTGTAAACGTATAACTCTTTTTGTGTAGCTGTTGGGGATATATGTGTTCGCTTTAGTTTGCTTTCACAATTCACACCAGCCCCGGTAACTAGCCTCACATTCTCCATTGTCTGGTTGTTGAAATCTCATTGTTCCTGAGAGCTGCATTAGCATATGAGAGCATGATGTCACAGCATCTATTTACACCATGTACCTCTATGCTGAAAGTACACAAAACCTGAAAAGAGCTCTCTAAAAACACACCACAGACTGAATACAATTTAAAGGAAAAAAATAAAACTTATTACATCCAAGACAGTTTACAAAGCTAACTGAAGGTAAATGTGGTATTCCACACTTTCCTGCAACCCGTTAAATTCTAGGTAAGCAGACATGTATACTGTGGAGTCTAAAAGGTGCTAACACATCATGGTCTCATATGCCAATACAGCTCTTAGGCAAAAATAGATCTTAGCAACTAGAAACTGGAGAGCCCAGTTCAGTTACAGGGACTGATATGAACAGTGAAAATAAACTAAGACAAACCCATATATCCCCAACAGCTACATGAAAAGAGTTGTCTGTTGGCAAGGAACAAATAACATTTATAGGATATGAGGATGTAGTACTCCTTTAATCAACACTGAAGTTACAATACAGGACCATTCAGGTCCACACAGGTCCCCTCTTCATTGTTTCCCTTCCAGGGAGCCAACAGGATATGTGGTCACAACCTGTTGTGTCTAATAAATTATATTTTTATCAACTGAAAGATACAGTTTGACTATATAAAAAGGATAATAGAACAACTCACTCACAAAGCTTACTGTAGATAAACTATGGTTTCTTATTTTTCAGACTCCTTCACTATCCACAAGCAAGAAATAAACCAGTGTTTAGAGGCTTATGGAAATAATCACTTCTTCATGGTACAGTGGTCCAAAATGGTCAAGTACTATATCCACACAATCTGTTATGCCTTCTGTCCTTTAAATATAAATAATTTGAAATCTGTACTGTGGTAGCATTTTCTCACAGGAGCCAGCCTGTCTCATTCATTCTTCCCCACAATTTTTTAATTATCTTCACAGATAATCCTCGTCTTCCTGCTGCAACTTAATTTCAACTAAACAGTATACCATTACCCTACTTTATCATCTATTCACACAAATTCCAATGGTTATAAATGTTGCTAGTGATCTACATATTTAAAATAACAATAATTTAAGAGCACTAACAACACTATATCCGCCAACAGTTATAAAGAGAAGAATGAAACGCTCAGTACATGTTACAGAATGATTGTACTGCTCCATCTGTATCTTACTACAGTTGTACTTCAGGCAAGGATTGGGAGATATCATTCAAAAGATGCATGCTATTTTAATCCAAAGTAGGAAGCACTTGAAATATTTAGCTTGCATAACCCAAAATATCTGCCAGCAGCAGAGGCCCTGAGAGCAACATTAATTTCTGCAAATGAGTACAGGCATCAGCTGCAGCAAAAGGACAACAGTTTGGAGTCAGAGATGGACAAGAAAGTGCCAATAAGAATACCGATAATAAAAATTTTCCTGGGCTGGAGAAGCTACCCAGTTTTCTTCTAAAGATAAAGAGAGGAAGTCAGGGCAAAGCAGGAGGGATGTGATGAAGAATAAATTGGAAGGAAAGACAGAACTAGATAGAAATACAAAATGGCAAAGACAGCATAGGGAAAATGGAAAAGGGAACAATCAGAGGGACCAAATACGAGACTAAGGTCTGATGCTTACCTGTAACTATAATAAGTATTGACTGAAACACCTGAAAAAAAAAGTCTAGTTTTTTTCAGAATCTTGAAGAATGATATTTGCCATGGTATGTGCAGTTAAACGATCTTGTAAACCCCAAGATATTCAGTGTGGTAGAGCTTGCCAACTCCTGCTCTCTTTCCTCTTAATAAATAAAGGAACACATATACAACATTGATAAATAGTAATACCAAATTAAGAATAATAATCAACTATAAATATTGAACAAGTTAATATACTTATAAATAAATTAATATATAAGATAAAAATAAATAAAATAGTTATATCTATAGTAATAGTAGTAGTATACCATAAATATTAAAAGAAGTCCCACATTGCTGCTTGTTTGCTCTCTTCATCCTTTGAGTTTGCTGACATCTGCAAGCCACAGGCAAACAGTCATCCACGTAAATTAATTTTGCATAGTATGATGCCCAAACTATTTGGGATATATATATATATATATTATAGTGGCAAGGTAGTGCCACTATAGTTAGGGTTGAGGAGCCATTTACAAGTTAAACCCAAACTTTTGCACCTTAATAATTTTGCAACCGTTTGACAGATTTGCCTGAAATTTGGCATGCAAGATCAAGACCCATATGCCTTGAGATCTGTTGAGTGTCGTACTGGTCGCATATACGGCTGTGGAGTTGTTAAGCATGATCTGCGTGCACGTTTACGCTTTTCTGGAATTTTACGGTCGCGCCTACAGGTCGCACAGTTTGTGCAACCGGTCTGAATTCTTCAGGGAACGTGCAGCCAGGGTCCCTGATGTGCCTTTTGAAGATTTTGTGAAAAAATATTAAACGGTTCAAAAGTTATTCAAAAAACAAGTTCCCATTATAAGTCAATGGGAAACGTTAACAAAAAGTTCGACAGTGTCACAAATGCAGTTTTTAATTTCGCAAATGGCACTTTTACTGTCGCAAATCCACCATTTTGTTTTCAGTTGGTGATCAGAAAAATGCTTGGCATTTAAATTTGGGACCCTCTAGCAACCTAATTCTTTTTGTATTCACCTAGTCGGACCCTGAGGATGCTAGCCATGTCTTTATTTTGGGGTAAAACAGCCCAGAAATATGTTTTTCAAATTTATGGAAAAGCATTACACTCATGCGCACATTGTCAAATGAATTTACAAGCCAAAAATTGCGACAGTACTTTTCTAGGCTGTGGGAAAATGACAGCAATTCTTTGGCATCCCGCTGCAAAAGAACGGTTTGGTATTTTGGGCTGAAATTTGGAGAGAATGCAGCCGACATCTCACAGATGTGCCTTTCAGTGTTTTGTTGAAAAAATATTACAAGGCAGCTAAGTTACAGCACTCCGAAGTTGACACTTTTTCCCATAGGATAACATTATGGCGTCCAACGCATTGCAGCAATCTTTTGGTGCCCTGCTGCAAAATAACGGTTAGGTCTTTTGGGCTGAAATTTGGAGGGAAGACAGAAAATATTCAACAGATGTGCCTTTCTGTGGTTTGGTGAAAAAATATTACAGGGAGGCAAAGTTATGGTACTCTGAACTTCTCTTTTTTCCCCATAGGATAACATTACGGCGTTCACCGCGCCTTTCAGGGCCCGTATCTCGGAAACGGTGCGAGATACGGACTTTATCACACAAAATGGTGGCTAAGAACAAAACTAGCCAGGAAAGTGATAATTCATTTGACTTTTAAATTTTTTTTCTATGTCATACGGTTCCTGAGATAAGTAATTTACTATTCCAAGTCCTCATTTTCTGTTTCGAGACTCATTATTTTGCATACATTCTTTGTACTCACTGTCTTTCTATATGCACCTTTTGGTGAAAATTATTGTGTGCGTTTCCATAACTCTTACCCTTAATGCTTCTGCTTCTGGTTCTGTACCTGTTTCACTTACTTTTCCTGTCTACGCCACCTTCTGCATTACTCTTTGTGTTTTCATTTGCGCTTCTGTTTCTGTAATTTTAACCATTTGTGTCTACAGTACTGTTTATCTTTGTGTTTCACTTTGTCGCACTATGTGCATTACCATTTCTATTTGTTGGCACTGTGTTACTATGTGACAAGAAGACAATAAGCGGTGGGAGCGTGGGGCCCGTCGCTGGTCCCATCGCTGTATTACATTCACTATTTCCCAGTACTGTTTAACTTTCTGTTTCACTTTGTGTCACCATGCACATTACCATTTGCGTTTGCAGGCACAATGCTACTATGTGACAAGACATCATGTGGTGGGAGCCTGGGGCCTAAAGGGCCCCGTGCTCCCGGCGCCCCCACATTACATTGACTATTTCTCTTTATCATTCTCAAAAAGAAGGGAAATTAGATGCAAGAAACTCTGTTTAATGCATTAGTTAGGGTTGCTTCACACCGACAAAAGCGAGGAAATTTGGTGTTAGGGTTGAAAGACCCCTTTGGCCCCCCCTGCCCACACCCCCAACCGGCATTGGGGTGCGCATTATGGTTGTCAGTTCTAACTCTCACCCCATTCTCCTACACCTCTGCTTCTTTACACATATGATGGGGTGAGAGTTATGGCCGACAACCGTATGCGCACCCGATGCCGTGTTGGGGTGGGCGGGGGCTAAGGGGTCTTTCAACCCTAACACCAAATTTCCCTCGCTTTTGTCAGTGTAGAACTACTCTTAACTAATGCATTAAATGGATTTTTGCTATATATATATATATATATATATATATATACTGTGTGTTCAGGAGGGCCCGATGAGTTGTGGGAAGCTCATGTTCAGGTGGATCCTGAGGGAAGGGAAAGTGGGTGCAAATAGCATGCATGTAAGACAGTACAAAAAAGTTACATTAACTCTTTACTGCCTGAAGCCTTTTGAAGTCTGAGCTTTCCGCTGTTTAACCTTGATACAAAATGTCTGCCCAGGCAAACTTGAGTTAACACAATTAAATGATATCCCCAGTAACAGGCACAACTAGCATGAAGCAACAATAGCAAAGTAAAATATGGTACAGATAGATTCCTGGCATGGGAAGTTTGCAGTGAACAGTTCCATACAGTTTTCTTTACCCCCAGACTGGGTGGTTACCAGACTGGAGCCAAGTCAGATAAAGACTGGGAAAAGATAATAGGAGTATCTGTTTGATGGTGATGAATTGGATTCCCTTTTTAATGAGCACCTCTACACTAATCTGAACCAGTGACAACATATTTGTTTCACAGCAATGGTCAGCTGTGAACTGTCAAAGTTAACAATGCTAGAAAAATTGCTATGCCACTGTGTTTGTGAGAGAAAATAGGTTTGCTCTCTTGCAAAGTGAGTGTTGCTTTATAATTTCTAATATCACAGATATTAACAAATTCAGTGTTAGCTTGAGACAGTCACAAGTTGTGGATCATACTGCTTTATCAAATCTAAGATACGTATTAGGTTGCAGTTTCATTTTTTAGTGAATTTAGTGCTTATGAAAGGTGTTGGAGGGGCCCTAGAAAAAGCTGTATTGTACAGTGAAATGCTGGGGGGTCTGTTGCTGGGTATATTTTTTGGATGTATTATCACTCTAATAAATGATGTGAGTACTGGCACCATTATGGCTCATTTCATTTGTGAAAACTGAGAGTGCCCTGAGTCTGTGTGTTGTTAATCTGTGTTTGCAAAGGCTACATGAGGAAAATTTCAAAACTCCAGTAAATTCCTGCAAAATATGCATTTTATTCTTTGGTAACTGGGTAAGGCACACTAGGCACAAGTGCCTGCTTTCTGGGGTGCCCTGGGAGCACTGGAAAGGTTAAGTGACTTGCTCAGGGCACAGAGTATGCAGGTAGAGATTGTGGGACTCAAACCCATTCCCACAACCATGTTCATAGCTCTGCAGCTGTCATCTATCTATCTATCTATCTATCTATCTATCTATCATAGAAACATAGATACATAGACAGTGTCAGCAGATAAGGGCCTATGGCCCACCTAGTCTGCCCATTTGAGTTTGTACAGTAACTTCAGTTTATGTTTTCCTAGAACTCTGTTGCCCCTTACCCCTGACCTCCAGAATTACTTTATGTCTATCCCATGCATTCTTAAATCCCGTGATTGTTTCAGCCACCACCACTTCCTCAGGCAGGGTGTTCCACTTGTCCACCACCCTTTCTGTGAAGAAATTCTTCCTCACATTTCCTCTGAATCATCCTCCCTCCAACTTCATCCCATGCCCTCTAGTTCTGGAACATCTTTTTCGTTTAAAAATAGTGTATTCTTGCACCCTGTTCCTCCCTGTAAGATACTTGTATGTCTCTATCATGTCCCTCCTCCTCCTCTCCTCCAGGGAGTACATATTCAATTCCTTCAACCTGTCCTCATAGGACTTGTGATGCAATCCATGTACCATCTTTGTTGCCCTCCTCTGAACCTTCTCTACCCTGTCTGTGTCCTTACGTAGGTAAGGTCTCCAGAACTGTACACTGTATTCTAGGTGGGGCCTCACTAGTGTCTTGTATAGTGGAATCATGACCTCCTTTTTCCTGCTGGTGATGCCCCTGCCTATGCATCCCAGCATCCTATTTGCTTTACCTGCTGCTTTGTCGCACTGTTTCCCTACCTTGAGGTCATCAGAGATGATAACCCCAAGATCCCTTTCCTGCTTGGTGCATGCTATATCCTCACCCTCCAACTGATATATTGTGCCAGGGTTTTTGTGCCCCATATGCATTATCTTGCACTTTGCATTGAATTTCAACTGCCAGACCCCTGACCATTCTTCAAGTTTCTGCAGGCCCCTTCCCATTCTGTCTACACCCTCTGATGTGTCTACTCTGTTACAGAGCTTTGTGTCATCAGCAAACAGTGAAATTCTGCCTTCTAGGTCCTGCGCAATGTCACTGATGAAGATGTTGAATAGGACCGGTCCCAGCACTGATCCCTGTGGTATCCCACTGGTCACTCTTCCCTTTGTGGAGTGCAAGCCATTTACCACCACCCTCTGTGTCCTGCCGCCCAGCCAGTTACCTACCCACCACACTACTGTCCTGCCCACACCCATATTCCCTAGTTTGTGTAATAGTCTTCTATGTGGCACAGTGTCAAAGGCCTTGCTGAAGTCCAGATAGGCCATGTCCACTGCCCTCCCCTGATCCACCTTCCTAGTCACCCAGTCAAAAAATTAAATGAGGTTGGTCTGACATGACCTCCCCCTGGTGAAACCATGCTGCCTTGGATCCTGCAGTCCATTGACAACCAGATGTTCCACCAATCTCTCCTTCAGTAGTGCTTCCATGATCTTCCACACTACTGAGGTGAGGCTGACTGGTCTGTAGTTCCCCACTTCCTCTTTGTTCCCACTTCTGTATAAGGGGACTACATCTGCTGTCCTCCAGTCTTTGGGTACCTCCCCTGTTTCCAGTGATCGGCTAAACAGGATAGCCAGAGGTTCAGCCACCACCTCTCTGAGTTCTTTAAGGACCCTGGGATGCACCCCATCTGGCCCCATTGCTTTATCAATTCTTATTCCTTCCAGTTCCTTCAGGACCCTTTCTCGTGTAAAGGGACTTGTGTCCATTTCTGCACCATTCTCACCCCTTGTACTCCTTTCAGACCCATTACCCTCCTCTTCCTCAGTAAAGACTGAGCAGAAATACCTGTTCAGTATGTCAGCTTTACTGTTGTCATCCTCCACACGGCCCCCATCCTCCCCTTCAGTCTCACTATCCCTCCCTTTGTCTTTCTTTTTTCACTTATGTACCTGTAAAAGGTTTTGTCCCCTCTACCCACCGATTTTTCAATGTGCTCTTCTGTCTGAGCTTTGGCTTCCCTTACTGACCTCCCTGCCTCCCTTTGCTTCTCCTGGTACTTCTTCCTATCCCCTTCTGCCTGTGTCTTTTTGTATTGCCTGAATGCAATCTTTTTGGCTTTCACTTTCTTTGCTACCTCTTTGGAAAACCATAATGGCCTCCTCTTCCTTTTCCGCTTGCTAACCTGCTTAATGCATAATTCTGTTGCTGTTGTAATCCCCGTTTTAAATACTGTCCACTGTTCCTCAACCCCTGATTCCTGTCCCATTCCACTTAATGCCTCTTTCAACTATCTCCCCATTTTCCCAAAGTCTGTCCCCCTAAAATCCAGGATACGTATTTTTGTGTGGTTTGGTTCTGCTTCTTCTGTGATTTCAAACCACAATGGCTGGTGGTCACTGTTCCCCAGGTGCTCCCCCACTGTTACCCCCATCACACTGTCCCTGTTTGTGAGCACACGGTCCAGTATTGCCTTCTGCCGAGTTGGTTCCATGACCAGTTGCTTGAGGAAGGCACCCTGAAGGGAGTCCAGGATAAATCTGCTCCTAGTTGATGCTGCTGCTGGGATGCTGCAGTCCACATCTGGAATATTGAAGTCTCCAACCAGTACTACCTCATCTTGTCTGCCATCCTTGGATGGCTAGCATCAGCTCCCTATCTGTTTCTTCCTCCTGGGCTGGTGGCGGTCTATAGACCACACCTGTGCAGATGGCTGGCCCCATTTTTCTTTCCAGCTTAACCCACAATATCTCTCCCCCATTTTGTTCCTCCTGGATCTCTGTGGCCCTTATGTCATTTTTCACATACAGTGCCACTCCTCCTCCCTTCCTACCTGCCCGGTCTCTTCTGAATACGTTGTAGCCAGGAATGGCCATCTCCCAGTCATGGTTATCATTACGCCAAGTTTCTGTGATGGCCACAATGTGCAGGTCTGACTGCACCATGACAGCCTCCAGATCTTCCATCTTGTTGCTAAGGCTCCTGGCATTGGCACACATGGCTTTCCATGACTTGACCTCCGTAGACTGTTTTGCTGTTCTACTCCAGCCCCTTCCCTGGTTGTCCTTTATCCCTAGTTCTCCTTGCTGTCTGCCCTTCTGCTGATTTTTGGCCCTTTTCTGCCTATCCACCTCTTGGGCGCTAATCTCCATCTTTTGCACATGCTTTGTTGAGATATCCACTCCTCCAGGTCACTGGTTCCACTGCTATCTATCTATCTATCTATCTATCTATCTATCTATCTATCTATCTATCTATCTATCTATCTATCTGTCTATCTGTCTATCTATCTGTCTACCTGTCTGTCTGTCTGTCTATCTGTATAGAGAGAGAGAGAGAGGGAAAAGCAGGTTTGATTAAAAACACAGACCACTATACCAATATCTTTGAACATTATATAACAGTGTTAATTACATATTAACTCTATTTACGCTCTCGCAAATGGGACAACATCAGTCCTGTCATTGGGTCTAGGTCTACCCCCAAAGCTCCCAAATTGATGCATCCAGAAACCCTCTCTTCTTAGTACAAGGTTTGCAATGTCACCTCCCCTTCATCCTAATCAGCCTCTGTCAATCCCACAAAAATGTAATTTGTGGTCCCTCCCATCCTTTTGTTTCATGAAGTGGACTGTTAAAGGCATTTTGTGAGATTCACTGTCTGGTATCTTGTTCCTCACCACAAGCATAATTATCTTACACCCCCCACACACACACTTCCACTTAGCTGATAGTAGCAAGCCCATTCACTAGCCTTTATAGAATCAACCAGAAAAATCAAAGGATTCACAGCGGACCATATTCCATGGTATAATCATATTGGCTTACTGTTTATTAACATTTTGCTTGGATACATCCAAGATTCATCATCAGAGATGTATCCAAGCAAAATGTTCATCTTTTTTGCCAAATTTGTGACATCATTTAGTCACTGCCGGTGTGTTTACTTCACCTGCAATATTTTGTTGCTGAAGTTTTGCTGTTTGCACACTCTACTAAATAAATGGTAAGCCAATATAATTATAACATGTGAGTATGGTCCTCACTCTGGGTGCTTTGATTTTTCTGTGATTTATATTTGTGGTTGTCTATAGCACCATGGCTGTTTCCTGATGATTGCCCACTGGCTTCCTGCTTGCCTTCAAAGAATCATTAGTATTTGACCAGTCTTGAGTCATAACCTAGTGGTATAATAGTGAACGCTTATAGACTAGCTTTAAAGTTGGGTGGGGTTGCTTACTTGCATCCAGTGACTGAATGCAACACGCACCCTTGTCTGAGTCAGACACTTATCTGTAGATTTTCCCAGTGGACTCACTGTTATGCTTCCAGGGTCTAGTTAAAGATATCAGGTGCCAAATACTCTCTGAATGGTAGAGGAGGTTTGCCAGCTTGGTGGGAGTTGGGGGTAGGGGACAAGATGCCACAAATGAAATTATATTTGAGGGTTGCTGGATACAGTAACAGTTGTAATGGGGGTGATGGTGGCAGGATGCCAGATAGTAAATTATACTCAGGGAGAGTGGGTGGTGATGGGGCAGGATGCCAGATAATTATGCTTTGGGTGGGCATGATGCCAGATATTTATTTATGTTGGGGGAAGGGGTTATAGGGTGCCAGGCAGTAAATTCTACTTGGGGTGGGTGGTATGACATATATATAAATGCCACTGGTGTACCAGAATGCCCTCTCCCTTGTATAAGGGGAGTACTATATTTGATATGGAGGAAACTCTTTTTGAATAATGCAGTTCCATCAATCCACAGCAGGCAATAAAAAGCTCTACTACTGTCTAAGATGGTGAAAATTAAACCTTTTATTAGTGTTACCTCAGTCCCTTATGCTTAATAGCAAACACTGATGTTTCATGGCCAAATACTTTATTATAGTGCCACTTTTTCCCAGACTATCGGTGATCTTCATAGCTTCTCTTCATGCTTTCTATCACATGTGTAGCAAAGGGCCTTCCTCATATTTTTCTTAGGCTTGCCTGGTGATCCCTGTACTCTAAAACCTTTTGCAAAGCCACACTAGCTGCCTGACATATCTTGCAGGCCAAAGAAATATAAGAGGAAAGCCCTTCACCACCAAAGTGATTGATGAAGACCACCTTAGAACACTGAAAAAAATGACACCACAAGGGATCCTTATGTGGTGCATAACACTGAACCCAGACAAGGTCAACTCAGACAGATTTACTTCTGCCTGTCATATTCAGCCAAATATGCCTATTCCTCTGTATGACAAATTTTTCGATTCTCTCATTTGTATTGTTTATCTGATTGTTGTCGTTATGATCTGGAAACTTTGTAAACAAGCTTTCAGCTTAAAGATATTACAATCCAATAAATAAATAAATAAATAAATAAGGCTGTGCAAGTAACATATTTTAACAAATTTTGTGTTTTGTTCCATTCCATTTATATTCATGGTTAACTCTCTGTAAAATGTTTATATTAGATTATTGCCTAAGAATGCCCTTATCAAATCATGATCTTGTGTCAAAGGTCAAATGGTTTACAGATGGGGTCCACCATGTCTCCAGGTTAAAGGTCAAATTGGTTGCAGGTATGACCTGTGTCTTGGAACCTCAAAAGTTTTATAACCGTGACCAAATAGCCAGGTCATTAATTAAGCCCCTGTCTTGGGGCTTTGGCTACAACTCTCTAGCTTTTGCAATTAATTTATTCCATGGGACCTTGTGCTGTTTGTTGACATTTGTTTGGATTCCTTGAGCTGGATTCTATGCACTGCTAATAAAAGCCACTCCATCAGGGATGGGTACATGCACAGCAATACCTTAAGGGAGCATCAGTGGCTGGCAATTATTATTTACTGACTGCTAAGAACTCTTTGCTAATGGCCAGAAACCTTTTCCAGAAAAGGTTAGGAAGCTGTGGGAGTTGCTGAAACTTTAAAAATGGTTTTGTTTTACTGGATCTTGAGTATTGGGGAATTATGTTCAGACCAAGGTGGAAACTCTGAGTCTGTAGTATGAAATTAAAATGGGCAGTGTTAGAGATAGCTTAAAACCAACTCCCACTTCCTTGAGACTATGGTCCACTGAAGAGAGTGGGAAATCTAGCTAAATCTTTAAGGCACCATTAGTTCAGAGATGATTTTAGAGAACCTTAATAGAATATGGAGACATTGGGGTATGAGATGACATTGAGCGGATTTTCAAGGAGTGGATTATTTTGATTTAAAACTCCTGCAGAAAATAAAACAAATGTGTTTAGGATAAGCTATGGGGATAACTTGAGGAGGTATCAAGGAGATACATAAACTACCTTTTTTATCCCAAGAAATGGACATCTTAAATGACTCAGCAGAGGCCAGAACATGCTTGATATGATTGGGTACCTCAGCTATAGAAGTCAGATAGATATTAGGCAGGAAGCTGTGAATAGAGTAAGTGTCAACAAAGAGTGTTGAGGAACCCCATTATGAAGGACAGAAAAGAACATCATATGTTTTGGAGGGGATTAGTAATGCCAAAAGTGTGGGACATACTAAAATGCTTATCTGCATTTAAAGAGCAACTGACACATCTCTGTAGAGACATGCCAGTAGTGCCCTACCCTGCATACAGTACCTCCCGGTACAGTGAGTACCGCAAAAAGAGGTACTGTAGGCAATATTTTACAGTAAAGATGTGGCGGAGCACAATGCGCACCCCCTGCCACTGCTTCAGGTCCTCTTCCTGATCCAATCCTGAGAATGACATCAGGTCGGAATGGGGACTTGGTGAAATTCTATTTTGATGGCAAAAATGCCATGGAATTGGCATTTTGCTGGCGAAAGTGGCATTTTGCTGGTGAAATTGCTGTGAAATGCTTATTTCAAGGCACTTTTGCTGGTGAAATGGAATTTCACCAGGTCTCTATCCTGACCTGACATCATCCTCAGGATTGGATCAGGAAGGGGACCTGAGGCTGTGGCAGGGGGCACTCATTGCACTCCGCCACATCTTTACTGTAAAATATTGCCTTACAGTACCTCCATTTGCAGTACTCTGTACCGGGAGGTATTGTAGCCGGGTAGGGCACTACTGGCACATCTTTTTAGATGTGCTAGTTGCTCTATAAGATTTGTAACTACAGTGGGTAACATAAGTCAGTACAGGTGACAATGTCCAATGTTCTGTTTGCTCAAACATGCTGGAAATGCCCATATAAAGACTTAAGTAACAATGGAATAAAACTGTTCCTTGTGGTTCATACAGGAGCATGAGCTCTTCCTTTTGTCAGAGGGAACTTCCACTTGGTAGAGCTAATCAGGTTTTAATTGCTCTTACTGTCATAAACCAATTGCATTGATGGCACTTGTTTTAATTACTCTTTATGTTTGCTTGTCCTAGGTTTGTCTAGTTCCTGTACTTGTTTATAATTCCATAATGTTTAACCAAACTTGTACTGACCACTTAGCCTACATTGCCTGTATTCTACCACCTGCGTATGGTTTCGTTATACCTCTATTTGTCCTGTATTGCTGTGTACCACTAGTCTTGTCTTGTATTGTACTTGCCCTATTGTAACCTCCCAGGTCATGCCTGAAATATTCATTTCCTATGTCTAGTGCACCTACCCCTTTAACAAATACAAAATAAATAAATAATCAGCCCAACCACATTTCTGAATGTCTGAGATGTTAACATTCGGTGGGATCTGATGGATAAGCTGTTTGTGTGTGTGTTTTCCTTAGCTTTATTTTGTTTAATCATTCCTTTATTACTGTATGTCTTAATGTTTAGTCAGATGACAAGGGCATCATCTTTTTGTGGGACGGGGCATTGTAACAAAGTTGGGGTTTTGCTCCATACCAGTTGTACTCATGGTTAACTCTGTAAAATGTTTAATTAGCTTATAGCCTAGGATTGTCTGTATCAATACCAAAGTCTTATGTCAAAGGTCAAATGGTTTACAGATGGGGCCCATGTCTTCTTGTCTATGATCAAATGGGTTGCAGGTGTGACCTGTGACTCTGAAACCAGAGAGGTTTTATAACCATAACCAACTAGCCAGGTCATTAATTAAGCCCCTGTCTCAGATAACCCTGTAAAAAATTTGTTTAGGAGTGAAGGTAGGCAGTATAAGAGGAACCTGGTTAGAGTGAACTTGAGCAGGAATAAGAAAATGATTGACTATTTGAGCAGGAGAGAGAGACTGCATGCTTGTGTCTGTGGAACTGCAGTGTAAACTGGAAGCTCTGTGACCTGTGTTATGTGCATCTACAAGGATATATGTACATATCTGCCGTAAATAAAGTAGAGTATATTTATTTACTAATTCTGCCTCCAAGTGCAATTTCTCTGTATGCCTGAGACCCGTCTTGGCAAAATCAGATGGGTCCACAAAGCTTGTAGCCAGCCCTTGTGAGATGGTGATCTGTGGAAGAGAACCCTAGCCATAAGACCTGGGACGAGCAGCCTGACAATATACTATTTATTGAATAACATGGGCTCGATTCTCTAAATTGGTTTAGATTAGTGCAAGCTGTGGCAAACAGCAGCTTTCACCAAAGCCCAGTATGCCACTGACCCTGCAACAGATTCTGGTACAGGAATAGTCCCAGTGCCTAAGTCCCCACACTTGTAGAGGCACTGGGTCATAATGTCGTGGACAAAACTGCCCATATCAAGAATGCTGCACGTAAATCAGCATGCGGCAAAATAATGTTGCCACAACACACCGACCAGGAAAAAAATATGTACACCATAGGAATATCTTTGTTTTTGCAGGGGGCTATTCATTATACTAGTGGCAGCATCAGGGAACAAGGATGGAGGAAAATTCATGAATTAAAAGCTGTGGACAGCATCAGGGATGGGGAGTATTTTAATTATTATAATAAGGGCTACATCGGGGAATGGTGAGGAGGGACAATATATGAATTTACTACTAGGGGCTACATCAGGGACTGGGGAGTGGGAGGTATATTATAAATAATAATAAGGGCAGCTTTGGCTTCCGAGGAGGGACTTGGTTGGTCTGAAAGCTTAGGCACTGTTTTCTTTTTGTAACATCTATGTTGGTCCAATAAAAGGTAGCAAACCATTTGCTTCTGGATCTTACCCTAAATAACACTCCTAACCTTTGATGAATTGTCTTAACAACATATTTAACATGATGATCAAAGGACAGTGTAGTGTCAAGCATTACGCCTAAATACTTCAAACAACCTGCTTGATAGGATCACCATTCAGATCAACAACAGGGTCTTAGCAGTTCAGGTCATTTGAGAATACGTGGTAAGAAATATACAGATAGTAAGTGCATTTAGAAAGTGTGTAAAGATAGTGCTTACATGCAGAAGTCGTGAGAGCCTGAGGGTTGTAGAGTTGAATATCTTTAAAAATTTAAATAAATGCAAAAAAAAATTATTCTCTTAACAACACTAATCACTATGTACTTCAGTAATCACTTAGAAAGAAAGAAAAGACAATAAAGTAAATGACACTTGACACAAGTCTCCTATTTTTCATATATTTATTTCAATAGAATTGTTTGGGGGGAAAAGGTCCCCAGCAGTTACACAAAACAACACATGGGGAGGAGTTCAAGACTAGAATTGTATGCACACTCCCGGTGTGGGATGTTTGCTAAACCCCTTGGGTTTCACCCTTGGAGTTTATATAGTATCCCACACCTCGGGAGTGCATAACATTTCCATAATAAATGGGTCTCCCTTTTTCCCATGGGGAAACCGTGGTTAATTTGTCATTATAAAGGAGTGTTTATAACAGCAAACATGCACCACGTTCCCTTGCTATGCGCATGCTCACGCGGCTAATAGCGACCAGTTGAAACCGCTCACCACTTCCGTGTCTCCAAAGCAGAACCGCCACAAAAACTCGGCGGTAAGTCCTTTTCTTTTCTCCCCCCCAACCCCATATACCCTGGAAACACACAAAGACCTGCAGAAAGGGGAAAAAAAGTTTTAAAATATGAAAATCTCAACACCAGACTAAAGGAAAACAGACCTTATGATACACTAGGAGCTGTTTATTTTATATAGTTGCTGAGGTGAAAAAGGGAAACCCAGCAATTATATAAAATAAAAAATGGGTTAGAGTGTCAAACTCTATTTTACACATACCCTCGTTGTGACATGCTTTTCACAAACCCCTCAGGCTTCACCCTCTGGGTTTATGTGGCATCCCACAACTTGGGTGTGTGTAAAATCTTGTTACACACCCTGACCCATACTTTATTCTATATATTATACACCTCCCATGCATTATTCTATATGTAGCCACCACAAAATGGTTCAACAATATCTCTGGTTTGTTTTTAATATATAATTATTGTTAATAATTTAATTATTGAAACAATTGTGAATCCTTCATAAGAAATAAATACCATTGAGTGGTACATTGATTTCATCCCTCTGCAAGTCAAGCTGTAGGTCCAGTGTTGTGTCCACTAGGTCTGCTGCTTTGTGCAGGGCCCACTAAAGGTATCAGTTGTTATATATCATTCTCAAAAAGTAGAGAGATAAATTGCAACAAAACTGCCTTCATAACGTGTGTTAGAGATGATGCACAAAACATCAAAAGGAAATACAAAGTTAGGGGAAAAAATCCTCAGAGCCTTGGTGAATTTATGCTGTGCTATTCTTCAGAGTTTGAACAATCATGGAGTGCAGTGCTAATATTAACCTAACTTCGGCACTTCAGTCTCTATTCTCTGATGCCAGTTCATTTTTGAGACCTATTCACATACACAAAAGGTTTATAGATGATTTGTTTTTTTTTTATTTGGAAGGGAAGTAGGGAAGAACTGAATAGCTTTGTGAAACATATTGAGAGATCCAATGACAGTCTCAGATTTATGGTTAACTGATTTAGGGTCAGTTAATTTTCTGGATTTAACTATCAAAAATAGAACAAAATGATGATTTAACTACCAGTTTCTTTCATAAGCAGACTGATAGAAATTTCTTATTGCATAGATTGAGCTGCTGTCCACCCCATGTTACCTGTAACATCCCAAAAGAGCGGTTTATGTACATTGGGGGACATATTCAGAGCTTTCATGATGCACATGCAGAACAGTGCATCACACAAAAAAGATGTGTTGGCCATCTCTGTTGTGATATTCAAACAGAATGCGTGATTGGAATGGACCCCATATTCTGTTTAAATTTTGGACCCTGGATGCACGGTGCATGGTAGGCAACTGCCATGTATGGCACAGCGCATCCAGGGTGCAGGGCTGAAGACAGCCCATTGGGGAATGCGTGGTGCATACCTAGATGCGCCAAGTCCCCCATGGGTGATATTCAGCCTAAACATGCAAATGAGCTCATTGGGCATGCATGGCACAAAGAGACCTCATGCATGCCCATTATGGGCTCATTTGCATGGCTGTACCAGGCTGAATGCGCTGGGCCAGCCTCTCTCCCAGCCAGGATCACTGAGAGTAATAAAAGTAATACACAGTCCCATTTTCAACAATGTGGGGACCCCCCCTCCCTTCTCAATCATCGAGTGTAATTAAAGTAATTCATAATCCCCTTTTCCACAGTGTAGGGACCCTCTTCTCCATCCAATCACCAATTGTAATAACATTTGTTTGCAGTTCCCTTTTCCACAGTGTAGGAACCAGCCGCCTCCCTGCCCGATCACCGGGTATAATTAATGTAAGTCACAGTCCCCTTTTCCATAGTGTGGGGACACCCCTTCCCTGCCTGATCACTGAATGTAATTAACATTATTCACAGTCCCCTTTTCCATAGTGTGGGACCCCTTCCTGCCTGATCACTGAGTGTAATTAACATTATTCACAGTCCCCATTTCCATAGTGTAGGGCCCCCCACCCCACCCCAATCACTGTAGGAAATACAGGCTATGAACGGGTCCCTGATTTCCATGTGTAGTTCCCCACCCCCACCCCAGTAGACAGTAACCCACCACCCTGCACCCCCATCCCATCCCATACTGGCAACTAGCTTAGCCCTCCTCACCCTGCCATGGACAGCCACCAACTGATTGGTACCTGAGTGTGTACAATAAATAGTATACGCTCATTTGTTGTAAAATCTTAGACTGCCTCAAAAATATATTTTCTGATTTTTTTAGGTAATTAAAATGTGATAAACTACCAATAGTTCACAATTTTTTTTCTGTAAAAGAAGTGTTGGTAGCACTGGTAGGAACACACACATGCTCGTACAGGAGGACACACTGTAGGAACAGCACATGCTCTGTACAGGAGGCGAAGAAGAACCAAACACAAAATATAGCAGCACAGTACTTACTCTAAACATTATAGAAGAGGGTTTCTCTAAAATTGTGCATAATACAAGACAAGGTACAGCAGCATTGTATAAATTGAATTGCACTACATCAAGGGGCCCTGTCTCTGAGATGGTTCAGCAATCTCTGTGTTGTAAATCAATTAACACTGAATGTTCATGTGGTGTCAACTACTTGATTTGCACTTTAACCTAGTATCTTGATAATAAAGAGAAATGAAGACTGCACCAGTCATGCAGAGGATGCTGAGTGAAAACACTGGCTCAGAGTCAAACTCATAAAAGCAGTATTCAAAAGCTTGCTTTTTAGATTACTCATTTGTTCTGGTAAGATTACTGCATTGTGTTCTTTTGCTTTCATTAAGTAGGGATATGTACTAAAAACAGTACTTGCCCCCATACAAAACTATTAAAGTCAACATTTGAACATGCCTGAAACATTCCCACTGAATGTTCAGAGGCCACATAATTAGTCATAAAGAGTGACTGTGCTGTGCATGGGGCAAGCTACCACACTGTTGAACCACCACACTTTTATATAATACAGAAACAGTTTTATTAGTTGGGGGGGGTCCCTATGGACTCAAGTCAGTGCAAATTGGACTTTCAAATACTAGTGGGTGCAGATGGGGTTTTCACACTAACATTCTGGTTGACTGCAATAGAGTTGCAACATGACACCAGGACAGTTGCATGGTGCAATGCCATGTGATAACTCTGCTGTGAGCAGCATGTCACCTGGAAGTTTCCATCTCCATAACCCCCTTACCTTAGTGATTCTCCAGTAGGCCAGTACATCAACAACTTTTTGTTTCTGCTTGTAGTCTTGGCAGTCCAGTAGATCCCCAACCCAAGTATAGCCTTCCCTAGTGTCAAATGGTACCCCTTCCTAACCCTAATCTGTGTGGGAGGCAGTGCTTCTGTTGCATGTCCCCTCCATACCCTTCCTCTTCTGGCTTTCATGTCCAGCTGCAGCACAGCAGCCCCTTGTTGCCAACCTGTAGAAGTTGTACAGGCAGGGAGGTTGCAAGAGACTGCAACAGGAATTGTGAGGGCTGACAGTATTACTAGCTAGTGGCTTGGTGGCTCCTATCCTTTTTCCCACATGATCGTAATGATGGAGGAAGGTTTTCAATACTCATTGAGCATAGCTGGATGGAGCTGCAGTCGCATTGACCACTATGAGTATGAATTGAGCCAGAGATTCTTTAGGAAAACAACATTTTAGCCTCCCATCCAGACAAAAAAGTTTGCCTCTTAGGGCAACCAAAAAGATTATTTTACCATCATGCTCTTCATGCAGCTGCTATGTTCTCTCCCTCAATTTAATCAAATCCCCAATTTCCAGCTGTAACATTGGGCCCAATTCCAGAACAGTTATGCATGTTGCAAAGTGACTTGCGCCAAACAAATTGGCGCAAGTAGCACTTTGCGCCATGCATTACGATGATCTGTATTCCAGAAGGCAGCCTGCAACATGTCATAGGCTCTGCGCTGAAGTTGGTCTACACCACTGGTTATGCCATAAACCCACAGTGACATGGTGCAAGGGGGTTTGTGGCAGCAGTTAAGCCCAATTCCAGGAAGGTGGCTGTCAGAACAGCAACTGTGCTATTCCAGGACAACTCTCAGTGGACATTGGTGTGCGTGACAGTTAGACCAGCTATTAGCTGGTCTAAGTGCTCCACATCCACTGGGGTGCACCCTGCGCCATGCCCCAACAACCACCCCCATGGTCCTACAGAAGCCCCCACCCATCCCCCATTGACAGGACAGCCTCTGCAGGCTGCTGGCACCCCACACCCCATCCCTGAGTGTTGCCCTGCAGGCTGATCATGTCCCTCCCAAGCCCCGAACCCCACTGGCCAGCTTGCCATTAATCAGAAGGTTGTGATGCCAAATCCTGCACATAAACTGTAATAATATACAATGAATAGACACCCCGGTGCCCATAATCCCTAGTAGTCCTAGTGTCTCCCCTCACCTGGCATTGCTGGTCCACCACCACCTCCTCCACACCCATGCCCAGTCACGACTAGCACTCATTCTTCCTCCTTCCAGCCTACGATGTTGAGCTCCCCTGAGTATGTACTACTGTATACAGTATGTGCTCAATGAATGACAGCTTTGAGCGCATACTGTATACAGCAGGACATGCTCAAGGGAGCTCAGTCAGTGGCTGGCCATGGAGGAGAGAAGTGAGTTGTGCCAGTCGCTGACTGGGCACGGGTGTGGGAGGGAGGTAGGGAGTGGACCAGCTTTGCCGGGCAGGGGGGAAATCTATTCTACCAGTGATTACAGGCACCCCAGGTGTCTATTTATTGTATATTATTAGAGTTTATATTGAAGGATATGCCATAACTTAACGGTGAGCTGGCTAATGGGGCTTGGGGATGGGGGGGCTTGTGCCGTGGCAGCGGGCATTTCTTGCAGCTTGCAGCACCCTATTTAGGTGCACCCTCCCTTTTGCACAGCACTTGTGGTGCTACAAGTCATGGACATAGCCACCAGGGACTGTTCTGGAATCGGAAGCAGGGTTCCCGGTGCACTGGCATTTGGCACAAGTCGCAATCATCAGTGACTTGCACCATGCCTACTGGAATCAGGCCCATTATCTTTTTCTTCTATTCACATGTTCAGTGAGGTAACAATATTATCTAGAGCAAAGGTCTGCAACGTGAGGCTCGGGAGCTGCATGCGGCTCTTTGCCTGTGTTCATGCGGCTCTGCAGCTCCTTAATTGTCAAAAGTCCAATTTTATGCTTTTCAGTATCTCTGCTACTTTGCTCCACAATAACATATTTTGGAATTGTCTGTGGAGGTTACGCACCGAATACACAATATCACATACACACTGATATCCTTGATAGAAACATAGAAATGTGTCTGCAGAAGAGGACCGCCAGGCCCACCCAGTCTGCCTAACAAGCTGCTGGGACTTTACAATTTCCTACCATCTTCCCCCCAATGATCCAAGAGACCCTTGTGTCTCTCCCAGGCTCCCTTGAATCACCCCACAGTCCCTGCTCCCACTTCCTCTAGGAGTTTGTTTCAGTTATCCACCACCCTCTCCATGAAGTAGAATTTTCTTGTTGCTGGGAGAATACGAAAGTTAAGCATACTATTTATGTGAGGTCACGGCACTGTAGTGTCCACCATATTATAGGCCGTCAGTATCGATACTACCATTTGTGTTACTGACATCAGCCAGTGGATGTGAGGAGAAAACTTTCAAAGGTTCATGGCAGGCTGCTTGATGACATTACTGTTACCGTTATTGCTTACCAAGGTTCTGAACAAGATTGGTGCCAAAGTCCAGAGTATTGCACATCAAGTGGCAAACCCAGTGACAATCAGCTCTGGATGCCTTACGACTGCAACAATACTCTCTTGTAACCAAAAGGGAGGGATCATGTTGGCAAAGATTTGCAGTTCAGGAAATGTTGTCAGATGTTAGCAGGGCTTGCAGTACTTGACACTGAATGCAGAGGCAGCAGACATGCCATGTGTTTTTACATATAGCAGGCTGGGCCTGGTAGATGTCCATGCCCAGCCACCCTTGTCTGACTAAGACATCAGTGCCCCAAGTGGGAGGGACAGATGGACTCCTATCCTCAGATACACAGGATGGTCCAGCCAGTTATTTTGTCATCCTTCTCCATCTCTTAATAGGTGCTGAGCACTTTATGTACTTTATTGTGATAGCCTCACATCATTTGGGATCTAAGTGGGGTGAGAGGTACAACCACAGTCACATCAGGATGCTATGTAGCATTCAAATTATTAGAAAGGCAGTTGTTCCTCAGGAAGGATAGAAGGCTGTGGGATGGAAGGATGACTGAGTCAAGGCATGCAAGGTCATACAACTGCAAGAAATATTAAAAGGACATTGTCAACCATTTTGTATTGTATTATTTTAGGTAAAATCCACATTTTATTATTGCTTACTTCTCTAAAATTCATTTATGTTGCTGGTTGTTTTATCTACCTCATTGCTTGTTAGAAATGAAATGCATGGTAATGTACAGCTATGCCTAGCTCTGCCTTGCTTCAAATCGTTGAACTACTCTCAGTACACATTTCCTGAACATAAGACACACCATCAAGTAGTGCAGCCACCATGATGCAACAGTCTCTTCTACTCCCACTGCATAATGAGTGACTAGCTTGTGTTGGGGATGTTTCCAAGTCTAGGAAAGATGCAGTGTGATGTGGTCAAGAAATGTAAACAAACATGTTTGGTATAGTAACACCAGTATGGTGGCAGTTAGTTTTTCCACTTTTTAAAGAAAAAGGGAATCATTAAAACTACCAGCTGCACAAACAGTATGTATATAATGTGAACAATCATAAAATGTGCATTTTAAACTAGGGACACTTTGAGGCTTAAGAAAGTTGACAGTGTTCCTTTAACGGTATTAAACAGAGCTTTGCCAATGTTAAGGTGGCACTAATGCTGTGAATCAGCCAACATTTTATGATAAACTGGCACACCCAACAAAGAAAACAATCATAGATGAGAACATAACGGACTGGAGTGTTTTTGGTTTCATCAGCAGGTGGATGAATGTTTCAAGTGATTTGCAGTGAAATTTCCCAAAAATACTACTAATTGTAGGCATGTCCCAACCAAACATTCTATTTATGCTAATGATTTGGTTGGTAGGGGTGGCAAGGCTCACCCCAACCTATGCTGAGACACAGGAAGGTTTCACCAGAGAACAGAGGCCAATAGAGCAGGACTATTTCAGTGGCTCCAGAGATTTACCTGAAGCATGTATGAAGAATACATTTTGAGTTACTAACCATTTGCTTTTTCAGCTACAAAATCATGGCTAAAACTTCTCTGATTCTCTTAGGGAGGATCTGGAGAGGAAGCTATCCAGTGTGGCTTCTTTGTGTAGTGTTCCAACTGATTAACATATGCTTTATTCAAATAGCATTGTGGGATAAATTTAAGCTAAATTATGCACTAAAAAAGACCTTGGCTATGCATACGCTCATATGGCTCTCTGGTGATCAGACTGGTTATGCCAGGAGGACATGTGGCTCCCAATCCTGAAAAGGTTGCAGACCCCTGATCTAGAGGATCAAATGCCTACTATACTTTCCCCACACAGCACAGAGAAAGAAAGACTGGAGAAATGTAGTGTTCAGTGACAATGGTAAATTATGTTCTCAAAATGCCTCCTTATCAGAATCATCTGAAAGCATATCCATAATATTTATGACAACTCAAACAAAGGATCATAAAGTAAGATACTGTGGAAAAAAGTGAAAGGCTTCTCTGGAGGAATTCAAAAACGAAGTACCAGTTATAGAAACAGTTGGCAAAAATGACTGAATCATGTGTGTTTGTCCTGTTTCATTGACCTGTCTTTTTCTGTTGAAAATAATATGCTGTTTGTTTTTGTACTTTTAAATTTTGAATTATTTTCACCTAAAGAAAATGTTCAAGCATAACAGGACAGTATCTTCTACAGAGATACAGCAGCTTAAATCACTACACAATGCATTACTACTTTACTGCAAAAAAACATAAACATGCTATTAGACTAATTTACATATAAGAAAATTGTTAGAATTTCAACCTGCAAAAACATTGGAGTGAGTAAGAAACAGAACTGACCCAAAATATAAAATCATGAAAATAATAACAATACCTAAAAGGTTAGCATTCAGACTTCAAGTATCTGCAAAAAGAGACTCTTTCTAAAACTTAGAACATAAAGTCAAGGTTCAGAGGTTCTATTATTTCGCAAGAATGACCGAAAGGGTCACCAGGTTTTTTGAAATATGTAATTTTTTCCCCATTATGCTTAAGGCCAGCCTTTCATGATTTATTGTTTTACTAAACTTGTTACTCCGGTCTTTATAGAAGGGTGAGGAGGCAGACTTCATCGGGATAGGGAGTAGCCTTTTCAATGTTAGGGCAGCTACTCATACTCCATTCCATTTGGGTTTGGATATTTGTTCCATTCCCTCTGCAATTCCCAGGATCAGAAATTTAGGAGAAAAAGGGAGTTTACTTTATAGATAGATCTACGATGCCAGTTCAACAACACTTTCGACGACCGGCATCACAGCAATGGGATTTATGTTGACCGCAAGTTGCTGTTAACATAAATCCCAAATGTCTCCCAGTCCGTTTTTCTCTGAGTTGGAGTGGATTCAGGGAGGGGGTGCAGGACCGGGAGACATTGTGCCCCTGTCTCAGGCACACCAACACAGTGATCTGTCAGCAAACTGTCAGTTTTGTCAACAGTGACATACTGTAGGTCGTTGTGTTGGTGTCACTGTTGGGGGGGGGGGCGTACCCTCTATAGACAGCTTCACATAAGCTGTGAATGTTATGCCAGACGTATTTAATAGAGGGGCAGGCCCAGAGCATATGTAATAAATTGATATGTTCCTCCTGACACCTCCAGCAAATTTCCATCAAGTTGAAGTCCCATAGTGTTTAAACTATTTATTTCATTTGGGTAACCGGGTGAAGCACTAGTACCAAAGCTCCCTTTTTCAGGAGTGACCCAGAATTAATGACAGTTATACAGTTATTCAAACAGACAGTCACAGAGAGCATTTTACATAGGAGAAGTGAAATACCTAGACAGTGATGAGCAATTGACTTGGATTATTAACATTTGACATGTAGGTTATGGCACAGTTCTGAATAGAAGGCTATAACAATAATACAACACATTAAAAAGCCTTGTTACAGCAGAAGTACATAAAACCAACACATTTTACAATGGGCAATCAACGCAGATACATTATGTTGATTGACAACAGACTATCAATGCTAGCAGGCATAGACAGTTGGTAAGACCACATCTGGAGTAATGTGTAAGTTCTGGAGACCCCATCTCCAGAAAGACATAGACAGGGTGGAGGCTGTCCAGAGAAGGGTAACCAAAATGATGCAGGGTCTGCATCAGAAGACATATGAAGAAGGACTAAAGGAACTAGAGATGTATAGCCTCAAGGAAAGGAGGGAGGGGGACATGATAGAAACTTTCAAATACCTCAAGGAAATCAACAAAGTCCAAGAGGGTAACATCCTTCAGAAAAAAAGATGTACAAAACAAGGCAAGCAATTTGAAGATAGAGGGGGGATGGCTCAGAGGTAATGTGAGGAAGTATTTCTTCACAGAGAGGATTGTGGATACATGGAACAGCCTTCCTGAGGAGGTTGTAGAGTCAAAAACAGTGGGGGAATTCAAGAATGCATGGGACAGACATAAAGCAATTCTAGTGGGGGGTAGGAGGAAGTAGGCTGTTGATTAACTAGGATCTGCAGCTTATCTGTTAGGTAGGGAAATGGGCAGACTAGGTGGGCCAAGCGGTCCTTATCTGCCATCAAATTCCATGTTTCTATGTAGACATTTTTCTAAGTAATATACTTTTAACCCCTTTTTGAAGGAGCCTAAGGACTTAACCATTTGTAGGAGGGCATTCCATAGATTGGGAGCAGAGTAGGTGAATGAATTGCTCTGCAGTGAGATTCAGAACCTTGTCACTTAAAGCAGTTTTTGTTGGAGGTTCTCAGTTATCTATTTGAGTGGTTAGGACAAGCAGATCTGCCAGGCCAGGAGGTTGTTGGGTGGAAGTGAGTTTTATGCACTACATAGTATGGACTACTGTAGCCTATGTGCTAAGGATAGCCAATTTAGGAGGTCAGTATCTCACAATGATGCTTCCTATTATAGGTCATTGCAGCAAAGTGGTCTATTTTGTGGTAGACCAATTCCGACCTGTTACTTCTCAGATTTGCCTAGTGATCATGCACAGGGGCCACACAAATGAGCTGGGGTATTACTACACTGTTTGCTATGGCAATTCTAGGCTCCTGGAGGAGGTGATTGTTTAACCTGTATGATAGCCCTAGTTTCAGGTGTATTGTATGGGTAACTTGATCCGCATGATATTTAAAGGTAAGAGCTTGGTCAAGCATCAGAACAAGGTATTTGAGGGTGGCTACAACTTCATAGGAGAGCCAGTTGAGGTTATGAGGAAATAAAGCAAATCTGTCTGGATCTAATCATTTTGGGCCAAAAAACAGCTTTTTTTTTTTTGGCATTCAGCACCAGGTGGTTCTGTAGGGTCCATTTCTCTAGGGCAGTGAAATCTGTTTGTAGTTGAGAGCTGAGGGCCTTAGTGTCCCTTGAGCTCCTGTACAAAATGGCATCATCTGCATGTAAGATGAGATGACTATCACACTTAAGATTTCCCAGATCATTGATGAACAGGAAAATAATAACGAACCTAATATTGAGCCCTGAGGCATGCCATCTGTAATAGGGAGCTGATTCGACAAGGCTCTACACCATTTGACCATCCGGTTACGGAGGTTAGGTAGTTAGAGAACCAGTTGATCACATGAGAGGCAAGACCAATGTGTTTTAGTTTTCCAAGGAGCAATCTGTGATTGACCAGGTCAAAGTTTTTGTGAGGTCTATGAAGATAGCCCCTCTCTAGATATCACTGTCCAGTGCCTGCAGAACATCAGTGGTGAATTTAATTAAGGCAGTGTCTGTCCCATGATTGTGCCTGAATCCATGTTGCTGAGGTAAGACTAGGAGGTTGAGGTCTAGATAGTCTCACAGCTTGTTGTAGACCAGTCTGTCTTGTATTTTGGACAATGTGCAGAGCAGGAGATTGGTCTGTAGTTGCCTATATCTTTCCTGAGACCTCCCTTGTGGATTGGAACAACTATTGCTTCCTTCCATTTCGCAGAGATCACTCTTTAGTGGAAGGACCTGTTTTGCAATATGGTTACTAAGGACACAATGACTGAGGCTTCTGCTCTCAGGAGCCTGGTTAGCCACCTGGTTTAATTTTTCTTGAGGAGGGTGAATGCCTCTTTTCATGACACTAGTTGCAGATGAGATTCACGGTGTGAGAAAGCAGGTATTGAGAGGTTATTGAAGGCTGGGGATGGGGTAGAGTGCATTCTTATAGCCTATGTGGGTGGGGGTAGTAGTAGTAGCAGAAATGCAGTATCCTATATTGGATGTTTTTCCCTTGTATCTCTTTACTTCTATTGTACACATTTGCCTAGGTTGATGCCATTCTGAATCTGATATATGATCCTTAAGTTCAGTTTCCCATTTTTCTTTGGCAGAGAGTGTCAGTAAGAGGTGATTTGTGGAGTTTAGTAGAAGTCTATATATTAAACTGACTCTCTTTCTTAATGCTGCAAGTTTATATCATTGGTTTCATTCATCAGGGCTGTTAGGAAAGGTTTGGTTTCAAAACAGTGCCTTGCAGTGCTTTCCTTAATTGTAAGTAATTGACAAATTGAAACCTGTGTAGGCTGCACTTAATTCTGAGGATTTTAAGTCATCACTTGGTCCCAGAATATGCTGCAAATTAGTAATACTGACTTAATCCAACCTGGATCTTCCAGGGACTGTCTTTATAAGTTAAATTCTGGTTATTCCAGATTGACATTAATCTAGCTGGCAGATGGTGTATATTCAGGATATCTTAAACTTTTTTATAGCAAGAACAGAGCTGGAGATGCAAACATTTTCCTTTAAATCACCCGTTAAGTGTCTAAACAAATAATCAGAAGGTTTGTAGGGGCTGTAATTTGCCTTTCAACTCAGTAACTATAAGGGATCCCTTTCTGATTGCTCGTGTTTTAAATACTAAATAGCCTGTTTTAACCCAAAGGCTAGGAAGTATCTTTCCCAATGAGGTAGCCCAAATACACCTTCCACTTTGCATCCCTTAACTTACTTATGGATACTCTAGGGGGAGAACTTCCCAAAGAAATTTCCTGACCAAATTCTGAAGAACATGAGTGTTTCTTCTCTAATCTAACTGGTATGTTTTGAATAGGTAAAAAGTTTGGGGTACTATCACCTTTAATGAGTTAATCTTATCTCTAGATTGAGAAGTTTAAGTGTTTCCACTTTTGGAGGTCACACTCAATCTTCTTAATCAATATGGTGATGTTAATGTCCTCTAGCTTTCTTATATCTTTTGAAACTTTAATACCGAAATAAGTTAAACTGTCTTTGCACCAAGAGTCAGCCTGCAACTTATCATATGGGGTTCCAAATTTCAAATGCAAATTCATGGGTAGGACTTGGGTTTCTTCCAGTTAAGTTTCAGACCTGACATTAATGCACACTCATGAAAAGCACCTCTAGTGCTGGAGTAGAAGTGATCAAGTTGGAAACTGTTACTAGAAGATCATCAGCAAAAGCAAACACCTTATTCACTTTTTCACCTATTTTGATTCCTTACATTCTGTGATCTTTCTAATTAAGGGTTCAATAGCTAGTATAAATAGATACATATGATAAAAGTACTGGGACTATATTGATTTGATAGATTGAATAATTTGTACTTAGAAGAGAGGAACGTTATTCCTATGAAACATGGTTCCATGTGTCAAGCGCTAGAAGCCAGTACACCAGAAAGTTCCTTAAGGGCAGTACATAGATAAATATGATAAAAGTACTGGGACTATATTGATTTGATAGATTGAATAATTTGTACTTAGAACAGGGAACATTATTCCTATGAAACATGGTTCCATGTGTAAAAGTGCTAGAAGCCAATACACTAGAATGTTCCTTAAGGGCAGTACACAACCCAAAAAAGGATGTCTTGTTTTTGGAGGGGTGGGTGTTTATGTTTTTTTTGTGTACAGCAAGGATTAAATGCTGCATGCTTCATGATCTTGGAAACTTAATACAGGTATCTGGAAAGCTTAAGATCTATGCAAGAGGGCTCTGTATGTGTCCTGAGGAATGGCGTATGTATTATTTATTTATTTTAACACACTGGGTGGGATATTCAGAACTGCGCCAGGCAGGGGCACAAGCCAGGCGCAGCACAACTGCAATGCACCCGGGTATGGTCTGGGTGATATTCAACGGTGCTGTACCATGGCTCTGCACCGTTGAAAATAGCACTGTGGCCACCCACATTGTGCATGGTGCAGTGGCACTGTGCCAGTGCAAGTGGCCAGAGAGGAGCAGGGGGATGCGTTAGTGCAAGTGCCATTGTGCTAGGTGCAGCAACCATGATATTCAGCAGTGGACATGCAAAGGAGCCATAATGTATGTAAGGCGCAAATGAGGCCATTTGCATGTCATTATGGCCCCATTTGCATGCAGGTGCACCAATCCCCTGCGACTTGCGCCTTGCACCCTGCCAGGCTGCAGCCATCAGGGACTAATGCCCCCTGCCCCTCACCAGCAACACACCCCATTGCCTGATCACGGGCTGTAATAATTGTTTAACTCCCTGGTGGTCCAGTGGACCTAACTCCTTGCCCGATTGCAGGCTGTAAAATAATTCTATCTCCCTGGTGGTCCAGTGGACCTAATTCCTTGCCCGATCGCGGGCTATAAAATAATTCTATCTCCCTGGTGATCCAGTGGACCTAACTCCCTGCCTGATCATGGGCTGTAAAATAATACTATCTCCCTGGTGGTCCAGTGGACCTAACTCCTTGCTTATTGCGGGCTGTAAAATAATTCTAACTCCCTGGTGATCCAGTGGTACCCGTAACCCCCTCTCAACCTCCCCACTCATACCCACCACCCCGCTTCCCCCTGGTCAGTGGCGGGTGGCAACACCCCAACCGGAAGCCACCCGCACTGACAGTGTACAGGTATGTCGCCCATTGGTCCTAGCGTGGGCCAATGGGCATGCAGCCAGAACTGTACACTGTCAGTCGGGTGGGTGACTGGGTAGCTTGCAGGTGGGTGCTGCCCCGCCGCTGACTGGGGAGCAGGGTGGCAGGTATGAGTGGTGGGTTGGGAGGGCTACGGTACCACTAGACCACCAGGGAGTTTAAATTATTTTACAGCCCATGATGGGGCAAGGAGTTAGGTCCACTCGACCACCAGGGAGTTTAAATTACTTTACAGCCCATGATCAGGCAAGGAGTTAGGTACACTGGACCACCAGGGAGTTTAAATTACTTTACAGCCCACGATCAGGCAAGGAGTTAGGTCCACTGGACCACCAGGGGTTAGGAACATCTTACAGCCCACAATCGGGCATTGGGGGGGGTGCTACGCCACTGGACGGTGCCGCCAGGGCTCGGGTGGCCACCCACAGCTGGCAGCTGCTGGCTTGCTCCCAGCAATGCAACAGCCGGCCAGTGGGTGACCAGTCCTTGCTCCTGTTATTTTTGGAAACAACTTTGCACCCCCCTGTGTGGCGCAAGGTGGGTGTGTGCCTGCATATGTGCCACACATCCTGGGCTGAATATCGGGATGTGCCGCATATGCATGGGCACGCTCCTCGCACTTGCGCCGCATACATTACTGGTGCGCCCCAAGCGCATCAGGATTTGAGCGAGCAAATTTCTTTTGAATATTGCACCGTATCCAGTGGGTTGCACATGGCACAACACTGTTGTGCCATGCCAACCCCTTTGAATATCCCACCCACTGTATTTATTGTATTGTATGTAGTTGTATATTTTTAATTGCTCTGATTGAGGATGTTTTTTTCATAGAAAATATTGTAGAGACTTGTCAGTCGATCAATAAAGTTGCTTACTTACTTACTATAAATAGATGGGGGAGATTAGATAGCTGTGTCTAGACCCTCTACTTAATGAGAACTGATCTGAGATATATCCATTTGTTATTACTGTAGCGAAGGATGACCTGTATATTGTTCTGATCCAAGAGATGAAGGTTTCTCCTAGATAGTACTTAGCCAGAGTTTGAAATAAAAAAATCCCTTTCAAGGGAGTCAAAGGCTTTACAAAAATGAAGGGTGAGGGCAATAGCTTGAGTACGCATTTTGTCTGAGAACCAAACAGTGTTTAGAAACCTACGCACACTTTCAGATCCACTTATGCCAGGCACAAAACCATCCCGTTCTTCTCCTAAAATCTTAGTCACATGCAACTTGAGTCTGTTTGCTAGTATCTTAGTCAAAATGTTTTATACTCACATTAAACAATGAGATGGGCCTATAATTGTCACACTTTAAGGGATCGTTTTTGTTTTTAAAATTAAGGTTATATAGGCTTGCTCATTGATTCAGAGAGATTTCTAGCACTGTAAAGAAAGACAGGGTTTCAAAATGGTAATTTTTATCGGAGGAAGAACTTTACAAAATTTTGTGGGAGCATGTCTGGTCCTGGGGTCTTGCTCATCGGTTATTCCTTAATCACCTGTAAGAGTTACTCTTGCAAGATTGATTTATTAATCCTTCTCTGTCCAAATTAGACAGTGTAGGTAAAGTAACTGAATCTAGAAAAGATGTAATGTCTGTCTGAGATTTTTGGTTGAGAACAGATAAAGTGTCCTAAATAAATTGGTAAATTCAGAGTTTATCTCCTTGCACAAGACTTTAATTTGGCCCTGATTGTTTTCTGTTTCTGCAATATTTTGATCAGCCTTTTTCCTTAACCTGTAGGCAAGGAGTTCCCAGCCCTTTCTCCTGCTTCCCAGAATTTCTGTTTAATTCTAAACATAGAAACATAGACTGACTGCAGATAAGGACCTGTGGCCCACCTAGTCTGCCCATTTCCTCTAACTACAATAACACAGCAGACCCTACTTGATCTCCAGCTTAACCCCCCTTTCTCTATCTCTAAGGTTCCCCATGCCTACCCCATGCATTCTTGAAGCCTGTTACCATTTTTGGCCCCACCACCTCCACTTGGAGGCTATTCCAGGCATCCACTAGCCTTTCTGGGAAGACATACTTCCTCACACCTTCCCTGATCCCACCCCAGCTTCATAGAATGCCCTCTTGTTCTTGAGCATCTCTTTTTTAAACAAAGCATATTCCACTTTATAGGAGTATATTCTGTTAATTTCATATTTATTTATTTATTTATTAGCTTTTGGTAATCAGGTAAGTCGCTAGGCAATAGACCTGCCTATTTTCAGGCACGACCCGGGAGAGCACAGGACACTGGTTACAATATGCAGAAATGCACAGACATAATATAGGTGTACAGGAGCAAAACAAGATATACATTGGGTAGCACAGTAATAGTTACATAAGGGTACATTTTAGGCATAGATCATAATAAGGATGTAAAATAAATCAATTAGGGTAACCATAAGACAGCTGAGGACAGTAAAGACATCAAGGTTCATTGCCACCTAGACAAGCGTATTGCATTGAGAACATTAGTGTAGTACTCAGGGTCAGACCGACAGCCTGCAGTGGGACAAAGCAAATTAAGAGCATTTGCATTGGCCAGAGGCTAGGAGGTGGGTGAACAGTGACTTTTTGAATTCTGGATGAGAGGCTGAAGTTTTCACCATAAGGGGGAGTGAGTTCCAGAATTTGGGAGCAAAATGGGCAAATGCCTGTTCACCCATTTTTGTCATGCAAGATCTAGTGGAGAGCATGAGGACAGAGGAAGACCTGAGGGTACGGGTGTGTGAGGCAGGAGTCAGGAGGTTGGCAAGATAGACAGGGCAGGGAGGTCTAGACAGGGAGTCGATAAAGCAGCCCAGGGAGTAGGCTCGAATATCCTTAGGTGACAGCCAATTTAAGCCAGCGTAAAGGAGACAATGATGGGTAATATTGTTAATTTAGTAATATATTCAACAAATGCATCTTTGTGCTCGGATTCTGTTTAAAATCTTGTTCTAACTGATGCAGCTCTGCTTCCTTTGGTGAAAGTTCCTGGTCGTTTCTTTTTTTTTTTTGATATAGAAACCTTCCTCTTATAAAAGATTTAAATGAATCTCATAAGCAAGAGGTGTGAACCTTGCTATTGTAATTTAACTGGAAAACTTCTCAGGTTCCTTGTTTATCAACTTACCTGTAATAAATTTTGTGTCATGTAACAGAGAAATATTAAGCCCCCGATACTGTTGTTCTGAGTATCGCTACATTGTATTGCTACCTTTAAAAGTGTATGATCTGAAATGGCCATTTCCCCAACACTGACTGTATTAATATTGGAGGCTCGACTTTTAGAGATAAGTATCATATCAATTCTATTGTATGAGGAGGGTGTTGAGGAGCAGAAAGTGTAATCCCTAGAGGTGAGGTTCAAAAGGTGCCAGGCATCTACAAGAAAATCATCCAAAAGTTTGCCAATGGCCCTTTGAGAGATAGTTTTTTCTAGGAAGTGGGTGTTTTGCTTTATCTAGTAGAGAATCTAGGATTTCTTTAAGGTCACACCCACAATGAAATCTTGGCACTTGTTAACACTTAATCTTGAACTTATATTGTTAAGAATGAGTCCTGTAGAGCATTTGAGGCATAAATGTTACAAATGGTTATATCTCTGCTATTAATGGCTCCTGTCAACATTTGAAATCTTCCATCCAAATCGCATATTGCATTATCTTTAACAAAGTTAACTCCTTTTCAAATTAATATGGCTGTCCTTTTTTGTGTTAAAAGCACTATATTCAACCTGAGCAACCCGAGATCATGGTAATGTTTCAATCTCTCTCTCTGAATTAGATGTGTTTCTTGCAGTAGTGCTATATCTATTCTGTTTTTCTGCAGATAGCTTAAAATGTGCTTTATTTTAACCAGGGAGTCTAGTCCCTTGATATTCCAAAATCCCATTACAGTTCAAGGGAAGGATATGCTAGTACTATACACACAAATTGAAACACTTCACATGGAGTCAATATTGAGTAAGCCTTCTGTGTGAAATAAGACGTCTGAATCAGGTAGAGTAACCTTTCAACGGGACCTATTCATAAGCAGGCGGGAAATACATGCCAGAGGTGCATATTCCACCCACATAGCTTCACACCTGCAGATGGGTGTGCCCAGCTAGCATTCACTACCGGCTGCCACCCATCTGCATCTCTGCCCTCCTGGTGTGCAGTACTCCTCTGGGAAGCCAGGGGTGGAGTCGTGGATCTAGTCAGGCATCCACTGGGATGCCGGCATGGGACCTACAGTGGATTCCCTATGTGTACAGAAGTGGGTCTGGGTGCATGAATGGCACCAACTGACACGTGGACCCACACATCTATTGCCCTGTTGTCAGCAGACCTTATGGCTGAGTCCCTGGAGCACAGGGTCCACCCAGTGCACTGCCCCCAGCTCATGGCAGCCCAGTACCTGTGAAGCATGGTCCCCATGCCACCCCATCCCCTGTGGCAGTGAAAGCCCCTGCACCCCACACATGGTCATCCCAGTCCCCAGTGTGTGACACACTCCCAGTTACCCACAGCTGCCCATCCCCAGTGTCACACAAGCCACCCTCCCCCAAAGTACACAAGTGCCCTGGTGCTGCACATCTGATCCCATCCCCTGACCCACATTGGTAGTCAGTAGCTCCCCTGTGGCACAGACAACCTCCCCATACCTTCTTCACAGTCTGTTGTCAGCGGCCAGTCAGATAGCTCCTCCGCACACCTCATGAACCGGCTGGCCTCGTCCAAGTGATACCAGGAACATGCCACTATTAATAAGCTGTGTGTCCCAGCAGCACTTGGATGGTCAGCAGCCAAGGAGGTGTGCAGAGGGCTGCGCCACTGGTCATCCAGCCATGGCATCAACTGTGCAGGTACAGGGGGTCTGTCAGTTTCTGAGGTTGGGGGAATACTGGGCCAGCCAGCCATGTTCCCAGCACATGCTTGCCTGGGTGGCAGTGCTATGGGTGGGTGGAGGGAACACCTGCCACTGGCCACCAATGCTTCAGTAGGGTGCTGGGTCCAGGGGGTCTGGAAGGTTGTGGCAGGGTACCTTTGTGTGTGTGTGGTGATGTCTGTGGCATCATTGGGTCGGGGCTGCGATGTGTGCAGTGGGGGGTGCTTGGCAGACACTGGGTGAGGTGGCATTCTGTTGGGGGGCACTGGGTGTGTCTTGTGGACATGTATGGGTGCTCACCTGTTCCATTGCCCCAGCCCTCCCCTGTGGCCTAGTGGGCCTGAGCAGCTCAGATTGTTGGGTCCTGTTGCTGCCACAACTGGGGGGGTGTACTCCATGGGGGCACACAGTGGGTTACGGAAGGTTCCACCTGGCATAGCCAGCACCCTCCTACACCCCCAGGTGTGCAGCACTGCACCGTAGGGCATGGTACATGCTGCTGGCACACCCCACCTACTCCCGGGTGCATTTCTGTCTGTGTGGCCAGGATCAGATGCATTGGGGCTGTGCTCCCATTTTGTGCATCCTCTGTGGGGACCCAAAGGGTGCAGAGTGGATACACACCACGGCTGCACATAGCCACTCAGCACATTTGTGCATAAGACCCATAGTTTGCAGAAGTACTGCAAATGTTAAACAGAATAACACAAAAATATAGTTAACAGTGAAAATTCTAAAAAATAAACTTATTAGAATCTGTAAACAGAGTCAATTAAATCCCAACAAGAATACAATTTCTTTCAACAATCAACATGAATGACACAAATAAATACATAACTAAAGCTCTTCTCAGCTAAAGAAAGAATACACCAGAATGTAAGGGTGATTCCAAGGTGTCCTCAAATGCCTCTAGGTTTAGCTGTCCAAGTCTAACATAGCCTGACCAGTGCTCTCACATAAAGGAAACTCTAAGTTCCATACAGTTGATTTGTATGATAAGATACGCAGCATAAAAATTAAAAAAATATAATGGAATACCCAGCAAATAACTGTTACGCTGAGGAAAGAAAAGGAAAAAAGAATTGGATTAAGGATGTCTAATAAACTCTAACATTATAGAGGAGTATCAGATTAATAAGTGGCACCCAAGTATTTAGAGAATTACTTCTTATGCTTTGTTCATTTTCTTTAGCAGAGACTGCAGGATACTTGAAGTAAAAATGAAGTCCCCTTCCAAGGTTATGGAAGGAATTAGGGCAGGGAGAGTCTTAAGCTATGTTAAGATCAGGCTGCTAAGAAGTGGGCCACATCAGCCTCCCTGGCTCCCCTAGGATCCTATGTGACACATTACCTTTAGCTGAATTGCTCTGAACTATATATACATTATTCCAAGAAGATAACCTGATTCTCCACAGTCCCTACTAGGCAAAGCTGAGAATGTTTGCAGCCTCCCCCCCCCCCGCCATTGCAGTCATATGACAAAATGATGCCCATAATTTGTTAGAAAGGTAAACAGCAGCAACACCCCAGCTATTAGAAACTTAATTGATTTGGAACAGTTTGAGTATAAAAGTAATGCATTAAAATGATAAATAATGAGCTGAAAAATAATAGCCTTTAATGAGACACCATAATTCTATGAAGGACATTCACCAGTAGTTGGATGAATCTCAAAACATCCCTAGTCATGCATACATGGAAAATTCAGTGCTGCAGTTTCTATAAAAGAAATACCGATAAGCTGTAGGAGGAAACAATGAGGCACTTAAACAAACTTTGAAATGCAAACATCGTGGGACAGTTTCATTAATGATAATTGACTGTGTCAAGTTTTAAATAGCACTTAAAATAGGAGGAAATACATATGAAAATTCACTGTTGAGTCAAAGAGAGAGCTACATATCCAACTGTATGAGAATTGCTGAGGTATCCAAATGAAAAGGAGGAGGAAGCATGCTTTACAGCTCAACGTGATAGGATCAAATAGTCGGTGTGTGCCTAGCCTCTTAAGGCAAAAGAGCTGGTTGTGAGAGTTGAACTCAATAATTAAAACAACATTCCAATAAGCATGGCAGGAGGGAAAAACAAAAGTTCTCTTACCAGAGGTCCAGGAGATGCTGTCCCAATGAAGAAAGGAGGAAGTAGTTAATGCCTGTGAACCAGAAGTAACCTGTACCAAAAGATTCAAAGGTTATGACCCCTAGCAAAATTATGGTGTTCAAATGTTGGTAGAAAACATCATAAACAATTGCTTCCTGGGGTAAATCAGTATGAGTTCCAGGTTCCAATGACCTCCAGGGAGATGTATTGGCACTGGGGAAATTTCTATGTTTTCTGCTGTGGTTCCTCATCTGTTTTTTTTAGGATTGCTTTCATAATGATGCCTAGAACTGTATCCTGATATTTTGAATGGAGGCCTACTCTTCCAATGACTCTGGGAGTTATATGGATTCCCGTGTCGGGTATCTGGTGGTGAGTATTTAGACACAGAAGCATAGGTTTGGGATGAAGGACACTGCTGAGACTGTTTAGAATCAAGGTGTGTGTTAGGGCTGTGTGTAGATTGCCTTTCTCCCCTCTCACTACAGCACTCTTTTCTCCTAGCCATACAAAGAATTTCTTCCTGAATTGAAAATCTTAAATGTAAACAATTATTGGCTGCAGTCTGGCTCATTTCTGTGGTCAGGGGCAAGTGAGCAGTGTGCCCACTCTATCTCTAGGGGCCAGTCCACTGACAATTAAACAATTTGGAAAAGAACTGCTGTAAAAATAAAATGATATCACTCCTCCACACCTTCTGTCATCCCAGTAATCCTGATTTCTTTGCCTACTGTGGTTCTTCAGATCATCAGGTTTGTCTAAAATAAGTACTAGTTGTTTGTCATGGTAGTCATAGCTGTCCTTTAGTTGCACCATATTTTTTTCTGGGCTAAAAAGCTTACTTTCCATGGCCTCCATCCATTGTTTAGTGTCTGAGGAGTCCTGCTGTTGTTTATTCATAGCAGATTTTATGTCAGAGATATCTAGTTTAATTTCTGCCAGCATTTCTCTAATAGCAGTTGATCCAATTTTTTCTTTTGTTGTAGTGCTGTCAGATCCCATAGTGACAGTTTAGGCTTTTGTGATGGGAATGGTAGCATTCAGTTTTGAACTGACCAGAGGGATCATACTGACCCGAGTTAACGGCAAAAACTTTTTCCATGGAGAAAAAAATAAAAGACTGTCCAATTGCCCCAAAAATTGGCATTTCATTTACCTGGGTAATACATCAATGAATGATGCTGTCTTCACATTTATCAGGGGTTTAGCGAACATTTATTTGGCTGGTCAGGTGGCTGCTGTTTAAGCATCCACCCTAGTTAGCACCAGCACGCGCTCCCTTCAATATGCTGTTGAAGAGTAGAGTCCATTTTTCTGTTAAAAAAAGAAACAAATTTCTAGAAAGAATCACCTAGGAATCTGATGAAGGGTTATGTGCAGTGACAACCTCTTATGTACTTTACACCGAATGTATGTGTGTTAATCCAAAAAATGTACTGCACGATTCAATGAAAAAAGAAACAGAAATTCCTAACAACTAAACCATTCTTTGGCATACTCTGTATACCATATACTGCAATTGACTGAGGATTCCTGCAGGTATGCACCACTACTGCACCCCATACAAAAAGCAGTCTTCTTCTGCCACTGCATAGTCTGCCTTTCTATTAGCTTTTTTATTATCAAAAGGTGCCAGGGTTACTCTTTTCATAGCACATCTACCTCTGGGCCAGAAAGTTACTCCAGGATTGGACACGTACAATAACTGCTGGCACCTGAGTGCAGTGCTAATGGGATGTTTTACTGTCAGGATGTGTTATCTTTCAGCTCAGATGTTCAGACTTGAGGTCCTCTCTGCCTTTTCCAGTGATTGTTCAGGTGGACATTAAAAGATCCTATGGCATGTCATGAAAAGTGTAGGGGAATTTTTTATTGAAAAACAGACAATAAATAAATCAAGAATACAATACATGTCTCAAGAGTATAAACAAAACAAATTATAAATCCAAAAAAGAAGAGAAATCTAGCATAGTCCATCCTTAAAGCATTATACAGTCATATAAGTAAAGTAAAGCTCATAGGTGCAGTGCTACCCTGAAAAGGACATAAAAAACACCCAGAATAAATCTCAATCTGTGGGGGACAAAAAAGCCTTTATATGACTAAAAAAGGGGGAGAGAAAAGGAGGGGCAGACAAAGATAGAGTCTCTCATTCTGCCAATCTTGGACAACTTAGAACTTTTTAGGAGGTCAATTTACATCAATCTTTGATGATCCAATCACAAAAAGCCCAGAGTTTATCATGTTGTGACCGAGAGACAGACTTTTGTTCTTGTAGGTAAATGGACCATAAATCTAATATAATTTGGTTCACCACTTGGGTTCAGTATAGGTTTTCTGCTGCAACAACTGGACATCTGGTTTGCCACAAGAAATATCTACTATAAGCAACAATGAGTTTCAGTGTGCTAGCGATAATGAGACATATTCTGGGGAAAAATTCCATAGATAAGCATTTCATATGTGAAATTTGTGAGGCCCTTATCTTTCCATTTGTGTAACAATAAAGTCCAAACTTGTGCACTAAATGGGCAACCTAGGAAGAAATGCTGCATCATCTCTACCTGCATGGGACAAGTGTCCCTGAAACACATCCTATCTTCTATGGATGTATGCTTCAAGTACCTCTTACCCCCAGTTTCCCATGGCATGGTAACCACGTAACATCCCCTAGATTTGGGGGTAATCTAGGGTCAGTGAGTTGTTTGAATGCTAATGAGGTATCTACTTCCATATTCTGGGTGTCCAGCAACATAGGAGGTTCTGAGAAATGTGCAGAAAGAATGTTAGCATATAGCTGCTTTCAAGTGGTTGTCTGAACCAAGGAGCAAACCAATTTCATTGTTTGAGCTTAAGAAAGTAGGGAACAAAAGGGGCATCCCTGATTTCCTAAAATTCCTAGGTATTTCCATGGTGGTATTCATCCAAACTGTGCATAAGGTAACCATTAATAATAAAAGGAAACCCAAAATGAGGGGGCACTGGGATAACAGAGGTGGAAATATAAAATTCATGAACAAACTATGGAAAAATACCAGAGGTTTAGCATTTGCACTCCCCAAAACAAAAGTCAGGATATGTATACATCCATTTTACTGGATTTAGCGACTGCCCAAAAACCTGGAAAAACACATTGTAGGTCCTAGCTTCTAAAGAAAATGGCAGAGGGTAAATTGTGGTGCTATGGAGAAATAAAGGCAGTACCAAAGTTTTCAACAGCAGCACCCTCCTCTTTTTCACTATGGTCCAAGATGACACTAGCCTATTAGCGTTCTCTAAAACAAGACTCCAATTGAGGACCAAGTCATCAGGACTGCCCAAAAACAACCCCAACATCTTTATTGGGTCTTGGGAAATTGGGATGTTGGTCACTCGGTCCATGGGGGGGTTCAGAATGAATTTAGCCACACTTTTATAGTAATTTAATTTAGATCCAGAAACTGCCTCAAACCCAGAGATTACAGAAATTGCATAAGAAGGGTTCAGCTGGGGGTAGTACAGATACATAGATCATCTTCATAAGCACTAATCACAGAAGCTGAGAATCTGTTTGGAAGAATTAATTTGGGGGTGGAGGGGTGTAGCAGGAATTTCCTTACAAGGGGGTCTATTTGGAATGCATACAATGGGGGCTTAAGGGGCAACCTTGTCATACCCCTTTCTTCCCCAAAAAAGCACTGCCTGGGGAGTTATTAATATGTGGGGTGATCCAAGCAGTGTTATAAAGGAGATCTAGCCAGGAGATGAACTGTATGGGGATATGGTAGTGCACCAGGACCTTAAATAGGAACTTATGGTTGACCCGGTTGAAAGCTTTCTCTTTGTCCAAAGAAAGAAATAGTGCAGGGACTTTCTCAGAGCATGAATGTACAATATCTCTAAGTAAAAATAGGGAGTGAAGCATAGATCAATTCGGAAGGGCACAGGACTGTTCTTTGGAGATGACCTGCGCTGTGATTGGTGAAACCTAGCCAGTAATATTGTGGTAAATATTTTGTAGTCCATATTAAGGAGGCTGAGTGGAGTCAATTTCAATTTCAGTTCACTCACCTTTTTAAAAAGTAGTAACATGATGGTATCTGAAAATTTAGAAGGGATGGAGTGTGTTTCTAAAATACAGTTAAACAGTACAGTCAGAGAGGAGCAAAAATGGTAATATAGGCATGGTACAATTTGGCTGTCAAACCGTCTGGTCTAGGGA
The DNA here is from genome assembly GCA_016271365.2 of Neoceratodus forsteri. Classification (NCBI taxonomy): domain Eukaryota; kingdom Metazoa; phylum Chordata; order Ceratodontiformes; family Ceratodontidae; genus Neoceratodus; species Neoceratodus forsteri. The sequence continues at coordinate 233,147,005 of JADMNL010000028.1, forward strand.
GGTGCATTTTTTGTTTCTTGATAGCACTGGTGGTTTCTTCCACTGATACGGGGGCTACCAGGGCATGCAGTTGGTCCATGGGGACCTCTGGGACATCTCAGTCTGTAAGGAAGGAAGTAGCATCTAATAAGTCAGATTCTGAATTAAACTTATGTTCCAAATGAGACTGGACAACTTGCTTTATTGCAGGAAGTGTGGACTGAACCTTGGAGGTAAGTGGGTCTGTGAGGTGTTCCATAAAAGTGGAGGAAAGTCTGTCTGCACAGCTTTTATATATGTCTGGGGAGGGTTTAGACTGTTGAGTGCCACATTGGGCCTCCAGCTTCAAGGAGAGTGCCCTACTGTATTGAAAAGCCTCCATATCAGTTTTAAGGGCCCTAATTTGTTGTGACAGATTAACTTTAGTCTCAGAAGCTGTAGATATGGTGTCTAACAGGTTTTTTTTGCAACTGGGAGAATTTAAAATAAGCTGACAATGATCTATACTTGGTCCTCCTTATAAAAAAAAACTGTAGATTGGATTTGGTATCTTCCCACCAGGCTATATAGGAGTGGTATGCATCCATCACAGATACTCTGGCCTGTAAGAGGTTCAAGCAGTTTGTAGAAATGTAGTTATCCAGTAGTAGTGAACTGTTTAACTTCCATCTTGTTTGAGGGTGAATGGGGAAGGAGCCCCCTGCTGGGGAGCATGTTATGGATACCGCTAAATGGTCTGAGGTCTCGTAGGGAATTACAGAAGCCTGATGAACCTTAATGTTCTTGGAGACAAAAATGTAATCTATGTGGGTAGCCAGTACCCTTCTGTGATAAGTTTCGGCACCCATAGAATGAATAGTCCTATACCCATCCATCAACTGAGCCATTTGTAAAATTTTCAGTAAATTGGCTGTGTCACTGAATGTTTTATGGGCATTGCTTCCTCTGTCCATGGGGGACAGGCTGCAGTTGAAGTCACCCCCAAAGTAAACCTGGTGGGAAGTGAACAGATAGGGCTGCACTTTGAGGAATAGGGAAGACCTAGTGGCTATGCTCTGGGGGGCATATATGTTGACAAGTCGAAACCTGATGTTGCCATGGGCTCTGTTGATCAAAAGTACTCTCCCAGGGGAAACATCAATTACATCTGAGATACTAAAATAGAAGCCTGATAATAAAATGTCCTCCCCATCTCACATATCTTCCCCGTGAGACCAATATGAGGGCCTACTGTCCATCTATTCTTGACCTGAACAAGTTCAAACCTAGACTTAACCTGGTGTCTTGTAGGAAGTAAAATCATGTGGCAAAGTGTTTAGCAAACCCAGGGTGGACAGTTGTTTCCTAAAGATATAATACTACATACATTCAGTGTGCAGCAGCACAGTTGTGTGGGACAATGCATCGAAGCTTAAAGGAAAGCAAACCTAAGAAGAAAGCCCATTAGGGAAGAAAGTTTAAGAGGACCCCCACAAAAATCATCTATATGGAAACTGAGCTCCCTGGTTCTGACTTACTTGTGGTGTTTCTTTCCTGATTCAGAGGAAAGTCCATTTTGGAGGAGGATGCCCTAGAGGAGTCCGAATCGGCATCTTCTCCGTCGGTATCTCCCCATTGTTTCTCTTTGCCAGGGCTTGAAACTTATTTCAGGTCAGAACTGTCCTGGTGAGGTGCAGGAGTCTGATTTTCGCTTCCCTTTGCCCCTTCTAGAAATGGGGCCAGGATAAAAGGTTCCTCAGCTCGGGGGCATCCGTCATGCCGAACAGCCACTGAAGTTCGAAGAGACCACCAGACTTTGGGAACCTCCTGGGGTGACATTATGCTCCGGCTGGGGAGCAATAATGGGGAGTAGGGTGCAATTATGTCTAAGTCTACTGAGTCCTAAGGGTCTATGGGGGCAGAAGCTCTGGCAGGAAAGGCTGCAAGGAGAGAAACATCCTCCCATCTTTGAAGTGCTTGGGCCTGAGATTCAGCAATCAAATTAGTATGATCCTGAGGGACCCAGTCTACCCTATTGTGCTGAGCCCATGGGCACTAAGGGTAAGTGTGACCTTGTTTGTCACATAGGTTGCAGAAGCTGGGATTGGGGCAACCAAGGCTCACATGGCCATGGGACAAACATAGGGTGCATCTGGGTCTGGTCACATGTGTAACTAAGATGGTTTCTAGATCCACATTTGTGGCAGGTGTATGGCTGCCCCAGGTAAAAACAGATACCTCTATCCCTCCCAGTGTGGAAACCACCAGGAAGGTGTACAATTCTTTGTTCAGTTTGCCTTAGCTGGACCTTGATTTTCCACCCTCCCGTCCAGACTAAATCGTCGTCCAAAATGGGGTGAGGGGTATCTAAGAGTTCACTGTATTGCTTAAGCCAGTACTGTATATCATTAATATTTACCCCCTCATTCCTGAAAAGCAAAGTAATAATTTTTACCAAAGGTTTTGTGAGAGGGATCAGCATGAAAGGGACCCACAAAGCTGAACTTTTAACCTGCTCATACTGAAGCCAGAACTTCTCGAGAGTGCTTACATTTTTAAAACTAATGTCATATGTTAACTCTCCTTTGATATGAATAAATGTGAATAGTTCAGAGGGGCTAATCCTCAAGGTGTCCTTCAACATATTATGAAGCACAGTCTTTTGGGAAAGAGCAGTGGAGGTTTCACGGTGTATCTTAGATGGACTGCATTCTGCCATTGTGCAGGCTTCCCCACAGATTTAAAAAGATCACTAATTTTAAGTTAGTGTTTTATCTTGCCTAGAGGAGTGAGAAGGAATGTTCTTACTTGGGTTTTGATTAGACAGAGTCTTGTTGAGCCCATAATGTCAATAGGAGGTTTAGTTTGTTCACTGTTAGCCTCCTGACAGCTGGTGGAGCTTGTGGTGTTGATTGAGGTTCTGTACCTGGTGCAAGATCCTGGTCAGAATGAAGCAAACTGTTCCTAGAGTCTTGAGCAGCTGTATCCATAATTTCAGCTGCTGACATCAGTCCCAGAGAAACCATGGCATTCTGTTCACTGGTTGCTGCCAGCCGGCAGCTCATAGTGCAGCTTCAGGGACCAAGCCCCATCCATTCCAGCAGAAGTCCTAGTGTAGGTCACAAGGAAGCTGAGACTTTGCTGCATTATCCTGTGAGGTATGGGGGGCAGAAACATCAGCAGGCAGCTCCTCATGAACAACTAGACTGTCAGAGAAATCGGCTTCAGGTATCTCGTCTTGAGATGCATTTCCATCCTGGATTAGTTTTAAGATGAATAGCTTATTATGTTGTAAAAAAAAAAGTCACAATTGGGGTTCAGAAATCACTTCCTGGCCTGTATCAGGTTGTGAGTCAGCAACTAAATTAAAGCCCAGACCTGGTGCAAATTCTGTAGAAGTACCTTGGTCAGAATCAGGATGTTGCAAACCTTCTCAGGTCTTTTGTTGCATTATGGAGTCAGGTTTGGATAAATCCTTCATTTTAGAACCTGGAGATCAAGAATCTGAAGGTAGAGCAGCATCTCCACCTCCTCTTCCTCCATCTGGAAAGTCAGCCTTGGTCAGCAGGACAGATTGCAGCCTTGTAGGTTCTTCAGAGGTAATGACAGATATTTTTAACACCATGAGTAAAGCTGTGGTCAGGTCAGAATCCAAAATATCTCCAGCAATTCTACCACCAACCACCATGTCATCCACCATCTTGGTACCACAGACAGAAGGGTCCCCTCTGCTCACAGGAAGCAGGGCCCCCTGCAGGAAGACTACGGGACTTTCCCAAGTGTTCTGGTCAGATTCCCCCATTCACTAGAATACCACAAACAGATTAATGTGCTTCAGTTTCATTTGGTTTGCATCTGTACCCTCCCCCCCAAATGAAACTGAAATACAGGTAGGTAGAATTTTCTATCCCTCCTCAGTCAGCAACACCTAAATAAATAATTTACAATCTAAAAAGCAGCTGCTATTACAACACATGCATCAGTAACTTGCTTGTTGACTATGAAGGGTGTACATAACGAGAAGAAAGGTTTGCTGACAAGTGTATGAGGAATGAATGATAGCCATAATGGTTTCAGATTTGAGAACTATTGCTCTGTAGGAGGTTTGATCAGAAGTGTACAAATATAGACATCATCCTCTCTGGCAGACTGAAGTGGTATGGCTTCTCAAATGTATAATGTAATCCAGTCTGATCTACACTCCATTGACCCACAAACTGATAGCCAAAAGAACCATTAAAGAAGTTGTCTTGTCCACTAGGCAGCAGCTTGGTGATTTCACAGTGAGGACATCTAAAAAACTTAAATCAGCAGGGATCTGCAGGCCTGCAGTAACAGCCACTCCTCCTTGAGGATGGCTGAATCCCTAGATGCTATCCTTACCAGTGACCCAGAAGAGGACAAGAAAATGGCATTTACAATCACCTCTAAATGCTAATTTAAAGAAGTCCGCCAGAGGGGAGTGGGGCACATTCACATGGATTCAAAGAGAGGTGACTGACAATTACCACAACATTAAGGAACATAGCAAAAATCTCGAGGAGGTGGAACAACACAACACAGTACTCTGTTACTGTAGATGTTCACACTGGGGCCATAGTTCAACACTACAACAGGGAGTTAATTTTACAGCAAAAATTTGAGGATCTTGAAAATCGGTTCTGAAGAACCAATATTTGAACACATGGCATCACTGAAAAAATGGAGACCAGTAACATGATCATTTTTATGGATGGCTTCCTATGAGAAATATTGAACCTGGACTCAGACTATCAGCTGAACATTATTAGAGTGCATCGGATCCTGTCAGCAATGCCCACAGATCCAAAAGTTCACCTAGGTCAGTAATCATTGCTCTTTTTGGATGTGAGAACCAAGTCTAACATTTTGAAAAAGCTTAGGACAAGAAAGAAATTGGATTTGAGGACAAGTGTCTCTAGTTTGAACATGATTATGCCCTTTTAACTAAGCTCTTCCTGGTCATCAAAGCCTTTTGACAAAAAGGTATGAAGGCCAGAATTGGTTACCCAGTTGTACTCAAGGTGTTCATGGACTCAGGAGTGCAAAGCTTCCATAGCATCTCGGAGACCAGGAAAACATTGTCGGGGGGGGGGGGTAGCAGTTGAAGAGATACTTGACTCTCACAAGCTGCAAGAGTGTGAGAGAAAGAGATGGTGCACCCAGGGGAAAACTGGACCCATATCCTCCAAGAATGATAATTATCTAGGCTCCTCTCCCTGCCACATGATGGTGGTCAGGCAAGGAAATTCACTGAAGGCTTCTTTTCCCTCGACCAGGCAGTAGGTGGGAATGTCAACAGTTTGGTGCTGCACTAAGTGGGAAGGCTCTGGTTCACCATGTAGCATAGATGAACACACCTGAAGATCCAAGCCAGCATTCACTTTCTTTCTGCCTGTGGACTAACAGGTCATTTTAATACCAAAGAATCATTTGGTCTCTGACTGATTTTCATTCAATGGCATGCTCCATTGCTTTGGGCAAAGGTCTGCTAGATAAGACTACTGCATGTGCTAATGGTGTGAGGCATACATAGGCAAATGGACATTATGTCTCCTCATGGTGGAGGGACATGCTAACTTTTCTTTCACTCATGTCAAGACTTGGGAAGAAGAAGAACACCCTATAGACATAGCAAGCTGTTGTGTATATTTTAATGTATACCTATGAAACTGTTACTGTATAGGGTACAAACTGTTTGAATTTCTGGGTCCTATTTTACCATACAGTTGGCTAATGAGATGCCCTTCTCTTACAGACCCACCTATCTTCCTGCACATGGTACCCTGCTTACGGGGACTGGAGCATGTCCTAGGGATCATGGATATTAAATATTCTAGTAACTTGGGCATGCAGCTTCATTTGTCTCTGAGTGACAGTCATTCCAACCACACTTTGGATGGGCCACCAGGTCTTTATACCTTTGTGATATGTCTATATGCAGTTGGGAACTCAGTTCCACCCAGTACTGCATGTGATTGGGAACTGAGATTACCATTGTGCTCAGTGAAGCCCTTGTTTCTATCTTACCACACACTGGCCTCCAGAACATCATCATTAGACCAGCGCTCCGCTTCCATGGCTGCTGGCTGCTGGCTGCTCGGACCTCTCTGCCCCTTGCAGGCTCAGATGGCCTCCAGGACATCAGTGCTAGACCAGTGCTCCTCTTCAGTGTCTTCCTGCTGTTCCGACTTCCTTCCCCCTTGCAGACTCAGATGGCCTCCAGGACATCAGCACTAGACCGGCTCTTCTCTTCCATGGCTGCCAGCTGCTCGGACCCCCCCTTCCCCTTGCAGGCTCAGATGGCCTCCAGGACATCAGTGCTAGACCAGCGTTCCTCTTCTGTGGTTGCCAACTGCTCGGACCCTCACCTTGCATGTACAGAACCAGGATTGTGGTTGGCGGACCTGTGTTGATTGTTTTGCTGCACTGTGATATAGATTACCAGTTAACTGTGTGTTTGGCCTGCAGTTACCTTAAGATATTTGAAGTGTTTCCCATTAATTAGAGCATATTTCTGCAGGTCCCTTAATTCAGATTGTGCTGTGTGTTTGTATCATTTAATGCTGATTCATCAGAGCTTATTCCTACGTTTTGTGATTTAATGCTGATCATTAATTCATAATGTACTGTGCGCTTTTGTGCTGATTCTGCAGTTCCCTTAATTTCGGAGTTGACATGCTTGCCTGGTGCAGTGTGCTTATGGCTACCATCTTGCTACTGATTTGCACCCCCACCACGCAGTCCTTTTCCCACTGTGACCCTAGCAACCCCATTGTTCCTTGTGACCCCTTAATTCTTTAGACTAATAACTGTCTTGCCTTTACCTCACAGGCTCAGATGGCCTCCAGGAAATCAGCGCTAGACCAGCACTCCTCTTCCACGGCTGCTGGCTGCTCAGGCCCCCCTCCCCTTACAGGTACAGAACCAGGATTGTGGCCCCACTGCCGCTACCATGGCAGCTGCTCAACCCACCTCTCACCCTTCTGCCCTAAGCAGGCATTTGATTTATAGCTGTCCTCCATCATGTGACCCTTGTCAGCGCAACCCATCTTCCTAATCTCCCATTAGCACGTTATTTGCCTCTACCTAGGGGTCCTCACTATGCTATAGCTTGTCCCCATCACATGATCTAGTTACATGGTCCTTACCCTTGTCAGTACAAGCTATCTCCTAATTTTCCATTAGCCCTTTATATGCCTCTACCACTAGAGGTTGCTATTGGCCCTGTGTGATGCAACATTATAATCTCCCCTCTAACTCTAGCTAACCAAGCTGTGCTAACTCCCAAACTCACATCCTAGTCCCCTTACATCCTGTTACTCCCACTCTCCCTCTCCCTCTCTCTTTTCTCCCACTCTTCTTTCCTGGTGGTGGATTTGAACCTGGTCTCGGGAGGTTAGCATCTTACTTTAGGCACCCACTCTAACATCTAGGCTACTCAGCCTGCTAGGACACACCCTCCCACTACCTATGTTCATCCCTTAATGCCTAGTGGCTGCCAGAGATATTACACCACATAGTGCCTACCAGCCACACTACTCACTAGTACTAGGCCTGTCTGGTACTACAGTTTGTTTGGGAACTCCAGTCCCAGACACCACCACCCTAAGGTAGTGTCCCCTGCTGACAACATAGAAACATAGACTCTGTCAGCAGATAAGGACCATATAGCCCACCTAGTCTGCCCTTTTCCCTACTTGGTTTGGCAATCCCTACTCTTATCTGGACTGCCTTTCTCCCGCTCTGCTGTACAGCAAGGTGCCTTTATGCTTATCTCATGCACTTTTGAATCCCTGTACTGTTTTCACTTCCACCACCTCTGCTGGTAGGCTGTTCCATGGATCCACCACCCTCTTTGTGAAAAAATACTTCCTAGCATTCCCCCTAAGCCTCCCTCCAGCCTCATGTTATGTCCCCTTGTCCTTGTGCACTTTCTTCTCTGAAATATGCTCCCCTCCTCTACCCTGTTTATTCCTCTAAGTTATTTGAAAGTCTCTATTATATCCCCTCTCTCCCTTCTTTCTTCCAGTGAATAGATGTTAAGTTCTTTGAGTCTTTCCTCATAAGGCTTGTGGTGAGGTGCATGTATCATTTGTGTTGCTCTTCTCTGGACTGCTTCCATTCTGTGTCCTTTCTGAGATGTGGTCTCCAGAATTGGACACAGTATTCCAGATGAGGCCTCACCAGTGATCTATACAGTGGCATCACCATTTTGCTCTTCCTACTGGTTATGCCTCTACTGGTTTTTGGCCCCTCCTATTTTCAGCATTCTGTTTGCTTTCCCTACTGCTTTTTCACATTGTTTGGACAACTTCAGGTCATTGGATATGATAACCCCCAGGTTTCTCTCCTGAAGTGTGGCGGCTAGAACCTGCCCCCCCCCTCCATCCTGTATTCCTCTCTTGGGTTTCTGTGTCCCAGGGACATTATCTTGCGCTTTTTAGCATTGAAGCCCAACTGCCAAACCCTTGACCATTCCCCAAGTAGTCTTAGGTAATTTCTCATTTTATCCAGCCCCTCCTGTGTGTTGACTCTGTTGCAGATCTTTCCCCATTGCCTTGTCTGTCTTTACTTTCCCTAGTTCCTCCAAGACTCTATTCACCATAAATGGGCTGCTGTCAACCTCTCCCCGCTGTAAACCTTTCCTTGTGAGTCTTGGCCCCTTCCCTGCCTCTTCCTTGGTAAATACTAAGCAAACATACTTGTTCAGTATCTCAGCTTTTTCAAGGCCATCCTCCACCCACCCACTCTCTCCCCTCTTTAGCCTAACAATACTATTTCTGGTATTCTTCTCACTAATATAACGAAGAAGATATTGTCTCCTTCTTAATAGCCTGTGCTATTCCTTCCTCTGTTCTCGCCTTAGCCCCTCTGACAGCTTTCCCAGCTTCTCTCTGCTTCGCCAGATATTTCACTCTGTCTTCTTCTTTCTGTGTCTCTTTGTATTTCCTGAATGCCTTGCTTTTCACACTTTCTCTGCTACTGACTTAGAGAACCACAGTGGCTGCTTCCTTTTGCTTTTGCTAAAACAATTTGACACATTGGCTTGTCACTCCTGCTATCTTGAGCCTAAGCCATTGTTCTTCTACCCTCCTCCATATCTTCTGCTGCCAGGGCAATTTTGAGCTTTTCCCCATCTCCACAAAGTTGGCCTTCTGGATATCTAGGACCTTAATCTTTGTATGGCTTTCTTCTTCCAATGTGTTGACTCTAAACCACACAGTTCTTTTGGTCACTAGTACCAAGGAGACTGCTCACCTCAACATCCATGATGTTGCCCCTGTTTGTCAGCACTAAGTCCAGTACAGCCCCTTCCCTGGTGGGCTCAACCTTAAGTTTGCTCCATACATGGCAGACAAGAGGTCCCTACTCCTTGATGTACTTTCAGTCTGGGTATTCCAATCTGCATCTGACATGATGAAGTCACCCATTAGTACTACTTCCCCTTTGGCCACCATATTATGTATGGCCTCCACTAATACTAGATCTATATCCTTCCCCTGCATGGGAGGCCTGTTAACTACTCCAGCATGGATGGTTGTTTTGTTCCCCAACTCCAGAGTGACCCACAATGCCTCTGCTTCTTCCCTGTATCTCTGAGCCTCTGTAGCTTTAATCCCTTCTTTCACATACATAGCAAGCCCTCCTCCCCTCTTCACCTCCCTAGCCTTTCTAAAAATTGTATACCCTGGTATGGCTGCATTCTAGTCATGGTTCCCTGCATACCATGTCTCCGTAATAGCCACAATGTCCCAGTTTGTGTCTGCCATCAGTGCTGTTAGGTCTGGGATTTTGTTTCCCAGACTGTGGGCATTTGTGCACATGATCTTCCACTTTGTGTACCCCCTTAATGTTCCTTGTTTATTGGTCTTTGCCCTGCACCGCATTAGTGATGTACCTTCTGTTGTCTACCCCATTGTAACCATGATAGTTAGAGATCATGCTAGTTACTGGGTCCTCACTGCTTTCATTAATGTCCTGTATGTGTGGGGGGGGGCTATGATACTCTCCTTGACTGTCTATGCCTTCCCCCTTGGCAAGTTTAAATGATCACTAAGGATGCACTTAAACTTCTCAGAGAGGATACCTTTGCCTCCCTTGAATAGATGCAGGCCATCTGGATAAGGTTACCACGTGCTCGGTTTCTGACCGAATGATTCGGTTTTCCAGGTCCAGATTCGGTCCTCCTGTTTCGGTTTTCATGGTGGGTCAAGCAGCACCTGTGAGATTCCCCATTAACTGTTTCATTTTCTTCTCATCTGACAGTAAGCAAGTGTCTGATATTTCAGTGTGCTTGCTTGCTTGCAGTGCATGCTTATCAGGAAGTGCCTTCAAGTGCACGGCACTTAAAAAGCCAAATGTGTCCTCTGCTCAGTTGTCACCTCTAACTTCACACCAGCAAATTGGAAGATTATTCATGGGAAGGGTAAACAATACCACCTTAATTAACACCTTCATTTTTCAGAAACCCTTAGACATTCAGACAGGCACCACATTAGGGTAGCATCTTGTCCAGTGTGGACTGTACAATGTGTTTCAGAAACTTTACATGCTAATTCAGTTTTATTCAGAGGTAGTACTTTTTCAGTCATTTTGAATGCTCACATACTTGTAAAACAGATTCTGTTAAATCCTTCACCATTTTACTTGCATGTTCATACTACAAACAGATTCTGATGTCATGTAAACCTTTGTTTGTATACCAGTAAATCTGAGAGGTATAAAGTAGGGCTATTAAGACCATTAGCAGCAAATCAACCTAATCCTTTCTAGGCTGCATTGTGAGTATGATCTTTGATGGCTGTGATAAGGAATACTTTTATACCTTTAAATGCTCACCATTTTTTCTTTTAGGGTCTGTCCTATATTTTAATATTTGTTACCCAATTTGTTGTTAAATTAATAATCTAATATTTTATTTAATTTCTAGCAGTACTACACCTATCTCTCCTCAGTAGTTATTGCTGTCAATTTTCATACTACCTGGATATTCCAGGAAGACCATTCCAGGCATCTCAGATGAACAGCACATAATAGTGTGGCTAATGTCATGCTAAGCCACAGAAATGAGAAAAGGAAGAGAGAGAGAGAGAGAGAGAGCAGTAGCTGGTGAGGAGAAAGGAACACAATCTAGATTTGATGGCACTGCAAATTTAGGTAATTTATCAAACATTATTTTTTTTTTACCAGAAGAGACACACTAAGCTGAAGCTTGTTTACAGGTGCAACCTGGGAGCACAAGGGAGTGAAATGATTTGTGCAGGGTCACACAGTATGCAAGTCTGGGCTGTGGGATTCAAACCCTGGTCTCCAGAATTGCAGCTCAGAGCCTTAAACCACTGCACTATACTGCCTCCACGCTACATATCACATATCATGCTATCTGGTATGTATGACTGATATGGAAATAAAATAGGGTATTTAACAGCATAGAATAGTTCCTACCACTTTTAAAAACTTCTGTGACATTACAAATAGCTTTAGAGTAGGAGCAATGGGAAGGACAGTAGCACATCTTAAAATGGCAGATGATATTTGTAATTACAGCTCGTCCACCATTACTGGTGTAGTTTATTTATTGAAAGAGTTTTTACCAGAAAAGGCCACCTCTTCCAAAATAGCCAGTTGTCAGAGGTGTCCTTGTAGTCACTCGATGTGTCAGCTAAGCTGTGTACACAGGATGGAAAGTCCCCTGAACCCCATCTCTAACCCCACCAAATGTTAACACACACTAAAATTTAAAACATTTAAATCTAAATCAAAGAAACCAAAAATAATAATCATGATGTACTTTAAAGAAGTTGTACACAATACAATATCAGCAGCAATTCTGAATAAATCAAGTGAATCATAGTCCATTCGATGCCCTCATAAGTCATAAAAGGGTGGAGTTGGGGGTTGAGTTTGGGGGTGTGGTTTAATATTCAGTTTTCATCTCATCCAAAGGTGGCAACCCTACATCTGGAGAATGTAGTCCTTCATCCCTCCAGGTGAGGTTCCAGTCCACAATGAAGCCATACCCCACTTCTCCTGTACCATTTCTTCAGCCATTTGTTTAACTCAAGTGATGCGGATGTCCCTCCTTCCCCTTGCCATGGACAGGTAGCACCTCTGAGAAGGTCATGGAGTGTGCTACTTGATCAAGATTCCTCCCCACTCCTAGAACTTTCCTGTACTCTTCCTACATCTACCCCCTTTTTAGCCAGGTCATTAATCCCCAAATGAATAATGATGTCCAGCTCCCCCCTCCTTGCTACCGCCCTTACAATCCTAAGGATTTGCTTGCCCTCCTTCTGAACTGTACCTTCAGGTAGGCATATTACCTCCCTCTCACCATTTATCTCCTGACCACCAGAGACAATCAGCTACACCAGCAAAACCCACCAGAAACACTCAACTGAACCAGCAAAATCCCCAAACAGGTAACTTTCCAAATTAAGCCAGAAAGCAACCTGGTACCAATTGAAAGCAACAATAAGCTGCAAAAGAAACAATAACAACAGCAATAAAATCAGCAAAAATCAACAGTCACTTCCCTGAAATTAACTGATTCCTTCCCCTTCCAGCCCCTTATGAGAATCCAGTAGGTAACCAGCTACACCACTCGGACTCAGCCCCACCACCACTTGGCAGTAGCTTTGCTGAGGCCCCAGGCCAAACAATTAGCACCCCTCCCCCAAGCTACAGGGCTAGACAAAAAAACAGTTCCTGCCCTATAAAGTTAATGGCTTAAAAAAAGCACAAGATAAGCAGAACCATAGCCCAAGTGAAATAAGTAATATAAAAGAACTAAACTAGCAATGAGCAGGTTCTGCACTGAAATGAAACTGATTACTCCCTCCTGACTACCAGAGACATCAGCTACACCGGCAGAAATCCCCAGAAACACTCAACTGCACCAGCAAAATCCTCCAAACAGGTAACTTTCCAAATGAAGCCAGAAAGCAACCTGGTACCAATTGAAATCAACAGTAAGCAACAATAACAGCAATAAAATCAGCAAAAATCAACAGTCATTTCCCTGAAATTAACTAATTCCTTCCCCTTACAGCCCCTTATCAGCCAAGTTCTTCAGCACTTCTGCTAACCCTCCCCACCCCACCTGTTCCACTCCCTGATGTCTGCAAAGGTTACTTGATACCCCTTAATAGCAAGGCAGCCCAGATAGAAGTAGCAATATTTCCAGTGGCCTGCAATAGCCACCATGTTAACCTTGCCTATCCTTGTGCTTGCTTCTTATCCCTACCTGCCACAGCACACAGAGCCCCTAGCAAGATCATCACCCCCAGACATTCTCCTTCATGTTATCTCAGAACAACTCACTTCCCATCTGGGATCCTGCTACCATCACCCTTGCACATAACCTCATCTTCCCACAAATGCTAGCCACACAGGCACTCTCACCTCACCCTGCATCCTGCCCATCCAGCCTCTATCTCATACTTAAGCATTCCACCCCACTGTCCTCCAAGATCTTCACCAGGAAGGAGCTTATGTTCCTCAGGCTTAATCTGAAAAACTCACCATGCTACTCTAGCTGTGCTCAGGGAATATATAAGTGAACCTGGCCCCGTCCTCCCCAGTTGTCTCCCCATTAGACTTTGCATCAACCCCAGGCGTGAAAATAATGCTGATCAATGTCTGTAGCCTATTAAAAAAAAATTGATTTTGTTAAAGTTTGGATATCCCACATGAATCCGGATATACTTGTTGCCACCAAAACCTGGTTAAAAGGTAGTACCACAGATCAGCAGATTATACTCCCCTACTTCAACATGTTCAGACAGGACAGACCAGAAAGGGGGGTTGTTATTTATGTTAACTTTAAATACCCTGCCACTGAATTCCTCTCACCGTCCAAACCAAGGGAACTCAAATGTTTAGCATTAATACTCTCACTTCCCAGCTAGCCCAGTGTTGTGGAGGGCTGAGGCATCCATGCTTTACTTCCTGCCATGCCGGTGACCCATGTTCACTATGCGAGTGGGCCACTGGGGGTCAGCTGGGGAAGGAGAGCATTGAGCATCCAGAAGACAGCTCTCCTTTCCCAGGGAGGGAGGACAGGCAGTCTCACTGAATGACTGCCCCCAGGTGGAGACCTGTGGGTAGAATGAGTCTGAGGATGCCTGGCAAGGGGAGGGTGCTGTGGAACTTCCACTGATGTGTGTGCTCCTCCTCACATGCATGTCTGGATGTGTGCACCCCAGCAATGGGGGGGGGAGAGGGAGAAAAAATGGTGGAAAAAGACCAGTGGCAGGATGATGCCTGACCCTCTGTAGGCTCCACACCTAGTGACCGGGCTGAAGGTAATTCCTGGTGATACTGAGGTGACAGGGCTGGGGGGGGTTGGATAGAAGGGGATAGCTGGGATAAGGAGTACGAACACTTAGATAAAAAAAAAAGACTCTCACTTCCCTCATCTGAAGCATTTAACATCATCGGCTGCTGAGACCACCAGCAGGAGTAGAGCGTCTTTCTCGCTAAGAAACATTATTGAATCCAATCCCAATGAATCCATCACCCTTGGTGATCTGAACTTTGATAGGCTGTCATCCAGAGCAAACACCTTAAAGGACATGTGTGATGAGTCAGGTATCTCACAACTCATCACAGATCCAACAGGAATTAACAAAAAAAAAGACAATGACAAGAGCACCATTCTGGACCTAATCCTCATAAATAGACCTCACAAACTACTACACACAGCCATCTTCCACAATGACTTAAGTGAACACAACATTGTAATCTGCACAAGAACCTAGGATAGGCACCCCTCCTGCTCCAAATTCATTACAAAGCATAGCTTTCACAAATTTACCTGGAAGACTGCCTGGTTGACTTTAGGCTCATTAACTGGCAAAGTCTGTATCTGGCCAAATATTTAGACAAGGCCATAGATGCCCTTAACAATAACCTCATAACCCTGGCAAACAAACATGCCCCACTGGTAAAATGTAGAGTAAAAAAGACCTCATACCCTTGGTTCACCACTGAACTTAAGGTAGCCTTAGTCCAACGGGACAAAACTTTGGATGACAGCAAGACAGACCAAAGCCCCTGCTGACTGGACCGCATTCAGAACTTCAAGAAACACTTGTACAAAACTAATCAGAGCAGCCAAATCCACATATCATGCAGAATTCTCAGAAGATGACAAAGGTAATTCTGCCAAAATCTGGCAGACACTCAAAACTGTCGAGGGCCATAGAAACCCCCCCTCATCCCCAGCAAAATCACCACCAATGGCATCACAATTTCTGATCAAGGTGCCATATTAGAAGGGTTAAATGCACACTTTGTGACTGCGGGTCTAGCATTTGATTCTCCTCTGGCCGCCGGACTTGTCAGTTGCCCCGTACCAATTGATACCCCCCCTGGATCCAAATGCTCACAGCTCCTTTGTCCTCACCCCAGTAGCATACAAGCAAGTTGAGGACCTCTTAAAAACACTGGCTTCAAAGAAGGTTGCTGGTGCAGATGGCATCGAGGCCACATTCCTAAAACTAGAGCACCATCACCTAACTGCCCCTATAATGCATACCTTTAACTGGTTAATCTACAGTGGAATGGTTCCCTCTTACTGGAAAACAGCCTTTATTGTTTCATTGTTCAAATCTGGCGACCCATGTGACTTTAAAATTATAGACCAATTTCCATCCTCCAGTCCTGTCAAAATTACTAGAAAAACTAGCCAATACACAGTTAAGAGAATATCTTGAAAGCTCAAACCTATTCAACCCCTGCAATCAGGCTTCAGACATAACCACAGCACAGTGTCAGCACTGGCAAAAGTGATAGATGGCAAGCTTACTGCAATTGATAATAAACACCCCTAGGAGCTGTGTTTTTAGACCTGAGTAAAACCTTTGAAATGGTTAACCACAATCTCCTGCTTGATAAACTTGAAGAGCATGGACTGAACAACAGCACTATTGACTGGTTTGCCAGTTACCTCTCGGGTAGGCTTCAATGCAATAAAGCTGACGGGCTCCTCTTCCATCCCTTGCCACTAATAAGAGCGGTCCCCCAAAGTTTTATTCTAGGGTCACTGTTGTTTTCCATCTACATCAACTCCCTGGGTGACAACATACACAATTCTAAGTTGTACTTCTTCGTGGATGACACCGTACTATACACTTCTAAGCCGTCCTTGATGGACATGGGTAATGTGTTGCAGGATGGCTTTAACCAACTACAGCGGAACCTCTTAAACTCTAAACTCTAAATAAATGCCCTCCAAAAAAATCAAGACCATGTACTTCCTCCCCCCTCACACTCATACATCCCCTCACAACCAGGCCATGCTTGCCCCAATTACAACCCTATTAGGAGACATCCTCGATGTTGTGGATAAGTTCAAGCATCTAGGCATTTGGCTGGACTGCAAATTATCCTTTGCTGCCCACATTGAATCACTGTCTAAAAACTGAAAATAAGACTCAGTTTCTTCTTTAGGAAAAAATCCTTATTTCCCAAAGACATCAGAAAAAGCTTAATTCAAGCCACCTTCCTTCCACTTATTGACTATTGGACGTTATCTACAATTGCAGTGCTGCATCTAACCTACACAAGTTTGACACCCTATACTACCATGCCCTACATCTCAAAGCTAAAGCGCCTTATAGAACGCACCACTGCACCCTCTATTCCGCAGTAGGATGCTCTTCCCTTCCAACAAGAAGGACACTCTACACTGGCACTTGGGCTTTGAAAATTCTGCTGGACAAACTTCCACCCTACATCACCTCCCTATTCCACAGATCCCACAGCTGCTATTCCCT
Organism: Neoceratodus forsteri; assembly: GCA_016271365.2. Taxonomy (NCBI): domain Eukaryota; kingdom Metazoa; phylum Chordata; order Ceratodontiformes; family Ceratodontidae; genus Neoceratodus; species Neoceratodus forsteri. The sequence continues at coordinate 233,163,765 of JADMNL010000028.1, forward strand.
GTGTAAAAATAATTACGTCCTACTAGATGTGCCCAGAACATGCAGTCTTCATGGCAGAGCTACAGTTAGCTATGCCATTCTGTCCTCCTGGAACAAATTTCAAGCCTCTCTCGAGCTCACAGAACTAGTCACTATCAACTCCTTTAAATCCTTGCTGAACAAGTTTTTCAAGGAAACCTGCCACTGCCACAATGGATAGGTCATTCCCACCGTCTCCCCTCCTCAACTCAGCCAGTTTTTAGCACTTCGCCACAGTGGCTTATCTGACCCTCCCCAGCTTCCAGTCTCACGACTTTCCATTGCTTAGATTTATCCCTACAATGTATTCACTAGTTATTGTTGTCCTCCCTGTTCTGTTGAAAATGATTTGAGGGTGGTCATAACAGACAGACTGAGTTTCGACAAACACAGTATGGTCTGCGTTAATAGAGCAAATAGGATAATTGGCAACCTGCTGCGTAACATCAGAAGTAGAAGGAGAGAGGTTTTTGTGCCCCTGTATAGATCCCTGGTGAGGCCTGTTTTGGAGTATGGTGCCCCCTTCTGATAAGTACAAAATGTTGGTGGGAGTAAAAGAGTGGAGTGAGTACAAAGAAGGTTTACTAATAAAATGGGTTTAGTAAATAAGTAAGAATATGATGCCAGATTGGAACATCTTGGTTTATACTCAATGGCATACAGAAGAACAAGGTGGGATTTGTGTTATGTTTACAAGGCATTGAGTGATGGAATATTATGTGAAGTGGCAGGATTAACCAGAAAGAGGGTACAAGGAAGTGTGCATGGGCTCACAATAAACAATTGAAAGGTGAGAGATACAGAACTAATAGAAGATGAAGATGGTTTAACCAGAGGGTTGTGAATGTTTGGAATGGACTCCCAGAGGAGGCGGTGGGTGCCTGGAATTTGGAGACATTTAAATATTGACTGGATAGGTATATGGGTGAAAAAAGATGGAGTTATGACAATTAGTTAGTAACAGGTCCTTATATGGCCTTTATGGCTTATGGATCTGAACACATCTTATGATTCTAAGAACCTATTTACTCGCATAGAGTAGTGTGAACCATGCATATTCCTTATTTAAACCTAACACGCTTATACGAACATACAAATTTGCCAGCAGATAAAGGCCTTATGGTCTATCGAGTTTGCTCGAGTGTGCAGTTAGCAACCCTTATACTTCAGTTGCCCCGACCCTCCCTCTTACCCTATCCCATCCCCTTTTGAAGCAGTCCACTGTGCTACAGGATGCCACTTCCGTAGGCAACACGTTCCATCCAGACACCACTCTCTCCATAAAAAAGTGTCTTCTCATTTCCCTCCTGAACCTTCCCCCCTCCAATCTGAGACAATGACCTTGAGTGTCCCTACTACTTTATCTTGAATAGTTCCTCTGTGCCTGTCTTGTTTATTCCCTTCATGTACTTGAAGGTTTCAATCACATCCCCCCATCCCTCCTCTCTTCCTGTGAGTACATGTTCAGCTCCCTCAGCCTGCTCACATAGGTTAAGTCGCCTAGTCCCTGGATCATCTTTGTTGCTCTCGCTGCACCACCTCCAGTAACTTGATGTCCCTCTTCAAGTATGGGCATTACATGCATGCAGTACTGCAGGTGTGGCCTAATCAGTAACCTATACAATGGCAGGATCACTTCCCTCCTTGAAGATATATCCCTGGCAATACAACCCAGCATTTTGTTGGACTTTGCAGCTGCCTTCCTGCATTGTTCTGAGTTGTTCATTGAGCCCATTGTAATCACCCCAGATCCTTCTCCTCCTCTGTCACGGCTAGCTGAAATCCCCCCAGCTGGTAGCTCCTTCATGTTTTTTTTGCCCCAAAATGTAGCACCTTGCACTTTTTGGCATTGACCCCAACTGCCAGGTATCTGGCCAAGTCTCCAATTCTGACAGCTCATCCTGCAACCCATGCCATCCTCCTAGGTCATCCACTACTGCTCCCATCTTGATGTCATCTGCAAACAAACTGATTTTGCTCTTGATGCTCATTGAGATGTCTCATGTGAACAACCCAAACAACACCTTAATAATAATAATAACAAATAACGCCTTGCAGCTTACTAAAGGGTAAGGAATCTTTAGAAGAAGGCAAAACAAGAGGATAGGACAGGCACAATGAAGCTTAAATTCAAGAGGGCTGGCACAAAGGTGTGCCTTATGTTTTTGGGGCCCACAGTAAGGTTAGTCATGGGGCCTCCTCTACCTTTCTGCTGTGGTAGGCAGCTTCATATCATTGTGATGTCATTTGAAAGTTTCTCCCAGATCACCAATTCCTCATGTGGGCTATTTCAATGGACACAGTATGACATCTAAATAATAAAAAAAAAATTAGGTCTTGAAGACTGATACCCTGCGTTGAGCCAGACTGAGGACCCACTCAGTTGGGGCTCCAGATGCTGGTGGGACCAAGGGTACTTAATGCGAGCTCTGGGCAGGAAGCAGCAAGCAGAAGGAAATTAACAAAGCAGCTTGAACAGTGCTAATGTCTCCCTCAGACTGGCTGCTGTAGCTAGGAAATGGGGCTAATCCTTCAAAAGTGTTTGAGAGTTTATTATGTTGAACCTGGAACCACAGCAACTACAGGCAAATCAGTTTTCCTTTCCAGGTGGTGCAGCTACCAAGTTACGTAAGTCAGAGGTGTTAATTGGTTAATAAGGTATTAACAGGTGCTGAGACAGCAGTGCTTTGTTAGAGACTAGGCTGAAGTGTCCCAGACAGGAATGGTTACAAGCAAGGCCCCTGAATTCTGCGGTTCTGCGGTTGTGGAATTTGCTGCAGAATTTGCATCATGCCACAGAATTTATATGGTGGCCAGAATTCATTGTTTTGGTGAATTTTCATATAAATATACTGTTTTTCCATAGTGTCAGGCTTTCTTTCCCACCTCGCTTATCCTGAAGCTCCTCCTCTATGCTCAGCATAGGATGTCATCGATGACATCACATCATATTTAGCCAATGACAGGACTGCATTCTGCCAGAGAAATGAATAAAATGCCACAGAAATCAGAAAATGCTGCGCAGAAGTCAGGAGTCCTGCTGCAGAAATCAGAAAATTCTGCTACAGAACACCAGGGCCCTGGTTACAAGTTAGACTTGCTGTGTCTGGTTTTGTAGCCAGGACAACCCTCAGGGCTGGGGCCCCTGGCAGGCAGGGGCCCTAGGCCTGTACTTTGTTGGCCCACGCCTTAATCTGGCCCTTCCTGCACCATTTTAGGTGCCCTCCTCTGGGCCGCTCCACCCTGTCTGTGTTCTTTCTGAGGTGCAGTCTCCAAAACTGACAGAGTATCAAGATGGGGGACGCATCAGGAGTGATATAACAGAAGCATCATCTCCTCCTTCTGCTGGTGGTACCTCCCCATGCACCCCTGTATCCCACTAGCCTTGTCCATAGCCTTGTCACACTGTGCTGCCACCTTGAGATCCTCTAATACAATAATCTCAAGGTCCCTTTCCTGCCCGCTTTTCTGTCTAGTTTGCTAAACATTCATAGTGTTATAGTTGTCAAGAGCAGGAACTTTACTAAACATTCACCATGTTATGGCATCAACAGTGGGAACTTTTCTACGCATTTACAAAGTGTAATGTTATAGCACCTAGAACAGGAACATCACTGTTCACAGTGTTATGGAATCAACAGTGTAAACTTTATTAAACATTCACATAGTGTTACAGCATCAAGAATGGGCACTTTACTATACATTCAGTGTTATAACATCAAAAATGGGATGTTTCACTTAACATTACGTTAGTGTTATAGTGTCAAGAATGGGCACTTTAGCAGAACAGAAAACATGCACCTCTACACCAAGAAGGGGAGGAAGTAAAGCACAGTGGTTTAAGGCTCTGAGCTGCAAATCTGGAGACCTGGGTTTCAATCCCACAGCCCCCAGTTGCATGCTGTGTGATCCTGAGCAAGTCACTTAACTTCCCTGTGCTCCCAGGTCGCACCCGTAAACAAGTTTTCCGCTTAGTGCGTCTCTCCTAGTTAAACAATTGGAAAAAAATGCAGATGCTGTTGTAAGCTAAAACAATGCTTCTTGATTTTGTTAATTGCAGCAACAAACAAGGTGACAGTGAGCACACTGACCCGTTGTCTCAGATTTCACATCCACGCTTTGTCAAGAGAATCTTTACTAAGCGTTCACATCAGTTATAGTATCAGTGTTGAGAACTGAACATGCAAATAGTGTCACAGCATCAAGAATTGGATATTACTAAACATTTACACAGTGTTATACCATCAAGACTAGGAACATTACTAAACATTCACATTTGTGTTACAGTGTCAAGAATGGGAACCGTCAATAATATAACATTTACTAAGTATTCACATAGTGCTGTAACTTCAAGAGTGGGAATTTTATTTGCCATGGAGTTATTATTGTAGCTTTGAAAAGAGAGTCCCTGAGTATGGGAAGCCGTTCAATTAAAAATTACAGTTTTCAGAATATAATTAACAGTGAAATGTCTATGACTAACAACAAAATGTTTACAGCATAATATTATGATAAGACAAACATGAAAATGAGTATATCACACAGCGAAATGGTTATGAGACCTTCTGAAATGGTTATGACCTATACCCAAATGTGTATGACACATACCAAACTGGATATGACATACACCAAGATAGAAATAACACTTATTAAAATAAGTATGACATATACCAAAATGGCTAGGACACATACTGAAACAGGCAATATGCATATCAAAATAGATGTGACACATACCGAAATGGGTATGACACACACTAAAATGGGTATGATACAAACCAAAAAGGATATGTTATACCAGAATCAGTATGATGCATAAAGAAATAATTATGACACATATTGAAATAGATATGGCCCATACTGAAATGATTGTGACACATAGCAAAATGGGTATGGCATACAAAGCGGTATGACACACACCAAAATGGGTTTAGCACTAACTGAAATGGATATGACACACACGGAAAATGGTATGACACATGCTGAAATAATTGTGGCACATACCTAAATGGATATGACCTATACTGAAATGGCTATAGCACATAGCAAAATGGGAATCACATACCGAAATGGGTATGACACAAACTGAACTGGATATAGCACACACTGAAACTGGTATAAACACACTGAAATAATTATTACACCCACTGAAATAATTATGACACATACCAAATGGATATGATTTTTTTAAATTTAAGTTTATTGGTAATCATTGGGTACATTTAAAATGAACCAGTCAGACAGAGTCAGTTCCATTTACAAAGATACAAACCATTTAGAGAAGCAGCCAGTGGGAAATTTAGTAGGAAGGGAGTGACCCACATCAATATACTTCAGGTGGCAAGAGAACATCTTCAGGGTCATTAGGGGGATAAGCCCCGTCAGGCTCTCACCACAACCAATTGGGCCGTCCCCCCGGCGGCTACCCCAATCTGAGGTTGTTTTAGGGGGTGCTTCCACTTAGCCTCACCCTAGACCGGCAGAGATCCTTGGGCAGAGCCACCAGAGGGCCGTACCGGGGGAGCTCTACCTTCTGATCCCTGCCATATCTCCCATTTCTCCCATCTACGGACATAAACCGGTAACCTACAATTCATCTTATAGGTTATTGCCTCCATATCTGCCACCTCCTGCACTACCCCAATCCAATCAGCCAGGTTAGGGGGATCTTTTTTCAACCACAGCCTAGTGATTGACTTATGGGCTGCTGCCAAGAGGAGGGACCAGAGATATAACGCATCTGCTCCAGCCAGGTTCTGAGGGGGGCTTCCTAGAATGAGATTTGTCCAGTCCAGGTGGAGGTCCAGGCCAAACAGCTCCGCCAGTGCTTGAGTCACCACTCCCCAAAAGGGCCCAAGCCGGGGACAGGACCACAAGACATGCAGATAGTTCGCCTGGGTCTCCCACACAGCCTCCAGCAAACCGGATCCCGATCAGAGGATCTTTTGCTCAGAGACATAGGTGAAAAAAAATAACATATCCTCACCTTCCAACTGAATTCCTGCCAGAAGGTTGAACAAGTAGTTCTGGAGGCCAGCTTAAATACCGACTCCCAGTTAATTCCCTGTGAGCCCACCTGCCCCTCCTCCAGCCACCTCCCTTTGACTTTAATCAGAGGATCCTTTCTTAATCCCATCAGGGCTTTATAAAGCATGGAAATGAGACCCGTTGATTTCTGCGAAGTTAGTATTATGTGGAGACTCTCTATAAGGGGAGCCGCCTTTCCCCCTGAAAGATCCCTTTTTCGGCAGGAGAGGATATAATCCCTCGCCTGCAAGTATCTGAAATGATCCATACTACGCAATCCATATTCTCTGCTTAGGGTTCCAAAATCCACCACCTCTCCTCCCAGCATAAACTGCCTAATATAGATTAAGCCCCCCTTCTCCCAGGTCCTAAAGGTATGGTCAAGGAGGGATGGTGCAAATTCAACGTCCCATGATAGCCTATGCAACGGCCATAAGGAGGTTCTTAGTTTGTACTTCTGCCAAGTCCTATGGGTGGCCCTCAGAGTGTCCTGACCTCATTAGTGAGGGGATGAGCTCTGTCCGTATTAAACTGTAAGGAACGAGGTCCTAACATTGGGCCCCATTCCTCCTCCTCCAGTGTCTCCATCTCCTTCCAATTGGCTGTATATGAAGGAACAGACCATTGTAATGCCTCTTAACCTGTGTGGCGAGGTAATAATCTTCAAGGTCTGGTAAGGATCTACCCCTTTTATCTTGGCCAGTTGGAGGATCTGGGCATTTATTCTAGGTTTTTAGTGTTCCAAATAAACTTGCGATCATTCTGTGCCAGTCAAAAATGGATTTTAGGTATAAAGGTCAGGAGGCATTGAAACAGGTATAGAAATTTGGGCAGGATATTCATGGAAATGGGTGGATTCTCGAGTAGAGGAAAATTCAGCAAGGACCATTTGTCCAGGTCTCTTTGTGCTAGCTGAGTGGGGCATAGTTTGCCTTAAAAGCTGGGAGTTATGTTTAGTCAGGATAGCCCTAGATATTTCATTTTGTCCGCCTGCCAATTAAGTGGCAGGAGTTCCCTTAGTCTATGGGAAGGAATAGTAGAAACAAAGCACCTCTGTTTTGGTCCTATTGAGGACATACCCGAATATTAGCCAAACTCTGACAAAACTGACCACACCTGAGGATAACCATTTCGGATGGGACATGCAAGTAAACATCATCTGGTACAACGATATCCTCCACTGCTGCCCTCCACCTCAATTCCCTGTACTCCAGGAGAGCGAATGGCCTCAGTAGTGGCTCTATGTAGAGGCGGACAACAATGGGGACAGAGGACAGCCCTGTCGGGTGCCCCTACTAAGTGTAAATCTATCGAGAGACCCCGTTAACCCTGACACACGCTTGTGGACCAGAGTATAGAGACTTTAGACTATTAATGAAGATTGTGGAATCCCATCCGTTCCAAAACCGCGAATAGAAATGACCAGGAGACCTTATCGAAGGCCTTCTCTGCGTCTAAACTCATGAGACATGCGGGAAGGCGCGTGCGGTGGATGGTGTCAATTATATTGATCGCTGACCTAACCCCGTCTGGGGCCTGATGGCCCTGGACAAACCCCGACTGGTCCAGATTAATGAGTTCTTGGAGAATTGGGTTTAATCTCGAAGCGAGAATTGAGGTAAAGATTTTATAATCAGAGTTCAAGAGAGAAATTGGACGTCGATTGCAGAGAGGGATCTTTATTTTCTTTTGGTATTGAGTGAGATTGTGGCGTATTGCCATGATGAAATTAGTCGCGCCTCCGCCATATCTCAGAAGGCATGCCAGTATGGGGCCGTTTCTGTGGCAAAGTCTTATAGAATTGACCCTAAAGCCATCAGGCCTGGGCACTTCCACTCTTCAGGTCCTTAATGGTATTTAGGATCTCCGCCTGTGTGATTGGCCTGGTTAGCGCCTGGCCTTCTTCCCTTGTGAGTTTAGGGAGGGATGGTCCCCAGGTAGTCCATGATTGCCTGGGTGGGTGGCTGCGTCTGTGGGGTGTACAGTTTGGTAAAGTAGGTGACAAAGGCCTCTGTGATCTGCCGTCTTATTGGTCATCTGGCCTGTGGTTGGAGAGACAACTTTAGTTATTGTGGCCCTGTCTCTATACTGTCTCAAGCGAGCCGCTAGTAATCTAGTATCCCTAGGGCCTCCCTCGTAGTATTTTGTTTGAGGAAAAGACTTCTCTCTATCTCCTCCTTTGCAGCTTCTGATGTTCTGTCCTCAGAGCTTTAAGTTCTCGGTCTCTGCATGTCCCAACCCATTTTTGTCTAGCCTCTAGCTCCCTTATGTCCGTCAGCAGGTTTTGTTGCCTGAGAGGCATTCCTTCTTTTCTGGCTATGCGTATAAATTGCCCCCTAACTACGACTTTCAGTGTATCCCAGATAATCTGCGGAGACATCCCAGGGGAAGTATTTTCTGAAGTGTATCCATAAACATACCCGTTTAATTTTATCAGGGTTTCTTATCCTAAGTAAGGAAAGTATTAAGCCTCCAGTGAATTATTATCTTAGGCAGGAGAGCCACCTCAAAGATGAGACTATGATCCGACAGGTGGCTGTGCCCACCCACACATAGAAACCATCACTCCGTCTAAGGTAAAATGTATCAATTCGAGAATAGACTTTATAGCGAAGTTTAAACCCCACAAGAAGGTGGGGTTTAGAAAAAGCTTATAAGGGGAAGGGGATAAGGAGGGCGACCAAGCCCTCCCCTCAGATGAGGGAGTAGCCTTCAAGCCCAAGGGAGGGAAACAGACTGGAGGTGGAGGTTTCAGGAGGAGCAGGGGAGGATGGAAGTATAAGGAATCTGGGTGGGGTTCGACAAAAGGATCAGGGATAAGGGTGGGGTTAGTGTTAGTAAATGCCAGGAGCTTGGGAAACAAGTTGCCAGAGTTCCAGAGCCATGCTGTTCGAGGGGGTGGATGTGGCGGCAGTCAAAGCGTGGGCCAACAAAACCATGACTGGGACCTAAATGTATGGGGTACACTATGCTTAGGAAGGATAGAAAGGAGGGCAGAGGGGTGGAGTGGCTATGTTCATTAGAGATGACATAGAAATTGCTATGGTAGAAGAGGCAGAGGGAAGCGTGGAGGCCTTATGGGTCACCCACGATCCCCAGCAGGAGATAAGGTCAAGCTGGGAGTAGCATATAGGCCCCGGGATGAGTGATGTTCTAGAGGATGGTTTGCTGGACAACATCATTGCCCAGTGTGGTCCAAAAGGGAAGGAGTGGTGTTGATGGGGACACTAATATGCCAGGTACAAACTGAGACCATGTCCTCTAAGGTGGCCAAGGAGCAGAGGCTGCTGGATGGCTTCCAGGATTGTTCTTAACACAGCATGTGATGGAGCCTACAAGGAGGGGCATGTCCTGGATGTGGTTCTGGCAGATGGGGATCTGGTAAGGGACAAGGTTGTACAGGACCCCCTGACTGGGAGTGACCACAATACTGTCTGGTTTCAAATAAGCATTGGGGAGTGGGGTGAGATCTAGGACACTGGCAGTGGACTTCAGGGGCAGACTTTATGGGCATGGGAAATATTCTCAAGGATCACTTGAGGGGATTACCTCAACAACAAGTGTGGAAAGGAGATGGGAGGTCATAAGCGGGGACTTCATGAGGCAGTCAGGATCTGCGCTAAGTTGAAACGTAAGGGAGCAGGTCACATAAACCATGCTGGTGGTCCAGTGAGGTCCAGGTAGCAGTCAGAGAAAAGAAGGCGACACAAAAAATATAAAACAACAAGAGGGGATAGGGATAAGGAAATGTACCAGCTTGCATCTAGAAAAGTCACCCGTATGGTGAGGGAGCTAAGTCAGTAAAACAGCAGCTGGCACAGGATATCATGGAGGAAAAGGGTTCTTCCGGTACATTGGGAGGCGGAGAAAACTAAGGGCCATCTCAGCAGATTGAGATCAGAAGGAGGGTGGGTGGAAGAGGCGAGGACCAGGCAGAGGTATTTGAGAGTACTTTGCCTCTGTGTTCACTAGGGAGGGATGGGATATCTACAAAGCAAGGCACAAAGGGATAGAGCGGCAGGGAGTGGGATCAGGGCAACAGAAATGGAGCAAAAGGAGGAAAGGTACCCCAGGGTGTCACATCTGGATAAGGATAAAAAGACCAGTAAGGTGGAGGACGGATGATGCCATCCCCACCAAAAGGTGTGGTTTCCCTCAAGGCCCTAAAGAAAGACAAATCTCCTGGGCCGGATGGCATTCATCCGAGTACTATGGAATTGGCGGACATACTGGCTGCACCCCTGGCGGAGCTTTTCAACAGGTCACTTGAGACAGGGAGGGTACCTAGGGATTGGCGAGAGGCACATCTGGTACCAATCCATAAAGGGGGGGTCGAAGGAAGTACCAGGAAACTATAGACCCATCAGTTTAACCTCGGTGGTGGGAAAATTAATGGAGAGTATACTAAAGGAACGATTGGGGGTTTACTTGGAGGAGGTGGGAGGTCTGGATAGTCGACAGCATGGGTTTGTGCCAGGTAGATCATGTCAAACCAACCTTGTGGAGTTCTATGAATGGGTAACATCAGAACTGGACAGAGGTAAGCCTGTGGATGTATTATTCTTGGACTTCAGCAAGGCGTTTGACTCTGTCCCCCACAATGGTCTGGTGGAGAAACTGATGGGGTTAGGAGTAGGCCCTTTGATGGTCAGATGGATTGAAAACTGGATAGCTGGACGCACTCAGTGAGTAGTGGTCTGTGGGGAGCTCTCGAACCCTACAGAGGTTGGTAGTGGGGTACCACAGGGCTCGGTCCTGGGTCCAATCCTGTTTAATGCATACATATCAGACATCAGGGATGGTATAGGGTGTGAAATGAGTCTCTTCGCGGATGACTCCAAGATGGGAGCAGTAGTTGAGGGAGAAGAGGGGAGGTTGGCCCTGCAAGGGGACCTGGACACCCTGGAAAGCTGGGCTCACACATGGAAATTAAATTTCAATATCACCAAGTGCAAGGTGTTGCATCTTGGTCGGGGTAACCCTAAACACAGGTACACCCTGGGAGGAGAGGTGCTGGAAGCCTCAACAGGGAAAAAGACCTAGGGTCATGGTGGATACATGTATGAATAACACTGAGCAGTGCAGGAGAGCAGCTAGCAAGGCAAACAGGATGTTGGGATGCATCAAAGGGGATCACCTCTAGGAGCAAGGAAGTGATTCTGCCGCTGTACAATGGACTGGTTAGACCACACTTGAGTACTGTGTACAGTACTGGAGACCACACTTGAAGAGGACATACAGCTCCTGGAGAGGTACAGAGGAGGGCAACAAAGATGATCACAGGGCTAGGGGATTTGACTTGAGGACAGACTTGAGGAGCTCTGCCTGTTTTCATTGGAGGAGAGGAGAGACAGGGGGACATGATTGAGGTCTTCAAGTACCTCAAGGGAATAAATAGGAGTAAACATGGAGGGATCTTTAGACTAAAGCAGGAGGCATCACCAGAGGGCATGGTTTGAAGTTGGAAGGTGGAAGGGTGAGGGGAAAGAGGAGGAGGTTTTTCACTGAGAGGGTGGTGGACCCTTGGAATGCTCTGCCTGGTGAGCTGGTTCAGAGATCCACAGTGGAGAGCTTTAAGAGAGGTGGGACAGACACAGAAAGTGGATGTATCAGATGATAGCCTGTCCGGGGGGATGGATGATAGGGGTTTCTGGAGCACAAGGGATGGGAGGGTCTCTGCACCCAACTAAGGATCTAGGTTCGAGCAGACTTGATAGACCATAAGGCCTAATCTGCTGGCAAATAGTATGAGTAACAGGTGTAATCTCTCCCTCTTGGGTATTTCTCTCGCCAGATATCTACTAGTCCCACCTGGTGCAGGGCTTGTTTAATCTTCTTGACCTTCTGCTGGTCATTGACCTTAGCCGTGGAAGTGGTGTCTAGTTTTCTGTCCCATATCAAGTTCCAATCTCCCCCCATAATCAGCGTGCCCCTAGACTTTTCCGCAACCAATCGGGCAATCGATACATAGAATGCTGCAGGAGAGCCCGGTGGGGCGTAAACATTAACTAAGGTTACAGGAGTATCCTGTACTTTGCCCACCACCATGATATACCTGGCACCAGGGTCTACTACAGTCTCTTCATGCTCGAATGGGAATGTGGCAGCCAGCATAATAGCTGCCCCTCTTGCGACCCACATCAAGGGGCAGAGAACATGTGGGGATATGCCCTGGACTTCAATTTCAGTGTTTTGGATGGGGACAGGTGGGTTTCCTGTAAGAATACCACCTCACAGTTTTGCCTGGCAATGTACTTCTGAATTTGTTTTCTTTTAACCGGGCTGGAGCAGCCGTTGATGTTGTAGGAGAGCACTTTCACATTTCCACTACTCATTTATAGTCGGCATTACTAACATACTTAAGCGAAGGTGAACTGATCCAGACATGTCTGGTAGGCGTATCTTATCCCAACTGCATATGTACCATTTAACTTTCCTAACCAGAAAACATTACAACCAGAGAACAGGAATATCAATAACCCCAACCGTGGGAACAAAACCTGCACAGGACATTCCTCAACTGAGGGCCCTGCGCAAAATGATGAAGGCAGGTGAGTTTTTAACCCTCTCCTGCACCTGCTAGAAGAAATAATTGGTGTACTTCCAAGGGAGGGCTGGCAGAATGTCTCCAGCCGTAGGGCAATTGCGCAGCCAATATTCCGAAGGGGACTCCAATCTAGGAGGATTTCACCCTTCCTTCCCGGGGGGAAAACCCCTATATGGGACACCCTACAGTCAGCGATCTGCAGGCTCCATAGGCTCCCTCCTCAGTCCGGGATCCTAAGAGATCCACACTATAACATTTATCATCACTCTATGTATCTCCAGAATGACCGGCACAGAGTGATGCACAGTGTACATCAGCAGGGTTGAACAGCCGTAAGAAGAGAAAGAGAAAAAAAAAACAAACAAAAACTCACATACCCCCCCCCACCCCAGTCCATCATGTCCCGTGAGGAGTTGTGGATTAGTTATCCAAAGTCTCAGGGTGTTCAGGGCAACTACCAGCTCCCTCCGAGTCACCCCACCAATATGTCTTAATAGATGACATCCATCATTTCAGCTATGTCCAGACCGGTACAGTTAGTGCAGGGCACATCCAGACGAGTCCATCAGGGGATAGTCCCAGAGTGCGTGTTGGAGCCAAGCCCTGTACATTAATTTACAATACCTTGGGTAGCTGCTCAGTCTCTTCCTCTCCTCACCTCATCAATGAAACGTGGCCGTCTCCGTTGCAGCCTCCTGCTCAAGAGAGCTTTAACTGAGACCCGAGCAGGATTCCTGAGCCCTCCTAAGGAAATCACTGACTTCAGCTACCAGGGGCAAAGCTGCGTCTCACCTCGAGCAGGCATGCAGTGTAGAGCTCGAGGTCCAGAACCACCAGGGGCGTCCTAAATTACCAAAATATGAAAAGTACCTCGATGGTTAACCAGAAGAAAACCAGAAAAAAGGTGGGAGTGGGGGATCTCGTTTACTTGGAGAACTCCGCAGATGTAATCACCAGAGATGGTCCAAAGTCCCAGTGGATCCAGTTAGGGATACGGAGAATCAGTGCCTCTCAGTCCGGCGATGCACATTGAGGTCTCTGCCCCTGATCCAAGTCGCTATTTTGGGATGATCCCTCGCCTGCCTCGTGTAGATGCGGGGCCTTCTTATCCACTTTAGAAGGATCTCCAAATTGTTTCACCAACGATGCAATATCTGCCCGGAGGGTTGTCTGCTGGTTTCCCCGGACCAAGTCACCTCGTGGAGCCCCCTTCTGAGCGATGCTCCAAGCCGACGTGAGTAAATCCTTTTCCAGCTTCTCCTTCAGCAGGGGTGGGACAGCAATCCCCAACGGCTCCAGGAAGGCCGAGGCAGCCAAAAGATCTTGAAAGGTTTTTGAGCCTTTATCTGTAGAGATTTTGAGGCGAGCTGGGTACAAAATCTGCGTTTTGATGTTCCAGGCCCTCAATTGCTTCACTATCGGCCACAGGGTTTTCCTAGCCTCCTGGACTTGTGTCATGTGCTCATTGTTGATGTTTATTCGGTGGCCTTTAAAGAAAAGTGCTCCTTGCTTCCAGGCTATTCTAATGATCTCCTCTTTTGCCTGGTAGCTAGTCAGCTGCCACAATGGAGCAGGGCCTCGCCTCCGGTTGTTAGCCAGCGGGACCAATGATCTATGTGCCGGTCCATAGTTAGGTCCAAATCTTGTGGCAGCATGAGCATTTGTTTGAGGGTTGCTTGAAGAAAAGCTGTGACATTTTGGTAACTGTCCTCCGACCCCTCCGGAATGCCATAGATTCTTATGTTGTGTCTTCGGCTTCTACTCTCCAGGTCATCGAGCTTATGAGTGAGTTCGCGATCCCTGGCCATGAGGTACAGTAGGAGTCTGTCGTGACGGTCTGTTTGTTCTGCAGTACGGGCCATGCACAGCTCAAGTTGTTCAGTTTTATGATCAATTTTACTTAAATCCGACTTGAGTTAAGCAGAGTTTGATCTATCTTAGCAACTGTGTGTGCCGTTTGAATTATTATTTCTTTCAGAGTAGCAGGGGGTTCATCCGAAGCGGTCTCCGGTTGTTGTAGGCCCTCCCGTACCTCTTCCCCCTGGGTGCCACATCTGATTTCCTCCTGTATCATCACCCTTAATTTCTGCATTGGAGTCGAGGGGGGCTTGCCCGCTTTGTTTTTTTTGGATTTTGCCGGCGAAGACATGCTTTCCACGAGTGATGTAGTTTGATTTTGTTCGAGGAGGGGACGGAGCCACTGCTCTATGCTGCCATTAGATCGCTGACTTCACCGGAAGTCCCAAATGGATATGATTGATACTGAAATGGATATGACACATATCCAAATGGGTATGACAGATATCAAAATGGGACTGTCACTTACTGAAATTGGCATGATACTCACTAAAAATGGAATGGCATGTGCTGAAATAATAATGACACATATCGAAATGGATATGACCCATACTGAAATGGCTAGGACACAGAAAATGGGTATTATGAACTGGAGATCGTAAATGGAGGAAGCTGATTGGCCGAGAGGTTTTTGAAGCCGTGATGATATCGGGCTATATCATCATGGTTTCAGAAAACCTCCGGTCACCAGCCTCCTCACTTGCAGCCAAGTTCATCCGACCTCAATGTTCCCCGCCACGTCCTGTGGAAGAAAATCCTCCAACCTCAATGTTTCCCACCTGGAACTGCTGTCAGCAACAGTACATTAATCAAGAAAGGGCATCACCCGCTCTCACCGGAACCCACATCCCATATTGAGATGGGCATTTAAAAAACCCACTACAGCACTCACAAAAGCAACCGACTCTCCGCTCGTACATTTCCATACCTGGTGGCAATGGTGAACTTGCAGTTTTACGAGAAGCGGGCAACTCAAAACAAAAGCCTGATCAAATCCCCAGTAACAGCATCTCCCACATAACTGAACAGAACTCGAATTCTCTGCTTCACACACCCAAAAAAACCAAAAAAACACGCTGGCTGCACCGACCATACCAGCATTCACATCTCTCACAGGCAGCTGTGCGCCATTCAAAACACCAGCCTTCATACAGTTACTGAACTACTCTTCTCAATCCCACTGCTTCCAAATATAGCTCATCAGATTCATTTTCAGTTTCTAGTTATCGTGGGGTGGGAGACAGACAAAGCACAAAGGCACTAACAAAGACAGCAGACACTGGCAGAGTCACAGCTTGGCACACTGACTGATCAGTCAGCATTTGGCAACAAGTACCATCTTCTGGGAGAAATCAGAAATTGTGGTTTTTTCTCAAAAGATATCTTCCACCATCAGAAATGTAATAAAAAGTATTTAAAATCTTTTTTTTTTGCTTTTGTTTTATAAACAAACTAAAACATTTAAGCCAGTTCATAATAGCAATAAGGCTCCCCAGGGTGTGGTATATCATGGGATATCATCACTTCTCAGGCAGGTTGGATGCCCTCGGCCTGCGGCCTCATGCCCAACCACCCGAGGTGTGACAATATCCCATGATATACCTATCGTCTACTATTGCTTAGTCTACTACCAAAATGGGTATGAGACAAACTGAACTGGATATGGCACACTTTGAAATTGGTGTGACACACTGAAATAACTTTGACACACAGCTAAATGGATATGACCCATACTGAAATGGATATGACACATAGTAAAATGGTTATGACATACGAAATGGTTATGACATACGTCAATATGGTTATAGCACAAACTGACATGTATATGACACACACCGACATGGGTATGTCAAATACTGAAATAATTATGACAAATACCAAAATGGATATTTCACATGTTGAAATGAGTATGACACATACCAGAATGGGTAAGACACATACCAACATGGGTATGACAAAAAACAAAATATATGTGACATGCACCAATATAGATATGACACATACTGAAATAATTATGACACATGCTGAAATGGAGATGACCGCTACTGAAATGCATATGACAGATAAAATATTTATACATATATAAATATAACACATACTGAAATAATTATGACACATGCCAAAATATCTATGACCTATACTAAAATGGATATAATATATAATAAATAGGGTATAATGTATACCAAAATGAATATGACACATACTGATTTGTAGATTATATTTATTTAATACATTGATACTCTTGCTGAATGTGTACTGTAGTAAATAAAATGGTTATGAAGTACTGAAAACAAACTCATATATTAAAATGTGTATGTTGTATACTGAAATGAGCATATAGCAAACTGAACTGTTGCCAAACTTGCAAGCATAGACTGAACAGAATGTAACATGTGCCAAGGTGTGAATACAGCAAATTGAAATGAGTATGGCACATACTGAACTGAATAGAACACAGTGAAAAGCACATGATGTGGTAACCAATCAAAGTGCAGCATCACCCCTGAGATTTTGTAGGACTCCACCAGTTCTTGTTCAGCTCCACTGCAGGTAAGAGCTCCTTACATTCTGTTAATCAGGAATATGCACAATGGCCCAGATATTCAAAAGGGCTGCAAAGGCGCAACAGTGTTAGCCATGCACAACCCACTGATATGCCCAGGCGTGATATTCAAATGAATTGTGCCTGGCACAATCCCAATGCTTGCGGGCGCATCATAATGTATCTCGACCCAGGTGGGGGTGCCCATGCATACTCTGCACATCCCAATATTCAGCCGGGATGTGTTGGTCCATGCATCGAACCCTCCTACTACGCCCGACAAAGTTGATCCAGAAAAAAAAAGGATCAGCGGCTGGCCACCCACAGGTGAGCTGCCATACTGCAGGGCACAACATGGCAGCTGCCACCTGTGGGTAGCCTGAATTCCATCTGCACCTGGCGGAGACCCCCCATGCCCGATTGTGGGCATTTGTAAAAGAAAGAGATTCCAATATCCTTGGTGGTCCAGTGGACCTCTGTCAGCCCGATCGTGGGCTTCAGTGAAAATAAAGAGATTCCAATATCCCTGGTGGTCCAGTGGACCGCTGTCAGCCCAGTCGTGGGCTTCTGTATAAAAAAGAGATAATCCTATATCCCTGGTGGCCCAGTGGACCACTGTCTGCCCGATCGTGGGCTTCTGTATGTAAAAAGATAATCCAATATCCCTGGTGGTCCAGTGGACTGCTGTCTGCCCAATCGCGGGCATTTGTATTAAAAAAAAGAGAATCCAATATACCTGGTGGTCCAGTGGACCGCTGTCTGCCTGATCGCGGGAATTTGTATGAAAAAAGGGACGTCCACTATCCCTGGTGGTCCAGCAGACCCCCTCCCCACCCGCTCACTGATCCCCTGCTCCGCTCCTCCCCAGTCAGCGGCGGTGGCAACACCCACCGCCTTCCGCCCTGCCGCCGCCGCCTGACACTGTAGGTAGGGCTGTCGCCCATTGGTCCACAGTGTGAGTCAATGGGCATGCAGCATACCGTACTACACATTCAGATATGTGGAATGTGTAGTCTGATCTGAAAAAATCTCAGGGGTGATGCTGCACTCTGATTGGTTACACACGTCATGTGCTTTTCACTGTGTTATATTCAGTTCAGTATGAGTTATACTCATTTCAGTTTGCTGTATTCACACATTGGCACATGTTACACTCTATTCAGATTATGCCTTGCAAGTTTGACAGCAATTTAGTTTGCTATATGCTCATTTCAGTATGCAACATACACATTTTAATGTATGATTTTGTTTTCAGTACTTCATAACCATTTTATTTACTACAGTGCACATTCAGCAAGATAAATATATTAAATATAATCTACAAATCAGTATGTGTCATATTCATTTGGTATACATTATACCCTATTTATTATGTATCATATCCATTTTAGTATAGGTCATATATATTTTGGTATGTGTCATAATTATTTCAGTATGTGTTATATATATTTTTTATCTGTCATATCCATTTCAGTATAGGTCATATTCATTTCAGCATGTGTCATAATTATTTCAGAATGTGTCATAACCATTTCAGTTTGTGTTATATCCATTTGGTGTCTGTCATAATTATTTCATTATGTGTCATACCTATATTGGTGCATGTCACATACATTTTTTTTTGTCATACCCATTCTGGTATGTCATACTCATTTCAACATGTGACATATTCATTTTGGTATGTGTCGTAATTATTTCAGTATTTGACATACCCATGTCGGTGTGTGTCATATCCATGTCAGTTTGTGCTATAACTGTACTGGTTTATGTCATAACCATTTCGGTATGTCATACCCATTTTACCATGTGTCATATCCATTTCAGTATGGGTCATATCCATTTAGCTGTGTGTCAGAGCTATTTCAGTCTGTGTCACACCAATTTCAAAGTGTGCCATATCCAGTTCAGTTTGTCTCATACCCATTTTGGTATATAATACCCATTTTGTTATGTGTCCTAGCCCTTTCAGTATGGGTCATATCCATTCGATATGTGTCATTATTATTTCAGCGTGTGTCATTCCATTTTCAGTGTGTATCATGCCAATTTCAGGTGGTGTTAATCCCATTTTGGTGTCTGTCATACCCATTTTGTATATCATTCCGATTTTGGTATGTGTCATATCCATTTCAGTATCGATCATATCCATTTGGGTATTGTAATAATTATTTCAGTGTGTGTATACCAGTTTCAGTGTGTGCAGTATCCAGTTCAGTTTGTGTCATACCCATTTCGTATCGACATACTCATTTTGCTATGTGCTATAGCCATTTCAGTATAGATCATATCCATTTAGGTATTTGCCACAATTATTTCAGCATGTGTCATTTCATTTTCAATGTGTGTCATATCCATTTAATTAGTGCTAAACCCATTTTGGTGTGTGTCATACCCATTTCAGTATGCCATACCCATTTTGCAATGTGTCATAATCATTTCAGTATGTGTCATGTCCATTTCAGTATGTGCCATAATTATTTCTTTATGCATCATACCGATTCTGGTATAACATATCCATTTAGTTTTGTATCATACCCATTTTAGTGTGTGTCATACCCATTTTGGTATGTGTCACATCTATTTTGACATGCATATTACCTGTTTCAGAATATAACCTAGCCATTTTGGTATATGTCATACCTATTTAATAAGTGTTATTTCTATCTTGGTGTATGTCATATCCAGTTTGGTATGTGTCATACACATTTTGGTACAGGTCATAACCATTTCAGAAGGTCTCATAACCATTTCGCTGTGTGATATACTCATTTTCATGTTTGTCTTTCTCATAATATTATGCTGTAAACATTTTGTCGTTTGTCATAGTCATTTCACTGTTAATTATATTCTGAAAACTGTAATTTTTAATTGAACGGCTTCCCATACCTGAGGCATCTCATTATATTAAATGTGATCCATAGCTAGGTAATACGCCGTAATTAAAGACATAAATCTACAAGTGAATGTGACTGACACACCTGTGGGTTACATTCTGAGAGCCAAGAAATGACTTCTTAAGCAGTGTGAATTACAAGAAGTGAATCTCCTTCACTTACAAAAAAAACAAACCAATTTATTTTCCCACGACAACCTTACCAAAATGAGTGGTAGTTTGATACAAAATGTTCTATATGACACTTGACTAATTCTCAGCATTATCACAAAGGTCTGGGCAGAACCAAACCTTTTTGTTTAATAATTACTGTCTTCCATGCCCTAAGCAGGCAGCTATCAGCCTTGCCCCTGCCTCCCCTGACCAGTAACCAGCTCCCCTGAAGATGTACCTAGCACTGAAGAATCCCCTATGGATTGACCCTCCCCCATGGCTGGGCCAGAAGGAGGTGGTACCCCCCCACCACCCCGAGACATACATTCAGAAACTGGACCAGTGTCCTTGGGGTGATGGGGCTGGTCGGTTCTGGCACACTGGGGTTTCATAAAGCCTGTTCAGCCATTTTCAGTTTTGTTTATTTATTTAGTTTTCTTCTAGTCCCTATGCTATAGTGCAGATGTCAGCATGTGCCACGTGAAGTCACACATCGCTGCATCAAATGTAGCACCCACCTTTGACTTCACTCCTGCCTGCACTACCACCAGTCCCCCACCTGATGGCAGTCAGCAGCAAGCAGTGAACCTTCCCTACCGTAACAGGTGCACCCTCCCAGGCAACCCCCACCAGCCCATGTCTGCTCCTTAACCCAGGTTCTTGACATGGTAGGCAGTCGCACTACCACCAAGCCACTGGACTGGCCTAACGTGCATTTTTTTCAACTGGGAAGCCAAGTCTATTTTCAAATCCACTTTGCTTTGTGTCCTGTGAGCACTCAGTGAATACAGGCACAATGTAAAACCAGAAGGGCATGACATGGCTGATCACCTCTACAATCCATACTCTGGCCAGGTTGTAGATATATTTTATTTTGGTATGGTTTCACTATTAATGTGGATTTCAAATAATTGTAGTACTATGTTTTACCATCGACTTCCTTTACTTTTCACTAATATTACCTGTTATCCTCTCTGTTCCACTCTGAGAGGTTTCACACCTTTGTACAGATGGAAGAAGATAGTGTCTGCAACCTTTACCTCGACAATAATAACAATAATAACAATTTTGTTTCTTTTCTGCTGTCTATGGGATATTTTGACAGCAGAAAACGTTGTACTATGCACCTGCCTAGGCATGGCAGTGCTCCTCATCTTCTCTGTCTGCAGTCACACCCCTTACCTACCTATGGTTTTGCATATCCGAACAATGATACCTGTGAAATGTTGATGCCAAGCACAAGTGAAAGAAAGAAAACTGGCACCTGTGTGCTGGCATTTACACCTGTAAACAAGTAATGGCTCCAATCTATTCAGCACAAGCACTGAAGTCCATAAGCTTATTCCATTCAAAAATACTCTTTATTAATGAATAAAAGCAGACAATTTTCAACAGGATATAGCAGTTATGCGAAATTGCGTTCTCTTGTGCAGAAAGTGCTAAAACAGTGCTATTCCATACAGTGCAAGGTTTAACAGCCAATCCAACCAAGAAAAAAGGCAGTATAGCACAGTGGTAGAAGGCAGTGTAGCACAGTGGTTTAAGTCTTCGAGCTGCAAACCTGGAGACCTGGGTTTCAATCCCACAGCCCCCAGTTGCATGCTGTGTGATCCTGAGCAAGTCACCTAACTTCCTGTGCTCCCAGGTCGCACCCGTAAACAAGTTTTCCGTTAGTCGTCTCTCCTAGTTAAACAATTGGAAAAAAATGCAGATGCTGTTGTAAGCTAAAACAATGCTTCTTGATTTTGTTAATTGCAGCAACAAACAAGGTGACAGTGAGCACACTGACCCGTTGTCTCAGATTTCACATCCAGCGCTTTGTCAGAGAATCTTTACTAAGCGTTCACATCAGTTATAGTATCAGTGTTGAGAACTGAACATGCACATAGTGTCACAGCATCAAATTGGATATTACTAAACATTTACACAGTGTTATACCATCAAGACTAGGAACATTACTAAACATTCACATTTGTGTTACAGTGTCAGAATGGGAACCAGTCAATAATATAACATTTACTAAGTATTCACATAGTGCTGTAACTTCAAGAGTAGAATTTTATTTGCCATGGAGTTATTATTGTAGCTTTGAAAGAGAGTCCTGAGTATGGGAAGCCGTTCAATTAAAAATTACAGTTTTCAGAATATAATTAACAGTGAAATGTCTATGACTAACAACAAAATGTTTACAGCATAATATTATGATAAAGACAAACATGAAAATGAGTATATCACACAGCGAAATGGTTATGAGACCTTCTGAAATGGTTATGACCTATACCCAAATGTGTATGACACATACCAAACTGGATATGACATACACCAAGATAGAAATAACACTTATTAAAATAAGTATGACATATACCAAAATGGCTAGGACACATACTGAAACAGGCAATATGCATATCAAAATAGATGTGACACATACGAAATGGGTATGACACACACTAAAATGGGTATGATACAAACCAAGAAGGATATGTTATACCAGAATCAGTATGATGCATAAAAAATAATTATGACACATATTGAAATAGATATGGCCCATACTGAAATGATTGTGACACATAGCAAAATGGGTATGGCATACGAAGCGGGTATGACACACACCAAAATGGGTTTAGCACTAACTGAAATGGATATGACACACACAGAAAATGGTATGACACATGCTGAAATAATTGTGGCACATACCTAAATGGATATGACCTATACTGAAATGGCTATAGCACATAGCAAAATGGGAATCACATACCGAAATGGGTATGACACAAACTGAACTGGATATAGCACACACTGAAACTGGTATAAACACACTGAAATAATTATTACACCCACTGAAATAATTATGACACATACCAAATGGATATGATTTTTTTAAATTTAAGTTTATTGGTAATCATTGGGTACATTTAAAATGAACCAGTCAGACAGAGTCAGTTCCATTTACAAAGATACAAACCATTTAGAGAAGCAGCCAGTGGGAAATTTAGTAGGAAGGGTGACCCACATCAATATACTTCAGGTGGCAAGAGAACATCTTCAGGGTCATTAGGGATAAGCCCGTCAGGCTCTCACCACAACCAATTGGGCGTCCCCGTGGCTACCCCAATCTGAGGTTGTTTTGGGGTGCTCCCTTGCACACCCTAGACCGGCAGAGATCCTTGGGCAGAGCCACCAGAGGGCCGTACGGGGGAGCTCTACCTTCTGATCCCTGCCATATCTCCCATTTCTCCCATCACGGACATAAACGGTAACCTACAATTCATCTTATAGGTTATTGCCTCCATATCTGCCACCTGCACTACCCCAATCCAATCAGCCAGGTTAGGGGATCTTTTTCAACCACAGCCTAGTGATTGACTTATGGGCTGCCGCCAAGAGGAGGACCAGAGATATAACGCATCTGCTCCAGCCAGGTTCTGAGGGGCTTCCTAGAATGAGATTTGTCCAGTCAGGGGAGGTCCAGGCCAAACAGCTCCGCCAGTGCTTGAGTCACCACTCCCAAAAGGGCCCAAGCCGAGACAGGACCACAAGACATGCAGATAGTTAAGCCTGGGTCTCCCCACAGCCTCCAACAAACCGGATCCCGATCAGAGGATCTTTTGCTCAGAGACATAGGTGAAAAAAAATAACGTATCCTCACCTTCCAACTGAATTCCTGCCAGAAGGGTGAACAAGTAGTTCTGGAGGCCAGCTTAAATACCGACTCCCAGTTAATTCCCTGTGAGCCCACCTGCCCCTCCTCCAGCCACCTCCCTTTGACTTTAATCAGAGGATCCTTTCTTAATCCCATCAGGGCTTTATAAAGCATGGAAATGAGACCCGTTGATTTCTGCGAAGTTAGTATTATGTGGAGACTCTCTATAAGGGGAGCCGCCTTTCCCCTGAAAGATCCTTTTTCGGCAGGAGAGGATATAATCCCTAGCCTGCAAGTATCTGAAATGATCCATACTCATAATCCATATTCTCTGCTTAGGGTTCCAAAATCCACCACCTCTCCTCCCAGCATAAACTGCCTAATATAGATTAAGCCCCCTTCTCCCAGGTCCTAAGGTATGGTCAAGGAGGGATGGTGCAAATTCAACGTCCCATGATAGCCTAAGCAACGGCCATAAGGAGGTTCTTAGTTTGTACTTCTGCCAAGTCCTATGGGGGGCCCTCAGAGTGTCTCTGACCATCATTAGTGAGGGGGGGAGATGAGCTCTGTCCATATTAAACTGTAAGGAACGAGGTCCTAACATTGGGCCCCATTCCTCCTCCTCCAGTGTCTCCATCTCCTTCCAATTGGCTGTATATGAAGGAACAGACCATTGTAATGCCCTCTTAACCTGTGTGGCGAGGTAATAATCTTCAAGGTCTGGTAAGGATCTACCCCCTTTTATCTTGGCCAGTTGGAGGATCTGGGCATTTATTCTAGGTTTTTTAGTGTTCCAAATAAACTTTGCGATCATTCTGTGCCAGTCCAAAAAATGGATTTTAGGTATAAAGGTCAGGAGGCATTGAAACAGGTATAGAAATTTGGGCAGGATATTCATGGAAATGGAGTGGATTCTCGAGTAGAGGGGAAAATTCAGCAAGGACCATTTGTCCAGGTCTCTTTGTACTTGGCTAGCGAGTGGGGCATAGTTTGCCTTAAAAAGCTGGGAGTTATGTTTAGTCAGGATAGCCCCTAGATATTTCATTTGGTCCGCCTGCCAATTAAGTAGCAGGAGTTCCCTTAGTCTATGGGAAGGGGAATAGTAGAAACAAAGCACCTCTGTTTTGGTCCTATTGAGGACATACCCCGAATATTCGCCAAACTCTGACAAAACTGACCACACCTGAGGGATAACCATTTCCGGATGGGACATGCAGAGTAAAACATCATCTGTGTACAACGATATCCTCCGCTGCTGCCCTCCCACCTCAATTCCCTGTACTCCAGGGGAGGTACGAATGGCCTCAGCTAGTGGCTCTATGTAGAGGGCGAACAACAATGGGGACAGAGGACAGCCCTGTCGGGTGCCCCTACTAAGTGTAAATCTATCTGAGAGACCCCCGTTAACCCTGACACACGCTTGTGGACCAGAGTATAGAGACTTTAGACTATTAATGAAGGATTGTGGGAATCCCATCCGTTCCAAAACCACGAATAGAAATGACCAGGAGACCTTATCGAAGGCCTTCTCTGCGTCTAAACTCATGAGACATGCGGGAAGGCGCGTGCGGTGGATGGTGTCAATTATATTGATCGCTGACCTAACCCTGTCTGGGGCCTGATGGCCCTGGACAAACCCCGTCTGGTCCAGATTAATGAGTTCTTGGAGAATTGGGTTTAATCTCGAGCGAATTGAGGTAAAGATTTTATAATCAGAGTTCAAGAGAGAATTGGACGATACGATTAGCGAGAGGATCTTTATTTTCTTTTGGTATGAGTGAGATTGTGGCGTATTGCCATGATGGGGGAATGGTGGCGCCTCCGCCATATCTCCGAAGGCACGCAGTATGAGGCCGTTTCTGTGAAAAGTCTTATAGAATTATCTAAAGCCATCAGGCCCTGGGCACTTCCACTCTTCAGGTCCTTAATGGTATTTAGGATCTCCGCCTGTGTGATTGGCCTGGTTAGCGCCTGGCCTTCTTCCCTTGTGAGTTTAGGGAGGGGGATGGTCCCCAGGTAGTCCATGATTGCCTGGGTGGGTGGCTGCGTCTGTGGGGTGTACAGTTTGGTAAAGTAGGTGACAAAGGCCTCTGTGATCGCCTTCGTCTTATTGGTCATCTGGCCTGTGGTTGGAGAGACAACTTTAGTTATTGTGGCCCTGTCTCTATACTGTCTCAAGCGAGCCGCTAGTAATCTAGTATCCCTAGGGCCTCCCTCGTAGTATTTTTGTTTGAGGAAAAAGAGACTTCTCTCTATCTCCTCCCTTTGCAGCTTCTGATGTTCTGTCCTCAGAGCTTTAAGTTCTCGGTCTCTGCATGTCCCAACCCATTTTTGTCTAGCCTCTAGCTCCCTTATGTCCGTCAGCAGGTTTTGTTGCCTGAGAAGGCGTTCCTTCTTTTTCTGGGCGGCTATGCGTATAAATTGCCCCCTAACTACGGCTTTCAGTGTATCCCAGATAATCTGCGGAGACATCCCAGGGGTAGTATTTTCCTGAAGTGTATCCGCAAACACCGTTTAATTTTATCCAGGGTTTCTTTATCCCTAAGTAAGGAAGTATTAAGCCTCCAGTGAATTATTTTCTTAGGCAGGAGAGCCACCTCAAAAGATGGGACTATGATCCGACAGGTGGCTGTGCCCACCCACATCGAGAAAGCCATCCACTCCATCTCTAAAGGTAAAAATGTATCAATTCGAGAATAGACTTTATAGCGAGTTTAAACCCCACAAGAAGGTGGGGTTTAAACTATGAGGGAAGGGATAAGGGAGGGGCTGACCAGAAGCCCTCCCCTCCAGATGAGGGGAGTAGCCTTCAAGCCCAAGGGGGGGAGGGGGGAAACAGACTGGAGGTGGAGGTTTCAGGAGGAGCAGGGGGAGGATGGAAGTATAAGGAATCTGGGTGGGGTTCGACAAAAAGGATCAGGGATAAGGGGTGGGGGTTAGTGTTAGTAAATGCCAGGAGCTTGGGAAACAAGTTGCCAGAGTTCCAGGCCATGCTGTTCGAGGGGGGGGTGGATGTGGCGGCAGTCACGGAAACGTGGGCCAACAAAAACCATGACTGGGACCTAAATGTACAGGGGTACACTATGCTTAGGAAGGATAGAAAGGAGGGCAGAGGGGGTGGAGTGGCTATGTTCATTAGAGATGACATAGAAATTGCTATGGTAGAAGAGGCAGAGGGAAACGTGGAGGCCTTATGGGTCACCCTACGATCCCCAGCAGGAGATAAGGTCAAGCTGGGAGTAGCATATAGGCCCCCCGGGATGAGTGATGTTCTAGAGGATGGTTTGCTGGACAACATCATTGCCCAGTGTGGTCCAAAAGGGGAAGGAGTGGTGTTGATGGGGAACCTTAATATGCCAGGTACAAACTGGGGAACCATGTCCTCTAAGGTGGCCAAGGAGCAGAGGCTGCTGGATGGCTTCCAGGATGTGTTCTTAACACAGCATGTGATGGAGCCTACAAGGGAGGGGCATGTCCTGGATGTGGTTCTGGCAGATGGGGATCTGGTAAGGGACAAGGTTGTACAGGACCCCCTGACTGGGAGTGACCACAATACTGTCTGGTTTCAAATAAGCATTGGGGGAGTGGGGGTGAGATCTAGGACACTGGCAGTGGACTTCAGGGGGGCAGACTTTATGGGCATGGGAAATATTCTCAAGGATCACTTGAAGGGGATTACCTCAACAACAAGTGTGGAAAGGAGATGGGAGGTCATAAAGCAGGGGACTTCATGAGGCAGTCAGGATCTGCGCTAAGTTGAAATGTAAGGGAGTAAGGTCACATAAACCATGCTGGTGGTCCAGTGAGGTCCAGGTAGCAGTCAGAGAAAAGAAGGCGACACAAAAATATAAAACAATAAGAGGATAGGGATAAGGAAATGTACCAGCTTGCATCTAGAAAAGTCACCCGTATGGTGAGGAGCTAAGTCAGTAAAACAGCAGCTGGCACAGGGATACATGGAGGGAAAAGGGTTCTTCGGTACATTGGGAGGCGGAGAAAAACTAAGGGCCATCTCAGCAGATTGAGATCAGAAGGAGGGTGGGTGGAAGGGCGAGGACCAGGCAGAGGTATTTGCAGTACTTTGCCTCTGTGTTCACTAGGGAGGGATGGGATATCTACAAAGCAAGGCACAAAGGGGATAGAGCGGCAGGGAGTGGGATCAGGGCAACAGAAATGGAGCAAAAGGAGGAAAGGTACCCCAGGGTGTCACATCTGGATAAGGATAAAAGACCAGTAAGGTGGAGGGACGGATGATGCCATCCCACCAAAGGGTGTGGTTTCCCTCAAGGCCCTAAAGAAAGACAAATCTCCTGGGCCGGATGGCATTCATCCGAGAGTACTATGGGAATTGGCGGACATACTGGCTGCACCCTGGCAGAGCTTTTCAACAGGTCACTTGAGACAGGGAGGTACCTGAGGATTGGCGAGAGGCATCTGGTACCAATCCATAAAGGGGGTAAGGAAGTACCAGGAAACTATAGACCCATCAGTTTAACCTCGGTGGTGGGAAAATTAATGGAAGTATACTAAAGGAGCGATTGGGGGTTTACTTGGAGGAGGTGGGAGGTCTGGATAGTCGACAGCATGGGTTTGTGCCAGGTAGATCATGTCAAACCAACCTTGTGGAGTTCTATGAATGGGTAACATCAGAACTGGACAGAGGTAAGCCTGTGGATGTATTATTCTTGGACTTCAAGCAAGGCGTTTGACTCTGTCCCCACAATGGTCTGGTGGAGAAACTGATGGGGTTAGGAGTAGGCCCTTTGATGGTCAGATGGATTGAAAACTGGATAGCTGGACGCACTCAGTGAGTAGTGGTCTGTGGGAGCTCTCGAACCCTACAGAGGTTGTGGTAGTGGGGTACCACAGGGCTGGTCCTGGGTCCAATCCTGTTTAATGCATACATATCAGACATCAGGGATGGTATAGGGTGTGAAATGAGTCTCTTGCGGATGACTCAAGATGGGAGCAGTAGTTGAGGGAGAAGGGGAGGTTGGCCCTGCAAGGACCTGGACACCCTGGAGCTGGGCTCACACATGGAAATTAAATTCAATATCACCAAGTGCAAGGTGTTGCATCTTGGTGGGGTAACCTAAACACAGGTACACCCTGGGAGGAGAGGTGCTGGAAGCCTCAACAGGGGAAAAGACCTAGGGGTCATGGTGGATACATGTATGAATAACACTGAGCAGTGCAGGAGGCAGCTAGCAAGGCAAACAGGATGTTGGGATGCCATGAGGGGATCACCTCTAGGAGCAAGGAAGTGATTCTGCCGCTGTACAATGGACTGGTTAGACCACACCTTGAGTACTGTGTACAGTACTGGAGACCACACTTGAAGAGGGACATACAGCTCCTGGAGAGGTACAGAGGAGGGCAACAAGATAATCCGAGGGCTAGGGGATTTGACTTACGAGGACAGACTTGAGGAGCTCTGCCTGTTTTCATTGGAGGAGAGGAGAGACAGGGGACATGATTGAGGTCTTCAAGTACCTCAAGGGAATAAATAGGAGTAAACATGGAGGGATCTTTAGACTAAAGCAGGAGGCATCACCAGAGGCATGGTTTGAAGTTGGAAGGTGGAAGGGTGAGGGAAAGAGAGGAGGTTTTTCACTGAGAGGGTGGTGGACCCTTGGAATGCTCTGCCTGGTGAGCTGGTTCAGAGATCCACAGTGGAGAGCTTTAAGAGAGGGTGGGACAGACACAGAAAGTGGATGTATCAGATGATGGCCTGTCCCGGGGGGGGGGGGATGGATGATAGGGGTTTCTGGAGCACAAGGGATGGGAGGGTCTCTGCACCCAACTAAGGATCTAGGTTCGAGCAGACTTGATAGACCATAAGGCCTAATCTGCTGGCAAATAGTATGAGTAACAGGTGTAATCTCTCCCTCTTGGGTATTTCTCTCGCCAGATATCTACTAGTCCCACCTGGTGCAGGGCTTGTTTAATCTTCTTGACCTTCTGCTGGTCATTGACCTTAGCCGTGGAAGTGGTGTCTAGTTTTCTGTCCCATATCAGTTCCAATCTCCCCCATAATCAGCGTGCCCTAGACTTTTCCGCAACAATCGGGCAATCGATACATAGAATGCTGCAGGAGAGCCGGTGGGCGTAAGCATTAACTAAGGTTACAGGAGTATCCTGTACTTTGCCCACCACCATGATATACCTGGCACCAGGGTCTACTACAGTCTCTTCATGCTCGAATGGAGATATGCGCCAGCATAATAGCTGCCCCCCTCTTGCTGACCCGCATCAAGGGGCGAAGAGAACATGTGAGGATATGCCCTGGACTTCAATTTCAGTGTTTGGGATGGGGACAGGTGGGTTTCCTGTAGAATACCACCTCACAGTTTTGCCTGGCAATGTACTTCTGAATTTGTTTTCTTTTAACGGGCTGGAGCAGCCGTTGATGTTGTGGAGAGCACTTTCACATTTCCACTACTCATTTATAGTCGGCATTACTAACATACTTAGAAGGTGAACTGATCCAGACATGTCTGGTAGGCGTATCTTATCCCAACTGCATATGTACCCATTTAACTTTCCTAACCAGAAAACATTACAACCAGAGAACAGGAATATCAATAACCCCCAACCGTGGGAACAAAAAACCTGCACAGGACATTCCTCAACTGAGGGCCTGCGCAAAAATGATGGCAAGGCAGGTGAGTTTTTTAACCCTCTCCTGCACCTGCTAGAAGAAATAATTGGTGGACTTCCAAGGGAGGGCTGGCAGAATGTCTCCAGCCGTAGGGCAATTGCGCAGCCAATATTCCGAAGGGGACTCCAATCTAGGAGGATTTCACCCTTCCTTCCCGAGAAAACCCCTATATGGGACACCCTACAGTCAGCGATCTGCAGGCTCCATAGGCTCCCTCCTCAGTCCGGGATCCTAAAGAACCACACTATAACATTTATCATCACTCTATGTATCTCCAGAATGACGGCACAGAGTGATGCACAGTTACATCAACAGGGTTGAACAGTCGTAAGAAGAAAGGAAAAAAAACAAACAAAAAACTCATACCCCCACCTCCGCCCCCAGTCCATCATGTCCCGTGAAGGAGTTGTGGATTAGTTATCCAAAGTCTCAGGGTGTTCAGGGCAACTACCAGCTCCACTCCGAGTCACCCCACCAATATGTCTTAATAGATGACATCCATCATTTCAGCTATGTCGAACCGGTACAGTTAGTGCAGGGCACATCCAGGCAGAGTCCATCAGGATAGTCCCAGAGTGCGTGTTGGAGCCAAGCCCTGTACATTAATTTACAATACCTTGGGTAGCTGCTCAGTCTCTTCTCTCCTCACCTCATCAATGAAGCGTGGCCGTCTCCGTTGCAGCCTCCTGCTCAAAGGCTTTAACTGAGACCGAGCAGGATTCCTGAGCCCTCCTAAAAGGAAATCACTGACTTCAGCTACCAGGGGGGCAAAGCGCTCGTCTCACCTCGAGCAGGCATGCAGTGTAGAGCTCCGAGGTCCAGAACCACCAGGGAGCGTCCCTAAATTACCAAAAATATGAAAAGTACCTCGATGGTTAACCAGAAGAGAAAACCAGAAAAAAGGTGGGAGTGGGGGGGGGATCTACGTTTACTTGGAGAACTCCGCAGATGTAATCACCAGAGATGGTCCAAAGTCCCAGTGGATCCAGTTAGGGATACCGGAGAATCAGTGCCTCTCAGTCCGACGATGCACATTGAGGTCTCTGCGCCCTGATCCAAGTCGCTATTTTGGGATGATCCCTCGCCTGCCTCGTGTAGATGCGGGGCCTTCTTATCCACTTTAGAAGGATCTCCAAATTGTTTCACCAACGATGCAATATCTGCCCGGAGGGTTGTCTGCTGGTTTCCCCGGACCAAGTCACCTCGTGGAGCCCCCTTCTGAGCGATGCTCCAAGCCGGCGTGGTAAATCCTTTTCCAGCTTCTCCTTCAGCAGGGGTGGGACAGCAATCCCCAACGGCTCCAGGAAGGCCGAGGCAGCCAAAAGATCTTGAAAGGTTTTTGAGCCTTTATCTGTAGAGATTTTGAGGCGAGCTGGGTACAAAATCTGCGTTTTGATGTTCCAGGCCCTCAATTGCTTCACTATCGGCCACAGGGTTTTCCTAGCCTCCTGGACTTGTGTCATGTGGTCATTGTCGATGTTTATTCGGTGGCCTTTAAAGAAAAGTGCTCCTTGCTTCCAGGCTATTCTAATGATCTCCTCTTTTGCCTGGTAGCTAGTCAGCCTTGCCACAATGGAGCGAGGCCTCGCCTCAGATTGTTAGGCGGGGACCAATGATCTATGTGCCCGGTCCATAGTTAGGTCCAAATCTTGTGGCAGCATGAGCATTTGTTTGAGGTTGCTTGAAGAAAAGCCGTGACATTTTGGTAACTGTCCTCCGACCCCTCCGGAATGCCATAGATTCTTATGTTGTGTCTTCGGCTTCTACTCTCCAGGTCATCGAGCTTATGAGTGAGTTCGCGATCCCTGGCCATGAGGTACAGTAGGAGTCTGTCGTGACGGTCTGTTTGTTCCAGTACGGGCCATGCACAGCTCAAGTTGTTCAGTTTTATGATCAATTTTACTTAAATCCGACTTGAGTTCGCTTAGAGTTTGATCTATCTTAGCAACTGTGTGTGCCGTTTGAATTATTATTTCTTTCAGAGTCGCAGGGGGTTCATCCGAAGCGGTCTCCGGTTGTTGTAGGCCCTCCCGTACCTCTTCCCCCTGGGTGCCACATCTGATTTCCTCCTGTATCATCACCCCTAATTTCTGCATTGGAGTCGAGGGGGGCTTGCCCGCTTTGTTTTTTTTGGATTTTGGGCGAAGACATGCTTTCCCAGTGATGTAGTTTGATTTTGTTCGAGGAGGGGACGGAGCCACTGCTCTATGCTGCCATTAGATCGCTGACGTCACCGGAAGTCCCAAATGGATATGATTGATACTGAAATGGATATGACACATATCCAAATGGGTATGACAGATATCAAAATGGGACTGTCACTTACTGAAATTGGCATGATACTCACTAAAAATGGAATGACATGTGCTGAAATAATAATGACACATATCGAAATGGATATGACCCATACTGAAATGGCTAGGACACAGAAAATGGGTATTATGAACTGGAGATCGTAAATGGAGGAAGCTGATTGGCCGAGAGGTTTTTGAAGCCGTGATGATATCGGGCTACATCATCATGGTTTCAGAAAACCTCCGGTCACCAGCCTCCTCACTTGCAGCCAAGTTCATCCGACCTCAATGTTCCCGCCACGTCCTGTGGAAGAAAATCCTCCAACCTCAATGTTTCCCACCTGGAACTGCTGTCAGCAACAGTACATTAATCAAGAAGGGCATCACCCGCTCTCACTGGAACCACATCCCATATTGAGATGGGCATTTAAAAACCACTACAGCACTCACAAAAGCAACCGACTCTCAGCTCGTACATTTCCATACCTGGTGGCAATGGTGAACTTGCAGTTTTACGAGAAGCGGGCAACTCAAAACAAAAGCCTGATCAAATACCCAGTAACAGCATCTCCCACATAACTGAACAGAACTCGAATTCTCTGCTTCACACACCCAAAAAAAAACAAAAAAAAACGCGCTTGCTGCACCGACCATACCAGCATTCACATCTCTCACAGGCAGCTGTTCGCGCACATTCAAAACACCAGCGCTTCATACAGTTACTGAACTACTCTTCTCAATCCCACTGCTTCCAAATATAGCTCATCAGATTCATTTTTCAGTTTCTAGTTATCGTGGGTGGGAGACAGACAAGCACAAAGGCACTAACAAAGACAGCAGACACTGGCAGAGTCACAGCTTGGCACACTGACTGATCAGTCAGCATTTGGCAACAGTACCATCTTCTGGGAGAAATCAGAAATTGTGTTTTTTTCTCAAAGATATACTTCCACCATCAGAAATATAATAAAAAGTATTTAAAAATCTTTTTTTTTGCTTTTTGTTTTTATAAACAAACTAAAACATTTAAGCCAGTTCATAATAGCAATAAAGCGCCCCAGGGTGTGGTATATCATGGGATATCATCACTTCTCGGCAGGTTGGATGCCCTCGGCCTGCGGCCTCATGCCCAACCACCCGGTGTGACAATATCCCATGATATACCACCTATCGTCTCTATTAGCAGTCTACTCTCAAAATGGGTATGAGACAAACTGAACTGGATATGGCACACTTTGAAATTGGTGTGACACACTGAAATAGCTTTGACACACAGCTAAATGGATATGACCCATACTGAAATGGATATGACACATAGTAAAATGGTTATGACATACCGAAATGGTTATGACATACATCAATATGGTTATAGCACAAACTGACATGTATATGACACACACCGACATGGGTATGTTAAATACTGAAATAATTATGACAAATACCAAAATGGATATGTCACATGTTGAAATGAGTATGACACATACCAGAATGGGTAAGACACATACCAACATGGGTATGACAAAAAACAAAATATATGTGACATGTACCAATATAGATATGACACATACTGAAATAATTATGACACATGCTGAAATGGAGATGACCTATACTGAAATGGATATGACACATTCTGAAATAATTATGACATGCTGAAATGGATATGACCGCTACTGAAATGCATATGACAGATAAAATATTTATACATATATAAATATAACACATACTGAAACAATTATGACACATGCCAAAATATCTATGACCTATACTAAAATGGATATAATATATAATAAATAGGGTATAATGTATACCAAAATGAATATGACACATATTGATTTGTAGATTATATTTATTTAATACATTGATACTCTTGCTGAATGTGTACTGTAGTAAATAAAATGGTTATGAAGTACTGAAAAAAACTCATATATTAAAATGTGTATGTTGTATACTGAAATGAGCATATAGCAAACTGAACTGTTGCCAAACTTGCAAGGCATAGACTGAAAGAATGTAACATGTGCCAAGGTGTGAATACAGCAAATTGAAATGAGTATGGCACATACTGAACTGAATAGAACACAGTGAAAAGCACATGATGTGTGTAACCAATCAAAGTGCAGCATCACCCCCTGAGATTTTGTAGGACTCCACCAGTTCTTGTTCAGCTCCACTGCAGGTAAGAGCTCCTTACATTCTGTTAATCAGGAATATGCACAATGGCCCAGATATTCAAAAGGGCTGCGCAAGGCGCAACAGTGTTGCGCCATGCACAACCCACTGATGTGCCCCGCCGTGATATTCAAATGGGAATTGTGCCTGGCACAAATCCCAATGCGCCGGAGCGCATCAGTAATGTATGCGGCCCAGGTGGGGGGGGCGTGCCCGTGCATAGTCTGCACATCCCAATATTCAGCCCGGGATGTGTGGAGTCCATGCATGCGTAACCCCTACTTGCGCCGCACAAAGTTGATCCAGAAAAAAAAAAAAAGGATCAACGGCTGGCCACCCACAGGTGAGCTGCCATACTGCAGGGCACAACATGGCAGCTGCCACATGTGGGTGGCCACCTGATTCCATCTGCACCTGGCGAGCCCCATGCCGATTGTGGGCATTTGTAAAGAAGATTCCAATATCCTTGGTGGTCCAGTGGACCGCTGTCAGCCCAGTCGTGGGCTTCTGTATAAAAAAGAGATAATCCTATATCCCTGGTGGCCCAGTGGACCACTGTCTGCCCGATCGTGGGCTTCTGTATGTAAAAAGATAATCCAATATCCCTGGTGGTCCAGTGGACTGCTGTCTGCGCAATCGCGGGCATTTGTATTAAAAAAAAGAGAATCCAATATACCTGGTGGTCCAGTGGACCGCTGTCTGCCTGATCGCGGGAATTTGTATGAAAAAAGGTACGTCCACTGTCCCTGGTGGTCCAGCAGACCCCCTTCCCCACCCGCTCACTGATCCCCACTGCTCCGCTCCTCCCCAGTCAGCGGCGGGCGGCAGCACCCCACCCGCCTTCCGCCCTGCCGCCCGCCGCCTGACACTGTAGGTAGGGCTGTCGCCCATTGGTCCACAGTGTGAGTCAATGGGCATGCAGCCTATACCGTACTACACATTCAGATATGTGGAATGTGTGACTGCAAATGAAGAAAATCTCAGGGGTGATGCTGCACTCTGATTGGTTACACACGTCATGTGCTTTTCACTGTGTTATATTCAGTTCAGTATGAGTTATACTCATTTCAGTTTGCTGTATTCACACATTGGCACATGTTACACTCTATTCAGATTATGCCTTGCAAGTTTGACAGCAATTTAGTTTGCTATATGCTCATTTCAGTATGCAACATACACATTTTAATGTATGATTTTGTTTTCAGTACTTCATAACCATTTTATTTACTACAGTGCACATTCAGCAAGAGTATAAATACATTAAATATAATCTACAAATCAGTATGTGTCATATTCATTTGATATACATTATACCCTATTATTATGTATCATATCCATTTTAGTATAGGTCATATATATTTTGGTATGTGTCATAATTATTTCAGTATGTGTTATATATATTTTTTTATCTGTCATATCCATTTCAGTATAGGTCATATTCATTTCAGCATGTGTCATAATTATTTCAGAATGTGTCATAACCATTTCAGTTTGTGTTATATCCATTTTGGTGTCTGTCATAATTATTTCATTATGTGTCATACCTATATTGGTGCATGTCACATACATTTTGTTTTTTGTCATACCCATTCTGGTATGTCATACTCATTTCAACATGTGACATATTCATTTTGGTATGTGTCGTAATTATTTCAGTATTTGACATACCCATGTCGGTGTGTGTCATATCCATGTCAGTTTGTGCTATAACTGTACTGGTTTATGTCATAACCATTTCGGTATGTCATACCCATTTTACCATGTGTCATATCCATTTCAGTATGGGTCATATCCATTTAGCTGTGTGTCAGAGCTATTTCAGTCTGTGTCACAAATTTCAAAGTGTGCCATATCAGTTCAGTTTGTCTCATACCCATTTGGTATATAATACCCATTTTGTTATGTGTCCTAGCCCTTTCAGTATGGGTCATATCCATTCGATATGTGTCATTATTATTTCAGCGTGTGTCATTCCATTTTCAGTGTGTATCATGCCAATTTCAGGTGGTGTTAATCCCATTTTGGTGTCTGTCATACCCATTTTGTATATCATTCCGATTTTGGTATGTGTCATATCCATTTCAGTATCGATCATATCCATTTGGGTATGTAATAATTATTTCAGTGTGTGTACCAGTTTCAGTGTGTGCCGTATCCAGTTCAGTTTGTGTCATACCCATTTCGATTGTCACTAACTCATTTGCTATGTGCTATAGCCATTTCAGTATAGATCATATCCATTTAGGTATTTGCCACAATTATTTCAGCATGTGTCATTTCATTTTCAATGTGTCATATCCATTTAATTAGTGCTAAACCCATTTTGGTGTGTGTCATACCCATTTCAGTATGCCATACCCATTTTGCAATGTGTCATAATCATTTCAGTATGGGTCATGTCCATTTCAGTATGTGCCATAATTATTTCTTTATGCATCATACCGATTCTGGTATAACATATCCATTTAGTTTTGTATCATACCCATTTTAGTGTGTGTCATACCCATTTTGGTATGTGTCACATCTATTTTGACATGCATATTACCTGTTTCAGAATATAACCTAGCCATTTTGGTATATGTCATACCTATTTTAATAAGTGTTATTTCTATCTTGGTGTATGTCATATCCAGTTTGGTATGTGTCATACACATTTTGGTACAGGTCATAACCATTTCAGAAGGTCTCATAACCATTTCGCTGTGTGATATACTCATTTTCATGTTTGTCTTTCTCATAATATTATGCTGTAAACATTTTGTCGTTTGTCATAGTCATTTCACTGTTAATTATATTCTGAAAACTGTAATTTTTAATTGAACGGCTTCCCATACCTGAGGCATCTCATTATATTAAATGTGATCCATAACTAGGTAATACGCCGTAATTAAAGACATAAATCTACAAGTGAATGGACTGACACACCTGTGGGTTACATTCTGAGAG
The DNA here is from genome assembly GCA_016271365.2 of Neoceratodus forsteri. NCBI lineage: Eukaryota > Metazoa > Chordata > Ceratodontiformes > Ceratodontidae > Neoceratodus > Neoceratodus forsteri. Next base: position 233,201,509 of record JADMNL010000028.1, read on the forward strand.
CCAAGAAATGACTTCTTAAGCAGTGTGAATTACAAAAGTGAATCTCCTTCACTTACAAAAAAAACAAACCAATTTATTTTCCCGACAACCTTACCAAAATGAGTGGTAGTTTGATACAAAATGTTCTATATGACATTGACTAATTCTCAGCATTATCACAAAGGTCTGGGCAGAACCAAACCTTTTGTTTAATAATTACTGTCTTCCATGCCCTAAGCAGGCAGCTATCAGCCCTGCCCCTGCCTCCCCTGACCAGCAACCAGCTCCCCTGAAGATGTACCTAGCACTGAAGAATCCCCTATGGATTGACCCTCCCCCATGGCTGGGCCAGAAGGAGGTGGTACCCCCCCACCACCCCGAGACATACATTCAGAAACTGGACCAGTGTCCTTGGGGTGATGGGGCTGGTCGGTTCTGGCACACAGGGTTTCATAAAGCCTGTTCAGCCATTTTTCCAGTTTTTGTTTATTTATTTAGTTTTCTCTAGTCCCTATGCTATAGTGCAGATGTCAGCATGTGCCACGTGAAGTCACACATGCGCTGCATCAAATGTGTAGCACCCACCTTTTGACTTCACTCCTGCCTGCACTACCACCAGTCCCCCACCTGATGGCAGTCAGCAGCAGAGCAGTGAACCTTCCTACGTCAACAGGTGCACCTCCCAGGCAACCCCCCACCAGCCCATGTCTGCTCCTTAACCCAGGTTCTTGACATGGTAGGCAGTCGCACTACCACCAAGCCACTGGACTGGCCTAACGTGCATTTTTTTCAACTGGGAAGCCAAGTCTATTTTCAAATCCACTTTGCTTTGTGTCCTGTGAGCACTCAGTGAATACAGGCACAATGTAAAACCAGAAGGGCATGACATGGCTGATCCACGTCTACAATCCATACTCTGGCCAGGTTGTAGATATATTTTATTTTGGTATGGTTTCACTATTAATGTGGATTTCAAATAATTGTAGTACTATGTTTTACCATCGACTTCCTTTACTTTTTTCACTAATATTACCTGTTATCCCTCTCTGTTCCACTCTGAGAGGTTTCACACCTTTGTACAGATGGAAGAAGATAGTGTCTGCAACCTTTACCTCGACAATAATAACAATAATAACAATTTTGTTTCTTTTCTGCTGTCTATGGGATATTTTGACAGCAGAAAAACATTGTACTATGCACCTGCACTAGGCATGGCAGTGCTCCTCATCTTCTCTGTCTGCAGTCACACACCCTTACCTACCTATGGTTTTGCATATCCGAACAATGATACCTGTGAAATGTTGATGCCAAGCACAAGTGAAAGAAAGAAAACTGGCACCTGTGTGTCTGGCATTTACACCTGTAAACAAGTAATGGCTCCAATCTATTCAGCACAAGCACTGAAGTCCATAAGCTTATTCCATTCAAAAAAAATACTCTTTATTAATGAATAAAAGCAGACAATTTTCAACAGGATATAGCAGTTGTGCGAAATTGCAGTTCTCTTGTGCAGAAAGTGCTAAAACAGTGCTATTCCATACAGTGCAAGGTTTAACAGCCAATCCAACCAAGAAAAAGGAGGCAGTATAGCACAGTGGTAGAAGGCAGTGTAGCACAGTGGTTTAAGTCTTCGAGCTGCAAACCTGGAGACCTGGGTTTCAATCCCACAGCCCCCAGTTGCATGCTGTGTGATCCTGAGCAAGTCACTTAACTTCCCTGTGCTCCCAGGTCGCACCCGTAAACAAGTTTTCCGCTTAGTGCGTCTCTCCTAGTTAAACAATTGGAAAAAAAAATGCAGATGCTGTTGTAAGCTAAAACAATGCTTCTTGATTTTGTTAATTGCAGCAACAAACAAGGTGACAGTGAGCACACTGACCCGTTGTCTCAGATTTCACATCCAGCGCTTTGTCAAGAGAATCTTTACTAAACGTTCACATCAGTTATAGTATCAGTGTTGAGAACTGAACATGCACATAGTGTCACAGCATCAAGAATTGGATATTACTAAACATTTACACAGTGTTATACCATCAAGACTAGGAACATTACTAAACATTCACATTTGTGTTACAGTGTCAAGAATGGGAACCGTCAATAATATAACATTTACTAAGTATTCACATAGTGCTGTAACTTCAAGAGTGGGAATTTTATTTGCCATGGAGTTATTATTGTAGCTTTGAAAGAGAGTCCCTGAGTATGGGAAGCCGTTCAATTAAAATTACAGTTTTCAGAATATAATTAACAGTGAAATGTCTATGACTAACAACAAAATGTTTACAGCATAATATTATGATAAAGACAAACATGAAAATGAGTATATCACACAGCGAAATGGTTATGAGACCTTCTGAAATGGTTATGACCTATACCCAAATGTGTATGACACATACCAAACTGGATATGACATACACCAAGATAGAAATAACACTTATTAAAATAAGTATGACATATACCAAAACGGCTAGGACACATACTGAAACAGGCAATATGCATATCAAAATAGATGTGACACATACCGAAATGGGTATGACACACACTAAAATGGGTATGATACAAACCAAGAAGGATATGTTATACCAGAATCAGTATGATGCATAAAGAAATAATTATGACACATATTGAAATAGATATGGCCCATACTGAAATGATTGTGACACATAGCAAAATGGGTATGGCATACAAGCGGTATGACACACACCAAAATGGGTTTAGCACTAACTGAAATGGATATGACACACACGGAAAATGGTATGACACATGCTGAAATAATTGTGGCACATACCTAAATGGATATGACCTATACTGAAATGGCTATAGCACATAGCAAAATGGGAATCACATACCGAAATGGGTATGACACAAACTGAACTGGATATAGCACACACTGAAACTGGTATAAACACACTGAAATAATTATTACACCCACTGAAATAATTATGACACATACCCAAATGGATATGATTTTTTTAAATTTAAGTTTATTGGTAATCATTGGGTACATTTAAAATGAACCAGTCAGACAGAGTCAGTTCCATTTACAAAGATACAAACCATTTAGAGAAGCAGCCAGTGGGAAATTTAGTAGGAAGGAGTGACCCACATCAATATACTTCAGGTGGCAGAGAACATCTTCAGGGTCATTGGGGATAAGCCCGTCAGGCTCTCCACAACCAATTGGGCCGTCCCCAGGCTACCCCAATCTGAGGTTGTTTTGGGGTGCTTCCACTAGCCTCACCCTAGACCAGCAGAGATCCTTGGGCAGAGCCACCAGAGGGCCGTACGGGAGCTCTACCTTCTGATCCCCGCCATATCTCCCATTTTCGCCCATCTACGGACATAAACCGGTAACCTACAATTCATCTTATAGGTTATTGCCTCCATATCTGCCACCTCCTGCACTACCCCAATCCAATCAGCCAGGTTAGGGGATCTTTTCAACCACAGCCTAGTGATTGACTTATGGGCTGCCGCCAAGAGGAGGACCAGAGATATAACGCATCTGCTCCAGCCAGGTTCTGAGGGGCTTCCTAGAATGAGATTTGTCCAGTCCAGGGGAGGTCAGGCCAAACAGCTCCCATGCTTGAGTCACCACTCCCAAAAGGGCCCAAGCCGGGGACAGGACCACAAGACATGCAGATAGTTCGCCTGGGTCTCCCCACACAGCCTCCAGCAAACCGGATCCCGATCAGAGGATCTTTTGCTCAGAGACATAGGTGAAAAAAAATAACGTATCCTCACCTTCCAACTGAATTCCTGCCAGAAGGGTGAACAAGTAGTTCTGGAGGCCAGCTTAAATACCGACTCCCAGTTAATTCCCTGTGAGCCCACCTGCCCTCCTCCAGCCACCTCCTTTGACTTTAATCAGAGGATCCTTTCTTAATCCCATCAGGGCTTTATAAAGCATGGAAATGAGACCGTTGATTTCTGCGAAGTTAGTATTATGTGGAGACTCTCTATAAGGGGCCGCCTTTCCCCTGAAAGATCCTTTTTCGGCGGAGAGGATATAATCCCTCGCCTGCAAGTATCTGAAATGATCCATACTCATAATCCATATTCTCTGCTTAGGGTTCCAAAATCCACCACCTCTCCTCCCAGCATAAACTGCCTAATATAGATTAAACCCCCTTCTCCCAGGTCCTAAAGGTATGGTCAAGGAGGGATGGTGCAAATTCAACGTCCCATGATAGCCTATGCAACGGCCATAAGGAGGTTCTTAGTTTGTACTTCTGCCAAGTCCTATGGGGGCCCTCAGAGTGTCTCTGACCATCATTAGTGAGGGGAGATGAGCTCTGTCCATATTAAACTGTGAGAACGAGGTCCTAACATTGGGCCCCATTCCTCCTCCTCCAGTGTCTCCATCTCCTTCCAATTGGCTGTATATGAAGGAACAGACCATTGTAATGCCCTCTTAACCTGTGTGGAGGTAATAATCTTCAAGGTCTGGTAAGGATCTACCCCTTTATCTTGGCCAGTTGGAGGATCTGGCATTTATTCTAGGTTTTTAGTGTTCCAAATAAACTGCGATCATTCTGTGCCAGTCAAAAATGGATTTTAGGTATAAAGGTCAGGAGGCATTGAAACAGGTATAGAAATTTGGGCAGGATATTCATGGAAATGAGTGGATTCTCAGTAGGGGAAAATTCAGCAAGGACCATTTGTCCAGGTCTCTTTGTACTTGGCTAGCGAGTGGGGCATAGTTTGCCTTAAAAGCTGGGAGTTATGTTTAGTCAGGATAGCCCTAGATATTTCATTTTGTCCGCCTGCCAATTAAGTGGCAGGAGTTCCTTAGTCTATGGAAGGGAATAGTAGAAACAAAGCACCTCTGTTTGGTCCTATTGAGGACATACCGAATATTAGCCAAACTCTGACAAAACTGACCACACCTGAGGATAACCATTTCGGATGGGACATGCAGAGTAAAACATCATCTGGTACAACGATATCCTCCGCTGCTGCCCCCCCACCTCAATTCCCTGTACTCCAGGGAAGGTACGAATGGCCTCAGCTAGTGGCTCTATGTAGAGGGCGAACAACAATGGGGACAGAGGACAGCCCTGTCGGGTGCCCCTACTAAGTGTAAATCTATCTGCGAGACCCCCGTTAACCCTGACACACGCTTGTGGACCAGAGTATAGAGACTTTAGACTATTAATGAAGAATTGTGGGAATCCCATCCGTTCCAAAACCGCGAATAGAAATGACCAGGAGACCTTATCGAAGGCCTTCTCTGCGTCTAAACTCATGAGACATGCGGGAAGGCGCGTGCGGTGGATGGTGTCAATTATATTGATCGCTGACTAACCCGTCTGGGGCCTGTGACCCTGGACAAACCCGACTGGTCCAGATTAATGAGTTCTTGGAGTATTGGGTTTAATCTCGAGCGAAATTGAGGTAAAGATTTTATAATCAGCGTTCAAGAGAGATTGGACGATACGATTATAGCAGAGAGGATCTTTATTTTCTTTTGGTATGAGTGAGATTGTGGCGTATTGCCATGATGGAGGTGTGGCGCCTCCCGCCATATCTCCGAGAAGACGCCTGCCAGTATGGGGGCCGTTTCTGTGGCAAAAGTCTTATAGAATTCAGCCCCAAAGCCATCAGGCCCTGGGCACTTCCCACTCTTCAGGCCCTTAATGGTATTTAGGATCTCCGCCTGTGTGACTGGCCTGGTTAGCGCCTGACCTTCTTCCCTTGTGAGTTTAGGGAGGGGGATGGTCCCCAGGTAGTCCATGATTGCCTGGGTGGGTGGCTGCGTCTGTGGGGTGTACAGTTTGGTAAAGTAGGTGACAAAGGCCTCTGTGATCTCCTTCGTCTTATTGGTCATCTGGCCTGTGGTTGGAGAGACAACTTTAGTTATTGTGGCCCTGTCTCTATACTGTCTCAAGCGAGCCGCTAGTAATCTAGTACCCCTAGGGCCTCCCTCGTAGTATTTTTGTTTGAGGAAAAAGAGACTTCTCTCTATCTCCTCCTTTGCAGCTTCTGATGTTCTGTCCTCAGAGCTTTAAGTTCTCGGTCTCTGCATGTCCCAACCCATTTTTGTCTAGCCTCTAGCTCCCTTATGTCCGTCAGCAGGTTTGTTGCCTGAAGGCATTTCTTCTTTTTCTGGACGGCTATGCGTATAAATTGCCCCCTAACTACGGCTTTCAGTGTATCCCAGATAATCTGCGGAGACATCCCAGGGTTGTATTTTCCTGAAGTGTATCCGCAAACACCCGTTTAATTTTATCCAGGGTTTCTTTATCCCTAATTAAGGAAGTATTAAGCCTCCAGTGAATTATTTTCTTAGGCAGGGAGAGAGCCACCTCCAAAAAGATGGGACTATGATCCGACAGGTGGCTGTGCCCACCCACATCGAGGAAGCCATCCACTCCATCTCTAAAGGTAAAAATGTATCAATTCGGAATAGACTTTATAGCGAGGGAGTAACAGGTGTAATCTCTCCCTCTTGGGTATTTCTCCCAGATATCTACTAGTCCCACCTGGTGCAGGGCTTGTTTAATCTTCTTGACCTTCTGCTGGTCATTGACCTTAGCCGTGGAAGTGGTGTCTAGTTTTCTGTCCCATATCAAGTTCCAATCTCCCCCCATAATCAGCGTGCCCCTAGACTTTTCCGCAACCAATCGGGCAATCGATACATAGAATGCTGCAGGAGAGCCCGGTGGGGCGTAAACATTAACTAAGGTTACAGGAGTATCCTGTACTTTGCCCACCACCATGATATACCTGGCACCAGGGTCTACTACAGTCTCTTCATGCTCGAATGGGAACATAGCCGCCAGCATAATGGCTACCCCCCTCTTGCGGCCCACATCAAGGGATGAAGAGAACATGTGGGGATATGCCCTGGACTTCAATTTCAGTGTTTTGAATGGGGACAGGTGGGTTTCCTGTAAGAATACCACCTCACAGTTTTGCCTGGCAATGTACTTCTGAATTTGTTTTCTTTTAACCGGGCTGGAGCAGCCGTTGATGTTGTAGGAGAGCACTTTCACATTTCCACTACTCATTTATAGTCGGCATTACTAACATACTTAGCGGGTGAACCAGTCCAGACATGTCTGGTAGGCGTATCTTATCCCAACTGCATATGTACCCATTTAACTTTCCTAACCAGAAAACATTACAACCAGAGAACAGGAATATCAATAACTCCCAACCGTAGGAACAAAAACCTGCACAGGACATTCCTCAACTGAGGGCTCTGCGCAAAAATGTTGGCAAGGCAGGTGAGTTTTTAACCCTCTCCTGCACCTGCTAGAAGAAATAATTGGTGGACTTCCAAGGAGGCTGGCAGAATGTCTCCAGCCGTGGGGCAATTCGCAGCTAATATTCGAAGGGACTCCAATCTAGGAGGATTTCACCCTTCCTTCCGGAAAACCCTATATGGGACACCCTACAGTCAGCGATCTGCAGGCTCCATAGGCTCCCTCCTCAGTCCGGGACCTAAGAGATCCACACTATAACATTTATCATCACTCTATGTATCTCCAGAATGACAGGCACAGAGTGATGCACAGTGTACATCAGCAGGGTTGAACAGTCGTAAGAAGAAGGGAAAAAAAAAAAAAAAACTCACATACCCCTCCCCACCTCCCCCAGTCCATTGTCCCGTGAGGAGTTGTGTATTAGTTATCCAAAGTCTCAGGGTGTTCAGGGCAACTACCAGCTCCACTCCGAGTCACCCCACCAATATGTCTTAATAGATGACATCCATCATTTCAGCTATGTCAGACCAGTACAGTTAGTGCAGGGCACATCCAGACGAGTCCATCAGGGGATAGTCCCAGAGTGTGTGTTGGAGCCAAGCCCTGTACATTAATTTACAATACCTTGGGTAGCTGCTCAGTCTCTTCCTCTCCTCACCTCATCAATGAAACGTGGCCGTCTCCGTTGCATCCTCCTGCTCAAGAGAGCTTTAACTGAGACCTGAGCAGGATTCCTGAGCCCTCCTAAAAGGAAATCACTGACTTCAGCTACCAGGGGGGCAAAGCGCTCGTCTCACCTCGAGCAGGCATGCAGTGTAGAGCTCCGAGGTCCAGAACCACCAGGGAGCGTCCCTAAATTACCAAAAATATGAAAAGTACCTCGATGGGTAACAGAAGAAAACCAGAAAAAGGTGGGAGTGGGGATCTCGTTTGCTTGGAGAACTCCATGAATGTAATCACCAGAGATGGTCCAAAGTCCCAGTGGATCCAGTTAGGGATACGGAGAATCAGTGCCTCTCAGTCAGTGATGCACATTCAGGTCTCTGCGCCCTGATCCAAGTCGCTATTTTGGGATGATCCCTCGCCTGCCTCGTGTAGATCGCGGGGCCTTCTTATCCACTTTAGAAGGATCTCCAAATTGTTTCCAATGATGCAATATCTGCCCAGAGGGTTGTCTGCTGGTTTCCCGGACCGAGTCACCTCGAGGATCCCCTTCTGAGCGATGCTCAAGCTGGCGTGAGTAAATCCTTTTCAGCTTCTCCTTCAGCAGGGTGGGACAGCAATCTAGCGGCTCCAGGAAGACCGAGGCAGCCAAAAGATCTTGAAAGGTTTTGAGCCTTTATCTGTAGAGATTTTGAGGCGAGCTGGGTACAAAATCTGCGTTTGATGTTCCAGGCCCTCAATTGCTTCACTATCGGCCACAGGGTTTCTTAGCCTCCTGGACTTGTGTCGTGTGGTCATTGTCGATGTTTATTCGGTGGCCTTTAAAGAAAAGTGCTCCTTGTTTCCAGGCTATTCTAATGATCTCTCTTTTTGCCTGGTAGCTAGTCAGCCTTGCCACAATGGAGCGAGGCCTCGCCTCCAGATTGTTAGGCGGGACCAATGATCTATGTGCCCGGTCCATAGTTAGGTCCAAATCTTGTGGCAGCGTGAGCATTTGTTTGAGGGTTGCTTGAAGAAAAGCCGTGACATTTTGGTAACTGTCCTCCGACCCCTCCGGAATGCCATAGATTCTTATGTTGTGTCTTCGGCTTCTACTCTCCAGGTCATCGAGCTTATGAGTGAGTTTGCGATCCCTGGCCATGAGGTACAGTAGGAGTCTGTCGTGACGGTCTGTTTGTTCCGCAGTACGGGCCATGCACAGCTCAAGTTGTTCAGTTTTAAGATCAATTTTACTTAAATCTGACTTGAGTTCACTTAGAGTTTGATCTATCTTAGCAACTGTGTGTGCCGTTTGAATTATTATTTCTTTCAGAGTGGCAGGGGGTTCATCCGAAGCGGTCTCTGGTTGTTGTAGGCCCTCCCGTACCTCTTCCCCTGGGTGCCACATCTGATTTCCTTCTGTATCATCACCCTTAATTTCTGCATTGGAGTCGAGGGGCTTGCCAGCTTTGTTTTGATTTTGCGGCGAAGACATGCTTTCCACAGTGATGTGGTTTGATTTTGTTCGAGGAGGATGGAGCCACTGCTCTATGCTGCCATTAGATCGCTGGCGTCACGGAAGTCCCAAATGGATATGATTGATACTGAAATGGATATGACACATATCCAAATGGGTATGACAGATATCAAAATGGGACTGTCACTTACTGAAATTGGCATGATACTCACTAAAATGGAATGACATGTGCTGAAATAATGACACATATCGAAATGGATATGACCCATACTGAAATGGCTAGGACACAGAAAATGGGTATTATGAACTGGAGATTGTAAATGGAGGAAGCTGATTGGCCGAGAGGTTTTTGAAGCCGTGATGATAACGGGCTACATCATCACGGTTTCCGAAAACCTCCGGTCACCAGCCTCCTCACTTGCAGCCAAGTTCATCCGACCTCAATGTTCCCCGCCACGTCCTGTGGAAGAAAATCCTCCAACCTCAATGTTTCCCACCTGGAACTGCTGTCAGCAACAGTACATTAATCAAGAAAGGGCATCACCCGCTCTCACTGGAACCCACATCCCATATTGAGATGGGCATTTAAAAAACCCACTACAGCACTCACAAAAGCAACCGACTTTCAGCTCGTACATTTCCATACCTGGTGGCAATGGTGAACTTGCAGTTTTGCGAGAAGCGGGCAACTCAAAACAAAAGCCTGATCAAATCTCCAGTAACAGCATCTCCCACATAACTGAACAGAACTCGAATTCTCTGCTTCACACACCAAAAAAAAAAAAAAACACGCTGGCTGCACCTACCATACCAGCATTCACATCTCTCACAGGCAGCTCTGCGCGAGCATTCAAAACACCAGCGCTTCATACAGTTACTGAACTACTCTTAGCAATCCCACTGCTTCCAAATATAGCTCATCAGATTCATTTTTCAGTTTCTAGTTATCGTGGGGTGGGGAAGACAGACAAGCACAAAGGCACTAACAAAGACAGCAGACACTGGCAGAGTCACAGCTTGGCACACTGACTGATCAGTCAGCATTTGGCAACAGTACCATCTGCTGGGAGAAATCAGAAATTGTGGATTTTTTTTCTCAAAAGATATACTTCCACCATCAGAAATGTAATAAAAAAGTATTTAAAAATCTTTTTTTTTTGCTTTTTGGTTTTTTATAAACAAACTAAAACATTTAAGCCAGTTCATAATAGCAATAAGGCACTCCAGGGTGTGGTATATCATGGGATATCATCACTTCTCGGCAGGTTGGATGCCCTCGGCCTGCGGCCTCATGCCCAACCACCCGAGGTGTGACAATATCCCATGATATACCACACCCTGTCGTGCCTTATTGCTTAGTTATATACCAAAATGGGTATGAGACAAACTGAACTGGATATGGCACACTTTGAATTGGTGTGACACACTGAAATAGCTTTGACACACAGCTAAATGGATATGACCCATACTGAAATGGATATGACACATAGTAAAATGGTTATGACATACCGAAATGGTTATGACATACACCAATATGGTTATAGCACAAACTGACATGTATATGACACACACCGACATGGGTATGTCAAATACTGAAATAATTATGACAAATACCAAAATGGATATGTCACATGTTGAAATGAGTATGACACATACCAGAATGGGTAAGACACATACCAAAATGGGTATGACAAAAAACAAAATATATGGACATGCACCAATATAGATATGACACATACTGAAATAATTATGACACATGCTGAAATGGAGATGACCTGTACTGAAATGGATATGACACATTCTGAAATAATTATGACATGCTGAAATGGATATGACCGCTACTGAAATGCATATGACAGATAAAATATTTATACATATATAAATATAACACATACTGAAATAATTATGACACATGCCAAAATATCTATGACCTATACTAAAATGGATATAATATATAATAAATAGGGTATAATGTATACCAAAATGAATATGACACATACTGATTTGTAGATTATATTTATTTAATACATTGATACTCTTGCTGAATGTGTACTGTAGTAAATAAAATGGTTATGAAGTACTGAAAACAAACTCATATATTAAAATGTGTATGTTTGTATACTGAAATGAGCATATAGCAAACTGAACTGTTGCCAAACTTGCAAGGCATAGACTGAATAGAGTGTAACATGTGCCAAGGTGTGAATACAGCAAATTGAAATGAGTATGGCACATACTGAACTGAATAGAACACAGTGAAAAGCACATGATGTGTGTAACCAATCAAAGTGCAGCATCACCCTCTGAGATTTTGTAGGACTCCACCAGTTCTTGTTCAGCTCCACTGCAGGTAAGAGCTCCTTACATTCTGTTAATCAGGAATATGCACAATGGCCCAGATATTCAAAAGGGCTGCACAAGGCGCAACAGTGTTGCGCCATGCACAACCCACTGATGTGCCCCGGCATGATATTCAAATGGGAACTGTGCCTGGCACAAATCCCAATGCGCCGGAGCGCATCAGTAATGTATGCGGCCCAGGTGGGGCGTGCCCATGATACCTGCACATCCCAATATTCAGCCGGGATGTGTTGAGTCCATGCATGCAACCCTACGCCGCACAAAGTTGATCAGAAAAAAAAAGGATCAGCGGCTGGCCACCCACAGGTGAGCTGCCGTACTGCAGGGCGCAACATGGCAGCTGCCACCTGTGGGTGGCCACCTGAGTTCCATCTGCACCTGGCGCGCCCCATGCCCGATTGTGGGCATTTGTAAAAGAGATTCCAATATCCTTGGTGGTCCAGTGGACCTCTGTCAGCCGATCGTGGGCTTCAGTGAAAATAAAGAGATTCCAATATCCCTGGTGGTCCAGTGGACCGCTGTCAGCCCAGTCGTGGGCTTCTGTATAAAAAAGAGATAATCCTATATCCCTGGTGGCCCAGTGGACCACTGTCTGCCCGATCGTGGGCTTCTGTATGTAAAAAGATAATCCAATATCCCTGGTGGTCCAGTGGACTGCTGTCTGCCCGATCGCGGGCATTTGTATTAAAAAAAAGAGAATCCAATATACCTGGTGGTCCAGTGGACCGCTGTCTGCCTGATCACGGGAATTTGTATGAAAAAAGGTACGTCCACTATCTCTGGTGGCCCAGCAGACCCCCTTCCCCACCCGCTCACTGATCCCCACTGCTCCGCTCCTCCCCGGTCAGCGGCGGGCGGCAGCACCCCACCCGCCTTCCGCCCTGCCGCCCGCCGCCTGACACTGTAGGTAGGGCTGTACGCCCATTGGTCCACAGTGTGAGTCAATGGGCATGCAGCCCATACCGTACTACACATTCCAGATATGTGGAATGTGTAGTACGGTACGGGCAAAATCTCAGGGGGTGATGCTGCACTCTGATTGGTTACACACGTCATGTGCTTTTCACTGTGTTATATTCAGTTCAGTATGAGTTATACTCATTTCAGTTTGCTGTATTCACACATTGGCACATGTTACACTCTATTCAGATTATGCCTTGCAAGTTTGACAGCAATTTAGTTTGCTATATGCTCATTTCAGTATGCAACATACACATTTTAATGTATGATTTTGTTTTCAGTACTTCATAACCGTTTTATTTACTACAGTACACATTCAGCAAGAGTATAAATATATTAAATATAATCTACAAATCAGTATGTGTCATATTCATTTTGGTATACATTATACCCTATTTATTATGTATCATATCCATTTTAGTATAGGTCATATATATTTTGGTATGTGTCATAATTATTTCAGTATGTGTTATATATATTTTTTTATCTGTCATATCCATTTCAGTATAGGTCATATTCATTTCAGCATGTGCCATAATTATTTCAGAAGTGTCATAACCATTTCAGTTTGTGTTATATCCATTTGGTGTCTGTCATAATTATTTCATTATGTGTCATACCTATATTGGTGCATGTCACATACATTTTGTTTTTGTCATACCCATTCTGGTATGTCATACTCATTTCAACATGTGACATATTCATTTTGGTATGTGTCGTAATTATTTCAGTATTTGACATACCCATGTCGGTGTGTGTCATATCCATGTCAGTTTGTGCTATAAACTGTACTGGTGTATGTCATAACCATTTCGGTATGTCATACCCATTTTACTATGTGTCATATCCATTTCAGTATGGGTCATATCCATTTAGCTGTGTATCAGAGCTATTTCAGTCTGTGTCACACCAATTTCAAAGTGTGCCATATCCAGTTCAGTTTGTCTCATACCCATTTTGGTATATAATGCCCATTTTGTTATGTGTCCTAGCCCTTTCAGTATGGGTCATATCCATTCGATATGTGTCATTATTATTTCAGCGTGTGTCATTCCATTTTCAGTGTGTATCATGCCAATTTCAGGTGGTGTTAATCCCATTTTGGTGTCTGTCATACCCATTTTTGTATATCATTCCGATTTTGGTATGTGTCATATCCATTTCAGTATCGATCATATCCATTTGGGTATGTGTAATAATTATTTCAGTGTGTGTATACCAGTTTCAGTGTGTGCCATATCCAGTTCAGTTTGTGTCATACCCATTTCGGTATGCGATACTCATTTTGCTATGTGCTATAGCCATTTCAGTATAGATCATATCCATTTAGGTATCTGCCACAATTATTTCAGCATGTGTCATTTCATTTTCAATGTGTGTCATATCCATTTAATTAGTGCTAAACCCATTTTGGTGTGTGTCATACCCATTTCAGTATGCCATACTCATTTTGCAATGTGTCATAATCATTTCAGTATGGGTCATGTCCATTTCAGTATGTGCCATAATTATTTCTTTATGCATCATACCGATTCTGGTATAACATATTCATTTAGTTTTGTATCATACCCATTTTAGTGTGTGTCATACCCATTTTGGTATGTGTCACATCTATTTTGACATGCATATTACCTGTTTCAGAATATAACCTAGCCATTTTGGTATATGTCATACCTATTTTAATAAGTGTTATTTCTATCTTGGTGTATGTCATATCCAGTTTGGTATGTGTCATACACATTTTGGTACAGGTCATAACCATTTCAGAAGGTCTCATAACCATTTCGCTGTGTGATATACTCATTTTCATGTTTGTCTTTCTCATAATATTATGCTGTAAACATTTTGACGTTTGTCATAGTCATTTCACTGTTAATTATATTCTGAAAACTGTAATTTTTAATTGAACGGCTTCCCATACCTGAGGCATCTCATTATATTAAATGTGATCCATAACTAGGTAATACGCCGTAATTAAAGACATAAATCTACAAGTGAATGTGACTGACACACCTGTGGGCTACATTCTGAGAGCCAAGAAATGACTTCTTAAGCAATGTGAATTACAAGAAATGAATCTCCTTCACTTACAAAAAAAAACAAACCAATTTATTTTCCCACGACAACCTTACCAAAATGAGTGGTAGTTTGATACAAAATGTTCTATATGACACTTGACTAATTCTCAGCATTATCACAAAGGTCTGGGCAGAACCAAACCTTTTTGTTTAATAATTACTGTCTTCCATGCCCTAAGCAGGCAGCTATCAGCCCTGCCCTGCCTCCTGACCAGCAACCAGCTCCCTGAAGACGTACCTAGCACTGAAGAATCCCCTATGGATTGGCCCTCCCCATGGCTGGGCCAGAGAGGTGGTACCCCCACCACCCGAGACATACATTCAGAAACTGGACCAGTGTCCTTGGGGTGATGGGGCTGGTCGGTTCTGGCACACAGGGTTTCATAAAGCCTGTTCAGCCATTTTCCAGTTTTTGTTTATTTATTTAGTTTTCTCCTAGTCCCTATGCTATAGTGCAGATGTCAGCATGTGCCACGTGAAGTCACACATGCGCTGCATCAAATGTGTAGCACCCACCTTTTGACTTCACTCCTGCCTGCACTACCACCAGTCCCCCACCTGATGGCAGTCAGCAGCAGAGCAGTGAACCTTCCCTACTCGTAACAGGTGCACCCCTCCCAGGCAACCCCCCACCAGCCCATGTCTGCTCCTTAACCCAGGTTCTTGACATGGTAGGCAGTCGCACTACCACCAAGCCACTGGACTGGCCTAATGTGCATTTTTTTCAACTGGGAAGCCAAGTCTATTTTCAAATCCACTTTGCTTTGTGTCCTGTGAGCACTCAGTGAATACAGGCACAATGTAAAACCAGAAGGGCATGACATGGCTGATCCCGTCTACAATCCATACTCTGGCCAGGTTGTAGATATATTTTATTTTGGTATGGTTTCACTATTAATGTGGATTTCAAATAATTGTAGTACTATGTTTTACCATCGACTTCCTTTACTTTTTCACTAATATTACCTGTTATCCTCTCTGTTCCACTCTGAGAGGTTTCACACCTTGTACAGATGGAAGAAGATAGTGTCTGCAACCTTTACCTCGACAATAATAACAATAATAACAATTTTGTTTCTTTTCTGCTGTCTATGGGATATTTTGACAGCAGAAAACTGTACTATGCACCTGCACTAGGCATGGCAGTGCTCCTCATCTTCTCTGTCTGCAGTCACACACCCTTACCTACCTATGGTTTTGCATATCAGAACAATGATACCTGTGAAATGTTGATGCCAAGCACAAGTGAAAGAAGAAAACTGGCACCTGTGTGTCTGGCATTTACACCTGTAAACAAGTAATGGCTCCAATCTATTCAGCACAAGCACTGAAGTCCATAAGCTTATTCCATTCAAAAAATACTCTTTATTAATGAATAAAAGCAGACAATTTTCAACAGGATATAGCAGTTGTGCGAAATTGCAGTTCTCTTGTGCAGAAAGTGCTAAAACAGTGCTATTCCATACAGTGCAAGGTTTAACAGCCAATCCAACCAAGAAAAAGGAGGCAGTATAGCACAGTGGTAGAAGGTAGTGTAGCACAGTGGTTTAAGTCTTCGAGCTGCAAACCTGGAGACCTGGGTTTCAATCCCACAGCCCCAACTTGCATAGTGTGTGTCCCCTGAGCAAGGCATTTAACTTCATATGCTCCCAGGTCACACCTGGAAACAAGCTTCAGCTTAATGAGTCTCTCCTGGTTAAAAATAAAAAAGTAGTATTTGCCTCATCTCCAAATATTGGTTTGGATCCTTCCACTCCTACTTATCCCATGACCTTTCTCCATCCCCACTTCGTCCTACTTCTTGTGCTCCAGGGACTCGCACACTTCCTCCCTCCCCTACCCACACTCCTTAGTTGGAAAATCTGCTTTTTCATACTGTCTCCCCTCCTTCTGGAATCTGATACCCTCCTCCATCCGACTTTTTCCCTCCCTCCCTTCCCTTCCACAGACGCCAACTGAAACTTCTCTCTCTTCCTCCCATTTCTGCCAGCCCTATTCCTGAAACCTTACTTACTTTTCCCAACAACTCCTGCCAGCACTGGTTCAACAACTCATCATCTGGGCTCCCGGCACTTGTGAATCTACCTTATTTGCACACTAGCATTTGATTCTGTGCAATATTTATTTGTCTTTCAGTTGCAATGTTTGGCATTGCTGTCTGTACTACACTCAGTTTATACACTCTATTTTACTGTTCTTGTACTTTCCTTATCAATCTGTTTTGTATTTCTTTGTTACTGTTCTCCCCTTCCATTTTCCCCGGTCTCACCTGGAAATGAGTCTTGGCTCAGTGTGCCTCTCCTGTTACCAATTTTCAAATAAATAAATAAATGTCATGATGAAGAATGTTGTACCAGTTTCTTCTTATTATACTTACATTGCCTTTATTCTCCTATCTTGTAAGAAGCCCATCCATCCCCTCACGCACAAAGTTTGAAACTGCGTTAGCATTTTTATTCCTTTCTGTTTTTGAAACCATCCAATAAAATAGTCCCTGATTGCACTCTAGAATCTTATGGAGTGATACCAAGATACGTTCAAAATGAGGCTTTACATATGTTTTCCATAGGAACCTCCACACCTATTCATTTTTCCATGCCCAAAGTGTCAGAAGACTAAGTCCTAATCAGAGGTGTCCTGCCACAGTGACATTGCAAAAGAGTCCCTTCCCTTCCAGAGCACTTCACAATGGTTGTGTGTTTGTTTTTCTGTATCTTGTTTTTCCATTTTTTCTAATTCTTTTTTTTAACTTTCTTTTCATGCCACCTGTTACCAGCCCATCCTCTATCTGCCTACTCCACCTCCTTCCATCACCTGGCTTCTCTGGGATTTACCCATGTCCACCTCAGAGCTCCAAGGCTTGCCTCCAGCAGTGAAACTCATGGTCAACAAAGCCGGCTACTGGCCACTCGAAGTACTTCTCAACCAGCTGTTGGAGGACTGGTGCAGTAGTTGATGGTGCAAGACTTATCCTGTATGTCCGGGGTTTTCCAGTTCTTTCTTTCCAGCCCCTGAGGATGAAGCTCAGGGGTGGAAATGAACACATCACTGCAAAACTGGGAGCACAGCTGATGTCCCCTTCCCCTTCCCCGTCTGCCTCTGCTGCACTTCTGCACATAATCATCCAGCTGGCAGCACTGCCACAGCAATAGCAACCTTCCCTCCCTTGGGAAGGAGCGCATCCTCTGGGATGCTCAAGCTTCCATTCCCTGGCCAGCATGCAACCCAAGTGGCCAGTGTCATATATGATGGCTTTACCCCTGCCCCAATAAGCAGTCCTGTATTACTTTTTACCAATAACTTACAGTTTTAAACCACCTCTTTTATGACCTGCTGCCTTCAACTTGACTTATTCTTAAGACTGAGATTCCTAACCATACATTAGCAGAAATATTACATGGACCTTTGAAATCCACAGCAAACAAGGAACTTCAGTCTCTAAGAATCTCATGGGCATTGACACAAATTTGCACCCATGAAGGCAGTGTCACATGAGAGGCCATGGAATGAATGGGCATGGAGTCTGAACTACCCTCTCACCTACGTGGCGATACCTCCATGGCAAGGTTGAGGCATATAGGTGGGGCAGCATGAGGATGCTTGCACTGTGATTGCCTGTGCTGTACCTCTCATGCGGATAAGCAGAGGGCTTCAGGTCCCAGTGCTGTCAATCCAGCACCTTTCGTGAGCACTCAAGATTTGCATACAGAAAAAAGAACTTTAAAAGACAAAAGAATCTCCTAGGCAGCAACCCTGTCTCCAGTACAGCAAGAAGCATCTAAAATCTACCTTCTATAACAATAGCACGTGAAATGCCTCAGGTTGAGAGTCATACACAGTAGGAGGCAATGCAGGTCTGACAGCAGGAACAAATCCACCGCTAGGACATTTTTTTTCTATTGAATTCAGTATCCACATTATATACTTCTAGCCCCCTTTTGAAATGTTACAATGGAGGCATGTTACACCCCCAAATTGTCTCTTTGGATGTACATATTTGTATATGTTTATGTATCTTTATCACTGTACGTTTTTAAATACCTTTTCACTTCCTGTTCTTATTCTTACAAACATAGAACCAGCTATTATTGGTGGTGCTAGCCAACTCAGTTTTTTTTAAAATCTGAAATAACAGAGTGCTCCATTACATCTGCCTATCTCTAGGGTTTCTAGCTGCTTTTAACACCCATTGCCAAGAGGTCAGGGAGCAGTGTTTGCTGCATGTTGGCTCATCTTAGCCACAGAAAGTGATGGTAAACAATGAGGGTTCAAGTCAAGTCAAGTTTATTGAAAAGTATGCTTAAAAATGTTGTCACGTACAAAAATACACATATCATATAGGACACTTAATACAAAATACAATAAGAACACAGCAAAAATGCATTAAAAAAATTATAGGGATGTTAAACAATATGGTTGGATTTTCAACAGTGGAACATTCTGCACATCCAACAACAACAACAAAAAGTCACACTAGGGAAAGTACCCATGCACAACCGCAATGTGTTCGGCATGCATGCAGTTTTTAAAAACGTTGCCCCTTTGTGACGTTTTCTGCATTTCACAGCAGCCTGCACACACTTTTTTTTGTTGCACAGGTACACAAAAGTGGTATACCTGGTATTACCCAGTATGGCACTTATTGCACACCTGTGCAGCAAAGGAAATGCTGCCATTGTGCAAAAAAAAAAAAAAAAATACTTAAACTAGCATCCTCGCCAGTGTGTAGATTTTTCCCAGCACCATTGAGCTGTACATGGGGACTTAGTACCTGGGCCATGCCAGGCCCTTTGAGAATCAAACCCTGGGTGTTCAAAATCAGCTGAGAAAACTGATTCAAACTTACTCATAGCTGTATTTAAAGGAGCATTCCTTTTATTCTTGCAGACAACAAAAGCTAAAGCAAACTCAAAATAAGGTAAAGGGGCATTTTTTAATACAGTTCAAAAATAGTGATCTAAAAAAGAATAAAAAGTTAGTGCACAATCGGGACAGCACCTTCTCTTTGTCGGACAGATGGCTTCTCCGCCATTAAGTTGCAGATACTGCTCCAAGTGTTTGGGGGGTTCGTAAAATTAGTGTTCTATCACAAATTACTGATTTCTATGCATCTTTTAAATGGTACTAAGGAATAAATGTTTGTCTTGTGTTCTGATCAACCAAAACCAGCAGGCTAGCACCTGGACACACAGCTGTGGTGCTAACGGCTAGGAGAAGCCAACAAAAAAGCAATGTGAAAGCACCAACAGCAAAAAACGTCCACCACATGGTTAGATGTATAAGAAACTAAATGTGTATTACACTGGTGTGTCAAACAGAGACATGGTCATCTGGCACCCAAATCAAGCTGGCAAAAACTACCTCTGTCATAACAGTTTGGGAATGCCTAGTGTTTTGCTTGGTAACTCCCAAGCTTCATCAGAGAAAGCATTTGAAAGAACACGAGTGCTTAAATAGTGTACCATCACCGTAGCAACCAAAAGGCTGCTATGTATGTGCAAATATTCCTTGAAACACAATGTCAAACTTAAAATCAACATGCTCATAAAAGATTTGACAGCAGGTGCATACTTAAAGCAAGATCACAGTCCTTTAGAAATGTTAGGGGATGGATTGGCACAGCCACAGATACTGACAGACTCCATGAGTCCAGTATTGAAACTTTTATATTAACTATAAGCCCAAGGGGTTGGGGGGAGGAGGGGAGGTTCTCATTACTGGCCCTAAATAAACAGCTTAATAAAAGGTGGAGTGAAATATTACCAGTGTGTGATAAAACTGAATCCATGCCGGCACAAACATAAAAATACAACACAAGTACCACAGATACAATACACTTGGCATAGTGAGCAGGTGCAATAAATATAACCACCTGATCACTCTGCCAGGACAGATTTGGTGCTGTAATAAGTGTGCTGTTAGACAAAACCCTGTGGTAGAGAAAAAAATATCATAAAAGCAATCCATTGTGACTAACCCGGAGACTGCAAATCTGATAAAAAGCATCTCAACAGAACAGTCAGAAAATTTCATTTTACAAAACTTATGCTAAATCAGTATTTTCATTTAACCTAATTCAGTATGTGCCCCAAGTTCATAGATCCAGAAACTTTTCCATTGGCCTATTTTTCGTTCCTGACTGCCTCCACATAGACCAGTCCCCACCTTCTCAATACCTACAAATGATACATTGTATACTCCTGTAGACTGTATTGTGTGTCTAATAATTGCATACGTGGACTTATCCTTTTGAAGTGCTCTAACATGTTCACCGACACGTACTTTGAATTGTCTGATACTACATTCGACATAAAAGGACCCAAAAGCGCATAGTAATAGATAGACAACACCAAAGCTATTGTAACTAATGAAATGTGTCATCCATATTTCTTTTCCATTCTGTGGCTTGGTAAAGCTCTTTGTTTGCCTAATGTAGTTACAGGACTGGTAACTACCACAACAGTAAGTTACATATGGCGGGGAAAGTAATCAAGAAGTATGAGGATTAATGAGAGATTTAAGGAGACTAGACACCACCCTGATCATTACATTTTCAGGTCTATGAAATACTGTGGTTAGACCCACCTTAAATACATGCTTTAATTTGGGGACTATTTCCAAAATACCCCAATTTTGGACTCAAAAATAATTTTACTTCAAACGCTCTAGTACTGTTGTAGTGACAAAATGGCATACAGGAGCACAGTCTCTGCTATGAACTGATTAAGGAGTTAGTGTGAAGGCCCTTGTGACAGAATTAATGTGGTCTACTGCTGACATGATTGACTGTGGACTATTACCACGTTCTTGAAGATGGACAATTTTCTCTGCTTTCTTGGTCAGGAAATCTTTGTCAGTGGTACACTTACAAACGGTTTTAATTAATTGTCCCTTGGGGATGTTGCATGTCACATGTGGAGAGTGGCAACCGCTGAATAGAAGCAAGCTATTTCTATCAGTAGCTGTCTGGAACAGGCTTGTGCCAATGTTGCCCCATCTTAAAAATCTTTAAATGCAAATAAGTATTGGCATTAGCATGGATATTCACTTTAAACCTCAAGTAAATAGATGCACTTTACAACCATGAAATAAAATCATGAAATGTTTACTCAGTTCCCTTCCAAGTCAGAAGAACGTTGTCAATATAGCAAGGCCACAAATCCAGACAATGTCAGATGATGTCTACATGGGTTTGAGATGTCACCATACAATACCCCTCTCTCCCATTTTCCAACAAACAAATTGACATAACTGGTGGCCACAGTAGCCCCCTTAGCTGTGCAACACATTTGCTGGTAATAATGGTTCCTGAACAAAAACGTATTGTATTACAAAACCATACATGACAGTGAAATAACATGTTCAGTAGGCATACTGACACATGAAAACTCATCTCTTTGATTAAGAAAATACTGGATTGCATCAATACCCTGTTCATTAGGAATCATGGTGTACAAACAGTCCACATCAAACATGGCTAAAAACAGGAGTCCTGAATTTCTAAGTTCTCTATTAAGTTTACGGTGACAGCCTCCATCGAATCCCTGATATAAGAAGGAAAGTTAAAAATGAATGGTTGCAAATAGCTGTCCACCAGTCTCAATACAAAATTTTACAGGTGTGGTGGTCCATGGTGGTGTGGTGTTGTAATAGTAAATCATACTTTCTCCAAAATTCTTACCAGTATTCGGTATGTGCAGTTTTGACTTACGCGGTTTTCAGCACACTGTTCTTACCATGCTGGATCTCCTCTTGCCGACTTAACATGGAGCCAAGGAAATATGGGGGAGGCATTTCACTAATTGCAGTACCTATTGTTTATCTATTACTATGCTCATGTGGGTCCTTTTATGTTAGATGTAGTATCCAACAATTCAAAGCACGTGTTGGTGAACACGTTAGAGTACTTCAAAAGGGAGATACCACATATGTAGTTGTCAGACACATGATACAGTCTACAGGAGAACACAACGTATCATTTGTAGGTATGGAAAAGGTGGTGACTGGTATATGTGGGGGCAATTTCAAGTGAAAACTAAGCCAACTGTAAAGATTCTGTATCTATGAATTTGGGGCACATACTGGATTAGGTTTAAATGAAAACACTGATTTAGCATCATTTTTGCTAAATGAAATTTCTGGCTGTGTTGTGTTGAGATGCTTTTTGTCTGATTTACAGTCTCCAAGTTTGTCACAGTGGATTGCTTGTATGATAATACTATTTGTTTTTTGCAAAATGTAGGGGGGTGGATGGATCCTAGTCGCTTAAACCCTTATTCATAATTAAGGTAATGCAGAGGAGTCTTCCTAGGTTTAGCTAATATTACATCATTTATCCTTTTCTGTACCAATACTTATTTCATACCAAGCCAAAAACTCTTTTATGTGTAGTTGATCCAAATATTTCATATTTACACCAACTAACCATGTATCAGGGATGTAGCCAGGGATTTCAGATCTGCACACCAAGTAGACTCACTGCTACCCCACCCCACCTTGTTAGGGTGAGCTACCCCCAGGTGTAGCCAGACAATATACAAATGTACACCAGGACCGTGTTTGTTACCTCATTTGGCACAATAAATACAACTTTTGTATCTCATGACAGTGGTTGTTGCCATGCATGGGTAAATACAAATGCCATGCATTGCTCCCTAAGACACCCACATACCAGCCCAGAGCCTGTAAAGTTGTATTGTCCTTGGGATGCAAAGAGACTATTAGTGACCAGTCCTTCCAGTTTCGACTCCTATGAATAAAATTACAAAAAGGTTCAGTATTTTCTTTGTTAGTTTCATGGAAAAAGGAAGCAGTTCAGAGCCTATTTGCTACCCCCGTTAAATAAAATTGCACACCATGGAGTGCCTGGAGTATGCCTGCCTACACCCATGCCATGTATTGTCCCTTTAAACAAGGCTCCTTCACCCCCAAATCACCCTTCAAACACTCAGGAGGTCAGAAATCCCAACCTTCTACTACCACATTCTTCTTCTGTGAGTGTTAAACAGATTTTGCTAAATAAAAATGGCTCGGACTCAACGCACCTTAAAGGGACACTGTCAACCTTTTTTGCATCATACTATTTCTAGGTAAAACCCCACATTTTATGATGGGTGTTTTATCTGGCTCCTTACTTATTAGAACTGAAATGCATTGCAATGTATAGCTATACCCAGTCTTGTTTTGCTTCAGATTAGTGAACTACTCTTATTGCATACTTCCTAAACATTAGAAACAACATCAACCAGTGCAACCACTCATGATTCAATAGTTTGCTCTACTCCCAATGCATAATGAGGGGTTATATTGTGTTGGGGATGTTCCTGAGACCAGGAAAGCTGCAGTGGGGATTGGTCAAGAAATGTAAAAAAACATGTTTTGGTTTGGTAACACCAGTATGATGGGCACTCAGTTTTTCACTTTTTAAAAGAAACAAGTGATCTGAATCAAATTACCAGCTGTCTCAATAGTCTCTATAGAACATGAACAATCATATATATATATATTTTTTTTTTAAATAGGGTCACTTTGAGGCCTAAGGGGGTTGACAGTGTCCCTTTAATGTGTCCCCATGATATGTAAACATCAGAAACATTCTCAAGAAATCAGTGACTTATCTCTGCTTATTTTGAATCCATACTTACTAGTGCTTGCACCATAAACAGAAGTATTTGTGTTGGTGGAAATTTAAGCTGGCTGACTTAAATTGTTTTTACATGCACTCCTTTTGAACTCTTTATCGCCTAAATACAACCCCCCCCAGACTGCAAGTCTGTGATTAGTAAATTGTTAATTAGTACAACACATAATAAAATAACTTTTTGTCATTGCTTTGTTAATACTGTTGTATCACTTTTAATATCAAACTTGTACCTCTCGGTACTGCCTTTTCTTGTTTGTATGTCAGAGACAGAATGATATTTAAAGTGATACTACAGTATTAATAAGGCAATGATAAAAAGTTACTTCATCATGTGTTGCACTAATTAGCAATTTACTAATTATAGACTTGTAGTCCCAGGAAAAATACTGTTCTTTGGTGATAGAGTTCAACAAGAGTGCATGTTAAAACCAATTTAGTAAGTAGGTTTAAATTTCCATCAACACAAATACATCTGTTTATGGTGTAAACACTATTAAGTATGGATTTAAAATGAGCAGAGATAAGCCACTGATTTCTTGAAAATGTTTCTGATATTTACATATCATGGGGACACATTACAGTGTTTTAGGTCCCAGTATTTTTTATTTAGTGAAATCTGTTTAACACTCACAGAAGACGACTGTGGTAGTGGAAAGTCGGGATTTCTGACCTCCTGGATGTTTGGAGGGTGACTTGGTGGTGAGGGAGCCTTGTTTAAAGGGTAGTAAGGTTAATGTAAATATGAAATATTTGTATAAACTACATTTAAAAGAATATTTGGCTTGGTATGAAATAAGTATTGGTTCAGAAATGGATAAATGATGTAATTAACAGTATATATACCAATAAGTTTTTTTCTGTTTTATAGAACAGGACCACTGTGGGTCCTGAGGAGGTGGCCCTATTGGCCATGAAATGTTGTCTGGATGCTGTAGGTGGCTTTCAAACGGTAGTAAAAAATAAAATGACACTATTTTTCCCCTACCACATGGTTTTGTCTAACAGCACACTTATCACAACATCAAATTTGCCTGGCAATGTGGTCAGGTGGTTGTGTTTTCTGCGCCTACTTACCATGCCAAGTGTATTGTATTTGTACTTGTTCTTGTGGCACTTGTATTGTATTTTTATTGCTTAGAAACAACTGTGGGGGGGGGGGGCTCACAAAGAAGTCTATGCACAATACCCTGATGTACTTTGTGAATTCATGTACAGTAGCAAACAGGACTCCGCTACGTGGAGGTTGGCAGCACTGAAATGGTCTAACCTTAAAGGATTCCAGATGTAAAGTGAAAAATACAAAGTGTAAAACTTGCCATGTTGTCCAAAATGCCACTCCGGTGCACTACCATAATAAGGGAACAAAAAAAAGGTCTAACCTTCAGGAATGATTTTATTTCAGTGCTAAATCAATTGTAAAGTGCAGAGTGCTGGCTATAAATATTACAAACTGCAAAAAGCAAGTTGCAACTCAGAGATAACAATTGGCTGAATACAGAAAATACAGGCATTATGTGGGACGTACAGTATGTTCGTTAAAAGTGTGCATCTGGTGTACTTTTGCTGGCACACCACAATTCAAATCCAGAAGGACTTTGTTTCATAGGATTTTAACACATACCATCCAAATCTAAGTGAGGTGATAGGATCACTCCCTTACTACAAGAGGATCAAGATGGACAGTCCCATGAAACAAGTCTGTACGCTTGAATGAGGAAATAGACTACACGCTCCACTTAAGGGATCAAATTTGTCTCAAGTTGAACCTGTGAAGTTATGTTTTGAGAGTTCTATGTTTAAAATTTTTTTTTATCTTTTTTCCTTACTGGCCTTTTACAGAACAACCCCCAAGTTAACATAAAGGAAAAGGGAGGATATCAATGGTATAGTAAGGGACTGAGATGCTCCACCTTTCTTTTTTTCTAATCAAGTAAAATGTTTAAGAAAATATTCTTAGATAAGACGACTGTTCAGTAATGTTCTATTTACAAGTATGGGTCTAAAAGAAAATGATTGGTTTGAAATGGTGACTACTCCTTCGGTTTTAATGATTACCCATTGTCCTTCCCCCTTCTCCTTGGGATCTCACTGCCTGATATGTATTATTTTTCATAACATTGGTACTATTTAGGCAGAATAATGAAGTTTGCAGACCTAGAGGAAATTGTAGCACTTAGATAAAATTCTACAATTCTCCCTTCCACCGCCTTCCCCCGACTCCTTTGTTTATTCCTTCAGATTATCATTGTGATTAACAGAGATGACAAAGAAATATTAGAAATTACACTTTTTATTCACTTAATCGTGAAAAGGTTTGGGGATAATTTAATCTGTTAACAGCTGTGATACTTAATATTATTAAGTTTAAAATTACACTGAGTCATTTGAGCAGACTAGGTGGACTTGTTGGTCCTTATCTGCCAGCATATTCTATGTTTCTATGTTTCATTAAGATGTACACTTAAAAGGACTATGGATATTAACTGAGGGGCAACACCCTGAAGAAGACCTAGAGCAGTTTAAAGTGTTGGGGTGATATAGCCCTCCAGGCTACTACTTTTCAAAATAAACTGGCTGATTTATTATTTTGAGCATTTTTGCCTTTTTGTTTTACTTTAGGCTCTTGAGTGCAGTTCTCTTGTCTACATTAAGTGCCACAGTGTCAGTGGAGTTGGTAACACACTTGCCTCTGAAGCCAGGAGATCAGAGGGCTGTGGGTTCAGTTCCCACACTGGCACTTGGGTTAATATCCCAGTACTGACACTGTAGTGCAGCATGAGAGGGGTGCTGCACTTCTGAAGTGCTGTCTTTCGGATGAGACGTTAAACCAAGGTCCCTTCTGCCTGGATTGGTGGTAGTTCAGGTGGATGTCAAAGATCCCATGGCACTTACAGAAAAAAGTAGGGAATTTTTTTTACTGATAGAAACTTCAATACAGAAAATTAAATAAAACAGTGTTAATGCACACACAAAGAAAAAGAACAACAAATTAAGAAATAATAATTCTAGAAAAAAAATAAGAGCAAATAAACAGAGAAAATGCAAGAGTCCAAAACTTTACAGCAAATTAAATAAGCAAGAAAATGAAGTAATGGGGACATCTGTGTCAGTAATCCATGGCAAGTTCCTCCATTTCTGAAATAAAAGACAAAAAGTATACTGCTTTGTTTCAAATTGATAAATATGACAAAGTTCTACCGTGACCTTTTGTAAAAGTTCAGCATGAGAAAAAAACCTGCTGTTGTAATGTAAAGAGACATCGACAATTCCAAGTATACCACTTAAAGTTTGCAAAAATAACATGCAAAGTACCAATATCCCATTTTGACCAATGCAAAGGATAAAATCCATATATAATATTCTCATAAGATCCTGTCAAAAAGGCAGGTCCATCCCAAACATTAGCAACATATGACCAAAATGATGCAATATAAGAGCAAGAAAAATATAAGTGATGCATAGTTTCTAGCTGCTGAGAAGAGCCTGGATAGGAAAAAATGCATTCTTCTAATTGTTTATGGTGTTGATTACCCTTGACATTGAGTTTCTCATGACAATATAACCATGTGACATCTCGAGATTTAGGGGAGATGTGTGTCTCGACCAAAAGGGACTGTAATGCAGAGAGATGTGGAGCTGGACATTTTGGAAAAGTGATTAACTCAGTGAAATGGAAATCTATCACAGCTTGGTAAACCAATTTCTTTGGTTTGGAAATGATCCAGTCACTAGTGACTCGCCACTGCCTTAATTTAATAAAAAACTCACTAAGATATGGAGCCACCAAGGGGTTAGCCTTAAGATGTTGATTTGAACCAGTAGTCCACTCCTGAAACCACAGTCCTGTGGATTGTCTAAATAGACCTGCCCATAACTTAGGGACAAGCTTTAATAAAGGGGAAACATTTGTGAAAAAAAATTGACAATAATAAAACAAAAGGGGATTCACCATATTGAGACCACCTTTAGAAATTGGTAGACACAAGATGTTTTGTTTAAGGGGATTAAGGCAACTACCCCACACAGTTTGAACAAAGATGGTAAGGAGAAGAGCTTCTTGCTGCTTAGGAGGAGGAAAAACATTACTTAAAAACAAAAAAAGGGGCAATAAATATGTTCAAATCATGTAAATACGTTTGGTTTTACTAAGCTGCCATTTATTCCAATTTTGAACCATACATTTACCTTTATCAAGCTGAATGTCCCAATTATAAGTTGCTGGGGCAGGGGCCCCCCCAAAAAACCCAAAATCCGGATAGGTTCCACAGAGAACCGTATACCAGAAATAAAGTCATGGGTAGGAAGGGCAACCCCTAATTCATGACCAGTACATTTTAGCTTATTTAATGAAGTGCCAGAAAGAGCCCCAAAGGTGTTGCATAAAGAAACAGCTGTCTGAATAGAAAAAACTGTAGAGGTACTAATACAAATATCATCTGTATAAGCTAAAGTGGAAAGAGGAAGTAAAACACCAGGGACAGTGATGGGAGAGATCAGGAGATTTAATGAGCATAATAATGGGTCGATACTAAATACATACAATAAAGGACTGATAGGGCAGCCCTGTTTCACTCCCCATTGAACAGGGAGGAGTGGTCCAAGATATCCGTTAACCAGAGGAGAAACTGCAGCATGTCTATACATTTTTTGTAACCATGAAATAAATAAAGGGGGTATCCCATAGTGCTGAAGGGTGAGCCACAAATAATCATGGCTCACTGAATCAAATGCACCCCTCTGATCCAGGGACAAAATAAATTTTGAATGATCCATAGTTTGTGACCTATTGAAAATTTCTCTTAAAAATAACAGTTGGTCAGTGATTGCACGTCCTGGAATAGCACAGGACTGTGCCATGGAAATAAGAAACTGGGCTGCTGTCAAAAAACATGCATTATGTATTTTCATTAGTACTTTCAAATCCACATTCAGGAGACTAATCGGCCTCCAATTGGAAAGTTCCATTTTGTCCCCTTTTTTATGTAAAAAAATAAGAATTCCTCCCACCATGTCTAAAGGAAAATCCAAAAATAATAACAAAGAATTGAAAACATCTGCAAGTTCCTGAGAGAAGTCCTCGCCCATCAGCTTATAAAGCTCCGATTTCAGACCATCCCTCCCAGGAGCCTTGCGTGACTGCAGAGCGGTAGTAACACTTGACTAGTCACTTCCTGTGGAGAAATGGGATCAGCCAAATGTTGAAGAGTAGAAGGAGGACAACTGGGGACTATGACTTGTTGCAAAAAAAATTTTGAAGCATTAGTATCAATGGAATGTGCCTGAAAGAGAGACTGGGTATAATGAGTAACTTCAGGCATCAGGTCTGAGTAGGAAGTTTTTAATAAACCATCCTGTCCCTTTATGCCCTCAAAAACTTTCTTCCTCACCCTGTCTCTACAACTAAGGAAGGGACTTAGTATGGCGAGAGTGCCCTGTGTACCATATTGTTGTTGGGACTTCAGGGTATGTGATTGAGCCATATGAAAGGGCACCATTTTATCCTTCACGAGTCTAATCTGAGTAGTAAAATCATGTTTAGTGGTTTGGGCCAAAGACATCACTCTTTGCAGTTGTTGCCTATTTCGTACATAAGTGAAATAAACCTGCTCTCGATAGGTTCTTCCCAATAATTGACCAGATCCTGCTTTGTGTCAAGCCACCAATATAAAGGGTCATCATACATTACATAAAGAGATTTTCTGGCTGAAAAAAAATAACGTAATTGCTGCAGTATTTCCTGGTGAGCCAAGAGATCAGAATTTAATCGCCAAATGTCCCTCCCCATTATCAAAGCAGGATCTGGGCCAACAGTTATTCTTAATGCACAGTGATCAGAAAAGTCTACTGGAATAATTGAAACTGAGTTTATGGGTAGTGATTTGTTAATAAAGAAAAAATCTACTGGGTGGCCAATGTACCCTTATGAAAGGTGGGGGACGGTTTCTCATGAAGCCGAGCGTATGCATCACTTAAATTAGCTGTTTGCACAACTGTTGTTAAACAGGACATATCGCAAAACTGTTTTTTAGTAGTAGTACCCTTACCCCGATCTTTATATGTCAAGCCACAATTAAAATCTCCACCCCAGACTATATAGTGTGGAGTGTGAAGGTAAGGTTGTACAGCATGAAATAACTCTACCCTAGCAGCCTTTGTCTGAGGGGTGTAAACATTAAGTAATTGGAAACAAACTCCCTGAAATGAGACATCCAGAATCAAAACACGTCCTGGAACTAAATCGATGAGCTTTAAAACTTTAACAGCGGTATCATGAAATAAAATAGCCAACCCAGTACAGGGTTCTAAACCTAAAGACCAATAGGATACGCCAGTATGCCACCATTTTGCAGCATAAGAAAGCTCAGCCATGGTGTGTAACCACGTATCTTGCAAGAAAAAAACATTACATACAGTAGATTTTAAAAATGAGAAAATAGCAGCCTGCCTCATCTTATTCTTGATGCTGTTCACGTTAAGTGAACAGAATGTTAATGAGAGAGCCATGCTAAATTTTCAAAAAAAAGGAGCCTTTAGGGAGGTTTACGCTTATATTTGTTTCCTTTCTTTTGTCCTAGGTTAGTCTGTTTAGGACGAGGGGGTTGTCCTTCTTCAGGTTACATAACTGATAGTCCATCTGGGACTTCTACCCCTGATTGGGAAGATTCAGATTCAGCATCTGAAACATCCTGGGCAAGCAAAAGAGCATGAAATCTATTGGTGGTGGGAGTACTGGATAACTTCAGGACTTTAGAAGCAGGTTGGGGATTGTATGACCCTCTTCTGGTTACTCAGGACTGAAAAGGTAACTCCTGAGGAGGTTGAGGAGGGGGCTCGGATACAGTATCTGGCAAAAGCTCTGAAGGGGGAGGGAGGTAAGACCTGGGAAACCCTAGAGTGACTACCACCCCTTGATCCAAGACAATATCAGACCTGAAAGGGGGAGGTGGGGGAGGTAAAGACACAGAGGGGACAGGATCAAGTGGAAGGGAAGGGGGGTAAGGGGACAGAAGGAGGAAAGTCAGGTCTTGAAGAATGGGACCTCTGGGCAATAGCCACCATTAATCGTTGCTCCTCAGAATCGTGAGGGTCTGGTTGCCTATGGGCTGCTTCAGGACAGGTGGTGTAGGAGTGGCCAAGAACTCCACACAGAGCACAAGCAGCCACATTCTTACATTGTACACTAGTATGGCCAAAAGAATTGCACAGTATACAGCGTAGTTGGTCGCAAACAATGCTAAAGTGGCCTGACTTGCCACATCTGTAGCATGTCTTAGGCTGCCCAGAATAAAGGAGCCCCCGTCTCTACCCAAAAATACACAATTAGGGAGATGTTGCAACCCATCTTCAGAGGAGCGAGGATTACCCTAATTTTCCAGCCCCCAGTCCAAATATCCTTGGTGTCAAAAATCACTTCTGGATGCCCCAACACCGTACACCATTGTTTCAACAAAAAAATGAGGTCACTGACACTCACTCCCTCATTTCTAAAGAGGACTGTGACAGTTTTGTGAGCTGGTTTAGTTAAAGGTATTACAGTCAATTCCACTTGTGTGCAATTCAGTTGTGTGCACATTCCGCTTGTGTGCACAAAGACGTCAGGTCCCGATTCCTTTCCTGTGCTCTGTGTGTTAAATCATTCGGATGTGTACACTCTAATTTTCGGTTGTGTACACACATTTTAGGCTTCAGAACATGCTGTTAGCTATGACTTCTACTGCAGACTGCAGAGAGAATGATGTGCCAATTGATTTGTAAAGGAATAATTGCTCAACTGACAAAGCGGCTAGACAGTAAGCAGGTGTTAATCATCTGCCTAATTGTTAGCCTGATCAGATAATTGGTAGCTTAATCAGTAGCTTGTTGTAACCTGATGGTTGTGATTTAAGGTCTATGCTTGAGTCATCCATTGGATAATGGAGAAGCTTACCCACACGGTTCTGTCTTTGGAGCAGAAAGTTTGTCTCCTAGACAAGGCACTTGTTCCTGGAGTCTCACGAAAAGAACTGGCTACGGAGTTCTCTGTAGATGTGCCATGTGTTGGCCGCATCCTAAAAAAGATTTACTGAATGCTGCTTGGGGGGAGGTCACCACAGAGACAATACACAATTGCTTTCACAAAGCTGGAATTGGAGCTGATCAAGAACAGGATGCAGATGTTGCCATTGAGTGTGTAACCCTACCCCCCAGAATGCTAGCAGCAACCTTCGAGGTTTTGAAAAGAAAATTGAAACGCTATCTACAAGGACTGTCAGGCAGGCAAATATTGTTGAATTTTACCAGACTGATGCTGCTAGCAGTCAAATGCAGTAATATGTTTGGACAGTACAGAAACATGTGTTAAACATTTTAAACATGCTGAATAAAGTATTTTTTTATATTTTTTTTAGTACAGTATTTATTAGCAATGGAACATTTTTAAACTAACAGCACCTTACTAAATTTCTTTTTGATATTGTAATTCCTCTTGCCAGACTGTTATTTGTTAGTTACAG
Organism: Neoceratodus forsteri; assembly: GCA_016271365.2. Classification (NCBI taxonomy): domain Eukaryota; kingdom Metazoa; phylum Chordata; order Ceratodontiformes; family Ceratodontidae; genus Neoceratodus; species Neoceratodus forsteri. Next base: position 233,234,349 of record JADMNL010000028.1, read on the forward strand.
TATTTGCTAGTTTGTTTTAACTACCGCAGTACCGGAATTAAGCACAAATGGTCCCACAATGTATTTTTGGATACATGCATTGTCGGATGTGTGCACAAATTTCAGCTGGTCTCGACCTTGTGCACACATCCGGAATTGACTATATGTCAAAGGGTGACCATAAAGGAGTATGCATGACCTTATGATAAGCATCCCAAAACTTATCTAACCTACTGCTCAATTTAAAACTGACGTCAAATATCTTCTCACCAGAAACATGAATCACGGCATACATTTGGTTGAGGAAAGATGCAAACTTTCTTTCAGTAAACACCTGGCAGCAAATTTACAATCTGGAAAGATTTCCATACCCCCGCCCCATATATAAGTCTGACAGCATTATGCCGTTTAGCAGAAAGTAGGAGTCCTGAAAAAGGAAGCATTAGTGTGAGAAGTGTTACGTGCTTTGTCAGTAGAAGGGCCTGGTGGTGGGCCTTCAGGGTCATCTATAGGAAGGTGTGTCTAAATGTTCCATGGAAGAAGGCAAGAGCCTAGAAGAGGATGTCATTGGCTGGATTGGGAGTGTCTGAGATATCAGTGTCCAACCTAAGGATAGGGTTCTGGGTAAATAATAAATCAGAAGGTGTGCAAGTGGAGAATCCTGAAGCACAACTTTCTTTTGCACAGTTAAATCATTACACTCCCTACTAGAAGGTGCGGGAGGTAAAGTGTCCGAGGAAACATTAGAAACTGGATGTGGGGGGGGGGGGAATATACAAATCCCTCCTGTTCATATGAACCCCCGGTATTGATATGGGTGTAAACCCAGAAATCCAGCGTCCAGAGTCAGGAAGCTGTGCCCATCCAGCAGATTTCAGGGCTGAATCCACGGACCAGGAGGCATCTGCCTCATCAACCTGGTCCGCCCAAGAAGAAGTCTGTTTCTGGGAGGGTTTAGAAGCGCTTTTCAGAACGCGCTTTTCTTTATCTGCAGCAAAAGAAAAAACTGTAGCCTTGTCTTGAGCAGAGAAATTGGTAGTAAAGACAGTACTCACACTAGGAGGTGAAATGTACAGGTCAGAAGGTGGTGGAGTAGGACCTGCAGCCATAGCAACCGGAGAGTTTGTGAGAACTGACGTAGACATGGCAGCCTTGGTTTCGCGGGACAGCACAGCCGCCGCTAAAGCCGCTGAGATGTTCTCTCTTGTCTTTGAAAACTTCGCTTTTTCAGAAGCTAATAAGAGTCAGAGAGCCTCCAGATCCTTTTCTGTAATATCCATAGGTAGGTCCCATTCGTTCTGTGCTAAAGTCGTATTCTGCAATTCCCTGGTATTTGCAGGTACAGAGATAGGGAAGACCACAGCATTTTCTGCCCGTTTGTTCAGCATAAGCTCTTCAGATTCAATTAAAGCCTCCATATCCTCAGGGGCTTTAAAGAAAATTTCTGGTTCCATGGTATCTGTTGCAAGAAGAGAAGACAACTCCTCAGCCTGCAAAACAACCTGCTGCATCACAGCCTGCTCACCAACTGAGCTAGCCATCCTGACAGTCAGAGGTTCACCCTACAGTAGAGTAGGGGAATTTCCCTGGTGTCCTGGCCAAATTTCCCTCATTCACTAAAAACATACCACCAACAGCTTAATCTGATTCGAGGTCAGTTGGCATTCATCTGTATCCTCCTCCCCTGGGTCATGCCTGAAAATAGGCAGGATTTGTCTAGTGCACTTACCCGTTCAACAAAAACTAAAATAAAAATAAATAAATAAATAAATAAATAAAAGTGCTGGGGTTAGCAACCTCTCACTGCACAACCCTGACACCAGGATGCATTGCTCTTTTTCTTCCATCTTCCGTCTTTCATGAGCACATTGATTTTAAATATGACATTGTGTTTTAAATGAATATTTGTACATGTGCAGCAGTTATTTTGGTTGCTGTGATGATGGTACACTATTTAAGCACTCATGTACTTTCAAACGTTATCTCTGAAGAAGCTTGGGAGTTCTCAAGGAAAACATAGCTGTACCAAAACAGTTATGATATCACCAGTTATTGCTGGTGTGATCTGAGCACCGGACGGCAGTGACTGTGTTTCTGTTTTACACACCAATGTAACAAATGTGATGAGTTTCTTATACATTTAACCTCGTGGTGGACAGTTTCTTTTTTATGTTTTTGTTGTTGACCTGTGTTCCAAATACTTGCTGAAGTCCAACTTCACCAGCGCTTTGACCTTTCGTTTCTCAGCTGGAGGTTGAGTTTTGATGTTAATTAGGTCGGAATCCAAGCTAACAGGATTAGGGAAACAAAGGCTGGGTGTTATTAAAATATCTGTGTTTCTGAGTGTCTAGTTTTTTTGGGGGTTAGGGGGTGGGGTTGAGTTAACTGTTGCCAAAAAGAAAGGAAAAAACCTGTCCTGCTACTTTTGTGCTGTCTGTAGTCGCACACTTTGCAGGCTTTCTCAGAGTAGGTATAGGCGATCACTAAATGCAATGGATATACAGAAGCTGCACTAATGTTACTCATAAGGCAAAGGCATGATGTATTTTCTCAGGCTAGCCCAGATGAGATGCAACATAATATGTATATGGGACAGTAGTCAGAAATGTCTGGCCTGTATACACTCTCTCCAAATTACGCCCCCACCAGATCTCTATGCTCATTAATTGAGTACTGATTAACATGTTGTATGAAAACAGGATTTTACCTTAAAACAAATCAGGCTGACCATGGAAAGCTAGTGTCCCATTATTCTGAACTTGACAGTACAAAAGAAAGAAGGAGGTCCACTCCAATCTCCAAAACTGGTCACGTCCACTCCTGCATGACATCAAATTCACTCTAAATGTCAACAGGGCAGAACTTCTTGTTTGCACCACTAGAGCACAGATAAAACCTTCAGTCCATCAGACCTTGGTCTTCACTGTGGTTTCTCAACCATTCATCAGTCATCAGTTGTCCATAACCTTGTTGAATTAGTCGACCAAATCAATGCACCTGGAATTTCATGCCAGCAATATTGTCAGTTCTGCCTTTTACCATCTACATAGCATTGCTAAGATTTGTTCTTGTGTAACCCTTTGAGACTGGTGCTACAGTGGTCCATTGTTTTGACCTCTCACACCTGGAATACACGACTCCCTCCTTTTTCATCTCCCCGCATGTTGTCTGCACCGTCTTCTGCTTGTCCAAAACACTGCAGCCCAAGTCCTTACTGATTCTAGGAAATCCAGTCATGTCTCTCCACTTTTGGCTAAACTCCCCTGGCTCCCAATCAGATTTAGAATTAAGTACATACTACTGTACTGTTACTCTCTACAGCTAGCACCTGTGACTGTCTCTCTTAACCATGTTTTCCCAAACCTTGACCTTAGCACTCAACCTCTTTCATAGTAACTTAACACTCTTGCCTCCTAACCCTCTCCTCTGCACCTCCTCTACCATTCTTCCCCTCCCTTAACCCACCTCTCCTCGTCCCCCCTCCCACTCCCCTCTCTTACTCTTCCCAGCCACCCTCCCACATCCCTTCCTATACCCTGTGCCCTGTTTGTCTTGACAAAGCCTGCTGGCCAGTATCAATGTACTGTATTTATTTTCCTGTGCTTGAAACTGATTAGCATAATGTGTCTGTGTTGTTTTTACATTGACTGTCCATTATGATTTTGAGCCCATTGTGATTGTTGTACCTCCTATTTACACTTTATTGTACTGTACTTTACTGTCCTGTTTAATCTGTTGTCCCTTCTACTGATGTAGAACCTTTGTAAAAGAGCTGTTCACTCAAAGGTATATGTAATCCGAGACTTAAATAAATAAATAAATATTCAAATGCGGAGTTGGACTGGCTCCCTCTCTACTTATTGGAACTATTCTACAACCACTGTCCCACTCATCGACTTCCACCCTCCAACGTATATCTGTGCAATGTGCAAACTACTAGGTTGGACACTTTTGGTGACTGAGCCTTCACATTCTGTAGCTTGCACCTCTGGAATGGACTACCACTGGACATTTAGCCTGCATGATCTGGTGACATTCAAAAGCAAACTGAAAATTCACCTTAACCAGATAGCTTTTAATATTAACTAGTTATTCCCTGATCTTGTTTGGTGCCTTGAAAATCTTTAAAGACGCTATAAAAATTTCACTTATTATTATTATGAATAATTAGGTGATGTCCAAAATAACAGAACTGTACTGTAAAGTGTAGCTGCTACTATTCAGTGATCACTGTGAATTATACAATGGCAAGAAAAAATCCTGGACTCTGATTGGTCAGTCTTGGGCTGGACTCGTGATGTTATCCCAGCACAACATCACGGGCCTAGTCTCAGCCTCACTGTGAACCTGTAGATCAATAGTTCTCAGTCTTTGTCATAGTGAGCCTCCCCCAAGCCACGGAAAAGATCTTGAGCCTCCCACGAATATTGAAATAATCTTGGGCCTCCCCTTAGAAAAATAACATACTTTGCCCAGTTCATCAGGAATAAAGTGAAACTCCTTTGAGTAGTTGGTTCTCACTTTATTCAGCTTTTTAACCCTCCTCCCACCAACCTACTTGCTCTGCTATTTTGATTCTCGAACTATTGTTACCACTTGTTGCAATACCTTTATCATCAGACTGATTTCTCATTCTGTTTGCCTTCTATCTGGAATAACCTTCCTACCCACCTCCGCCTCCCCCCTTATTCTGCTCTTAAGCAACTCCTCAGGGACCCTTTTGCTTTCTCCTGCTCTTGCTCCTAGTACCTCTCTGCTAAAGTTCTGCCACAAGCCTAATTGGTCAATTGTTGCCTCTCACTATTTGTTCAAGGTTCCTATTTGTTTGCACTATTGTTCATTTTGTATTGCTTGACTGCTTTGCAGTTACCTTTGGAACTGTGTTCACTTGCTAGCCTTTCCCGGGTTCACCTGTAATAAGCATTAGCTCAGAGTACCTTTCCTAGTCACCAATAAGTAAATAAATACATACATTGCCCTGTTATCCTCTTTCAGTTTGCGTCATCCCTTCACACAAAATATCTTAAACTCAAAATTCAAATACACTACTTCTAAAGTATTGCAAGGGGTATATCCTCGAGGAGGGAGGAGGTGATTCTGCCACTGTATAGGTCATTAGTTAGACCACACCTGGAGTACTGCGTGCAGTACTGGCGTCCATATCTGAAGAGGGACATTAAGTTACTGGAGGGGGTACAGCGCAGAGGCGACAAAGATGATCAGGGGCTGGGGGACTTATCATACGAGAGGAGGTTGAAGAAGTTGAACATGTACTCACTGGAGGAGAGGAGGGATAGGGGTGACATGATTGAAACCTTTAAACATGAAAGGAATAAACAAGGCGGGTACAGAGGGCTGTTCAAAGTAAGGGAGGGAGGGCCACCAGGGCCATGATATGAGACTGGAGGGAGGAGGTTCAGGAGGAGATGAGGAGACACTTTTACAGAGAGGGTGGTGGCTGGGTGGAATCGTTACCTGCAGAAGTGGTATGCAGTAGAGCGGTGGACTGCTTCAAAGGGATGGGACAGGACAAGGGGGGTTAATGAAGGGGAAGGGTGGAAGGAAGGGGCAGCTGCAGAATAAGGGGTGCTAGCTGCACATTCGAGCAGACTTGATAGACTCCTAGACCTTTATCTGCTGGCAAATTTCGTATGTTCGTATGTTCTTCAGACTTGCTTGAGCCTCCCCTGGAACAGGTTGGGGCCTCCCAAGGGAGGCTGGCATCACCATTTGAGAACCCCTGCTGTAGATGATAATTTGCTTGAGCATCTCCTCGATTGTTTCATCTTCTCTTAAAAAACAAAAATATTTTCCACACAAAAACATCTTTAAAATTATTTTTTTTTATTCTGTATAACAACAAGCCATTGTATAACAGCAATAATGCCCTCCAGGGTGTGTGTCGTTTGGGATAACGTCACACCTCAGTTATAGTGCACTCGACCTCTGACCTCGTGCCCAACCACCTGGTGTAATGTTGTCCCACACGACACGCACCCTGTTGAACATCATTGTAAATATAGAACACATGCATATTCTTGCTCACTCTACAACAGATTGATAAGCGTGTATAAGGGTTTGACAAGGGCATATGATATTAGAGAGGTACTAAAAACACATGTACACAAATATTCACAGTGAGTATGCCTGCCTACACCCTTGTATTTGCAGTGGGATTCTGTCTCAGTTTTATAGTTGGGGGTGGGGATTATAGCACAGAAGGGTCACGTGATCTACCCACTGTTGCAGACCAGGCCAGTGACTTCTACAAATGTCCTCTCCCCATATACCTAGCACCCTTAGTGAAATCATCTAACCACCTTAATCCTGTCCTCTCTGCCGCTGTATCCATTCCCACCATGCACTGATATATTGCCTGCCGCGTTACCACATGAAGCCGCAGCTTGTCAGATCTCAAAACTAAGCAGGGGCAGTCCTGGACTAGTCTGTTGAAAACCTCTAGTAAACATTGGGTGCTGTAGGAAGTAATGTTGGTATAGTAGCTCTGTAGAGGATACTCTCCCCTTTGTTGTAAGTAACCATACCATAGACCTGGTATGGTATAAGGGGGTCACCGTGTGTAGCTGGGAGGAGCTATCTTTTGGATGAGACATTAAACCAAAGTTCCATCTGCTTGTTCTAGTGCTTGTTCAAGAGGACAATAAAGATCCAACCAGATTTCTTGAAAAGAGTGAGGCAGTGGCGGAGCCAGGTTTGGGGGACAGAAACATAGAAGCTGATGGCAGAAAAGGACTGCAAGGCCCATCAAGTCTGCCCATTTCTTTTTCTACCTTATGAATGTGCCATAGGCCTTTGTTCTGTCAATGGCTTATCTATTCATACTCATCTGTATTGCTCCCTTATGCCTATCCCATACCTGTTTGAAGCCCTGCACTGTATTCATATCCACCACTTCCTGAGGTAGGCCGTTCCATGCATCCACCACCCTTTCTGTGAAAAAGAACTTCCTCACATTACCCCTTAATCGGCCTCCCTCTAATCTCATGCTGTGTCCTCTTGTCCTGATATTTTTCTTATATTGAAACATGTTAGACTCTTTCACCTTGTCAATGCCCTTAAGGTGTTTGAATGTTTCAATCATATCACCTCTCTCCCTCCTTTGTGCTAGGTATACATATTGAGTTCAGTTAATCTGTTCTCTTATGTTTTCTGATGCAGTCCCTGCACCATTTTAGTTGCCCTTTTCTGGATTGCCTCAATTTGGTTAATGTCCTTGTGAAGGTGTGGCCTCCAGTACTGCACGCAGTACTCCAGATGGGGCCTTACCAGTGTCTTGTAAAGAGGGATTATTACCTCCCTCTTCCGACTTGTAATACCCCTACTAATACACCCCAACATCCCTAGCCTTACCTACTGCTTTAGAGGTCTGCTTGGATGATTTCAGGTCATCAGTGATGATGAAGCCGGGGGTACAACAGTCAACCAGGGGCACCAAGATGCCAGCAAGTGAGTGCTAATCTGAAAATGTGATATGGTGTGCTGCATGATCAGCCTTTTATTTTTTTATTTATAATGGGTAATAAACAACTTTCTGGAAACATGTAAGAACTGTACTTCACATACAAAGCTTAACTGATGATCCCACCAGTGCCGGCACACAAAATGTGTATTAAGAGGATGCCAGTAAGAGTTTAGCAGTTTTGTTTATTTGGTCTTATGGAAACAGTAATATGTCCCCCCCCCCATATAAAAATTGTGCCCTGAGTTGAAGAGAGGGGACAAGCTGAAACAAACTGAGAGTCTAGTCAGAGATGCATATTCTTGAGTAGTGAGGCTAGAGACAGAGGATGAGAACAGTGCTTATCCCGCATCCTTGAGCACTGGCCAGAGCATCTTCATTTTTAATGAAAAGCAGTCTGACTTTTCTGCAAGTGAGCAAATGCATTATTCTACACTTGCGCACGCAGTCACATGTACCTTACCTGTCGAATGTTCTAACACACAAATTCGGGTCGTTTTCTTTGCTGCGCACATCTAGTAGCCAAATGTAGCACTGCACAGATTTGCAATTTAAATCATGTTAGAGTGGAGTGACCAGATTTTCTTAGCTAGAAAGTGAGACATGAAAGCCAGAGGCCTGCGGGGAAGGGGGGGGGCTAGGCCCCCAGAAGCTCTGGGATTTTAGAAGCTCTGTAGTACATTTTGGGGATTTTTGAGAAGAAATAAACACTTTTTCCAGGTCTCAGTCCACATGTGTTTCCAGGAAGAGGAAACCTAATCCTCCGAAGGATTTTTTATTTATTAATAAAAGTCTGGGATACAAATGAAAAAAAAAATTCTTTTTTACTCACACCAATGACTACCCTCTCCTCTCCTCTCCCTCCGATTGAGTTACACAGCTTGTAGCTCTGATCTGCATTGCTGGGGCCCAACCTCCTGCTCCTCTGTCCTCCTAGTGTGGCTTTCTCCTACCTTTTCAGGAAGACTGATTTTTTTTTATTTACTGATTCTTCCCCCCCACACACACACATTTTACTCATTAATGTGACTCATAGCACCTTCCCTCTTTCCCTTTGTCACTTAGCAGTTGACAGTCTTGATCAGCTCCAGGCTTCTCTCGACCCCACTGGCCCACCACATCATGTTCCCAACTCCTGTCCTGTCTCTCCTCCAACCCAGCCTCAGGATTTAAATATTTATTATATTAATAACACACTGGTTCAGACAAAAATAGAAAAAAGAGAAGCATGACCACAAAGCAGGAGAGTAGTGGTTGCCCGACCCACCACTGGATACCAAGACACACTGTCCCTCAACCTCAAGCACACTGCACTCATGCACCAAGCTTCAAAGTAGAAAACTCTTTGATGCTGATCACTGTCATGTGTTTGACAGGCTCTGTGGTCACATTGGTGGTGTTGGAGTTTGGTAATGTGCGTGTGTGTATGTTTGCTGTCATTGGGCAGTCACAGCTGGAGGCTGGCTGCATGTGATGTGGGTCCAGATCTCGGAGGAAGGAGTAGACTGGTAGCTTAGCTGGAAAGCAGGCAGGGAGAAAGGGTCAGACTCCACCCATAGGGCAAGACAACAAAGGCAAGCAAATCTTTAAAGTTTAAAGGATCAGGAGACAAGTAGCAACATCACTAAGCTAAAATGTGAATCCTCCAGGACAGAAAATGGGTTTACAATTAAAACTGAGAAAAAACAATAGTTTAAAAATAGTGTTGGGACACCGGGACAGGGTAATGAAAATTGGGACTAGCCAATAAAACTGGGACATCTTGTCACCCTATCTGAGAGAGTTTTTGTTAGGAATCAGCCCCCATCTTGGTGAGGGGCACCAACTTCTCAGCTAAGGGACCATGGGAGGTGGCTGCCCCTCCTTTTCCCTCAGCTCCGCTACTGGAGTGGGGAAATTTTGCCAGTGTTCTGGACAACTTTACCCCCATTCTCCAGTCCACATACAGAGTTTCCTGGTTTCATATCAATTGAATTGCCTCTGTGCACAGACGAGGTGGTGTATAGTTTGCTGGGCAGAGTGACTGCTGCTTTCCATCATAGGGGGTGGCTGAATGTTACAGTGATCTTCAATGTGGGGTTGTATTTTGATTGAAAAGCACTTTGAGATGCTTGCATGAAAGATGATACAGTAGTAACAATTAAAGCATTTCCCATTTCCTTGAAATGCTGCAGTGGCCAGCCCACTGGCGCAGCGGCAAGGCGTCCGCTTGTGATGCTAAAATCCTGGGTTCAGGAATGGACCTGGGAGTCAGAAGGCCAGCCAGGGGGAGAAGGCTGGAGCATCCAGGGACAGCTCGCCTTCTCCGGAATGGGGGTGGGGTGGGGTCATGTGTCTGGCATAATGGGGGAACTGCCATGACCAGCGCCATGTTGCTGGGAAGGCATAACAGAGGCACCTGAATCATTGCACATCAGCATCCTGAGGATCGCAAGCATCAAAGATGCTGCTAGTTCCTTGCATGATGCCTGCCTCCTGGTACCACCAGTCCTCCTGAAGTGACTGGCCCCTACGGAGACAGTAATCCATTGACAGTCACCCCTGTGTCCCCACATTGGGGTAAGCCTAGGAAGCCCTGCTGGTCACAGTGATGAGGCTGGTAATCTGGACATGATTCCATTGGAGGGTCATCTCAGTGGCCACATCTTGGTGGGTAAGCCAGGGTAGATCAGGGGTCGATCGTGGAGGGGTGGCGATGGTCCAATGGTAGGGCTGAGGGTTAATGGGACTAAGCGGCCCACAAAAAAAAAAAAGAAATGCTGCAGTGGGTAGCTGGCCTGGTGCCGTGAACAGCGCTGGTACTGTAAGCATCTTACCTCTCACCACCCAGCGACCCATGTTCAGGAATGAGTCACGGGTTGCTGAGGTCAACTAGGTAGGAGAGGATCGGCGCTGATGGGAAGCTCTCCTGTCCTGGTGGGGAGGACTGCATTCTCTGACGAATGACTGCCACCCACTAGAGGTCAGATGGTAGCGCAGGTTGAGGAGGGTAGATAAAGCAAGTGCTGTGGCACTCCATAGCATGCATGTGCCTTTTCGAGCACCCCAGCGTGGGGAAGGGTTCTCAATTATGGAGAAAAAAAGTGGCAGGACAAGGCAAGAATGATGCCTGCCTGCCAATCTCTGCCTGTCGCATCTCTGAACCCTGGAGCCGAAGACTGGATGTGTGTGCTTTGGAGGAGGGAGACAGCCCTCCCCTCCTGATCCCACTATGGGGAAGAATCCATGAGGGCACTGAGAATCTCGGGTCCCAGGAAGATGTAGAGGTGGTGGAATCAATGGGGTAGTGCTGAGGGGAGCCCAGCCTGTCCTGACTATGGAAGGATAAACAGAGAATGAAAAAAAAAGAAATGCTGCAGTAAGTGAGGCAATCATGCTGCTGCAACACCAGTATCTTCAGTGGGAATTTGATCCAGTTACCTTGAGGTACCTTAAGGTCTACTACTGTAAAATGCCACTTTGTAATTGTTACTACTGTATATAAATGCAAATGGTGTGGTATGAAACACTGACTAATGCACTGAGATAGCAACATAGAAATCCAGGATCGGAAGGGGCTGAAGTTCAATCAAGTCCCCCCCCCCACACACACACACACATATACATAAACAGGAAGAAACCAGTATGCTCTGCAACAAGTACTCATTTGTAGTAATTAATAGGAATTCTGTACACACCCTACTACCCAGGGTACCCTGTGAATCCCTAGGTAAGCAGTCATTTGTCCAGGCTTACACTGAAGGCCTGTACTCTCTTCACAGCCACTGTGCTGGTAGGCTGTCCCATAGGTTAACCACCCTATGGCAGCAGAAGTGCCTCCAAACATTAACCCGCAGTCCAGGACCTAGTCCTTAATGAGCTTGATAATAATTCTGGGTGACTGTGCAGAATGCAACATCGATTAATCACTTGACGTACAGATGATGTGATTGCGAGCTAGTGGAACATGGCTACTGCCAGCTTCTGTGCTCTGGGACTGCTTTGTTCCTCACTTGGTCTGCTTTTCTCTGTGTTTGAAAAATGATCTGAAAATCAAGCTGTTGTAAGGTACATTTATGTTGTTTTTGCTGTATTAAAATGTTTTTGGTTGTTGAATTTAAATGTTATATTTTATTTTAGAATGTTGTTTTAAACTGTGCTTGCTGGGGAATGAAGGCCGATTGTTTAGAAGTTCATTTTAATGAACATCTGTTGCTTTGAAAATGTGCTTGTTGGGCAGAGAGCACAAATTGTTGATAAAGTCGTTAATTAAGAAAGATTGCTGTATTTGAAATGTGCTTACTGGGAGTCAACCAAACAGCTCAGAAAGTTGTTTTTTATGAAAATTGGTCGTTTTTAAAATGTGCAGGGTGGGAGAATTGAACTGTTAACTGAAAAACTTTTTTTTTTTTTTTTACAATGAAGGTTTTTCTACCTTTTTTTGGGGACAGGTGATTCCCTAGCCCTGTCTCCAAATCCTGCAGCCAGCCATCCACCACCACCAGGTTCCAATAATGTTCCCCGATGGATTCCCCCTATGTAGCAAGGCTAGGAGGGGAAGGGCCTTCCCCCCCAAGATGAACATACCCAGCAGTCTCCTGTTTCATGGCCCAGTGGAGTGGGCTATAGTTGGGCAGGGCATCATGAAGCCCATCCTCCCATTTTTCCATTTTCTTGATCCCTCCCCAACAGTGGGGTGCACACATCGAGCATGTGTGGAGGCATGCAAGCTCCACAGGCGTCCCCAGCTCCCACCCTCATGTGTCTCTCCTGACCATCCTACAGGTCTCCACCTGGTGGCAGTCTATAGCTGAGATGGCAGACACCCTCCCCTGGGACAGAAGCACAGTCCATCAGATGAACTATCCTCTCCCATCCCGGGAGACCCCCAGCAACCTGAATCTGTTCCCTACCAGGGTCGCTGGTATATGAAAAGATAAGGAGTGCATGGCACCTCAGCCCTTTTCGCCACCAGACTGGCTCTTGAAAAACCTTTTTGAAAGTCTGGTTTTGAGGCTGAGGTATGAAATGTTAAAATGTTGTCAGTCGGTGATGTCATAAATGATTGATCAGTGTATTGTTACAATTGATTAGTATGTGTTATGAATTTTATTTGCATTATGGGGAACATAAGCATACAGTTTTTCCAAAGTTGATCTATCAGGCACCTCCTCCATGTGTCGTGAATGACTGGATACTGAAGGTGAGTAGTCTGCAGATAAGCAAGAGAGGAGGGCAGTGGGGAGGAACACAGCAACAATTTGGTTAAAATGTGACGAGGCAGGACTAGGCAGTAGTCAGGAAGAGGTCCTTGGATGGACAGAAAGCACTGGTGGTAAGCAGGAGAACCTGGCTGGAGGACCAAGAGTAGATAAAAACAATAAAAAAATGCTGCTTATCTGCTCAGTCACCACTGACAGCAATGAAGATTGGTGAGAGTATAAAAATGTTCATCATCTGAGTAACCTGAAAATACATTTAGAATAAGGCTCCTGTTTAGTGTACCTGTGGATTTTAAATTTTCTTTCTTTATTAGGAGAGATGCAACCAGGGATTCAGTGCTCAGGCTCACAATTCATAGCAAACTGGCTGCACAACAGGGCACAGAAGGTAATAGTGAATGGAACACATTCCAAAGAAAAGGGGGTCACTAGTGGAATACCTCAGGGCTCAGTACTGGGTCCAGTCCTCTTTAACATCTTTATAGGTGACATTGCAGAGGGTCTGGAGGGAAAGGTATGCCTCTTTGCAGATGACACAAAGATCTGTAACAGAGTTGATACACAAGAGGGGTAGAAAAGATGAGAAGGGACTTGGTAAGGTTGGAGGAATGGTCAGACATATGGCAAATTAGATTCAATGCAAAAGTGCAAAGTAAGTGCACCTGGGAAACAAAAACCCAGGAGAAGAGTACACAAGCAGGGAGGTACCAACAACAACAAAAATGGAGAGGGACCTGGGGGTAGTCATATCAGATGACCTAAGGTTGGTAAGCAATGTGAGAAGTCAGTAAGGAGAGCCAGGGGATACTGGGATGCATAGGAAGGGCATCACAAGTAGAAAAAGGAAGTGGTTATCCCTCTATACAGACAGTTGGTGAGACTCCATCTGGAGTACTGTGTGCAGTTTGGAGACCTCATCTCACAAGGACATAGACTGGATGGAAGCAGTTCAGAGGAGGCAACTAAAATGGTGCAGGGTTTGCATCAGAAACCATATGAAGAGAGACTGAGAGAGCTAATATGTATACCCTTGATGAAAGGAGGACGGGGGACATGATAGAAACTTTCAAGTACCTCAAGGGAATCAACAAAGTCCAGGAGGGTAGCATCTTTCAGAAAAGTGATGTGTAAGAACAAGGGGCACAATTTTAAAGATGGGGGGCGGCTCAGGGGTAATGTGAGGGAAACTTTTTCGCGGAGAGGTGGTGGATACATGGAACCACCTTCCTGGGAAGTCGTTGGGTCTAAAACAGTGAAATTCAAACCATGCATGGGACAGACATAAGGCAGTTATAGTGGTGGGGTTGCAGGAAGTAGGCTCTTGGTTAACTAGAATCTGCAGCTTATCCAGTAGGTAGGGAAATGGGCAGACTGGGTGGGCCAAGTGGTCCTTATCTGCCGTCAAAGTCAAAGTCTATGTAAACATAACACAAACAAAAGTCAGCACCAGAACCAGACAAACACAAAGAGCAAACAATGAAGTCTAGGGACAAAATGCTGGTGCGCTTCCTTTTTTTTTTTTGTTTACTTTCTATTTTTATGCTTTCCCCTGCCCCCTGCACTCCACTTTGGGAGCGCCTGGCATCTGCCTCGGTTCCTTCTGTGCCTGGAGCCCCATGGCGGTCCCTCCATGTAGCCTTGGATTTCCCCCCAGGCGGGGACGAGGTGGGGCCCTTGCACCCTCAACTAATGTCACTTCATCAGGGCTGCTGCGTGAGACAGGCAGGGGACCATTGAGGTCTGTGCTGGTGCTCTGTCTACCCGGAGCTAAGGAGGTGTTTTTTTCCCTGTTTTTCCTGGGTGTGCCATGCTCCCTGAAGTCAAGGTGGAGTTCCGCTGACGTCTGTCATGCCCAACCCTCCTGAAATGGCCAAGCACTTGCTGTACCCCAGGCCTCCGCCTGGGGTCAGTCAAACGCTAAACCTTGTCCCCCTCCCTCCCTGGAGAAGGTGAGCAGTCCACGGATGCTCAACCTTCTCCCACCGGCCGGCCCTCCAGTTCCCCAGGCTCGTTCCCGAACCCAGGTCACCAGCGTCGTGAGCGGTAGCGCTACCGCTCCACCAACGGGCTGGCTCCTTTTTTTAACTCCTGACTACCTCAGACACCTTTTGAAGCCTGAGCTTTCCATTGCCTAAGCTTAATACAAAATGGCTACCTAGGCAAAATTGAGTCAAGTATCAAGCATGGCTCAAACTGGTGGTGGTGGTGGGTGGGGAGTAAGGGGGAATGTGGGTGTATGCCATATAGGCACTTTTAAAAAGAATGCTTCTTCCAGACCCCATGTACCCACATCAGCCTTTTGGAGCCTACTCCTTTTTTTCTTCCAACTTTAACCCCTGGTGTAAAATTAAAGATTGCAAAACTGCGCACATGCACTATTGGATATGTGCTTTCCTTGCGAACATATGAATACGCCAGCAGATAAAGGCCTTATGGTATACTTAGTCTGCTTCAGTGTGCAGGTCCCCCCTGTGTCTACAGAGGGACTTACCCCTTCCCCAAATCACCCTGACCTACCTCAAGTCGCCCCTGCCCCACCTCCTCAACCAGCAATGTTCCCCTTCATTTGGTTACATCCTCTCTTGAGGCTATCCACCATTTTCAGGAAGACAATCTTCTCATTCCACTTGGCCACCACCCTCTCAGTGAAAATGTGCCTCCCCATCTCTCTCTCTCTCTCTCTCTCTCTCACCTGAATCCTTTCCCTGTCCTTCAGAAAGCACTCAGCCAACAGTGCCAAACATACCAGGTGGCCTCACTGCATGGGGCTCCTGTTGTTACTTTGGTGCTGCTTTGTAATGTTTGAATTGACTTATTTTTGCTTGTGTTTGCACTTAATAAATTAAGATGAGCACTAGCAGTTTGTCACTGGACTTCCATGTTTGCTCTGTGTGTCTACCTTGTTCCGGGTGCTAGCTTTTATTTGAGTTTTCCTGATGAGTTAAACTTTAATCTGTTTAAATTCTACAGTGTTATCTAAAAACCTCAAAGAACAATAGGGGTGCGCTCAAACCCACACAGTGCTGGCTCCTCAGTAAGAATGGACATTGCAGAGAAAAAGGGCTTCAAATAAATTTCTGGTTTACTGATGCCCATAAATTGGGTCCAAAAGCAGGTGCTGATAATACAGCAAAGAACCGCAGTGCCGAATATTGGGAGCCAAACTGCTCAACACTGTCCGAATGCCCAGTCACTTTGCATACAAGAGCTTTCTCAGGGACCCTGGTTACAAATGGATGTGCATGCAGGCGTCCAGAAAACATAATACTGTGCTTGGCTGTTGTACAGATGCATAGGGTAGCCAACTGTAACTGACCTTCAAGTCAATAGTTTTGTCTCTTTTTGGCAGTAACCTGACAAGGAGGGATGATGTGTTGCTTTTTGGCACTAAATACAGAGGTTTATAGTTACTGATTGGCAGTGGTAAAACCAGGAGATGCGTTACATTGAGAGAAATGTGATGGCATAAGCCCTTCGAGGAATCACTGTCTCATTCCCTATCCTGTAGTCATCCAGTCCTCAACTATGCAGCAGCTATGCAGTATAATATTAAATCTGTCTTTGGCACTAATAAGAGCTGCTTTGCCTTCCTGGAATCTTGAAGGGACGTTATCAGTTTTGTGTGGGCTGTTTTTCGCTCTAATTCACTTCATCAGTGAATTCAGAAAAATATATTTGTCATATCTTTAGAGTGGTTACAAAATGAAACTTTCTTTTGAAAACCAACTTTCTTGGGCATTGGAAGAGTTGCTGACGTGTCAGAGAAAACACTGGAAACCCTACTATTTAGAAACAATTCAGATTGTATTTGACATAACTTCTACAGATCCCTTATTTATTACTGAGGAAATATATACAAAAGCAGGATCTTTATCCTTTTGTGCACATCTACCCCTACAGATTATTCCTCAGTTGAATGAGGTGCTGGTTACATACTAACATACTATTTGCCAGCAGATTAGGCCTTATGGTCTATCGAGTCTGCTCGAACCTAGATCCTTAGTTGGGTGCCGAGACCCTCCCATCCCTTGTGCTCCAGAAACCCCTATCATCCATCCCCCCCCCCCCCGGGACAGGCCATCATCTAATACATCCACTTTCTGTGTCTGTCCCACCCTCTCTTAAAGCCCTCCACTGTGGATCTCTGAACCAGCTCACCAGGCAGAGCATTCCAAGGGTCCACCACCCTCTCAGTGAAAATCCTCCTCCTCTTTTCCCCCTCACCTTCCACCTTCCAACTTCAAACCATGCCCTCTGGTGATGCCTCCCTGCTTTAGTCTAAAGATCCCTCCATGTTTACCCTATTTATTCCTTGAGGTGCCAGAGACCTCAATCATGTTCCCCCTGTCTCTCCTCTCCTCCAATGAAAACAGGCAGAGCTCCTCAAGTCTGTCCTCGTAAGTCAAATCCCTAGCCCTCGTATCATCTTTGTTGCCCTCCTCTGTACCCTCTCCAGGGCTGTATGTCCCTCTTCAAGTGTGGTCTCCAGTACTGTACACAGTACTCAAGGTGTGGTCTAACCAGTCCATTGTACAGCAGAATCACTTCCTTGCTCTAGAGGTGATCCCCCTTACGATGCATCCCAACATCCTGTTTGCCTTGCTAGCTCTCCTGCACTGCTCAGAGTTATTCATACATGTATCCACCATGACCCCTAGGTCTTTTTTCCCTATTGAGGCTTCCAGGCGCCTCCCCTCCCAGGGTGTACCTGTGTTTAGGGTTTCCCGACCAAGATGCACCCTTGCACTTGGTGATATTGAAATTTAATTTCCATGTGTGAGCCCAGCTTTCCAGGGTGTCCAGGTCCCCTTGCAGGGCCAACCTCCCCTCTTCTCCCTCAACTACTGCTCCCATCTTGGAGTCATCCGTGAAGAGACTCATTTCACACCCTATACCATCCCTGATGTCCGATATGTATGCATTAAACAGGATTGGACCCAGGACCGAACCCTGTGGTACCCCTACCAACCTCTGTAGGGTTAGAGCTCCCCACAGACCACTACTCTCTGAGTGCGTCCAGCTATCCAGTTTTCAATCCATCTGACCATCAAGGGCCTACCTAACCCCATCAGTTTCTCCACCAGACCATTGTGGGGACAGAGTCAAGCATCTTGCTGAAGTCCAAGAATAATACATCCACAGGCTTACCCTGTCCAGTTCTGATGTTACCCATTCATAGAACTCCACAAGGTTGGTTTGACATGATCTACCTGGCACAAACCCAGTGCCGACTATCCAGACCTCCCACCTCCTCCAAGTAAACCCCCAATCGTTCCTTTAGTATACTCTCATTAATTTTCCCACCACGAGGTTAAACTGATGGGTCTATAGTTACCTGGTACTTCCTCAACCCCCTTTATGGATTGGTACCATGTGCCTCTCGCCAATCCCTAGGTACCCTCCTGTCTCAAGTGACCTGCTGAAAAGCTCCGCCAAGTGCAGCCAGTATGTCCTTCAATTCCATAGTACTCGGGATGAATGCCATAAAGCCCAGGAAGTTGTCTTTCTTTGGGGCTGAGGGTAAACCACACCTTTTGGTGAGATGGCATCATCCATCCCCTCCACCTTACTGGTTTTTTATCCTTATCCAGATGTGACACCCTAGGGTACCTTTCCCTCCTTTTGCTCCATTTCTGTTGCTCCCTGGTCCACTCCTGCAGCTTCTATCCCTTTGTGCCTTGCTTTGTAGATATCCCATCCCCCTCCTAGTGAACACAGAGGCAAAGTACTCGTTAAATACCTCTGCCTGGTCCTCGCCTCTTCCACCACCCTCCTTCTGATCTCAATCTGCTGAGATGGCCATAGTTTTCTCCGCTCCCCAATGTGCGAAGAACCCTTTTCCCCTCCATGTATCCCCTGTGCCAGCCATTGCTCTTTACTGGACTTTGCTCCCTCACCATCGGGTGACTTTTCTAGATGCAAGCTGGTACATTTCCTATCCTATCCCCTCTTGTTGTTTTATATTTTTGTAAGCACCTTCTTTTCTCTGACTGCTACCTGGACCTCACTGGACCACCAGCATGGTTTATGTGACCTTGCTCCCTTACGTTTCAACTTAGCGCAGATCCTGACTGCCTCATGAAGTCCCGTTTATGACCTCCATCTCCTTTCCACACTTGTCGTTGAGGTAATCCCCTTCAAGTGATCCTTGAGAATATTTCCCATGCCCATAAAGTCTGCCCACTGAAGTCCACTGCCAGTGTCCTAGATCTCACCCCACTCCCCAATGTTAGTTGAAACCAGACAGTATTGTGGTCACTCCTAGTCAAGGGTCCTGTACAACCATGTCCCTTACCAGATCCCCATCTGCAGAACCACATCCAGGACATGCCCCTCCCTTGTGGGCTCCATCACATGCTGTGTTAAGAACACATCCTGGAAGCCATCCAGCAGCCTCTGCTCCTTGGCCACCTTAGAGGACATGGTTCCCCAGTTTGTACCTGGCATATTAAGGTCCCCCATCAACACCACTCCTTCCCCTTTTGGACCACACTGGGCAATGATGTTGTCCAGCAAACCATCCTCTAGAACATCACTCATCCCGGGGGCCTATATGCTACTCCCAGCTTGACCTTATCTCCTGCTGGGGATCGTAAGGTGACCCATAAGGCCTCCACGTTCCCCTCTGCCTCTTCTACCATAGCAATTTCTATGTCATCTCTAATGAACATAGCCACTCCACCCCCTCTGCCCTCCTTTCTATCCTTCCTAAGCATAGTGTATCCCCGTACATTTAGGTCCCAGTCATGGTTTTTGTTGTCCCACGTTTCCGTGACTGCCGCCACATCCACCCCTCGAACAGCATGGCCTGGAACTCTGGCAACTTGTTTCCCAAGCTCCTGGCATTTACTAACACTAACCCCACCCCTTATCCCTGATCCTCCTTGTCAGACCCACCCAGATTCCTTATACTTCCATCCTCCCTGCTCCTCAGAAACCTCCACCTCCAGTCTGTTTCCCCCTCCCCCTTGGGCTTGAGGCTACTCCCCTCATCTGGAGGGAGGGCTAGTCAACCCCTCCCTTATCCCTTCCACCCAGTGGTTGCACTGTAACTGTAATTTTCATGTTCAATTGAAAATACGGCTGCTTGAGCTCTTGACACCCAGATTTGTGCCAAGATCATGTTCCCTGGAACTGTGTGAGAAAGGAGCCAATTATAGCAATGGCTGGTCACACACATCTGAGTGGCATAGTATTCATTATGAGTTAGGTGCTAGGAGTATAAGCGTTCCTGTTACAGTGGGTCATGGATAATTACAACTATCTCAGAATGGGAATGTATTCTTTTCATAAATTGGCTTCCAGGTTGGCGCTGTACACAGGCTGGACAGCTGGGATAACTCGTCCCTTAATATGTAGAGGCAGAGAAGACTAAAGTGTTCATAGGGACCGCCTACATTCCTGTATCCTCAGTTACAGAGCTTGCTGCAATGTCTAAAACACACTGACTGATTAATAAACTTTAGGAACTCTATATAAATTTTTTATAAGCGTGGTACCCCTAAATGAGACAAACCAGTGCCCCATAGTGCCACTACACTGTTTTGTCATGCAGGGGTGTGTAATTCCCCCCATACTACAGTGTCACTCAGCATTACTTGCAAATATACTGTGTCAAATGTTAGTTGGTGCACACATACCTCTTGCACCTACTAACATATTGGTCTGTGTCCACTGACAGGTTTGTCCATGGCACTATGTCATGAACTGCACATTGGCAATGTGGCGCTAACATCAATGATGTCTCACCACTCGCCCTACCCTCACCCTAAAGCCCACATGTGGGCTGATGTGTCCTGGTCCTCTGTGATGTCCCTGGTCATCCAGGCCCCTTCCGCGGCACTCCAGCAATTATTAGTATTCTCTAGAGTCAAAATGTCACCCCCCCCCAACACACACACAGCTGTGTCCTCCATGTTTAATGCTCAGGGGCACTGTGCTGCCTAACCTATTTCCTCATCAGGATGTTTGTCATGGTTTGCAAGCTTGAGCCTCCCTATATTAATTCCACAGGGCAAACCGTATTGAAGATATAATACCCCAAGAACACCTTCTTCAGAATGTTTAGAACAGCTTAGTTCAGCTGCTGTAATCAGAGTCATGTGCTCACTACAGAGACAGCGCTCACTGGAGCATGAACCCAGCTGCAGTCTCCACTGTGTCAACCAGAGCCACATGCTCGTTAAAACCGCAGTTTCAGTTTAAAAAGAAAAGTGTTTTAAAACATTCTAACCTTAGTACTATAAAATGAAAACCCACCAAAGTGTTAAGAACTCACTGGTTACATACCTGGTTGTTGCTGTAACATCACTGAGGCCCTTGTGCTTGGCTCTTTTGTAGCAGGCAAATGTCACAACAGCTAGGTCTTGCACCAGGTTGTTCTTAACACTTTAGTGTTGATTGTTCTCTGTACACTTTGCATGGGTCTCTGTGTTTAAAAGAGTCCCATTTCCCATAATGTACCATTGGCTGTGATACATGATCTACAGGGGCTCACTTGGAGCTACAGTATAGTGTCTAAGCCCTGGCAAGCCCCTGGTAATACCAACACTTATGGCAGGGGGCACTGTGGCTCAGTGTTTGACTGACCCACTTGGATACCTGGAAATTTCCAGGTGGGCCCCCACTCAGTTGGATTCCTCCCCACATTCAAAACATTAATAACCATTTAAGCAATAATACCCGACAGGGTGTGTGTATGCTGGGATAATGTCCGCCTCAGGTGGTTGGAGCACGGGCCGCCGGGCTGAGAGTCTCCAAAGTTTGTGGCGTGATATCAAACAACCACACACCCTGTAGGCATTATTGCTATTATATAATGGCTCATTGTTATACAGAATAAAAAATAATTTAAAGATGGTTTTTTGTGGAAAAATATTTTTTTTTTAAGAGATGAAATGATGAAGCAGAAACAAATCAAGCAAACAATCATCTGCAGGTTCACAGTGAGGCTGAGACTAGACCCGTGATGTTGTACTGGGATAACATCACGGTTCCAGCCCAAGACTGACCAATCAGAGTCCAGGATTTTTTCTTGCCATTGTATAATTCACATTATCAGCTGTTTTCTAAGTAAATGGGAGTTTTGATTACTGCAAGCACAAATAAAATGTAAAAATGGGGCCTGCATACCATACTGAAGTGTAATACTAATGTGAGTGTGTTACCCCTTGTTCCCCCCTTATGTGCCAGATAGGCCCCTGTACCAATTTTCAATGTGGGCCCCCTTCACCCAGTCTGACCCTTCTGCGGCTTGTGTTCAGAGGTGTGGGTCTGGTGAGTGACTGAGCACTGATCAGTGGCTCACTACTATGCCAGACCCTGCATTACATTTCTATGGGCTTACACAACTTAGTATAGTGTTGTGCTTGTGCAACTTCTTGATAAACCTTTGTGGCCATTCGTCTCTCTATTCAAAGGGGGAATACCAACCTGCAGGGGTGCCGAAGGCAAGGAACCCTGGAGGAGGGTTCCACCCCTAGAGGTGCCGCGGGAAGGATTCTCTTGGCTAAATATAGATACTGGGGGTTAATATGGTTTCCTCTTATAGTTGGCTACTGCATTTAAAATACAGAAACAAATAGCTAGGCAGTCTGTACTTGGCATTAACAGTTTTGGAAAGGTTTGGCTTCGGTAATTTCCCCAGGAGAGAGGCCAGATTGGTGGCTGTGGGGTCTGTGGGAGAGCAGGACTGTCATACTGCTCAGCTGAGGTACTTTCACTTTTTCTCCCTTCCCTATGGAAATGCCAGCTGAAATCTGACATGCACACATAATGCATAAGCCCCACCCAGCCAATTAGTGCTTACCCCATCCTTACATACACTCACGCCTGCACTGCCACCTATGGTTACCAGCGATAGTGGAGAACACTGGACCATCCAGACCTCGCTATTAGCATAGGGTTCAAGTTGCTACTCTCCAAAACTACATTTGGTTATTTTGTATCAGTTTGAGTTGGGTCTTGGCCCCACATCAAAAAAGGGGGTGGGGTAACCCCAACTCAAATAATCTAATAAAAATTAACAAGCACAAGCCTGCACTGTATTCACAAACGCTTTATGCTACACAAGTAGCAGTGGTCTGGTATACTCCACTATCACCTGGTTACCCAGGCAGCAGTGGTATCCCACCCTCCCTGGAGAACATATTCTGGGATGCTCAGTCCTCCTCCACCCAGCCGGTCTCCAATGGCCCAGGCTAGCTACTGAACCCAAGTTGCTGTTGTTGTGAGCAGTAGTGTTGCCACTGTGCAGACAGGCTGGCCAATACATTTTCTTTAATTTGGTGATACAGGTAGTAGGCAGTGGATGTACTCTATCTGGATTTTGGTCATGCCTTTGACTCCATTCCTCACCAGAGACTGGCTAAAAAGATGGGCGACCTACTGAGGCATGGGGAAACCTAGCATGAAGGATGGAGAAGCTGGCTGGATAGGAGAACCTAGAGGGATTCCTAAACAGCAATTTTCAGGAGTTAAGATGGTCCTAACAGGGTCCCTCAGGGTTCTGTGTTGGTATCAATGCTAGTCAACATGTACATTTCAGACATAGGGAAAAATTAATGTTAAGGTGTGTAGTTTATGAATGACTGCAAACTCCGTGGACAGAGGATAGTGGGGAGGAGTAGAGACATGTTCAGGGACGCAGAGAGGCTAGAGATGATCAAACATACAGCAACTCAGTTTTAAAGGAGAACTACCAGCTCACATGTGAAGCTAGTACTGAAGATATTGGAGCTTCAGTAACAGGATCTCCAGTGCAGCTGCAATCTTCATAGTATATACGTCCAAAGAAGCACTTGCAAAAACTGATAGTAGAGATTTAGCAAGCAGGTATTTCATGTGGTAATTCTTCCAACCCCCAAGATCATGTTAATGATATCGGTAATATGAGGAATGACTTCCCCTTCCATTACAGTGCCCTATATACAGACATTGTACATGCTCTATATTGCTTATTCCCTGCTGTGTTTGCTAAGACTAAAGCTGAATGCCATTTTTATTATTATTTTGGCATGCTTGCGCAGCCAACATCTTGTGGTATTGGCACGCTTATGACCAACATCTTGTAGTAGTGGAGATTTGGAGGCGCGGTCGCTGTTGGGCGAATGCAGGGCATGCACCAGTAGGTGCGTCCCTCATTCCCCAGTCAGCCTACATGCCGGCACCACACCACCCGGATGAGTACATCTAAGGAAAGGTCCACTGCAATGTGAGCAAAGCTCGTCACACACAGTGGACCTTCCTACGTGCTTCGCCAGCTACAAACATGGCGGCAGAGTGGCCGCTAAACTGCCGGCTTTGGGGGTGCCCAATCCCCCGGTCAGCTTACCCTGCCCCTCATGCATGTGCTGATGGAGCCCACTCCCCATCGGCATAATGTGTCCCCCCTCCTTTTTTTGCTTGCCAAGGGGTGCCCAATCCCCTAAGCTCATGCACCCCCGCTTTCGTTGTTTGCCGACAGGGTGCCCAATCTCCATCAGCATCCTTTCCCACTTTAATGTGCCAATGGGGCCCCACTCCCCATCGGCATGATGTTCTCCCTTCTTCTGTGCTGACAGGGGTGCCCAATCCCCCATCGGCTACTGTATTCCCCCAAAACAAGAACACCTGTAAAAAAAGAAAACCATCTGCGATGTGTTTTTTTTTTTTACACCTGTAAACAGAAAACAGTCCCTCGTAGTCTCCCTCCCACCACCCGCACCCACCCACTGTGCATCCTGCCTCCCCCACACCCCCAACCCCATACTTACCTCCGGAGCTCAGTGCGACGATCTTCGGTGGACTGGGAACACGTCTGCACTCTTCAAAGCCGACCGCGAACTGAGGAAATGCCAGTAAGCTGTATAATGGAATCAATAGTTGTTTTTTTTTTTTAACTTTGATGCATATCTTGGGCATTTTTTGAAATTGTTGCACCAACTTTTCAACATGGGGTTTTTGGGACCCCTTCTCATGAATTCTGGCACTGTTATGACGTTAGCCGGTCCCGAAAGGTGATTTCGCAGTCACTGCGTGGAATCACCTTTTGGGACTGATTAACAAAGACAGTGGCAGTGTTCATGAAGTGGGCTCTCAAAAGCCTATGTTGCAAATTCAGTGAAAAAAATCAAAAAATGGCTGTGTTATGGAATCGTAGCACAGTTGCAATACTGCGCTTGTAACCCGCAAATTTGCAATATTTTATGCCAGATTTTCAACATTGTCATTTTCTTCACCTCCTTGTGAACAGTACAGCTGTCATTTTTCACATCCCGGCTGAAATGTGTTTCCCACTTCCGGCATACAATAGCGCGGTCACTGTGGGGAATCAGTGTTCAGGGCAGATTACGAAAATGACAGTGACACTGTTCATGAGCAGAGGTCTTAAAATGCCTATGTTGAAAATTTGATGACGATACTCCATAAAATGACTGTGTTACGAGCGTGCATTGTGCAGTTTGCATGCACGCTCGTAACATTGTGCATTTGTAATATTTTCACTCTGGATTTTCACCACTGGCATTTTTCCACACCTCTTGATGAACAGTACAGCTGTCATTTTACATAGTCTGGCACAGAATAGCGCAGTCGCTGTGTGAAATCACTTTTTGGGACAGTTTGAGGAAATAACAGTGACACTGTACATAAGCAGAGGTGCTAAAATGCCTATGTTGAAAATTTGGTGCGGAAAGTCCATAAAATGACTGTTACAAGTGTGCATTGCGCATTTCCCACACACCCTTGTAACCTCGCAAATCTGCAATATTTACATGACACATTTTCAACACTGCCATTTTTTTTACACCTCCTTATGAACAGTACAGCTGTCATTTTTCACATTCTGCCCAAAATGTTTCCACACTGCACTACCAAAGCCAATGCCAGCGCAACAACATTCAGTACTGACAAATGCTTGTTATGCTTATAATTATTATGGCCTTTAGGCTTAGTCTTGTCAAGGTAGGGGTATGTCACAGGGTGGCCAGTGAAAAAGGTGTTCAAGACCTGAAAAAGGACCTACAGAAAATGTTGTCCAAGATCTGACAACTCATATTTAATGACAAAAAGTGTAAGGTCAAGCACATGGGGAGAAGGAACCCAAAAACACAGTATTGTAAGTGTGGGGAGTAGGGTCACCACCTGTCCTGATTTTTGCAGAACAGTCCTGATTTAGGCAGCTGCGTCCTGCAAAAAAACATGAACAGTACTATATGTCCTGATATTATAGTAGAAAATATATTCTCTAATTTTTCTCTAAATGTTGCAGAAAAATATAATACCCTAATTAAAATACCTTACAGTGATAACAAACAATAGAAACAACTAAAAAACTAAAACAATTAGTCTTAATTCTAATTATTTAGAGGAAACAAGTCTGTTCAATTGGTTGCGGTTACATACTGTCCTGCGAATAACCATGTTTCCGTAAGAAATGCCCCACTTTGGGCTTCCTAAAAGGTGGTAACTCTAGTGGGGAGGGGGAGGTTAGACCAGACCTCAGATGAAAGAGACCCGGGGATAGTCCTGAATGACAGCCTCAACAAATATGGGCATGCCAGCAGGATGCTAGAGTGCATGTGCAAGAGAATAAAGCAATCCTGTCCTTCCGTAGGTTCTTGGTGACTATACACCTAGAGTACCGTGACTGTCCCTTAATGAACCCATGCTGCTTTTCCCCTGCAATTAATGCACTTCAAAGAATTCCATTAACCGCTCCTGGACTATACTCTCCAGCAGCTTCCACACTATGGAGGTCTGACTCACTGGCCTATAGTTCTCAGGGTCAACCTTAGCCCAACTCTTATGTAGCGACATAACATGATCTGACACTTTTCAGTCCTTGGCACCACTTCTGTCTCCAGGGAGTGGTTAAAGAGGTGTGCCAGGGGTCCTTCTAGTGCCTGCATCACCTCTTTCTGATCCTGGGATGCAAACTGCCCAGCTCTGAAAATGTATTCATATTTAGACCTGCAACCCATTTAGGATTCTGGTCTCAGTAACCTCTGCCACACCAGCTTCTGCTCCAGCTCCCCAACCCCTCGAACTGGACCCCATTCTCTGGTAATGGTCCTATTATTTCCATTTTGAAGACAGAGCCAAAAAATTCAGTCAGAATGTTTGCCTTCATGGTGTCACCCTCTAAAGTGACTGCTTCTCCTCTGTTCAGCTTGTCTGTACATCTTTTGGACTTCCTTTTTTCGCTTATGTACTGAAAGAAAGATTTGCATTTTCCTAGGTCCCCTCCGCTGTCTTTGGATCAGTATCAGCTTTGGCCTTCCTGATCGGCTATTTGGTTATCTTAGGCTGCTTAAAATATTTTCCCTGGATCCTCTCAATCTACTTCCTTTTGTATTTTCTGAATGCTGCAGTCCTTGCCCTGACAACCTCTCTAACCTGCAGTGGTGGATCTAGGGTGTTGAAGGGGGCGCCACCCCCATTGTAACTTACTTGCTTGCTGACTTGAGGACCTTGTCGGAAAGACCCAAGGCCTGGAACTCTAGCCACTCAGGAACCAGGCGTCAGGTGCAGGGACTGAAGGTCCAGATGGAACACCTTCCTGACTGACTGAAAGCAGGTCCGGGCGAGCTGGAAGCTGCCTCGGGAGCCTGGAGCGGAGGCTGAGAGATCTGGATACCAGCACTGGCGGGGCCAGTCTGGGGCTACCAGAATCACCTACCTTGTCCCTCCTCGCCTTGAGAAGCACCTTGTGGATCAAGGGAAATGGGGGAAAGGCGAAGAAAAGGCCCGGGATCCATGGCCTCGAGAAGGCATCCCCCTGCGGCGAGCCCTGCTGAGGGTGGCGGGCATGGAACAGCCTCAGCTTTGCATTCTCCCTGGAGGCAAAAAGATCCACCTGAGGTGTGCCCCAATGGGAGAACAGATCTTGTACTACCTCCGGCAGGAGAGACCACTCGTGGAACACAGCCCCTATCCGGCTTAGGGCATCGGCCAGGGTGTTGGAGGCTCCTGCCACATGAATGGCTAGGAGATCTGCCTCCAGGCTGCGCATGTGACCAAATGCGGAGAGTTTCCTTGCACAGAGGCATGGAGCGCGTCCCGCCCTGGCGGTTTAGGTAGTACATGGTCGTGGTACTGTCCGTCTAGACCTGAACCACTTGACCCCATAGAAATGGAGCGAAGGCGGTGACAGCTAGGCGGACTGCTCAGAGCTCCAGCAGGTTGATATGGCATCGGGACTCCCGCGGGGACCAGAGGCCGTGCACTCTGTGCTCCCCCAGATGGGCACCCCAACCCATCAGAGAGGCGTCGGTGGATAGAGAGACCGTCGGCTCTGGGCGGACAAACGGGATGCCCTCCTGCAGATGAGCTGGAACAATCCACCACTGGAGAGCGTTCCACATCCCCTGGGTCACCGTCACTAGCTGGTCCAATGGATCACAGTGTTGAGATCACTGGCTGGCCAGCCCCACTGAAGGGGCGATGTTCCAGCGGGCCCAACGGACCATGCTGGTGCAGGCAGCATGAGACCCGAGGCGCAGAGAAGTCCCAGACAGGCACGACTGCTCAACCAGAAATGATCGGGCAAAGGAGGAAAGAACCTCGGCCCTGTCCGCGGGAGCCGTGTTTGGCTCGAAGAGTCAAGCTCTGCCCGATGGAGAATCACCTGCTTGCCGGTTAGTTCGACTTGGCCTCGTTGATGAGGAGGCCGACCTGAGACAAACCTGGAGGCCAGATCTTGGACCGCTTCTCTCCTGTCTGGAGGGGGCTATCAGCCAATCGTCCGATGAAGGTACACCCAGACCCCTTGGCGCCGCCCAGAAATGCTGTCACCACTGCCATGCATTTGGTGAAGACCCTGGGTGCAAGAGACAGGCCGAAGGGTATGGCAGGAACTCAAAAGGGATCCTTCCGCTCCAAAGCGAAGGAATCTCTGGTGAGACGGACGGATAGGGACGTGAAAAAGACGTGTCCTGCAGGTCCAGAGAGCAGAACCACACGCCGCATTCCAAGGATGGTATTATCTGAGCCAGAGTGACCATCCTGAAGGTCCGAGACCTTAGGAACTTGTTTAGGTCGTGCAGGTAGAGAATGGGGTGCCAGCCTCCCGTCCGTTTTGGGACCAGGAAGTACCTGGACACAAACCCTGGGTCTGAGGGAGGGTCCGCCACATCTCTGATCACCTCTTTCTTGAGGAGCAGAGCGATGTCTGCTCGGCGAGCCGACAGCGAGGCTGCGTACCCCGAGGCCCCCCCGGGGGGCGACGGCTGGGAAGGGCGGGGCCTGCTCGAACTCCAGAGGCAGGCCTTTTCCCACCACTTCCAACACCCACCGGTCTGTGGTTATAGCAGACCAGGCAGAAAGGAAGTGGCGGAGCCATCCCCTCACGGGGGGAACCTGGGGTGAGGAGACGAGGTTGGGGCCGACACCCCTCAACCCGTCACTGGGCAGGCTTGGAAGAGGGACCGGCCGAAGGACCTCCTGGGCCTTTACCTCCCTGCTTCCCGGAAGAGAAAGCTGCGGGCTTGGGTTTGGGACGCCAAGCGCGAGCCTGCTGGCCCTGATGCTCCTGGGCCGGACGTCCCGCGGGCGCAGACGGACGAAAGGGCTTGGGTTGCGGTCTGCAGCCCTTGTCCCTCTGGGTGGATGAGACAGAGTCCAGAGTGGCATTGGACTTTTCGATCCTCTGGAGGTGACCTTCCACTCCAGGGCCGAAGAGGTCGGTCCCCAGAAGGGGACATCCGGCAATTTGTGCTGGGTATCCGCTGTGAAGGTGGATATCCTCAGCCATGCCCGACGGCGCATAGCCACTGCGGCCGCTACTGACCTGGCGCATGAGTCACCGATGTCCACAGCAGTCTGAAGTTGCTGCTTGGCCACTGCCCTGCCCTGGTCCCGCACCTGCTTAACCGTGGTCTGCAGGTCAGCCGGGAGATGAGGAACTACCTCGTCCAGGGAGCCCAACAGGGCGTGAGAGAAATGTGCTATCAGCACGGCCAAGCTGGCCTGACGAAGGCCAAGGGAGGAAGCAGCGTCAGACTTTTCGCCCGGCGTAATCCAACTTCTTGGACTCCTTGTTGGGAGGTTTGTCTACGTCCCTGGCATTTCCAGGCAGCCGGAAGACGCTGTCGGTAACCAACCCCTCGGCTGAGGGGTGTTCCGAGAAACCGGACAGGGAACCGGTAGGGACCGCATACTTCCATGCCATCCTGGCCGAAGGCGCAGGGCAGGACGCTGCCAGAACTCCAAGGCCAGGCTTACAATGGCCTCGGCCACTGGAAAGACCTCCGTAGGAGAATCCTTGCTCCAATGTCTCCGTGAGGGGATACTTGGCCCACTTGGATACGGGCTCGAGCTGCATCCCGGTGGACTCAGAGATGAGCTTAAGCAAACCCATGAAGGACGAAGGGCTATCGTCCAGTGACTGACCTCCTGAGACTCCAAGTCGACCCGCCTGAAGAACAGGGAGGAATCGTCGGACTCAGGAGGAGTCCACAAAGAGCTGCCTTGGGCCTGAGCCACCCTCCACCTGCCGAGGGCGATCGGGAGTGAGGGTGACAGACAACCTATGGGGCAGACCTTGGTCGGAGCCCCAAACAACGGCTGTGGAGGCGGAGGTTCCACCAGAATCGGTGGGGCAGCGGTTGGGCCGAGCAACAGGCCTGGAAGCAGGTGCCTTGGCTAAGGCAGAGCGGTTGCTTCGGCCGCTCTGGTGACAGCCACTTGATAGCCGGGGAAGGCGACGATGTCGGCTTGCTCCCGGACAGAAGAAGCTGTTGCCACATGAGGTCCTCGTATCGTCGACGCAACTTGCGTCAAAGCCTCCCCTCGTCTGAGGAGGAGGATGAGCGGCTAAGCTGCTTCCACGGTGCTGAGACCGAGACCGCCTGTGACGGCGGGATTGGCTGGACCGAGAAGAAGTCCGAGACCGTGAACCTCGGCTTTTCCGAGGAGGGTACGGAGGTAGGCCGGGGGAAACCCGCTCTCCCCTCGGCTCGGAGGGCTCAACCGTGGACTCCGGAACCGGAGGCACAGGCAAGTCCATGGACACCTCAACCACCGCCGGGGGAACCGGGGAGTGAGGGTTTTCGGCTTCACCGGTCGACAACCCGTCCAACGGGTCGAGAAAAATCTCGACTGCGTCGATGGGAGTCTCGGTCAACTGACCTGAAGGGGACACCATGAAGCCAGTGGTCGAAGCCAAGAATCGACCAAGTCGATGGTAGACTACTCGAGAGAGGACCCTCCCGCCGCAAGAGAGTCGATGGAGGGACTTACCTTTGTGGTCCTTCTTCTTGGACCAGTGGAAGGCCCTGAAGATGTTGGTCCCTCTCCCTTAGTGGAGAGGGAGACAAACTCCTTAAAAGAAGCTGAATCGGAGGATCCCAGGAGAGCAGGATAAATGCGCAGCTGAGGAAGGCGAAGATGTGGCTTGCGCCACCTCCTCTTGAGGCGATCATCTGCCCAAGCTGTTCCGCCGAGGCCACCGCGGAAACCGCCAACCAGGCCTCCTTCGACTTTACCGGAGGATAACGTTTTTCGGGTCGCCCAAGTTGTAGATGGGCGGCACGGTCTTCCAGGACGTAGGCCGAAAAAGAAGAGCACAGGTCGCAAGCCTGCGGGTTGTGCCCAGGGCCCAAGCAGTAGATGCACGTGGAGTGCAGATCCGTCAGAGACATCTTCTGCCTGCATGGGCACCTCCGGAAACCGGGAGTCGATTTGTCCATCACAGCCGCGAGGGAAATAAGTGACCGAAAGTCTTGAAAACCTTAAAAGTAATTTCGGGAAAACCGAAGAAATATGAACCAGTCTTATACACAGAGCGTTAAGGAGGGAACCTGAGCTTCCAAGCGGTAAGAAAGACTCAAGGCCATGGGGTGGAGCAGAGAGTTTTACCACCCAGGTGGGTGGGAACAGCCAGCTTGAAGACCTTCCGGCAAGATTTAAAGCGGCAAGGATACCTGCCAATAAGTGTGGATGAACAACATATCCATGTCCCTAGAACATGTGTTGTGCAAAGTGTTTCGAGTTGTGTGTGTAGTCCTACTGTGTCCTTCCCTTTGTCTGCTATTAAGAGTTTTGCCTAAATTAGTCTGCTAGTTTTATGGTAGTTTTATGGCCCCTGGGGATCTCCATCTTAGCACTGTGTGCTGCTCTTGTTCCTGCAATGCCTCCTGTCCCATGTGACAGATGTATCTGTGAACACAGTGAATTTACAACAGCACAGCTGTGATATTAAGTAACTTTACTTATCAAGTGAGCACTAATGGCTACATTTACAGTTTAGCAAATACTTGAGGGCTAACTGCGGGAGTCCCTCTCACAACTACCTACCACAGTAATACTTACCTTACATTACCCCAACAGTTGCAGGGTTGCGCTTTCTTACTCACTGCCTTACAACATATGGGTTATGTACATGCTCTATATCCTTTGTAACCTTCTTGTAAACTTTGTTGTATTATGTACTCTCTGTAACTATGTATTTCTCCTATTGCCCCTGTCCCCCAGGAAGCAACTGGAATCTAGCAGTACTCTGCTCAGTATGCCTTCCTGGTAAAACTTTTAAATAAATTACCTAAGAAAACAGCTAGTCTCTACTAATTACAGCATTGATAATCTGGAGTGATTTATGTGCTTTTTATGGCTGTGTGATGCTTGACGAAACGGACTGTTTTTAAGCAAAACATTACTCCTGCTGGTGTTACCAGAAACATAGAAAACAAAAATACTGAATTAGAGCCATTTAGTGGAGGCCAGAACATCGGGGTCCTATTTCTAATAATTGCTGAATCAGTGGTCCCAAATTCATCACTGTCTCACTGGACAAGAGGCATTGCTGGAAAAAGAACAGCGATAAACCTTGCTAAGATGGGGATCCCCAAGGGCGATAATCTAAACAAAGGACACCCCAGGACTACACACACAAATCAAAACACTGCACACCATATGTCTTTTTGCAAATTTTGACTGTACTGCTCCTTTAAGTTTGCCTGGTGCTTCATGCAAGCCCCCGATGGTTAAGTTAAATGCCTGCTGCCCTAGAGTTAGATCAGTAAAAGTTAAACCAATCCCCACGTTCCATGAAGTATTTGAAATACCCCAATTAAAAAAAAAAAAAACACCCCCCAAAACACAATTAGGTTGGTCTGACAGGACTAGGACTGCCCAACACAAACCCATGCTGCCCATTATCATGGAGTCTGTTTTTGTCCAGAAAGTCTACCAGCCTTTCCTTCTGAATGGTCTCCATGAGCTTACCGACAGATAATTAGCCAGGTCATTTCTCGGCCCACTCTTCTGAAACACAGAAGTTGTCGGCAGTTAAGGACCTCTTGGTCCACTTAAGTCTCCCCTATATTCCCTACCTACTGTGCCACTCCAGACCCTACCTCGATCTCAAGTCTTCTCCCCCCACCCCCCGCCTTACTTCTAAGGTCTTGTGTCTATTCCATGCATGCTTGAATCCTGTTACTGAGTTAGCACCCACCACCCTCTCTGTGGAGAACTATTTCCACACATCTTCTATAGATAGCTACCTTCCTGTACCTTATTCATACCTGTGAAGTATCTGAACACTTCTATCGTATCCCTCCTTTCTTCTAGAGAGTACACATTTAAATTCCTTAAGTCTTTCCTCTTAGGGCTTTTGATGCAGGCCCTGCACCATTTTGGTAGCCCTCCGTTGTACCGCCTCCACTCTATGTCCTTCCAGAGGTGGAGCCTCCAGAACTGAACACAGTATTCGAGGTGGGGTCTTATCAGCGATTTATACTGGGGTAATACCAACCTCCCTCCTTCTGTTGGTGATGTCCCTCCCTATGCACCCAAGCATCCTGCTAGCTTTCCCCACTGCCTTATCACACTGCTTGGTTACTTTCAGGTCATCAGAAATGATTAATTACCCCAGGTCAATTTCCTGTTTTGTGGTTGCTAATACCTCCCCACTCAATTGATACGTTGCCATGGGGTTTCTGTGCCCCAAGAGCATGATTTCGCACTTTCCTGCATTAAAACCCAGCTGCCATTCCCTTGAGCAATCTCCCAGCTTTTTCAGATCTTCCCTCATTCTTTCCATCCCCCTTGTGTATCCACTCTGATGCAGATTTGTGAGTCATCCATGAACAGGAATACTTTCAACTCCAGCCCTTCTGCAATGTCACTAATAAAAGACACTAAACATTATCAGGCCTAGTACCGACCCCTGTGGCCACTGCTTGTCACCTTGCCTTCTCCAGAGTGGAATCCATTTACCACCACCCTTTAACTCCTATTGCTTAGCCAATTTCTAATCCATTTTACTACTTTTGGACCTACTCCTAGGTTGCACAGCTTGCTCACCAATCTTATGTGGAACGGTGTTGAAGGCCATACTGAAATCCAGGAGGACACTTCTACCCCTCCCAATCCTCCTGGTCACCCAGTTTAAAAAAAAAAAAAAAAAAAAAAAAGGTTTGTCTGGCAAGACACCCCCGAGAACCCGTCGCCGCCAGATCCTGTACTCCACTGGTTGCAAGGTATTCCTAATCCTTTCCTTCAGTAGCAATGCCGTTACTTTACCTACTACTGAAGTCAGGCCAACAGATCTGTAATTTCCTGCCTCCTCCCCATTCCTACTTGTGTAGCGGGACCATATCTCCATATCTGCCATCCTTCAGTCCCCTGGAACCTCCCATTTCTAGTAATAGGGTGAACAGAGTGGTCAAAGGTGCAGCCAGCACCTCCTTGAGCTCCCTCTGTATCCTAGGGTGCACCCTGTCCGGTCTCATTGCTCATCTACTTTTAACCACACTAGTTCCTTGACGACTCTCCTCAGTAAAAGGACTAGTGTCCACCTCCCTTCCTTTAATGCCCTTGTCCCTTAACTTTGGCCAGTCAACTACCCCTTCCCCAGTAGTTACTGAACAGAAATAATTGCTCAATACGTGCACTTTTTTTTGGTCTTCCTCCAAAACCCACCCTTCCCCTTTTACCCTTACTATCCCTTCTCCCTTACATATCTAAAGAATAATATTTCATTTTTTTTTTTTTTTAATTTACTGATCGGGCAATATTCTCCTCCGTTTGCACCTTTGTGCTTCTAACTGCTGCCTCTGACACTGTTTCTCCTGGTAACTCTTCATATCCTCCTCCTGTGTGCTCTTGTACCTTCTAAATGCCAAGTTTTTTTTGCCCTTACTTTCTCCACTACCTAGAGAACCACAGCCGTCTCTTTTTTCTCTTGCCTTTGTTAACCGGACAGAGATTTGTCATCTTTTCAAAGCCCACCTTTATTTTGTCCTTTATTTCTTGACCCCCTCCCTCTCCCCAATCCCTGAGGCACTCTCCCATTTTCTTAAAAAAAAAAAAAAAAAAAATCGGCCCTCCTGAAGTCCAGGACACTGCTCTTAGTGACTTATTACAGCCAGATTCACCAAACTCTGGAAACAGGCCGTGGTCACTCCAGTTTTCAAAAGTGGCGACAGTATCATCCACTCAAACTACCGGCCTATATCAATTCTCCCTCCACTTTCCAAAGCTCTCAAAAAGATTGTCAGTGACCAGCTTGTGGACCACTTTAATAAGTACCAGCTTCAATGCAAGGAACAAACACAGCTTCAGGAAACTGCACCACCACTGCTCTAATCGAGTATACCAGTTTCATACATGAAACCTTTGACCGGGGGGCACTTAGCTGGGGCAACTTATATTGACTTAACTAAGGCCTTGGATACGGTCAACCATGAGTTGCTTTTCTCCATCAACTCTCTCACAGTCTCTCCCCTGCAGCTGTGGGATGGTTCAGGAGCCATCTCGCTGGTCAGTCCCAACAAGTAAAAATCCACAATGTCCACTCTGAAGACGGTTCAGTTACTATGGGTGTTTATGCAAGGCTCTATCTTGGGCCCTTTACTGTTCAGCATACTTCTAAATTCTTCTCCCTGATGTACTGGAAGAAAGCCTACTCGCCCATTTTCACCGTCTCAGCCATCTGCAGTTCCTTCCTGGCCTTAGCCAATCATACTGTCCTGCTCACTTCCTTTTGCTTTGCTGTTGTATTCCTCCTTGTCCTAGTCCTCCCTCAGCTTCTGCACCTTTTGAACGCAGCCCTTTTACTCAATCATCACTCAACCATCTAAGCAGCCTCCCTGTCAAATTATTTGGACTTCCTGGCTCTGGCTTTTTTTGATTTTCACTCTGGCACACACATTAGTGGCTGTCTATAGATAGCCCTTCCATGAGGATGGCCACTTCTGGTCCACTACCATTTCTTTCTTAATTCCAGCGAGGTACCTTTCCAAAATACTCCCCATCATTCCATAGTCTGCCCTCCTGAAGTCCAGCACTCTTATCTTAGTACCGATCTTCCCTTGGCCCATTTCCAGGTGAAACCACATCGTACTGTGGTCGCTTACTGCCAGTAGTGCTTCCACTCCTCACCTCTTGGACATGCGTGTCCCATTTGTCAGAAACCGGTCCAGTACTGCCCTGTTCCTGGTGGGTTCTTTAAACACATTGTGACAGGAACCCACCCTGGAATGCCTCCAGCAGCACCCGTGTCCTGGAACAGTGTTCAACTAACAAGAGTCCAGTTAGTTGAACCCTGGCATGAACAGGTACCAAAGGAAAAAAATTACTCACCTTAGTAATGTTGTTTTTTTCTAATGGAGTCTTGCTGTATTCTGACATATGCAGTTAGGTTCTGCCTTTCAACTGCCCCGGAGAACAAAGAGTTAACTTTCCATGGCCAGCATGGAACGTTCAGTGCGAGCTCAGTTGAAGCCCCCATCTGCTGCTGTTTAAACTCCAACCGTCAAATCTTTACGAGCAATACTCACTAGAAGTTCTGTGTGGAAACTGTAAAACTACAATAGCCAACTGGCAACTAAATTAAAAAGGGTTTTTTGGTTTCAAAGCAAAGACTCATGTCAGGAAACCCAAAAAAACACCCCACACCCCCAAAGTAAAGGAAGGTGAAAAGGGGACACCCTAAGGTGTCAACACTGCTCCTGCCCACTACATCCCAAAAACCAGGTTCTGAGAGGGGAGGTGGCGGTCAGAATACAGCTAGACTCCATTAGAAGAAACAACAGTACTAAGGTGAGTAATTTTTTTCTTCAAACAACATGAAGTCTTGCTGTATTCTGACACATGCAGACTACCAAGCAGTACCTCCATGGAGGAGGGACAGAACCTACTTTGGAAACAAGCTCTGAAGTACTGTTGTGCCAAACAGAGCATCACTCCTAGCCTGGATATCCAGAGAGTAATGCTTGGTGAATGTATGGACTGTTTTCCTGGTGGCTGCTTGACAAATTTCTAAGATAGGAATATCCCTGGCAGCAGCCAGGGAAGCAGCTGTACCTCTAGTAGAGTGAGCCCTCAGGCCTAAGGGTGGGGCTCTACCCAGTTTTTCATAACAGAATTGTATATAACAGACAATCCACCAGGCAACAGATCTCTTTGTAGCAGGTTTGCCCTTACAGATCTCTCCATATGTGAGGAACAACTGGAGGGACTCAAACCTGTGACCCTTGGTGCGCTCCATGTAGTAGCTGAGGGCCCTTTTAACATCTAAGCTGTGTAGCCTCCTCTCTCCAGAGGAGGAATAGTCAGTGAAGAAAACAGGGAGAGACATCGACTGATTAAGGTGGAAATCTGAAACCACCTTAGGCAAAAACTTCCTGTTAGTTCTTAGAACCACTTTCTCTCTATGGAAAGAGATGAAATCAGGCTCCACTGACAGGGACTGCAATTCACTGATACGCCTGGCAGAGGTAATGGCTACCAAAACACAGTTTTCCAAGTCAAGTACTTAAGCTCTGCAGAGGACAAAGGCTCAAAGGGAGGTTGCATAAGCTAAGCAATGTAAACATTAAGGTCCCAAGCAGGAGCAGGGTCCCTAAAGGGGTGGGGGATTGGTGTGCAGCAATCCCTTGAAGAACTTACAAAACACAGGATGGTCTGACAAAGGAGGAGGCTTGCTTACTGACAAGAAGGCAGAAACAGCTGCCAGATGCACTTTAAGTGTAGCTGGCCTCAGTCCTAAGCCATTAAGATGGACCATATAGTCCAGAACTGTAGGCAATCCAGCAGATTCTGGAAAAATATGCTTATTAGAGCACCAAATAGTGAACCTCTTCCATTTGGAGTTGTAAGTCTTTCTGGTGGAAGGCTTTCGAGAAGCCTTAAGGATATCCAGAACCCCTTGAGAAAGGTGCAGATCAGCAAACTAACTCTTCAAGAGCCATGCCTTGAGATTGAGAGATTTGAGATTCGGATACCAAATCCTCCTGAGAGGATGTCAACAGGTTGTAATTCCTGGGAAGAAACAGGGGAAGGTGGACTGCTAAGGACAGCAACAGTGGGTACCAGGGCTATCTGGCCCAGTCTGGAGCAATCAGAATCACTTTGCATGGTTGAGACCTGATCTTGACTAAAACTTTGAACAGAAGAGGGAATCAGAGCATCCAGGGGGACTGAGCCAAAGACTGGGGGTCTGCAACAGAAGAGAGGAAGTTGGTGATTGTCTGGGGCTGCAAAAAGATCCATCTGTGGAGTGCCCCATCTCGAGAAAATCACCTTCAAAACTAGGGGATCTAGGGTCCATTCGTGATGGCCCTGGGAGATCCTGCTGAGAGCATCTGCTAGGACACTGTCCTTCCCTAGGTGGTGAACTGCTATCAGAGAGGTTAGCAGGGAATAGGCCAGGGACCACAACTTCACTGCCTCTGTGCACAAGGCCGTAGACCGACTGCCTCCTTGCTTGCTGATGTACCACATGGTGGTGGTGGTGGTGGTGGTGTCTGTTCCGATCTGGACCAACTTGTTCTGTACAGATATGGAAAAGGCTTGCAGTGCCAGAAACACTGCTCTGAGTTCCAAAAGACTGATGTGAAGCACAGATTCTTGAGGTAACCACAGTCCCTGGGTGGTAAGATCCCCCAGGTGGGCTCCCCAGCCCAGCAGGGAAGCATCTGTGGTGAGTATCACCGAATGAGACTGAGTGACAAAATGAACTCCTCGTCTCAAATTGTCCTGATCCTGCCACCACTGCAAAGCCTGGATCAGGGTTCGAGTTACTGGGACTAGTTTGGTAAGAGAGTCCTTTCTTTGAGACCAGAAGGCTCTTAAATGGAACTGAATGTCCCTCATCTGGAATCTTGCTCCCTGGACCACTGCTGTGGAAGCTGCCATGTGGCCCAGGAGCTGAAGGAAATGCCTTGTTGGTCGAGACACCTGTAGGGTGAATGAAGAGGCCAGTTCCATAAGGGTCCTTGCCCTGTCCAGGGGAAGGAAGGCTCTTGCCCTTACTGTATCCAGTTCTGCCCCTATGAAGGTGAGGAGCTGGACTGGCTCGAGAACTAACTTTGGAAGGTTGAGGAGGAATCCTGAGGAAGTGAGCCCTTGCTGAGCTACTTGCAGATGTGACTGGACTTAGTCTGGAGACTGACCCACTATGAGCCTGTCGTCCAGATATGGAAAGATGGAAATCTGTTTTCTCCTTAGGAAAGCAACCACTACTGCCAGGCACTTTGTGAACACCCTTGGAGCTGATGTTAGGCCAAAGAGCATTGCTCTGAATTGATAGTGGCCTGAGGGCAACTCGAACCTTTGGTACTTTCTGTGGGAGCACCTGATGGGAATGTGAAAGTAGGCATCCTTGAGGTCCAGGGAGGCTAGCCAGTCCCCTGGCCTTAGAGAGGGTAGCATTATTCCCAGAGTCACCATTCTGAACTCTGGTTTTAAAAGGTGCTTGTTCAGATATCATAGATCCAGGATGGGCTACCATTCTCCTGTTTTTTGGGGGGTTAGGAAGTACCTGGAGTACAATCCTTTGCCCTTGTATAGGGTAGGAACCCTTTCTGTGGCTCCGAGAGCCAAGAGGGAAGAAACCTCTGCCTCTAGGGCAAGGGTCTCTGATGGATTTGCAGGTGGAAAGGATCTGGTTCTCATCTTGGGAAATTTTTTGAGGCTGAGAACCAGTCCCTGGCTTACTACTTCCAGGACCCACTTGTCTGATGTCAGACTTCCAGTCCTGGACAAAGTAAGCCAGCCTGCTCCCTACAGGTAGTGGAGAATCGGCCCGGGCAGACCCATCAGGGTGTCTGCTTGGCAGGGGCTTTAGGCTGAGGGGTGGAAGCAGGCCTGCTCATTCCCCATCTGCCTCTCCCTCTGAAGAACCCCCTCCGACCATAAGCAGAAGAGAAAGCCTGGGCTTGGGTAAAAAGGCCTTTGAAAGGGCCTGTCCCTGCAGTGCTGTCTTCGAGTAGTGGCTTGCCCTTCTTTGGCCGGAGCACTCCTGTAGGTGGTCCTGTACTCGTCCATCTTTTTCATGTAGTTCTCTGTCTGCTCCCCAAACAGAGAATTACTAATGACAGGGAAATCCATGGCCTTAGCCTGAGTATCCTGTGATAGGCTAGTACATCTGAGCCAAGCAATCCTCCGAAGGGCCACAGATGTTGCCATGACTCTAGATGAAACATCACTGGAGTCCACAACAGCATGAAATTGCACCTTGGACGCCTCAATCCCATCTGCAGCCACCTGCTCCAGCTCCTTGGCAAGCTGGTCAGGGGCCTGTTTAGCCAGAGCCAGCAGTGTCCCACCTGGACTTCTGGTATCTAGCTGTGTAGGCCATATAGTAAGCCTGCCTGAGTCCCAAAGATGCTGCCATGTACTGCTTCTCTGC
Source organism: Neoceratodus forsteri (assembly GCA_016271365.2). Classification (NCBI taxonomy): domain Eukaryota; kingdom Metazoa; phylum Chordata; order Ceratodontiformes; family Ceratodontidae; genus Neoceratodus; species Neoceratodus forsteri. The sequence continues at coordinate 233,274,622 of JADMNL010000028.1, forward strand.
CACGGCATCAATCCTCCTGGGGAGGTGATGTCAAGGAATATTGCCTTATCACAGGCTGCAGCCTGCACTACTCAACATGGCTGCACTGCTGAAAAGAACTCCGTGTCCGAGCCTGAAAGGGTATACCTCTTGTCCATTCATCTGTCTACAGGAGGTATGGAGTTAGAGTGTTTAGAATTTTAAATGTCCGTTTCCCAAAAGATTTGTGGAGGAAATAGACAGCCTCCTGGACTCTGGGATGTCCATCATTTCAACAAAATCAGGCTCCTCCTGATCCTCTACTGCTTCCATTGGAAGCTGGAGGGTTCAACCACTTTCTTGTAAAACAAAGTGGGAAGGGGACTCAGAAAGCCTAGGAGGAGAAACACCTGAAGGTCTGTCTGTCAATAGGCACATCCAGACTCTCAATCACCATCACCACCATACTCTCCCTCCTCCAGGTCATAAAATTCTTCTAAAGTATAATCCGGAACTGGGGGAAATAGACAGAACCGAGCCCCTGCCAGATGGTGCTGGTTCGGCCGGAACCGAAGTTAGCGACTGCACTATCCTTATCGCTTTGGCCATTTCATCAGCAGTCGGAGGAAGAACTTGTGGATCCGAACCGGATGATTTTTCTCTTCTCTTTCTTTTAACCGGAACAGACTCCTCAGAATCGGCTCTCCTTTGCCCGAAGAAGTTCGCCTGGTCAGAGGGCACTCCTTCTGGTTCGGTCGGAACTAACCGGCTGGCCATCCAGGTCAGCGGACTCTCGGCCTCCCTTCCTCAGTCAACCTACTCTCTTATCCAGGGTAGCTTTGGAAAACTCTTACAAATTTGGCAGTCTGAATCGAGGTGGTCAAACCTCAGACAGTAAACACAGGTGGTGGGGGAGAATCAGCCTTAGCAAAGCACACACACACACACACACACTCTCTGCAGTGTTGAAATCCAGTAGGCCCGTCTTTTCTTGGGTTTCTCAGACATGGCCAATCCTATCCAAAGCGTACCCTTTTTCGCAATCAGGCAAGACTCCCTATTGGTTCCTGACAGTGTGGGTCTTTGAAAACAATTAAATCTTTTTTTTTTTTTTTTTTTTAAAGAACCGATCAGGACCAAGTTACCAGACTGTAAACAAATTCAAAAGTTTTTAAGACCAAACTGATCGGTTCAAACTGAACCGATCCGAATTTACAAGTTCAACACAGAAACTAAATGTAAACCTATCTAGTACTCACGGTACCACAGACAGAGACTTAAACCGACAGATTCAGTAGCAGAATTTTGGTAGAAACAAGAGTGAAAAATTACACTTTACAGACTTTTTTTGAACGGAGCAAAGGGGAAATCTCCGGAGCGACTGTTCAGTGAGGTGAAGTAAAGAACCTGACGGTTGGAGTTTAAACAACAGCAGACGGGGGCTTCAACCAAGCTCGCACTGAACGTTCCATGCTGGAAAGTTAACTCTGTTCTCCGGGGCAGTTGAAAGGCAGGACCTAACTGCATATGTCAGAATAAAGCAAGCCTTCATGTTTGAAAAATAGGTTACTCACTGGGCAGGCTTGGAGGAAGGGCTGGCAGAGGAGCCGCCTGGACTTTTCCTTCCCAGCTTCCTGCTGGAGGAAGCAGCAGGCTTGGCTTTGGGGTGCCAAGTGCAAGCCTGCTGGCCCTGATGCTGGTGTTGCTGGGCAGGACGTGCACGCAGGGGCTGAAGGAGTGAAAGGGGCTTATGCTGCTGCTGGTAGCCTTTGTCCTTCTGGGCAGACGTGACAGAGTCCAAGGTGGCCGCTGGACTTCGATCCTTTGAAGATGACCCTCCACCCCGGGACTGAACAAATCGGTACCCAAGAAGGGAATGTCTGCCAGCTTGTGCTGGATATCCGCCATAAAGGTGGAGATCTGCAGGCAAGCTCTGCGGCACATGACCACTGCGGCCACTACTGACCGGGCACACGAGTCAGCAATGTCCAAGGAAGTTTGGAGCTGCTGTTTGGCCACCGCCTTTCCCTGATCCTCACACCTGCTTGACCGTCGTTTGAAGGTCAGCCGGGAGATGAGCAATCACCTCATTCAGGGAGCCCAACAGGGTGTGTGAAAAGTGTGCCATCAGGACGGCCGAGCTAGCCTGACGAAGGCCTAGGGAGGAAGCAGCACAGACCTTCCATCCAGAGTAGTCCAATTTCTTGGCCTCCTTATCGGGTGGCTTGTCCACATCCTGAGCATTCGCGGAACACCAGAAAACGCTGTCACTAACCCCTCCGCAGAGAGGTGCTCCGAGAAACCAGAGAGTGAACAGGTAGGGACAGCATACTTCCCGAGTCATCCTGGCCGAAGGTGCTTGACAAGAAGCTGGCTGCTGCCGCAGCTCCAGGGCTGGGTCAACAATGGCGTCTGCCACCAGGGAGGCCTCTGTAGGGGAATCCCCTCGGTCCAGTATCTCCATGAGGGGATTCTTGGCCCATTCTGAAACTGGTTCGAGCTTCACCCCAGTGGACTCTGAGATGAGTCAAAGCACGTCAAGGAACGAGGAAGGGCTCTCGTCCACCAACTGATCCCCAGTGGACTCCAAGTCAAGTGGCCTGGAGAACAAGGAGTCGTCGTCGTCAGACTCAGAGGAGTCTGCGGACAGCTGCGAGCACCTGAGCCACCCTCCACCTGCTGAGAGGTAGACAGGGCTGAGAGTGACAGACAACGGTGAGGCAACCCCGGATCTACCTAATCCTTGGTCGGGCCCCAGGCTTCGGGTTGTGGAGGCACAGGTTCCACCACAATGGGTGGCGGCAGCTGTTTCAGCCAAACAACCGTGCCAGCTTTGTCAGCCCGGGACAGTCAGCTAATGGCCGGGAAGGCGATGGAGTCGGCTTATTCGACAACAACAGCTGCTGCCACATTAGATCCTCAGAGCGCCGATGCAACTTGCCGGAGCCTATCCTCCAAAGAGGATGTGGGATGAGGCGCCACCGCCTTTCCATGGTGCAGAGACAGAGACAGGCGGGACCGGCTGGACCTGGAAGAGGTACGAGACAGAGACCTTCAGGAATTCCAAGGGTGGGTCAGAGCCGGGGCGGGGCAAACGCACTCCTCCCTCAGTTCTGGAACCTTAACCGGAGACTACGGCACAGGAGGCACAGGCAAGTCCTCGGTTTCCACCGGGGGAAACTGGTGAAGAAGGGTTATCGGCTTCTCCAGTTGACAAACCGTCCGACAGGTCGAGAAAAGTCTTGACCACGTCGACAGTTGTCTCAGCTGGCTGACCCGATGGGGACACCATGAAGCCAGCGGCCTTAGCCGCAACCTCGACCGGAGTAGAGTATCGACCATCCGGGGAGGGGAACCTCTCCTGCTGCCACGACTGTCGACGGTGGGACCTACCCTTGGAGTCCTTTTTTTTGGACCCGAGAGGAATGTCCCAATGGCCCTTCTCCCTTTGTTGGAGAGGACTGGCAAAGCTCCTTAAAAGAAGCTGTATAGGAAGAGCCCAAGGAGAGCGGGATAAATGCGCGACTGATGATGATGATGATGATGATGATGCGGCCTGGGCCACCTCCTCTTCAAGGGTGACTATCTGCTCTAGCTGTTCTGCCGAGCCCGCCAGTAGACACCACCAACAGGCCTCCCTTCAACTTGGACCGGAGGATAACGCCAGGTCGCCTAAGAGCAATCGCGCTGCATGGTCCTCCAAGACAGAAGTTTAAAGGATTTGCATAACTCACAAGCTAGGAGTCATGGCAGTCCAAGCACAAATGCACGTGGAGGCGGATCGTCCGGGACACCATCTGATCCCAGGGCACACCAAACCGGGAGTCGATTTGTCCATTGCTGCCACGAGGAAAAAGGAAGACCAAGTCTTTTAAACTTGAGAATGAGTTTCGCTTAACCGAAGAGTGTGGATCCAGGCCTAAAACGCACAGCTCTAAGGAGGGAACCTGAGCTCCCAAGCGATAAGGAAAATATCTGGAGTCATGTGGCAGAGCAGAGGGTTTTACCACCCGGGTGGGTGGGAGAGCCATCTTGACGACCTTCTGGCAAGATTTAAAGCGGCAAGGAACCTGCCAGTAAGTGTGGATTGAACACCACATCCACGTCCGTAGAACTGTTACAGGTGAGTAACCTGTTCTTCTAGGAGCGTGGATATTTATTTATTTATTTATTTTATTTAGCTTTTGTTGACCGGGTAAGTGCACTAGACAAATCCTGCCTATTTTCAGGCACGACCCGGAGGAGGGGGATACAGATGAATGCCAACTGACCTTGAACCAGATTAAGCTGTTGGTGGTATTTTTAGTGAATGAGGGAAATTTGGCCAGGACACCGGGGAAATTCCCCTACTCTTTTCGATAAGTGCCATGGGATCTTTAACATCCACCTGAACTACCACCAATCCAGGCAGATGGGACCTCGGTTTAACGTCTCATGTTGTTAATTCACACTCTTTGGCAGATTCCTAGCAGTTCTCTGGGAAGAGGGAGGCAAGGCGCACACCCCCTACTTAGGGAACAGAGACTGGAGAACCAAGGCCCCAAAACCAACATCCCAACAGGACTCAAGGTTGATGTGGTAATGGGTAATCAAGGCATTTGCTGACTTCCAGGTAGCAGCCCGACAGATTTCCTGGATAGGTAGGTCCCTGAAAGCAGCCACCAATACAGCAGTATGGCGGGTAGAATGAGCTTTTATCCCTCTGGGAGGCTCCTTGCCCAACTCATAGCACAGACCTATGCATGATGTAATCCATCTTGCAATAGTCAGTTTGGCTGCAGGTCTGCCAGAAGTGGCTTCAGCGTAGGTGACAAACAGCTGGCGAACCTCTCCCCGAATTTCCGCCATCCTCTCCCTGTAGTAGAAGAGAGCACGTCGAAGGTCCAGAATATGGAGACCGTCCTCTGCATCCGAGGTGTAGTTAGGTTAATATACCGGCAGAGTCAACACCTGGTTAAGGTGAAACTGACACCACCTTCAGAAGGAATTTTGGGTGGGGACGCAGGACAACTTTGTTCCTGTGAAAGACTAGATAAGGGGAGTCCAACCGAGAGTGCCTGGAGTTCCCCTGTCCTTCTGGCTGACAAGATAGCCACCAGGAAGGCAGTCTTCCATGACAAGTGACAGCTCACACTTGTGCATGGGTTCAAATGACTTGCCCATGAGCTTTGCCAAAACCAGCAGAAGATCCCATGGAGGTGGACGTTCACACACTGGAGGGGATATGTGATCCAGGCCTTTGAAAAAGCGCCCGACCACTGTCTCCTGTGCCAATGTAGACAGGTGCACCCTTTGGAGAGAGACCAAAGGTAGTCTAACATGTTAGCCACAGAGCAGGATAAGGGGTACAGACCCTTACCCCGACACCAAATGGAAAACCTTTTCCATCTGAAGGCATAACATTTCCTGGTCGATTCCTTACGAGATGCCTCCACCACGGTGTAGACATCCTTGGAAAGACCCAGAGCCTGGAACTCTAACCGCTCAGGTACCAGGCTGTGAAGTGCAGGGACTGAAGGTCCAGGTGGAATACCTTCCCCTGGTTCAATAATATCAGGTCTGGGGTGTGCAAAGCCGCTCCGGGCCCTGCAGCTCAGGCTGAGGAGATCTGGATACCAGAACTGGCTGGGCTAATCGGAGGCTACCAGGATCACCTTCGCTTGTCCCTCCTCACCTTGGTAACACCTTGTGGATCATGGAAATGGAGGGGAAAGGCGTGAAGGCACAGGTCCCGCAACCTCGAAAAGGCATCTCCTGCAAGAGCCCTGCTGAGGAGGCGGGCATGGCAGCCTCAGCTTGGTGTTCTCCTGGAGGCAAACAGGTCTACCAACGGTTTGCCCCAATGGGAGAACAGACTATAAGCTACCTCTGGATGGAGAGACCACTCGTGGGATGTCTGGCCTATGCGGCCGAGAGCATCCGCCAGTTGGTTAGAGACTCCTGCCACATGGATTGCAAGGAGATCCGCCTCCAACCAGCTGACGAAGGTCCAGATCCGGAGCGCCTCCTTGCATAGCAGACAGGAGTGCGTGCCGCCCTGTTTGTTGAGGTAGTACATGGTCGTGATATTGTCTGTCTGGACTTGAACCACTCGACTCCAGAGCTTAGAAGCAAAAGCTGACAGTGCCAGTCTGACTGCTCTGAGCTCCAACAGGTTGATGTGGCAATGGGACTCCTCGGGGGTCCAGAACCCGTGGGCTTTGTGGTCCCATGTGGGCTCCCTAGTCCATGAGAGAGGCATCGGTCGTGAGGACGACCATCGGCTCGGGGCGGACAAACTGGATCCCTTCCTGCAGACGACTTGGGATGGTCCACCACTGCAGAGCATCCCACATCTACTGGGCGACAGTGACCAGCTGGTTGAAAAGACCCTGATGCTGAGTCCACTGAGCAGCCAGCTCCCACTGGAGGGGGCGCATGTGCAACCTAGCCCAATGGACCACTGAGGTGCATGCTGCCATGTAACCCAGAAGGCGCAGGAAGTCCCTGGGCAGGGCGCAAGTGCCTAACCAGAATTGATTGGGCAAAGGAGGAAAGAACCTCTGCCCTGTCCACCGGTAGCAGAGCTCTGGCTTGACGAAAGTCGAGCTCTGCCCCGATAACGCACATCACCTGAGAGGGTAAGAGTTCCGACTTGGCCTCGTTGATGAGTAGGCCTAATTGGGAACAGGTTTGGAGGGCCAGGTCCCTAGATCCTCCATCTCCTGCAAGGAGGAACCTGCCAGGAGCCAATCGGTCGAGGGGTATATCTGAACCCCTTGATGCCGTAAATGGGCTACCATCACTGCAATGCATTTGGTGAAGACTTGAGGGGCGATGACAGGTCGAACGGCATGGCTTCGAACTTGTACAGGGTCCTTTCGACCGAAGCGTGGAGAAACTGCTGGTGGGTTGGACGAATTGGGACGTGAAAGAATGCATCCTGTAGATCCAGTGAACAGAACCACATGTTTGTCCAGAGATGGAATGATCCGTTCAGAGTTATCATCCTGAAGGTGCAAGACCTGAGATATTGATTCAGGTCATTGAGATTTAGGATGGGCATCAACCCCTGTCCGCTTGGGCACCAGGAAGTACCTGGACACGACCTGGGTCTGTAGGAGGATCCGCACTGGAGCTACCACCTCCTGCGGAAGAGCTGAGCAATGTCATCCCGAAGGGCCCGACTTAGTGCCAGCTGAGATCCTTTCTCCCGTGGGGCACGGCAGCGGCAGGAGGGCACTGCTCGAACCTCAGAGGCAGTCTCGACCAACCACTTCAAGACCCACCTGTCCAAAGTGATACGGACCAGGCGGAAGAAAGTGGTGGAGCCAGCCCCCAAAGGAGGACCCAGAACTGGGTGACAGGAGTAGAGGTGGCAACCCCGACCCGGCACTGCGCAGGCTTAGAGGAGGAGGAGGCTCCTGGACCGGCACCTTGGCCTCCTTTGTGGGGCTGTTGGGGCCTGCTTGGGCCTGAAGCACCAAGTTTGAGCCTGCTGTTGCTGACCTCCTGGAAGGGAGCTGTCTAACCGCAGGAGAAGAGTGTCGAAAGGTATCTTCTTGCCTTCTGCTGATTCTGCCCCAAGAACCCTTTGCAGAAGTGGCATCCAAGGTGGCATTGGACTGCTCTATGTGCTGAAGGTGACCTGCCACTCCCGGACTGAAGAGGTCGGTACCAAGGAAAAGCACGTCGGTTAACTTGTGCTGAGTATCCGCCAGAAAAAACGATAATCTCAGCCAGGCCCTGTGGCGAGTGGCCACTGCGGCTGCTAGTGAACGGGCACAGGAATCTCCGATGTCCAAAGCCGTCTGGAGCTGCTGTTTTGCAACGGCATGGCGCTGGTCACAGACCTGCTTAACCGTGGTCTGCATGTCTGCTGGGAGATGAGGGAGGACTTCATCTAGCGACCCCAAGAGGGCGCGAGAGAAGAGTGTCATGATCACTCTGCCGAGCTGGCCTGATGAAGGCCCACGGATGAGGTCGCATATACCTTCCGGGCAGAATGGTCCGTATTTTTGGACTGCTTGTCCGGAGGGCAGTCAGTATCCGCCGAGCTACCTGTGTGTCTAAACACTGAGGCAGTCACAAGGCTCTCGGCCAAGGGATGCTCAGTGAAGGCCAAGGACCCCATGGGTACAGTGTACTTGCGAGCCATGTGTGCAGACTGGGCAGCGCAAGAGGCAGGTGCTGCCATGGCTCAAGGGCCTGGCCAACAATGGCTTTGGCCACAGGGAAGGCCTCCGTCCGGGTATCCCCCCCTCTTAAGGATCTCCGTTAGAGGATATTCCGCCTTCTTTTGGCTAGGCTGCAAAGGCATACCGGTGGACTCAGAAATAAGTCGAAGGATGCCCTGGAAAGAGGAAGGACCTTCCTCCAAGCCTGTCACTGACAACTCATCATCAGGGTGTGAGTGAAGACCAGTGGTATCCAAGTCAGAGGAATCGGGATACAGGAGTCTCCCACCTATGTCCCCGTCAATACGCTATGGGCGATCGGGAACAACAGTGATGGACAGATGACGGGGCAAGCCCGTATCTGTCCGATCCTCCTTAGAGGGGGCCCCTCCCTGAGGCTGCTTAGGCGGTGGCTCCACCAAAATTGGTGGGAGAACGGAACAGGCCGAACAGGAATGCGTGCCGGTCCTACCGGAGGGAAAACCAGAGTCCTCAGTCCCGGAGGAGTCGGCGTTGGCCTAAGAGGCTGGGGCCAAGTAATGGCCGGTGTAGCCAGCTTTTGACAGGTCAGAATTAGCTGTTGCCACATGAGGTCCTCATAACGTCGACGGGGCTTCCGCCAAAGTCTCTCCTCATCCGAGGATCATGAGGATCGGTGGCGGTGCCTCTTCCTGGAGTGTCTGACCCTTTTTCGGTTTTTCAACCGACTGGGCCCTAGTCCTCGATTGAGACAGACGATGTTGGCTCTGTCGATCGGGAGAGGCCAGATTCGGTGAAAACAGAGATTCCGGCTCATATCCTTCAATCGGGGTACCCGAAGGACGGGTCTCCTCTCCAATGAGTCGTCACGTGGGGTCGGCTACAACAGCTCGAGAGAAATCTCGGCCGGTTCTGCCGTATCCTTGGCCTGACAGAAGGTCCGAAAAGCCAGTGGCCGAGGAAGCAATCTCGACCGAGGCAGAGACCGCCAGGTCCTTAGAAACTGACCACTCTTGGTCCCAGGAACATCTTCTTCGACAGAAGAAGATTTAGGTCCTCGTCTCCTTTCTTAGGGTAGTAGGAGTGCGAGCCAGAGGGCTCTCACCCTTGTAAGGGAAGAGACTGGCACAGCTCCCGAAAGGACCCAGAGAAGGTGGAGCCCAGGATAAGTGGTACGAAAAACCTGCCTGGTCGAAGCTTGGGCAGCTTCCTCGCGAAAGCGCCATCTGGTCAAGCTGCTCGGCAGATCCGCAGCTGCAGAAACCGCCCACCTGGCCTCCTTCAATTTCACCAGTGGATTGCGGAAGCTCTGGTCTCCCTAGCTGTAGGCGCGCCCTGCGGTCGTCCAGGACATTGGGATGGAAGGCCACACAGATGGCGCAAGTGGTGGTGCCATGCACAACACCCAAGCAATAAACGCACGAGAGGTGGGAAATCGGTGAGAGACATTTTCTGTATGCAAGGACACCGGTGAAACCCGGGGGACGACGTGTCCTCCATGTCTGATGCACTCGGAATCGTAAACTCTTAAGAGTTTCAAAGACAGCAAATGCGGCGAAAACAGTCAATTAGAATCCAGGGCCTACAGTACTTGTAGAAGTAGTACGAGGAAACCTGAATCTTCCAGCGGAAAGGAAGATCTGGCATCATGGGGAGGAGCCAAGGTATATACCACCCGGGTGGGTGGGAGAAGCCAGCCTGAAGACTTCCGGCAAGATTTAAAGGGGAAAGGGACATGCCAAAGAGTGTGAATGAACAACATATCCACGCTCCTAGAACCCCATTTACAACTGGGAAAATACATTTAAGGAGATGCTCCATTTAAGTGAAAGGAGTGCACCCCTGCGCCTGACCTATAAAGACCTCACAAAACATCACAGTGAGGGGGCGGATCACAGATTAAGGAAGTGGAGAGGGATTGTGTGGCTCACCCTCAGGGCAAATTACAATCCCTTCCCTTTCTTTTGTAGCTGAAAAAGAAAAGTATAAGACTAGCCTGGAGGAGCTCATGAGATAAGGAGCTAGCCTCCTGTTTAATGTTTTCTGTATTTACAAATATCGGTGAAAGGTGCTCTTTAAATCATATAATCACCCCAAACTAATAGAAAACTACCGCCCGATATCCATTTTTGTCAGCGGTCAGTAAACTCCTTGAGCAAGTTGTAGCAGGGCAACTGAGTACTTGCAGTCACATGACTTATTGTCACCTGTGCAGCATGGCTTTAGGAAAGGGCACAACACATCCTCTGCCCTCGTCACCGTCTCATCCTAGATCAGGGAGGCTATGGACCAGGGCAAACTCTCTGGAGCCATCTTTATAGATCTCTCTAAAGCCTTCCATCTTGTTGATCATGCCTTGCTCTTCACTCAGCTCAGATCCTTTGGTCCATCTCCTGATGCGCTCAGCTGGTTCTCCAACTATCTACACGGTAGAAAGCAACTTGTTAAATATGGCAAAGAACTCTTGGGCCCCATTTCTGTAACAATGGGTGTCCCCCCAAGGCTCTGTCCTGGGGCCCCTGCTCTTCTCCACGTTTGTAAACAATCTCCCCACTGCAGCTGTTCACTGTAAACCAATCCTCTATGCAGATGACTTGGTCATCCTGACTTACTCCCAGGAGATAGGGGCCATAAATCACCATCTGAGTGAGGACTTGGGGAACATTCAGTCATGGATCTCGTTCCCACAAGCTGGTTCTTAATCTTAAAAAAAAAAAAAAAAAAATAGAAACACATACCCAGGATATGCTCTTTGGGTCTCAGGACAAAATTAAGGCCTCCCCTGCTCCGTTACATGTTTCCGGTACAGACGGTACTCCGATCCCGGTTACTGACAACTTTAAATACCTTGGGATGACACTGGACCCACAGCCTGACCTTGGCAGCCATATTCAGAATCGTGTAAGACTGTCAACTGCAAAATTGGGTTTGGCCTACAGAGCTAAGCGCAACCTCACTCCCTCGCAGCCCGTGTTACACTTGCCAGAGAGTGTGCTCCTCCTTCGCTCTGCTATGGGATCCTTTTTTGCCCGCTCCCCCAAAGCTCACCTATCTAGGTGGTCCACTGCATACACCAATGTCTGCCGCTTTGCTCTGGCTGCCCCATTCTCACCCACCACTGTGACCTTATAGCAAGCTAAACTGGCTCTCCCCTCAAAATCACACAGACTTTGTCCTAGGGTGCTTCACGGGAAAGGTCCTTGGCACTGGTACCACCACCCCCACCCCCAAGGCTAGCGAAATTCCTTGTCCCGGCTGCCTCCTCAACCTATTCCCTCAGGTCTCAGGGGCCCGCTACCCTTAAGATACCTTCTACCGGACTCTAATGAGCAGTAGGGATTTTGCTGCGTGTGCTCCCAGACTGTGGAATGCTTTCCCTGCCCAGGTCGCTCCTCCCTCCCACAGGCGTGCCTCGTACCACCCTGTGGAACCACCTCAAACTCGCTCGTCCTGTGGTTGCCCAAACCACCGTGATCTATCACAGCACTCCTTTCTCCTGGATGTATTCCTGGACAAAAGACTCGGCTTCCGAGGCTGTTAAGTTGTAAATAGTGTTGTCTGCTGCATCTCAACTGTACCCATTGTACTGCTCTTTGTTGCTACATATGTTACTCTGCTGTGTACATACTGAACTAGACTATGCCTTACTTGACTTGTAAGGTGTATTAATCTGTATTTATGTTGTCCTGACATGACTTGTATGCCATCTGTAATCTGTACCATGGCGTCTGATGTACCTAAATCTGTAATTCCTGTACTCTCCCGGGTCGTACCTGAAAATAGGCAATTGTCTTGTCTAGTGTATTACCTGGTCAGCAAAAACTAAAATAAATAAATAAATAAATAACTAAATAAATAATGTATGTATGTATGTATGTATGTATGTATGTATGTATGTAATCACAATCTGTACCTCCGTCTCCAAGCTCCGCTAAATCCCTTTGCTCCTCCTCCTCCTCTTCTGCCTGTGTCACTTTCTGATTTACTCCTTTCTTATTCCTTTTTTCTAGGATTGCTCATGTTGCAATGCTTGTAATACCATTGTGAGTGATTCCTACAATGTATGATACTTTAGTGACTGCGATTACAGTCATCTTCCTCTACACTTCTAGTGCCCACCGAAGTAGAGGGTCGAAAACCACGGCCACTCTGCTTTAGTTTTTCTTTGCAGTGACTGGAGGATTCCATGCCACCATCTCCTTGGCCTCCCTGTTGCTCTATTTCTTAATACTTGTTACAGGACTTGGTCACTCAAGTGAAGAATTCATTCTCCCCCCTTTTTTAATTTTAGTTTTCAATTTTGATTTTATGGGATGCCAACAAGGACCATCAGAGGCCAGGCACAGACTCACTGCCAGCTGGCACACACTACTGCCTACTACACAGAGCATACTGTGACAGCACAGCTTAGGATCTCTACACACACACACACACACACACACACACACACACACACACACACTTACTGCCTACACACAGGTATACTGTGACAGCACAGCAGGATCACACACACACACACACACACACACACACACACACACACACACACCTACTGCCTACTACACAGAGCATACTGTGACAGCACAACTTAGAATCACACACACACACACACACACACACACACACACACACACACGGAGAAGAAACTGCCAAGTCTGCCAGAATAAAAAAAAAAAAAAAAAATTGGGTGGGATGCCACCAAGCTGCCAGCTACTAGGGGCTGTGCGCAGGCAGGCTGCCAGCAGTCACACACTGCAAAAGCACAGCCGAGGACAAACACATACATGCACTGCTTCAGGTCTTGGGAGGAAGAATGAACTGCTGCAAGTCTGCAACTTGGGCAAATGTTAGTAGTTTTGAAGTGTTAACACTGACAAGAAATTTTTTTTTTTTTTTTTTTTTTTTAATGGGATGCCAATGTGCCAACTAACAGTGGCCAGGCACACAATCATGCTGCCAACTGGCACATACCTGCTGCCCCATAAAAGTAACAAAAAAACAAAACTCATCTCAGGCTTCAGACTGTCTGTATGCCCTGGTAAACTGCTAGTTCTACAAGGAGAGGGGAGAAAAAAAAAAAAAAAAAAAGACCCATGTGCTGTACTGCTGATGACAGACAAGTAGGCATCAGAAGACTGCCACCTTATGCCCCATCTGCCCACTGCCCAGCCCCAAGCACTCCCAATCTAGAGTCCAGGTCTCTCCTATCTTAGTTACCAGTCTCGGACAAACCCCTGGTCCCAGAGGCCTGCTGCCTTGCAAACACTGCTTAGCCAGACTATACCCCCCTTTATAAATATTCTCCCTTTACTAGCTTTGCTGTTTGTAGGACTACATGTCTAACTTTTGAGGATATTTTTCTCCTAGCTATCTAACCAGAGGTGAAATCAAAGCCCTAGAAGAAGAGCACAAGAGTGAGCTTGCACACTGGCTCACATCGTCAAGTTGAGTTTAGCACCAAAATGAGCCTGTGGCTCACACTCTGCCTAATTAAGCATTTCAGGGGCAAACTGCAGTTTTCTAAAAGACAACAGGATCCTGAGTCTGCTATAACTTCGCAAAGCGTTTTCTTTATTAATAATGCCCCTACGTTTCGCTGCTGAGAGCTTGATCACAGGGCTCTTTTATACATCTATTTTAGAAATAAATACATACATTTTATAAATCTTGATTCTCACTATAATTATTATTAGATGCACATAAACTTTAGAAGCATTTGTCTACCTTGGAAAAATAAGTTTCTAAGCCTGCAGGCACATAGGCAATTCAAATTCAAACTCACTCTTCTCCCTGACAAAAAATATAATAATTTTGTCATACAATCATTTATAAAAACACCCAAAATCCAAGCCGTGCCAAAATGTAACATAAGTGTGATAACTTAAATCCCCATAGCACGTGTACCTTGGGAAGCTGAACCAGCGTGATTCTTGATTTTTGCTTTTAGTGAACTTTAAACAGGTCCGAAAATATAAAATGACTGCCTTTAACCACGGGTTTAAGTAGTTTATAAAACGTTGCACAGAGTTATTTTTTATTTATTTCAAATGATGTGCACTCACCTCTTAACTTTGAAGTTGCCTCAAAGCTTCATAATGAGCCAGTAACTGTTTTAAAAGATGTCCGTGACATTTAATTACGACCCGTAATAGTCCTGCCAGTTATGGCATCTAACGTAAGAGCGCTAAGCGCTGGACTGCTCCCTGAGCTGCTGTTCCTCTTGAACAGCCTGAGTTTCCAGCGGGGTGGCGTGAGTCACTACCAAAACTCGCATGTCAGCGAGCGTTGCCCTAACAACTGAACACACATTCTCAACTGTATAGAATGTATGCTGCGCGCTTCAGACTCGCTCAGTAGTATGGCAGGCCTTATTATTTGGGTGTGAACTGTCCTAATAATAATATACTAGCCACGATAGAGAATAACACTTTTAAAGGGGCATAAGGATGGCAGAAAATCATGTACTAATTGCAACATAATAGAACCAGTCAATAATTAGAAATTGTATGACAAAATTATTATATTTTTTTGTCAGGGAGAAGAGTGAGTTTGAATTTGAATTGCCTATGTGCCTGCAGGCTTAGAAACTTATTTTTCCAAGGCAGACAAATGCTTCTAAAGTTTATGTGCATCTAATAGTAATTATAGTGAGAGTCAAGATTTATAAAATGTATTAATTTATTTCTAAAATAGATGTATAAAAGAGCCCCGTGATCAAGCTCTCAGCAGCTAAACGTAGGGGCATTATTAATAAAGAAAACGCTTTGAGAAGTTATAGCAGACTCCAGATCCTGTTGTCTTAGAAGTCTACTACATCCTTTCGAGTTTGGAATCATCTTTATAAGAGATTATCATTACCCAGATATTAGTTGGTATTGTTTTGCAAACTGCAGTTTGACTGGTTCACATGGTTCTGCACCATTAGAACAGCTGAACCAAAACTCTGGCTAGCTGCCCTTAAGTTTGCCACAGTCCAAATGAATCAAACACACAAGTTTGACGTGCACAATTCTCTGAAGAACCAAACTTGCAGTTCTATACAAAATACACACTTCCTCACCAGTGGCAGTCAAATACTTATACCTTTATTTAGGAGTGTTTACCTTCTGTTTAGAAGCTGAGAGTTAACTGAAGCCATAGGTCTTTGGACCTTTATCATGGGTCTTAAAGGTACCTTAGGTTAACCATTTAAAAAAAAAAAAACCACCACACAGATCAGAGACAATTCCAGATACTGCTAAGAAAGATGCACAGAGATGATTTTTTTTTTTTTGTTTATTCAGTGTTTCCCATCCCTGGTGCGGCTTTTGGCTGTTCAGGTCCCTCAGTCCCCACCTCACTCATGTCCTGACTCCAAAGAGATCGCCGACACCACCACCACATCACAGTGCAACTCTCCTCCCTGTGAATGCCGAAGGGCAGGACCTAGCCAATGAAGCTCCAGGCTAGAGGCATCTTTCCCTGTCTCCCCTTACCCACTTCAAGATAGAAAGGTTTAATATGACCTTCTTTACCTGTGTGGGCCTGGGATGTGCCTCCTCTGCAGAGCCCCACTTCTTTAATCTGTGTGCCATCATCCCCATGCATGGCAGTCCACTAGTACCAGTTCCACTGCTACTCCTACACCAGGGCCCCAACTTCCAACTTCTATGCCATACAGTCACAGGCTCCAGTGGCACCCCACACAACGTACACTTCTCCCCTCAGGAGTAGGAAGAGCCAGACAATGTAGATATGACAGAAACCTGGGATGAAGCCAAAATTAAGGACTCAACATTACAGAAGCTTCCTTCTGCTTTTCTCTAGAGCTTGGTGCTTGAGCCGTTTGAGACCATGATGCTTACTCCAAAGTAACTAGATAAAGGAGTTTCATAGGCTGTGAGGGTTGGTGACCACAGTTTAAGCATAAGGAAGCTTTTTTTTTTTTTTTTTTTATTTAAAAAAACAAAAAACAGAGGTATAGACTTTCAGTGGTCCCGATGCCAAGTCCCAGTAAACCGAAGCACATCCGCTACAAGCCGGTCTCCTAAATATTATTTTTCAGAAACAGCTCCTTTGGAATCATATTGCCTCTGTTCCTTATGTTATTTTAATAGGTTTCAGCTATCTGCCATCACAAAGCGAGCACTAGAAGTGGCATTATTTATATCTGCATGCTGCAGCTGAAATCCCGCCGCATGTCTAAAAGATCCATGAACAAAATATCTCGCGCATGCGTAAAAGCATGCCATTGATGCGCATGCACGGGATTTCGGCCGCGGCTTACAAATATAAATAATGCCACTTCTAGTTTTGTGATGGCAGATAGCTGCAACCTATTAAAATAACATAAGGAACATGGGCAATATGACTCCAAGGGCTGTTTCTGAAGAAAACAAACAAACAAAACAAATCATACTTTGGGACCACGCTTGTGGCAGATGCGCGGTCCCAACCTGGATGTGCTTCCAGTTTGTGGAGACAGCAGGGACCACTGAAAGTGTATGTATATGTACAAAAAAAACAGGGAAAGCAGGTAAATACTAATCTTTTAAATAGATTGGGGTGTTGGAGTACAGTAATGAGTGTTGTGTGAGCAACAGGAACACCGCATGCTATTGCCAAAAACAAAAGGGCAAAGCAGACAGCGTCCCTTTAAGTATCCAGTTATTTTATTTCTGAATTTGTTGTCCTCGTTAGAGGTTTTCTACCTAAAGACACTCATTATGATGTAAAGAGCACTGTTTTACATGGAGTTTTGGCGTTTCTAATCTATTGCCTTTCTCTGCTCATCAGCACTGTTACTCACCATCTGTGACATCAAAAGTCAACAATCTGCCAGAAGGCGAGGGACTTTCTCCACCCCACGAGGGTGGAGAGTCACACTGCTGGTAAAGTATGAAGGGGAACAAAACTAGGTAGGTCAGCTCCCAGGTAGAATACTATCAGGTATTTATTTTATTTAGTTTTTGTTGACCGGGTAAGTGCACTAGACAAATCTTGCCTATTTTCAGGCACGACCCGGGGAAGGGGGATACAGATGAATGCCAACTGACTTTGAACCAGATTAAGCTGTTGGTGGTATTTATAGGGAATGAGGGAAATTTGGCCAGGACACGCATTTAATATTCCACTTTGCAACAGGGAAAAAAAAAGATTAGATATAAATAGGTGACTGCTTTCAAAAGCTATGGGGAGTCCGATCAGAATGACCCCCCAGCCCATTTTTCCTATACTACTGCTAAAAGTAGTAGTAATTCAGTTTTAAAAATGGAAGAGTTTTCAAATCCTGCAAAACAGACTTCCAAGTATAACACAAAATTCACACTTTTTCCTGGCAGCCCTTTCAGACAGAAAGCAGACTTTACATGAACATGTTGTGTAGCAACTTAAAGTCATGCCGTTATATTTAGCTATTTTTCCCCACTGGTGGAACAATAGTGCAGGTACTGTATAGGATTCACCTATATGTGTCCTTTTATTTTCACATTAATTTAAAGAAACCAGTGAAAGCGGCGAAATCAAGACAATGAATATTTCCTATTATATACAGTAGTTATGTGCAGATTATCTTTGAAAATAACTTGGTTCTTTTGTACAACTACTGCATGTATATTAAATATGTATTCCACTAGGTGGAACTCTGCCCTACCCCAAAAGGTTTCTGTGGGACAATATCTATCAAAACAAGAGAAGGTTAAAACGGTTGTTCTGTACCTACCCTTCTGGATCAACCCTCAGCTTCTAAAGGCTGTCTGAAGGTGGTCTTCTTCCCGTCCTTTGCCTCAGATTCCATTGTGATGGGCTAAAGAGCACAAGAAGAGCAGAAGAATTACTGCTACACCAACATGAATTTCTTTTATACAATGGATCACGAGTCAAACCTTACAGATAAAGTTTTTTTTGCCACTGATCAGAGTAATCAAGAAAGCAACTGAAACAGTAAAATGTTCATTAAAAGACCATATTTTTTAAAGACCCTCAGCGTTTTGAAACTGGGCACGCAATGGCAGGTGTGACTCACAATATGAGAGGAAACTGAGTTACACAACTTGCTCCTAGCTAGTTATGGTCCTTCCCCCTCACTCATGAAGAGCAACGACCTTGCCACTCTGCATCACTACACATCAGAGTTCAACTTGTTTTTTTTTTTTTTTTTAAACCACCGCTCTGTATTTTTTTTTTTACCACCCTATATTTTTTATCCATTATTGTTTTTTAATTTATTCAATTTTTAATTTTTTTTATAAAATCCTCCAAAAATTGTCTTGATATCTTTTATTGCACTACTACCCATTTAATATCAGCACACTATATGTTCCTTAAAATCTATTTATGCACATGTACAGTGCATATAGGAGGTCCAGAAAAATAACGCACCTTTTCACCCGATCACCATTGCCACCGCCCTATATTTTCAGAGAGTGGGGAACCCTGTTTAAATTACTTGTGAGGTTTGTTCTCTACCCAACTATTGAGCATCCCTGCCATAAAGTGGCCGCTTTTGCAGCTGACGCCACTGCCTCAATTTGGTCAGCGGGTGGAGTGAGAATGACAGGTGGCCCCACAGCAGCTGAAAGCAATGAAATATATAAAAAGCATTTTTTTCAAATACACGAGGTGGAACCATTGGTTTCTTTCCAAACTGATACTGGTCACTAGAGCAGCTCCTCGAATTACACAACATCCGGTCTAGAGAGCAGGCAACCACAAGCCCACCCTTTTGCTTTACTTGATAAAAGGGATTAAAAACACTTTCCTAGTCAACCAAGTTTTAATGTATAAATAGTTTTTATGCATGTTGCTGTCTGCTCCAAATTTGCATTTTTAATGAATCTTTTAAAGTTGTTGTACCATGTTTTAATTGAGAAGTGCTCAGAATCCCTGGAAAGAGGTGCTATAAAATAAAAGCATCTATCTCAGTGGCGGCCCCACCCCCAAGTCAAGCACATCATGGCCACCATCCACTCAGCCCCAGCATGGGAATCCAGAGCTCACATGCATACCCCACTATCTCAGGCTGTGGCGTGAATATAGACAGTAGTTTTAGGATTACCAAATGGCTGTAGTCTAGTTCAATTTGGAGGTTTAATAAAACTACCAAGGACAGAACAAGCTCAATCATGGCTAATCCACTGAGTTTTGAAATCACATTATTCACAACTTAGCCGATTTAGAAACAAAGAACCCACTTTAAAGTCATGGAATGAAGGAGGAAGAAACAGAATAACGATCACAGGCTTCCTTCAGCAGCATGGGGAGGTGGGAGCACTGGATACCATTTGTGAGCATTTTAGGCCCCCACACACACACACACACACACACACACACACACACACACACACACACACACACACACACACACACAGCAACTCGTTTAACAACCAGAGGAACAGTTCTTGTACAAATGTTTCATACAGACACCACACACCCACATCTAAATGATGGCAAAGTGTGGTATAGAGAAAACCAATACCATTGAGGGTCAAACAAAGCCACAAGCAAAAAGGTGAGTGTCCTTTATGAGCTTGTTGACCCAGAGATGGTATTATTTCACATGTATGCCACTTTGCCATCTTTTATTTATATAATCGTTAGGTTGGACACTTTCTTGCTGTGTCCTGTAAGTTTTATCATAGTATTATTTTCTGTAGTGTAGTGGTTTTTCTGTAGATCTGTAGGTTCCTAAGGACTGCCATTTTTGTCCCAGTAGTGTTTCTGTAGTGCAGGGACCCGCTATAAAGAGGATGTATAGCTCCGGCGGTCTTGCCTTTAGTTATCATTTACCAGGTAGGGTGTTGTAGCCACAAATATGACTATTTTCGAACCACGACATGAAGGTTATGATACAAAACTGGCAGACAAAATAACAGGTAGAGTTCAGAAGTAAATGAACCATACAAGGAAAAATCTACACAATGTTCTGTGACGTAAACAGTATTGATAATATGACAGAAAAATACACAATAGTACAAAACATAATAAGCATATCATAGTACAGTAGTTTTAAACATAATCCATGGTAAGTGCTACATATAACAGTAACAAGGGGTCAGAGCAAAACAAACATTTTGAGAGCTAAGGAAGGGGACGTCAAGCACCCTATGGGAGTCTAAAACAGGTGGGGCGCAGCATGGCATGTCACTGGAAGCACTGTGATATGTGGTTACGAGCAGTGTTTGAAGTGTCTGGAGGGGCAACTGGAGCATAGTAAGAGGTTTACAGAGGCAGGTTTTATGGTCAGGAGAGTCATTAACTTGCAGCATCGTGTAGAAAAGCAGCAGGACAGCCTGTCTGAGGAGATCTGTTTCAATCAGTGACACTCATGTAGGCGGAGTGTAGTTGGAGGGAAGTGTGAGATTTATAACTGGAGTGCAGGTTAGGGTACATTTCTGTGCTACAGAGTGCAGTAGTGAGGTGAGGGGTTAGGGTGGCTTCTCAGTATGTTCCATATGTTATTAAGTTGCTTGTTACATGTGTGTTAAGGGGCTTGTTATGCATTACTGAGGTGGTTTGTAGGGTATCCCGTTGATGGAGCAACAACTGCTGCGTTTACATGTACTCCCCGATCAAAGAATGGCGATCGGTGAATTGTAACCCAACTGCAGCTCACTTCTGTTTAAATGCGAGCAGACTCGGGTTCATGAGCTCCGCTTCAGTTTACATGAGTTTTCAGTGTGATTCGGAAGCCAGTGTCTGTTTTATTTGCACATGCGTTACCAACTGAGTGAACAGTCATGTGCAAATCAATTAAATATTATCACGCTTGCGCAAGGAATCGATCGCACAGGGGATTGGTGTTTACATGGCGCAACTAGTGAGCATCAAGGAAAATAAACCGCATGCCACCAATCGGAGTGGTACTCCAATCGGGTCCTAACACCCTCAGGTTTACATAGTATGTATAACCAAGAAACTGGAATCGATGAGCTCAACGCATTACATGTTCCATGTAAACAAGATAAATGAGGCGTAAAACCAGTTCACCTGTCACAGTGGTGAACTGGCGGTCAGCGCCCGCCAGGAAGAGTGCCGCACAGGTGCTGTGCCCTCTCCCGATATACCTCTGCCATGGAGGTGATCATTGTCATTTTCTGAGGTGCAGGGGCAAAGCATTTGCTGTGGTGCACTGGGCACAATGGGGATCGAACAGCACAACTACCAGGCAGCACGATCGCAGCTGGTATTGCTGTTGCCCTAATGATGGTCACCCTTCTACACGTCGCGACCAAAGTGGGTAAACTGGCTTTGTCATGAGCTGGTATTAAGATGTTAACACATTAATACAGTTTAGTTAGCTAAATGGGGTCATAATAACCAAACCGACTACCATCACATATGGGGAAATATACAATAGCTTTTTCAAATGGGGACAAGAGCCAACCATGCTATCTAATCTAATGTATCTAGCTAGATCTCTATCCATTTATCTACGTATTTACTGTATCTATCCATTCATTTATGCTGGCGCAGTAGCACCATTTAGTCAGGGTTAACCAACAGTTTCTCAGTTAAACCCCTAAATTTGCACCTTAACAGCTTTGGCAGCTTTTGACAAATTAGCTAAACCTCTGCATTCATTGTCTAGTTATACAGTTTCAATATGTACAAAGTTTTGTAGGACAACTTGTGTGGTTTCTGAGATCTGCATGTGTCATTTCCTGTAGCGGTCTAATTTTTCCCCTGTACTTACTGTAGGTTTTTTTTTAAATAAACAATGGCAAGAAATACCTTTTCTGAGCACCTCAAAATCCAGGGTGCCCAGCTTAGTGAGAGGAGCCGCTGACCTGCACTCTCTGCATGAGAACAGCAGGACATTCTCAAATACTGAAGCCGAGCTGGAGTTGTGCTGCCAGTTTCAGCCGAAGTAGTGAGCCGGTAATCCCGCTCTCTCCCGACTACCTCCTAGCTCATTATAATTTTTCTTGAAGGTGACCTGCAAAGTTCATTTATATAGCGAACCTCCTGCAACGTAACGTACTTTGCCCGCAGAGGGGTCCATATAATAATTTTCAAGTCTTTTCTGTGGACTCTTAATAAAAGATGTCATATTTTGCATAGTTTCCGCAAGTGTGGCAGCACAGTGGCTCCCCGATCGAGCAGCACATGAGGATTCTGGGTAATCTAGTTTGAGTGACGCAGGTCCCACACTACTTGCAGTATAGACGGGGGACCAGGTATTTTTTTTTTTTTTTTATTATGTGGTTTTATTGCACCTGCAGGTACTCAGTTCTACATCAGTCTGTCATATATACACCCAACACTTAGAGATTCACCAAATTATGTGGATTGATTTGCACCGAGGCTGTGGTACCTACCTCGGTGAAAGGCAGACTGTATATTCCTTTATTCAAAATTGTTGCCTTATTCAAAAGCCCTTGTTAGTCACCGGTGCCCTTAATCACAAAATTACCAATCACGATATATAAAAACGTTTAAAAGTTGCTCCCCATAGACAATAATGGAGCAGCTCCCAGAACCGGGAAGTGCTGGGCACAATTTCTGATACCTTACACTTCTAAATAAGGCAATGATTCTGAATAAGGAACATACACGGGGTCAAAATTGGTTTACAGCCACTAGCCAGCAGGGCTGGTGACTGGGAAAATCAATGCCCCACAGACATTTCACTGGCCCAGCCGGTGTACACATTGGCATGCTGCCTTCTCCAGTACAATCCCACAGGGCTAGTTAAATGAAAATCTTACTAGCCAGATACAAAATCTGCCAGCATTTGGCTAGCAGGCCGGTGCCAATTTCGACCCCTGATACAGTCTCTGCCAGTGCGCCAAATAACTTTAGGCCAGGAAGTAAAAACTTAAGTTTTCCAAGCTGGTAGTATTTCGCTATGCGAGGTAGTATTTTCTGGTGAACTGAAGTGCAAATGCGAAGTCAGTGGAAACATCTGGTCATGATCATTCTACACAGGCGTAAAAAAAAAAAAAGGGGAGACTGGGTGCAAAATACTCTGATACACCCCTTAACTGGACCACTGCAGTCTGCCTTTCACCCAGGCACCTGCCAACCCGCGGTGCATTCAACTAACTTAGTGAATCTCTTCAAGCACCAGAATGCAATAAAACATAGATCCCCCCGCCATGTATAGTACAAGTATTCATTTATTTACCAAAATGTTGTTAATCAGGTGAGCCACTGGGCCCCGAAGGTCCTTTTCAGGGCGACCTGGGTGGGATGGTGGGAACCACAACAACAACAAAAAAAAAAAAAAAAGGACCACCACACACACACACACACCGCCCCATCTATACTACAAGTATGGTGGGTCCTATGTCACTAAATCTAGAAGACTACCGACCCCAGGTACCCGCTTCTGCTGACCCCCTGCTTCTCCAGGTTGTCCCCTCCCCAATACGTATACATGGCGTCACCAGGGTGCCCATCCTCAGTGCCGAACGGTGGCCCCGACACTGGGATGCCCAATCTCAGTGTCTGGGCCATAACCGTCCCGATTTTTTTTTAACCCCTGTTAAAATGGTCATACATCAATCTAAGCTCAGCCTCAACACACTCCACCCACCCCATCCCAACCTCCCACTCAGCATCCACCGAACATGTCACATGGCGTAGATCACGCTCCAATCGAACACATCTTGCCGCTAGAACCGCGACTGCAATGAGAGAAAAGTAAAGCCTGCTTGAACTTATTAAAAGTTTTTTTTTTGTTTTTTTTATATAAACGCACAAATTTTCAACATATCCTTTTTGGAACCCCACCTCATGACCAATGATAGTGGAATTATGCAAATCTGTCCCAAAAGGCAATTTTGCAGCTGGGTTCTAAAATGAACTGTAAAATGTGATTTTCCACCTTTTTACCATCCTTGCTCAACAGGTGGGGTAGACAGAAAGCCATGTTGAAAATCTGGGGTCAAAATATGTAACAATGACAAAGTTACGAGCATACGTAGAAATTTTTTCTATGCTCACTCATAACTCTGGTAATTTTCAATATTTTAGACACCACATTTTCAATACAGCCATTTTTTTTTTTTTTTTATATAAACACACCACCTCATGAACGGGACATCTGTCGTTTCTCAAATCCTGGCCAAAATGTATTTTCACAACAGCAGCATGGAATGACATTTTGGCAGGGATCTGAACATTTTTCACCTACCAGATTCATGAGGCAGGGCAATAAGAAGGCTATTCTGAAAATGTGGTTTTACAATCTGGTAAAATGTCCTGGTTATGAGTGAATGTTGCAATATTTCCACATTCATGCATAACCGCTACTGTTCAACATTATAACTCTAAAGTTTTTAACATAGCCATTTTCCCACACCAGTCCATAAACGTAACAGGTGACATTTTTTAAATCCTGGGGAAAGGGAGGCATGGCCTCTTTAAATGTACACTAGCAAATAAGGTGGGCGGGGGACTGAAGAAGTTATATTATCCACCTTTACGTGCATGGTGAGCAGTGTGCCATTCAAGATCCTTTCCACCTTTTTTTTTTTTTTTTAAATATATAAACACTACACAATTATTTAATCTCATTCCATGTATACTCCAACTCACTGAATGTTGTCAATTACACACAGACACACGACACGCACGTTATATTCCAAATCTAAAGACCTGCTGCAAGTCGGGAAGAAATTTGAATATTCTGCCTAGTTCTTTAAAGACAACATATAATCTGAAAATACCTGCCATCTCTGATCGACCTGGCCACAACCTTCAACAATGTTGTCCACCTTATCCTCCTGGAAAAGCATAAAGTAGCGGCTCTCTGCCTTCTCAGTTGAGCAGATCCACTCCTATCATGATTGCAGTTCTCAAGCTGTCTGGAATGGAGATTTCACACACACACCAACTATATTCCATGCTGCGGATCCTCTACTTCCTTATGTCCCAGCTCAAAGGACTTCAGCAACATACAGTACTGGTTCTGGGTCAATCACCTGTCCCTTAAAATTTATCTGCAATATCTCTATCACATTCGGCATAAGGCAGAGACTTGCTAGGCTTGCTCCCCTTTCCATCCTTCCATACCCTTGATAGTGTTACGACTGACGATGTAGAGCTAATGATTTTCCGTTACAAAATGTCCAATTCCATTTCACAAAATCAAATCCGTTTCATTCCCTAAACTGAGGCAAATCATGGTTTGCACATAAATCTGGCTTAAAATGGAGGGGTTTGCCCAACATGCTTGTGGAAAGTGGGGGGTTTCCACGAAGAATCGACTCCCAGGTGTTGGTTTAAAAAGGAAAAATTCAATTTTTACCAATGTTTCCACCTTTAAACACATCGGGGTGTGGCTGGACTGTCAACTTTAATTTCTTGGTACACGAGGAGGCCACCCACCAGACACCCCACCCAAACCTTAGTAAACTTTCTGCCTAAAGAGACTGCCTCAAAGATGATTCTCACCATCTTTGATTACGGTGACACTGTTTACAGCACTGCACCCAAGTCCTCTTTAACCAGATTGGAACCACTCTTACACTCCTGCCACCTTGCCCCTCCAGACACCCACTGTTCACTGTATTCATCACTATTCTCTCCTGCCATGATACCAGGAGCCCCCTCATTGCACACCTCCCCACTTACCTTACTTGCCTCCCATCTTCCCCTCCTTCTACCATATACCATAACTCTGGCCTTCAGTCTCTTGCTCTCCCCAAATAAAATCCTCTGCTTGCCAAGCAAACCATAGGTCCCCCAAAAAAAAAAAAAAACTGTCTGTACTTCTCCTTCCTCCCAATCATTCAAATCTGTACTCCAGGAGTTCACTACTCACTCCTGTAGTTCCACACTCCCCTCTGCCCTGCTCGTGCATATACAGGTCCTCTTCCTCCACCTCCCTCAGGGTTTCAGCCATTCCCTCCTGCTGTTCCCATCAATGCTTGTTCTCCTTACCGACTGCCACCTTCTGTACTTCACTGCACTTTTACTCTTCAGATGTTGGCCTTGCAAAATTTGTTCATTTTAGCTGCTCATTTGTTTAACCTTGTATTTTTATTTTATTTATTAATTTATTTGTTGCAACTTATTACTGCACTGTCCCTCCCCAGGACACATCTGAAATGAAGTGTTCTTCCTGGTAAAACTCATGAAATAGACACATAAATATGGCCTTCATCTTGAGAATCTGTACCCAAAACATGAACTTAACTGAACTAAGACCCATATCCCCATAATGTACCCCAGACGAAAACTCCAAAAGACACCCTTTATGACTAGACTGTGTGTGTGTGTGTTGTTTAAGGATCTTATTTTGGGCAAGTTCAAGTCCTGAATCATTCATTTGGGGCACAGAAACCCAGGGCTGGAGTACAAGATGGGAAGAGGGTACTGCCCAAACAGGAGAGACACCTGGGGTAATCATATCTGATGATGACCTAAAGTGGCCAAACAGTGTGACATGGCACTGGGAGAGCCACTGGGATGCCAGGGTGCATGGGAGGTATCACCAACAGAATGGAGGAGGTGGTGATACTGCTATAGAAATCAATGGGGAGAACTCATCTAAAGTACTGTTGTCCAGTGCTGGAGACCCATCTCCGGAAGGACAGACAGAGTAGAGGTGGTGGGGGGCCACGTGTACCCAACTAAAATGATACAGGGCCTGCACCAAAAGCCCTATGAGGAAAGGTTAAATGACCTCAAAATGTATACCCTGCAGGAAAACTTCAAATACCTCAAGGTACAAGAGGAAGCATTTTTTCAGAAGGAAAAAAAAATTATATATAAGTTCAAAAACAAGGGGTCATGCTATGAAGTTGGAGGGGGTAGCCTCAGGAAGCACTTCATCACAGAAAGTAGCAGATGCATGGAACAGCCTCCCAGATGAGGTGGTGGGGTAAAACCTTTAAAGGGATTCAAGAATGCATGAAATAGGCGTGAGGGAACCTTAGTGGATAGGAAAGGGAGGGTCAAGCCAGAGATCTAGTAGGGTCTGCAGGATCACAGTAAGTAGGGAAAATGGGCAGACTAGGTGAGCTATGCGGTCCTTATCTGCCATCAAATTCTATGTTTCTAAGTAACCCAATAAAAGTATGGCATGTCAACAATGCTTCCTTGCCAATATATTTCTGTAGATCTACACGATATGGCTAGAATGCCTGAAAATGTGCACTCTTTTCAGTGCACAGGGAGCTCATGCCACTATTAAGGACAGACCTTTTCTTAAAATCTGTTGCAACAGTTTTTCTATTTCTTAGCCTAATCAATCCTTTACAATTTCTAGTCCATAAGGTTGGCCACCTATGGGAACCCCTTCCCTTTCTTGACTATGCTATAGTGTCCTCTCTAATTTTCCTTTTCCCCCTCAGGTACAGGGAGGTTATTGTGGTGACCTCAAGCATATGTAAAACAGGTTGTGTTTATCATTGTTGGATTTAGTATGTAACAGCACTATGTCATATAATATCTTGATGTATATACCTTATGTTTATGAAACCTGTAAATGGTGAAAATATCATGGCACTAGGTGTTTTTGATTATGGTAAAAAGTACCAGGTGACCATCATAAAAATTAAACTAGCTGTGCCACTTAAAATGCATGTAAATTGCTGTAAACCGAACAAGTCTGAAATTCCATGGAGATTTGCATATATCCCATGATGCTTTGCATTATAGAAGTGTGAGTAATGTTGTGTTTCTTTGAAACTTAGCTTAGTGTCGATGCCCTTTGGGGTAACCCTTGTTTCAGTAGCTTCTCTTCGAGGTTCTTGCCTCCCCATTTGATTTGAGCCCCACCACCCAAGCAAACAAGGCCTGCATAGGGGTGAAGGCTGAATCTCAACTGCTAAGTTAGATCCGAGATCAGTGTCAGTAGGTGCTGGCTGCGCAGAGAAACATGCATAGTCTGTTGCTGTAAACTGATGTACTGAAGAAGGGATATACTATGCTTAAAGTCATCTCCTGTGTTTTGAATAAACATCACACAGAGATTGTGTGTTGAACTTAAAGTTCGATGTCTGGTCCATCGGTTATCCAACCCCTCCACACCTAATATTGTAATGTTCTTACAGCAGCAACAAGTTAGCCTGTGATCTGATGTATTGAAGTATGTCACAAAACTGCACTTTTATCCCTGGCTTTATGCAACTACATGTAAGATTAAGTAATGTAATAGTCAATATAAAGTAAAGTTTGCCAGTTTGTTATGCAAGTCTGAATGAATGGCTTGGACAGCACTGTAAATGAGTTTCTACTCCACTGGGTTATCCTCTTCTTGGTTTTAATTTTCTTTCTCCGACGGCTGGTCTCCGGGCTTCCTTACTCCTAGGTGGCACAAGAAGTCGACGAGCTCCTAGGTTTCGCAACTCGCCGGAGGCCTCATTAGCCGAACAGCTCTGCTTTTGGGTCACCCAGATGCACAGTTTCATTCCGTTTGGTCCATCAGGGACAAAGGCACCTTAGAGAGCAACTCCAATCGACGAGGGACCAGCTCGTCGATGGAGGCGATACAACGCAGCTAGCCTGGCAGCAGTCAGCCCAGGCCATCACAAGCTTCTTGGACTCTTAGCTAATCGATGGGATCTCTTCAACTCACAAAAACCAGGTTCTATTTTCTACTGGCTTTATTTCAACTTGATGCAATTCAAGCACCTCAGTATTTTACCCTAAAGGGCCAGCAGCAATTCTGGCAGCTTCAACACCATAGCCAGTACTCCTCCTGGGGGAGGTACACGACTACAAAGGGAATAGGAGCATTTGGGGCATGACCTCAGGCACATCTTTTAGGGACATTCAATGCCAGCGTGCAGGAGTTTCGTCCCGAGGCACCTTCTCCCGACTAACTGATAACAACAGCCTGGTCTGAGAGGGCAGCAGGCACCTCAGGGGTCCCCAGAGGAGAGCCCCCTACATGAAGGCATAAGAAGGAAGACCCGAGCAGTTACGGGCTCCTCAGACTCAATTTTTGTCCTCCCCAGAAAAGAAAGGGGAGGGAAACCTGGGGGTTCAGCATCAGACTCTTGTGACTCATTGCCCAGAATCTCTGTCCTGAAGGGCCTAGTCGTTTTCATTACCAGGTCTTAGTCGAGATTTACCTGGTATTTTCTCGAAGCTCCCACCCAACGGAAACAGGCATTGCCTGGCAGCTGCCACGAACGGCCACAGCATCCCTCCTCCTCCAGACAAGAGGGCCTGTGATGGGGAGGGAGACAAGGTCCAGGACGCATCTATTCAGTGGCCCGGCAGTCCTCTAGGCTTCTCAGTTGGACAGGTAGCAAGCTGAAAAGTGGTTTGGCTGCCCCACAATCGACACAGATTTCAAATCTACTCCGATTTCAAACCTGACCAAGCTGTTGGTCATCACACAAAGGAGGGGCTTCCCTCAGAGACCCAGTGGATGCCTCTCGCAACTGGGTCATCCAAGCATCAACAATGGCTCAGGAAACGCTCTGTCTGGGGTCCCAATTGTGCCTTGTTATTTTCCCGTAAGTGGTCCAGACAGGAACAGACCTATTCTTCATCAGCTACTGTTCTCGGAGGTGGTAAGGTCACGGACCACTTATCCAACTTCGGTCGCTGCAGTCCCTGGCTTTGGGTCTGGCAAACAATTGCCTCTACAAGAGGCAGTTAGTTAACTCTCCCAGTGTAGGTAGTTTCCCGTTTGGCTCACCCCTCAGGGAGGTAGTGAGGGATTGCGAGGAGATGCCAGGTGCACATCCACATAGAGACACAGGGGCCAGTCCCAAGATGCTTTCTGCATTACCCAAGTTACAATAAGGATAAATACACTAATTTCTCTGGGAAAATCAGCATGCTATATGGGCACATCCCCAGTAGCGGGCAGGTTTCTAACAATTCTCCAGGAATGGCCTACTCAGTCACATTAAGAGGGGTCATAGACATTATCAGCACCCTAACACAAGCCCCCACCACCAGGTGGTACTTCCACCATCACTGGCAACCCATCTGAGCGGCAGCCATATAGATCATTAGGGGATTACTGCAAATGGGCTAGTTCCCATGTCTCATCGTGCCAATGCATCCATCATGCCAACACACACAAGGGATTCAGGCCAGTTGTAGTTTTCGGTAGAGCTGATCTGGTTGTGGCTTGGTGGTGCAAGCAGTGGCCAGCTGTGATGGCAGAAGAAAATGCCAGGAATGGAGGGACTCATGCAATGTTGGTGTGGGAGGAGATGGTGAGTGTGCAGGAAAGTGCAAGCGACATACATACACATAAAAACAGGGCATGAAATTGGTAAGACATACATGCCCACTGGACATATAAGCAGCACAAAAACATGTCCAGGAAACTTTTTACATGCCACTTTTTTTTTAAAACCAGTGAGACCAAGTTTTCTATTCAGTGCTTT